>CM060921.1:181241483-182664483 GCA_030737875.1 Allium sativum
AATTCCAATTCTGATCTAAATTCAGATTTAATTCATTTAAATTTCATATAATTCACTTATATGAATTTCTGGTTGGTTATATATAACCATTTCACCTTATAATCTTACTCGATTATAATTACAACCAATATATCTAATATATATATTTCCTCTATATCAGGATATACTCTGGGTAAACTTATTTTAATTTACCCTCTGTGCAAAACATATCGTGTCGACCCATCGTATTTCGAGTGTTTATAAACTCCTACCGACACAGTGGATCAAACAGATCGACCAGAACCCATAAACAACTCAACCAATGAATCTACACAATATAAATCATTTTATATCAAATTACAAATACGCACTCGTATATATACACTCAACTCAATCTAGGGTGTTACTAACCCTATCTCTACCGAGTCACGCCACAGAGCCAAGTTAATCAATTAACCTTCTGCTCTGATACCAACTGTAATGACGCGAAAATCCGGTCCAATTTGAGCTGACCAAATAACACAAGTCCAACCCCAAATTGCACTGGAAATTCAAGAAATTAATAGAAAGAAGATAGAGGGTAAGGATAGATAAAATAGAACTAATAGAAAAGAAGAAGAAGAAGAACACAATATCAGAGTAACACGAATCTCACAGCGGAACGAACAACATATAATAGATAACATATCCTTGAAATAAAATCAGTGTATGTTTACAATAACATTATCAGAGTACACACTTACACACAGTGGAAATAACTATAGCTATACAACCCTGAAGCCTCCTGCTCCAAGCTCTTCCAGTATATCTGTAAATTCCTGACTACTTGAATGCCCGTACAAAATTGGGCACCAAAGAGTTTAGGGAAAACAAAACAAAATAAACTCCAGGTCAGTCATGGGACTGGTATGAGTAAAACAGTTTAAAACGGATTGAGCCATTAAACGATATCTCATAAGACCACGACGTATAACGGAACGAGTTTTTCCCTTATGAGAATCCAAAATATCTTTATATCAAAAAGCTTTTGATATTATAATAATGTCTATCAACCACAATATAATAATCATCTAGCAGAAACGCTTTCATCTCACGTTCTACATATATAGTATACAATCAAAACCGCAAGCACGTATTGGGTAATGGTTTTCCAACTATGACAAGGTATGGAACCACCTTCCGATCGGTGTACTCTAGGAACGATACATTGGAGTTCAACAAGAACATCTTGCAACTCAGCCACACATGACCGACCACTCATTTTGCTTGAGTGTATCGAATGTATATCACCAACGGTTGGGATCAGCAACCGTTTCCCGTATATGTATATGGGACAGCATTGATAGATTAAAGAAGCAAATGAATATTCTCTAGATAGGTGATTATACACCCTACTTCGGAGCGACCGACTTAGCCATGCTGCCTGCCCGACTTCTGTCATTTACCGGATGTGAGGCTAGAAGCTACGCTTATCTTTTACATGTCACATCTTCATTCACTTTGAATGTCACATCGTCATACCTGCCAAATCACAAATTGATTTCCCCAAAAATACCATGGGTATACAGCTAAGGGAAACGAATTCCTCCGCCACCAAACATGGATACGTTTGAAGAGATCAACTTACGCGATCTATTAGATATACTCTGTCAGACATTTTTCCATACAGGTCGTCCTGGGACTGGACAAACCGAAGGCACTATTCTGTAAACAGGATAGCCCTTGCATAACTCCGTCTTCAATTATCTTTGGCATATATGATTCGCAACGCTTATGCCAATACAGAGTGGTTTTTCAGATAATAATCCAACCAGTCTCTCCATATTAACAACGTTAAAATGGTCAAAACTTTGATAGTGTGTGATTAGCTATCAAAGAAAAACACGTGTGCAAACAACGATATCACTTCCAAATGGAAATTATATCGATCAATCATCAACCATATACATACATACATATATATATTCACATTTCCTAATTTTCTATGTTTAGAAAATATATATCATTAACACTGGAAAACATTTCCATTTGTTTATTTACATATCACTATCATTCCACAACTATCAGTCCCTGACTGTAAACTAGTACGAGAACAATTCTCTAAGTATAAACCTCGAAGGCCGAAACCAACATCAGATCGATACTCAGAAAACTATTCAACTTAACTAATCTCTAGTCAGTTTCTAATCTTGTTTAACTCTATTTCATTACCTCTATTCGATTAACTCTATTTGATTAACTCTAATTCGAATAACTATGTCTGTTTTACTCTATCTTGAATAACTATATTCGATTTAACTCCATTCGCTTAACTCTAGATCGCAGCGATCACAATGGTTACGCCTGATTCCCTCAGGAAACATCTGACCGCCGTAGGCTATCTGCAGCCCTGCGAATTACGCTAGCAGTCGTGCAAAATGGCAACTTATCCTAAATAACTATGTTTGACTAATTCTATTCGACTAACCATGTTCGATTAACTAAATTCGATTAACTCTTTTATATCTCGTCCACTTCCCTTTTTTAATCCTATTTATTTCCTAAATAAATATTCCTTTATTTACTCTATTTATTTCCTAAATAAATATTCCTTTATTCTATTTATTTTCTAAATAGATCTTCCCCTTTATAAAATCCTATGATTTTATAAATACTTTATTTTCAAAATATTTCCTTTTATAAAATCGGTTGATTTTATAAAATTCCTTTATTTCAATATACATTGAAATATTTCTTTTTACATCTTAGGGTTTCTTATGATATTTAAAATAGCAAACCACAATGATCGATATCATTTAAACACACATAATCAACCAGATTATATATCACATCATATATTATAATACATGAACAGAACAGTATCATAATTATTGAGAAGTCCAGTTGGACCCCTCCAACCTGTTCCCCTGCATCACAGATGTTAAACAACACATATATAAAATATTCTGATAAAACAGAATCAAATATTCGATTAACAATTTATATATATATATATTGTTATCTATGATTTCAATCAATACACAAACAACTCAACCAACAGTTAATACACAACAATCAGTCATCATTTATCAGTTCTAAATATACGTTATAAAAATAGAACTGTTCAGAGTTGGTGAGTTTTACTCACATTGGACGATCATCGTCGATAACGATAACCATCGCTCGATTTGATTTAGACGGATAATTTATTTTGCTATAAATTGCAATGGACTCCAGTGGGCTTCCCGTCAGTTCCATTGTGTAGTGTCCGTCCGTACGATCCCAATGGATCTTGTTTCGCTGAATTCTGTTAACGTATGGGATAGATATTGATTATACAAGTTTTGATATATATATATATACATAATTTAAATTAATTCAAACTATTTCTATTTGCATTTTTGGGCCTTACCCCATACAAATCCGGGCCCGTTACCTCATTAAACCCACGACACTCTTCTTCCTCCAAACATTAAATCGCAGATCCCAGTACACCTGACAATGGCCATTACCGAAACTTCATGGCGTCCGTTCACCCACCATACTCCACGACTTTCCACGCAACCACCTCCGAACACTTCCCTGTCAAAACTCGCAACACCCTGTACCTTTATTACCTAACTCGATTCCCCTTTCACCACTGCGTCGAACCATCACCGTCGATATTCCTGATGCCACATCGAACTGAAATACCTCCGTTTTTCCTAAAAATATGATTACAAACTCGTTTTCACCTTTTGAATTCGAATATACCCATTACTACACACTCGACGCTTCAATTTTCAACAAAAAGATAACCCTAACCTTCGCTGTTATGTACACAACGACTTCGAACCTCTGAATACTCGTACGAATTTGAAGGGAATGAGCCCAGGAAGTCGTATACACAAATTTCCTAATTAATAGGATTTTACATGATTTTAAAATGATTATAGAAGTAGGAATTTTTGTGTGGCGAAAAATCTGGTGGTGGCGGCACAAATTCTTGACTTCTGGTGAATGAATTAGGTTTTAGGGTAAGTGTGGGTATTTATAGAATAGGAATAATATTTTTTTAAATTCAATTATTATTTTTGTTTTAAATCAAACGATGTTATTCTTTGTCCCATAAAATTCATGTAATCACATACGATACCCAAAAATCACCAAACTAGACATACTGCTAGAGTTTGACATTACGGACCTAACGAAACTGGTTTCGTCGAATTCCGACTCCGTTTGCCCACACAGCGTATTTTTAACCGTTAAAATACTGACTGTTTAACACTCTAAAAATCCGTACGGCCACACAGTGACTCTAAAAATCACGAAACTTGGAATCTAACAATAATTTGACATTGCGGATCCAACAAAATTAGTTTCGTCGAATTCCGACTTCGTTTGCAAAAGTGGCTATTTTTAAAGCTCTAAATAGCCTATTTAAATATATAAATATATTTAAATATAATTGAATTAAATATTTAAAATTAAATATTAACGTCTATATTCACATGGAATACCGTACAGCTTCAGAATATTCCTATATGTATTTACAACTCGATATTACATCGTCAGAGTTATATAGATGTTCGATTTCTATTTAAATCCTTATATAAAATATAATTAAATCGTTATGGTCAAGGCGCTGCATTTCTGAGAATTTGATTTCGACGTAACTCAAAATCTACATGATGAAATCCCGTTTTTTCTCTTCCACTAGAAAGACATACTCCACCAGCTCCACACGTTTCTTGTTTCACAGAAATTCGGCTTAAAACGAATCCTGTACATTCAGTTGAAGTTCGAATCGCCAATTTACGAACTGCAACGCCATTTCGAGCTCGATTTTAATTATAATAAAATTATACGTTCAAACTGTCGTTCAAATAATATATTCGTTATTCTAATTAAATTCTGATATGAATTAAATATCACAAATGATCCAGTTCACAACATATCGCCATTTCAGCCAATTCTGATTATTTCAGAATTAAATATATTATTTAATTTATTATTTTAAATTAAATATTCACGATCATTTAATTAAACCACCATTTAATTCACTATATCACTATTTATATAATTAAATAAATTAGTTATAATACCTCCGACAATGCGGGTCACTACAATTTGATTTTGAATTATATGAAGAATGCTAATCTCGTTTATTAGGCAAAATAAATGAATCACCTTTCACTTGACACAGTGAATGAGTGACAAGTATTGGGTCTCATATATAATGATGTATATGGAGCAATGAATACATAAGATAGAGGTAGGTTTTATTACTTCGTTATATTTACTGATTACATCAATAGATATAGATATGTATATCTTGTGATATACAAATCAAAATCCTTTGAAAAGTTCAAAGAATTCAAAGTGAAGTTAGAAACAAATTTTAATAGAAAATAAATACTTTTCGAACAGTTCGAAAGAGAATATTTAAGCCAATAAATTTAATGACTATCCGAATGAGTTTGGAATTGTTTCACAACTTTGTCCACTAAGAACACCATATTGAAATGGTGTGTCTGGCAAGAGAAATCGCACCTTATAAGATATAGTACGATCAATGAAAAGTCATATAGATCTTCCAATAAATTAAATTTTTAATAATTGCATTTAATCCTACTAAAATGATTATGAAAATGCGATATAAGATATAAACTACAAAATTTTCCAGCGCATCTATTATGAAGATTAGGGATGTGAAGCGTTTATTAAACGTCTTGCCTTTGATAAGATCAAATCCAAATATGATAATTATGTTGTGGAGTATCCAATAGGATATTATTTCTATAAATCCTTAGAGAATAAAATGTTTATCGCTTGAATTGGTATCCTTTCAAAAGGAGCCATTCTTTAAGATACCGATAAGAATGAAATAGAATTCGAAATGTTTCGGGAACCACAAAATACCATTTAATCTTGTGGAGACAAGAAATTGAGTGGGAGTGACACAATAATTTTAATGTTATTTGATAACTCATTAATTATTGTAAATAATGTTAGTTTTAAAATAAGAAATAAATAATGATTCTAAGAAAGAAATGTTTGGATTAAGAAGTTCATAATTGAACTTAATTCATTGTTGATCTAATGATATAGATTGTGATAACAATGTGGCTATTGCTCAAGCCCAAAACATTAAACTCGTTATCGATACAAATATATATTTAAGAAATATAATTCTTATGTGAAGTTGTTCACATAGGAAATGAACATATCTACAAAGTTGCAAAAGTTGTAGACCTTTTGAATTAAACTCTGTCGCAGCAGAAGTTTAAAAGTAACACAAGTTTCATGAGCACATAAATGATTGACTCTAGTGCAAGTGGGAGATTGTTAAAGTTTATTCCCTAGTGGAAATCCATTTGATGAGATAGATAACAATGTTGTTGTTATTATTTTATTTGGAATAAAATGATATTCTATTATATTGTATTTACTGCGTAATATAAATATTAGTACAATAGAAGTCCTTAGAATAATAATATGGAATTATATAGTTTGAGTAAGACTTGAACTTGAGATTATATAAAATATATTGAGTATTATAATTCTTAAATGTCCCTAGTCAAATTTTATTGTTTATATAAAGGACAATGATAAAATGTTGAGACTAGTATGTCGATTGATTGATGACCACATCTCACTGATAATTAATATACGTGATATTAATGTCAAAACATAAATACGTATTGGGGAATATCATACTGGGCTGACCCATCGTGAGATAACTACATGGAATATAATTAACAGTATCATAAGTTGTTCTTATAGTGATAGTGATGTAATGGTCCTCATACCTGAAAATCATTATAATTTTATTCGAGGATATTTGTGTTTTGATATCATCTAAAGTTATTCGTAACAGAGTAACGATAATTGTGATTATTGGATACATCTCGAATCGAATGAAGATTATGAATGATCTAGATGGAATTTAACCCTATGATATATTCGTAGTGATATCCATGGGCCTCTTAATTGAGTGAAACTGTGAAATGCATGGTCGTGCTCAAATATTGATTTGTTTTAAACAGTCTACTCATTGATCAAGAAAAACGGATTAAATTATAAAGAGGGTGATATGTTCCATGCCTCGAGTTTAATCCTGGATATGACGGTTAAAAGGATTATATTACATCGATACACTGGTTACAGAATGGTTGTATCGAATTATTGATCTTATTATAACTTGGGTAGCACTGACGTATTGCTAGATTCCAATCACTTTTTGTGATTTTAAATACGATTTAAAATCATTGCCAATGTTATAATAACCTATAGGGTCACACACTTAGAACGTTATGAAGGGAAAACATTTAATTGGATGAATAAATTATCAAATCTGTTGATATTTATTTAAAGTTGAAATGGTATATTAGGGTTCCTTATTTTATGGTACACATTTAATTTTATAAAGAAAAACGTTTTCTTTATAAATAGACATGTGAACCTTTTTGCACGGATAAGATAAAATTATTGTAACCATAACCCTATGCCTCTTTTCTACCATGATCCAATTTGTGGCGGCTAGCACCAAAATCTCTTCTTTGTTCAATTTGATTGAATGGAAATCATTCGTGTGGATCATCTATAGAGACGCCGACGCATGGAGGGGCTAGATTCATATCGACTCGATTTCAATTTCTCAGATCTACGTGTAGATCTGTAACAAGATAAAAAGGTACGATGTTATCCCAACTTGAATTCATATTTACAAATTATGATGGTTAATTTTTTCATCTCCGCTGCGAATCGATCCTATTAACTAACACAATGACGTCTCACTTCAATTGGACATATATTCGACTATTGAAAAGTGCAAACTTCTATTGAATAAGACAGCTAACCTCGCATCATTAACCTACTAAGTCCAATTCTAATTTTTAATTATTAATTTTAGATTAGCTTGTATAAAATAAGTAAAATTATATCCTTCCTACCCTAGGATATTTATTTAATAGTTTCCTTATTGGACTTAGTATTTTAAACGACAACCAAATACCTATTAATCCCCTTTTTAATTCTGTTTATTGCTATTTATTCGGGCTACTTCCACTTATGACCATAAGGTCATATTTTCCTAAGGTGCTAATTAACCCCTTAAATGCCATTTACTGCCCTTGATTATAATTAATGTCATTTATGAACCTAACGGTCATTATTGTCTAAGACATCAATTTATAATTAAATGTCCTTATTATATCATCCCTTTTTATTTCAAATCTAATTTTTGTAACTCCTTAAACATTTCCATTTTACTTTAACTTGATTTATTCTTGTACATATATATGTTATATGTTATAAGAAATACTTACTTAATTGGAGCTACAATTCATGTTCCTTGTCATGTTTTAAATTGTAACCATTAGGCCTAACTACCTAATTAAATTTATCTCCCCCAATCAACAATAGTTATTATTTCTTTATGGCCTTATTTGTAGCAAATCAATCACTTTTATTGCTACAATGGTCATAATATACGTTTCCATTTAATATGAATTACACTTCCATATGTAATTCCATAAAATGGAAACCATTCAAATACACAAACATTAATTATACTATGTATTTCGTTGTTTACGTAGGTTTGGACGGATAATGTGTGTACATATATATATATATATATGTATGTATTTATATTTTCGCGCAGTTAACATATTTATTATTCTTTTATTTTTATTTTTATTAAATTCAATGTTTGGTTTAAGATAACAACCGAAACATTCATTTTTGCATTCAATCTTGTAATAAGATTCCAAATCTTACAAAAGGTCATTAACTGCAATTATTGTAAATTATGCCTAAAATATTTGAAAAAGGAATAAACATATTTCAAATCATAAGAAATATATAATATGTATGTTTTTGAAATGGTTGATGTAAAGTATGCACAAACATATATAAATCTATATTTGTATATGAATTTACACAACCCTTATTTTTTGATACATATTTCTTATTGATTTCAAATAATGTCGTTTTATTGAAAAAGAACAAAAAGGAATATTTACAATAATCAAGTTAAAAACCAAACAAAACTGAACACAAACAGGTTTATATCTTTTTAATAAAACTTACATAAATTACAAATCAACATCAAAACTACAAATTTGGAATAAAACTACAATTTAACAATGATTTATGGGACTGATTTCCAGATCTATGGTGTCTACAATAACCACAATATTTTAATCACTATTATAGACAATGATGAATAATCTATTAAGCCTACAAAATTATAATATTATTCAATACCACAATTATTCTTCAGATATAACAAAAACTACAATAGACCTGTTGAACACATAGGCATATATTTCAGATTTAATACAAATGAAGTAATCATATTATTATACCCTTTGTATATAAATTTCCCACTCACCTGAAAGCATCCAAATTTGAATCTGAATAATATTTTAGGCCCACAATTCATAAATTCTTACAAATTTACAGTTATTCTGAAAAAGGGAAGACTTTCAGATTTGCAGATTTGCAAGAAAATAAGAAAAGAGATGAGAAATCAGATGAAGAAGAACCTAAATGCCAATCCATATTATTTTTCACTTGAATTTGATTAACCCTTACAAACATATATTGCTTATGTTTGTTTTGATTATATATGAACATATTTTTGTTTTAGAATTTGTTTGAGAAGAAAGGGAAACGATAGAGCTTCGTTGCTTCTCTCAGAAATATGTAAAAAGAATAATGGGGGCCTAACCCTTTATTTATAGGGATTGAAATGACCTTGAATCATTAGATTTAATTTTATACACATCCGTCCATCTGTTTTATATATTATATAATAAAAACCTATATAACCTTAGCCGTTACTGGGCTGTAATCGCCAGAAGCGGTCGACCCCCATCTAAGGGTGTCGACCTCCCTTAGGCTAAAACATCCAATAAAGGTAGTTATAAATGGTATTAAATATAATATATATTCTTTTTATTATTTCCGTCCTTTTTTTTGTATTTCGTTCGTAACTTTTTCACGGACTCTATTTGCGAAACTCCAAATATAAAAGTTGACCAGAATTTCATGACGAACACAACAGTGAAACTTCGTGGTCAAATTCCATCGTTTGCAGAAATTCCTATTTTAAAAATATAATTAAATAACTAATTTATTTATTGCCAAAATTTCTGTGTTGTTATAGTTATAAATGTTTATCCTTACAACAAATGATAAAAATGACACAAGGCTTCAGAGAATCCAAAATGCTCTAGTTTCAACTCTAAGTTCCATTCCAAAAAGTTCTTTATAATATGCTCCAAGTACTCTTACTGCTAACCTGACTAGTAGGTTGCCCGTAGAAATATAAGGGAACCTAGAGTTTCAAGGGAAAATAATAAACTCCGAATCAGTCATGAGACTGGCGTGAGAACTTAAAATATTTGTTTTTGAGAACAAAATGAAGGGTATCTCATAAGACCACGACACTAATAAAGACAGACGAATTTTTACCTTAACAAAACCTTTTATATTAAAATATTTGATATTATTATTATTAACGGCATTGTTTCAAAACATTTGCAAGTTAATTAGAATCTTAGTATGGAATTATTACATTATTAAATTCCTGCTATAACTACCATTTCATGGTAGGTTATACAACTGAAGCCATACAAGTTCGCATTGGAGAATGGATTTCCAAAAATGACCAAGGCAAAAGATCTTACTTATCCACGATGGAAGGATGTCCCAAGAAACAACTAATGAATCTCTACCAACATAAGACCGGATTATCCTTTAACTGGATAACAACTGACCGAACATGTCATTCCCTGGTTGTAACCGACCTTTAACCGGAACCCGAATTACATCTTCCACATAAGTAAAAATACCTGGGTTCTATACCATGGTATATCTTTCAAAATGAAAAGGAATGATCATACCCAAATGGTAGCAACCACATAGCCTTACCACACATCCATTTTCGGTCATTTACGTGGTGTGAGGCTTGAAGTCACGTTACACAAAGCTACGCTTTATCCAAAGCCATGCTTTGATCATCTGCATCCCTTTTCACTTAGCATGCCACATTTCCGTTTCATAACACATAACTGATGTCTACCAACATATCACCTTTGAGATTTTAGTGTCTCAAAGAAGGGTGTTAAGCTAAAAAAAGAAGTAACTTCTCCACCACCAAACAATGATATGTTTGAGTAGAGATTATTTGATATGTTATAAAATAAAATATCAAAAAAACATCCATAAAAGTTCATATTGGGACCGAACCAAACCGAAGGCGCTTTATTCCTTGGCCATTACCATGCGAGAAGCCCTTGCAATCCGGAAATTCTTCAACTGCGTCCGGACTTACAGCTTATTAGGGTAATCTCTATACTAGAGCAACCCAGTGAAGAGAAAATCAACAGGAAGTCCTTTCGATGTGAAGATCTCCGGTCTTCAACCATCGTCTTCAATATATTCATTTTCTTTATTTTGTGGTATCATTATTTGAAATGGTTTTCGGATAGTAATCACCCAAATCTAATTCTCGGGTTTTAATATAAGCATTGTTGTTTAAAACATTATGGATATATAATCCTGCTAAGTCTCTTCCATCTTAAATTGGTTAATCAAAACCTTTCACTGGCTCAAACAAAATCCTTAATCGTTTATTCCTTAACTTAGAATTTATCTATAAGATTGCTCCATTTAATCTTTAACCAAGGTTCACTATATCTTTTATGCTTAATTTCACCCTACGTTTGATTTAGGGAAATATTTCAACAACATTTATTTATTCTTTAATCTTTAATCAAAACATTTATAAGTTCTTCAATAATTATTTTCCCATTTCAAATCGTATCTTTTTAACAAGGATTATTCAAGTTTAATGAAGATTTCTTCTCAACTTTACTTAGGAAAATTGTTTTAATATCATCTCATTAAATCTTCATTAAAAATATTTCTTAGTTCTTAAATAAATACTCCTTATGTCAAAACATTACTTTAAATGAGTAAAAATGATGTGGTTCAATTCCTTAACGCGTTAAAGTTGATGTTATTTAATACATCATTCACAACAAACCCTACCAATTAATATTGAGTACAAGAATTATACAACAATATATCAGCTTATATTCAATAGCAATTTCCATATTCAACAAATACCATGGGTGAAATAACGGTATAATCACATTTTAACTTTCTCGAACAATACGGGTTTCTTTTATGGAATTTAATATCAAGTATATGAATATTATTTCCATCCAAATCCAATTAATTTATAATTGGAGAACTTTGATCTTATTAAAGTTAAATCTTCAAAAATATCATTCCATAGTATTCCGGATTCCTGTTCGACTTGCTCCACCCCTCGCCTAGATAAATAAAAGTTGGTCGGGTAAGTTCAACGCACTGGTTGTTGCATCCCTTGCTTAGTTATACACCCCGTTTGTCGTTCCAGATCTTAGAGGTGGGACAAATTTACTAATTATTCTCGCATACTCAATTTAGTTGAGTCTTTCTACTTCTTAAACTTGGTGAAGTATTTCAAACTTCCAAATTATACTTACAACATTTAATTTAACATTTGGAAAGGTTTACCAAAGATTTGGATAAGAATCGTTAGGTTAAAACCTTTAATCTTAATGTTGTTGAAGAAGTATTACAAAAAACGTTGCTAAATAATTTAAACTAGCTTGTTTGATTTAATTAACCTTTCCGATTATTCAAAACATCATATTTTTTAATTCAAATCACTTTTAAATAATTTCTTCTGATTTATCTTAGTTTTTTCCTATTTTTAATAATTTAAAAATATCAATTTCTTAAGATTTCCAAATTTGGTCATTGAACTACGATACCACAATTTTTATTCAAATTTGATTTGAATATATTTAAAAATTTATATATTAAAATCTCAAATTTCCTTTTAATCTGAAAACTAATTCCATTTGAAAAAAAATTGTTTTTCATTTCTAGAAAATCGTATTTAATTTGTACTTTGTACATTCATTTGAAGTAAATGGTCGAAATTCATGAATTCCCACAACGCGACTTGTTTTATTTAACCATATTTTAGTTTCATCTCAAATCTAATTTGGTTTGCTTCAAATACATTTTATAATTCATTTAAGACATATATAACCTCACTTCAAATAAACATTTCACTTTTAATTCAATTATTAATTATAATTGAATGTTATATTATTATTATTTTAATATTTTTCAAGTATTAACTTTTTGAACCCCAAACTTTCCAAATCCAAAATTGAACATAATATAAACTCACTAGAACTTTCAATTTGAGTTTAAACCATCGTTTACATAGCAAACCCAAATTAGATTTCATAATCACTATTTCAAATGGATTTTACCATTCACTTTGAAATTGAACATGCCTTTTTATATCAATTTCTATTTCAAATTGATTTCCACACTTACAGTAGTTTTCCATAATTACTTTAATTTCATTTCTATATAGTTTTGATTATAAAATTCCAACTTTTAATTTCATATCTCATTTTTAGTTAAATGAATATAATATTTGTTTATTTATCAATTTGGAATAAGAATTAACCGATACCCGTATAATTCTATAAATTTGACATAACATATGAAGGGTGTCATATTAACATCAATAACACCCATAGATTCATCCATAGAAACTATTCAACAATTTTACAATATCTGTAATATAAATGTTACGATAGTTAACACTTTTTGCTTATATGAAATTGAATTCTCAACCATTCAACCAAATCAACTTCATAATCAAATTATGATACATTAAAACATGGTTAAAGTAGTTCTCACCTTCATTTCCACTCCGCCAATCTTTTTAGTAGAACATAGATTCGAACTAGCATAACTTTTCATCGTTTTTGCTTCTCTTTTCCAAACTTGTTCTAAATAGAGTATTTTTATACATATATGAAGAGGAGTTCGGCCTAGGGTGTAGAGGGCTAGTCGTGGGTGGTGGATGGGGTATGGCATGTGATGAGGTGGGTGGCGGGATATGAGTGGAGGTGATCATGGGTTTATGGAGGGGAAGTGAAGACGTGAGGAGTAGGGAAAGGTGGAGGTTTGTGGACAAAGGAGAGAACGAGGGTAGGATAGTGGTGGAAGGCTTAGACTAGGAGACGGAAGAAGATGGAAGCCATGAAAGTGGAAGGAGAGCATGGATTTGTTTTGTGATGGAAAGAGTGAAGTATGGATGGGTTTATATATGTTAGAGGGATGGTAATTTAGTCCTTTTATTAAGGACACATGTTACTACCTTAGGGACCTTAAGTATGCAAAGTTACATATATTACTTCACATGTCATGTTTTATGCTTATTCATTTTTTAATGTTAAAAATGGATGGAAACATGTCATATTCCTAAGACATTTGTATTGTATAGTATATTAAGGGTTTAAGAACTTTGTTAATATAGTTTTACCAAGTTAACATGTCAATACAACATTCGAACAACTTGTTTTGAGAAAAGTTGATATTGTTATCAGTATATTTTCTTATTACATTCTACAATTTTAAATAAACTATTTTATTATGTAAACCAAATTTTGAAATAGGTTTTGTTATCATTTCCAAATAATTAAATCAAGCTCCATTTGATTATAAATTCGTATTGATAAGTTACAAAATTCTATTTATGGATTGTACGATAAATTGTTAATCACAATTAATTTATAAAACTTCATTAAATCAATAAAGATATTGAATTTAACTTGTTATAAAATTCAAATTATATTTTACATTGGTTACTCATATTTTCAAAATCATAAAAAAATCTTTTAAATTTGCAAATTTCAAATTTGTCAAAATCTGGGTCGTTACATTCTCCTCCCCACTTAAAAGAAATTTCGTCTTCAGAATTTGAAATGGAAATGAAGGGTAGAATCCTCGAATTGCAAGCATAAAACAAGTACAACAAATGTCATATCAAAGTCAACACGCATACCAGAGCGCAAGATGCACTTGTGGTACAAGTTATATACATAGTCCCAACATACCGACTTGGGCACGTACTACGTGCTTGAGGTGGTCTATATACAACATCAAAAAATTCCAACCTAAAAATATCCTAGTACCGACTATGCACTTAAGATAATCGTACATTAAAGTATGCATACCAATATCTACAACATCTACAAAGTCAGATACAACAATATCCTAGCTAGTCGTCAGACTCGTTGGCTAATGGATCAGTCAAATCTATCTCCTCGGGGTCCTTAATATCCCCATGAACTATCTCACCCATATCATCATCAAAGACCTCTCCATCATCCTCAAACTTTGGTGCTATATCCCATACATGGGATGCCACCGCATACCCTCTGAAACCCATGTAATGTGCTCTACAGGATGAAAATCATCAACTGGCTCGTAGAACTCCTATGCTCCGTCCTCCTCAATATACTTTGGAGTCAAAGGGATAAGACTACCCATCTCTCATAATATCTGCTCATCGGCCTCCTCATTAACACTATCATCATCATACTGCTTGGAATCCTCCTTTGAAGGTGCAATCTCTATAGGCTCAACCGGCTCAGGCTACTTATACTTAGAAACAATCTCCATTTGTCCCTTATCTTGCTTGTCATTCTCACTCAACGGATCAGTAATATGCATATCTAAATAATAAAGCTCCTCCTTCACCGACTCTATCTGTCTAAACTCTGAAGTAAGCTCGGGCTCTCCGTCATCTTGATCCTCACCTGGGATCCATCTATCCGAATCCTTTTTCTTCCTAACAAGATCGTCTGTTGGTATCTCTATACCATCTCCTATAAACATCTATGCTCATGTAATATCATAATTGTCTTCTAAAAGATAACCTGCTCCTAAAGGCTCTCATGGGTAAATGTCCTCCTCGTCATAAGAAATGAGCTAAATACTGCTTCAACCCTAGTCGCTTGCCTTTTGTTAATTTCTACAATTAACAAAGGATTTAAGATTAGAAAATTTATATATTTATGCATCTATCTTCCTAGAATTGAAAATCCTTTAGTTGAAAGATTTCTTCTTTAAACATTTATATTTATATTCTTTCTTCCTTTTAGTTGAATATGGTCCATCTTTATTATTTCAACTTACTCTTTTCTTTCCTACTCATCTTTTTCAAAATCCTTTAAGTGTGCATATAGTTCATCACTTAAATATACCTTTGTTTCCAATTCCTAATTGGTTTATCTTAGGAAAATTTTCAATTTGTTACCCTTTTTATAATCATTTCATATTCATAAGTTGTAAAACTTATTTTTCATTTCTGTAACGATCGGCTTTTTGCTCGATTTTCACCGGTAATTAAACCAACTTAAACCATTCATAAAGACGGATTGTTAAGGGCACTTACACATTTGCACAAAATAAAAAGAACTTTTACATTATCATTACAATAATATTACATCAGAGTTACCAGAGAAACATCAGAGTACATTGATTACACAACGAAAAAAATACTAAGCTCAGCAGAAGAATATGCATGCTCCAAGATATAATAGCTCCAGCTAAACCAGCATCCTGCTCTAACCAACTACTAGGCTGCCCATGCAAAAATTATGGGCACCCAGAGTTTAGGTTTGAGAACAAAAAACCCCAGGTCAGTCGTTAAACTGGTGTGAGAACTCAAAACATTTGTTTATAGGGTTTATTTTAAAGTTAGGTAATTCACTGGACCACCACGCTAATGCGGAACAGGTTTACTCCATGTGAATACCAGTGCGTAGAAATTCGCAATGACTTTTTGAAAAATGAAACTAACATAAGGTCTCATGGCACACACACACAATGCAAACACACACATGGGTGAGGTTTCTCCTTATGCAGTCAAAAATGCTTCACACATGAAAAACCTTTTTCAATACTATAATATAGTGCGAAAACAATTTTGAAAGTAAACGCATCAATCCTAGCCAGCATAGGCACCATATACTATACTGACGTATGGTATACAATCAAAATCGTATGGGCTTGTAGCGGAGATTGGGTTTCCAACAATGACCAGGCAAAGAAACTTCCTTCCGAACCGAATTTTGAACACCTCAAGAGGGATGTTCGAGGATCAACAGTGATGTTTCCTCATGCCAACACAAGGCCGGGTTACCCCTTAACTGGGTAACTAATAATACGCCTGAGTATGTCATCTCCCGGTCGTTACCGACGTTTCCGAGCGCATGCCATCAACAACCAAAAAAGTAGATGCTTTTACCACATAGGTTAATACCTGGGCTCCATACCATAGTACACCTTTTATCTAGAAGGAGACAACACCCCCATAACCCTGCTGTATTTCTTCCTCTGTTGGCTATTTACCGGGGTGTGAGGCTTGCCGAGGTCCCAATATACACAAAGTTACGCTTAAGTAAGCCATGCTTTGATCATCCATAGCTCATCATATAACTTAAGTATGCCACATTGTTCATTTACAATGCATCACTGATTTCTATCTATATATAACCTCTAAGCTCATATGTCTTAGAGAAGGGTGTTAAGCAAGAGAATAAATTCCCCGTCACCAAACAGATATATATATTTGACAGAGATCAGTGCTACGCAGTCAATTACAATGTCGGATACACAATCCATAAATGTCTGTTCTGGGTCTGAACGAAACAACAATCCGAAATTCCTTCATATACGTTTGGGCTTCTTTCTACTTAGCTGATATAAAATCCATCTGCAAATGGGAGCTACCTATTTGAGACATTTAGCAACTCATCCTTACGATATGAAGGGTCCGGATCTTCAACGCTGTCTTCAAATTCTCCACAACGTCGTATTATTACTTGGAATGGTTTTCGGACATACATCCGATCCTGGTCTTCCCAAATAATAAGCGTAATTTTTAAAACACAATTACGGAACACACAGGCTTTCAACCAAATCTCCTTCCATCTTAGATTTTGTTAAATTTAATTTCTTTAAACCCATTCTCAATTTATCTTTAATAAAATCCATATTTAACCCTTATTCTTTAAAACACATCCCTTAAATCAAAGACAATCTAGCCCCAAAGCCTTAATTAATTTTCCATTTGATAACTCGTTATCAAAACCCAATTTCCTTTGAGAATCCTTTAATCTACATTTCAGCCATAGTTTCCATTTAAATCGATTTTCCAACATTCAATTCTTTAACCTTAACTAAAAGATTATACTTGGTTCCAAATTTCTTATTTTTAATTTTCTCAAATCAAAGATTTGATTAAATCCCAATTTACGATATGAATTTCCACAACTCAATCTCATTGGGTTTCAAGAATGATATTGTTGAAGATATGATTCACGACAAAACCCAAATCAATCGATATTGATCATAAGTTACATAGAAATTGTATCTATTTATATTCGATATCAATTCTCACAATCAACGAATACTATAAGTGGAATAATGATATAATAATATCTTCCAAATTCCTCAAATATTACATGTTTACAGCAAAGAATTTCATATCAAATATCCGAAGATCATTTCTATCCAACTTATTCCAACCAAATTGGGAAACCCATATTTAATTAAAAGATTTATCCACCTCTTTTACATTGGATGTGGATAGAAATATCATCCACTTATACTTAATATTAATCTCTGTATCCAACTCACACTATAAGCGGAATAACGGTGACTACCTTTTAAATTCCTCAAATAGTAAGAGTTATCATCTACCGGATTAACATCAAACATCCGAAGATTTATCTCCAACCATATCCAATTATGAAAAACCCGTTTTAATATCAAAACATTTTCAATACCTTTAAATCTTTGAAAACATTTCACTAATCATTTACAGATGATTACTTATAGTTCGGGAAACAGCTCGTGTTTTACCACTTCAAAATAGATTGTTTTCAAAGAAAGGGTTACCATAGTGTTTCAAAATCGCTACAAAAGCATTACAAAACAGTTATCTTAACTACTTCGATCAAAATATCGTTTATCTTAGCCAAAAGTTAAACTTTATGATTCAAAACACTTTTACATAATTTATAATGATTTTACAAAAAAAATCCATATTTTTAAAACATTTAAAATAGCCTTTTATAGTTATGGTTGACAACTGCTCTTACAATGACGTTTTCCAAAACGGTTTTAAACATAGCTTGAAAATTATAACCCGAAATTAAAATCCTCTTTTACTCATTCGAAAGCTCCTTTTAATATAAATCAAATGTATTTCATTTCTTGGAAACCCGATTTAGATTGCAAAAGTTATATGCATTTAAAGTTTGTAACTAAAATACGCAAATTACCATTGTGCGACAAGCTCTATTTTGATCGAAATAAAAATTATTCTTCAGTACTTCGAAATACCTTTTAAAACCATTATATACTTAGGTAAATCATTTAAAACCATTTAAAGTAATTTAAAATGTTTTTCCAAATTTATTATGGGTTCAAAATTCAACTTTTATTTTTACTTAATAAATCAAATTCCAATTCATTTCTAAATTCAAATAATTTCGAATTAACCATCTTATTCGTCGGATCAGTTAGGGATAGCCAGAGAGAGCAGGAAACTATATTTCCTAACCCAAGCCTAGACACTATCCTCTCTATCATCCTAGAATGTTCCAGTATTTATTTAGTCATTTAAAGAAATTTTATCAATATATATATGAATTCATACATATGGTCTTTCCCAATTATTAACCTTCAATTTCAATAATGACATTGCTTCTCATTACGAAGGAGAATTGTCGATCACCAATGTGATACAGTACTTGTTGTGTCATAGTGTGTGCAAAACAGCATCAACAACCATTATAAACATCCATAGCAACCATCATCAACATAATTAAATAAATCATAACTGTGCACAAGCGTTATAACACTAACGCTTAATAGTGTGTGCGTTCTAAACTACGCATCCATCACCCATCACAACAAATATCAATCATCATTAACTAATAATAATTCATCATTATATTTAAATTAGTTTAACTACTAATTAAATATATAAACCATGGTTAAAGAGTTCTCACCTAATAGCTTTCCAAATCTTCACGGTAGGCGAGCCTAGCTAAGGGAACCGTCGGACAGTATTTCGGCGCAACGTCTTCTTCACCAAAATATATATACTAAGCTCTCTCTCTATCATAAAAGGAGGAGGAAGAGGAGGATGGCGAACTTTGGCAACATGGTGGTGGAAAAGAGGAAGACTTATGCCATGGAAACCATGGCCATAAGCTTAAGAAGAAGGAGAAAGATAGGAAAAATGAAAATGGATGATAAAAAGTGAAGTAAAGAGCTCCTTATATAGGAAAGGAGGAGTAAGGAGATAAAGACACATAAGGGGACAAGTGGAAACCATGCATGAAAGCGTACATGCAAAATTACAAGTGTCCGTACACTTGTCTTAAGAAGAGAAGGTGAACTTTTGGTAACATTTTCCCTTAAATGCTATGAAAACTAAGGGCACCACTTAATTCTAACGCTACTAATTCATGTTATGGTTTGACAAATCCGATCGAACGACAAATAGTGTTAATAAATCCAAACTTATTAATATTCATTCACATTTATAATTCAAGTAAAATCTATTATATAACTTGTCAAAATTATTAAATATTCTAAACCATATATATTTATGTCAAATTCAAATTTAAATTTAGATTGAGTAATAAAAATTCAAATTTTAATTTGGTTAAAAATTCTAGATCGTTACATTTACCCCCCTTAAAACTTTTCGTCCTCGAAAAGGAAAGGGAATCGCAATTACTCATTCAACATCTTGTAGATTTTCTGACACGAGATTAAAATTCTTTATACCAAAGCTCCCTGTTCTCATAATGAATATGCCACACCTAATTCCGGACAATCATATCTACTATGTCCTCTAACGATAACTTCCAATTTCCCATTATATTCGATTCATCGTTTATTGGGCCAATTACTTATACCTAACCATTTACTTCTTTCAAAAAAAAAATCATTTTTATAAATTATTCTCTTAGATCTTATCTTCCAAATTAAATGGTTATGAAACTTACTCCCTTTTGGTTCCATTAAATTAATATTATTCTTCACATGTAAAACTCGATCCTCAAAACTCAACTTATCTAAACGTTTTAGTTTAGGTAATTTCTTCTTACTATTCCCGCTTGCTAAATATCTTTTAATCAAATTGTGAAACTTAATTCACAAGGTACTCATGCTTACTTAAACAGTTCCTTTTTTAACCACAATATATTTTAGAACTTATCATCTGTCCAAAATTGTGGATAATCCCATATTTTAATTCCTTATATAGTTTTTGCTATTCTCATTAATTATTTCAAATTCAAGGTTACTAAACTTATTTCCTTCAAACTTTAGGAAAACCATTTAGATATATTTTTATTAACATCTTTAACCACCGTAGTCCTTAACCAAAATATCATCAAATATCTTATAGTCATATTGTAAAACTAAATTCTCAAGATATTTGCATTTTAAATTTAATCAGTTGGGGGGGGGGACTAATTATCAGATATCCTGATTGATTAATTCCAACTTAGCCTTTAAATCATGCCCAAACTACCTTTTATATTTGGATTGCTTAAGTAAATTACAACTTTACATATACGTTTTTTAATCAACTAAGAAATTCCAATCACCAGATGTTCGTTCTCAAATTTTTAATTTCCAAATATTTTCAAAGATCGTTTTCTTTTATATTCAAAATATATTCTTTCAAAATCAATTCCAAAGTAACTACCAATTCTTACTCAAAATTTTGATTTGAGTTTTCAAATTATACATCTTTACAAAACCTTTTTTATATATATATCACAAGTGCACTTTCTCAAAACTCTTTATTGGCTTATCCCTTACTAACAAGTTTACTTGGTATAATTCTGATAACCCAATCGAATTTTCACTTTTCTATTTAAGTTCACATCAATTTACCAAACAATTTCAAACACTTATCTAAATGGGTTTAAGTATATACTGATGTTTTAATCGGAATCATATAGTCATCCCACTTTCGAAACACGAAAATACATACTGGTGATGCTGCAGTCATCAACAAAATCATCTTTAAGTGACTAGAGTGTGATTCTATATCTATCTAGTAAACTTAAGACTTCGTATATACGTTGATTAGACGTATATGCAAAATCTTCCTATACTCCATAGTCCAACCTCAACATCAAATAAAATACTCAAATTCTTATTATTTATTTTGGTTTCTAACCATATTGATTAGTTTCTTTAGAGGAGAATTACCTTAACAATTTTTACCTAAGTTTTTCTCTTAACATGAATTGTAATATATTATATTCCCAAACTTAATTAATTTTACTTGGAAGGCGATCTCTCAAACGTTGTACTCCAAAATCTCATTGTAGGGCATTACTAACCCTATCTCTAATGAGATATTATAACTCTGATGAGTCTTTCCTTTTGTTCAAATGAGTCGTACCCCATAGCTTTGTATAAACCAAAGATCTGATGCCACGTTGCAACAGTATGTTCTTTTTCAACCATCAGACAACGGCTAACACTCCGCTATGGCATTACAATGGTACCCCAGCACCTTGTTTTACGGCCAGCCTCTTGACTGTCGCGGCCTCATGCCTAACCAACACCTCTTGGGATGTGTAGAGGTAAGACCTCCCGCTCACCACCAAACCCAGAGCAAGAACCCCCTATCACGTTGCCTCATGCCAAACAAAGACTAGTGTGAGAACTCAAAACATTTGTTTTTAGGGTTTATTTTAAAGTTAGATAATTCACCGGACCACGCCGCTATTGTGGAACAGGTTTACTCCATGTGAATACCAGTGCATTGAAACTAACATAAGGTCTCGTGGCACACGCACAATGCAAACGCACACATGGGCGAGGTTTCTCCTTATGCAGTCAAAAATGCTTCATACGTGAAAAATCCTCTTTCAATACTATAATATAGCGCGAAAACAATTTCGAAACTAAATGTATCAATCCTAGCCAGCATAGGTACCATATACTATATTGACATATGGTATACAATCAAAATCATGCGGGCTCGTAGCGGAGATTGGGTTTCCAACAATGATCAGGCAAAGGAACTTCCTTCCGAACTGAATTTTGAACACCTCTAGAGGGATGTCCGAGGATCTATAGTGATGCTCCTCATGCCAACATAAGGCTGGGTTACCACTGTAACACCCCACCTCCGTTAAGGTCACTCACAAGGGAATGCCTTAACTTTGGTGGAGTATTTTAGTAAATAGAACAGAAACTTACAAGACAGATAAAACAGTACTTGAAAAATTTATAACTTTATTTCAACAGAAGCTTGGTTACATCCTTTCAAATCACAATATCAGAATTCAAGTACAAAATATTAGTCTTGTACAAAAGCCTTCAGAATGCATAGTTTAAAATCATAATCCCCACAGAAGAAGACAAGCCATACTTTAAGCACTGCAAGCGGAAGAAATCTGGATCAAGCTAGAGTATTCCCTTCTACAAAACCTGGGGGGGGGGGGGGAGGGGGGGGGGAAACGGAAGAAAGGAGGCGAAACAACAAGGGTCATACAAAAGTCTGGCAAGTCCAGTGATTTTCAGTTATGAACAGATAATAATAACATGACATGAAAATAAAACTGGATGAGAGATAATTGTAATAGATGTAGCAGATATGACAGAAGAACATAATGATATAAGCTATTGCTTTACACTTCTCTGCACTAATACTAGTATAACAGAATTAGGTGTCACCCTAATGTCTAAACTGAAACAGAAACAGGTACAGAATAATTTCCAAGCTAGTAATGGGCCTTTACCACCCGATCAGAAACAGACAGAAGCAGAATGTAGCATAAGGTGTACACTAGTAATTGGGCCTTTACCACCCGAACAGACGGTACCACGCAGAAACAGACAGGTGTTGCCACCCAACAGAAACAGACGGTACCAACAGAAACAGACAGAACTAAGTGTACCCTAAAACCCTACCCCAAGCGATCGGCTCCCTAATACATAAATACCCTGTGTCAGTCCCACCGAAGGGTGTATCATTCCCTAAAGTGGCAACCTTTGAATGACACAAACCTATTTACAGATGTCACAGCGTCTTACATCCTCAGAGGCAGACCGGGATCCATGCACGCACATGACCCGGTTGGAACGCACCATCAACACCCCTCGCCATTATCAGAATGAACCGCTTATAATTAGTTCAGTAAGCATGCCCGGACCCTACCAATTGTTGGGTCAAAGTTTTGATACCAGAAAGGGTTACTGACTAATATGGGTCCCAAACAACAGATGACACAAGTAATTCCCCTCCTATCCTTGTGTCCCCAGACTAACAGATTTCAGATTAACAAGTTCAGACATACAGAATTCAGATCAACTAGTTCACAGGTCAGACAAGTTTTAGACTAATGGATCAGATATACGGATTTAACAGATTTACAGATTTGTCTAACTTTGTAATTGGGCCTACCGATTCACGGAACAGATTTATTAAACTCATCAGTCTAGTGGGTTTAACCCTATCCGCCCAACACGTTTTAGACATTATATTTATCTCAGATTTTCATTAATTAAATATTAATGCCTAGACCTCTCACATTAGACTGACAGTTTGCGGCTACTGGTTAGGCCGGTTGGTTCCGGGCAGATTTCTGCCGCAAATTGAGTCTAACCTCGGGTTTCAAGCACGTTATGACTAACTTCTCACATTAGAACATATTGTTTGCGGCCACTGGATGTGCCGGGCGGTTCCGGGCAGGATTACGCCGCAAACTCATTCTAACCTCGAGTCAGCCATATTTATCTTTGCGGCCAATTAATTATTAATTTACCATTTATGCCCACGCCTAATATACATGTCAATTTTCATAATTATAGCCAATTCATATTATGTCAATAACAGACTAAATATATCAACTCAACAGATATGGCAGATAACAGATTTAGCAGATTAGGCGACTTAACGGATTCAGCAGATTAAGCAGTTTAGCAGATTTAGCATATAACAGTTTAGGCATCTTCAGCAGACTTAGCAGATGACAGATTTGGTATATGAACAGATATAGCAGATTATAGCAGAACTAGCAGATTAGGCAATATAACAGAACTAGCAAATTAGGCAATATAACAGAACTAGCAGATTAGGCCATATAACAGATTTAATCATTCCTTAAAGTTTCATAAACATATCTTGCCTAATTATAATTTTGGCCTAAGTTTGCATGCCTAAATAGTTGTCATGATTCACATTATGATCATATACCCCACGTTTGCATTGAATTTACATGGCATAGATTATGGTCATAATTTACCATATAACACACGTCTCAAATTTAGTTAAACTTGCCTAGTACAAAAGATTCACATATAAATTATACCAAATATAGCCATCGATTTCAATGCATGTCATATATTCAAAAATCTCCCACTTAGGTGTTATTCACATTTAATAGTTATCAAATCTTAACATAAATCTTCACACTTAAGTCATATTCCCTTTTTATCCCAAATCATGAATCTCTATATAAACAATATGCCCAACAATCTAGAACTTTAAATTATAACAGATCTTTAATTCAAAAATATGCGTTATGTCCAATGTCTCAAGTCACATGTTAATATACAATGGTTCCTCTTCTTCCAATTCACAGAATATGCACAGATCTAAATCTAGTTTACAAGCTATGTCCTTTTAGTCACAGATTAGCCATGTCCAATTATGCCATCATTCATTATTTGTCCCAAAGTTTAACGTTCGTGCGTTAATTTCTTATGAGATTTGGCGCAGGCTCGGGGTAGCCTGGCTATAGAACAGAAAGAAGAAAGAGATATAGAATAAAATAGATCAGAACAGAACATACGCAATCTCAAATTCAGATTTACAATCATGTCACAATTATAATTAAAGTTTATATCGAAAAATAACTGCACTTGCCTTGGTTGGATTCTAAAAGAAAAAGGTGTTGTAGCTGTTCTCTTTTAATCCTAATCAGAATTGGAGGAAGAAGAAGCACAAGTCCTAGCTTAGGTTTCAGCAGAGTAGAGACGCCATTGATTTATTTATTTTTAGAGAGCAATGGAGGCTAGAGAATTGTATATGAGATTTAGGTTTAGGGTAGGGATGTATATATAGGTGTAGGAAGTTATTTAGGACCATTAGATTAACCCTGAATCATGAGAACCATTCAAATGCAAAATCTGCATTTGAGCGAATCGGCCCATGGGATGACAGCCAAACACCCTGGATTAACCCCTAGTCGACCCAGCGGGGCTCGGGTTGACCTCAAAAATAGGCCGGTTCGGTGGTTCCCCCTCCCAATTCGCTGTTTTGAACCTTTTTTGCATGTTTATTTATTTAATTTTTATATATATCTATATATATTTCTCTCATATGCATACAAACTTCAAGGCTTAATAACTTCTTCATAATTAACCATTTTTTTTAATATTCTCAGAAAATACGGGGTGTTACATTCTCCCCTCCTTAAAGGATTTCGTCCCCGAAATCTTCAAGTTAAGAAGAATGTATCCTAACATCCAACATCCATCTACTCAACCATTCAATCACAGGCATCCATTGTCCTTAAAAGGTTTCTAATGCCGTATGAACATATGCAAAGTGTGTGTATATGTTTCTTATCTAATGCAAAATCAGGCGGTCTACTGATCCAGTTGACCTCCTTAATGCGAATCATGTTAGTGTCATGAGTCCAAATATGTATGCAAGAAATCCTATTTGATACACATCATTTCTATATGAGTGCATAACCATTCATCCAAATGCAACATCCATGTGAGGAGTCAATCATTCTGCATCCACAAAAATTGAAAAATGCACACACATCCATATGCAGTATGAGAGTGTTTTTGAGCCGATCTAGTGCCTAGTGTGTGTATATGCATCCACGAGAAACCACTAGCAACCACTTGCATCCACTTGCAACCATCAAACATAACATGTCTCAAACACATGTTTACACCCATTAGTTTCTAGCTAAAGTTCGAAGATTCGATCGATAGGATACAGTCGAATGATGGAAGCGAGTACAGATAAGACAAAGACTTGGTTCCCATTAGACATTGGTTGAGAAAATAATTCCCCTAAGTATCAACCCCGAAGACCGAAATCGACATCAGATTGACACCCAGAGGATTACCTCCTTTAGACAATGTCAAAACTGGAAAGCAGAATTATTCAAATATTTATAGACTACTGGTACAGATCAGGTTCCCTAATGATTCTTAGGAAGCTAAGCATGATAAAATCATATCCCATAAAAACTCAGAATGTATGCGTCATACTTGACGTCTAACACAGATATCCCTCAAACCACGATCTATCATAAACAGATGAGTCATAACCCTTATAGGTTTGAGTCTACTACGGAATCAGAAACAATACTAGTATTAAAGTGCAGAGTATCAATTACAAAATCAAAATACCAGAATCAGAAAGAGTATTAACTCCATCATCAGATAAAGAAATTAAACCTACAATAGGAATTTTCCTACTTCTATCCTAGCCACTAGCCTCAAGAGTGTTCGCATGCCCTCCTTGTCCTCGTCTCTTCGGGCAGTCCCTAGTGAAGTGTCCCATCTCCCCACAGTTGAAGCAAGCGCCCTTCCTTTTTCTGCAATCCTTGTTAAGATGAGTCGAGCTTCCACAAGTAAAGCACTTTTTCCCCTTCTTATCTTCAGACTTCTCATCCTTCCTTTGCGTTTCCTTTTTGGGCCCTGCTTTCTTATTCTGTGGTTCTTCCTTCTTTGTCTCTTTCGGGCCTTTGTCTTCCTCGTGCAGTAGTGCCATGTCCACCAATCTCTCGTAAGTCGCTCCCATGGGTACATGAGTCATGGCTAGGCTGTGCAGTGGCTCGTTCAATCCTTTAACAAAGCGGAGAGCCTTTTTATGCTGAGTGTTGACTAAATCCAATCCGAACCTAGCTAGCTGGTTGAACTGGTTGACGTATTCCTTGACCGTCATACTTCCTTGCTTAAGAGATAAGAACTTTTCCAGTTGTAAACTTCGTTCAGCTTGCGAGAGGAATTTTGTCTCAAACCTTGTTCTGAAATCCATCCATGTCTCAACCGGCCTCTCGGCGTTAGTGACTTCCCACCAGTAGGAAGCTTCGTCTTTGAGCAGCCATACCGCCAACTGTACCTTCTGCCTATCGTCCACCTCGAAGATAACGAATATATCCTCAGTTTCTTTGAGCCAGTTCCTTGCTTCTACGAATGATTCAGTTCCTTTGAAATCCTTCCCACCCATGGCCCTAAAATCTCTACAGATCTTTGAAAAAGTAATTGCACGAGGAGGGGGTGGAGGAGGAGGATCATTTGCTGGACCTGCGGCGGCGGTTCTAGCCTCAAGATATTGACGAAACCAACTGGGTACGTGAACACCCTCTGGTATTTCAGATGCTTCAGACATGCTGAAACGAAAAAAAGGAAAGATTCAATACAAAAAAAAGGACTGAAGGAAAGATATATGGCTCTTGGGGATCATGTGTTTCAAAATAAGCTTTATTTTTAAAAATTCTTCCTTTCAAAACCTTTTCGTAAATAGTTTTCAAAAACTTTACCCAATCTGGTAACCTTCAGCTCTGATACCAAGTGTAACACCCCACCTCCGTTAAGGTCACTCACAAGGGAATGCCTTAACTTTGGTGGAGCATTTTAGTAAACAGAACAGAAACTTACAAGA
This sequence comes from Allium sativum, assembly GCA_030737875.1. Lineage (NCBI taxonomy): Eukaryota > Viridiplantae > Streptophyta > Magnoliopsida > Asparagales > Amaryllidaceae > Allium > Allium sativum. The sequence continues at coordinate 181,270,048 of CM060921.1, forward strand.
CAGATAAAACAGTACTTGAAAAATTTATAACTTTATTTCAACAAAAGCTTGGTTACATCCTTTCAAATCACAATATCAGAATTCAAGTACAAAATATCAGTCTTGTACAAAAGCCTTCAGAATGCATAGTTTAAAATCATAATCCCCACAGAAGAAGACAAGCTATACTTTAAGCACTGCAAGCAGAAGAAATCTGGATCAAGCTAGAGTATTCCCTTCTACAAAACCTGGGGGGAGAAACAGAAGAAAGGAGGCGAAACAACAAGGGTCAGACAAAAGTCTGGCAAGTCCAGTGATTTTCAGTTATGAACAGATAATAATAACATGACATGAAAATAAAATTGGATGAGAGATAACTGTAACAGATGTAGCAGATATGACAGAAGAACAGAATGATATAAGCTATTGCTTTACACTTCTCTGCACTAATACTAGTATAACAGAATTAGGTGTCACCCTAATGTCTAAACTGAAACAGGTACAGAATAATTTCCAAGCTAGTAATGCGCCTTTAACACCCGATCAGAAACAGACAGAAGCGGAATGTAGCATAAGGTGTACACTAGTAATTGGGCCTTTACCACCCGAACAGACGGTACCACACAGAAACAGACAGGTGTTGCCACCCAACAGAAACAGACAGAACAGAGTGTACCCTAAAACCCTACCCCAAGCGATCGGCTCCCTAATACATAAATACCCTGTGCCAGCCCACCGAAGGGTGTATCATTCCCTAAAGTAGCAACCTTTGAATGACACAGACCTATTTACAGATGTCACAGCGTCTTACATCCTCAGAGGCAGACCGGGATCCATGCACGCACATGACCCGGTTGGAACGCACCATCAACACCCCTCGCCATTATCAGAATGAACCGCTTATAATTAGTTCAGTAAGCGTGCCCGGACCCTACCAATTGTTGGGTCAAAGTTTTGATACCAGAAAGGGTTACTGACTAATATGGGTCCCAAACAACAGATGACACAAGTAATTCCCCTCCTATCCTTGTGTCCCCAGACTAACAGATTTCAGATTAACAAGTTCAGACATACAGAATTCAGATCAACTAGTTCACAGGTCAGACAAGTTTTGGACTAACGGATCAGATATACGGATTTAACAGATTTACAGATTTGTCTAACTTTGTAATTGGGCCTACCGATTCACGGAACAGATTTATTAAACTCATCAGTCTAGTGGGTTTAACCCTATCCGCCCAACATGTTTTAGACATTATATTTATCTCAGATTTTCATTAATTAAATATTAATGCCCAGACCTCTCACATTAGACTAACAGTTTGCGGCAACTGGTTAGGTCGGTTGGTTCCGGGCAGATTTCTGCCGCAAACTGAGTCTAACCTCGGGTTTCAAGCATGTTATGACTAACTTCTCACATTAGAACCTATTGTTTGCGGCCACTGGATGTGCCGGGCGGTTCCGGGCAGGATTACGCCGCAAACTCATTCCAACCTCGAGTCAGCCATGTTTATCTTTGCGGCCAATTAATTATTAATTTACCATTTATGCCCTCGCCTAATATACATGTCAATTTTCATAATTATAGCCAATTCATATTATGTCAATAACAGACTAAATATATCAACTCAACAGATATGGCTGAAAACAGATTTAGCAGATTAGGCGACTTAACGGATTCAGCAGATTAAGCAGTTTAGCAGATTTAGCATATAACAGTTTAGGCATCTTCAGCAGACTTAGCAGATGACAGATTTGGTATATGAACAGATATAGCAGATTATAGCAGAACTAGCAGATTAGGCAATATAACAGAACTAGCAAATTAAGCAATATAACAGAACTAGCAAATTAGGCAATATAACAGAACTAGCAGATTAGGCCATATAACAGATTTAATCATTCCTTAAAGTTTCATAAACATATCTTGCCTAATTATAAATTTGGCCTAAGTTTGCATGCCTAAATAGTTGTCATGATTCACATTATGATCATATACCCCACGTTTGCATTGAATTTACATGGCACAGATTATGGTCATAATTTACCATATAACACACGTCTCAAATTTAGTTAAACTTGCCTAGTACAAAAGATTCACATATAAATTATACCAAATATAGCCATTGATTTCAATGCATGTCATATATTCAAAAATCTCCCACTTAGGTGTTATTCACATTTAATAGTTATCAAATCTTAACATAAATCTTCACACCTAAGTCATATTCCCTTTTTATCCCAAATCATGAATCTCTATATAAACAATATGCCCAACAATCTAGAACTTTAAATTATAACAGATCTTTAATTCAAAAATATGCATTATGTCCAATGTCTCAAGTCACATGTTAATATACAATGGTTCCTCTTCTTCCAATTCACAGAATATGCACAGATCTAAATCTAGTTTACAAGCTATGTCCTTTTAGTCACAGATTAGCCATGTCCAATTATGCCATCATTCATTATTTGTCCCAAAGTTTAACGTTCGTGCGTTAATCTCTTATGAGATTTGGTGCAGGCTCGGGGTAGCCTGGCTATATAACAGAAAGAAGAAAGAGATATAGAATAAAATAGATCAGAACAGAACATACGCAATCTCAAATTCAGATTTATAATCATGTCACAATTATAATTAAAGTTTATATCGGAAAATAACTGCACTTGCCTTGGTTGGATTCTAAAAGAAAAAGGTGTTGTAGCTATTCTCTTTTAATCCTAATCAGAATTGGAGGAAGAAGAAGCACAAGTCCTAGCTTAGGTTTCAGCAGAGTAGAGACGCCATTGATTTATTTATTTTTAGAGAGGAAGAGAGCAATGGAGGCTAGAGAATTGTATATGAGATTTAGGTTTAGGGTAGGGATGTATATATAGGTGTAGGAAGTTATTTAGGACCATTAGATTAACCCTGAATCATGAGAACCATTCAAATGCAAAATCTGCATTTGAGCGAATCGGCCCACGGGATGACAGCCAAACACCCTGGATTAACCCCTAGTCGACCCAGCGAGGCTCGGGTCAACCTCAAAAATGGGCCGGTTCGGTTATTCCCCCTCCCAATTCGCTGTTTTGAACCTTTTTTGCATGTTTATTTATTTAATTTTTATATATATCTATATATATTTCTCTCATATGCATACAAACTTCAAGGCTTAATAACTTCTTCATAATTAACCATTTTTTTTAATATTCTCAGAAAATACGGGGTGTTACATTCTCCCCTCCTTAAAGGATTTCGTCCCTGAAATCTTCAAGTTAAGAAGAATGTATCCTAACATCCAACATCCATCTACTCAACCATTCAATCACAGGCATCCAATGTCCTTAAAAGGTTTCCAATGCCGTATGAACATATGCAAAGTGTGTGTATATGTTTCTTATCTAATGCAAAATCAGGCGGTCTACTGATCCAGTTGACCTCCTTAATGCGAATCATGTTAGTGTCATGAGTCCAAATATGTATGCAAGAAATCCTATTTGATACACATCATTTCTATATGAGTGCATAACCATTCATCCAAATGCAACATCCATGTGAGGAGTCAATCATTCTGCATCCACAAAAATTGAAAAATGCACACACATCCATATGCAGTATGAGAGTGTTTTTGAGCCGATCTAGTGCCTAGTGTGTGTATATGCATCCACGAGCAACCACTAGCAACTACTTGCATCCACTTGCAACCATCAAACATAACATGTCTCAAACACATGTTTACACCCATTAGTTTCTACCTAAAGTTCGAAGATTCGATCGATAAGATACAGTCGAATGATGGAAGCGAGTACAGATAAGACAAAGACTTGGTTCCCATTAGACATTGGTTGAGAAAATAATTCCCCTAAGTATCAACCCCGAAGACCGAAATCAACATCAGATTGACACCAAGAGGATTACCTCCTTTAGACAATGTCAAAACTGGAAAGCAGAATTATTCAAATATTTATAGACTACTGGTACAGATCAGGTTCCCTAATGATTCTTAGGAAGCTAAGCATGATAAAATCATATCCCACAAAAACTAAGAATGTATGCGTCATACTTGACGTCTAACACAGATATCCCTCAAACCCCGATCTATCATAAACAGATGAGTCATAACCCTTATAGGTTTGAGTCTACTACGGAATCAGAAACAATACTAGTATTAAAGTGCAGAGTATCAATTACAAAATCAAAATACCAGAATCAGAAAGAGTCTTAACTCCATAATCAGATAAAGAAATTAAACCTACTATAGGAATTTTCCTACTTTTATCCTAGCCACTAGCCTCAAGAGTGTTCGCCTGCGCTCCTTGTCCTCGTCTCTTCGGGCAGTCCCTAGTGAAGTGTCCCATCTCCCCACAGTTGAAGCAAGCGCCCTTCCTTTTTCTGCAATCCTTGTTAAGATGATTCGAGCTTCCACAAGTAAAGCACTTTTTCCCCTTCTTATCTTCAGCCTTCTCATCCTTCCTTTTCATTTCCTTTTTGGGCCCTGCTTTCTTATTCTGTGGTTCTTCCTTCTTTGTCTCTTTCGGGCCTTTGTCTTCCTCATGCAGTAGTGCCATGTCCACCAATCTCTCGTAAGTCGCTCCCATGGATACATGAGTCATGGCTAGGCTGTGCAGTGGCTTGTTCAATCCTTTAACAAAGCGGAGAGCCTTTTTATGCTGAGTGTTGACTAAATCCAATCCGAACCTAGCTAGTTGGTTGAACCGGTTGACGTATTCCTTGACCGTCATACTTCCTTGCTTAAGAGATAAGAACTTTTCCAATTGTAAACTTCGTTCATCTTGCGAGAGGAATTTTGTCTCAAACCTTGTTCTGAAATCCATCCATGTCTCAACCGGCCTCTCAGCGTTAGTGACTTCCCACCAGTAGGAAGCTTCGTCTTTGAGCAGCCATACCGCCAACTGTACCTTCTGCCTATCGTCCACCTCGAAGATAACGAATAGATCCTCAGTTTCTTTGAGCCAGTTCCTCGCTTCTACGAATGATTCAGTTCCTTTGAAATCCTTCCCACCCATGGCCCTAAAATCTCTACAGATCTTTGAAAAAGTAATTGCACGAGGAGGGTGTGGAGGAGGAGGATCATTTACTGGACCTGCGGCGGCGGTCCTAGCCTCAAGATATTGACGAAGCCAACCGGGTACGTGAACACCCTCTGGTATCTCAGATGCTTCAGACATGCTGAAATGAAAAAAAGGAAAGATTCAATAAAAAAAAGGACTGAAGGAAAGATATATGGCTCTTGGGGATCATGTTTTTCAAAATAAGCTTTATTTTTAAAAATACTTCCTTTCAAAACCTTTTTGAAAATAGTTTTCAAAAACTTTACCCAATCTGGTAACCTTCAGCTCTGATACCAAGTGTAACACCCCACCTCCGTTAAGGTCACTCACAAGGGAATGCCTTAACTTTGGTGGAGCATTTTAGAAAACAGAACAGAAACTTACAAGACAGATAAAACAGTACTTGAAAAATTTGTAACTTTATTTCAACAGAAGCTTGGTTACATCCTTTCAAATCACAATATCAGAATTCAAGTACAAAATATCAGTCTTGTACAAAAGCCTTCAGAATGCATAGTTTAAAATCATAATCCCCACAGAAGAAGACAAGCAATACTTTAAGCACTGCAAGAAGAAGAAATCTGGATCAAGCTAGAGTATTCCCTTCTACAAAACCTGGGGGGGGGGGAACGGAAGAAAGGAGGCGAAAAAACAAGGGTCAGACAAAAGTCTGGCAAGTCCAGTGATTTTCAGTTATGAACAGATAATAATAACATGACATGAAAATAAAACTGGATGAGAGATAACTGTAACAGATGTAGCAGATATGACAGAAGAACAGAATGATATAAGCTATTTCTTTACACTTATCTGCACTAATACAAGTATAACAGAATTAGGTGTCACCCTAATGTCTAAACTGAAACAGAAACAGGTACAGAATAATTTCCAAGCAAGTAATGCGCCTTTACCACCCGATCAGAAACAGACAGAGGAAAATGTAGCATAAGGTGTACACTAGTAATTGGGCCTTTACCACCCGAACAGACGGTACCACGCAGAAACAGACAGGTGTTGCCACCCAACAGAAACAGACGGTACCAACAGAAACAGACAGAACTAAGTGTACCCTAAAACCCTACCCCAAGCGATCGGCTCCCTAATACATAAATACCCTGTGCCAGCCCCACCGAAGGGTGTATCATTCCCTAAAGTGGCAACCTTTGAATGACACAGACCTATTTACAGATGTCACAGCGTCTTACTTCCTCTGAGGCAGACCAGGATCAATGCACGCACATGACCCGGTTGGAACGCACCATCAACACCCCTCGCCATTATCAGAATGAACCACTTATAATTAGTTCAGTAAGCGTGCTCGGACCCTACCTATTGTTGGGTCAAAGTTTTTATACCAGAAAGGGTTACTGACTAATATGGGTCCCAAACAACAGATGACACAAGTAATTCCCCTCCTATCCTTGTGTCCCCAGACTAATAGATTTCAGATTAATAAGTTCAGACATACAGAATTCAGATCAACTAGTTCACAGGTCAGACAAGTTTTAGACTAACGGATCAGATATACGAATTTAACAGATTTACAGATTTGTCTAACTTTGTAATTGGGCCTACCGATTCACGGAACAGATTTATTAAACTCATCAGTCTAGTGGGTTTAACCCTATCCGCCCAACACGTTTTAGACATTATATTTATCTCAGATTTTCATTAATTAAATATTAATGCCCAGACCTCTCACATTAGACTGACAGTTTGCGGCTACTGGTTAGGCCGGTTGGTTCCGGGCAGATTTCTGCCGCAAACTGAGTCTAACCTCGGGTTTCAAGCACGTTATGACTAACTTCTCACATTAGAACCTATTGTTTGCGGCCACTGGATGTGCCGGGCGGTTCCGAGCAGGATTACGCCGCAAACTCATTCTAACCTCGAGTCAGCCATGTTTATCTTTGCGGCCAATTAATTATTAATTTACCATTTTTGCCCACGCCTAATATACATGTCAATTTTCATAATTATAGCCAATTCAAATTATGTCAATAACAGACTAAATATATCAACTCAACAGATATGGCAGATTACAGATTTAGCAGATTAGGCGACTTAACGGATTCAGCAGATTAAGCAGTTTAGCAGATTTAGCATATAACAGTTTAGGCATCTTCAGCAGACTTAGCAGATGACAGATTTGGTATATGAACAGATATAGCAGATTATAGCAGAACTAGCAGATTAGGCAATATAACAGAACTAGCAAATTAGGCAATATAACAGAACTAGCAGATTAGGCCATATAACAGATTTAATCATTCCTTAAAGTTTCATAAACATATCTTGCCTAATTATAAATTTGGCCTAAGTTTGCATGCCTAAATAGTTGTCATGATTCACATTATGATCATATACCCCACGTTTGCATTGAATTTACATGGCACAGATTATGGTCATAATTTACCATATAACACACGTCTCAAATTTAGTTAAACTTGCCTAGTACAAAAGATTCACATATAAATTATACCAAATATAGCCATCGATTTCAATGCATGTCATATATTCAAAAATCTCCCGCTTAGGTGTTATTCACATTTAATAGTTATCAAAACTTAACATAAATCTTCACACCTAAGTCATATTCCCTTTTTATCCCAAATCATGAATCTCTATATAAACAATATGCCCAACAATCTAGAACTTTAAATTATAACAGATCTTTAATTCAAAAATATGCATTATGTCCAATGTCTCAAGTCACATGTTAATATACAATGGTTCCTCTTCTTCCAATTCACAGAATATGCACAGATCTAAATCTAGTTTACAAGCTATGTCCTTTTAGTCACAGTTTAGCCATGCCCAATTATGCCATCATTCATTATTTGTACCAAAGTTTAACGTTCGTGCGTTAATCTCTTATGAGATTTGGCGCAGGCTCGGGGTAGCCTGGCTATAGAACAGAAAGAAGAAAGAGATATAGAATAAAATAGATCAGAACAGAACATACGAAATCTCAAATTCAGATTTACAATCATGTCACAATTATAATTAAAGTTTATATCGGAAAATAACTGCACTTGCCTTGGTTGGATTCTAAAAGAAAAAGGTGTTGTAGCTGTTCTCTTTTAATCCTAATCAGAATTGGAGGAAGAAGAAGCACAAGTCCTAGCTTAGGTTTCAGCAGAGTAGAGACGCCATTGATTTATTTATTTTTAGAGAGGAAGAGAGCAATGGAAGCTAGAGAATTGTATATGAGATTTAGGTTTAGGTTAGGGATGTATATATAGGTGTAGGAAGTTATTTAGGACCATTAAATTAACCCTGAATCATGAGAACCATTCAAATGCAAAATCTGCATTTGAGCGAATCGGCCCACGGGATGACAGCCAAACACCCTGGATTAACCCCTAGTCGACCCAGCGGGGCTCGGGTTGACCTCAAAAATGGGCAGGTTCGGTTATTCCCCCTCCCAATTCGCTGTTTTGAACCTTTTTTGCATTTTTATTTATTTAATTTTTATATATATCTATATATATTTCTCTCATATGCATACAAACTTCAAGGCTTAATAACTTCTTCATAATTAACCATTTTTTTTAATATTCTCAGAAAATACGGGGTGTTACAACCCCTTAACTAGGTAACTTAGAGTACGCCTGAGTATGTCATCTCCCGTTCATTACCGACCTTTCCGAGCGTACGCCAACAATAACCACAAAAGTAGATGCTTTTACCACATAGGTTAATAGCTGGGCTCCATACCATAGTACACCTTTTATCTAAAAGGAGACAACATCCCATAACCCTACTGCATTTCTTCCTATTTTGGCCATTTACCAGGTGTGAGGCTTGCCGAGGTCCCGATATACACGAAGCAACGCTTAAATAATCCATGCTTTGATCATCCATAGCTCATCACATAACTTAAGTATGCCACATTGTCCATTTACAACGCATCACTGATTTCTATCAATATATAACCTCTAAGCTCATACGTCTTAGAGAAGGGTGTTAAGCAAGAGAATAAATTCTCTGCCGCCAAATAGATATATATTTAATAGAGATCAGTGGTACGCAATCAATTACAATGTCAGACACACAATCCATAAATGTCTGTTCTTGGTCTGAACGAAACAACAATCCGAAATTCCTTCACATACATTTGGGCTTCTTGCCACTTAGTTGATATAAAATCCATCTGCAAATGGGAGCTACCCATTGAGACATTCAACAAGTCGTCCTTACGATATGAAGGGTCCCAGTCTTCAATGTCTTTAGTTGCTCCACAATGTCGTATTATTACTTGGAATGGTTTTCAGACATACATCTGATCCCGGTCTTCCCAAATAATAAGTGTAATTTATAAAACACAATTACGGAACACACAGGCTTTCAACCAAATCTCCTTCCATCTTCGATTTTGTTAAATTAAATTTCTTTAAACCCATTCTCAAATTATCTTTAACAAAATCCATATTTAACCCTTCTTCTTTAAAACACATCCCTTAAATCAAAGATAATCTAGCCCTAAAGCCTTAATTAATTTTCCATTTGATAACTCGTTATCAAAACCCAGTTTCCTTTGAAAATACTTTAATCCATATTTCAACCATAGTTTCCAATTAGCTCGATTTTCCAACATTCAATTCTTTAATCTTAACTAAAAGATTATACTTGGTTCCCATTTCTTATTTTTAATTTTCTCAAATTAAAGATTTGATTAAATCCCAATTTACGACATGAATTTCCACAACTCAATCTCACTGGGTTTCAAGAATGATATTGTTGAAGATATGATTCACGACAAAACCCAAATCAATCGATATTGAACATAAGTTACACAGAAATTGTATCTACTTATATTTGATATCAATTCTCATAATCAACAAATACTATAAGTGGAATAACGATATAATAATATCTTCCAACTTCCTCAAACATTATACATTTACACCAAAGAATTCCATATCAAATATCCAAAGATTATTTCTATCCAACTTATCCCAATCAAATTGGCTTAATTAAAAGATTTATCTAACTTTTTGACATTAGATATGGAAAGAAATATCATCCACTTATACTTAATATTAATCTCTGTATCCAACTCATACTATAAGCAAAATAACGGTGAACTACCTTTTAAATTCCTTAAATAGTAAGAGTTATCATCTACCGGATTAATATCAAACATCTGAAGATTTATCTCCAACCATATCCAATTATTTAAAATTGAAAAACCTGTTTTAATATCAAAACATTTTCAATACCTTTAAATCTTTGAAAACATTTCACCAACCATTTACAAATGATTACTTATAGTTCGGGAAATATCTCGTGGTTTACCACTTCAAAATAGATTGTTTTCAAAGAAAGGGTTACTATAGTGTTTCAAAAGCGTTACAAAACAGTTATCTTAACTACTTCGATCAAAATATCGTTTATCTTAGCCAAAAGTTAAACGTTATGAATCAGAACACTTTTACATAATTTATAATGATTTTACAGAAAAATTCCATATTTTTAAAACATTTAAAATAGCTTTTTATAGTTATGGTCGACAACTGCTCTTACAGTGACGTTTTCTGAAACGGTTATAAACATAACTCGAAAATTATAACCCGAAATTAAAATCCGCTTTCACTCATTCGAAAGCTCTTTTTAATATAAATCAAATGTATTTCATTTCTTGGAAACCCGATTTAGATCGCAAAAACTATATGCGTTTAAAGTTTGTAACTAAAATACGCAAATTACCATTGTGCGACAAGCTCTATTTTGATCGAAATAAAAATTATTCTTCAGTACTTCAAAATACCTTAGAAAACCATTATATACTCATGTAAATCATTTAAAATAATTTACAATGACTTTCCAAATTTATTTTGGATTCAAAATTCAACTTTTAATCTTTACTTAATAAATCAAATTCCAATTCATTTATAAACTCAAACAATTTCAAATTGACCATCCCATTCGTCGGATCAGTTAGGGATAGCCCGAAAGAGCAGGAAACTATATTTCCAAACCCAAGCCTAGACACTATCCTCTCTGTCATCCAAGAAAGTTCCGGTATTTATTTATTCATTTAAAGAAACTTTATATATATATATGAATTCAATTTTCAAAAAATATATATATATATGAATTCATACATATGGTCTTTCCCAATTATTAACCTTCAATTTCAATAATGACATTGGTTCTAATTACAAAGGAGAATTGTCGATCACCAATGTGATACCATACTTGTTGTGTCATAGTGTGTGCAAAACAACATCAACAACCATTATAAACATCCATAGCGACCATCATCTACATAATTAAATAAATCATAATTGTGCACAAGCGTTATAACACTAACGCTTAATAGTGTGTGTGTTCTAAACTACGCATCCATCATCCATCACAACAAATATCAATCATCATTAACCACTAATAATTCATCATTATATTTAAATTAGTTTAAATACTAATTAAATATATAAACCATGGTTAAAGAGTTCTCACCTAACAGCTTTCCAAATCTTCACGGTAGGCGAGCCTAGCTGAGCGAACAGTATTTCGAGGCAACGTCTTCTTCACCAAAATATATATACTAATCTCTCTCTCTATCATAAGAGGAGGAGGAGGATGGCGAACTTTGTCAAGGTAGTGGTGGAAAAGAGGAGGACTTATGCCATGTAAACCATGGTCATAAGCTTAAGAAGAAGAAGGAAGATAGGAAAAATGAAAATGGATGATAAAAAGTGCAGTAAAGAGCTCCTTATATAGTTAAGGAGGAGTAAGGAGGTAAAGACACATAAGGGGACAAGTGGAAACAATGCATGAAAGAATACATGCAAAATTATAAGTGTCCACACACTTGTCTTAAGAAGAGAAGGTGAACTTTTGGTAGCACTTTCCCTTATATGCTATGAAAACTAAGGGCAACACTTAATTCTAACGCTACTAATTCATGTTATGGTTTGACAAATCCGATCGAACAACAAATAGTGTTAATAAATCCAAACTTATTAATATTCATTCTCATTTATAATCCAAGTAAAATCTATTATATAACTTATCAAAATTATTAAATATTCTAAACCATATATATTTATGTCAAATTCAAATTGAGTAGTAAAAATTAAAATTTTAAATTGGTTAAAAATTATGGATCGTTTCAATTACCGTTGATTTTGAAGTTCCATAGTATTTAACCCTATACTATACATTTCAAATGATAAAAAAGGTTGTACCATTTCCAACTTAACTTATTCCAATATCTTATCTAAATGACTTAATTTACGTAAACTTCTTAACTTTAGCCTCATTTATTCACCAAATACCTTCTAGTCAAATTGTGAAACTTAATTTACATGGTATTTGTATTTAAACTTTCTTTCTCTAATTTTACCTACTTAATTATTTCATCCTTTTATCCAAATATATTTTAGAATTTATTGACGATCCAAGATTGTCAAGAATTCCAAATTTTTATCCACCGTATATTTTATAAGGATTTTTCAATGGTTATATTTTATCATAAGTTCATCGTAATTCCTTGAGTTTAAAATTTTGCTTAATCATTTTTCATATGACCTCACAAATATTCCTTTAACTAATTTCTTAGATCTAGGCTACCCTTAGTTTATCTGGGGTAATTCTAACTTCTAAATTCAGATTTTATTTAACCTTCCATCTTTTTTAGAATCTTTTCTATTGAGAGGGAGATCCTCCTCAAAAAATTTAGATTACTCCCTTACTTTGTCTATTTACTTATCTCTTAATAAATGGTCTACCTGAAATAGTTGTATTATTCCTTACACTTTTATCAAAATTCTAAGACCCTTCTTAGCCTTATTATAATATCATCAATTACCTAATGTTAAATTCTCAAGGCCTTTGTACTAGGATTATTTATCTTAATTAGTCGATGAGGACTACTTTCAATCCCATATGAAACATTTTTAGTCAATTGTGAAATTCTAATCACAAGAAGTTTACATTTTGATTTTAATCAATCTTGATTGTTCAATCAATCATCAAAGTTATAATATATCTCTAACTATATATATTTTAAAACAAATACTTTTATATTCAAAATATAATTTTCAAAACAAAAATATTTTCTATATGAAATTACAAATATGTTCTCTCATATATACATATATACATATATATATATATATAATACTCTCAAACAAATTTTAGGGTATTACTAACCTCATCTCTAACGAGTTGCTCATCCTAGGATATTACTGATACTGTCTATGATGAGTCTTTACTCGACAAAGCCAAGGTTCTTACTCAACCCTCAACTCTGATACCAAATGTGACGACCTGAAAATTTATACATTTTGAATCGATAATAATCCACACATGTCCAACTCAAAATTGTATACATCTTCGGATTATCAAGTGACGTACCAAATTTACTGTAACACCCCATAAAAGACATAAGTATCAATAATAAATAAAAATAAACAATTTAATAATATGGTTGGAAAATGAGATTTTGCAGCTTTAAGAACTGGGCTAGCAAAATCTTTTATTTGGATTCTTGGCGAAATTCTGAATCGTTTTCATATATAATATGCTAAAAACGGTCAATGTATGAAGAAGTTACAAGCAAATGAATTTGGATAGTAAAACGCAGAAAATATATATAATTAGATGAGTAATATATAAATATATATATATGTGTGTCCAAAATATATTTAAATAAATGAGGGAGAATTTGAAATTCAAACAAAGGATATTATTATGGGGATAGAGAATATTTTAAGTAAGGAAAGAGATTAGAAAATAAAGTAGCATATTATTTGATTAGACACCTCAGCGCCACATAAATTCATTGGACGTTTCAGCGACCAGGAGGTCAACCGCCCACTAGAAGGGGTGTCGACCGCCGGTCCACCGCTTGGCAGCTGAGGAGCCCAATGAGTCTATGTTTGGTTAGGGTTTTCTAAAGGGACATATATAAATATATAGCCATGATTACATATGAATAATCTAACGGTCTATGATTACACAAGTGACTATATATATGCCCTCAAACCACACAACAGAACCCTAGCCACTCTCTTATCTCTACCTCTATATTGTCCTTCTTCCATTGGTAAATTTCAGAAAAGGGTCGGAATTTCTCTTCTACTCCTCTGACCTTTATTCTTGTTTTCTCTCTGATCTAAATTATATAGGTTTTAGTATGAATTCTGGAATTTAGTAATATATATATATATATATAAAAGATTCTAAAGGATGTTTCTTACATATAAATTAGGAGGATTGGAGTACGTTTGTCGCGAAGATTAAACACTTATTTGAATCTACAACAAGAATCGTATTTGTTCTTCCTTAAATCTGTGAGTGGAATATCGTGTTCTTAGGCATATTCTATTTTTTTTAATAGATTAACATGTTGATAGTTATGCCTAAGTGGATTTGAAAATAGATAATATCAATAAAAAAACATCCAAATCCTCTATTTAATATTTGCGTATGAATTGTCATGTTATTTGGGTTTGTGGATTTGGATCTTAATATCTGATTAGGAATGAAAGGGGTGTTGTTGTCGTTTCTACTTTGTGTAAATCCACCCTTATGTAAACATTTGATTGTAACCTAATTGGGTTTAAATTTGGTTATTCCATGATTTTATTAGGTTTGGATTCTATTTTGAATCCAAATGTTTTCATACTTGAAACATATCAAATGTAAACATTTTTATGTGCAAAACACCAACAAAAAGGGCGAATTAGATAAAGTGGAACTTATAAACATACATGTAAATATTACATGTGTATGTTGTACTCTATTATTGATCCATTATTAAAATCATTCAAACAAGCCTAGGATGCAAGTTGAAATTTGTGTATATGTATATTTTCCATTCACTGCTATTTGTTATTGTGTTATTATGCCATCATAGCTAAATTATAGTAGTCAAAATATGGAAAATTAACTTGTATACGTTAATTTAGGACAAATTGACAATTGCTATCTCGTTAGAACGTTCTCTCGTTCATACGGACATTAGTGTTATTTAGGCGTTACAATTATTATACTTTTATAAACGTAATCAACGTAATTAATGTGTTATTAACGTAATAAATGCGATTAGGTTAGGATTCAAATTTGAATTGTCCCCATGTATATATATAATTGATTGCTTGTGTGTGCATATAGAATGGATTTACACATATTAATAGTGACATACAGACACGAGGTTAGTTGCCATTTATGGTGGAATCCTGCCCGGAACCGATTGACAAATCTAGCAATCACAAGTAGGCCCAACTAATGAGAGAGGTCTAGGCGCCATGGGCCATTCAAACATAGTACACTATGACACGAGGTTAAACTAACTTGTAGTAGAAGCCTTCCCGGAGCCTCTCAACATATCTAGCATCTACAGGTATACGGTTTAATGTGAGAGGTCTAGTGTGTTTATATATAACTATATATATATAAGTCTGTTGTGTGCAAAATAGGCTTGTTTACTACACCTTGAGAAGGTCTTAAGTGGATGACTCTCTTCCTGTCTAATTTGGGTCTTAAGTGATTAGGACTATGATCCCGCCTAAGATTTATTCCTTAGAGAGGAACCAAGGTTATGGGACCCACCCTATTAGTTTTGTAGTAAGTCTATGGGTCCTCCTTCTCTAAAAGTGGTTAGGCATAAGAGGTAATGGAGTAGGGTAGTTCATGGGGGATTTTCACTTCCTCTAGAAGCTTATAAGGGATCAACTAGGGGCGTAATTGGTATATAAAAGATATGTGGCCATTGCATGCTCACCAACTATCTAAGGGAAGTCTTAAACGACATAGGTGTTCTACCGTAATATTAGTTAAGTAGTAACGTTCATAATTGTAACGACCCAGGGATTTCGGCCCCGAAAATCGACACAAATACCCTTTACCGTACTCATGTCGATCCTCCAAGCACCGAAAACTGGGACGTTTAGAAAGATATTAGAGGGTGAGATAAGAAAGAAAGAAATATTAGAATAGAAGAAGAAGAAGAACCAACACAGAGTCTCACATCGCAGCGGAACAAAATATAATACAGAAATAAATCTTTACTGAAAATTTTCAAAATACTTACAATAGCAGAGTACATCAACATCTCTGGACAATTATAATAATCTGTCCTCATATATATAATCACACAGCGGAATATCATTCGTCTGAACATCTTCAGCTCGTCTCTGGACCTTGCAGTACCTGATAACCTGAACCTGTACACTTCGGGCTATCCCGAGCATTTACAAAATACTGGGTCAGTCTGGTGGACCAGAGTGAGATAACTCGCACAGTAATAAGGTAAATCATCCAATCATGATTTTAAAGTTCAAAATCTTTCCAAAAGAAAAGGGTAATCGTAAGACCGAATCCAAACATAAACACGGACGGTTTTTACCTTACGATAACCCAAAGCAGCTTCGAAATCAATATCTTGATCTGATATTATGATAATGTCTAGATACAAATAATTAACAAATCTAGAGGAACGCTTACATCTCACGCTCCCCTTATATAATATATAATCGAAAACCGCGGGTGCTTATTGGATATTGGATTTCCAACTTGACAAGGTATGGGACCAGCTACCGCTCGTGTATCTCTAGAGGCGAGTACACAGGGTTCAACAAGAACGTCTTGCAACCCGGCCCTCACATGACTGATCACTCATTTCGCTTGAGTGTATCGAATGTATATCACCAACGGTTGGACTCAAACCACCGTTCTCGAATGGGCAGAATCGATAGAATAAGAAACAAAAGGAATTTCTTTATATAGGTGATTATACATCCTAATGGGAGCGACCCACATAGCCATGCTGCCTGCCCGATTTCTGTCATTTCCCGGTTGATGAGGCTTGAGGTCAGAACATATCTGGTCATCATACATTTTGAATGCCACATCGTCAGATCCGCCAGATCACACTGATCGATGTCCACAAACATACTCTAGCTATCTGGCTAGAGAATAACCATTTCTCCGCCATCAACTATGGTACGTTTGGAGAAATCAACGCGTGTAAATCCTTTGGAAATACTCTGTCAGACATCCGTCCATACAAGTCATCCAGGAACAGGATGAACCGAAGGTACTCTCCTACTGCATCCAATATAGGAATCACCCCATGGATCAGTAGCGAGAAGTCCTTGCAACCCGTAGATTTCACCCATGACAGAACCACAGTTTAACTCTGACCGCGATCCAGAGATTATTAGCGGTCCTTCCGTTTATGAAGATCCATAGTCTTCAATGCTCCATCTCGATCATCTTCCGATCTCTTCACGTATTTGTTGGTCGGAATGGTTTTTGAATATAATTTGTAACACCCCACGTCCATTAATGTCACTCACAAAGGGAATGCATTAACTTCCATGGAGGTTATAAGTGAATATAGAACAGAAAAATTACAACAAGACAGATAATAAGTAGTACTTGGAAATCTAAAACTTCATTTTATTGCAGCGGAAACATGTTTATTACATCACAAAACCATTAATCAGAGTCAAGTACATTATCCATCTTCACAAAACAAAATACATAATCCCATTACACAAATAGCCATTAAAGAAGATAACAAGCTGGACTTTACTTCAAGGGTCCAAGCTTTCCAAGGAGATGAAGCAATCCAATCAAGCTCCACTAGAGCTGGGTCCAACCTGAGGACCTGGAGGGGAAAAAGGATAGAAATGGAGGGGGTCAGACATAAAGTCTGGCGAGTATGATAATTCTAGCAATACTATTATCAAAATAACTAGACTAAGGCATAAACTGGAAGACAAGTAAATGTCTATGAACTATTAGGAAGATAAAGATAGCTTTTAAGATAACGTTAAAGATAACGGTAAAGGCATACCTAATTACTAACGAATAATTACTATACTGCACCACACATTACTACACTGCACCGCACATTACTACACTGCACCGCACCAGTCACCCTAAAGGTTGATCCCACTTGCTTCACACAGAAACCATATAAATAGCCTTGCGTACCCCTAGCTGACTACATAGGTGCCGTCTGCCCCTATCTCCACTAGGTGTACCCCACTACCCACTTTCGATCGGGTCCCTACTCGTAGATACCCATGCTGGCCCCACAGTGGGGTGTATCACTCCCCTAACGTGGCAACCCGATACAACTTGAGAATGCACGGCTTATACCTACACGATGCAACAACGTCTTACCTACCAGCCCGGGTCCACATACGCATATAAAACCCGTTGGACTTGCGTTGCCACCGCTCCCCGTTTTGGCCTCTTATAGTCAAGCCCAGTATGCGTGTCCCGTCCTCGACTTGGGTCGAGCCCACAAAGATACGTTTGGGATACTGGTTGAAATGGGCCCACACAAGCTACCCACCTAAGCTTGTCACCACTAGTATATCCCACTTAACCCTCTTTTTCTTGTTCATTTACATGTGTGTTTGGTTAAGTCTTACTAATCGTATTTCTCATGCCACTAAGGGCACCCACTAGATTCCTCATGCCACCCAAGGCACCTACTTAACCCCCATGTCCCACCTTACATGTTTATCTGGTTAAGTATTTCTTAATTTATTCAGGCCGTAACCTCGTAAAGACCTCTCACATTAGACTGGCATTTATGGCAGCTGGATTTGCCGGGCGGGTCCGGGCAGTCTTACACCATAAAAGAGTCTAACCTCGTGTCTTTACAACTTGTTATGCTTTAGTTTAGGTCTAGGACCTCTCACATTGGGCTGACATTTGTGACCACTGGATTTGCCGGGCGGGTCCGGGCAGGTTTACGTCACAAACGAGTCCAACCTCGTGTCCTAAGCATTGATTATCACTTATAATCTTTTACCCCAGTTTTAATAATTCCCTATCCAAATTATTAATTAAGTCCACTTTTATTGATGTCCATAATTGACTCAATTATGGTCATCCACTCATGGTATGCAAAATCATATCAATTGCACCCCAACATCTTATTATTAAATCCTTAATATTACCCCTACCCCACGTTTATACGTTCGCTTATTCAACGCATAATATAGGCTAGACTTGAATAGTCTAACGCATAGCACAAAGATAAATTATCACAACATATAGATAATTAAAATACATCTAATCATAATAGGGGTGAAACTTGCATAAACTACGCATGTTAAGGATCAAAAGGTGTCAACTTGTTAAATGTCACAATTTACATGATATGATCATTGCCCAAATCTATACATAAACTTGCATATGGGGTTTTTAGGCAACATAATGATGGTGTGAACTAGCATAGGATATCACATATGTCATAGCATAATTCTAGATGTCATAATAGATGTCATGGCATATGTTCATAACTTTTCTAATCAATCTAACTTGCATATGTAACTTGTCATATAGATCAACATAGCCCAAACATGATGATTTAATTAATATGAACTAACTAGCATAGATGGCTTTCTAACATGTATGATTCATCACAACTTAGCATAGAAACTTTCAACATACATAACATCATCATAGCATGATTTACACCATATAGGATATCATCCACATAGCATAGGATTAATCACATACATGATAACATATACGACAATTCACATCATCTACTCATAATCCATTCATGACTTAACCTAATTAAAATGGTAATAATCTTGTTAAGACTATCATACTCACAATTTAGAAGAGAAGAGAGAGTTTTGCTTTGCTTTAGGGTTGAGAGAATTAGAATTGAATTAGCTTTTCTTCCTTCTTAGTTGGCGGCGGCTCCATTGATTTCCATGGCGACGGTATGACGGTAACTATTCTATTTTTCTTATGAATTAGGGTGAGAGACTACCTAGGTATTTATAGAGTTAGGATTTATTTTAGACCGTCAGATCAACTCAGAACTAATCCCAGCCAACCAGATTAGGTCAGAAACCCTAATGGGTCATTACCCAATTAAAAACAGGTCAGCCAGAAACCCTAGCCGCCAGACCCAGGTCGACACTATAGTCGACCTGGGGGGGGGGGGCGGGGGCAGGTCGACACTAGTGTCGACCCCCCAGTCGACCTGCCTGGGCGGGAATTTTTCCCGCCCAGCCCGCTTCTGCACTTTTCAGTTTGAATTTTAAATTTCCTGCGAGCTGTTTTGAATTTTCTGAAAATTCCGATGGCCATAACTTCTTCATACGAAGTCCAATTCACGCAAACTCGGACTCTATTTCTACCAGAATTCCGAGACGAACACAATGGCGCAACCCGTTTCCGACAATTCTCACGTCTGAGATTAGTTATTCTTTAATTTGTGGATATTAATATTAACAGAATTACGGGGTGTTACATAATTCGATCCCGGACTTTCCATACCAACAAGCGTATTGGTCAAACTTCGATAGTCGGTGATTTAACTATCGAATAACAATAGTGTGAATACAACACTTGACACAACTCAACCACTTTAAAATATACTTAACGATATAAAACAATTTTTCTCTGATTAACTCTGCTTGAATTACTTTGATTGGTTAACTCTACTTAACTAACTCGACTTATTTAACACGATTAACTTGACTTGATTACTCCTATTGATTAATTTATACTTGACTGCTCGACTCTAGATCGCAGCGATCACAATGGTAACGCCTGATTCCCTCAGGAAACATCCGACCGCCGTAGGCTATCTGCAGCCCTGTGAATTACGCTAGCAGTCGCACGCAATGGAAACTTCCCTAGATAACTTTTTTGACTATCTCTAACTATATTTGATCAATTCTAATTGACTAACAAATGTTTACTCTAAATTTGAAAACAACACTCTTATTTCTTTTGAACTCATATCGTAATATTATTTAATTTCCAAAACCTTGCACCAGAGTTTGATATTCTCGTATAGGATAAAACCAATCTCAACACTTCACTCATTCCAAACTAATACTATTCCTTGATAATAGTGAAGCCCATCAAGTTGGGGTATTTTAGTTACGTCTCAGACCTTGATTGACCTGTTCTTACCTTAGAATAACATTAGTTCGTCCACTAACCTCAAAAAGCCCTTTTTCCCTTTTGGGTTTCAATCTGGTTTTTAAACCCATATTTGAAATCCTCGTTTATGGTCTTTTACTTAATTTCTTTATTTAAGTAAACATCCCTTAAAACGCCACTTAATCTTCAAGTATTCTTTCACTTTAAACCCCCTTGACTTATAATGTCAATCCCTCGTCAAATGATTTTATTCCATCTACTTGGACATTCTATAATAAACCCTTATCGCCTCTTTGGCTAAAACTCATCGTCAGTTAAACACTTGTTACTTTGATTCCCATTTATCAAATCTTGTTTGAAACTTGGATTTACAAATTCCCTTATTAAAATTCCTACTTGGCATTAAATTGAATTCACTACTTCAAATCATTTTAAATTAAAGAATAATTTGCTTTAACATCTACTATATTAAAATATAGTTAACTTTAATCTTAACCAAAAATAGCATTATCATCATGTTTACACGCTTACTCAAAAATAATCCAGTTTATTCACAATAACCAATTCAATTATCCCTTTAGATTATAGTTAATCCAAGATTAACTAATATCCAACACTATTCGTTACCCTTTTATGAATATTTAAACCAATATTTATTTCCTCTGTCCATTCTATTCACAATGGTGAATTTTACCAACCATACACATCAGTTAACTATTAACTGAATTCCAATGGTCATTTCCCCTTTCTTAAATTAATTAATTAACTTAATTAATTAAAGTCACTTTTTAATTGTTTACAAACAATTATTTCCTCCTTTTTACCAATCCATGGAAAATTCTCGATCTCTGCTTCCTAACTGATCTAAACCATTTAACTAAATTCTCTTACTAACTCGATTAAAAATATTTATTTGTGAATTCCCAATTTAAAATCCCATACAAAATAATTTGAAAACTTTAATTCAGTTATAAATGAATTTATAACTTTTAAAAATACATCAATTCACCTGACGGGTCGAATGACGTTAAAACCTCACATTTGGCCTTTTACAGCCAATTATCAAATCAACTAACATCAAATTCAAACAATTCCAATAATTTCCAAACACGTTTATAAACGTGATCAACCCAAGGAGTTACTTTGTTATGGGTCATCCCCAACAGTAGGTATTTTCTAAATTTAAACGATCGATGATCAACAGTATATATACCTAACAGTCAACCACTAACAATCAGAACACACAAAATAAAATACCCAGTTTATATAAAATATAAACGAGGAGGCTGAGTGAGTTTAACTCACCTGGATTCAAAATCTGTTGATGAACAGTTTGTTTTAGTCCAATTAGACTGACGTTTAATTCGACTAAAAATCCCAGTCACTTCAGATCCGGACCAGGCCTGCTCCATCTCGAAGTGCTCGTCTCCACGTCCCCAACGCATCTGACCGCGCGTAAATCCGATACTGTAGGAGTTAGGAATTGTATTACGAATTTTTTAAAATTTAAAACATGGTTCTCCTTTAAATTAAATAAAAGAAATGGGCTTTACCCTTTTGATCATCGGCCCGAACAAGAAGGATCCGACCCGTCCCTCATTTAAAACCCTCATCCTCGTTATTTCCTCATTTCAAAGCCGCTCCCCAAAAATTACTTCTCCAGATCGAAAACCCTAAGCCTCCTTTTCTTCCTTCCACCGTAAATCATGGCGTCGCATCCTCCCTCTCGCCATGCGATCCACCTTCAAGCCTCCGTTCAGCCCTTAGTCAACCCCTTCAGCAACCCCTCTTCGCTGAACGAGACTAAAACCTTCCAGGAACGGAGCGGCTTCGACAGTCAACCCATCTCAGACGATGTGGCTTCCTCCCTATTAAGCTAAGTTTCCTTTTCCTCGATTTTAATTACTGTAAAGTTTTTGATTTTCTTTCTGATTTTCTGTTTGTGAATTGTGGACGAAAATTGGTTTAGTGAATCGGTGTATTTATAGTTGTGGTTTTGATCCTAGATGAGAACACTGTCTATCATTTATTATGAGTTGTTATTTCACTCAGATCCGAATCTATAGTTGGATTTCGGTTCGGATTTTAGGGTATATGATTTCCAGATTTGTTCGAGATGGATTCTGATTTAGATAGCTGTGCTATGTATTGTCACTCAGCGATTTTTAAACTGAACCATAGATTTTTTAGTGGTTTTTAAATCAGAAATTCACTGTTCCTCCATGTGGTTTTACTGCTTGATAAAGATTTTTGGGTACATTGATATATATCAGTTTCCCTGCATTGGTTTGGCTTGTCGATGATCATTCCCTATGCTGTCCACTGTCTTGTTAAATCATCCGTATGTATTTTTATCTGGATTCGATCATGTATATATAGTTGGTCATTGTCTATGGATTTTATTGTATAAATATGTTCATACATTATTTAGATAAGCTGTCCATCAAATATTTTGCTTAGATTGCTTCCTAGCTGTTCTTAGACTTTGGTTTCTTCACTGTTTAGCTATGAAGGCTGTACAATTGAATATATCCTAGACTCATGTAGGTTTGATTAGCTGTTCATTTCAGCTATGTAGCTCTGATAAAATATACATACATTTGTATTGTTTATTTTTCTTCTTTCTTATTTACTGTTCAACTAGCTGTACCCTAACCATTTTTCTTATCTGTTCCTACTCTATATATATTAGCTGTTACTTCCTTTCTATTTTCTTTTCATCTGATCATGATGTGTATTTCTTAGCTGTCTCATTTTCAATCCTTTTTTTTCTTCTTGTAGCTGTACTATAGATTTTCTGTTTGGATTTTATGGAGACAGTGAATTCTCCATATGCATTGTACTCTCATTTTTCTTCCATTATGCATTGTCTTTTCTAGCTGTTTTTCTGTTGATGCCTAGCTGTCCCTCTTTGTTAACCCTGACAATGTTTTCTTTAATGGAAAAATCCATGTTGAATCTATATGAGTCGTCACATTCATTTTCTAGCTGTTTATTACTTATTATGAAATTACCCTTTTTAATGGGTTTCTTTTCTTTTCTTATCCGCAGATCACTACAGATCGAGTTGGATTCACTGGTTCGGCGCAAAGAAAGGAAAAACATGAAGAAGTTGATGTTGATTTTCTTTCTTTTGCTTTGTATTTTTGAACTTGTATCGCTCAAGAACTTGGACTTGTACAATAATGTAAATTTAGTAAAAGTGCATATATAATAGGTATTTTCCGGATCTTGCGTATTCTGTAATTCTCAATGATCATGCAATTGCCATGTCTAATGATGAAAATGTACATACTTGCTCAATTATATAAATGTTTGTGCAGTAATTTGATTAAATAATTAAGTTCTGTTGTTTCTTTATGTTAGAATAAATTCCTTGTACAAGAGTACAATGACATAACAATTTTGTAAGAAATATTGGAAACCAAGTTAACTATTTATCCAAAAGAGCTGACTTGCAATACTAAAGTATACGTGTTACATAACCAAATAATCAATATAAAATTACTAAATATGGTACATGTAAATAACTTGTACTAGGTCACTGCACATACAAGGAAAATTAAAATATGCTACTATCTAGTTCGGATATAGGCGGCAAGGGATGTACGCTTTGATGTATATATAAATATAATAGTAAAAAGGTTTCGAGCTCGTTTTAATTTATATATAAATATAGATATTCGAACTCTATTTAAATAAATTCGATTAAAAATCTATTATAATTCCAATATAATATATGAACTCATTTAAATATTCGAATTTAAATAGCCGTAAAAATCTGGGATGTTACAATAATAATACTTCTCATATTACAATCGAGAGTATATGCTTAAGAATGTTGACGTACTTGGACGGGATCTTAAGGGGCTAGGTTTCGCTTAATGGTTATAAGAGATCATAAGAATCCACCTATAATAGGGCCATAAGTGACTGAGAATGCCCACCTCGTTGGGTCTTTACCCTAAAAACAATAATGAGTGATTGACTTGGAAATCCACCTCATTGGTTAGACACTTGATGTTTGTGTGAATATTGTGTGCTGCGTAGACATACCTTGACATATGTAACCTTCTAAAAATATAGGGTATGGATTTTAAGTAAACACCATATTTCAATCACACAGAACTTTATGTTCTGACCTCTCTCCTTAACATATTTAATAGGTCAGTAGATGGGGTAAAGTTCATGGACAGAATCATGATGGGAGCTGATGACGAAGCCGTTATGCTATTACTAGCAGTTATTGATGTACTTCTTATGGAAACATTTGAGAATGAATTTATTGATGTACCCCATGGAACAAATGTAATCTTGACTGTTGTGTTGGAATTCTGTGATTTTTGAATAAAGTGGTATGTCTTATTTCAGTATTATATTTTCTCTTTTCGCTGTGTGAGATTTCCTTTCGAAGTATATGTATATATAATCTGTGCAAATGTAATTCCTTACAAGAACCAACGACCTGTTTAGAATAGTTCTATGTTTCAATTGGCCTTTTCTAGGTCCAAATTTAGGCCCATTACGGGTAGGTTGTTACATTTACAACCCTTAAAAATTGATACTTAATACATCCTCAGTAGTAGTGTACCAAAGATCCAAGTGTCGCAAATTCGACCAGTCAGGGTAGAACAAAAATAAAACAGAAAAAAAATCTTACATAAATGGAATAACATATATTATTGAACATTATCTTGTATAGCGTAAAACATTTACATGATCAGTGTCAAGTTCAACATGGACAGTTATAAATGTCTATCCTTATAACAGAAGACAAAAATGACACAAGGCTTCAAAGAATCCAAAATGCTCTAATTTCAACTCCAAGCTCCATTACAAAAAGTGCTCCATAATATGCTCTAAGTACTCTTACTGCTAACCTGGCTACTAGGGTGCCCAGAGAAAAATAAGCACACCCAGAGTTTAAAGGGAAAATAGTAAGCTTTGATGCAGTCATTGGACTAGTGCGAGAACTTAAAATAGTTGTTTTTGAATAAAGGATATCTTATAAGACCACACCGCAATAAACACAGGCGGGCTTTTACCTTATGATAACCCCAACCTTTTACGTTAAAATATTTGATATTTTTCTTGATGACATTGTTTCAAAACATTTGCAAGTAAATTAGAATCTTAGCATGGAATTGTTACAAGATTAAATTCCTGCTATAGCTACCATTTCCTGGTAGGTTATACAACTAAAACCATATGGGTTCGTACTGGAGAATGGATATCTAAAAATGACCAAGGCAAAGGATCTTTCTTATCCATGATGGGTACACCACTAGAGGGATGTCTGGAGACACAACTAATGAACCAACACAAGACCGGGTTATTCCTTTACTGGATAACAATAGACTGAATATGTCATTCCTTGGTCATAACCAATCTTTAATGGAGATCTTGAATTCCATCTGCCACATTATTAAAAATATTTGGGATCCACACCGTGGTATATCTTTTAATCCAGAAGGGAATGATCATACCCTAATGGAAGTGAATCATATAGACTTGACGCATTCATTATATTTTGATCATTTACAGGGTGTAAGGCTTGAAGTCACATTACACAAATCTATGCTTTATCCAGAGCCATGCATTGATCATCTGCAGCTCTTTTCACTTATCATGCCACATTTCATTTCATAACACATAACTGCTATTTACCAACATATCACCTTTAAGCTCTTAGTGTCTCAAACAAGGGTGTTAAACTAGAAAAAGTATCTTCTCCGCCATTAAACAATGATACGTTTTAGTAGAGATCAATTGCTATGCTGTAAAGTGAAATATCAAACAAGCATCCATACAAGTTTGTTTTTGGATTGAACGAAACCATAAGCGCTTTATTCCTTGGTCATTTCCTAGCGAGAAGCCCTTGCAATCCGAAAATTCTTCAAATATGTTTGGTCTTACCGCTTAATACGGTAGTCTCTATACTGGAGCAACCCAGTGAAGAGAAAATCAACAGGCGGTCCTTTCGATGTGAAGATCTCCATTCTTCAACCATCGTTTTCAATATCTTTATTTGCTCTATTTCGTCTATCATTATTCGAAATGGTTTTCGGATAGGAATCACCCAAATCTGATTTCGGTCTTCTCGAATAATCATCGTTGCTTAAAAACAACATGGATATATAGGATTGCTAAGTCTTTTCCATCTTAAATTGGTTAATCAAAACCCTTCATTGGCTTAAAAAATACCTTAATCATTTATTCTTTAATTTAGGAATTTATCCATAAGATTGCTCCATTTAATCTTTAACCGAGGTTCATTAAGTCTTAAAAATGATTTATGCTTAAATTCACCCTACGTTTGATTTAGGGAAATATTTCAATAACGTTTATTTAGTCGTTAATCAAAAGGTTTATAAATTCTTCAACCATTACTTTCCCATTTCAAATCATATCTTTTAAACAAGGATTATTCAAATTTTAATGAAGATTTCTTCTTAACTTTACTTAGAGAAATCATTTTGATGTCATCTCATTAAATCTTAATTAAAAGATTTCTCAGTTCTTAAATAAATACTATCCATGTCAAAACCTGACCCCATACAAGTTAAAATGATGTAGCTTAACTCCTTAATGGGTTAAAGTTGATGTCATTTAAGACATCATTCACAAAAACCAAAACCAACTAATATTGAGTATAAGAATTGCAAAGAAATATATCATCTTATATTCAATATCAATTTCCATATTCAACAAATACAATGGGTGGAATAACGACATAATCTCCTTTTAAATTCGTTGAATAGTACGAGTTTCTTCTATGGAATCTAATACCAAGTATATGAAGATTATTTCCACCTAAATCCGATTAATTTATAATTGGAAAACTTTAATCTTATTAAAGTGAAATCTTCAAAAATGTCATTCTAGAGTATCCGGGATTCCCTTTTGACTTTTTCCAACCCTCTCCCAGAAAATAAAGGTAGACCTGGTAAGTTCAGCGCACTAGTTGCTGCATCACTTGTCTTAGTTATACACGATGTTTGTCGTTCCAGATCTCAGAGGTGGGACAAATGTACTAGTTATTTTCACATACTCAACTATCTGCTTCTTAAACCTGGTTAAGTATTTCAAACTTACAAATTATCATTAGAAAATTTCATTTATCATTTGGAAGGTTTATCAAAGATTTGAATAAGTATCATTAGGTTTAAAACCTTTAATCTCAATGCTATTGAAAAGTTGCTGCAAAAAGAATTGCTAAATAGCTTAAATCAGCTTGTTTGATTTAATTAACCTTTCCAGGTTCAAAACTTCATATTTTTAATTCAAATCACTTTTAATACATTTGTTATGATTTATCATAATTTTTCCTATTTTTAATAATTAAAAAATAGTCATTTATAAAATTTCCTAATTTGGTCATTGAACTGCAATGATTTGAACATATTTCAAAATCTATATATTGACTCAAATTTCCTTTTTCATATGAAAACCAATACCGTTTGAAAACAAACGTTTTTCGCCTTGGTAAAATCCAATTTAATTTGTACAATGTACATTCATTTGAAGTAAATGGTTCACATTCGGGAACTAACATAGCACAACTAGCTCTGTTTAATCGTATTTCAGTTTCATCTCGATATTAATTTGGTTTGCTTCAAATATGTTTTATAATTCATTTAAAACATATATAACCTCATTTCAAATCAATATTTCCAACATTTCACTTTTAATTCAAATATTTATTATAATTCAGTGTTATATTATTATTATATTAAGGTTTTCAAATGTTAACTTTATAAACCCCAAATTTCCAAATCTTAAATTAAATATAATACAAGCTCATTCGAACTTTCAATTTGAGTTTAAAACATCGTTTACTTAGCTAAGTCAAATTTAATTTCAAAATCACTTTTTCGAATGGATTTTGCCATTCACTTTGAAATTAAACATGCCTTCTTATATCAGTTTCTCATTCAACTTGATTCCCACAGTTACAATAGTTTTTCATAATTACTTTAATTTCATGTCTATCCAGTTTTGAATATAAAATTCCAACTTTTATTTTCACGCCTTAATTTCACTTAAATGAATATAATATTTATTTATATTATCAATTTGGAATGAAACTTAACCAATACTCAAATAATTCCATAAAATTGGGTATAACATATGAAGGTTGTCTTATTAACATCAATAACAAACATAAATTCATCCACTGCAACCATTCAACAATTTTACAATATCTACAATATCATTGTTACGGTAATTAATACTTATTGCTTATATGAAGTTAAATTCTCGACAATTCAACCAAACCAAATTATGATTATAATAAACATCCAAACATGGTTAAAGTAGTTCTCTCCCACGTTTCCACTTCACTAATTTTTTCGATAGAACACAGACTCGAACTAGAGTATCTTTCCGCCTTTTTTGCTTTTCTTTTCCAAATTTTTCTAAACAAAATATTTTAGCATATATAGGAGGAGGGGTCGGCCTATGGTGTCAGGGCACGTCGTGGGTGGTGGATGGGGTAAGGCGTGTGGTAGAGGTGGGTGCAGTGGAGGTGGCCGTAGGATTTTGGAGGGGAAGGGAGGGCGTGAGGAGCAAGGGAAGGTGGAGAATGTGCATGAAGCAAAGGAGGAGGGTAGGATGGTAGTGGAAGGCTTAGTCTAGAAGAAGGAAGAAGATGGAAGCCATGAAAGTGGAAGGAGAGATTGGATTTGTTTTATGATGGAAAGAGTGAAGTATGAGTGGTTTATATAAGGTAAAGGGAGGGAAGTCTGGTCTTTTCATTAATAACATATGTTACTACCTTAAGAACCTTAAGCATGCAATGTTACACATGTTACTGCACATGTCATGTTTAATGCTTATTCTTTTTGTTAAATGTTAAAAATGGATGGACACATGTCGTATTCCTAAGGAATTTGTATTATATATTATATTGAGGGTTTAAGAACTTTGTTTATAAAGTTTGCCAAGTTAACATGTCAATATAACATTTGAACAACTTATATTGACAAAAGCTTATAGTTTTATCAGTATATCTTTCGGCCACATTGTTCGGTTTTAAATAAACTGTTTTATTATGTTAGCTAAATTTTGAAATAGGTTTTGTTATCATTTCCAAATAATAAATCAAGCTTCATTTGATTATAAATCCTTATTGATAAGTTATAAAAATTCTATTTCGGAATTATACGATAAATTGTTAATCACAATGAATTTATAAAACTTCGCAAAATGAATATAGATATTGAATTCAACTTACCATAAAATTTAGATCGTATTTTAAACTGGGTACTCGTATTTTCAAAATCATATAAATCTTTTGAATTTGCAAATTTTTTAAAATTTGGATCGTTACAACTGTTGTGCATAGCAAAAGTTATTTGAAAGATATGATGAAGAGAGGTTCTACATTTTCCAATTCGATTTTAATGGTTTTTGTTTTCTATAAGCTAATGATTTTAGATAATTTACAATGGCACAACAAATTCAAAAGAGATACAATTTTATTACTTTTTATTTGATGATTTTATTTGCTAATTTGATGTTCGTCCTTATGACTAAATTTTAAAGAGCTTGTCTTTAATGTTAAAAAGGTTATGAAGTTTGTCCTTATCAGTTTTTTTCCTATAGAGAAAAATGGGAATTCTCAAATTTTCAATTCAAATTATAGGTTTATTGAGTATGTAATTTCTTATGTCATTCCAACATTTATTTATAATATGAATTGAATTAGAACAAAATTATACTCAAGTAACGTAGGAAATAAATTATCACAGTTAAAGAATTTTGCATTACCAAGATTCTACAAGAATCAAACAATATCATATACTATTATATAAAAAATAAAATTTAAATCCACTCACTTGTAGTGCGTTGTATGGTTTAGACCTGGTTCGTGTAAAGGCACGCAAATCCCTACCCTTTAAGTCAACTAAATATAATAGTCGTCCAACCCAAATTGCACGAAAATACGAATCTTTAGGGGTAAATAAAAAAAGAGATAGAAGAAAACAGAAACAATACATAGAATCTCACAATTGTTGTGGAATAAAATATAATATATAATATCTTTTAAAATACAAAACTATAACTTTATATACATAACATTCACCAGAGTACAATATTTATGTGATACAGCGGAAAATAAACACCAATAACTAATGGTGAAGCTCTTGCTCCAATATCCTCCAAGTGCACCTGTAAGAAACTGAACTACTTAACTACTCGTACAAATTTCGGCACCGAAGAGTTTTAGCTAAAACAAAACAAAATAAACTTTGGGTCAGTCATGGGACTGGTGTGAGTAAACTCCAAATAACTTGCTTAACTTTGAAAATCTTTCAAAAGAATGGAACTCTCGTAAGACATGACCACACATAAACATGTCATGTGTTTTTATCTTAATCAAATCATTTTTATATATCAAATCCAATGATATTATAATAATGTCTATCAATCCATAAATAAAATTATAATGACCCGAACTTCCCCATAAAGGAAAGCCCGGATTGAGTTGAGAACACGAAAAATCAGAATACAAACGACAGAACAGTTCATTACTTATTACAACAATTTACATCAGAGTACAAGAATATACAGAGTATGAACAAATAATATACATTTGATAAATATCGGAGATTACAATACATTACATAGCAACGAATAAATAATACAAACACAATTGAAAAAGATACACAAATACAGAGCTTTCTGAATATCATTCCAGCTGTAAACGAGGATCCTGTGAATATAAATCTGCAAAACCAAAACTACTAGCTGCCCGTATGGAAAATAAGGGCACCCAGAGTTTAGGTTAAAACAATAAACTCCAGGCCAGTCATGTGACTGGTGTGAGAACTAAAACAGTCATTAAATCTTTACTTTAAAAATAAAGTAAATCAAATGACCACGCCATATAACACGGAACGGATTTCCTCCCAAGAATACCACTGCATAAAACAAACAGTGCAGTGCTTTTTGGAAAAATGAAGCTATTATAAGACCCAGGTCCCATCACATAATGCAACACAAGCTGGAGGATAGGTTTTTCCCTTATAATAGCCAAACATGCTTGGTACGTTTAAAACAAATCATTTGATACTATTGTTGTGACGATCTCAAAACCTCGTACGACGGTGTTAAGGATAATCATTGGAATATAACACATTAATCATCGTTAGCAGAGTACAGATAATATCATAAGAAGCAAATAGAATAATTTACACAAGTATGACAGTGGAATCATAATATGTCACGACATTAGAGAGAATAGTGTAGGATACAACTTAGTGCATGAAAGTAAGTGATCAGTCTACATCGCCATAAGCGGTACATATACATAAGAGAGTACATAAAAGAAATATCAGTCTACATCGCCATGAGCGGAATCATTTACATAGATAATAGTGGCGGAATATCAATAGCCAAAACACTGAGAAGTCAAGCCTCGCCATATAAGCCAAAAGATGCACTCCCTGCTTTAGTGCAAAAGCCAAAATATGTCCTGCTACCTGTCACTAGGCTGCCCGTGTGAAAATAAGGGCACCCGAGTTTGCAAGATGAAACAAACTACGAGTCATTCATTGGACTGGTATGAGAAATCTACTTAACTAATTAAACAACAATAATAAGGCAAATCATAGGACCACGCCACTTTCGCGGAACGGGTTTACTCCAATGATTTAGTGCATGAAATAAAGTAAATTATTAAATCATCACAATGCTTTTTATAAAAATGAAGCCATTATAAGACTCAGGTCCCATCACACAATGCAACGCAAGCCGGAGGATAGAGTTTTACCTTATAATGGCCAAGAAATGCTTGATACGTATAAAACAAAAGTGTTTGATATTATTACTAGTGCATATATGTTTCAAAAGTAACTTCCATCATAAATATCAATCGTAGACGGAATGGGTACCATATATCATGTCGCCATATAAAGTTACAATCAAATCCGTAATTTCGTATTGGAAATTGGATTCCATCATGAGTCGAGGCAAGGGGCAAGCTCCTCTCCGTTCGAGACACTCTAGCAAATGTCTCAGGACCACACACAGTGATCCTGGATCTTCAGGGCCGGTCCTCTCTTACTTTTGAGGATTAATTATTCCTAAACACTCATTTCCCGGTCCTATAGGAGCTATATCCAAGGCGCCTCACATTCCAACAACCACATAGGTAAAATAATATAAATGTCTGGGCTGGTAGGTCACTGACATCACCCATAGCTAGAAAGAAACGTCGTGTTCTCCTTACAGTCACTATCCGTTTTTGACTCATACCGAGGTGTAAGGCTTGCGAATCAACACTATACACAAAGCTATGCCACGTAGGCCGTGCTTTGATCATCAACCACAAGACTTTGCTTTTCAACAAAAGCCTTGACCATCTGCCACTTAGGCATGCCACACAGGCAATTCACTCCATGCGACTGATTTCTATCGATATATAACCTCTAAGCTCGTACGTCTCAGAGAAGGGCGTTAAGCAAGAGAATAAATTCTTCGTCGCCAAATAGATATATATTTAATAGAGATCAATCAGCATAGAACAAAATCCAATGTTAGACATGCATCCATTTACAAGTTCGTTCTGGGTCTGAACGAAACCGGAGGCACCATATTCTTCGCATATCCGTACAATCAACAAATACGTCCGGACGGCTACCACTTCATCCCCTTCAAGGTAGCTACTCCAATCATGAGCACCAGTAGCGCCCATCCATCCGATGTGAAGATAGTCGGTCTTGAACCGTCTTCATATCTTCGACTTCTAATTGTCGATCAATTATTTGAAATGAGAATTAACTCGGCCTTTTCAAATAATTCACGCATATTTAGATTTCAAATCAATTCTTTCTATGGTTAAATTATTCAACATTCACATTTCAGTTCTTTAGTATAATTTTCATGTCAAACACATTAAACTATCCAGTGACAAGCAAACCAAGTATAATCGGTTTATTTCCATTCCATATTGTCTATAATATTTTATAACGATATATTGCCATTTTTATTTATTTAAAAATGGCCCTATTTAATTAAACGACGTTTCAGGTCGTGCCGAGGCACTAGCGCTGTTTTTCTTCAAATTTGTTTTACACATATCTGAAAATCTAACCGTTGGATCTTAACAAAGTTTATATTGTTCGAAAGATCTCTCAAAAGTGAACCTAACGGTTCTAGTTTCGTCAAAATCCGATAGTCGCATCTTTCGGTATAATCGTTTAAAGTTACGATTTCAAAACGCGAACTACAGGGGCTCGATTTGTTTTATTTAATTTAAATATATATATATATATATAATTTATTCAAGGATTTCAATATCGTTTTCACTTCAAATATTTCACTAACGCCTTTAAATTTCAGAAAATTTCGCTATAACCTCCTTTGTACGGGAAGGGGTTTGGAAATTTATTGGGCCGTATTAGGTACCCAATAAATCCTAATAAGCATGCACATATTTATAGTGATATATTCCGGTGTCCACAGGGGAGTGTGTATAGATCATCTCAAGAGAATAAATTCTCGTCACCCTATAAATGGTTTTTGTGCCTTAATGACCAGAGAGACATGTTTATTGTCATCTCCAGACCCGTGTGGGGTTTTTATTAATCTTGCAATTTACCGTTACATTTTATATAGTCCGGATCAGTCATCAGTTCAACCTGTAATATATAATCATCGCCATACAAGCCTCTCGCTCGTATGGTAAATCTTCAACCTCGTCACACAAGCTCCAAATGCTTATGTGGTATATGGTGAAGTATGCCTATCTTCATGAAGTATGCCATGTAGTGTAGTTCAAAATTAATTGTTACTATCCTATGGCAACGTTTATTATTACACACGGAACAACCAGCACTCTGCATCCAATGACATTCACAGGAGTTGATATAATAATAAAATTTCGTAGCCAACTCATTAAGGTTTACCTATTTGTCGGCCACACAAATAAATTCTTTACTCAATAGCTAATCCATTTTCCTGTTCAGCATATGTATATGTATGTGCAAATCTAAGCTAAAAATAATATTTCTAGCACACAAAGGTTTATTTCTATACGCGGTTATTTTTAACACTTCATACATATGTTAAAAATAATATTTCCAACCCACAAATATTTATTTGAACAAGTGGTTATTTTTAACACTTCATATTTCCTATAAAAATGATATTTTTAGCGAACAAAAATATATTTCACGCATGACTATTTTATTTAGTTCATATACATGTTAAAAATAATATTCATATCAAAAATAATAATTATTTCAACACTTGTGTATTTTTAGCAAATCGTATATATATGATAAAAATGATATTTTTATCATCAAAAATATTTATTCAACACATGAATGTTTTTAGCACTTCATATTCACAATAAAAATGTAAATTTTATTGTTCAATTCATATATTCAACACATGAATGTTTTCGCTTCACACATACGATAAAATATGATTTTTATCGTTCTAGTCCTTTATTCAACACATGAATGTTTTCTATGGTTTATATATATAATAAAAATGTGATTTTTATTGTCAAAACAATTTATTTAAAAGACGAATAATTTATATAGTCTATATATGTGATAAAATGTTATTTTTATCTTTCAAAGAATTTAATCAACACATGAATTTCTATTCAACACATGTATTTCTATTCAATACATGAATATGGTTCAAAACATGAATATAGTTTCAATACATGAAAATAATTCTAACACATGAATATTATTGAAAATTTTGGCAGCATAACGGCAGGTTATTTAAAACCGGCACCATCCCAAGTACGGCTCCTCGCTCTACCTTAAAACCTCGCGGTTTTTGAAAATGGGGATTTTGTGCATCTAGTTCGTACGCAGACGAGTATGTTTTTCTTTCTTTTCCACAAACTATTCTAAAAAAATTTCAACCGGGAGTGGGTATTTTTCAACCACAATGATATTTTTCAACCACATTCCAACAATATCAACCACAAACAATCCTATCAACCATTCACATTATTCACCCAACTTTTCACGCCAATTCACAATCAATAAATATCGTCCATGGTTTGTGGACGAGGGGAGTATACACACACACACACACACACACACACATATATATATATATATATATATATATAAAAGTATATTTCACTTCCATTTCAACCCATTTTCAATGCATATATGTTTCATACAATGGTTGTATAATTTATACATCGCTCATATAACTTATACAACACATGTATATGAGGTACAAAACACGTATATAATTTATACTTTGCTTATATAACTTACACAACACATTACCATTCACATTTCAGTTTAGAAATCTCACATTGGTTTGTTGCTTTGCTAAAAATAGTAGCGAGCTCAGAAAAATCCCCGGACTCTTCTAGAATGTAGAGAGCGTCCTTACGAGTCCGATGTCTCCTGTTTCATCGAATTTCATCAACATGGCAAAAAGATACGGTTTTTTATTTGAAAATCAAGATTGGTAGCGCTTAGAAGCGTTGTATTCAGTTCAAAGGAAAAAGGCCGCACCTTTCACTAAAACCTTCGAACTAGGGTTTCGATTTTTAACCCAATCCGTAGCACTTCGCTGAAATCGAAGGTACCACGTCGTAGCACTCCGAGAGGTGCGCCTAGGGGTGGGGTCGCGGTCAGGTTCGATTGCCGAAATAAGGCAGGGCGGCGCGACGAAGTTCCGATCTTTGAGGGGGTGGATCAAGCGTGACAGTCGATGATAGAGGGAGTTGTTGGTGTTGATTTGAAGAGGAGGAGGAGGGCTTTAAAAAGTTGCAAAGGGGCAGGGGCTATCGACGATCGTGGTGACCAGAAAGTGGAGGGGAAGGGCGGAGCACTATGCGTCGTCAAGAGCAGGTGGTCAACGGGTTTTGACAAGCATCGATGAAGTGAGGTTGAATTCCTATTGGCCCAAGGGTTTATAACTATATTTAATTTTCGAAAATACCCTTCTTCACATACGAACACCAATTCAAACCCAATGATTGTCGTCCCTAGCTAAATACCCCCCTTCCAAACACAATGGGATATGTTTCGTAAGCCATTTCGACTGTTACAGTCAGTTATTCTTCAAATTAAAATATAAAACATTCAATATTTGATTTGAACGTACATTTCAATTTTCCGAGGCCACAAACTGATTCTAAAAATTCCCCAAAAATAAATCTGGCTATGTTTGGATGATACGGTCCCAAAAAAACTAGTTTCGTCTAATTCTGAGACCGTTTAAAAAATGGCCATATTATGGTCGATCCAATTTAACTAAAATCAACCAAACACGTTTTCCTTTGCCACGCTCACATATTAACTTCAAAAATTATGGAATTTGAAACCTTGAAATAATTTGACATCCCGGATCCAACAAAAGTGGTTTCGTCGAATTCTGAGGTCGTTTGTAAAATGTCTATTTTCAAGGGCTATATATTCTCTATAGCGACCTTTTTGAAAATTCACTTGGCCATAACTTTTGATTCCCGCTATGAAATTTTGATTTTTCAGATTCATTAGAAAAATATTCATAAACAGATTTAAATATTTTTGGTTTCACTAAAATCCGTTTTATTTTGCATTCGGTACAGTCGGTCAAAGTTTGAATTCAAATTTTCAAACTGCCGCACCATTTCTAACTCATTATTTTATTGAAATATTCTATTTCTGTAACACCCCGTAATTCTATGACATTAAGATTCACAAATTAAAGTACAATTAATTTTTAAAAGAAAAAAAAGATCCATGCAGTTGTTTAATTTAAGTATCGTAACTAACATGAAAAAGAGAAGTAAGGAGAGAACAATAATTATTATTGTTCTAAGACTTATTAACAAAAGCCTCTGTAGCTCAGTTGGTTAAGACATTGGATTTGTAGCATAGAGGTCGGGGGTTCGAACCCCGGCGGCGGCATAATTTTTTATCTTTGTTTTAGAGAGGGCAGCCTGAACATGCAAATATATGTACGTATACAAATTCAAAATTTGAAAGGATAAGAACGTACATATAAGGAAATAAAGAAAATATATATACATATGAGAATATAAATATATATATATATATGCAAAAATATATGTATACGAAAGATAAAATTCAAGATAAGACTACAGTCAATGAAATATGGCAACATCATTTGAATTTTGAAAATAAAATGAAAGTTGTGCGTATATATATACGCGTAAAATGGTCGTTAGAGGAATTGTATACATATAAGAATATTTCATGTGAATAAAACAGTTAAATAAATTCCAGAAATTCAAAAGTTCGAAAATCAAATTTCTACGCCAAATACAATTCATTCGAAATTCAAATTTCTACGCCAAAATAGTGGGACCCAATGCTGACTCAACACTGCGTGTATGATAAGGTTTGGCTAGATTCATCTACGTACCTGGACTATTTTCTTAACTAGGTTCAATGCTGACTCAGCGCTGCGTGTACGATAAGGTCTTGAGCAGCTATATAAACAACCCTAGTCTTCATTCTCTTTGCACCAATTCTCTTCTGTCCTTATGCTGCTAAGATTCATGGCTTCTTCCCCTCCTCTAAATTTTCTTAAATAATTAAAATAAAATATAAATTCAAGACATGGAGATGCTGCTCAAATCTGTTCAAGAGAAGATTCAAATCAAGGTGAAGAATTCAAAGGCTAAATCAACAAACCTCGAGCAACGACATATGAATCTTAGCATCGCCATTCTTCTATTCTAGATCTAATTTCTGTAAGTCAGTTGTTTTTAGATTTGAACGTTTTTGCTTTATTTTGTGACATGAAATTAAAGGAATAAAAGAATATG
Organism: Allium sativum; assembly: GCA_030737875.1. NCBI lineage: Eukaryota > Viridiplantae > Streptophyta > Magnoliopsida > Asparagales > Amaryllidaceae > Allium > Allium sativum. The sequence goes on from CM060921.1 coordinate 181,308,743, forward strand.
CCAAATCTCTCTCTCTCTCTCTATTCGAATCTGTGTTTATACTCTTGGACTAAATTAAGAACTGTTATGATTCAAGGACAAATAAGACTTTGCCTAAGACCGTTGCCTATGACTATGGATTCTGAGATCATGTGCCTTTGGATTATGAACATAAGCCTTTGATTTTGGGACATAAAACATTGCCTATGACGGTGACTTATGACTGTGGGAATTATTTTCCCTTTTGACTATGAATATTGCCTATGACTATGGACATTTGCCTATGATTATGAACACAAGCCTTTGATTTGGACATAAAGTATTACCTATGACATAACAACGGTGATTTAAACACCTATGATTCATGACTAGGAAAATTGTTGCTTAGGTATTGTGACTATGAAATTGGGTCTAAAACCCGATTTATCTATTCTGTCTGTTCTTGATTTTCTTTGGTTTTAGACTGTGGGAATTTACCTATTAAGTTAGGTCTACCCATGTTCTCGAACCTATTCTGTCTATTCTTGGTTTTAGACCGTGGGAATTTACCTATTAAGTTAGGTCTACCCATATTCTTGAACCTGCGTCGTTATTCAAAATCTTTTTATGCCAATTATTATGTCCACCCTTTTTCATAGCATCTTTGGTTCATTCCCTATTTTCTACGAATCTAGATTTATTTACAATCTAGGTTGAATCATGATTATACGAACGGTGGGAATGCGATTTGGGAAAAACACAAAAATAAACATAAATATAGTTGTAAGCTTGAAAGTGGCATAGTTCGGAAGCAAACATGATTCTGATTTATACAATTTTAGAACATGTGTTAAGACATGTGAATTGGGTAGATTTGACATGGATTATAGGTTATGAAATTTAGATCTAGTATTGGCCTGTAAACTGAAAAACTAGAATAATAAATCTAGTTTGTCTGTAGACTGTAAACTAGAAGAATAAATCTAGTTTTTGGGCATAAACGGTGAACCAGAATAGAAAATCTAGTTTGGCATATAAAATCTAGTTTAGAATAAACTAAAAATAAAGATGATAGATCTAAATTGCTATGAACTGTAGGTTAAGCAAATCAAGATTTGGGCCTAGAATATAAGTCTGTTAGCGACAAATGAATATAGGCCAAATTTGTTTAAAAAGGGGGAAATGGGCTGTAAGCTAAATTGTTAACAATTTATAAACAAAACAAAGATATTTTGATAACACCCCTTTTTATAACTCGTACCAGAAAGTTCTAGGGTGACAGAGAGGATAGTGTCTAGGCTTGGGTTTAGAAAATATAAGTTTCCTGCCCTCCCTGGCTATCCCTAACTGATCCGACGAACGGGATAGTTGCTTTCAAAACTAGGTTTGGAAATTAATCAGAAAACCCTTTGAACTTTGAAAACATGAATATGCCTAACCCGAGGTTAGACTGAGTTGCGGTGTAAACCTGCCCGGAACCGACCGGCACATCCAGTAACCGCAGCAATATCTGTCTAATGTGAGAGGTTGCGGCTTTAATTTATTAATTAAAGCTAGAACAAGAAGGGGAGGGTTAAGTCCATAGGAACACTTAACCAACACAGTTAAAGCTAGAATGGGAAGGTTAAGTCCATAGGAGCACTTAACCAACTTAACACTGTTAAGCTAGAATGGTAGGATTAAGTCCATAGAAACACTTAACCAACTTAACACAGTTAAAGCTAGAATGGGAGGGTTAAGTCCATCGGAATACTTAGCCAAATTAACATGTTGACTAGACTAGAAGGTAGGGTTAAGTAAAGTTAATACACTTAGCCAATTTAACATGTTAATTAGACTAGAGGTTGGGGTTAAGTAATACACTTAGCCAATTTAATATGTTAGCTGGGTTGGACCGTAGGGTTAAATAAACTTGAACACTTAACCATCAGAATATGATAAATGAATAGGGTTAAGTCTAAGACACGAAGAGATGATACTTAACTATTAATAACAGGTTTAGTTAAAACCGGTGGGAAAGGTTAAGTTAAAAAGGGAACACTTAACCAATACAGGATGAATGGGTAGGGTTAAGAAATACTTAACCAATATGACTTGGTTTGTGGTGGGGTTAAGTCAACATGAATACTGACAACACTTAACCAGTTTAACAGGATAAGGGAAGAGGGTAAAGTTAGCTTGAATCGACTAAAGACACTTAACCAATCCAACTTAATGGGAAAGAGAACTAAGTAGTAAAAATTAGTTAAGACGACAATGATCCTGGAAACTAAGTGGTAAAACTTAGTTAGTAGAACTAAGTAGTAATTCTTAGTATAACACGAAGGAGCGGACGTCCATCTGATTTTAAAGAAGACTCCAACGAATTGGGATACGAAGCCCGAGGCTTCGAGGGGACGTGAGGGTACTCTTGGTATCCCTCTGTGAGGCTGCAGATGATCCGCCTGGGCGCACAGAGGTTAAGGTCTGTGGTAGAAGAGCCAAGGGTATGCCTTGGTTGCAATATATGGCAACCAAAAGACTAGGATGGACCAGCGTAATTCGGCGAGAAGATGGAAGCCCTGTGATAGCAACTCGTCGTCTACCTACCATCTTCAGTCAAGCGAGACACGTGAAGCGGGAAGGCTGGAGGACTCATACAGACCACATACTTGCTATCTAGTTGTGGTTGCGGGGTGTTGTTGGCCATAGAATTAGTGGGGCAGATAGGGGCCTTCGTACAGTTCTCATTTTACAAGGGTGGCCTTCCATTAGTTGAGGGAGGGGTCGAGTGGGACCATAGCCACTGGAAAAACAGACCTTAACATCTGCATCGGCAAATATTGAAAGCTCCCGACCGAGTTCCGTATTTCTAGAGTAGCCCTGACACGGGACTCGGGTAGCACATTACAGGACATGTGCATCTAGACAAGCGATAACGATTCGCGATACATGCGTGGGGAAAGTCTAGGAACATATACCACTCTAGGTAGTGTATCCTAGACTAAAGGGCATCGTTCGATAGGTAGCATAATCCCTAGTTTGGAACTAGGTGGCATAAATCCTGAATACAAGAAGCGTTCAACAGATAGGGTCAACTCTAATTGAATCTAGAAAGCACTTGATATAAAACCTAGACTAGATCTAGGTAATAAATAATCAAGGTACGCCTGAAGGCGACGGAAACTACAGGGATTGGGATCACGTTATCGTTACTAGTTGGAACACTAGTTAGGTGGTGCAGAGATATAGAAACGAGTATATCGCGGTAAAAGCGAAGCGGAGAAAGTGTTGTAGTATATCCAGTTTATCTTGTCTTAGCATGTCTTGTGTGAATCTTATCTTGTTAGCCTTATCATCATGGTATTATCTTGTCTTAGCATGTCTTGTGTGAATCTTATCTTGTTAGCCTTAATGACGGCATAACGCCGTTTGAATTTTGAGAAAAAGAAATAAAGATTACACGTATAAATATACGCACAAATTCGAATGTTAAGATAAAAAGTGCAAGTTAACATAATAAATGGAAAATGGAAAAGAAATAAGCTGCCTTTGAAATAAGAGTACATTACAAGGAATAAAACAAGGTGTCATTAATTGCATTGATTGATGGACAAGGAATTGAAAGATTGCATGTGTATATGCACGCATAGATTTGAAATTCAAAAGTAAATATAGTTCATAACTGGAATAATATAAATCAGAAGAATTATAGTAAGTGAATAACATTATTAATTATTGTTCAAAATCAGATATATCAAGCAAAAAATTAACGTAATTTATTAATTATAAAACTAGAAAACAAAACACGTGCCTGGACCCAAGATGGGTTGACCCAAGCTTGCATGGGTCGACACAGGATTGACCCAATCGGTTCGAGATCTATTTCTAGATGACATGATTTTCTGGTATAAACGGTTTCAGATTTTATTTGGTTATATCCAATGTTTCATACTTTCTTATACACCTATAAATAGACTAGTAGAGCCTAGCTCTAAACTCATATTTTCTGATATGCTGCCTAGCCTTTGCCATTCTCTTTTTCCACCAAATCTTTTCAGAAAATTAGAATATTAGTTTTAGGAAATTGTGATTCAAGATTTGAAGATAAAAGAATGTAAATACACAAACAGGTGCATAGAATTCTGATTAACGTGAGGTAAGTTCTTGAATATGATTTATTTAGGTTTCTCTTACTTTCCCTCTTCATTTAGCATCAGATTTGTGAATCCGTGGTTGTTTTAATAATAGATTCGGTTAGGGATGCCACAAAACAACAAACCTGGATCAGATTCACGGATTGGAAAGCTGTTAGGTGAGTGGATTCAAATTATACCATTTTAAATAATGGTATATTACCGTTTACATTCTCCGTCATTCTTAACATGTTAAATAAATTAGGTTATGATAATTGCAGTGTAAGTTAATTTTAGTTATATTAAATATTATTTTATATAGATCTATTCTATGAATTTGTTAATTGGATTAAAATCACTTAATACCGGAATTGTTGAATTAACAATAAAAGTGAATGTTAGACCAAAAAGTGGTTCTAACACCCAAATTATCTTGATTCACAGAGAGTTAAAGCTAAAAATGAAAGAAAGTGCAACAAACACACCAAATTTATAGTGGTTCGGCGTTAAAGAACCTACGTCCACTTTGTATGACTTTGATTATATGTTCGAATGCCAGTACAATCACAATATTCTCTCAATCTTACTTTTACAATAATGATTCACTAAGTAAATTAAAGATAATTCTGTCTAAAAATGGTAGAAGTTTGATAATGGTGGAATCAGAACTCTCAATTACCAAAAGATCTTGAAAAATGCTAAGTGTTGGGCTATTTATAGGTGATTTCTATAGGTGGTTCGTGAGGGCACGTGGAACCAATCCCAAGAATCTCGGACCCGTTCGTGAGTGGATGGACAAATGGTCAATATGGCCGTTGTAGACACATGTCATTAGATCCATGAAAGCTAGGTCCTGGCTTGATGATGACTGACCAAGTCATGGCCATATTTCTTGAGGAATCAGGGTAGGTTCGTGACCCTAATGCAGAGTCGGGTCATGGTACATGACCACTAGCCGTGGAGGAAGCTAGACCACGAGCCGAGGGGGGAAGCTGGACCACGAGCCGTTTCAGCATCACGAGCCAGGGTGTTCTCTCTTGAGTTTGTGCGTACAAATATCCTTGTCCGCCCGAATACGAGTGTTCATATTCTTGGTGGCTTAACCAAAAAAGCTTGCTAACATTTTGCCCCCTCGAAGTATGTTTCATTAAAGATGAAATGTGCTTCGAAATCTATTCACTCCTTAAATGGAGAACATCAACAGTCACGTCTGTCTGTGTAGTCCTGTCACTTGGCGAAGCCGCATCTTTTGAGCTTTTACACAAGTATAAATTCATATCTGATTTTCAAATTATTCTTTTGTTACAATTGTTAACTTCAAATCCTGTTGTAAATTGCAAGCAGCCTTTCAGATATATCTTTTAAATCTCTTCAGCTTGATTTGAAGAAACATTTTTTTATGAGTATGCACAGGCGTGTCAACACATTGACTTTGCTTTATATTTTTTTTGCTCTGTCCTGGAGTGTCTTCGACGGATCGGGTCACAACCCTTACGTGAGGCCCACAAAAGCTTTGCTCGCATGAACCAACGCATGCATGGGCCAAGACTGAGGCCCAGCGATCTGTTCGCACTGGGATGGGCCAAGTCCAGGTATACGAACAATTTTGTAACAACCTGGATTTTCAAAACCAATTTAAAATTTTCATTTAACTATTTTAATGGATTTTGAATTTAAAATGATTTATTTTAAATAATAATGACTAAATATTTATTTAAATCGAAGTTAGAACGTATAAATTTATTTTATTTATAAAATGAACCAGAAATGCGCAGTAGTTTAAAAATTCGATTTTAAATTTCAAATGAATGTACATGATTCAAATTAAATCGGATTCCAGTTAAACCAGAAATATTTGAATCTATTTAATTATATCTTTCTAACGAATGTGAAAAATCCAGATTTCATAACGGGGATTAAAAGTTGTGTCCAGTTTAAAATTCAGAATAGTCGCTATGGAATTTATATATATTTTATATAAGGGTGCATTTTTTAGAGGTCCCTATTAAGTTTCAAAATATAAAAAAAACCCGGTCATAAACTTATTGTAAATTTAGTCCCTATTTTTCGAAAATTCATAAAAAAAATATAAAAAAATCACGATAATTCGTATTTAAATTAAACATGTACTCGCCCAAAAATTCAGATCATAATAAAATCAAAACATGCATCAAAATCAAAAAAATACAGAAAACAACGAAAAATGCAGTAATTTGCATCAAATCATGCACATATTTGGAATACTTGCATTCATCTGTGCAAGTATTTCTCTGTTATATTTTTACATGCAATACTTGCATACATGTGTGCAAGTATTTAAAATAGTTGCATACATGTATGCAAGTTTCTGCACACATTTTATTTTCACATGTAAATACTTGCATACATGTGTGCAAGTATTTCAAATAGTTGCACACATGTATGCAAGTTTCTGCATACATTTTCAACTAAAACAGCTTCAGAAATACTTGCATACATGTATGCAACTATTGGCAAAAGTTGCATACATGTATGCAACTATTTGCAAGTTTTAAATTCACACCACATCCCTGTAATGTTTTCTCTGTAAACCCGCCCCCTATTTTAGCTGCCGCCTGGAATCTTCCACCTGCCAATTTCCATACCTCCGCCTCTTTTGTTTTCTGGCCAAATTTTCAGGCGCTATCACTTAAAAATAAATAAATTAAAATCTATAAATATTCTCGGAAGTCGACAGAAATTAAAAAAAAAAAGTTGCATAAATGTATGCAACTTTTACGAATAGTTGCATACATTTATGCAACTATTCGAATACACATGCATATATTTATGCACGCCTGTTTGAAAAATTGCATACATGTATGCAGTTTTTCTATATAACTGCATACATGTGTGCATATATGTCAAAATATATGCAAACGTGAATAAGTTGCACGTAGGTATGCAGTTTTTAAATAAATGCATCAGCAGATGCATGTTTTAACAATATGTGCATACATGTATGCATTTATACTGCAGTTTTGATGCAGATTTGAAATAAATGCATACATGTATGCAACTAATCGATTTATATGCATGTTTTGATGCAATTTACTGCATTTTGTTGATTTTCTGTATTTCATGATTTTGACGTTGTTTTTAATGTTTTTTTGATCTGATTTTTTTCATGATTAATTGTTTTAATTAAATACGAATTTACATGGTTTTTTAATATTTTTTTTGTATTTTTTGATGAATTTTCAAAAAATAGGGACTAAATTTACAATAAGTTTATGACCGGGGGTGAGCCTAATTAAGTTTCGTTTTAGGGATGTGTGCCTAATATTCACTTTATATAATATATAGCCCTTAAAAATAGCCATTTTGCAAACGACCTCCGTTTTCGATGAAATCATTTTTGTTGGATCCAGAATGTCATATTATTGCTAGATTCCAAATTTCATAATCTTTGGAATTGATATGGGAGCGTGGTGAATTTAAATGTGTTTGGTCAATTCAGTTTAAATTTAATCGACCAGGAAAATGACCATTTTTCAAACCGTCTCTAAATTCGACGAATTAGTTTTGTTAGGACCGTATCGTCAAAACATAGCTAAAATTATTTTTCTGGAATTTTTGGAGTCAGTATATGGCCCTGGTAAATCAAAATGTACGTTAAAATCAATTTTGAACGTTATATTAATTTATATTTTAATTTTGATGAAAACTGATCGAAACAGTGGAATTGCCTTACGAAACATATCCCATTGTATTCGGAATGGGGGTATTTAGCTAGGGGTGACAGTTGTTGGGTTCGTTTTGGAGACTGAATGAAAAAGTTGCTTTTAGAGAAAAAATATATAAGGGGTTTGATGGGGTCAAACCCCTAAATTTCAATATCGCAGTCAATAGAAACTCGCCCCCCTTTCTTCAATTCCCGTTGCCCTCCTCCGTTAAGCCCACCATCGCGCGCCACCCACCTCCCACTGTCTCCACTACCTCCGGCGACGCCCCCATCCTCACTTCTCTCTCCTCTCTACTCTCTCTCTCTCCCTCCAATTTAAACCCCCACGCCCAATTTGAGAATCCAATTCTCCAGCACCCCAAACCCCACTGAAACCGCCAGCTCCGGTCACCATTGCCCTATCGCCGGTCACTCCCCCGCTACCTACAGCACCCGATGCCTCCCCTACCCCCTTCTTTCTCCATTAAAACCCGAAATTCCCCTTTTTTCTTCTTTGTAGGAGCTGGAAGCTGCCACGCCACTCGAGAATGCCGTCGCCAGCTCCATTTCAACACCGTGATAAATGTGAGTAATTAAAATTATTTTTCTTTTCAAATTTTCTGAAATTACATAGAAGAAAAATATATGATTTTCATTATAAATATCAATATTTTAAAAAACGTGATTTTTATATATAAATTACATTGTAACAAAAATACAATTTTCATATGAAATACCATAGAATAATAATGTGATTTTTATATATATAGTAGCGTTATAAAATTTTGATTTTTATATATATAATAGCAATATAAAATTTTGATTTATATGTATAATAGCAATATAAAAATTTGATTTTTATATATATTATAGCATTATAAAAATGTGATTTATATATATATAGCTTTGAATAAAAATGTGATTTATATATATATATAGCTTTGAATAAAAATGTGATTTTTAATTATATATAGCGTGATAAAAATGTGATTTTTACTATGAAATGGTTTAAATAAAAATATGATTTTTATAAATAAAACATAGAATAGAAATATGATTATCATAAATAAGAACCTAGCGTAAAAACATGATTTTTAATATATATATAGCTTTATAAAAGTATGATTTTTATATATAAGGACATCAAATAAAAATATGATTTTTAATATATATATATATATACCGTGCGAAACAGATTGCGATGGAACTGACTAGAAGCAGAATGGAATCCAAATCGTCCGCTAAAGAATGATGGAGAGGAAACCAAAGGTGAGAACGCCTTCTCACTTAATTTATTTTACAGTTAAACATATACTAGAATGCAGACGGGGCTAAGAAGTCCCCGACACTATTTTATTGTACAAACCATGATTGTTTTTTTTTGGATTGTATTGTGGAAATTTGGATGTTGATTGTAAAATTGGTTGTGGATTGATTGGAATTGGTTTATGTGCGGCGCAAGCCAGTATTAGGCGATGGATAAGGCTAGACCTTATTCCGGTTTTTATATCGCGCCGTTATGCTGCCAAAATTTTCTAAAATGTGTTAGAAAAATTAATAGCTAGTTAAAAATACATATATATGAGATATATAAAATGGCTATGTTATGGGATAAATACTAGTTCGCTAAAAGTATTATTTTTAGTTTATAACGGCGATGAATAAAATTATTTAGGCGTTGTATAGAATTTTATAAGCTAAGTTATAAAATTATATATATTTATTGGATAGTTAAAAATAAGTTTACATATCCATTTACATGTCGAACGACTTGTTTATGCTCGCCTATTTTTGTGATATGGATTGGAATGATAATTTTTACACATCGCCCAAGTGCACAAATAATAATAATTATTTGATGGTTGAAACCCCACACGGGTACTGGGATGATATTTGACGTACACTAATCCCAATTGTTTAGTTGTATGTCAATCGATTGGTTGACAGACTGTTGTAAGCATTAATTATTTATATTTGATGCTTATGCAGTTGTGTAATGCACTCTGGATGATGGTTGATTGTATATCATGATTGTTGTGTACATGTGTTGTGTGAAATCCATATAAATAAATTATATGGTAATTGATTGGGTCTGATTCCAATTCAAAAGGAGCAAATATTTTAAAATAAGGAAATATATAAAAATAACGAATATTTTAAAATAATATTCAATGAAGGATTAAATTATGATTTTTTATGTCTGATTTCGAATGGACACGAAAATATTGAAATATATGAAGCCGTGTTGTTTAGATTTGAGCCATTTTAACGCGAACGATATTTATATCGATTTTATTCATTTTTATAATAAATATCGAAAAAGAAATGCTTTCAAAATCTAATATTTTGAAAAGATTATCATTTTAACATTATAATGACATGGAATATTCAATTTTGATTTAAAATTGGAAATGAAGTTAGAATCATTTTAAAATGAATTTATAAACGATTTATAAAATATGTTTTAAATGGAAATCGACGAAATATATGTAATATATATTGTATATATTTAATGACCTGAATAGAACGCGCCGCGTCGTGACCGTTTGCGAATTTCGACCATTGACTTTGATTTGACATTACGGGAGATCCGACCATCGAATTCTTCTAAAACCAGAACCGTTGGGTTTGTATCGAAAAGAGATTTCTAACGAATATAAGATATTTGAAATCTAACGGCTAGATTTGGAATTATGTCCAAATCAAATTTGGAAAAGGTCGCTGTAAGTGCAGTTCGATGACCGTTTATGGAAATCGACTGAAAGGGCCTTAATAAAATTATTAAAAATATTAATAATTTGTGTAAAATCATAATAAATGATATGGAAAGAACTGGAATGAAAAATTATACGTTTGTAAAGATAAAAATATATTTTTATCAGAATGAACTAGTTATTAACTAGAATAATAATCCAATATTTTTAAAGAAATAAATTGGATTTGAAATAATTTTAAAAATAACCAGAATTTCCCGATGAATAAATTGGAATGGATTAGAATGGAAATAATCTTCGAAATATTTCGATGTTGGACTCTACGTATATTATTATGGGAATTTGGAAGATACAGATATCGGTATTACCAATACGATATCCATTAGTTTCAGAATTTGATAATATAAGCCGATATTATTTCTATTCAGAGCCTTATATTTAATATTAAATTGGATTTTTGAGTTTGTCGTGAATGGTGTCTTCCGTAACGCTGTTCTTAAACCCCATGTGAAATGAATAAATTTTTTAATTAAGATTATTAGAGTTTCCAGTTATATTTAGTAATTGGAATAAAAATGGAATGTGAATTGGGTTTATTGTGAAATGTATTTTTAACGACATTCGTTCTTTAACCCGATTAACAATGAAATGTGATTTGGAATTTATAAATCTTTTATTAAGATTTAATGGAAATTTTCCAAAGCAAAGTTTTCCAATTTAATATATTAAATTGGAATTGAATGAAATTCGATTTGGTAACAATCGAAGTGAGCTTCTGTGGAGGAAGACTGTTAATGTATATGAAATTTAAATGGCTTTGTCGTTATTTCATTTATAATATTAGTCCGATACGGAAATTGATATCGATTATATATTGATCTTTTTTCCGTGAAGATTCTATAATTAATAGAATGTGATTTCGGGTTTATCGTGAACTGCGTTTTAAATGACATTGGTTCTTTAACCCAGTTGAAGACAGAATTACATGTCTAACATTGTATTTCTAAGTGTATTGTTGATCTCTGCTCAATATGTGTGTGTATATATATATATATATATATCTGTTTGGTGGCGGAGAATTTATTCTCTTGCTTAACACCCTTCTCTAAGACGTACGAGCTTAGAGGTTATATATCAGCAGAAATCAACGGTACGGTGTAGATTGCCGATGTAGCATGTTTGATTTTCCAAAGTTAAATAATCATTAATAATGATTTTTGGGAAGATTAAAACTAAGTGGAGTTTTAATGAATCTTTAATTGGATTGGAATGTGAATATGATAATTTAAATTATCAAATTTGGGGAATGATCGAGAATGGGGTACCACCAGTTTTACTCCAAGCGATAATTAAATCTTTAATTAGATTTGAACATGAAATGGTAATTAAATTTACCGGTTACACCGTGGTGTTAAATATGGAGTATTACCAGTTTTCCTCCATGGGGTGAATAAGTTGGGTTTGGGATTAATAAATAAATGATTACTCTGGTAAGGCTCGATAATCCCGACTAGTTTGGATAAACCTTAATTTGGTTTGAATTGATATTCAAAGGAAGATTAAAGAATAAATTTAAAGAACTTATTTTTGATAAAATCAATGGGAATCTTTCCCTAATGATAAGAATATTTGAATAAAAGAATATTCTGAATTGGAATGAGGCATATGTTGTGTTTTTATAGCACTTGATTATATAATACGCGAGTTATTTGGAAAGGCCAGGTTTATAATCATTCTGAATAACTGATTCGACGATAAGTTGACGATGAAACGGTGGTTGAAGACCATAGTTATTTGCATCGTTTGGATGATTACTGATGTCTTGATTGGGCTGTACACCCAAGACAAGGTAATAATGGTGATCGTCCAGACGTACTTGGAGATCGACCAGATATGTGAGGACCTCTCTCCTATATTGGACATATGGGACGAGGAATACGGTCCCTCTGGTTTCTTTTAGACCCAGAACAAACTAGTAAATGGATGTGTGTCTGATATTGGATTTTATTCAGTGTTGATTGATCTCTATTAAATATATATTTGTTTGGTAGCGGAGAATTTATTCTCTTGCTTAACACCCTTCTCTGAGATGTACGAGCTTAGAGGTTATATATCGATAGACATCAGTCGCATGGCGTGAATTGTCAGTGTGGCATGCTGAGATGCAAATGATCAAGGCTTCTGTTGAAAAGCAGAGTCTTGTGTTTGATTATCAAAGCATGGCTTTAAATAGCATAGCTTTGTGTATATCGTTAATTCGCGAGCCTCACACCTCGGTATGAGTAAAAAACGGGATCGTGACTACAGGGAGTGCACGACGTTTCCTTCTAGCTATGGGTGGTGTTATGATATGGAGCCCAGACATTTATATTTTTACCTATATGGATGATGGATAGTGAGGCGCCTCAGATATATCGGTTACTACGGAGTCGATGGATAGGTCCGATAGGACCGGGAAACGTGTGTTCAGGAATACTAATCCACTAACGTAAGTGTGGACCGGCCCTGAAGATCCAAGGGTTCACTACGAGGGATCCGAAGGCATTTGCTAGAGTGTCTTGAATCAGCGAGGAGCCATCTCTTGCCTCGACTCATAGATGGAATCCAATTTCCAGTACGTGACATTTCAATTTTAATTGTAGAGCCTAGTATGGTGACATAGTAGCATGGGATACTATGTCGTCTATGATTGACACATTTATATTTGAAGTTGTTTTGACACTATATACTTATAGTAATGTCAAAATGATTTTTTTTATACGTACCAAGCATATTTGGCTATTATAAGGTAAAAATCTATCCTTTGGCTTGCGTTGCATTGTGTGATGGGACCTGAGTCTTATAACAGCTTCATTTTTCTGTTTAGCATTGCGCTGTTTGTTTTATGCACTGGTATTCATGGGGTATAAACCCGTTCCATGTTATACGGCGTGGTCCCGTGATTAATCTATCTTTAAAATCAAGCTAATAACTGTTTTAGTCCTCACACCAGTCCCATGACTGACCTGGAGTTTATTGTTTTAACCTTAACTCTGGGTGCCCATATTTCCACACGGGCAGCTAGTAGTTTTGGTTTTACATATATTATATTCACATGATCCTGGATTTATAGCTGGAACTATATTCGGAAAGCTGTGTATCCGTGTATTTCTTTCAGCTGTGTTATATATTATTTTTCCGCTCCTATGTAATGTATTTTAATCTCTGATATTTTCTAACGTATATTATTTATTTATGCTTTGTTATATTCTTGTACTCTGATGTAATTGTTGTAATAGCAATGAAATGTTCTTCTATTTGTGTTCTGATTTGTCATGTTCTCAACTCAATCCTGGCTTTCCCGTAAGGGCGAGTTTGGGTCGTTTCATTTGTGCTATCTGAGCTTTGGTTTACCGAGCTCGAGAAAGGCACATTAGAACCAAACAAAAGAATTCATCAGAGACTAAATTAGTAATATCCAATAAGAATGACTCGTTAGAGATGGGATCAGTAGTATTCTAGAACGAGTTTCAAAGAGTGTTATTTTTAAAATAAAAAGGAAAACAATTTTTTTTCGAAAATTTAAACCTTATTATACATATTTAAGTATTTTATTTTAAATTGATTTCGGACAATCGAGTATATAAAGATTTTTCATATACGCCTTGCAAACGTGCATACAAAGCCTCAAATATACTGGATAGATATATAATCACACTCTAGTCACCCGGAGATGATTCTGATGATCGGTCGACCATCATCAGCATTTATGTTCGAGTTTCGAAAGTGGAATGTCTATATATTTCCAATTGACTGGTGTGAGAACCAAAACTTAGTTAGAGTACATTGGTTGTAAATTGGCATCAAAAATGGATTTTTCAATATATTAAAGTTATATGTTTGAAAAGCTAATCAACTAATTGATTGCTGGTTGTGATGTTTAATTATTAGTTTAATTAATAAAACCAATATGTGAATGAAAGGCAAATTTAGCAAAATTGAATTAATATTGAACTGAATTGAAAATTGATTGAAATTGCATATATGTACATGCATATACATTGAACATGTCGTAGCATGGAAGCTAAGAAGAAGAATAAAATTGTATGCCCGACAAATAGGTACATGTTTACCATTTTCTTGGGTTTTGATGATTTTGTGAGCCGATTGGCTACCCGCTTGGCGTTTTCTTTTGGATTGGTGAGGGGCCAGTGAGTCTAGTTGCGGTTTAAAAGGTCTCCCTGCACAAAGGAGGTTATGGTGAAATTTTTCAAAAATTTAGTGTGTTAGCCAAATTTTTGAAGAATTGAAAATTTCTTAGAAACTGAAATGTAAAAGAATGAAAGCCAGAATGAAAGTTCAGTTGGTCAGTTAAACAACTTTGAGCTCCGTTCCTTTTCTAGGACGAAAATATTTTAAGTGGGGGAGATTGTAACAACCCAGATTTTCAGAACCAATTTAATATTTTTATTTTGGCTATTTTAATGGATTTTGAATATTTAAAATGATTTATTTTAAATAATAACGACTAAAAATTCATTTAAATTGAAGTTAGAACGTATAAATTTATTTTAATTATAAAAGGAACTAGAAATGGCGTAGTAGTTTGAAAATTCAATTTTAAATTTCAAATGAATGTACAAGATTCAAAATAAATCAGATTTCACTAGAAGCAGAAATATTTTGATCTGTTTAATTATATCTTTCTAAGAATGTGAAAATCCAGATTTCATAATGAGGATTAAAGGTTATGTTCAGTTTTAAATTTAGAATAGTCTCTATAGAATTTATATATATTTTTTATATAATATATAGCCCTTAAAAATAGCCATTTTGTAAACGACCTCCGTTTTCGACAAAACCAATTTTGTTGGATCCGGAATTTCAAATTATTGTTAGATTTCAAATTTCATAATTTTTGGAATTGATATGGGAGCGTGGTGAATTTAAATGTGTTTGGTCAATTCAGTTTAAATTTAATCGACCAGGAAAATGACCATTTTTCAAACGGTCTCCACTTCGATGAAATAAGTTTTGTTAGGACCGTATCGTCAAAACATAGCTATATTTATTTTTCTGGAATTTTTGGAGTCAGTGTATGGCCGCGGTAAATTAAAATGTACGTTGAAATCAATTTTGAACGTTATATTAATTTATATTTTAATTTTGATGAAAACTGATCGAAATAGTGGAATTGGCTTACAAAACATATCCAATTGTGTTCGGAATAGGGGTATTCAGCTACGGTTGACAGTCGTTGGGTTCGATTTGGAGATTGAATGAAAAAAATGCTTTTAGAGAAAAAAATATAAGGGGTTTGACGGGTTCAAACCCCTAAATTTCTAAATCGCGGTCAACAGAAACCCGCCCCCTTTCTTCAATTCCCATCGCCCTCCTCCATTAAGCCCACCGTCGCATCGCCCACCTCTCACCGCCTCCACTACCTCCAGCGACGTCCTCCCTTCTCCCTTCTCTCTCCTTCTACTCTTTCTCTCCCTCCAATTTAAACACCCACACCCAATTTGAGAACCCAACGCTCCGGCACCCCAAACCCACCTGAAACCGCCAGCTCTAGCCACTATTTCCCTGCCGCCGGTCATCCCCAGCTCCCCCGCCTCCTGCAGCACCCGACGCCGACCCTACCCCCCCCTCTCTCTACATTAAAACCCGAAACCCCCCGTTTTCTTCTTTATTGGAGCTGGAAGCTGCCACGCCCACGAAAATGTCGTCGCCAGCCCCATTTCAACACCGCGATAAATGTGAGTAATTCAAAATATTTTTATTTTCAAATTTTCTGAAATTGCATAGAAGAAAATATATGATTTTCATTATAAATAGCAATATTAAAAAAACGTGATTTTTATATCTAAATAGCATTGTAATAAAAATGTAATTTTTATATGAAATACCAAGAATAAAAATGTGTTATATATATATAGTAGCGTTATAAAAATTTGATTTTTATATATATAATAGCAATATAAAATTTTGATTTATATATATATAATAGCAATATAAAAATTTGATTTTTATATATATAATAACAATATAAAAATTTGATTTTTATATATAAGATAGCATTATAAAAATGTGATTTATATATATAGCATTGAATAAAAATGTGATTTTTACATATATAGCGTTGAATAAAAATGTGATTTTTAATTATATATAGCGATGTTAAAAATGTGATTTTATTACGAAATGGTTTAAAAAAAAATATGATTTCTGTAAATAAGAACATAGCATAAAAATATGATTTTTATAAATAAGAACATAGCATAAAAACATGATTTTCAATATATATATATATCATTATAAAAATGTGGTTTTTATATATAAGGACATCAAACAAAAATATGATTTTTAATATATATACCGCGTGAAACAGATTACGAGGGAACTGACTGGTAGTAGAACGGAATTCAAATTGTGCGCTAAAGAATGACGGAGTGGAAACCAAAGGTCAGAACACCTTCTCACTTAATTTATTTTACAGTTAAATATATACTACAATGCAAACGGGGCTTAGAAGGCCCTGACACTGTTTTATTGTACAAACCATGGTTGTTTGTTTGGATTGAATTGTGGAAATTAATGACTCGGCTTTGTGACTGGTTTTCGCCGGTAATTTAACCAACTTAAACCGTTCATAAAGAAGGACTGTTATGGGTACTTACATATTTACACAAAAAAATAACAGAACTTTTTATTTCATTTGCCATAGTATAACATCAGAGTTACAAGGAATACATCAGAGTACATTGATTTCACAGCGGAAGAGATACTAACTCAGCAGAAGAATGCGAATGCTTCAAAACATATAGCTCTAGCTAATACCAGAATCTTTCTCCAACCAACTCCAAGGCTAACTCTGCAAACTAAACTACTAGGCTGCCCATATAAAATTATGGGCACCTAAAGTTTAGGTGAGGGAACAATAAACTCCAGGTCAGTCATGGGACTGGTGTGAGAACTCAAAATAATTTTTATTTGGGTTCATTTTAAAGTTGGGTAATTCAACGGACCACGCCGTTAACGCGGAACGAGTTTACTCCATATGAATTCCCGTGCTTAGAAATTCGCAATGACTTTTGAAAAATGAAACTAGCATAAGGTCTCGCGGCACACACACAATGCAAACACACACATGGGTGAGGTTTCTCCTTATGATAGTTAAAAATGCTTGATACATGAAAATCCTACGATATTATTATTAGTGCATAGTGTGAAAACAATTTCCTAAATAAATATATAAATCATAGCCAGAATAATGCCCCATCCCATTCTACTGACATAATCCTGCTAGTAGCAGGCTATACTACTAAAATCGTATGGGCTCATAGTGGAAAATTGGATTTCCAACAAATGATCACGCAAAGGAACTTCCTTTCCAAACCGATGGGTACGCCTCTAAAGGGACGCCCCGAGAACCAGATCGGGCTCTCTGCCAATGCGAGGTCGGGTTACCCCTTAACTGGGTAACTTAGAGCACGCCTTCCCGATCGTTACCAAACTTTAAACCGAGCGCTCGCAACATCAACATCCATATAAATAGAAGTTTTCCACAAAGGTTAATACCTGGGATCCATACCACACTACACCGTTTATCTAGAAGGAAATGACTACCCTTAACCTCGCTGCATCTTTCCTGTTTTGGCCATTTACCGGGTTGTGAGCTTGCCGAGGTCACGATATACACAAAGCTACGCTTCAATAAGCCATGCTTTGATCATCCATAGCTCATCACATAACTTAAGTATGCCACATTGGCCATTCAGAACGCATTACTGATTTCCATCAATATATAACCTCTCAGCTCATACGTCTTAGAGAAGGGTGCTAAGCAAGAGAATGAATTCTCTGCCACCAAGTAGATATATATATATATATATATATATATATACATATATAATAGAGATCAGTGCTACGCAGTCAATTACAATGTCATACACACAATCCATACAATTCCGTTCTGGGTCTGAACGAAACACCAATCTGAAAATCTCCAAATATATTCAAACCTCATGCCACTTATAACCTCTATCGGGTGGCCTACCCAACCGAGACATTAGCAATCAATCAAAACAATTTAAAGAATCCCGGTCTTTATTCGTCGTTTTCTAGGTCTTGTATTGCTCCATAACGTCTTATTATTACTTGGAATGGTTTTCGAACATATATTCGATCCCGGTCTTTCCAAATAATAAGCGCAATTAAAAACACAATTATGGAGCACACAAGCTTTCTACCAATCTCCTTCCGTCTTGAATTTTGTTAAATTAAAGTTCTTCATTCTCAAATTATAACAAAATCCATATTTAACCTTTCTCTTTAAAAACACATCCCTTAAATCAAAGATAATTTAGCCTCAAAGCATTAATTAATTTTCCATTTGATAATTCATTATCAAAAACCCATTTTCCTTTGAAAACCCTTACCCCACATTTCAACCCTAGTTTCCAATTAAATTGGTTTCCGAACATTCAATTCTGTAATCTTAACTAAAAGATTATACTTCCTTCCCAATTCCTTATTTTTAATATCCTCAAATCAAAGATTTGGTTAAATCCCCAAATTACGATATGAATTTCCATAACTCAATCTCATTGGGTCTCAAGAATGATATTGTTGAAGATATGATTCACGATAGAACCCTAATCAATCGATATTGAACATAAGTTACATAGAAATTGTATTTACTTATATTCGATATCAATTCTCATAATTAATGAATACTACAAGTGGAATAATGATATAATAATAATATCTTCCAAATTCCTCAAATAGTATACGTTTACACCATAGAATTTCATATCAAATATTTGAAGATGATTTCTATCCAACTTATCCAATCAACTTAGGAAACTCGTATCTTAATTAAAAGATTTATTCAACTCTTTGACATTAGATCTGGATAGAAATTACATTAACTTATCCTCAATATTAATCTCTATATCCAACTCACCCTATAAGCGGAATGGTAGTGAACTTCCTTTTAAATTCCTCAAATAGTATGAGTCATCATCTACTGAATTAATATCAAACAATGGAAGATTTATCTCCAACCACATCCAAAAACTGAAAACCCATTTTAATATTAAATAAATCAATTTAAATTCCATATAAAATATTTCCAGTACTTTTGAACCTTTGTAAACATTCCACAAATCATTTGAAAATGATTACTTATAGTTCAGAAATAGTTTGCGGGTTAAAAACTTCAAAATAGATTGTCTCCGAAGAAAGCGTTACAATAGTGTTTTCAAAAGCGTTACAAAACAATTATCTTAATTACTTTGATCAAAATATCATTTATCTTATTCAAAACTTAAACTTTACAATTCAAAACATTTTTACATAATTTATAATGATTATACCATTTTTTCCATATTTTTAGAAACATTAAAAATGGCTGTTTGTGGTTATGGTCGATAATTTCTCTTACAGCGACCTTTTCCCGAAATGGGTTTAAACATAACTTGAAAATTATAACCCGAAATTAAAATCCGCTTTCATTCGTTTAAAAGCTCTTGTTAATATTAATCAATTGTTTTTCGTTTCTTGGAAATCCGATTTAGATTGCAAAAGTTATAAGCGTTTAAAGTTTGTAACTAAAATACGCAAATTGCCATTGTACGACAAGCTCTATTTTGACTGAAATATTATTCTTCAGTACTTCAAAATATCTTAGAAAACCATTATATACTCATGTAATTCATTTAAAACCATTTAAAGTAATTAACATTGACTTTTCAAATTATTTTAGGTTCAAAATTCAACTTTTATTTCTTACTAATCAAATTCCAATACATTCCTAAATTCAAATAATTGCAAATTAACCATTTCATTCGTCGAATCAGTTACGGATAGCCAGGGAGAGCAGGAAACTATATTTTCCAAACCCAATACTAGACACTATCCTCTCTGTCATCCTAGAATGTTCCGGTTTTTCTTTATTCATTTAAAGAACTTTATCCACATATATGAATTCATACATATGGTCTTTCCCAATTATTAACCTTCAATTTCAACCATAATATTGTTTCTAATTACGAAGGAGATTTGTCGATCACCAATGTGATACTATAATTGTTGTGTCATAATGTGTGCAAAACAACATCAACAACCATTATAAACATCCACAGCAACCATCATTAACATGATTAAATAATCGTAATTGTGCACAAGCATTATAACACTAACGCTTAATAGTGTGTGTTCTAAACTACGAATCCATCATCGATCATAACAAACATCAACCATCATTAACTACTAATAATCCATCACTGTATTTAAATACGTCTAACTACTAATTAAATATATTAACCGTGGTTAAAGAGTTCTCACCTAACAGCTTTCCGAATCATCACGGTAGGCGAGCCTAGCTAAGCGAACCGTCGGACAGTATTTCGGCACAACGTCTTCTTCACCAAAATATATATAATATAATATACACTAATCTCTCTCTCTTTATATTGTAAGAGGAGGAGGAGCATGAAAACGAACCTTGACAAGGTGATGATGGAAAATAGGAAGACTTATGCCATGGAAACCATGGCCATAAGCTTTAAGAAGAAGGTGGAAAGGAGGAAATGGAATGGAATGGTAAGAAAATGGAGAAATGGCCTCCTTATATAGGAATGGAGAGTTAAGGAGGTAATGACACCTAAGGGGGCAAGTGGAAGGCATGCATGGAAGGAGACATGCAAAAATACAAGTGTAAGGACAATTTTTCTTAAGGAGAGAAGGTGAACTTTTGGTAGCATTTTCCCTTAAATGCTATGAAAACTAAGGGCAACACTTAATTCTAATACTACTAATTCATGTTATGGTTTTCCAAATCCGATCAGACAACAAATAGTATCAATAAATCCAAACTTATTAATAATCATTCTCATTTATAATTCAGATAAAATCTATCATCTAACTTATCAAAATTATTAAATATTCTTAACCATATATATATTTATGTCAAATTCAAATTTAAATTCAAATTAAGTAATAACTATTCCAATGTTAAAAATTCTGAATCGTTACATTCACCTCTCCTTAAAACTTTTCATCCTCGAAAAGGAAGACGAGTAAATTTAAATTCCTTTACCAATTTTAAATTCCCATTTCTCTCTTAACATATTGGAAATGTAATGGTCAAAGCCAAGGTCCATATCATTCTCAAGATACTCTATCTGATTCTCAGTAAAGGTAGAGTCTGAAGAAATTTCTACTATCTCATGATTACTAGGGTCGTCGCTATTCATGTTCATAGTCAAATTTTCTGAGTTAAACCCAGAGCTTCTACCACTACCACAAAGGAGAAAGTGGGATAGATACTGTCTAGTACTTAGATGTCTACGACCCTAAGAAATTTTTAAAGTTTATAAAGTATCTTTATAACTCACAGTTAAAATTATGGAACCCAAAGTTTACCTAACAATTTAAGTCAAACTATAAGACTAAGATTCATGCCTCATATTCCTCAAAATTATTTTGAATCCAAATTCTCAAATAGATAATCCTTTTCTCCCAAAACATCCAATTATCTTGCAAAAATAACATTTTGGAATTCCTTTTGCACTTAATACAAATTCAAGTTCAAACTAAGATATAATTCGAAATACTTGTCTCTAATCTGAAACTACTTCAATAATCATGGTTTCGTCAAGACAAGGCAAAAAGAAGAATTAGAAATAGAGTTGGACAATATCCAAGTATGACAATCGGGAGATAGTGATTATCAAAAGATAACGATGAGTCAAGCAAAACACAATGACAAGCAAAGAGGTAGAATTATATTTCGAGAACACTCATTCTATTTCACTTTTATTCAAATTGTTTCCAATCCCATACTAACCCATTTACAAGTTCAATTTATACGTATTTAGCATTCATACTTTGAATTCCCTATTCAAAATATTCTAACATCTAATAATCAAGGAATTTAATTTACATAACCTGGGTCATTCCTATTCTTATTTACCAACCCTAAAATCACTAATAGACAAAGGAATTCATGTTTTAGTGCAATCTAACATTCCCTTAATTTCCTTTTAAGGGTTTTACTCACTTAAGTTATTTATTCTCATATAAGATTATAAATTCCTATCAATTTATGAGTTAAGGAAAATTTCTTATATTTCCGTAAATTAATTTCGACTCATAAATTTCATTCTAATATAAAACACATTGATTTTATGATAAGAGACGCTCTCTCAAGCGTAATATTTCCAAATCTAATTCTAGGGTATTTCTAACCCCATCTATAATGAGATATCATAACTCTGATGAGTCCTTACTTTTGTTCAAATATGACATACCCCATTGCTTTGTATAAACCAAAGCTCTGATACCAATCTGTAACGACTCGGCTTTGTGACCGGTTTTCGCCAGTAATTAAACCAACTTAAACCGTTCATAAAGACGGATTGTTATGGGTACTTACATATTTGCACAAAAAAATAACAGAACTTTTCATTTCATTTGCCATAATATAACATCTGAGTTACAAGGAATACATCAGAGTACATTGATTTCACAGCGGAAGAGACTCTAACTCAATGGAAGAATGCAAATGCTTCAAAACACATAGCTCCAGCTAAAACCAGAATCCTGATCCAACCAAATCCAAGGCTAACTCTGCAAACCAAACTACTAGGCTGTCCGTACAAAATTATGGACACCCAAAGTTTAGGCGAGGTAACAACAAACTCTAGGTCAGTCGTGGGACTGGTGCGAGAACTCAAAACAATTGTAATTTAGGGTTCATTTTAAAATCGGGTAATTCAACGGACCACGCCGCTAACGCTGAACGAGTTTACTCCATATGAATTCCCATGCATAGAAATTCTCAATGACTTTTGAAAAATGAAACTACCATAAGGTCTTGCGGCACACACACAATGTAAATGCACACACGGGCAAGGTTTCTCCTTATGATAGTTAAAAATGCTTGATACGTGAAAATCCTCTGATATTATTATTAGTGCATAATGTGAAAACAATTTCGCAAATAAATGTATAAATCATAGCCAGCATAATGCCATTATACCACAAGCTCTCTTTTTCCATATTTTTAGAAACATTAAAAATGTCTATTTGTAGTTATGGTCGATAATTTCTCTTACAGCGACCTTTTCCCGAACTGGTTTAAACATAACTTGAAAATTATAACCCGAAATTAAAATCCGCTTTCACTCATTTAAAAGCTCTTGTTAATAAAAATCAATTGTTTTTCATTTCTAGGAAATCTGATTTAGATTGCAAAAGTTATAAGCGTTTAAAGTCTGTAACTAAAATACGCAAATTGCCATTGTACGACAAGCTCTATTTTGACCGAAATAAAAATTATTCTTCAGTATTGTAACGTCCCGCATTTTTATTGGTTTGTATTTGAATATTTAAATCAGTTTAAATATTGAATTTGTAATATAAGTTGATTTATATATTAATTAAAAGGAAGCTGAACGTATAAAAATATATACTAAATATAATCGAGCCCGTAATATCGTGGCAGTTCGTAATTTAACGTTTTGAACTTCAACAGAGAGTATAAGATCCGTTATTAATCGGATTTCCTCGAAACAAGAAACATTGGAATTTGTTCAATTGTATTTTTCTAATAGAAGTGGAAAATGGAGATTTCGTCTTATAGATTTCAAGATATGTCCAAATCAAATATTCAGAAAGTCGCTATGAAATCGTATATGGACCATAACGGTTATTTAAATATATTTAAATATTGGTTTCGATTTTGGACAAGCCCTTTGAGACATAGTGATAATTTAATTTTTAGAATTTTACTGTAATTTTTAATTAATTAAATACGCAACTTTTTATTTGGAGTATTTTGCACCCAATATCAGTATTTTGGGGTTTCAAAATATGAGTCAACCTACCGATATTATTATATTTTTGGGATCGTGGTACCTCGCTGGACACAACCGTATTCTTATTTCTGTTTGTAGTGGCTCGGACATGAACAAAATTCTACGTAACACGGTACGCTTAAAAATTTAAAACATATGTAATATTTACAAAGTCGGATTCTATCACAAATATTGCACAACGAAGAAAAGTCCCACTACAACTTTCCAAGTGGAGATTGCATGCATGACAAATTGTCAAATTGGTGTCATGCGTAACTTTAAAACTATTGCATACTACATCCTTCTTTGACAATGAAGGAGCATTACAAAATAAAGTTGACTAGTAAAAAGTTTACTTCATTCTGAAGCAAAACTGCTATGCACAAAGTAAAAGAAATAAACAAATACAATGCCACCCCATACTTACATTAATGCGAACTTGACAGCCATACTTGCATTTAATACGAACGTGCCTCCCATATTTAATAGAGTGTACATCGACTCCCCTTATTTCCAAACCGTGTAGGCAAAGAAAAGAGAACACAGTAGACCCATTCTCCTCTTTACATGCCTATGTTTGAATGCATGTACTGATGAAAGCGACACCATTATTATCCTTTTTTGTATATGTACCGCATTTGTCCTATGTAAACATATTAAGTACATACTGAACAGTAAGCTAGCCTTGTATATAATTACAGCTTAGGCTTTTTTTAAATTACTTCTTACCTAAGGAAATGCCACACCAAACCATTCCTATGCTGTCAAAATCCATTAGACTTGAAGTGAAGACTCAGGCTAGCTATTACACGGCTGCATCCATCCTTTTCAACACTTAATGTACCCACGTTCTATTTTTATAGCTAGGTTGAAATATTTCTACCCTACTGACATTGTTTTATCTCTTTCCACTTCGTCAATATAAAACCGAGCCTCACCCATTCCTTCATCAGGTTCGAAAGCTTTAAAATAATTATAATAACAATATACACTAGGTTCTCTTCCACCTCACATGTGTCCAAGCAACTGGCAGTCGCAACGAGCAGTTGGCGTTCGAGCCTGGCAAGGTGAGGGTGGAAATGTATAAGCAGGTAGGAAGCTTTTCTTTGCGGGTGTTCATTCATTACGCGGGGAATGAGTTAGTATGGTGGTGACAAGGATAGTTCATCATAAGCGAAGGGAGACTTTGAGAACGGAAGTTGAACCGGGCATGGAGCTACGTGTAGATAATGGAAGTGGTGGTTTCAAACTGGTGAATGGTGCTCATGTGCGTGGAGATGCACGGAATGGTCATCATTCGACATGTTTCGAAATGTACATCTAGAAGATGTGGACTGGAGCATACGTGATATTTCTCATGAGTTCCTTAGTTCAGTGTTTTCTCTTTACAGTGACCTAGGTTCACGAAGTGGGTTTTGGGTAGTATGTGTGTGTGGCAAGGGGATAGTGATCTTTAAGTGGTGATGGTGTTTAAAATGGATGTGGCTGTGAAGTGGGAAAAGGTGTACACAAGTATACTGGGAAGAAAGGAATTGATGGGGAGGAAGGGGTTCATTACTTTAGTGAGTGGCGTAAGATCTATCGGCGCATGCCGCACTGTTTTGCAAGCTTAGGATTTGTTTCGGCGATACTGTTCTTTAATGACATTAACAACGAAGTGACGTGAGTTGCCGGGAAGCCGCAGCGAGAATAAGGGTTGTGGGATAGTGAGATCTTGTGGCCATCCATAGGTGAAACAGCTTGCACCTGATGTGGCACTAATGGAGATTTAAACGCGCGGTGTTAGGGGAGTTCTTTCCTGATCTCTAAACGGCATCAACTGTCGGACATGTGTATGCAGGAGAAATGTTGTGTCTTGTTCATTGATCAATGTAGCAAATGGGATGAACTTGCGGTGAGCTAAGTAACGTCGGTGAGATGAAGTTCTGGAGAGCGTGTACATTGGTGGTATATGTTTCTTCAGGGGCTTATGCAAAAAAGAAAAACCTATGAACAAAAAAAGAAATGGTGTATTATGAAGTTGCGCAAGGTGTATGGAAGGTAGTGGGTTTGATAATGAAAGGAGGGACATAGAGATATAAAGCGATGACCAAATAGTAACAGAAATAATAATAATAGTAATGGGAAAATCAAAGAAAATGTGAAGTGTCTGGTGTGGCATGATTTAAAAGATGGAGAATGAAGATATTGTAAAGGGTGGGGCACACGTGAATTGTAATGGCATTGGGCCGAGTAAGCATGATGAAGCCCAATTAAAATAAGAAAGAAGAAGAGAAAAATGAATGTGACGGTGCGGAGTTTGGAATGGTGGGTAGGCAGCTAGAAATTTTTGCAATGGGACGGATTTGAATAATCAAGATGCATTGGGTTCGCATCGACGAACAATACATCATGGAACAGATTTGGAGCACGTTACAGTTTGTAACACCCCGTAATTCTGTTAATATTAATATTCACAAATTAAAGAATAACTAATCTCAGACGTGAGAATTGTGGGAAACGGGTTGCGCCATTGTGTTCGTCTCGGAATTCTGGTTATAATAGAGTCCGAGTTTGCGTGATTTGGACTTCGTATGAAGGAGATATGGCCATCGGAAGTTTCAGAATATTCAA
This sequence comes from Allium sativum, assembly GCA_030737875.1. Classification (NCBI taxonomy): domain Eukaryota; kingdom Viridiplantae; phylum Streptophyta; class Magnoliopsida; order Asparagales; family Amaryllidaceae; genus Allium; species Allium sativum. The sequence goes on from CM060921.1 coordinate 181,335,669, forward strand.
AACAGATTTCAGAAAATTCAAAATTCGAAGTCAAACAGGCTAGGCGGGAAATTTCCCGCCCAGCACCCCAGGTCGACTGGGGAGTCGACTGGGGAGTCGACACCCCCCTAGGTCGACTGGGCAGTCGACCTGGGTGTCGACCTGGTCCAGTCGGCTAGGGTTTGACTGAGCCCAATCTTGAGCTGCTGATGTGTCTTTAGGGCTGAGTTGGCAAATTAAACGGTTCAGGTTAGTTCTGAGTTGATCTGACGGCCTAAATAAATCCTAAACTCTATATATACCTAGGTAGTCTCTCACTCTAATTCACATGAAAAACAAAATAGCCGCCGTCATGCCATCGCCATGGAACTCAGTGTAGCCGCCGCCAACTAAGAAGGAAGAAAGCTAATCAAAACTCTAACTCTACTCAACTCTAAAGCAAATCAAGACTCTCTTTCTTCTCTAATTCTGAGTATGATGATCTTAACAAGATTATTAGCAAATTAATTAGATTAAGATGTGATATGGATCATAAGAAAATGATGTGAATTGTCATATATGTTGTTGTAAACCTTATGCTATCATGTATGTTGTAAATCCTATGTTATGTGATGATGATATCCTATATGTTGTAAATCATGCTATGATGATATTGTATAGGTTGTAATTTTCTATGTTAAGTTGTGATAAATCATACATGTTAAAAAGTCATGATGTTATTATCTATGCTAATTAGTTCATGTTAATCAAATCATAATGTTAATATTATTTGGGCTATGTTGATCTATATGACAAATCATGTATGCAAGTTTAGATTGATTAGTAAAGATTATGAACATATGCCATGATATCTATTTAGATCTAGAATTGTGCTATGACATATGTGAGTTCTATGTGTTAGAGCTAGTTTACACCATTATTATGTTGCATAAACCACATATGCAAGTTTAGACATGAATTTGGATTATGATCATATCATGTAAATTGTGACATTTTACCAAACAAGTTGACACCTTTAGATCCATGGCATATGTAGCTTTATGCAAGTTGTAGTTTTTGCCTATGCAAGTTTAGGTGTTGTACATCTATCACACATGCAAGTTTCACCCCGTTTATGATTAGATCTATTTTATTTGTCTATATGTTGTGATAATTTATCTTTGTGCTATGAGTTAGACTATTCAAGTCTAACGTATATTTTGCGTTGAATAAGCGAATGTGTAACGTGGGGTAGGGGTAATATTAAGGATTTAATATTAAGAAATTGGGGTGCAATTGATATGATTTTGCATACCGTAAGTGGATGGCCATAATTGAGTCAATTATGGACATCATTAAAATTGGAATTAATTAATGATTTGAATAGGGATGTATTTAAAACTGGGGTAAAAGATTATAAGTGTTAATCAATGCTTAGGACACGAGGTTGGACTCGTTTGTGACGTAAAACTGCCCGGACCCGTCCGGCAAATCCAGTAGTCACAAATGTCAGCCCAATGTGAGAGGTCCTAGGCCTAAACTAAAGCATAACAGTTGTAAAGACACGAGGTTAGACTCTTTTATGGTGTAAGACTGCATGGACCCGCCCAGCAAATCCAGCTGCCATAAATGCCAGTCTAATGTGAGAGGTCTTTATGAGGTTACGGCCTGAATGAATTAAAAAATACTTAACCAGATAAACATGTAAGGTGGACATGGGGGGTTAAGTAGGTGTCTTGGGTGGCATGAGGAATCTAGTGATTGCCTTTAGTGGCATTTGAAATACGATTAGTAAGACTTAACCAAACATACATGTAAATGAACATGACTAAGAGGGTTAAGTGGGATGTACTAGTGGGGACAAGCTTAGGTGGATAGCTTGTGGGGGCCCATTTCAACCAGTAACCCAAACGTATCTTTGTGGGCTCGACCCAAGTTGAGGACGGGACACGCATACTGGGTTTAACTATAAGAGGCCAAACGGGGTAGCGGTGGCAACGCAAGTCCAACGGGTTTCATATGCGTGTGTGGACCCGGGCTGGTAGGTAAGACGTTGTTGCATCGTGTAGGTATAAGCCGTGCATTCTCAAGTTGTATCGGGTTTCCACTTTAGGGGAGTGATACACCCCACTGTGGGGCCAGCACGGGTATCTACGAGTAGGGAGTCGATCGAAAGTGGGTAGTGGGGTACACCTAGTGGAGATAGGGGCAGGCGGCACCTATGTAGTCAACTAAGGGTACACGAAGCTATTTATATAATTTCTAAGTGAAGCAAGTGGGATCAACCTTTAGGGTGACTGGTGTGGTGCAGTGTAGTAATTATTCGTTAGTAATTAGGTGTGCCTTTAACGTTATCTTTATCACGTTATCTTTATCTGCTCTTCCATACCCAATAGTTCATAGACATTTCCTTGTTTTCCAGCTTATGCCTTAGTCTAGTTATTTTGATAATAGTATTGTTATAATTATCATACTCGCCAGACTTTATGTCTGACCCCCTCCATTTCTATCCTTTTCCCCCTCCAGGTCCTCAGGGTGGACCCAGCTCTAGCGGAGTTTGATTGGATTGCTTTATCTCTCTTTTGGAAAGCTTGGACTGCTGAAGTAAAGTCCAGCTTGTTATCTTCTTTAATGGCTATTCATGTAATGGGGTTATGTATTTTGTTTTATCAAGATGGATATTGTACTTGACTCTGATTTATGGTTTTATGATGTAACAAACATGTTTAATTTCCGCTACAATAAAATAAAGTTTTAGATTTCCAAGTACTACTTATTATCTGTCTTGTTGTAAATTTTCTGTTCTATATTCACTTAAAACCTCCATGGAAGTTAATGCATTCCCTTTGTGAGTGACATTAATGGACGTGGGGTGTCACACGTGGTATCAGAGCTTAAGGTAACCAGAACAGATATTTTTTTTAGAAAAAACTACTTTTCTAAAGTATTTTTGGAAGAAGTATGTTCAAAAACATGTCTTAATGAGTGATTTTAAGAGGAAAGTTTTTAAGAAAAACATAATCCCCAATAGCCATATATCTTTATCTTTCGAATTCTCCATTTTGAATCTTTCCTTTTTCGTTTCAGCATGGCTGAAGATCTTAACCTTCCGTATGGTGTAACGATACCAGGATGGTAAAGGAGGTTATTAGAGGCTAGGGCCGCTGCAGGTCCAGCCAATGTTCCTCCACCACCAGTTGCACCCGCTCCTCTTCCTCCTCCACCTCGCGCTGATACTTTTGCAAAGACGTGCAAGGAATTTAAGGCTATGGGTGGAAAACCTTTTCAAGGGTCAGAAACGTTTGTGGAAGCTAGAGATTGGCTTAAGGAGGTGGAAGAATTGCTAGAAATCTTTAAAGTAGAAGAAGGGAGGAAAGTCAAATTAGCAGCTTGGTTAATGAAGGGAGAGACCTCGATTTGGTGGGAGGTCACTAATGGGGAGCGTCCTGTTGATTCTTGGGCGGATTTCAGACGTAGGTTTGAGGTAAAGTTTCTCTCAAGGGCATAAGAGAATCTATATATGGAAAGGTTCTTGACATTAAAGCAAGGAAGCTCATCAGTGAAAGAATATGTCAACAAATTTAATCAGTTAGCAAGGTTTGGCTTGGACTTAGTGAACACGAAGGAGAAGAAGGATCTGAGGTTCGTTAATGGCTTGAATGAGCCGTTGCAAGGGTTGGCTATGGCCCACATCCCTATGGGGGCCACCTTTGAGAAGCTAGTAGACATGGCACTCATGCACGAGGAGAAAGGCGCTAATGCTAATAAGGCACCCGAGAAGAAAGGGGATCAGAAGAAACCACAACAGAAAAACAAGAAGGGTGGTAAAGACAATAATGGCAAAGGAAAGAAGAGATGCTTTAACTGTGGGACACCAGGCCATCTCAGCAAGGATTGCCGGAAGAAAAAGAAGACTGGCTGTTTTCACTGTGGCGAAGCGGGACATCTAGTGAAGGACTGCCCAAAGAAGGGGAAGAGGGCAGGGTCTACCTCGGGAGGATAGGTGCAGGCTCTTATGGCACCAGGGCAGGCAAGCGGACAAGTTCAAGCTCTCGTGGTCCCACCGTTGCAAGAACAAGGTAGAACCATTTCTGTTGAAAGCTTAGTTTTTCTGTTTGATCATCCTATCCGTACCTTATTCGATTCGGACGCATCGAATTCGTTTATCTCTACATCATTAGTTGAATCACTGCACTTAAACACCAGTTTAGTAGAGGATCCCTTAGTTGTTTCGAATCCAATTGGGGGCTCAGCTTATTTGTCCATAATGTGTTTGGATTTGAAAATTTCTATACTTAGCATTGAGTTTAGATGTGATGCTTATGTTTTGGGCTTCACGGGCTATGGGCTAATTTTAGGAATGGATTGGTTATCCAGAAATGGGGCCGTTCTTGATTGTGAAAGGAGAGTAGTTAGGCTTATGACTCGCCTTGGCAACACTCTCGAAATCTTTTGTAATCCCATAAATTCCGTTATGCTAAGTTATCTAGAATCGCTTGACGCGTCTGTGGAGAATCTACGATCTGTTAGAGTGGTCTGAGAATACTCGGATGTGTTTGAGGAGGTGAAGGGCTTGCCTCAGAAGCGGGAGATAGATTTTCGAATATATCTTGTGGATAATGCAAAACCAGTGTCTTTGCCAGTACGCCACATGGCTCCTCGCGAAGGGAGGGAACTCAATAAGCAAGTGAAGGAGTTACTTGAGAAGGGGTTCATAAGACGAAGTATATCGGAGTGGGGTGCTCCAGTAGTATTTTCCACGAAGGCGGATGGGTCCCTTAGACTTTGTGTGGACTATAGAGAACTTAATAAGCTTACTAAGAAGAACAGACACCCACTGCCGAGGATTGACGATCTCTTCGATCAGTTAGTTGGCGCCTCAGTGTTTTCGCAGTTGGACTTAGCCACTGGTTTCCATCAGTTGAGAGTGGCTGAGGATAGCATAGACAAAACTGCCTTTAGGACTCCGGATGGTTTCTATGAATGGCTAGTGATGCCCTTCGGTTTGACAAACGCCCCCGCATACTTTGTTGATTTGATGAGTAGGGTGTTTAGGGAGTACCTTAATAAATTCGTGGTGGTCTTTGTAGACGACATCTTGATCTTTTCTAAGAATGAAGAAGAGCATGCCCTACATCTTAGGGAAGTGTTGGAGACTCTACGAGCGCATAACCTTAAAGCTAAATTTACTAAGTGTCACTTCTGGAGAGAGGAAGTGCGATTCTTAGGGCACGTGGTTTCCAAAGAAGGGATAGCTGTGGATCCCGCGAAGGTGGTGGCCATCCAAGATTGGAAGGTCCCTAAAAATGCTACCGAAGTAAGGAGTTTCTTGGGGTTGGCTGGCTACTATAGGAAGTTTATCAAAGACTTCGCAAAGATATCAGCTCCATTGACATGCCTGACGAAGAAGAACCTAGTCTTCGCGTGGGACGTAGAATGTGATGATGCGTTCCAACGTTTGAAGAGAGCTTTGACTTCAGCCCTAGTCTTAGTATTGCCAAATGGGAGTAAGCTGTTTACTGTTTATACCGATGTTTGTGGGACAGGCTAGGCGCAGTCTTAATGCAAGAGGGAAGGGTAATAGCCTATGGTGGAAGGCAGTTAAGGGTGCATGAGAAAAATTACCCTACACAGGACCTAGAGTTAGCCGCAATTGTTTTCGCGCTTAAGTCTTGGCGCCATTATCTTCTTGGCGAGAAATTCGAATTATTCACTGACCACAAATCTTTAAAATACTTGTTCTCTCAGAAGGACTTAAACTTAAGGAAGCAAAGGTGGATGGAGTTCTTTGCATCCTACGACTTCGAAATAGCATATACCCCTGGCAAGGGTAACGCGGTGGCAGACGCCTTAAGTAGGAAAAGGCTGTCCTTGAGTCCGTTGTTTGTTTAGCGGTGAAACCAAGAATTCATCTCTATGTTTGATTTTAGACCATCCGTTGACTTTATACCCGGTTTGCTAGCATCCTTAGAGGTTAGACCTACGCTTTTGGGACGGATTGGTGAGGCACAGCGAGACGACCCACAGTTGGTTGAGTTAGTAGAAAAGCTCAAAAGGGGGGAGTCATCAAGCCATCTCCGTAGGTATACCCTAGATGATAAGGGTTGGTTATGTAGGGATAGTAGACTTTGTGTACCACGAGACGAGGACTTGAGGAAGGCTATTCTTGACGAAGCACATCATTCGAAGATGACCATTCATCCCGGCGGGGACAAGATGTACAAAGACATGAAGCGAGTTTTCTTTTGGGCCGGTATGAAGAGGGATGTGGCCGAGTATGTCGCTAGATACTTGGTGTGCCAACAAGTAAAAGCGGAGCAAAAGAAACCTGGTGGGTTGCTTCACCCATTAGAGGTTCCACAATGGAAGTGGGAAAGTGTCTCGATGGATTTTGTGGATGGATTACCAAGATCAAGGAAGGGTAATACGGGGATTTGGGTTATAGTAGATAGACTTACTAAAAGCGCCAATTTTATTCCCGTGAAGAGTAAGAGGACTGCTCCATGGTTAGATTCTGTATACGTTCGAGAAATAGTTCGTTTGCATGGTGTTCCTTCTAGCATAGTAAGCGACCGCGATCCTATCTTCACTAGCGAATTTTGGAAGAGCTTGCAAGAGGCGGTAGGGACTCAGTTATGTTTGAGCATCGCGTATCATCCTCAGACGGACGGCCAGACTGAGAGGGTGAATCGTATTCTAGAGGACCTTTTGAGGCTATGTATCCTAGACTTTGGGGATACATGGGAAGAGCATCTTCCGTTGGTAGAGTTCGCATATAATAATAGCTTTCAGTCCAGCATTGGCATGGCACCTTTCGAAGCTCTTTATGGACGACCGTGTCGTTCACCTACATGTTGGTGGGAATCTACGGATAAGATCTTACTTGGGCCCGATATGATTATAGAGACTTCGGAAAAGATCGACTTGATTCGAAGGAGGATGAAGACGGCGCAAGATAGGCAGAAATCTTATGCAGACAAAAGGAGGACAGATCTTGAGTTTGACGTTGGGGACATGGTCTTTATCAAAGTGTCTCCATTACGGAACGTTGTTCGCTTTGGGTCCGTTGGGAAATTAGCACCAAGGTTTGTAGGGCCGTTTCCTATTAAGGAGAAGATTTGACAGATGGCGTATAGAGTGGAGTTGCCTAAGAGACTTAGTGGTGTACACGACGTATTCCATGTGTCACATTTGACGAAGTGCTTACACGAGACCGCGGAAGTGGTAGAGCCGAACTTGCTTAGAGAGGTGGAGATTGAGCGTGATGCGACGATTCGACGAGCTCCTACATGCATTCTTGGGTCAGAGATTAAGAAGCTGAGAAATCGAGAGGTCAGACTAGTCAAAGTACAACGGGGAGATGATGAGAGCAACGCTACTTGGGAGACGGAAGAGAAGATGCGTTCATTGTACTCTTTTCTTTTTGAGGGTATGCCTTTTAATTTCTCCTTTATCACTTATCTTGTACTTATCTTATCTTTAATATGTCCTCTCGCTAGTATCTTTGACCTTTAGTTAGGATAATCCTATGGTTGAAACATGTGTTTGAGACATGTTATGTATGATGGATGCAAAGTGGATGCAAGTGTTTGCTAGTGGTTGCTCGTGGACGCATATACACACACTATTAGGCACTAGATCGGCTCAGTCACTTCATATTGCATATTGCATATAAATGGATGTATTTTGTAAAATGGATGTATGAGGATTTTTTTATCATATGGATGCTGCATTCTGGTGATGACTGTGCACGCATATAGAGAAAATATGTAGCATTAAGGAACTTTTGCATACATAATGGACGCATGGCACTATCATGATTAGCATTAAGGAGGTCAACTGAATCAGTGGACCGCCTGATTTTGCATTAGATAAGGAACATATACACACACTTCTTGCATATGTTCATACAGCATTAGAAACATTATAAGGACAATGGATGCCTGTGTTTGATGGTTGAGTAGATGGACGATTGGATGTTAGGATATACATTATTCTTGACTTGAAGATTTCGGGGTCGAAATCCTTTAAGGAGGGGAGTACGTAACACCCCGTAATTCTATTAATATTAATATTCACAAATTAAAGAATAACTAATCTCAGACGTGAGAATTATGGGAAACGGGTTGCGTCATTGTGTTCGTCTCGGAATTCTGGTTGAAATAGAGTCCGAGTTTGCGTGATTTGGACTTCGTATGAAGGAGATATGGCCATCGGAAGTTTCAGAAAATTCAAAACAGATTACAGAAAATTTAAAATTTAAAATTCGAAGTCAAACAGGCTAGGCGGGAAATTTCCCGCCCAGCACCCCAGGTCAACTGGGGAGTCGACACCCCCCCCCCCTCCAGGTCGACTGGGGAGTCGACTGGGCAGTCGACCTGGGTGTCGACCTGGTCCAGTCGGCTAGGGTTTGACTGAGCCCATTCTTGAGCTGCTGATGTGTCTTTAGGGCTGAGTTGGCAAATTAAACGGTTCAGGTTAGTTCTGAGTTGATCTAACGGCCAAAATAAATTCTAAACTCTATATATACCTAGGTAGTCTCACACTTTAATTCACATGAAAAATAGAATAGCCGTCGTCATGCCATCGCCATGGAACTCAGTGTAGTCGCCGCCAACTAAGAAGGAAGAAAGCTAATCAAAACTCTAACTCTACTCAACTCTAAAGCAAATCAGGACTCTCTTTCTTCTCTAATTGTGAGTATGATGATCTTAACAAGATTATTAGCAAATTAATTAGATTAAGATGTGATATGGATCATAAGAAAATGATGTGAATTGTCATATATGTTGTTGTAAACCTTATGCTATCATGTATGTTGTAAATCCTATGTTATGTGATGATGATATCCTATATGTTGTAAATCATGCTATGATGATATTGTATAGGTTGTAATTTTCTATGCTAAGTTGTGATAAATCATACATGTTAAAAAGTCATGATGTTATTATCTATGCTAATTAGTTCATTTTAATCAAATCATAATGTTAATATTATTTGGGCTATGTTGATCTATATGACAAATCATGTATGCAAGTTTAGATTGATTAGTAAAGATTATGAACATATGCCATGATATCTATTTAGATCTAGAATTGTGCTATGACATATGTGAGTTCTATGTGTTAGATGCTAGTTTACACCATCATTATGTTGCATAAACTACATATGCAAGTTTAGACATGAATTTGGATTATGATCATATTATGTAAATTGTGACATTTTACCAAACAAGTTGACACCTTTAGATCCATGACATATGTAGCTTTATGCAAGTTGTAGTTTTTGCCTATGCAAGTTTAGGTGTTGTACATCTATCACACATGCAAGTTTCACCCCATTTATGATTAGATCTATTTTATTTGTCTATATGTTGTGATAATTTATCTTTGTGCTATGAGTTAGACTATTCGAGTCTAACGTATATTTTGCGTTGAATATGCGAACGTATAACGTGGGGTAGGGGTAATATTAAGGATTTAATATTAAGAAATTAGGGTGCAATTGATATGATTTTGCATACCGTAAGTGGATGGCCATAATTGAGTCAATTATGGACATCATTAAAATTGTAATTAATTAATGATTTGAATAGGGATATATTTAAAACTGGGGTAAAAGATTATAAGTGTTAATCAATGCTTAGGACACGAGGTTGGACTCGTTTTTGACGTAAAACTGCCCGGACCCGCCCGGCAAATCCAGTAGTCACAAATGTCAGCCCAATGTGAGAGGTCCTAGGCCCAAACTAAAGCATAACAGTTGTAAAGACACGAGGTTAGACTCTTTTATGGTGTAAGACTGCCCGGACCCGCCCGGCAAATCCAGCTGCCATAAATGCCAGTCTAATGTGAGAGGTCTTTATGAGGTTATGGCCTGAATGAATTAAGAAATACTTAACTAGATAAACATGTAAGGTGGACATGGGGGTTAAGTAGGTGCCTTGGGTGGCATGAGGAATCTAGTGAGTGCCTTTAGTGGCACTTGAAATACGATTAGTAAGACTTAACCAAACATACATGTAAATGAACACGACTAAGAGGGTTAAGTGGGATGTACTAGTGGGGCCAAGCTTAGGTGGATAGCTTGTGGGGGCCCATTTCAACCAGTAACCCAAACGTATCTTTGTGGGCTCGATCCAAATCGAGGACGGGACACGCATACTGGGTTTGACTATAAGAGGCCGAACGGGGTAGCGGTGGCAACGCAAGTCCAACGGGTTTCATATGCATGTGTGGACCCGGGCTGGTAGGTAAGACGTTGTTGCATCATGTAGGTATAAGCCGTGCATTCTCAAGTTGTATCGGGTTGCCACTTTAGGGGAGTGATACACCCCACTGTGGGGCCAGCACGGGTATCTACGAGTAGGGAGTCGATCGAAAGTGGGTAGTGGGGTACACCTAGTGGAGATAGGGGTAGGTGGCACCTATGTAGTCAGCTAGGGGTACACGAAGCTATTTATATAATTTCTAAGTAAAGCTAGTGGGATCAGCCTTTAGGGTGACTGGTGTGGTGCAGTGTAGTAATTATTCATTAGTAATTAGGTGTGCCTTTAACGTTATCTTTATCACGTTATCTTTATCTGCTCTTCCATACCCAATAGTTCATAGACATTTCCTTGTTTTCCAGCTTATGCCTTAGTCTAGTTATTTTGATAATAGTATTGTTAGAATTATCATACTCGCCAGACTTTATGTCCGTCCATTTCTATCCTTTTCCCCCTCCAGGTCCTCAGGGTGGACCCAGCTCTAGCAGAGTGTGATTGGATTGCTTTATCTCTCTTTTGGAAAGCTTGGACTGCTGAAGTAAAGTCCAGCTTGTTATCTTCTTTAATGGCTATTCATGTAATGGGGTTATGTATTTTGTTTTATCAAGATGGATATTGTACTTGACTCTGATTTATGGTTTTATGATGTAACAAACATGTTTAATTTCCGCTGCAATAAAATAAAGTTTTAGATTCCCAAGTACTACTTCTTATCTGTCTTGTTGTAATTTTTCTGTTCTATATTCACTTAAAACCTCCATGGAATTTAATATATTCCCTTTGTGAGTGATATTAATGGACGTGGGGTGTCACACAGGAGCTCGTCGAATCGTCGCATCACGCTCTTTCTCCACCTCTCTAAGCAAGCTCGTCTCTACCACCTCCGCGGTCTCGTGTAGGCACTTCCTCAAATGTGACACATGGAATACGTCGTGTATATCACTAAGTCTCTCAGGCAACTCCACTCTATACGCCATCTGTCCAATCTTCTCCTTAATAGGAAACGGCCCTACGAACCTTGGTGCTAATTTCCCAACGGACCCAAAGCGAACGACGTTCCGTAATGGAGACACTTTGATAAAGACCATGTCCCCAACGTCAAACTCAAGATCTGTCCTCCTTTTGTCTGCATAAGATTTCTGCCTATCTTGCGCTGTCTTCATCCTTCTTCGAATCAAGTCGATCTTTTCCGAAGTCTCTCTAATCAAATCGGGCCCAAGTAAGATCTTATCCGTAGATTCCCACCAACATGTAGGTGAACGACAAGGTCGTCCATAAAGTGCTTCGAAAGGTGCCATGCCAATGCTGGACTGAAAGCTGTTATTATATGCGAACTCCACCTATGGAAGATGCTCTTCCCATGTACCCCTAAAGTCTAGGATACATAGCCTTAAAAGATCCTCTAGAATACTATTCACCCTCTCGGTTTGGCCGTCCGTCTGAGGAGGATACGCGGTGCTCAAACATTACTGAGTCCCTACCGCTTCTTGCAAGCTCTTCCAAAATTCGCTAGTGAAAATAGGATCGCGGTCGCTCACTATGCTAGAAGGAACACCATGCAAACGAACTATCTCTCGAATGTATACGGAAGCTAACCATGGAGCAGTCGTCTTACTCTTCACGGGAATAAAATGGGCGCTCTTAGCAAGTCTGTCTACTATAACCCAAATCCCCGTATTACCCTTCCTTGATCTTGGTAATCCATCCACAAAATCCATCGAGACACTTTCCCATTTCCATAGTGGAACCTCCAATGGATGAAGCAACCCACCGGGTTTCTTTTGCTCTGCTTTTACTTGTTGGCACACCAAGCATCTAGCGACATACTCGGCCACATCCCTCTTCGTACCGGCCCAAAAGAAAACTCGCTTCATGTATTTGTACATCTTGTCCCCGCCGGGATGAATGGTCATCTTCGAACGATGTGCATCATCAAGAATAGCCTTCCTCAAACCTTCGTCTCGAGGTACACAAAGTCTACTATCCCTACGTAACCAACCCTTATCATCTAGGGTATACCTACGGAGATGGCTTGATAACTCCCCTCTTTTGAGCTTTTCTACTAACTCAACCAACTGTGGGTCGTCTCGCTTTGCCTCGCCAATCCATCCCAAAAGCAAGAAAGGGGACGTGGGGTTTAGGTTAGAGGGGTGTCGACCTGGTCCAGTCGGCTAGGGTTTGACTGAGCCCAATCTTGAGATGCTGATGTGTCTTTAGGGCTGAGTTGGCAAATTAAACGGTTCAGGTTAGTTCTGAGTTGATCTGATGGCCTAAATAAATCCTAAACTCTATATATACCTAGGTAGTCTCTCACTCTAATTCACATGAAAAATAGAATAGCCGCCGTCATGCCAACGCCATGGAACTCAGTGTAGCCGCCGCCAACTAAGAAGGAAGAAAGCTAATCAAAACTCTAATTCTACTCAACTTAAAGAAAATCAAGACTCTCTTTCTTCTCTAATTGTGAGTATGATGATCTTAACAAGATTATTAGCAAACTATTTAGATTAAGATGTGATATGGATCATAAGAAAATGATGTGAATTGTTATATATGTTGTTGTAAACCTTATGCTATCATGTATGTTGTAAATCCTATGTTATGTGATGATGATATCCTATATGTTGTAAATCATGCTATGATGATATTGTATAGGTTGTAATTTTCTATGCTAAGTTGTGATAAATCATACATGTTAAAAAGTCATGATGTTATTATCTATGCTAATTGGTTCATGTTAATCAAATCATAATGTTAATATTATTTGGGCTATGTTGATCTATATGACAAATCATGTATGCAAGTTTAGATTTATTAGTAAAGATTATGAACATATGCCATGACATCTATTTAGATCTAGAATTGTGCTATGACATGTGTGAGTTCTATGTGTTAGATGCTAGTTTACACCATCATTATGTTGCATAAACCACATATGCAAGTTTAGACATGAACTTGGATTATGATCATATTATGTAAATTGTGACATTTTACCAAACGAGTTGACACCTTTAGATCCATGACATATGTAGCTTTATGCAAGTTGTAGTTTTTGCCTATGCAAGTTTAGGTGTTGTACATCTATCACACATGCATGTTACACCCCGTTTATGATTAGATCTATTTTATTTGTCTATATGTTGTGATAATTTATCTTTGTGCTATGAGTTAGACTATTCGAGTCTAACGTATATTTTGTGTTGAATAAGCGAACGTATAACGTGGGGTAGGGGTAATATTAAGGATTTAATACTAAGAAATTGGGGTGCAATTGATATGATTTTGCATACCGTAAGTGGATGGCCATAATTGAGTCAATTATGGACATCATTAAAATTGGAATTATTTAATGATTTGAATAGGGATATATTTAAAACTGGGGTAAAAGATTATAAGTGTCAATCAATGCTTAGGACACGAGGTTGGACTCGTTTGTGACGTAAAACTGCCCGGACCCGCCCGGCAAATCCAGTAGTCACAAATGTCAGCCCAATGTGAGAGGTCCTAGGCCCAAACTAAAGCATAACAGTTGTAAAAACACGAGGTTAGACTCTTTTATGGTGTAAGACTGCCCGGACCCACCCGGCGAATCCATCTTCCATAAATGCCAGTCTAATGTGAGAGGTCTTTATGAGGTTATGGCCTGAATGAATTAATAAATACTTAACCAGATAAACATGTAAGGTGGGACATGGGGGTTAAGTAGGTGCCTTGGGGGGCATGAGGAATCTAGTGGTTGCCTTTAGTGGCATTTTAAATACGATTAGTATTAACCAAACACACATGTGAATGAACATGACTAAGAGGGTTAAGTGGGATAAACTAGTGGGGACAAGCTTAGGTGGATAGCTTGTGAGGGCCCATTTCAACCAGTAACCCAAACGTATCTTTATGGGCTCGACCCAAGTCGAGGACGGGACACGCATACTGGGTTTGACTATAAGAGGCCAAACGGGGTAGCGGTGGCAACGCAAGTCCAACGGGTTTCATATGCGTGTATGGACCCGAGCTGGTAGGTAAGACGCTGTTGCATCATGTAGGTATAAGCCGTGCATTCTCAAGTTGTATCGGGTTGTCACTTTAGGGGAGTGATACACCCCACTGTGGGGCCAGCACGGGTATCTACGAGTAGGGAGCCGATCGAAAGTGGGTAGTGGGGTACACCTAGTGGAGATAGGGGCAGGCGGAACCTATGTAGTCAGCTAGGGGTACACGAAGCTATTTATATAATTTCTAAGTGAAGCAAGTGGGATCAACCTTTAGGGTGACTGGTGTGGTGCAGTGTAGTAATTATTCGTTAGTAATTAGGTGTGCCTTTAACGTTATCTTTATCACGTTATCTTTATCTGCTCTTCCATACCCAATAGTTCATAGACATTTCCTTGTTTTCCAGCTTATGCCCTAGTCTAGTTATTTTGATAATAGTATTGTTAGAGTTATCATACTTGCCAGAGTTTATGTCTGACCCCCTCCATTTCTATCCTTTTCCCCCTCCAGGTCCTCAGGGTGGACCCAGCTCTAGCGGAGTTTGATTGGATTGCTTTATCTCTCTTTTGGAAAGCTTGGACTGTTGAAGTAAAGTCCAGCTTGTTATCTTCTTTAATGGCTATTCATGTAATGGGGTTATGTATTTTGTTTTATCAAGATGGATATTGTACTTGACTCTGATTTATGGTTTTATGATGTAACAAACATGTTTAATTTCCGCTGCAATAAAATAAAGTTTAGATTTCCATGTACTACTTATTATCTGTCTTGTTGTGATTTTTCTGTTCTATATTCACTTAAAACCTCCATGGAAGTTAATGCATTCCCTTTGTGAGTGACATTAATGGACGTGGGGTGTCACACGTTAGGCAATTAAAGCATCGGGTATAATTAACTGACGCAAATCGTTACTTAATGGTTAACGCGCCAAGGTGAGTAAATTCACTAACTCTGATCTATTTTAAAATATTTTAATTATATTTTAAAATTGGTTAAATGTTGTGTGATGGTCTTGTAGGTAGATTACAATTAAATTGGTTGAATATATATATATATATATATATATATATATATATATATATATATATATATCGTTTGCATATGGTGGATACTGATTCCATCGATTTTAATATTCCCTAGTATGGAGTTAGTGTAAATTTTGTTGACTAACATCTGTGGATGCAGGAAACCGGTTGGAGGAATTCAACCGATATCCTTAATATTAAAATGTACTGTTTGTTTTATATGCACTGTTTAAGCCCAAATGACATTTAAATCCTGTGTGGATATTGATTAAATCAATAGACGATATTGATTAAGGAATTGGCAGCAACCGACCATAAATCCATCTTTTTGTTAAGATGTGAGTTACCGTAAAGCGAATCAACGAAGTAAATTATAAAAATTATATTTTTGTAATTGGAGAAAATATTAAAATATATAATAGAAGTTCTATTATAAACAAATATTTTATAGTTAGTTTTTATAAAATAAAATATAGCAGCGTATTGCAAATATTTGAACTATCACGATAAAATAACGTTGTTGACTAGGATTAAGTGTGACTGTTATGTCGAGATTAGTTATAAAGGGGAATATTACAGCGTATTGCAAGTTTTTACTATAACGATAAATTAACGTTGTTAACCAAGCTTAAGCGTGATTATTATATACAACACTATTCCCTAGAAAGATTGGAAATTCATGCGACGACATGGAATTTCGCTCGATCGGAATCAGTCGATAAACCGATCTAGACCGTTCGAAACCTCTGACCGTTTGAGAACAGGACAAATCAGAACGCAGACGGAAGAACATTTCATTGCTATTACAACAATGCATCCGATACAAGAATATACAGAGTATAAATGAATAAATTACATTCGAAAATTATCAGAGATTACAATAAATTACATAGCAGCGGAAAATAATACAAAGCACAACTGAAGGTGATATACGGATACAGAGCTTTCCGGATATCATTCCAGCTGTAAACCAGGATCTTGTGAATATAAATCTGCAAAACCAAAACTACTAGCTGCCCGTGTGGAAAATAGGGGCACCCAGAGTTTAGGTTAAAACAATAAACTCCAGGTCAGTCATGTGACTGGTGTGAGAACTAAAACAGTTATTTAAAACTTTACTTTAAAAGAGAGTAATTCAAGGGACCACGCCGTATAACACGGAACGGGTTTCCTCCCAAGAATACCAGTGCATAGAATAGACAACGCAATGCTTTTTCGAAAAATGAAGCTATTATAAGACCCAGGTCCCATCACACAATGCAACGCAAGCCGGAGGATAGGGTTTTCCCTTATAATAGCCAAACATGATTGGTACGTTTAAAACAAATCATTTGATACTATAATAAGTGTATAGTGTCAAAACAATTTCAATCATAAATATAAATCATAGACGGCATAGCATCCCATGCTACTATGTCGCCATACTAGGCTCTACAAATAAAGCCGCAATACACGTATTGGAAATTGGATTTCCGTCATGAGTCGAGGCAAGGGGCAAGCTCCTCTCCGCGTTCGAGACACTCTAGCAAATGCCTTAGGGCTACACACTCTGGGCAACCCCTGGATGCTTCAGGGCCGGTCCTCACTTACGTTAGAGGATTAATTATGCCTGAACACACGTTTCCCGGTCCTTACAGACCTAAAATCGAGGTGCCTCATCCAACAACCACAAAGGTGAAAAGTATATATATGTCAGGGCTGGTAAGTCACTGACACCACCAAAGCTAG
Source organism: Allium sativum (assembly GCA_030737875.1). Classification (NCBI taxonomy): domain Eukaryota; kingdom Viridiplantae; phylum Streptophyta; class Magnoliopsida; order Asparagales; family Amaryllidaceae; genus Allium; species Allium sativum. The sequence goes on from CM060921.1 coordinate 181,352,634, forward strand.
AAAGAAACGTCGTGCTCTCCCTGCGGTCCGTATCCCGTTTTTGACTCATACCGAGGTGTGAGGCTCGCGAATTCACGTTATACAAAAAGCTGCCACGTAGGCCGTGCTTTGATCATCAACCACAAGACTCTGCTTTTCAACAAAAGCCTTGATCATTGCAACTTAGCGTGCCACACAGGCAATTCATGCCATGCGACTGATGTCCATCGATACACAACCTCTGAGCTCGTACGTCTCAGAGAAGGGCGTTAAGCAAAAGAATAAATTCTCCGCCGCCAAACAGATGTATATTTAATAGAAATCAATCAACATAGAATAAAATCCAATGTCAGACACACAATCCATTTACAAGTCCATTCTGGGTCTGAACGAAGCCGGAGGCACTTTCCTCGCATATCCATCCATCTCCAAGTACGTCTGGACGACCACCAACTATTTCCATCCTCTTGGGTGTACAGCCCAATCAGGATCGTCAGTAATAATCCAAACGATGTGAAGACTTCCAGTCTTCAACCACCATCTTCATCTTCGACATATCGTCGAATCGGTTATTCAGAATGGGTATAAACACGACCTTTTCGAACAACCCGCGTATATTAAAACAAATGTTACATAAACACAACATACGCCTCATTCCAATTCATTAGTCACTAACCGCAAATTAGCAAGAGAACAATTGCCCAAACATTAACCCTGAAGGCCGAAACCAACATCAGATCAATACCCAGGAAACCATTCTTCTTAGCCAACCTACAGCTAGTTTCTAAATTCCACATTCTTAGGGAACGGTTCCCATTAATTTTATCCAAGATAAATTCTTTAAAATTTATCCTGTAATCTTCCTTTGGATGTCGTTTCAAACCAAATTATGGTTTTTCTAAACTAGTCAAGATTAGCGAACCACACCGAAGTAATTATTTATTTTATTTCCCAATCCCAACCTATTCATCCCATGAAGAAAAACTGGTAATACTCCATATCTAATACCTCGGTGTTATCGGTAAAATTAATTACCATTTCACGTTCAAATCTAATTAAAGATTTAACTATCGCTTTGGAGCAAAACGGGCGATACTCCATTCTCGCTCATTTCTAAATTTGATAATTTAGATTATAGATTCACATTTCAATCTAATTGCAGATTCGTTAAAACTCCTTTTACTGGGTTAAAGAACTAGGTGTTATTTAAAACACAGTTCACGACAAACCCAAATCACATTCTATTTATTATCGGGTTAAATAACTAGTGTTATTTAAAACACCGTTCACGATAAACCCATTTCAAATCCAATCAAATATATTAGAAATTCCGATTATTTAAAACCCCTTTTTAAATCTAATTTATTTATTTAAAAATAAAAACCCGGGTTTTAAATTGAGTTCAAACTAGTTCATTTCGATAAAAATCTATTTTTATCTTTTCAAATATGGAGTTTTTCACCCCAATTTTTCTCAAATCATTTCTTATGATTTTACACAAATTATTGATATTTTTAATGATTTTATCAAGGCCCGTACAGTCGATTTCCAACAATGGCCATCGAACTGCACTTACAGCGACCTTTTTCAAATTTGATTTGGACGTAACTCCAAATCCAACCCTTAGATTTCAAATTTCTAATATTCGTTAGAAAGCTCTTTTCGATACGAACCCAACGGTTCCAGTTTTAGGAGAATCCGATGGTCGGATCTCCCGTAATGTCCGTTTGAAATAAATGGTCGAAATTCACGAACTGCCGCGGTGCGGCGCGTTCTATTCAGGCCATTATATTATATATATAATATATATAATATATATTTCGTCGATTTCTATTTAAAATGAATTATATAAATAGTTTTAAATTCGTCTCAAAAGCAATTTCAACTTCCATTTCAATTCAAATCAAAATTGAATTCTTCTTTATAAATTCGTTTTAAAATTCATTTCTATTCAATTCAAATTTCAATTCAATTTGAATTCATTTCAATTTGCTTTCAATTCAATTTGAATTCGTTTTCTATTCAAATCAAATCAAATTCGTTTTATATTCAATTCAAATTCGTTATATATTCAATTGAAATCAAATTCGTTTTTCTATTCAATTCATATCAAATTCGTTATATATTCAATTCATTTCGAAATCGTTTTCAATTCAATTCATTTCGAAATCTTTTTCAATTCAATTCATTTCGAAATCGTTTTCAATTCAATTCATTTCGAAATCGTTTTCAATTCAATTCATTTCGAAATCGTTTTCAATTCAATTCATTTCGAAATCGTTTTCAATTCAATTCATTTCGAAATCGTTTTCAATTCAATTCATTTCGAAATCAATAAAATCGATATAAATATCGTTCATGTCAAAATGGCGTTAATCTAATCAACACGGCTTCATATAATTCTATTTTCAAATATTCTACTCGACAAATGAATATTTATCTTTTTCTCCACACACGACTAATCTCAACGAATGAGTACTGTCCACGTGTGGCTATTTTTGTTATTTAAAATATTTTATAAAATTTGGGTATCTATCGTTTGATTTTCAATTAGACTCCACCGTGAAGTAGTTCTAATTTTAAATATGATAAAGATGTATATTTTATTATTAAAATATTTCGTTCAACACATGACTGATCTCAACGGATGAGTACAGTCAACACATGAACCTTCATACTATATTGATAAAGATGCAAATTTTATTATTAAAATATTTCGTTCAACACATGACTAATCTCAACGGATGAGTACAGTCAACACATGAACCTTCATATTATATTGATAAAGATGCAAATTTTATTGTTAAAATATTTTGTTCAACACATGACTAATCTCAACGGATGAGTACAGTCAACATATGAACTTTATTTTATAATATTCTTTATTTTCTAAATTGGAATGAGGCCCAATCAATCACCATATAATGTCAATTATATGGATTTTCATACATCACACTTATATAATAGCATTGAAAAATAATCAACCATCAACCAAAGTGCACTACACTGTATAAGCATCAAATATAGATATCTAACGCTTATAACAGCCTGTCAATCGATCGATCGACATATTTAATCTATCAGGATGAGTGAACTTCAAATTTCATCCCAACACCCGTGTGGGGTTTCAAACAATCAAACACAGATTTTATTTATGCAGTTGGGCGATGTGTAAAATTTATCGTCCCAGTCAATGTCCTTCAAATAGGTGTACATAAACAAACCGTCCGGTTTGTAAATGAATATTTATTTATTCACATTCACGTTAAAAAATATATTTTTAACGATAAAATATTTTATTTTAACACATGGATTTTTATTCAGTTCATTCACAAAATAGAAATGATATTTTTATTTTTCTAACTTATTTTAGAAAATTTCGGCGGCATAACGGCACGATACTAGAAACGGGACAAGGTCTAGCCTTATCCCCGGTCTAGTGAAGGCCCACGCTATTCACACATCAATCAAATCCACCAAACAATCAAATTCAAATCTAATCATCTTACTAATTTATGCAATCAAACAAACAAGTCCATGGTCTGTGGACGATTGTGTCGGGTGCTACTAAGCACCGTCTGCATCCTAGTATATATATATATATATAACTAGAAAAGAAATTGAAGAGTGAGAAATTCTCACAGATAGCTATCCAATCATCTTGACTCTTCTTTGATAGAAATCTTCATCATTATCGCATCTTTGTCGCTTTCGTTGCTCGTATCCACTACATATGTAAAAATCACATTTTTACTTCGCTGTTCAATATATAAAAATCGAATTTTTACTTCGTTGTTCAATATATAAAAAAATCGAATTTTTACTTCGTTGTTCAATATATAAAAATCGAATTTTTACTTCGCTATTCAATATATAAAAATCGAATTTTTACTTCGATGTCATATAGATAAAAATTCCATTTCAAAAATATAGATTTCACCTTTATAAAAATAAAGATTTCGCCTTTTCAAAAATATAGATTTCGCCTTTATAAAAATATAGATTTCGCCTTTTCAAACTTCAAAAAAAATCTAATCTTTTCTATTTTAAAAATCTAATCTATTCTAATTTATGCTAAAGAAATCAGTTTTTATATTCTCTATTATATAAAGATCATATTTTTAATACTTCTACCTTATAAAAATCATATCTTTATACCTTCTACATAATAAAGATCGAATTTTTATTGTCTATCCTTCATATACAATAAAATCTCTCTTTTCATAAAGCCTATAACTTTTAAAACAAAGTTAAAAATAAAAATCAAATTTCCTTTATGTAATACTACATACACTAAAGACCGGATTTTTTCTTTAACAAAACCAAATCTCTTTGTTTTAACCAAAATTAAAACTGAAAATTAAATAAACTAAAAGGGAAAGCTCACTTTTTCGAAGGAGGAGGTGTTGCAGCGGTCGTCGGAGGGGAATATGGCAGCGCCTGGAGTGGGGGAGGAGCGGCGGAGGTTGCTCTTCGCGAGGGGCGAGGTTGCTTCGATGGGAAGAGGCGATTTTGGGTCTCGTGGGTGTTAAAATCGAGAGGCGAGAGAGAGGGGGGCACAGAGGGGGGTATGGGGACGACGTCGGTGGTGGTGCGGTGGTCGGGTGTGGGTCCAGAGGGAGGCGGCGGCGGAATGGATTGAGGTGAGCTGAAATCGAACGGGAGACGAAGAAGAAGAGAGCGCATGAGAGAGAGAGGCGGTGGCGCGCCTGCCACCAGCGGCGGCGGCGGCGAGCCCCTCCCCCCTGCGATCGTCGATCGCGATCTGCTCCTTTCTTTTTTTTTTCTTTTTTTCTGATAGTTCGATTTGGTTTTGAAAGAAAAAAGGGGGGGCAGAAGGTAATAGGAAAGGAGAGAGAAGGACTTTTTTAATTATTTAATTCTAAAAGTTGACTTTTTTACATATGACCTCTAAACGAGGCCTACCGCCTGTCGTCCATAGCGGTTTACCCCCACTCCGAACACAATGGGATAGGTATCGCAAGCTGATTTGATCGTTTCGATCAGTCTCCGTTGAATTTACATTTAAATCGCTATATTGAATTTTAAACGTACATTTCAAATTACCGGGGTCACATACGAACTCTACAAATTACAGAAAAATATTTTCTAGCTTCGTATTGACGATACGGTCCTAACAAAACTAGTTTCATCGAATTCCGAGACCGTTTGAAAAATGGCCATTTTCCAGTCGATTAAAATCAACTTAAACTGGTCAAACGCGTTTTCCTTTGCCACGCTCACATATTGATTCGAAAAATTATGAAATTTGGAATCTAGCAATAATTTGACATCACGGACCCAATAAAAGTGGTTTCGTCGAAATCCGAGGTCGATTGCAAAATGTCTATTTTTAAGGGCCTGAATTCTATAGCGACTATTCAGAATTTTCAACTGGACATATCTTTTGATTCCCGCTATGAAATTTTGATTTTTCGGATTCGTTGGAAAGATATTATCAATTAGATCCTAATGTTTTTGGTTTCACTAAAACCCGAATTGTTTTGCACCCGGTATGTTCAATTGAAGTTTGAAATCGAATTATCGAACTACCGCGCCATTTTCAATTCTATTTATAATTATATATAATTATTTATATTCTAACGACGACGCGTATAATATATACGTCGAATTCTATTCAAAATAAATTTTCTCGTTGTTTTTATTTAAAATAATCTATTTTAAATACTCAAAATTCATTAAAATTGCCAAAATAAAAATTTTAAACTGGTTCAGAATTTCCGGGTTATTACAATCTCCCCCACTTAAAACTTTTCGTCCCCGAAAAGGAACAAAGTTGAAAGTGGTTTGATTAATCAACTCTACGTTCGATCTGGCTTCCATTCTCCAACTTTTCAGTTTCTGAGAATTTTCAAATTTTCAAAAATTTGGCTAACACCCTAAATTTTCGAAAAATTTCGCCATAACCTCCCCTGCACCGGGAGCCACGGGAAAATCCCGAAATTGCCATATAGGCCTTCTGATCTCAAAAAGAAATAGAAAAGGCCAAGCGGCTAGCCAATAGGCTCATAAAATCATCATCACCCAAACAAAAAAGTAAATTATAGTAAACATGTACCTATTTGTCAGGCAAACAAATTTTATTCTCTGCTCTAGCCTCCTTGCTATGACCTGTTCAATGTAAGTATATGTATATGCAAGCAAATGCGACCAATTTTCAATACAATTCAATATTTGATTCAATTAGGCTAAATGGTTAAAAATTAACAAACAAATAAACAGTCAACACAAACATCAATCAATTAGTGGATTAGAGTTTTCAAATTCATAAATTTGATATATAGCCAAAAAATCATGTTTTTGGTGCAAATTCACAACAATGTGTTCTAGCTATATTAGTTTTGGTTCTCACACCAGTCTAATGGAAATATATAGAAATTACACCTTCGAAACACGAACATAATTATTGATGATGCCATGGTCATTATCAACATCATCTCCGGGAGACTAGAGTGTAATTCTATATCTATCCGGTATATTAAAACTTCGAATATACGTTCATGACGCGTATATGCAAAATCTTTATATAGCGGATTGTCCATATGCAAAATAAATAAATATTCAAATACGTATAAAATGGTTTAAATTTTCAAAACAAAATTGTTTCATTTGAAAAATATACTCTTCACACTCGTTCTAGGATACCACTGATCCTATCTCTAACGAGTCATTCTAATTGGATATTTCTAATCCAATATATGATGAATTCTTTCATATGGTTCTAATGTGTCTTGTTCTCGAGCTCTGTAAACCAAAGCTCTGATACCAAATGTGACGACATGGAATTTCGCTCGATCTGAATCAGTCGATAAACCGATCTAGACCATTCGAAACCCCTGACCGTTTGAGAACAGGACAAATCAGAACGCAGACGGAAGAACATTTCATTGCTATTACAACAATGCATTAGATACAAGAATATACAGAGTATAAATGAATAAATTACATTCGAAAATTATCAGAGATTACAATAAATTACATAGCAGCGGAAAATAATACAAAGCACAACTGAAGGTGATATACGGATATAGAGCTTTACGGATATTATTCCAGCTGTAAACCAGGATCTTGTGAATATAAATCTGCAAAACCAAAACTACTAGCTGCCCGTGTGGAAAATAGGGGCACCCAGAGTTTAGGTTAAAACAATAAACTCCAGGTCTGTCATGTGACTGGTGTGAGAACTAAAACAGTTATTTAAAACTTTACTTTAAAAGAGAGTAATTCAAGGGACCACGCCGTATAACACGGAACGGGTTTCCTCCCAAGAATACCAGTGCATAGAATAGACAACGCAATGCTTTTTCGAAAAATGAAGCTATTATAAGACCCAGGTCCCATCACACAATGCAACGCAAGCCGGAGGATAGGGTTTTCCCTTATAATAGCCAAACATGATTGGTACGTTTAAAACAAATCATTTGATACTATAATAAGTGTATAGTGTCAAAACAATTTCAATCATAAATATAAATCATAGACGGCATAGCATCCCATGCTACTATGTCGCCATACTAGGCTCTACAAATAAAGTCGCAATACACGTATTGGAAATTGGATTTCCGTTATGAGTCGAGGCAAGGGGCAAGCTCCTCTCCGCGTTCGAGACACTCTAGCAAATGCCTCAGGGCTACGCACTCTGGGCAACCCCTGGATGCTTCAGGGCCGGTCCTCACTTACGTTAGAGGATTAATTATGCCTGAACACACGTTTCCCGGTCCTTACAGACCTAAAATCGAGGCACCTCATCCAACAACCACAAAGGTGAAAAGTATATATATGTCAGGGCTGGTAAGTCACTGACACCACCAAAGCTAGAAAGAAACGTCGTGCTCTCCCTGCAGTCCGTATCCCGTTTTTGACTCATACCGAGGTGTGAGGCTCGCGAATTCACGTTATACACAAAGCTGCCACGTAGGCCGTGCTTTGATCATCAACCACAAGACTCTGCTTTTCAACAAAAGCCTTGATCATTGCAACTTAGCGTGCCACACAGGCAATTCATGCCATGCGACTGATGTCCATCGATACACAACCTCTGAGCTCGTACGTCTCAGAGAAGGGCGTTAAGCAAAAGAATAAATTCTCCGCCGCCAAACAGATGTATATTTAATAGAAATCAATCAACACAGAATAAAATCCAATGTCAGACACATAATCCATTTACAAGTCCGTTCTGGGTCTGAACGAAGCCGGAGGCACTTTCCTCGCATATCCATCCATCTCCAAGTACGTCTGGACGACCACCAACTATTTCCATCATCTTGGGTGTACAGCCCAATCAGGATCGTCGGTAATAATCCAAACGATGTGAAGACTTCCGGTCTTCAACCACCGTCTTCATCTTCGACATATCGTCGAATCGGTTATTCAGAATGGGTATAAACCCGGATTCCGAACAACCCGCGTATATTAAAACAAATGTTACATAAACACAACATACGCCTCATTCCAATTCATTAGTCACTAACCGCAAATTAGCAAGAGAACAATTTCCCAAACATTAACCCCGAAGGCCGAAACCAACATCAGATCAATACCCAGGAAACCATTATTCTTAGCCAACCTACAGCTAGTTTCTTAATTCCACATTCTTAGGGAAAGGTTCCCATTAATTTTATCCAAGATAAATTCTTTAAAATTTATCCTGTAATCTTCCTTTGGATGTCGTTTCAAACCAAATTATGGTTTTTCTAAACTAGTCGAGATTAGCGAACCACACCGAAGTAATTATTTATTTTATTTTCCAATCCCAACCTATTCATCCCATGAAGCAAAACTGGTAATACTCCATATCTAATACCACGGTGTTATCGGTAAAATTAATTACCATTTCACGTTCAAATCTAATTAAAGATTTAACTATCGCTTTGGAGCAAAACGGGCGATACTCCATTCTCGCTCATTTCTAAATTTGATAATTTAGATTATAGATTCACATTTCAATCTAATTGCAGATTCGTTAAAACTCCTTTTACTGGGTTAAAGAACTAGGTGTTATTTAAAACACAGTTCACGACAAACCCAAATCACATTCTATTTATTATCGGTTAAAGAACTAGTGTTATTTAAAACACCGTTCACGATAAACCCATTTCAAATCCAATCAAATATATTAGAAATTCCGATTATTTAAAACCCCTTTTTAAATCTAATTTATTTATTTAAAAACAAAAACCCGGGTTTTAAATTGAGTTCAAACTAGTTCATTTCGATAAAAATCTATTTTTATCTTTTCAAATATGGAGTTTTTCACCCCAATTTTTCTCAAATCATTTCTTATGATTTTACACAAATTATTGATATTTTTAATGATTTTATCAAGGCCCGTACAGTCGATTTCCAACAATGGCCATCGAACTGCACTTACAGCGACCTTTTTCAATTTTGATTTGAACGTAACTCCAAATCCAACCCTTAGATTTCAAATTTCTAATATTCGTTAGAAAGCTCTTTTCGATACGAACCCAACGGTTCCGGTTTTAGGAGAATCCGACGGTCGGATCTCCCGTAATGTCCGTTTGAAATAAATGGTCGAAATTCACGAACTACCGCGGCGCGGCGCGTTCTATTCAGGCCATTATATTATATATATATATATAATATATATAATATATATTTCGTCGATTTCTATTTAAAACGAATTATATAAATAGTTTTAAATTCGTTTCAAAAGCAATTTCAACTCCCATTTCAATTCAAATCAAAATTGAATTCTTCTTTATAAATTCGTTTTAAAATTCATTTCTACTCAATTCAAATTTCAGTTCAATTTGAATTCATTTCAATTTGCTTTCAATTCAATTTGAATTCGTTTTCTATTCAAATCAAATCAAATTTGTTTTATATTCAATTCAAATTCGTTATATATTCAATTGAAATCAAATTCGTTTTTCTATTCAATTCATATCAAATTCGTTATATATTCAATTCATTTCGAAATCGTTTTCAATTCAATTCATTTCGAAATCGTTTTCAATTCAATTCATTTCGAAATCGTTTTCAATTCAATTCATTTCGAAATCATTTTCAATTCAATTCATTTCGAAATCGTTTTCAATTCAATTCATTTCAAAATCGTTTTCAATTCAATTCATTTCGAAATCAATAAAATCGATATAAATATCGTTCACGTCAAAATGGCATTAATCTAATCAACACGGCTTCATATAATTCTATTTTCAAATATTCTACTCGACAAATGAATATTTATCTTTTTCTCCACACACGACTAATCTCAACGAATGAGTACTGTCCACGTGTGGCTATTTTTGTTATTTAAAATATTTTATAAAATTTGGGTATCTATCGTTTGATTTTCAATTAGACTCCACCGTGAAGTAGTTCTAATTTTAAATATGATAAAGATGTATATTTTATTATTAAAATATTTTGTTCAACACATGACTGATCTCAACGGATGAGTACAGTCAACACATGAACCTTCATATTATATTGATAAAGATGCAAATTTTATTATTAAAATATTTCGTTCAACACATGACTAACCTCAACGGATGAGTACAGTCAACACATGAACCTTCATATTATATTGATAAAGATGCAAATTTTATTATTAAATTATTTCGTTCAACACATGACTAATCTCAACGGATGAGTACAGTCAACACATGAACCTTTATTTTATAATATTCTTTATTTTCTAAATTGGAATAAGGCCCAATCAATCACCATATAATGTTAATTATATGGATTTTCATACATCACACTTATATAATAGCATTGAAAAATAATCAACCATCAACCAAAGTGCACTACACTGTATAAGCATCAAATATAGATATCTAACGCTTATAACAGCCTGTCAATCAATCGATCGACATATTTAATCTATCAGGATGAGTGAACTTCAAATTTCATCCCAACACCCGTGTGGGGTTTCAAACAATCAAACACAGATTTTATTTGTGCAGTTGGGCGACGTGTAAAATTTATCGTCCCAGTCAATGTCCTTCAAATAGGTGTACATAAACAAACCGTCCGGTTTGTAAATGAATATTTATTTATTCACATTCACGTTAAAAATTATATTTTTAACGATAAAATATTTTATTTTAACACATGGATTTTTATTCAGTTCATTCACAAAATAGAAATGATATTTTTATTTTTCTAACTTATTTTAGAAAATTTCGGCGGCATAACGGCACGATACTAGAAACGGGACAAGGCCTAGCCTTATCCCCGGTCTAGTGAAGGCCCACGCCATTCACACATCAATCAAATCCACCAAACAATCAAATTCAAATCTAATCATCTAACTAATTTATGCAATCAAACAAACAAGTCCATGGTCTGTGGACGATTGTGTCGGGTGCTACTAAGCACCGTCTGCATCCTAGTATATATATATAACTAGAAAAGAAATTGAAGAGTGAGAAATTCTCACAGATAGCTATCCAATCATCTTGACTCTTCTTTGATAGAAATCTTCATCATTATCGCATCTTTGTCGCTTTCGTTGCTCGTATCCACTACATATGTAAAAATCACATTTTTACTTCGCTGTTCAATATATAAAAATCGAATTTTTACTTCGTTGTTCAATATATAAAAAAATCGAATTTTTACTTCGTTGTTCAATATATAAAAATCGAATTTTTACTTCGCTATTCAATATATAAAAATCGAATTTTTACTTCGATGTCATATAGATAAAAATTCCATTTCAAAAATATAGATTTCGCCTTTATAAAAATAAAGATTTCACCTTTTCAAAAATATAGATTTCGCCTTTATAAAAATATAGATTTCGCCTTTATAAAAATATAGATTTCGCCTTTTCAAACTTCAAAAAAAATCTATTCTTTTCTATTTTAAAAATCTAATCTTTTCTATTTTAAAAATCTAATCTATTCTAATTTATGCTAAAGAAATCAGTTTTTATATTCTCTATTATATAAAGATCATATTTTTAATACTTCTACCTTATAAAAATCATATCTTTATACCTTCTACATAATAAAGATCGAATTTTTATTGTCTATCCTTCATATACAATAAGATCTCTCTTTCCATAAAGCCTATAACTTTTAAAACAAAGTTAAAAATAAAAATCAAATTTCCTTTATGTAATACTACATACACTAAAGACCGGATTTTTTCTTTAACAAAACCAAATCTCTTTGTTTTAACCAAAATTAAAACTGAAAATTAAATAAACTAAAAGGGAAAGCTCACTTTTTCGAAGGAGGAGGTGTTGCAGCGGTCGTCGGAGGGGAATATGGCAACGCCTGAAGTGGGGGAGGAGCGGCGGAGGTTGCTCTTCGCAAGGGGCGAGGTTGCTTCGATGGGAAGAGGCGATTTTGGATCTCGTGGGTGTTAAAATCGAGAGGCGAGAGAGAGGGGGGGCACAGGGGGGGTCTGGGGACGACGTCGGTGGTGGTGCGGTGGTCGGGTGTGGGTCCAGAGGGAGGCGGCGGCGGAATGGAGTGCGGTGAGCTGAAATCGAACGGGAGACGAAGAAGAAGAGAGCGCATGAGAGAGAGAGAGGCGGTGGCGCGCCTGCCACCAGCGGCGGCGGCGGCGAGCCCCTCCCCCCTGCGATCGTCGATCGTGATCTGCTCCTTTTTTTTCTTCTGATAGTTCGATTTGGTTTTGAAAGAAAAAGGGGGGGGGGGCAGAAGGTAATAGGAAAGGAGAGCGAAGGACTTTTTTAATTATTTAATTCTAAAAGTTGACTTTTTTACATATGACCTCTAAACGAGGCCTACTGCCTGTCGTCCATAGCGGTTTACCCCCACTCCGAACAATGGGATAGGTATCGCAAGCTGATTTGATCGTTTCGATCAGTCTCCGTTGAATTTACATTTAAATCGCTATATTGAATTTTAAACGTACATTTCAAATTACCGGGGTCACATACGAACTCTATAAATTGCAGAAAAATATTTTCTAGCTTCGTATTGACGATACGGTCCTAACAAAACTAGTTTCGTCGAATTCCAAGACCGTTTGAAAAATGGCCATTTTCCAGTCGATTAAAATCAACTTAAACTGGTCAAACGCGTTTTCCTTTGCCACGCTCACATATTGATTCGAAAAATTATGAAATTTGGAATCTAGCAATAATTTGACATCACGGACCCAATAAAAGTGGTTTCGTCGAAATCCGAGGTCGATTGCAAAATGTCTATTTTTAAGGGCTTGAATTCTATAGCGACTATTCAGAATTTTCAACTGGACATATCTTTTGATTCCCGCTATGAAATTTTGATTTTTCGGATTTGTTGGAAAGATATTATCAATTAGATCCTAATGTTTTTGGTTTCACTAAAAACCGGATTGTTTTGCACCCGGTATGTTCAATTGAAGTTTGAAATCGAATTATCGAACTACCGCGCCATTTTCAATTCTATTTATAATTATATATAATTATTTATATTCTAACGACGGCGCGTATAATATATACGTCGAATTCTATTCAAAATAAATTTTCTCGTTGTTTTTATTTAAAATAATCTATTTTAAATACTCAAAATTCATTAAAATTGCCAAAATAAAATTTTTAAACTGGTTCAGAATTTCCGGGTTATTACAATTCACTTACCCCAAGTAATAAGAAAATAATTATGTTTTCTCCGAGGAAGTGTAAATGAATTATATGAAGTCGAAAGTAGAAGTAAATAATTGAGATTTGATATATATTACCCATACTGAAGGGAACTCTTTAAATTACGGAAATGTTTTCCAATGTAAATAATGTATATTTTCTAACATGTCAGAAATAAGAATCGTGAAAGGATGAGAGTGTTTTTCGAACATTAACAACATATATACCTGGAATATAGGAGAATAAAGGTTTATAATAATTGGAAATGGTTTCCAAGAAATGTGAAGGGCAAACGGGTTTTGTAAAAATATCTAGGAAGATATAGGAAACTGGGAAATTAATGTTAAAATAAAAAGGGCCAGTGATTGTGTGATGTTTAGACATACATTAGAATGGAAGTTTGTTTTTACTTCGATAGTTAGATAACCAACTATCGAAGTGTTTTGACCATCGTTGTCAATACGGAGAGGTCGGTTGGATATATTACCTGAAAACCACTCCGTATAGGCATAAGCGCTGCGAATTAGAATATGCTAAAGATAATTGGAGACGAAGTGAAATGCAAGGGTCGTTCTTTTCCAGAGTGGGGCTTTCTGTTTGTCCAGCCCCAGGACAACTTGTATGGACGAGTGTCTGATAGAGTATACCTAACAAATCACGTACGGTTGATCTCATAAAAGGTATTACATCTGGTGGCGGAGGAATTCGTTCTTTTTAGCTTTTTATACCCGTGATATTTTTGGAAATCGATTAGTGAATTGATGGGTTTGACGATGCGGCATTCAAAGTGAATGGTGATCAGATGTTCTGAAGATAGACGTAGCCTCTAGCCTCACAACCAGGAAGTAACAAAAGTTGGGCTAGGCAGCATGGCTAGTTGGGTCATCCCCAAGCAGGGTGTATTGTCATCGATCTAGAGAAAATTCATATTTGTTCTTCTTTTTCGATTCTGTATCTTCGGATTACGGTTGGATGGCCAACAACCGCGGGTGGCAATATATTCGATACACTCAAGCTAAATGAGTGGTCGGTCATGTGTGGCCGGGTTGCAAGACGTTCTTGTTGAACCCAGGTATATCCCTTCTAGAATACGATCGGAAAGTGCTCCCATACCTTGTATGTTGGAATCCAATCTCCAATAAGCGCCCCGCGGTTTATGATTTTTATACTATATATGTGTGGAGCATGAGATGCATGTGTACTGCTACTTGGATATTTATGTGTTTAGACATTATCATAATATCACTGGAGTTTGATATCAAAGCATTTTGGGTTATAGTAAGGTAAAAACCGTCCATGTTTATGTGTGGGCTGGTCTTACTATTATCCTTTTATTTCAAAAAGGATTTTCAAAGTTAAATGATATGGTTGGAATTTACTCACACCAGTCCCATGATTGACCCAGAGTTTATTTTGTTTTCCCTAAACTCTTGGGTGCCCAAATTTGTACGGGCAGTCAAGTGTTTCAGGCTTTTTACAGATACACTTGGAGGAGCTGAAAGTAGAAGGCTTCATCATTAGTTATGTAGAGATTATTTCCGCTGTGATGTATATGAGTTATACTCTGATATGATATGTAAGTACAAATTTAGATTTTGTATTTCAAAATTATGTTATAATACAATTTATTCATTCCGCTGTGAGATTCGAGTTTATTCCGATTCTATTCAGTTGTGTTCTTCCTTTTCTTCTATTCTATTAGTTTTATCTTTTCTATCCCATCCTCTAATTTCTTTCTACTAATGATCTGAACTTCCATGCACTTTGAGTTGAATGTGTAGGATATTAGTCAGCTCAAATTGGTACGGATTTTCAGGCTACTACATTTGGTATCAAAGCTTAGGTTGAGCGAATACCTAGGCTTTGGTGGGGGTTTTACTCATTAGAGATAGGATCAGTAGTACCCTAGAATGAGTTTGTGTACATATATATATATATATGTATGTATGAGAGAGCGTATTTGTAGATTTGTATAAAAATCATTTTATATTGTGTTGATCGATCAGTTGAGTGGTATATGAATTTCAGATCGACGCGTTTAGCTGACGTGGCCGATAGGGATTTATAAACACTTGAATAGAGCAATTCGACACAATATTGTTTTAAAAGCTTGGTAAATAAAATAATTTTACTCGAAATATGTTTTGATATAAAAAGAATTATATAACTTGATATTATTATAATATATTGGATGCGTGATCACTATTATGATCGAATAAAATTTATAACTGAGATGGTTATATAAATAACCAATCAAAATATTATATAAGTATAATATGAAAAATCAGATGAACTAAACCTGAATTTAAAACCAGAATTGAAATTAAACTCTAGAAACTTGGAAAGGTATTGTAAATGAATTTTTAATTAAATTTATGGAAATTTAAAGTCCTAGGGAAATTTTAAAATATTTTCCAAACATTATGAAAGATATTTTGATGTTATTTCAAAATGAAAGTACTTGAAAATGAGTTTTGAAAAGTAATATAGTATTGAACTCACTTCGGTTGCTGGAAAATAATTCCAATGATGATCCCGACATCATCGGTGTTCATTTTCGAGTTTCTAAGTGACGGATTACTATCAAAGATTTTTTTAAATTATTTGGGGAAACAAGTTATCAAAAATTCAAATGTTTTGAATTGTCGTCATTATATATAAATATATATGATTTCGAATTGGTTTGAAATAAAAACCCCAGGAATTTGAATTCTGAAATTTAAAATTTAATTATGAAGTAAATAAATAGAAATTTAAGTAAATTGAATAAAATTGGAGTTGAATTAAAGCCAAGTAAGGGGAAAATCGTAATGGAATAGGATCCAACTTGGCAAAATGGTTGAACTTGTGAATTGAGATATGGAATGAAACTGAACTTCGTTGTGAAATTTGAATATTGAGTAAAAATTTGAACTTGGAATTGAAGTTGCAGTTTGAAATGGAGTTCCTTGGATGTAAGAGAATTACTGGTTGTGGATAAACTGACCGAAGATCATTTGAAAATGCATTTATGTATGCTGAATGGATTGCAAATAGAAGCGATAGAATGGGATGCCCAACAAATGGGTACATGTTTATATTTTCTTCGAGTATGAGATTTTTATGAGTCTGTTTGGCAAGCCGTTTGGCTATTTGATTTTCTTTTGGATTGGAAAATGCCCAGAGAGGCAAGTTGTCGTAGTACCGAATGAGCCATGCAGAGGAGATGCTGACGAAATTCTCTGAAAATTTAAGCTGTTAGGAAATTTTCAGAATTTCTGAAAATATTCGTTAATAAGAAGAAATTAATATTTTAACTGGAATTAATCGGTTCAGTTGAAAACTAAATTTAATAAATTAAATAAAAGATTTTTTAACCTGATTATAATATGGGTTGTAGCATTTTCCAACCTTAGTAATTTCGGGGAAGAAATTCTTTTAAGGGGGAAGGAATGTAGCATCCCCCA
The DNA here is from genome assembly GCA_030737875.1 of Allium sativum. Classification (NCBI taxonomy): domain Eukaryota; kingdom Viridiplantae; phylum Streptophyta; class Magnoliopsida; order Asparagales; family Amaryllidaceae; genus Allium; species Allium sativum. The sequence goes on from CM060921.1 coordinate 181,369,653, forward strand.
TTTTTATCGGTTTGTATTTGAATATTTAAATCAGTTTAAATATTGAATTCGTAATATAAGTGGATATATATATTAATTAAAACAAAGCTGAACGTATAAAAATATATACTAAATATTATCGATCCCGTAATATCGTGGCAGTTCGTAATTTAATGTTTTGAACTTCAACGGAGAGTACAAGATCCGTTATTAATCGGATTTCCTCGAAACAAGAAACATTGGAATCTGTTCAACTGTATTTTTCTAATAGAAGTGGAAAATGGAGATTTCGTCTTATAGATTTCAAGATATGTCCAAATCAAATATTCAGAAAGTCACTATGAAATCGTATATGGACCATAACGGTTATTTAAATATATTTAAATATTGGTTTTGATTTTGGACAAGCCCTTTGAGACATAGTGATAATTTATTTTTTAGAATTTTACTGTAATTTTTAATTAAATAAATACGCAACTTTTTGTTTGGAGTATTTTGCACCCTATATCAATATTTTGGGGTTTCAAAATATGAGTCAACCTACCGATATTATTATATTTTTGGGATCGTGATACCTCGCTAGACATGACCGTATTCTTATTTCTGTCCATAGCGGCTCGGACATGAACAAAATTCTACGTAACATGGTACGCTTAAAAATTTAAAACATATGTAATATTTACAAAGTCGGATTCTATCACAAATATTGCAAAACGAAGAAAAGTCCCACTACAACTTTGCAAGTGGAGATTGCATGCATGACAAATTGTCAAATTGGTGTCATGCGTAACCTTAAAGCTATTGCATACTTCATCCTTCTTTGACAATAAAGGAGCATTACAAAATAAAGTTGACTAGTAAAAAGTTTATTTCATTCTGAAGCAAACTGCTATGTACAAAGTAAAAGAAATAAACAAATACAATGCTACCCCATACTTACATTAATGCGAACTTGACGGCCATACTTGCATTTAATATGAACCTGCCTCCCATATTTAATAGAGTGGACAGCGACTCCCCTTATTTTCAAACTGTGTAGGCAAAGAAAATAGAACACGGTAGACCCATTCTCCTCTTCACATGCCTATGTTTGAATGCATGTACTGATGAAAGCGACACCATTATTATCTTCTTCTTCTTTTTGTATATATACCGCATCTGTCCTATGTGAACGTATTAAGTACATACTGAATAGTAAGCTAGCCTTGTATATAATAACAGCTTAGGTTTTTTTTTAAATTACTTCATACCTAAGGAAATGCCACACCAAACCATTCCTATGCTATCAAAATCCATCAGACTTGAAGTGAAGACTTAGTCTAGCTATTATACAGCTACATCCATCCTTTTCAACACTTAATGTACCTACATCATATTTTTATAGCTAGGTTGAAATATTTCTACCCTACTGACATTGTTTTATCTCTTTCCACTTCGTCTATATAAAACCGAGACTCACCCATTCCTTCACCAGGTTCGAAAGCTTTAAAATAATAATAATAACAATATACACTAGGTTCTCTTCCACCTCGCATGTGTCCAAGCAACTGGCAGTTGCAACGAGTAGTTGGCGTTCGAGCCTGGCAAGGTGAGGGTGGAAATGTATATGCAGGTAGGAAGCTTTTCTTTGCGGGTGTTCATTCGTTACGCGGAGAATGAGTTAGTATGGTGGTGACAAGGACAGTTCGTCCATAGCGAAGGGAGACTTTGAGAACGGAAGTTGAACCGGGCATGGAGCTGCGTGTAGATAATGGAAGTGGTGGTTTCAAACTGGTGAACGGTGCTCATGTGCATGGAGATGCACAGAATGGTCATCATCCGACATGTTTCGAAATGTACATCCAGAAGATACGGACTGGAGCATACGTGATATTTCACTTGAGTTCCTTAGTTCAATGATTTCTCTTTACAGTGACCTAGGTTCACAAAGTGGGTTTTGGGTAGTATGTGTGTGTGGCAAGGGGATGGTGATCTTTAAGTGGTGATGGTGTTTAAAATGGACATGACTATGAAGTGGGAAAAGGTGTACACAAGTATACTGGGAAGAAAGGAATTGACGGGGAGGAAGGGTTCATTACTTTAGTGAGTGGCATTGGATCTATGGGTGCAGGCCCCACTGTTCTGCAAGCTTAGGATTTGTTTCACGTTACTATTCTTCAATGACATTAACAACGAAGTGGCATGAGTTGTCGGGAAGCCGCAGCGAAAACAAGGGTTGTGGGATCGCAAGATCTTGTGGCCATCCATAGGTGAAACAGCTTGCACCTGGTGTAGCACTAATGGAGATTTAAACGCGCGGTGTTAGGGGAGTTCTTTCCTGATCTCTAAACGGCATCAAGTGTCGGGGATGTGTATGCAGGAGACATGTTGTGTCTTGTTCATTGATCACTATAGCAAATGGGATGAACTTCCGATGAACTAAGTAACGTCGGTGAGCTGAAGTTCTGGAGAGTGTGTACATTGGTGGTATATGTTTCTTTATGGGCTTATGCAAAAAAAAACCTAAGAACAAAAAAAAGAAATGGTGTATTGTGAAGCTGCGCAAGGTGTATGGAAGATAGTGGGTTTGATAATGAAAGGAGTGTAATGACCTGCGTTCTACACGTCGGAAGATCGTATAATATTTATTTCTTTTTCGTATGAAGTCGTATGGTCGTGTATCTTTGGCGAACGATTATTGGGGTCATTTCCCATGTTCATGATTTTTGCTGATTTTTAAATAGCCATTTTGCCCCTAGCAGATCTTGTTTCGACCATAACTTTTGATTGGAAAGGAGTTTTGACCTAAAAACACTTACTTTGGCTTCAGATGATGTTTTGCAATTCCGTAGAGTGGTCACATTAGCCAAACGGACCCACCGTTTGGGAGATATGGCTGAAACAAGGTTTAGAAGGTGAAAAACAGTTTAACCGGGCCTAATTAGGGTGATTAGCAAGAAGGCCCATATCCCATTTTGGGCTTAGAGCTATGGGAAGGCTGAGAACAATAGGGAAATGAATTTTATTTCATTTTTCAGCCGTCTAAAACTATTCCTTAACCTAGCCATGGCCTCTACCTTCTAAAATCTTCCAAAATCGCTCTCTAGTCAAGGATTAAGCTTAGAACCGCCAAATCAAGGAAGATCTTTACCAAATCAGTCTTAGAGCCGCTGTTAGACATCAGTATTCGCCGAAATCAGCGAAGTTTCAGTTCTAAAAATTTTAATTGTGGCAAAGGTGAGTGATTTGCATTGTTTTTCACTAATTACGGCTAATTAGGGGTGATTAATGATAATTAGCGAAATTATGGCTCAAAAAAATCTAGAAAAAATTGTAAAATTCTTAAATATTACTTTAGGGATCTGATTAAAATTTGGGTTAATTTGGACATGTTTTACTAATTGTATGGTTAAGTCATGATTAAGGGGATTAAGGGGAAAATCATGCTTTTGAGTATATTTGATCTAAATTATATCATGTGAATGATGTTTTTGATTGATTCTATATGTTGTTACCGCTGTTTGTAATGTTTTGTGATGTCATAGAAAGGTTAGAATGGTTAAAAATGCCGTAACCTTGTAAAGACCTCTCACACGCCACCCAAGGACGCACTTAACCCTCCATGTCCCACCACATGTTTATCTGGTTAAGTGTTACTTACTTCATTAGAACCGTAACCTTGTAAAGACCTCCCACATTAGGCTGACATTTGCGGTTGTTGGATTTGTTAGGTGCGTCCGGGCAGTCATATACCGCAAACGAGCCTAACCTCGTGTCCTTACAATTGTTACGCATTTAATTCGTGCCTTTGACCTCTCACATTAGACTGGCATTTGTGACTGCTGGATTTGCCGGGCGGGTCTGGGCAGTCTTACACCACAAAAGAGTCTAATCTCGTGTCTTAGGCGGTTAATTATTACACATCTTTATTTAACTCCAAATTAGATTAATATCCCTATTCAAATTTGTCAATAAATTCCAAATTTATTTATGTCCATAATTGTCTCTTAAAATTACGTCCAATTATTCCAATTATTCCAATTAATGTCTCAAATTAATTATATGCCTTTTAAGGCCATTTTGTGCCAATTCACAATTTATGTATATTCAATATTATCCCATCATCCCCACGCTATTCGTACATTTTCATATGACATATGTTAAACTCGCAAATAGTCTAACTTATAAAAAGAAAAACAACATCACATAACACATAAAATAGATGTAAGGATCATGACATAAGATTACATAGCCAATAACTTGCATATGAATTTCATTCAAACTAGCATATGATACAAAACTAGCATAGATAATGGGCATAAACTTGCATAACTTATGTACTGCTATAGATCCAAACATAAAGGTGTGAACTTGCATATGGGTCTAAACATAAATATGTAAACTTGCATATAGATCTAAACATAAAGATGTAAACATGCATACAGATCTAAACATAAAGATGTAAACTTGCATATGGATATTTACATAAAGATGTAAACTTGCATATGGATCTAGACATAAAGGTTAATGTCACATAAACTAGCATATGCATATGCATGTCTCACATGTATTTTAACAACCCAAACTTGCATAAGATTCATACATGAATATATGATCCAATCATCACAAACTTGCATAAGATATATGATTCAACTTGCATAAGACTCACATAAGAACTAACATATGATCCAACTTGCATAAGACTAACATATGATTCAACACCACAAACATACATATAATTTACATCACATGATTCAAAATCATATTCTCGTAATCCCAATTATATCTTATCATAATTAAATAAATTAATTAATTATTTTGTGAAAGCTATCATACTCACAATTAAAAAGAATAGTCTTGTCTTTCTGGGGTCTGTATTCAGAAACTGAATTGCTCGCCTTTGATGTAGACTAATCGTTATTTAGATTTGATTTGATTTGATTTTGATTCAAGCTTCTATCTTGCTTTAGGGTTGAATGTGTATGGCGGCTACTCTAGGTTCCCCATTGACGGCATGGCAGCTCTTGTTATGAATTAATGTGATTAGGGTTAGGGGTTTAAGAGTGTTTTTATAGAAGTTTAATTTAATAAGAGCCGTCAGATTAACCTAGGGATAACCAGAACCATCAGGACCACTCAGATGCCACATCAACCCTTAGGGCGAATCGGGCCACGGGTTGACAGCCAAACACCCTGGATCAGCCCCTAGTCGAGCCAGCGGGGCTTGGGTTGACTCCAAAAATGGTGCGGTTCGGCTATTCCCCCTCCCGATTCGCTATTTTGAACTTTTTTTGAATTATAATTATATATATATATATATTTCTCTCATATGCATACAAACTTCAAGGTTTAATAACTTCTTCATAAGTTATCCGTTTTATGCAAACCAAATGTCTATCTTGACCCAAAATTTTGAGATGAACATAATAGCGCAACCCATTTCACTTAATTCTTCTTCTAAAAATTAAGTATACTTTAATTTGTGCATTTTAATGTTATAAAATTACGGGGTGTTACATTCTCCCCTCCTTAAGGATTTCGTCCCCGAATTCTCTAAGTTAAGAAGAATGTATCCTACGAACCAATCATCCATCTACTCAACCATCATCCACAAGCATCCATTGTCCTTAAAGAAATTTCTAATGCTATATGAACTTATGCAAAAATGTGTGTATATGTTCCTTATCTAATGCAAAGATCAGGCGGTTCGCTGATTCAGTTGACCTCCTTAATGCAAATCATGATAGTGTCACGCGTCCATTATGTATGCGAAAGAATCCTATCGATACATATTATTTCTACATGTGTGCACAACCATTCATCAAAATGCAGCATCCATATGATAACACAACCATTATACATCCATTAATTTAGATATGCACACGCATTTATATGCAACATGAAGGTGATTGAGCCGATCTAATGCCTAATGTGTGTACATGCATCCACGAGCAACTATTAGCAACCACTTGCATCCATTTGCATCCACCAAACATAACATGTCTCAAACACATGTTTGCAACCATAGGATTCTTCCTAATTAAAGATCGAAGATGTCATCGCAAAGATAATACTAAAAGATAGGACAAGTGTCAAAAAATCGGTAGAAAAAGGAAAAATTAAAGCATACCCTCAAAAAGGAAAGGGTACAGCATACGCATTTTGTCTTCCGTCTCCCAAGTCGCGTCTCTTTGATCATCTCCCCATTGCACTTTGACCAACTTGACCTCTTTGTTGTGAAGCTTTTTGACCTCCGATCCAAGAATGCGTGTAGGAGCTCGTCTGATCGTGGCATTGCACTCTACTTCCACTTCTTCGAGCGTGCTCGGCTCTACCACTTCTGCCGTATCGTGTAAACACTTACGCAAATGCGAAACATGAAACACGTCATGAACTCCGCTGAGTTTCTCTGGTAACTTCACTCTATACGCTATCTGTCCAATCCTCTCCGTAATTGGAAAGGGTCCTACGAACCTCGGTGCCAACTTCCCTACTGATCCAAAACGGACTACGTTTCTTAACGGTGACACCTTAACAAAAACCATGTCCCCAATATTGAATTCAAGATCGGTTTGTCTCCTATCAGCATATGACTTCTGTAGGTCCTGCGCTGTCTTCATTTGCCATCGAATCAGGTCTATCTTCTCCGAAGTCTCCCTAATCATGTCGGGTCCAAGAAAAACCTTATCAGTGGATTCCCTAGGTGATCGGCACGGTCGTCCATAAAGAGCCTCAAAAGGTACCATGCCAATGCTAGCTTGAAAACTATTATTATAGGCGAACTCTACTAGTGGAAGGTGTTCTTCCCATGTTCCTCCAAAGCCTAGGATGCATAGTCTCAGAAGGTCTTCTAGAACCATATTTACTCTCTCGGTCTGGCCGTTCGTTGGAGGGTGATAAGTGGTACTTAAGCATAATTGCGTTCCAACCGCCTCTTGTAAGCTTTTCCAAAATTCGCTTGTGAAAATAGGATCTCTATCGCTCACAATACTAGAGGGTATGCCGTGCAGACGAACTATCTCTCGAAGGTAAACAGATTCTAACAATGCGGCGGCCCTTCTACTTTTAATGGGAATAAAATGGGCACTTTTGGTAAGTCTGTCTACAATTACCCAAATCCCCGTATTACCCTTCCTTGATCTTGGTAACCCATCTACAAAATCCATGGAAATGCTTTCCCATTTCCAAAGCGGAATCTCTAAGGGATGGAGCAAACCTCCAGGCTTCTTTTGCTCCGCCTTGACTTGTTGGCACACTAAGCATTTAGCAATGAACTCGGCCATGTCCTTCTTTATTCCGGCCCAAAAGAAAACTCGCTTCATATCCCTATACATCTTATCACCATCGGGATGTATGGTCATCTTAGAGCGATGTGAGTCTTTAAGAATTGCCTTCTTCAAACTCTCGTCTTGTGGTACGCAAAGTCTTCCATCTCTATGTAGCCAACCTCTCTTATCTATAGCATATCTATCAAGATGACTCGAGGACTCCCCTCATATAAGCTTGCCTACTATTTCAACCAACTGTGGGTCATTTCGCTGTGCCTCTCCAACTCGACCCAAAAGTGTAGGTTGCACCTCTAACGATGCCAATAATACAGGTACATAATCGACAGAGGGTCTGAAGTCAAAGGAAGATATATACTCCAAACTCTGTCGCTCTACGAACAAAGGACTTAAAGTTAACTTCTTTCTACTTAAGGCTTCGGCTACAACGTTACCCTTGCCAGGGGTATATGCGATCTCAAAATCGTAGGATGCCAAAAACTCCATCCATCTCTGTTGCCTCAAGTTTAGGTCCTTCTGAGAGAATAATTACTTTAGTGACTTATGGTCTGTATACAACTGAAACCTCTCGCCAAGCAAATAACGACGCCATGAATTAAGCGCAATAACTATGGCTGCCAACTCTAAGTCATGGGTAGGGTAATTTTTCTCGTGGGCTTTCAACTGTCTTCCACCATAGCATATCACCCTTCACTCTTGCATTAAAACTACACCAAGCCCTGTCCCGCAAGCATCGGTATATACAGTGAATGCCTTACTCCCGTCTGGCAAAACTAAAATTGGAGCTGTCGTCAAAGCCCTCTTTAGACGTTGGAAAGCATCGTCACAATCAACGTCCCAAGTAAAAGTCAAATTCTTCTTCGTTAATCGAGTGAGAGGGGCTGATATCTTCGCGAAGTCCTTAATGAACTTCCTATAATAGCCAGCCAGCCCTAAACCTAAAAAGCTTCTTACTTCTGTTGCGTTCTTAGGAGTTTTCCATCTTGGATTGTCACCACCTTGGCGGGATCCACAGTTATCCCTTCCTTAGAGACCATGTGTCCTAAGAACCTCACTTCTTTTCTCCAAAAATGGCATTTGGAGAACTTAGCTTTTAGCTGATGCGCTCGTAGGGCCTCTAAGACTTCCCTAAGATGTAGGGCATGCTCTTCTTCGTTTTTAGAGAAAACTAGAATATCGTCTACAAAGACTACCACAAACTTGTTTAGAAACTCCCTAAACACCCTACTCATTAAGTCAACAAAGTATGCAGTGCATTCGTCAAACCAAAAGGCATGACGAGCCACTCAAAGAAACCGTCCGGAGTTCTAAAGGAAGTCTTATCGATGCTATCTTTAGCCACCCTTAGCTGATGAAACCCTGTAGCTAAATCTAGTTGTGAGAAAACTGAAGCACCCACCAACTAATCGAATAAATCGTCTGTCCTTGGCAATGGGTGCCTGTTCTTCTTTGTTAGCTTATTCAACTCTATATAGTCCACGCACAATCTAAGTGAACCATCAGCTTTTGTAGCAAAAATGACTGGAGCAACCCACTCTGAAATACTTCTTCTTATGAACCCCTTCTCAAGCAATTCTTTCACTTGCTTACTGAGTTCTCTTCTCTCTCTCGGAGCCATGTGGCGCACTGGTAATGCAACTGACTTTGCATTATCTACTAGATATATTCGAAAGTCTATCTCGCGCATCGGGGGTAAACCTCGAACTTCATCGAAGACGTCACTATATTCACGGACCACACGAACAGATTTCAAATAATCATCGGATGCGTCTAGGGATTCTAGGTAGCTAAGCATTACCGGACCTCTAAGGTCACAAGAAATATCAAGGGTCTTTCCACAACGAGTCAACAATCTAACTACCCTTCTTTCACAATCTAGGATGGCACCGTATCTAGTTAGCTAATCCATACTTAGGATCAAGTCGTAGCCATGAAGCCAAGAACAAAGGCGTTGCATTCAAACCCAACGCCCAAGATAGACACTCTCAAATCCTGACAAATCATAGAAAGATGAGCCGAACCACCAATAGGATTTGAGACTACTATAGGATCCGTAACTAGACTAGTATTTAGGTGCAGTGTTTCAACTAACGAAGCAGATACAAACGAGTGTGAAGCGCCAGAGTCAAACAAAGTACGAGTAGGATGATCAAAAAGAAAAACTAAACTTTCAATGGAAATGTTTCTACCTCTCTCCTGTCCTGGTGCCATGAGAGCCTGAATCTTCCCTCTCGCCTACCCTGGTGCCATAAGAGCCTAAAGCTGCCCTCCAGAAGTTCTTTTCCCTTGCCCCTATTTCCTTGGGCAGTCCTTAACTAGATGACCTGCCTCTCCACAGTGGAAACAACCAGTCTTCTTCTTTTTCCTACAGTCTTTGCTCGGATGGCCTGGTGTCCCACAATTAAAGCACTTCTTCTTTCCTTTGCCATTATTGTTCTTCCCGCCTTTCTTGTTTTGCTGTTGTGGCTTCTTCTAGTCTCCTTTCTTCTCCGGTACCTTATTAGCATTCGCACCTTTCTCTTCCTCATGCATAAGAGCCATGTCAACCAGTTTCTCAAAGGTAGCCCCCATCGGAATGTGGGTCGTCGCCAACACATGTAGCGGCTCATTCAAACTTTTAACGAACCTCAGGGCCTTCTTCTTAGGTGTGTTTACCAATTCCAAGCCAACTCTAGCCAACTGATTGATCTTGTTGACGTACTCTTTTACTGATAAACCCCCTTGCTTCAACGCCAAGAATCATTCCATATGTAAATTCTCTTTTGCTCGTGAGAGAAACTTCATTTCGAACCTACGCTTGAAATCCATCCATGTCTCCACCGGACGCTCTCCGTTAGTGACCTCCCACCAAAACGAGGCTTCGTCTTTCATTAACCAAGCAGACAATTGGACCTTCCTTCCATCTTCTACTTCGAAAATACCGAATAGATCTTCCACCTCGTTAAGCCAGTTTCGAGCTTCAACAAACGTCTTTGATCCGTGAAAAGGTTTCCCGCCCATTGCCATAAAATCTTTGCATATCTTTGCAAAAGTATCAACACGGGGAGGAGGAGGAGGAGGAGGGGGAGAAGGAGGAGAATTTTATGGGACTGCGACATTGGCCCTAGCTTCCAGATACCTTCTAAACCATCCTGGTATCGGTATCCCCTCGGGTATCTCGGGAATTCCAGACATGCTGAAAAGAAAATGAAGAGAATAAAAACGGAGAATTCGAAAGAAAGATATGTGGATCTTGGGGGTTATTTTTTTAAAACAAACTTTTCTCTTGAAAATACTTTCCTTAAAACATACTTTTGAAAGTATTTCTTTATAAAATGCTTTTTGAAAAATAGTTTTTCAAAATTCATATCTGGTCTGGTAACCTTTAGCTCTGATACCACGTGTAACACCACACGTCCATCAATGTCACTCACAAAGGGAATGCATTAACTTCCATGGAGCATATTTAGTGTATAGAACAGAATATAACAAGACAGATATAAATAATGGTACTTGAAAATTTTAAAACAACTTTTATTTCAGCGGAGAAATAGTTTGATTACAACAACTTCATAAACCAAGTACACTTAATATCCATCTTGATAAATTGTTTCAGAGTACATAAAATAAAAAGCATAAACCCCAACACAAGTAGCCATAAAAAAGCTGAGCTGAACTTTACTTTTAGCAATCCAAGCACTTCCAAAAGAGAGAGAAAGAGATCTGATATCAAGCTCCACTAGTACTAGTCCCACCCTGAGAACCCGGGGGGAGGAAGGAAGAAAAGAGGCGAAAACAAAGGGGTCAGAGATGAAGTTTGGCGAGTATAATAATTTTAACATTATAATTATTAAAGTAACTAGGATAAGGCATAAATTGGTAAGATAAGATATGGCCATGAAACAAGTGGGCATGACAAAGCAAATAAGAGGAATATTCTGGCATTAATCTCGTTCCTAATCACTATAGGATAATTACTATACTGCACCACTACTAGTCACCCTAAAAGTTGATCCCGCCTACAGAACTTAATAATGATAATGGTAGTTTCGTGTACCCCGTAGCTGCCTTCATAGGTGTCGTCTGCCCCTATCTCCACTAGTTGTATCCATTACCCCCATTCGATCGGCTCCCTAACTCGTAGATACCCGTGCTCGTCCCACAGTGGGGTGTATCACTCCCCAAAGTGGCAACCCGATACCACCAAAGATGCACGACTTATATCTACACGATGCAACGTCTTACCTACCAGCCCGGGCCCACGCACGCACATGACCCCGTTGGACTTGCTTTGCCACCGCTAATCCTTTTTGACCTGTTACAATCAAATCCAGTAAGTGTGTTCCGTCCTCGACTTGGGTCGAGCTCACAAAGATACTTAATGGGTTACTGGTTTGAAAAGGGCCCCCATGCTTGACACAAGCCTTCCACATATGCTTGGTCCCCACTAAGGTTTCCTATCTTAACCCCATTCTTATTCATGTCTTCTTACATGTTTCAATCTTGGTTAAGTGCATCTAATCGTATTTCACATGCCACCCAAGGCACCTTCTTAATTTCACATGCCACCCAAGGCACCCACTTAACCCCACATGTCCCACCACATGTTTATGTATATTCAATATTATCCCATCATCCCCATGCTATTCGTACGTTTTCATATGACATATGTTAGACTCGCAAATAATCTAACTTATAAAAAGAAAAACAACATCACATAACACGTAAAATAGATCTAAGGATCATGACATAAGATTACATAGCCAATAACTTGCATATGAATTTCATTCAAACTAGCATATGATACAAAACTAGCATAGGTAATGGGCATAAACTTGCATAACTTATGTACTGCTATAGATCCAAACATAAAGGTGTGAACTTGCATATGGATCTAAACATAAAGATGTAAACTTGCATATAGATCTAAACATAAAGATGTAAACTTGCATATAGATCTAAACATAAAGATGTAAACTTGCATATGGATCTTTACATAAAGATGTAAACTTGCATATGGATCTAGACGTAAAGGTTAATGTCACATAAACTAGCATATGCATATGCATGTCTCACATATATTTTAACAACCTAGACTTGCATAAGATTCATACATGAATATATGATCCAATCATCACAAACTTGCATAAGATATATGATTCAACTTACATAAGATTCACATAAGAACTAACATATGATCCAACTTGCATAAGACTAACATATGATTCAACACCACAAACATACATATAATTTACATCACATGATTCAAAATCATATTATCATAATCCCAATTATATCTTATCATAATTAAATTAATTAATTATTTTTTGAAAGCCATCATACTCACAATTAAAAAAGAATAGTCTTATCTTTCTGGGATCTGTATTCTGAAACTGAATTGCTCGCCTTTGATGTAGACTAATCGTTATTTAGATTTGATTTGATTTGATTTTGATTCAAGCTTCTATCTTACTTTAGGGTTGAAAGTGTATGGCGGCTACTCTAGGTTCTCCATTGACGGCATGGTGGCTCTTGTTATGAATTAATGTGATTAAGATTAGGGGTTCAGGAGTGTTTTATAGAAGTTTAATTTAATAAGAGCCGTTGGATTAACCTAGGGATAACTAGAACCACCAGCACCATTCAGATGCCACATCAGCCCTTATGGCGAATTGGGCCACGGGTTGACAGCTAAACACCCTGGATCGACCCCTAGTCGACCCAGCATGGCTTAGGTCGACCAAAAATGGTGCGGTTCGGCTATTCCCCCTCCTGATTCGCTGGTTTGAACTTTTTTTGAATATTATATATATATATATATATCTCATATGCATACAAACTTCAAGGCTTAATAACTTCTTCATAAGTTATCCGTTTTATGCATTTATTTTCACTAATTACGGCTAATTAGGGGTGATTAGTGATAATTAGCGAAATTATGGCTCAGGAAAATCTGGAAAAATTCTTAAATATTATTTCAGGGCTCTGATAAAAATTTGGGTTAATCTGGACATGTTTTACTAATTGTATGGTTAAGTCATGATTAAGGGGATTAAGGGGAAAATCATGCTTTTTGGGTATATTTGATCTAAAATATTTCATATGAATGATGTTTTAATGTTTTTTTTATTGATTCTACATGTTGTTACAGCTGTTTGGAATGTTTTGTGATGTCATATAAAGGTTAGAATGGTTGAAAACGCTGTCGTTTGACGAAAATAGCTTGCTGGAAAAAGTTGCAGATTTTCAGAACCGGTTAGGAGGAACAGCCGATCCGATCCGGATAGGAGCAGGACACCCGATCCGATCCGGATAGGAGAAAGACACCCGATCCGATCCGGATAGGAGAAAGACACCCGAACTGATCCGGATAGGAGAGAGACACCCAAACTGATCCGAATAGGAGGAAGACACCCGAACTGAACTGGATAGGAGAAGGAGAGAAGGAGACCTGAATCGAACAGGATAGGAGGAGGAGACCCGAACTGAACCGGATAGGAGGAGGAGACCCGAACCGAACCGTATAGGAGGAGGAGACCCGAACCGAACCAGATAGGAGGAAGAGACCTGAACCGAACCGGATAGGAGGAAGACCCGAACCGAACCGTATAGGAGGAGGAGACCCGAACCGAACCGGATAGGAGGAGGAGACCCGAACCGAACCGGATAGGAGGAGGAGACCCGAACCGATCCGGAGGAGACCAAAACCCGAGATGCAAAGGTAGTCCAAATGGGAAGTGGAGATGGAAACCAATGAGTTGACTTCATGATTGGACTTTGCTGCGGGACGTGTGCTAAGGGGTTATCGACGTCTATAACTTTGACTCACCACGGAAAGACGGATATTGGCTACAGATCAGTGCAGTGAAGTTGTCATAACTTCATGGGGCAGAGTGATCGTAGCAAGGCTATGAGCCAGTGCAGTGGAGCCATCATGACTCCATGGGGCAGAGTGGACACAGCAAAGGATTAGTGGCTATGTATCAGTGTAATGGTGTCATTACGACTCCATGGGGCAGAGTGATCATAACAAGGAATAGGGTGATCAAAGTGGTGGATATCGTATGCTTTATGTACTGAGTGAGAGATGTGAGGATGGTTGCTATGATTGATTGTTTGCCATCACTATGTCATGCACACCCCCACCCCGTATTCCTTACACCATATGTTAGTGGCACCTTAGAGTATTGTATGGTATGTTGTGCTAACTCTTTGGTTGCAGGTTCAGGTATGGTCTAGTATACCTGTTATTATTCTATTTTGCTGCAAATCGCTCATACCAGACTTTTGTCTGACCTAGAGTTTTATGTCTCTTCTTATTACTCTGGGTGCTCTTAAACGGGAAGACTAGAGACAGGTTAGGTGGTATGCACGAGTAGCTGTACCGGAGACGAGCAGGAGGCTCCCACGTATGATATATATAGATATTCTCCCTGTGTCGCTGTTGTTCACTACTTTGGGCATTAGTAGTGTACCTTCCTTATTTGCTTTAGAGACAGTTTTCAAAAGTTGTAATAATGATGATGTGGAACATAAGCTGTATTTGGATTTTCCGCTGCTATGATGTTTAGTTTTCAGCTTATGCACTGTCTCGCCTCATTTATTTCAGAGTATGTTATTATTATATTTTATTCCATGCGTTGTGAGACATTCTACAGGTCCCTTGTTAGTTCAAATTCCTTTCTTTTCCTTTCTTAGGCGACCGTCCCGTACTAGTTGGATGTCAGCACAACGCATTTCGAGGGAAATGCCAGCTGGTCCAGGGCAGGCCATCACAAGGAGGGACATAGAGATATAAAGTGAAGACCAAATAGTAACATAAATAATAATAATAGTAATGGGAAAATCAAAGAAAACGTGAAGTGTCTGGTGTGGCATGATTTAAAAGATGGAGAATGAAGATATTGTAAAGGATGGGGCGCACGTGGATTGTAATGGCATTGGGCTGAGTAAGCATGATGAAGCCCAATTAAAATAAGAAAGAAGAGAAAAATGAATGTGGCGGTGCGGAGTTTGGAACGGTGGGTAGGCAGCTAGATGAATTTGCAATGGGCCGGATCGGAATAACCAAGATGCATTGGGTTCGCATCGACGAACATTACATCATGGAACAGATTTGGAGCACGTTACAGTTTAGGCAATTAAAGCGCGGGTGACGCAAATCGTTATTTAACGGTTAACGCGCCAAGGTGAGTAAATTCACTAACTCTGATCTATTTTTAAAAAAATTAATTATATTTTAATATTGGTTGAATGCTGTGTGATGGTCGTGTAGGTAGATTACAATTAAATTGGTTGAAATATATATATATATATATATCGTTTGCATATGTTGGATACTGATTCCATCGATTTTAATATTCCCTAGTATGGAGTTAGTGTAAATTGTGTTGACTAACATCTGTGGATGCAGGAAACCGGTTGGAGGAATCCAACCGAAATCCTCAATATTTATGTGTACTGTTTGTTTTATATGCACTGTTTGAACCCAAATGACATTTAAACCCTGTATGGATATTGATTAAATCAATAGATGACATCGATTAAGGAATTGGCAGCAACCGACCATAAATCCATCTTTTTGTTAAGATATGAGTTTCCGTAAAGCGAATCAATGTAGTAAATTATAAAAATTATATTTTTACAATTGAAGCAAAGATTACAATTTATAATAGAAGTTCTATTATAAACAAATATTTTATAGTTAGTTTTTATAAAGTAAAATATAGCAGCGTATTGCACATATTTGAACTATCACGATGAAATAACGTTGTTGACTAGGCTTAAGCGTAACTGTTATGTCGAGATTAGTTATAAAGGGGAATATTACAGTGTATTACAAGTTTTTACTATAACGATAAATTAACGTTGTTAACCAAGCTTAATCGTGATTATTACAAAAAAAATCCCTAGAAAGATTGGAAATTCACTTACCCCAAGTAATAAGAAAATAATTATGTTTTCTCCGAAGAAGTGTAAATGAATTAAACGAAGTCGGAAGTAGAAGTAAATAATTGAGATCTGATATATATTACCCGTACTGAAGGGAACTCTTTAAATTATGGAAATGTTTTCCAATGTGAATAACGTATATTTTCTAACATACCGGAAATAAGAATCGTGAAAGGATGAGAATGTTTTTTGAACATTAACAACATATATACCTGGAATATAGGAGAATAAAGGTTGATAATAACTGGAAATGTTTTCCAAGAAATGTGAAGGGCAAATGGGTTTTGGGAAAACATCTAGGAAGATATAGGAAACTGGGAAATTAATGTTAAAATAAAAAGGGCCAGTGATTGTGTGATGTTTAGACATACATTAGAATGGAAGTTTGTTTTTACTTTCATAGTTAAATAACCAACTATCGAAGTGTTTTGACCATCGTTGTCAATATGGAGAGACCGGTTGGATATATTATTTGAAAACCACTCCGTATAGGCATAAGCGCTGCGAATTAGATTATGTTGAAGATAATTGAAGAATAAGTGAAATGCAATGGTCGTTTTGTTCCAGAATGGTGCTTTCTGTTTGTCTAGTCCCAGGACAACTTGTATGGACGAGTGTTTGACAGAGTATACCTAACAAATCACGTACGGTTGATCTCGTAAAAGGTATTGCGTCTGGTGGTGAAGGAATTTGTTCCTCATAGCTTTTTATACCTGTGATATTTTTGGAAATCGATTAGTGAATTAATGGGTTTGACGATGTGGCATTCAAAGTGAATGGTGATCAGATGTTATGAAGATTGACATAGCCTCTAGCCTCACAACCAGGAAGTAATAAAAGTTGGGCTAGGAAGCATGGCTAGTTGGGTCATCCCCAAGCAGGGTGTATTGTCATCGATCTAGAGAAAATTCATATTTGTTCTTCTTTTTCGATTCTGTATCTTTGGATTACGGTTGGATGGCCAACAACCATGGGTGGCAATATATTCGATACACTCAAGCTAAATGAGTGGTAGGTCATGTGTGGCCGAGTTGCAAGACGTTCTTGTTAGACCCAGGTGTATCCCCTCTAGAGTACACTGATCGGAAGGTGCTCCCATACCTTGTCTGTTGGAATCCAATCTCCAATAAGCGCCCTACGGTTTATGATTTTTATACTATATATATGTGGAGCGTGAGATGCAAACGTTCTGCTACTTGAATATTTATGTGTTTAGACATTATCATAATATCACTGGAGTTTGATATCAAAGCATTTTGGGTTATAGTAAGGTAAAAACCGTCCATGTTTACGTGTGTGCTGGTCTTACTATTATCCTTTTATTTTAAAAAGGATTTTCGAAGTTAAACGATATGTGTAAAACCCCACCTCCGTTAAGGTCACTTACAAAGGGAATACCTTAACTTCGGTGGAGCATTTTTGGTACAAGATGCAGAAAAATTACAAGACAGACAAATAAAGCAGCGGAAAATAAATAACCTTGATTAAAAACAGCTTGTATAAAGATTGTTTTACAACACCAATACTTATTACAATAAAGCATCTGTCTTGTTTAAAATAAAGAAGCATAAACTGACAATGATATTCCCCAATAAAGCATGAGCCATCCATAGCAGTAGAAAATGGAGTTCAAAGCAATTCGTCAAAGAATCTTCAAGCTCAGAAAGAGTAACGGTCCGAAATGAGCTGAGCTATTCCCTCCCTGGCTACCTGGGGAAGAACGGAAGAAAAGAGGCAAAAACAAACTAGGTAAGTCCAGCTATACTTCAGCATGTAAGCAAGAAAAGGACTATGACATGAACAAACTGAACTTAGAACCGCACCATAGTGATAAGATAATCCTAAAACAAGACAAGGTAAGATTAACTGAATTGGCTATCACACCCACTTCTATTTCTCTGCACCCACTAAGGACTGTTTCAACCAGCATCGTGTGTTCATGATAAAATGATCCCTTTTTATTGTGTATGCAGTCCCTTAACCATCGAGTGTTACCTAGATCCAACTAGGATTTACTTATCGAACGCTTCCTAGATTAAACTAGGGTTTACGCTACCCAGGGCCACTGGGGTTTATGCTGCCTATTGAACGCTTCTCGGATTCAGAGTTTACGTGACCTAGGTCCGACTAGAGATTATGCTACCTATCGAATGATTCCCCTAGTCTAGGACACACTACCCAGGGCGGTATATGTTCCTAGACTTTCCCCACGTATGTGTCGTGAATCGTTATCGATGTCTAGATGCACATGTCCTCTATATGTGTGACCCGAGTCCCGTGGCAGGGCTAATCCAAAAACACGGATCTCGGTCAGGAGCTTTCATATATCTGCCGATTGCAGATGCTAAGGTCTGCTTTTACAGTGGCTATGGTCCCACTAGACTACTCCCTCAACTAACAAATGAAAGGCACCCAAGAAAAACAAGAATGAGAACTATACGCAAGCCCTCTATGCCCCCACAAACCTATTGGCCAAATCTCACCCATAACTAGATAGCAAGTATATGGTCTGTTGGAGTTCTCCGCTTTTCCGCTTTATGTACTCGATTGACTCAAGATGGTAGGTAGACGACGAGTTGCTATCACAGGGCCAAAATCTAGTCTCGTCGAATCACGCTGGTCCATCCTAGTCTTTAGGTTGCCGTATTATTGCAACCAAGGCATACCCTTGGCTCTTCTAATGTAGACCTTAACCTCTGTGAGCCCAGGAGGATCATCTGCAACCTCACAGAGGGATACCAAGAGTACCCTTACGTCCCCTCGAAGCCGCGTGCTTCATAACCCAGTTCGTTGGAGCCTTCTTCATGATCAGATGGACGTTCTCTCCTCCTCGTATTCTACTTGGTTTTCTTGACTAAGGTTTACTACTTAGTTTTCTTAACTAAGGTTTACTACTTAGTTTCCTGAATCATTCGTTTTCTCAACCTAGTCCTCTTAACTAAGGTTTACTACTTAGTTCTCTTTTTCGTCATGTTGGATTGGTTAAGTGTCATCAGTTAACTCAAGTTAACTTAATCCATTCACTTGTCATGTTGAATTGGTTAAGTGTTATCCAGCAGTTTACGTTGACTTAACCTACCCATATATCAAGTCAAATTGGTTAAGTGTTAACTAGCGGTTCACGTTGACTAAACCCACCCATATATCAAGTTAAATTGTTTAAGTGTTCCTTAACCTTACTCGTTTATCAGGTTATATTGGTTAAGCGTTTCTCATTAACTTAACCCTATTCATGCTATAACGGTTAAGTGTTCTAAGTGTACTTAACCCGATCTTCTTGTTTGGTTAACATGTTAGAACAGTTAAGTGTTCTAAATTTACTTAACCCCACCTTCTAGTCTAGTTAACATGTTGTAATGGTTAAACATTTACTTAACCTTACCCACTTGTCTAGTTAACATGTTATGATGGTCAAGTGTTTCCTTAGTTACTTAACCCCCACAAATCTTGTCTTGTTAACATGTTAAGTTGGTTAAGTGTTTCCTTAATTACTAAACCTTACTATTCTAGCTTGATTGTCCATGAGCTTTAATTAATTAATTAAGGCACCAACCACTCACATTAGACAGATATTGTTGTAGTTACTGGATGTGCCGATCGATTCCGGGCAGGTTTACACCACAACTCAATTTAACCTTGGGTCTTTCTGGGCTTGATGCACTAACCATCCACATTAGACAGGTGTTGTTGTGGTCACTAGATGTGCCGGTCGGGCAGATTTACACCACAACTCAGTCTAACTTCGGGTTAGGCATATTCGTCTTTTACTAAATTTACATATTTGTAATTTATGTCAAGTATATATGTAAATTTTTCTTCAAGTTTTCAAGTCACATATTTAATTATGTCCAGGCCTAATGGTATATAAATTGTACCAATTCATGCCACTATTCATTTACATGCTTATGTGACAACATGCCAATTACATTTAATTTCATGTTTTCCCAAAAGTTACCCCACGTTGTACGTTTGCAAAATTACATATAGTGTTAGATTAGATATTTAGCCTAACTCATAAAAATGGGAAGAGCATAGAGCATGTAATATTTCAACAGCATAAAAAAAGTGCGACATATAAATTTGGCATATAATAATAAACTTGCATGAATCATAAGCATGTGAACTTTACATAGATCTACACAAACTAGACTTGGGCATGTAAGGTTGAACTTGCATGGGATTGGATCTACTTAACATAGATCTAAACATGTAAAGTTGTAGATTTAAACATATAAGGTTGTACGAACATTATTTAGCCAAACAGCTTGTGTGCAACATAGCATAACGGAATCACCCAGTTTCTAACCATGATAGATTAATTCACAACATGATAAGTTCTTATAAATTTTGTGGAATCATGTCATACAACTTGCATACAATATAAATATAATCTTGACATGTAAATATATGTTTGAACTTGACGTGGCATGTAAGTGTGAATAAATTAGATCTACTAATCACCATTGTGAGAACTAGCATAGATCCAAATTACATACCCATGAACATATACAGATCTAGATTGCATATACCCATGAACATATGTAGATATAAATTGGATCTAACATAAAAATATGTAACTTACATTAAATTAACATATATAGATCTAACTTGGGTCTAACCTATAAACATGTCTAACCTAGATCTATCACATAAACATGTTTAAATTAACATATATATATCTAATCATAAAGTCATGTGAATTTAGACACATAGGATTATGTGAACATAGCTTAGCCTCATGAACTTGCATATGGCATAACTTAAGAAAATCAACAAACATGATGGCTTCATGTAAACATATAAAAACCACAAACATACTACATGATAACATCAATCCCAATTAGTTTCATCACAAGAATATGACATAGGGAAACTACAAAACATGATAATTTCATGTAATTATAAGTATCATCTAGTAGTTTCAACACAAGAATATAACATAGGAAAATCAAATGAATAAACATGAATCCACATAAATAAACTAATTGGCACCGTTCTAATATCAGTTTCTTACAAGGCACGACTTCCAATTAATGTTTAAATCAGAAATATAACTGTACTTACAAAATATAGGCAAGTCTTGTTTTTCTGAAATCTGTTTTCTGAAGCTGAATAGCTTTCCTTTGATACAGATTAGTCTTTCTTTTAATTTCGATTTGATTCACTTCGTAGCTTTCTAGTTTTCTTTTTAGTTGAAAGAGAATGGTGGCTATCCTAGGTTGAGTATGGCGGTATGACAGCTCTTGGAATGAATTAGTGTGATTTAGGGTTGAGGATTAGGGGTCTTTTATAGATTTCAAGTTAATAAGAGCCTTTAGATCATCTTAGAGTTAATCAAGACCATTCAAACCTAAGAGAACCAACCAGAATTTGCCACAGAAGCCCTTAGATGAACTAGGAGTCCATCAGAACCACCCAACTTAAATACACATCATCCGCCCACTCAGAAGAAGACATATCATCACAGAACACTCCAGAATTCTGTGTTGGATTAGTATGGGTGCACTTGGCAGGTACACCAGTGCATTTTTGTACTGGCGCACTTGTGAAGTGCGCTAGTGCATTCTGGCCGACTTCCGATTTTTCTGCCTAATTTCATTCATCCATATCTTCTTCATACGTTATCCGATTTACGCAAACTCGGACTCTATCTCAAGCATAATTCCGAGACGAATGCAATGGTGTAACCCGTTTCCCTTAATTCTTCTCCTAAAAATTATCTATACTTTAATTTGTGAAGCTTAATGTTATAGAATTACGGGGTGTTACATTCTCCCCCTTTAAAGGATTTCTTCCCCGAAATCTTCAAGTTAGGAAGAATGTGTCCTACCATCCAATCACCCATCTACTCAACCATTCAATCACAAACATCCATTGTCCTTAAAAAGATTTCTAATGCTTTCATGATCATATGCATAGTGTGTGTATATGTCCTTATTTAATGCAAAATCAGGCGGTCTACTGATTCAGTTGACCTCCTTAATGCAAATTATGTCAGTTCCATGCGTCCAATATGTATGCAATCCTAATAATACATATTATTTCTATATGAGTGCACAACTATTCACTCAAATGCAATGTCCACAGGATAACACATCAAGTTCAATCCATAAACAAATACATATATGCAAATGCAATATGAAAGTGACTGAGCTGATCTAGTGCCTAATGTGTGCATATGCATCCACGATCAACCACTAGCAACCACTTGCAACGATCAATCATAACATGTTTCAAACACATGTTTACATCCATTGGCTTCTACCTAAGGATCGAAGATATGAATTGGAGGATATACCTTAAAAGATAAAGACTAGTATAAACTTAACAGAAAAGGAGGAACCAAGGGTATTTCATCAAAAAGATAAGGGTAGGCTGCGCGTATCTTGTCCTCAGTCCCCCAAGTTGTATCCTCTTCGACGTCACTCCATTGAACTTTAACAAGCTTGACTTCACGGTTCTGTGACTTCTTGACCCCCGATCCAAGGGTGTATGTAGGAGCTCGTCTAACAGTGGAATCTTGCTCTACTTCCACTTCCCTCAGCATGCTCGGCTCCACTAGTTCTGTGGTATCATGTAAACGCTTCTTCAAGGATTGTCTTCCTCGAGCTTTCATCTTGCAAAGTCTATTTCACGCCTCGAGGGTAAACCCCGATCTTCATCAAAGGTGTCATTAAACTCACGGTCCACGCGAAGAGGTTTCAAATCATCGATGAATGCGTCAATAGATTCTAGGTAGTTAAGCCAAGCAGAATTCAAAGGATTACAAGAGAATTTCGAGAGTATAACCGAGGCGAGTCATAAGTCTAACTACTCTCTTTTCATGATTACTAGTTAACCATTCCATGCCTAGAATCAACCCATAAGCACTACACTCAGACTCAATACTCAATACTTAATATGGCTATTCTCAAATCCTTTCCAAAGATAAATGAGCCAAACCACAAATTGGATTTGAGACACTAATGGGATCTTCTACTATGCTAAGGTGCAGAGACTCAACTATGGAAGCAGATGTACACGAATATGAAGTGTTAAAATCAAAAAGAGTACTAATAGGATGATCAAAAAGAAAAAAAACTAGTCTTTTTCGACAGAAACTTTACTACCTCTCTCTTCGGTATGCTGGTGGTGAGAGTGAACACTTGTCTTCTTGATAATCCTGTCCTTCGTTCTTGCCTTTATCCTCAATTATATGACCCTCTATACCATAATAAAGATACTTCCTCTTGTCTTAGGTTTTACTATTCTTTCCTCCTTTGTGAACCAAGTCCATATTCATGAGTTTTCTCATCCTTGGGTTGTACTCCTTAGCCAAACTCCCTCATTCTCATCTTTACCATCCTTGTGTAACATGTCGACAGGTCTCTCAAAAGCTGCCTCCATCGCACCGAAAACCCTACAAAGCTCGAAAGAAAATTAGCCGTAGGTGATACTAATGTGGCTATAGATGGAAGTTGGGCACTACTTCGCCCTTTGACAGGTGTCGTAGTCTTATCAAGCCTACAGAACCATGCCGCGATGAGGTTACCTCCCAGAAAATCAGGAGCCCCAGAGACTCAAGAAAGAAGGAAACAAGGATTCAAGCAGAGGGTCTAAAGATAGTGCATATGGCTTTAGGGAATATGCCTTTAAAACAAAACTTTTCTTTTGAAAATGCTTCTTTTAAAATCGTTTTGAAAATAATTTTTCAAATCTTTTATCTGATCCGGTAACCTTCAGCTTTGATACCAAGTGTAACACCCCACCTCCGTTAAGGTCACTCACAAAGGGAATGCCTTAACTTCGGTGGAGCATTTTTAGTACAAGATGCAGAAAAATTACAAGACAGACAAATAAAGCAGCGGAAAATAAAAAACCTTTATTTAAAAACAGCTTATACAAAGATTGTTTTACAACACCAATACTTATTACAACAAAGCATATGTCTTGTTTAAAATAAAGAAGCGTAAACTGACAATGATATTCTGCAATAAAGCATGAGCCATCCATAGCAGTATAAAATGAAGTTCAAAGCTATTCGTCAAAGAATCTTCAAGCTCGGAAAGAGTAACGGTCCAAAATGAGCTAAGCTATTCCCTCCCTGGCTACCTGGGGGGAACGGAAGAAAAGAGGCGAAAACAAACTAGGTCAGACATAAGTCTAGTAAGTCCAGTTATACTTCAGCATGTAAGCAAGAAAAGTACTATGACATGAACAAACTGAACTTAGAACCGTACCATAGTGATAAGATAATCCTAAAACAAGACAAGGTAAGATTAACGGAATTGGCTATCACACCCACTTCTATTTCTCTACACCCACTAAGGATTGTTTCAACTAGCATCGTGTGTTCATGATAAAATGATCCCCTTTTTATTGTGTATGTAGTCCCTTACCCATCGAGTGTTACCTAGATCCAACTAGGATTTACTTATTGAACGCTTCCTAGATTAAACCAGGGTTTACGCTACCCAGGGCCACTAGGGTTTATGCTACCTATTGAACGCTTTTCGGATTCATGGTTTACGCGACCTAGGTCCAACTAGGATTATGCTACTTATCGAACGATGCCCCCTATTCTAGGACACACTACCCAGAGCGGTATATGTTCCTAGACTTTCCCCACGTATGTATCGTGAATCGTTATTGATGTCTAGATGCACATGTCCTCTATATGTGCGACCCGAATCCCGTGGCAGGGCTAATCAAGAAACACGGATCTCGGTCGAGAGCTTTCAGATATCTGCCGATTGCAGATGCTAAGGTCTACTTTTACAGTGGCTATGGTCCCACTAGAACCCTCCCTCAACTAACAAATGAAAGGCACCCAAGAAAAACAAGAATGAGAACTATACGCAGGCCCTCTATGCCCCCCACAAACCTATTGGCAAACCTCACCCATAACTAGATAGCAAGTATATGGTCTGTTGGAGTTCTCCGCCTTTCCTCTTTATGTACTCGATTGACTCAAGAAGGTAGGTAGACGACGAGTTGCTATCACAGGGCCAAAATCTGGTCTTTCCGAATCGCGCTAGTCCATCCTAGTCTTTAGGTTGCCTTATTATTGCAACCAAGGCATACCATTGGCTCTACTAATGCAGACCTTAACCTCTGTGAGCCCAGGAGGATCATCTTCAGCCTCACAAAGGGATACCAAGAGTACCCTCACGTCCCCTCGAAGCCGCGTGCTTCGTAACCCAGTTCATTGGAGCCTTCTTCATTATCAGATGGACGTTCTCTCCTCCTCGTATTCTACTTGGTTTTCTTGACTAAGGTTTACTACTTAGTTTTCTTAACTAAGGTTTACTACTTAGTTTCCTGAATCATTCGTTTTCTCAACCTAGTCCTCTTAACTAAGGTTTACTACTTAGTTCTCTTTTTCGTCATGTTGGATTGGTTAAGTGTCATCAGTTAACTCAAGTTAACTTAATCCATTCACTTGTCATGTTGAATTGGTTAAGTGTTATCCAGCAGTTTACGTTGACTTAACCCACCTATATATCAAGTCAAATTAGTTAAGTGTTAACTAGCGGTTCAAGTTGACTTAACCCACCCATATATCAAGTTAAATTGTTTAAGTTTTCCTTAACCTTACTCGTTTATCAGGTTATATTGGTTAAGCATTTCTCATTAACTTAACCTTATTCATGCTATAAAGGTTAAGTGTTCTAAGTGTACTTAACCCCAACTTCTGGTTTGGCTAACATGTTAGAATGGTTAAGTGTTCTAAATTTACTTAACCCCACCTTCTATTCTAGTTAACATGTTGTAACAGTTAAACATTTACTTAACCTTACCCACTTGTCTAGTTAAGATGTTATGATGGTCAAGTGTTCCCTTAGTTACTTAACCCCCACAAATCTTGTTTTGTTAACATGTTAAGTTGGTTAAGTGTTTCCTTAATTACTCAACCTTACTATTCTAGCTTGATTGTCCATGAGCTTTAATTAATTAGTTAAAGCACCAACCACTCACATTAGACAGATATTGTTGTGGTTACTGGATGTGCTGGTCGGTTCCGGGCAGGTTTACACCACAACTCAATCTAACCTCGGGTCTTTCTGGGCTTGATGCACTAACGTACCACACACATTAGACAGGTATTGTTGTCGTCACTGGATGTGCCAGTCGGGCAGTTTTACACCACAACTCAGTCTAACCTCGGGTTAGGATTTTACTAAATTTACATATTTGTCATTTATGTCAAGTATATATGTAAATTTTTCTTCAACTTTTAAAGTCACATATTTAATTATGTCCAAGACTAATGGTATATAAATTATACCAGTTCATGCCACAATTCATTTACATGATTACGTGACAACATGTCGATTACATTTAATTTCATGTTTTCCCCAACGTTACCCCCCCTCCCCCCCGTTGTATGTTCGCAAAATTACATATAGTGTTAGGTTAGATATTTAGTCTAACTCATAAAAATGGGAAAAGCATAGAGCATGTAATATTTCAATAGCATAAAAAATGCGACATATAAATTTGGCATATGATAATAAACTTGCATGAATAATAAGCATGTGAACTTTACATAGATCTACACAAACTAGACTTGGGCATGTAAGGTTGAACTTGCATGGGATTGGATCTACATAACATAGATCTAAACATGTAAAGTTGTAGATTTAAACATATAAGGTTGTATGAACATTATTTAGCCTAACATCTTGTGTGCAACATAGCATAAGGGAATCACCCAGTTTCTAACCATGATAGATTAATTCACAACATGATAGTTCTTATAAATTTTGTGGAATCATGTCATACAACTTGCATACAATATAAATATAATCTTGACATATAAATATATGTATGAACTTGACGTGGCATGTAAGTGTGAATAAATTAGATCTACTAATCACCATTGCGAGAACTAGCATAGATCCACATTACATACCCATGAACATATACAGATCTAGATTGCATACCCATGAACATATGTAGATCTAAATTGGATCTAACATAAAAATATGTAACTTACATTAAATTAACATATATAGATCTAAATTGGATCTAACCTATAAACATGTCTAACTTAGATCTATCACATAAACATGTTTAAATTAACATATATAGATCTAATCATAAAGTCATGTGAATTTAGACACATAGGATTATGTGAACATAGCTTAGCCTCATGAACTTGCATACGACATAACTTAAGAAAATCAACAAACCTGATGGCTTCATGTAAACATATAAAAACCACAAACATACTACATGAGAACATCAATCCCAATTAGTTTCATCACAAGAATATGACACAGGGTAATTACAAAACATGATAATTTCATGTAAATATAAGTATCATTTAGTAGTTTCAACACAAGAATATAACATAGGAAAATCACATGAATAAACATGAATCCACATAAATAAACTAATAGGCATCGTTCTAATATCAGTTTCTTACAAGGCATGACTTCCAATTAATGTTTAAATCGGAAATATAACTGTACTTACAAAATATGGGCAAGTCTTGTTTTTCTAAAATCTGTTTTCTGAAGCTGAATAGCTTTCCTTTGATGTAGATTAGTCATTCTTTTAATTTAGATTTGATTCACTTCGTAGCTTTCTAGTTTTCTTTCTAGTTGAAAGAGAATGGTGGCTATCCTAGGTTGAGTATGGCGATATGACGGCTCTTGGAATGAATTAGTGTGATTTAGGGTTGAGTATTAGGGTTATTTTTATAGGATTTCAAGTTAATAAGAGCCGTTAGATCATCTTAGAGTTAATCAAGACCATTCAAACCTAAGAGAACCAACCAGAATTTGCCACACAAGCCCTTAGATGAACTAGGAAGAAGAAGACACATCCATCAGAACCACCCAGTTCAAATACACATCATCCGCCCACTTAGAAGAAGACACATCATCACAGAAAACTCCAGAATTCTGTGCTGGATTAGTATTGGCACACTAGTGCATTTTTGTACTGGCGCACTTGTGAAGTGCGCCAGTTCATTCTGGCCGACTTCCGGTTTTTCTGCCTAACTTCGTTCATCCATATCTTCTTTATACGATATCCGATTTACGCAAACTCGGACTCTATCTCAAGCAGAATTACGAGACGAACGCAATGGCCTAACCCGTTTCCCGTAATTCTTCTCCTAAAAATTAACTATACTTTAATTTGTGAAGCTTAATGTTACAGAATTATGGGGTGTTACAATATGGTTGGAATTTACTCACACCAGTCCCATGACTGACCCAGAGTTTATTTTGTTTTCCCTAAACTCTTGGGTGCCCAAATTTGTACGGGAATTCATGTGTTTCAGGCTTTTACAGGTACACTTGAAGGAGCTGGAAGCAGAAGGCTTCACC
Source organism: Allium sativum (assembly GCA_030737875.1). Lineage (NCBI taxonomy): Eukaryota > Viridiplantae > Streptophyta > Magnoliopsida > Asparagales > Amaryllidaceae > Allium > Allium sativum. The sequence continues at coordinate 181,398,148 of CM060921.1, forward strand.
ATTTGTTATGTAGAGATTATTTCCGCTGTGTTGTATATGAGTTATACTCTGATATGATATGTAAGTACAAATTCAGATTTTGTATTTCAAAGTTATGTTATAATACAATTTATTCATTCTGCTGTGAGATTCGTGTTTACTCTGATTCTGTTCGGTTGTGTTCTTCTTCTTTTATTCTATTAGTTCTGACTTTTCTATCCCATCCTCTAATTTCTTTCTATTAATGATCTGAACTTCCGTGCACTTTGAGTTGAATGTGTAGGATATTAGTCAGCTCAAATTGGTATGGATTTTCGGGCCACTAAAAGTACTTCAAGATATCTTAGAAAACCATTATATACTCATGTAATTCATTTAAAACCATTTAAAGTAATTTACATTGGCTTTCCAAATTATTTTAGGTTCAAAATTCAACTTTTATTTTTTACTAATCAAATTCCAATTCATTTCTAAATTCAAATAATTTCAAATTAACCATTCCATTCATCGAATCAGTTAGGGATAGCCAGCTAGTGCAAGAAACTATATTTTCCAAACCCAAGCCTAGACACTATCCTCTCTGTCATTCTAGAATGTTCCGCTTTTTTCTTTATCCATTTAAAGAACTTTATCCATATATATGAATTCATACATATGGCATTTCCCAATTATTAACCTTCAATTTCAATAATAATATCGTTTCTAATTACGAAGGAGATTTGTCAATCATCAATGTGATACCATAATTGTTGTGTCATAGTGTGTGCAAAACAACATCAACAACCATTATAAACATCCACAGTAATCATCAATAACATGATTAAATAATCGTAATTGTGCACAAGTAACACTAATGCTTAATAGTGTGTGTTCTAAACTACGCATTCATCATCCATCATAACAAACATCAACCATCATTAACCACTAATAATCCATTACTATATTTAAATTAGTCTAACTACTAATTAAATATATTAACCGTGGTTAAAGAGTTCTCACCTAACAGCTTTCCAAATCTTCACGGTAGGCAAGCCTAGCTAAGCGAACCGTCGGACAGTATTTCGGCACAACGTCTTCTTCACCAAAATATATATAATATAATATACACTAATCTCTCTCTCTTTATATTATAAGAGGAGGAGGAGGATGAAGACGAACTTTGGCAAGGTAATGATGGAAAAGAGGAAGACTTATGCCATGAAAACCATGGCCATAAGCTTTAAGAAGAAGGTGGAATGGAGGAAATGGAATGGAATGGTAAGAAAATGGAGAAATGGCCTCCTTATATAGGAATGGAGAGTTAAGGAGGTAATGACACCTAAGGGGGAAAGTGGAAGGCATGCATGGAAGGAGGCATTCAAAAATACAAGTGTAAGGACACTTATCTTAAGGAGAGAAGGTGAACTTTTGGTAGCATTTTCCCTTAACTGCTATCAAAACTAAGGGCAACACATAATTCTAATGCTACTAATTCATGTTATGGTTTGCCAAATCCGATCGAACGACAAATAGTATCAATAAATCCAAACTTATTAATAATCATTCTCATTTATGATTCAAATAAAATTTATCATCTAACTTATCAAAATTATTAAATATTCTTAACTATATATATTTTTGTCAAATTCAAATTTAAATTCAAATTAAGTAATAAAAATTCCAATGTTAAAAATTATGGATCTTTACAGGAAATTTGGATGTTGATTGTAAAATTGGTTGTGGATTGATTGGAATTGATTTGTGTATGGCGCGAGCCAGTATTAGGCGAGGGATAAGGCTAGACCTTATTCCGGTTTTAATATCGCACCGTTATGCTGCCGAAATTTTCTAAAATGTGTTAAAAAATTGATAGCTAGTTAAAAATATTATAATTAACATATATATGAGATATATAAAATGGCTATGTTATGGAATAAATACTAGTTCACTAAAAATATTATTTTTAGTTTATAACGGCGATGAATAAAATTATTTAGTCATTGTATAAAATTTTATAAGCTAAGTTATAAAATTCTATATATTTATTGGATAGTTAAAAATAATTTTTCATATCCATTTACAAGTCGGACGACTTGTTTATGCTCACCTATTTTTGTGATATCGATTGGAACGATAATTTTTACACATCACCAAAGTGCACAAATAATAATAATTATTTGATGGTTGAAACCCCACACGGGTATTGGGATGATATTTGACGTACACTAATCCCAATTGTTTAGTTGTATGTCAATCGATTGGTTGGCAGACTGTGTAAGTGTTAATTATTTATATATGATGCTTATGCAGTTGTGTAATGCAGTCTGGATGATGGTTGATTATATATCATGATTGTTGTGTACATGTGTTGTGTGAAATCCATATAAATAAATATGGTAATTGACTAGGTTTGATTCCAATTCAAAAGGAACAAATATTTTAAAATAAGGAAATATTTTAAAATAACAAATATTTTAAAATAACAAATATTTTAAAATAATATTCAGTGAAAGATTAAAATATACTTTTTATGTCTGATTTTGAATGGACATGAAAATATTGAAATATATGAAGCCGTGTTGTCTAGATTTGTGCCATTTTAACGCGAATGATATTTATATCGATTTTATTCATTTTTATAATGAATATAAAAAAATAAATGATTTCAAAATCTAATATTTTGAAAAGATTATCATTTTAATATTATAATGATATGGAATATTCAATTTTGATTTAAAATTGGAAATGAAGCTAGAATTGTTTTAAAACGAATTTATAAATGATTTATAAAATAAGTTTTACATGGAAATCGACGAAATATATATATTATATATATTTAATGGCCTGAATAGAACGCGCCGCGCCGCGACTGTTCGCGGATTTCAACCATTGACTTTGAATTGGAATTACGGGAGATCCGACCGTCGGATTCTACTAAAACCGGAACCGTTGGGTTCGTATCAAAAAGAGCTTTCAAACGAATATAAAAGATTTGAAATCTAATGGTTGGATTTAAAATTATGTCTAAATCAAATTTGGAAAAGGTCGTTGTAAGTGCAGTTCGATGACCGTTTATGGAAATCGACTGAAAGTGCCTTAGTAAAGTTATTAAAAATATTAATAATTTGTGTAAAATTATAATAAATGGTATGGAAATAATTGGGATGAAAATTCCACATTTGTAAAGATAAAAATATATTTTTATAAAAATGAACTAGTTATTAACTAGAATAATAATCCAATATTTCTAAAGAAATAAATTGGATTTGAAATGGTTCTCAAAATAACCAAAATTTTCCAATGAATAAATTGGAATGGATCGGAATGGAAATAATCTTTGGAATATTTCGATGTTGGATTCTGTGGTTATATGGATATTGTTATGGGAATTTGGAAGATACAAATAATGTTATTCCCAATACGATATCCGTTAGTTTCAGAATTTGATATTGAATATAAACCGATAATATTTCTATTCAGAGCCTTATATTTAATATTAAATTGGAATTTTGGGTTTGTCGTGAATGGTTTCTTCAGTAACACTATTCTTAAACCCCGTTTGAAAAGAATAAATATGTAATGACCCGGATTTTTGAGTCATTTAATTCTCAATATTTATATTGGTTTTAAATATTTCATTTAAATTATAAAAAAGATTTTTATAAGGAATTTATTTATTAAAAACAAAGTTTTAATGTATAATTTATAATATAATTTAAATAGTTTATTTTTTTGTATTTCTAAAATCATAGTGCATTGCTCAACGTTGAATTATTTTTATTTTTGTTCGTAGCATCCCATAAGTAAACACGGAATTCAGTATAACGTATCCCGCATAAACTTTAAATTCAAATATACATTCTACAGTTTACGGTCATCTCCATAATTCTTGATCAAGCCGATTGGTACGCAGTCATTTCTTTATGTGTTCATCAACAATTAATGAGCAGACCAGCCAATGAGAATATTATATATATATACTTATGATATAAAATAAATAACACACCTTACCATGAAAGTTTCAGACATCGTGCTCTCCACGTTTTCAATTCCGTGTTCCCCAAACCAATACTTTACATGCGTACCAAACTCCCCATCTCCGTGCAACACAAGCTATTGTTCCATTTATAATTACTATACATCTTCTTTTCATTCGTAGGAAAACAGAAGAAAGGATTTTCTCTAAATCAAATACAATCCCTAAATCCCAATCTTTCCTACCTATTTATTTCCTCACCAAAATTAATTTCTTTCAGCAATCACAAAACCATCTACATCCAGGACAATTTAAAAATCAAATACATAAGGAATCAAAAATCCTTTGATTCGTGAAGCTCCTACATGATGGCATGGAGAACTTAGGTGAACGTTTCTGGAGTGCGACGCCTGCAACAACATCCTAGGGTAGACGATTTTCGTCCAATGGATGATGCAGATGTCGAGACGAGGTTAGTATGAGATTCACTGGTGCAAGGCACACAGTCGGCAGGATTTTGGCGGAGATTTGAGGTAAAAATTGATGCGTTGTGTACTATGGGGAGGTGAACTGTGCTGATGTTGATATAAACAGCGGTGCTTCGAGTTTAACGCTGAGGGGGCTGTTGAACACGAGCAATAGGGGCATTGCGAATTGAATTTGGGTGACACTACGGGATAGAGTATGTACTGTTTTTATGTGAAAAATAGATGCGGTTTGGCAATTTAGTGCTACTACGTGAGGTGCTTAGTGCGAAATAAAGGGGGAAGGTATGCGCTGTTCTTCATGGTGATGGCAAGATGGAGGTTTGAATAGAGATCGTTTATTGGTGGATTCAGCGAAGGATGGTACGTGTTTTTAGTAGGGAGAGATTGAGGAAGGATAGTGCTGCTTTTACTTTGAGGAGCAACATATATGTATATTGAAGGATGGTACAGGTATTGTTAAAAAATTAAAATAATATTAAATCGTTGCTCAATTACCAAGTCTTAAGTATGAATCATATCATTGAAAGCATGAAAGACACTACTTATATTCTTTACTAATGACTCGTCGTCAAAATAATGATAAGAGTTGTAAGTTATGGACTCAAATGCATTAAGATTCAATATTAGAAAGTGAAGTAATTAATAATATAGAAACTGTACGTTTATTTAACCAATATCATAATTTCTAGAATTCATGTATGAAGTTTGAATTTGCAGTGTTATATCTTTGTATGGTTTAAGTGATGGAGAAAATCACAGTGATTGGCTCGAATATTTTGGGTAGCTTAGATAAAGGAGCGGTGGATGGCCATTCCTAGAGCAAAACAAAAGAGCAGCGGTTTGTTTGGAAGAGGGGGGGTTAACTTGAATGGTATATAAAGTGTGGTGGTTAAGTTAATTGATTTTAGTAAGGGTGATGATAGAAGTGGTGGATGTTGATGGGTTTGGAATGGAGTACGGATTTCAAACAATGAAGAGATGACTGGGATGGAGTTTAATGCAATGGCTCAAATGGATAACAACTTGATTTGTTTATGAGCAAGGAAGAAGGGTGGGCCCGGAATTCTATGATCAATGAAATGAGGAATAATTGTGAATTGAACCAAATTGGTTATGTTGGAATCGCAGCAATGAAATCTACGCTATGGAGCTAACTTTGTGGAGAACTGAGCTATCGTAATTTCGTGATAAAATCAAATGCTCGTTTGATTTTAAAATGAAACAAAAAAGCAGAATTGTCAACTGCAAACCAATGTGAGTAAACTCACTAATTCTTCCTCGTATATGTCTTTATATAAACGAGCTTTAAATTTATTTATAGTAATTTTATACTGTGTGATGGTTGTTTGGATGAATGGATGATAAAATTGGTTGAATTAGTTATATCATTGATCGTTTAATAATTCTGTTCACCATGATATTTCATATTGATGTGAAAATAATATTATTGATGTTGATTAACATCTGTGGATGCAGGGAAACAGGTTGGAGGGACCCAACTGGGTTCCTCAATATTTATATTACTGTTTTTCCTTGATTGTGATGTATGATGTGATATATATAATCGGTGATTGACTTCGTTGAACTATCCTGGCCTAGAATTTTGGTATTTGAATACCGTAAAGTATTTTTGAATATAGAAAATGAAATTTGTGATTAAAAAGGAAATATATTTTTCAAAAAATTGAAGTGTAATTTCGAATGGAGTTAAAAAGGTAAAAACTTATTTATTTAAACAAGAAGTTAATTTTAAACGGGTTTATAAATTAAGTGAATTATTTATCGTTGGATAAATTGAAATATAAATTCAAATTTGAATTTATACGAAAAAGTGGAAATCAACTTTGAAAACAATATCTGAAACAAGATTTGAACTTAGCAAATTATAAAGGAAATTATAAGCGACATTATAAATGTTAGAAATTAATGATGTGATTTTCTATAAAGATTGTAAATTGAAGTTATAAATGGAATATGGTTTTGATTATGTAAAAAGCAATATTATTCATGATTAAAGTGAATAATTGTTTAGAGTAGATATTTTGCAAATGAAAGCATCTATAAAAGAAATTTGGGTTGGAAATGTGAATTCAAATAGAATTTTGAATGATAAGGGAAATGGAAATTCGTTTTCGAAAGAAAACATTGGATTATATTCCAAAGTTCGGAATATAAAACAAATTGAAATAAAATCAAGGGATTGATAATTATACTTTGATTATGTCGAATTTTATTATAATGGTTTAGTTCATGAAGGATATTTGAATTCTATGTAGTATAAAACTATAATTTAAAATGAAATATATTAAGAAGTGAATATGTCAATATTTAAAGTTATGGAGATACCATTACATGTTTGAAATAGTTTAAGATTTATTTAAATTAGGATTATTAAACAAGTCTAGATTCCTACTAAGGAAAGATACTGATATTTGAAAATGAATAATGATTGAAAGCAAATGTTTTGCAAATGGAAATAATCATAAGGAAAATTGAGTTAACTTTAAATGATAAGATTTACTCCGAAGTCCGAAATATGAATCGAATATAGATTATTCGAGAGAGAGAGAGAGAGAGAGTTATTTGTTGGAATTAGATTATATCGAATTTAGGGAAGTAGTTATTTTTATTTTCCATTTGATCAAATTTAATTATTTATTTAATTACTTATTAATTTATTTATTGAAATTAATAAGTACAAGTTATATTTTTATAAGCCAAATATTTGGAAACAGCGATTATAATGCTACCGCTTTAACAAATGTTTTATAAATCTAAACAGCGATTTTAACGCTACCGTTATAAGTTATATTTTTATAAATTAAATATTTGGAAACAGCGATTATAACGCTGCTATTATAATCAATGTTCATCTGTAAAAGAAGTGGATTCTTAGATTGAATCTGAGAGTCGCGTAAGCGATGTTTTGTTTGAAGTTGTGAGCTTTGACTATTTCAAAATTAGGAATGTTGTTCATTTAAGGTCTGAGAGTTAATTATTCCCCAATTTGATTGGCTTCATGATTGATGGAGCAATAGTGAAGATTGGTTAGCAATGTGGTTAGTTAATAAATGATTAATCGTTTGAGTTATAATAACGATGTTTTATAACATCGCGTTAATTTAAAAGATTTTTGAAATGTTTTCCCCAAATAAAATGAGAGATATTTTCTACGCATAGAAAATGAAATGAATCGATCAATGAAGAATTAAGAAATGGAAGATGGAAATATTTTCTGATATTAATAAGGTATATTTTCTGAATACAGAAAATAAGGATTCGTGAATATTTAGAAATGTTTTCTAACTGGAATGAGAGATATTTTCTCGAATAAAGAAATTAGGATATTGGGAATGTTTTTCCAAGAATCAAGAGAGAAAATAGGCTTTGAAAGGATACAAAAAAGGGAAATGGGAATTGGGAACGATAATATAATAAGCAATTAATTTAGAAAGGGGCCAGTGTTGTTTGATGGTTGATCGTTAGAATTTCCAGTTGGAAATAGGATCGTTGGTTGTATGGATGTTCCTTTGATAGTTAAATCACCGACTATCAAAGTTTTTTTTTACCTCTGTTGTCAATACGGAGAGACCGAGATCAGGGTATTACCTGAAAACCACTCCACGTTGGCATAAGCATTACGAATCGACGTATGCTGAAGATATATGAAGAAGGAGTTTAAGTGCAAGGGATGTTCTATTAATCCTAGGTAGAAATTGCCCAAGATGGATTGATAGAATGGTACCTTCGGTTTGTCCAATCCTAGGACAACGTATATGGATGGATCCGATGATGTGACATCCAAAGTAAATGGTGGCAAGATGTTCTTAAAGATAATCGTGACCTCAAGCCTCATTAGCCGGGAAATGACAGAAATTGGGTAGGCAGCATGGCCATGTGGGTCATTCCCATTAGGGGTATTATCACCTGATCTAGAGAAATTTCATTAGCTTCTTATTCTATTCGCTGCTGTATGCTTTCAGTAACGGTTGCTAATCACAGCCGTTGGTGATAATATGCTCGATACACTCAAGTTGAATGAGTGGTTAGCCATGTGTGGGCCAGGTTGCAAGACGTTCTTGTTGAACCCAGTGTATTCCCCTCTAGAGATACACTATCGGAAGGTGGTTCCATACCTTGTCATAGTCGGAATCCAATCTCCAATAAGCGCCCTGCGGTTTTTGATTTAGTATTATATATGGAGCGTGAGATGCAAGTGTTCCGCTAGATTTCTATTTATTTGATTTAGACACTAGTGTAATATCAATGGATCTGATATCCAAAATATTTTTGGTCATGCATTAGGGCCATATCAACAAGTTTTTCAAAAGTGGCTCCCATTGGGATATGGGACATGGCTAACCCATGAAGGGGTTCATCCAGCCCTTTAGCAAACCGCACAGCCTTTTTTTGTGGCGTATCCACCAATTCTACCCGAACCTTGCTGGCTGATTGAATTTGTTCACATATTCTTTCATCGTCAAGTTTCCTAATTTGAGTGCTAAGAACCTCTCCATTTGTATGCTTCTCTCAGCTTAGGAAAGAAATTTCATTTCGAACCTCTTCTTAAAATATCCACAAGTTTCTACTAGTCGTCCAGCTTGGGTAATTTCCCACCAAAAAGAGGCGTCGTCCTTCGGTAGCCAGGCGGCTAACTGAACCTTCCTTCTATCCTCTACTTCAAAGATCACGAACAAGTCCTTGGTCTCCTTGAGTCAATTCTGTGCTTCTAAGAATGTCTCATTCCCATGGAATGGCTTCCCACCCATAGCTCGGAAGTCCTTGTAGATTTTTGCAAAGTTATCTGCCCTTGGAGGAGGAGGAGGAATGATTGGCGTAGCTGGGGGAGGAACGTCTCTTTGGCTTTCGGCAGGCGTCGTGGTCTCCAAATACCTATGGAACCATCTGGGTATTGTGACGCCCTTCGAGATATTAGGAATGTTTTGTTCCCAGACATGCTGAAAAAGGAAAAAGGAAGAAATTTAGATAAAGGACCGAAGGATATTACATATGGATTCTTAGGGGAATATTTTCAAAACAGACTTTTCTTTATGAAAATACTTTCTTTTAAAACCTTTTTGGAAAAATAATTTTCAAAAACTTTTATCTAATCTGGTAATCTTCAGCTCTGATACCAAGTGTGACACCCCACGTCCGTTAATATCACTCACAAAGGGAATGCATTAAGTTTCGTGAAGCATTAAACAGACACCGAATATTATAAGACAGATATAAAAAAATTTGCAGTGGAAATAAACAACTTTATTAATCATCAAAATACCGTGGTCCAATGCATAATTTGTCTGAAATATAAAAACCCATTACAACATAAAAACCATTGTCTTGTACTTCAGAAATATCAGAGTACATAAAAGAAATAAAATTCCCCAAGAACAAAGTATGGCCATAGCAACAAGGATAGGAGCTTGATCCATAAATAAGCAGAATCACGATCAAGCCTATGTGTTTATTCCCTGAGAACCTGGGGGAACGGAAGAAAGAAGGGAAAAAAGGGTCAGGCATAAAGTCTGGCGAGTCTAGTTACTTTTAGCCAGTAAATAAATAAAAGTAACATGATAGGCATACAAAGTGGATAAGAGAGACCACTACATAAATGGCAAGTATGACAAGTTAAACAGGACAACATGATAGAATAAATAGCGCTTCTTAATACTTTCCTTGCTCTGCACCAATACTAGTATAACAGATATGTAATAGGATTACATACTCCCCAATTTCTTAAAAAAAATAGGATGATCCCAACAGAAATGTAATGGTAGTTTTAGGTGTACTCTAGTAACGGGTTTTAACCCAAACAGAACTGGTACCTAAATAGAAATACGGGTGTTAGCCCAGACAGAAACAGAGGTACCCCACAGAAACAGACAGGACTAGATGTACCCTATTTACCACCCCCAATCGATCGGCTCCCTATTCCGTAGATACCCTGTGCTGGCCCCACAGTAGGGTGTATCACTCCCTAAAGTGGCAACCCTTTATTTTTCGGATGTGCACAACCATATCTACTGATGTCACAGCGTCTTATCTTCCCCATCAGGCGGAGTCATGAATGCACATGACCCCGTTGGAACGCGCCATCAACATCGCTTCCACATTTGGATCTCTTACAATCAGCTCAGTAAGCGTGCCCCACTTCGACCTAGTTCGGAGTACCCGTTTGATTACCTGTTTAAGGGTTACTGAATGAAATGGGTCCCACACAAGATGATGCAAGCTCTCCCCTTGGTCTTGCATCCCCACTACTAGGTTTTCAACTGGTTATGTTTACCTAAAAGGTGTCTTTAATTACATAACTTTATCAGGTTAAGTTTGTGGGCCTATATATACTAATATTACCTGCCTACCCAAGATTTACTTAACCCACCCACTGATTCAAGCATGTTTATTTAACGGTTAAGTTTGTGGGCCTATATATACTAATATTACCCACCTACCTAAGATTTACTTAACCCTCCCCTTTTATTCAGCCAAGTTTACTTCACCCCTAACTAAAATTTAAGTTCATACAATCCCTATGGATTAACTTAGGTTAAGTAGTCCAATTCATTACCATGTCTGTTTATGGTTATAATGGGCAAGACCTCCCACATTAGGCCTACAACATATGGATGCGGGATATGCCGGTCGGGTTCGGGCAGTCTTATTCCACAGTTGGGCCTAACCTTGTGTCTTAGCCCGATTTGTATTTACGTACTTAGACCTCCTACATTAGGTTCAACATTAGTGGCTGCTGGATATGCCAGTCAGGTCCGGGCAGACTTCCACCACTAATGTAACCTAACCTCGTGTCATAAGAACAATTACAATTCTTAACTGTAATTACTAAACATTCCATTTTTGATAAATTAATTTATTAATTAATCCTTTCCTTTTATAGGTGTCAATAACTATTTTATTAATAATTTGAATTACATATCAATTCATTTAAAGATTACATGCCAATTATAAATCCCTTTTCCCCCGTTTCTTTCACTAACATATTCGCACGTATTTTGGCGCTAGGCCAATAAGTAGTCTAGCCATAACAATGAAAAGGGGAACATGATAGAGGTGATAGTTTCAACATATATTGGCATAAACATACTAGCATGATAAAAAAGTGGATGGACATGTAATTAACATCATATCAAGGTGAACATATATATTGTCATAGACATGTCATCATTATCATAATGGGATCTGACATAAATATTGCTTTTGATTTACATAAAATGTTTGCATGCTTTAGATCTAATAGATTAAATTAGATCTAATCATAAATAGAGGTTTAGATCTACAGGTTTATAAATAGATCTACCCAAATCCACATCATAGAGGTTACAATTAAGATAAAGGTGTGGACTCAATCCTAATCAATTCAAGGTAGCATATGTTCATGGTTCACATAAATGATTTGATCTATCCAAATGAAACAAAAATAACATACTAGAACAATTACAGTTGAATTGGATCTCGAGATATAGATAAATCATAGCATAAGGTATGATCATAAAATGGATCTACCATAAAACATGATCATAAAGTGGATCTAGCATAAAACATGATAATAGCATGTTTAGATCTAAATATGTCCAACTTACAACATATCTAAGTTGATTGCAACATGAATGGTGATTTACATACAAAATTAGATCTAACCAATTTTGCAACTGTCAAGATTAATAGATTTATCAAGATCCATAAAGGAAACATCATAGTATAGCCACAATTGCATCAGATCTAGAGCAATAGATCTATCAAGATCTGCATAGTATAAGATTTAATATTGGCATAGATTCATACTTTACATATCTAATTTATAGTCTTTCATAATTTACTGTTATTTATTTAAATGTAAAAGTGACTAGAAACTCACAGCGTTAGGTTTAGAGAATTGAGAGAGAATAGATCTGAATTCTGAATTTGAGTAGCTAAATCGTTATTGTAGAATTTGATTCTGTTTCAGTTTGCAACCCGACAGCATATGGCCTCCATGATCTCCAATGAAGAAAATAGGAGAATAGGGGACCATATTAATAGCCTAGAACTACTGAACCAGACCTAGAATCAAGTCCAGGTACATAAAACGAATTTTGCCCAGATCTTCCCGGGGGGGTCGACACCCCTATAAAGGGGTCGACTCCCCAGTCGACACCCCCTAAGAGGGGTCGACACCCATGTCGACACCCCCTGGAGGGTTCGACACCAATGAGCGAGAATTTTCCCATTCAGCCTGCTTTGGTCGGATTTTGATTTTTGAACTGTTTTTGAAGGTTCTGGAATTATTTTATTTATATATATGCTTCCTTATGTGTATACAAACTTCTAAGGCTTATAACTTCTCCATACGATATCCAATTTACGCAAACCCGAACTCTATCCCAAGCAGAATTCCGAGACGAACGCAGTGGCATGAAGGGTTTTCCTTAGTTCTTATTCTAAAAATTAAGTATTCTTTAATTCGTTAATTTTAGTATTTTAAAATTACGGGGTGTTACAGAACATTCCCCTTGAACTACCCTACTCCGTTACCATTTATGCCTAACCACTTTTAAGGAGGACCCAAATACTTACTACAAATCTAATAAGGGTGGGTCCCAAGACTTTGGTTCCTCTCCAAGGAGTAAACCTTCGGAGGAATCCTAGTCCTAACCACTTAAGACACAAATTAGAAAAAAAAAGAGTCGACCACTTAAGACCTTCTCAAGGAGTGGTAAACCTATCTATTTTCACATGCAATAGACTTATATATATTGTTATATATACACATACACTAAACCTCTCACATTAAATCATATACCTGTAGATGCTGGATATGCCGGTCAGTTCCGGGAAGACTTCTACTACAAGTTGGTTTAACCTCATGTCTAGTGTACTAAGTTTGAATGGTTCATGGCACCCAGACCTCTCACATTAGTTGGGCCTACTTGTGTTTGCTGGATTTGTTGGTCGGTTTCGGGTAGACTTATACCACAAATGACAACTAACCTCGTGTATATGTGTCATTATTTATATATGTAAAATCGTTCTATACGCACACACAAGCAATCCATATATATTTATATATATAGGGACATTTCCAATTCGAATTCTATCCTAATCGCATTTATTATGCTAATATAACGTTAATTATATTGATTACATTTATATAAGTATAATAATTATAACGCCTAAATAACGTAAATATTCGTTTGAACTAAAGAACATTCTAACGAGATGACAATTTCCAATTTGTCTAAATCAAGATAAACAAGTTAGTTTTTCCATACTTTTACCGCTACAACTTAGGCATGATGACATAATAACAAGATAACAAATAACAGTGAATGGAAAATGTACACACATACAAATTTCAACTTGCATCCTAGGCTTGTTGGAATGATTTCAATATTGGATCAAAAATAGAGTATTACATACACATATAATATATACATACATGCTTATAATTTCTACTTTATCTAATTCACCCCTTTTTGGTGTTATGCACATAAAATGTTTACATTTGACATATGTGAAGTATGAATACGTTTGGATTCAAAATAGAATCCAAATCATGAAATACCCAAATTTAAACCCTTCTAGGTTACAATCAAATGTTCATAAGGGTGGTTTACACATAGTAGAAACAACAACAACACCCCTTTCATTCTTAATCCAATATTAAAATAAAAAGTCCACAAAACCCTAATAACATGACAATTCATACACAGATATAAAATGGAGGATTTGGGGTTTTGGTATTGATATTATCAATTTCCAAATCCTCTTAGGCATATCCATCAACATGATATTCTAATAACAATATGAATATGCCTAAGTACATGACATTCCACTCACAGATATAGGGACCAATAAGTAGGATATGTGTAGAAAATCTAGATTTGTGCTTAATCTTTGTGGCAAATGTGCTCCAATAATCCTCCTTATATATATATATATATATATATATATATATATATACACACACACACACACACATAAATGCAAGAAACATGTTTTAGAATCTTACATATATACCAAATTCCAGATTTCATTCTAAAAACCTATTTGAAATAGAATAGAGGGGAGATAAGAATAAAGGTTGGAGGAATAGAAGAAATTCCTAACCTTTTTTCTGGAATTTAGCAATGGTAGAGAGGCATCATGGAGGCAGAGATAAGAGAATGGCTAGGGTTCTATTGTGTTATATGAGAGCCTATATATAGTTGCCCGTGTGACCGTAGGCCGTTGGATTGCACAGATTTAATCAAGGCCTTTTATTTATATATAACCCTTAAGAAAACCCTAACCAAACATAGATTCATTGGGCTATTCAGCCGCCAGGCGGTCGACCTGGGCGGTTGACCGGCGGTTGACACCCCTTTAAGGGGCGGTCGACCTCCTGGTCGCTGAAACACCCAATGAACACTATAGCGCTGAGGTGTTCATTTAATTAATTTGTTGCTTTATTTCCTTAATCTTATTCCTTATATAAAATATCATTTGTCCCTGTAATCTTATCCACATTTCAAATTCTCCCTCTTATATTTAAATATATTTTGGGCATATATATATTACACAAATAATTATATATATATTCTGTGTTTTATCGTCCAAATTCATTTGCTTGTAACTTCTTTATACGTTGACCTTTTTCAGCATATTATTGTTGACACGCTTTATTGTCGAAGCTGTCACATGTCAAGTATTTGGTGAGCGACGCGCTCAAACGTCAAAAAACACAAAGCAGTGGAGTTGAAGTCGCGTCGCAAACAAAAGGAGACCCGAAACCTTTATCAGATGGCCTCTTTCGGGCCCGATGAACTCTTAGGAAAACCTTCATCCGAGCCGAAGGCGAGCTGTGCTCCGAGCCGAAGCTCAGATCCCTTCACTTCAGTGGCCCCACAGTCTCGGTGGCGATCGGCCTAGCCGGTTAGGTCGAATCAGTGGGCACCACCCAATTCATCCGATTTTCTCCATGCTTCAAGCTTAGATCCCTTCACTTCGGACCAGCAAAACCGCGGATTCCTTCAATTCGCATTCAGGAACTTCAACTCCCTCGACAACATGACTTCGGTCGCCCCTCCATCAAATTCTTATCCCCGCGAGAGGTACGAATTTCGTACCCCTCCGGGAGGTGCGAAATTCCGCACACCCCTGGTGTAGTGCGAATTTTGCACCCCTCTAGGAGGTGTGAAATTCTGCACCCCCTGGTGGGGTGCGAATTTAGCACCCCTCCAGAGTGTGTGAATTTCTGTATCCCCCTGGCAAGGTGCGAATTTTTCACCCCCTTGGTGGGGTGTGAATTAAGCACCCCTCGCTAGGAGGTGCGAATTTTATGTAGGGAAGCCTTGGTTTGGGTGCGAATTTAAGGGGTTGTGGTCCCCCTTTCTAACCTACTCCCACCTAACCTCCTTTCTATAAATATCCCAACCCTTGGCCTTTATTTGGATCTTTTTCCCTTGGAATTTTTGGACCTTGAGAGCTCCAAACACTCATTAATGGCTTCTAACACCTTCACCAAGGCCATTGGAGATTGCATGGATAATTAAAAGGAGGCATACGTGGTGTCCATCAACACTTGGATATTAACAAGGACTATTATGCTACTTTTGAACTTCATGGACATGAACACTAAAATTGGATACCGTCGACCATGTCAACGCTTCTCAACGAAGAAGAAGAAGAAGGTCAATTTAATCAAAGTGTAGAACAAACATATATTTTGTTATTCTATTGTAACACTTTGTACTAAGTTATTGCCCGAACTTGTACAACTTTGTAACCGACAAAAGGAATGACGAATGAATATATAAAGTGGACGTAGGCATTAGTGCCGAACCACTATAAAAGTCATGTCTCCCCGCACTTACATTATTTACTGCTTATTTGGATAATTGTTCACACATACACATTGGGTGTTGGTGTGCAAAAATTTTGCCCATCAACAATTATATATGAAAACGATTCAGAATTTCGCCACGAATCCGAATAAAAGAATTTCGTAGCCAAATTCCTAAAGTTGCAAAATCTCATTTTCCAACCTTACTATTTAATTGCTTATTTTTAATTATTTATTTAGTATTAATACTTTTGTATTTTACGGGGTGTCACAGGACCTGTAGGAAGCACTTAGAACATGGATTCTAAGAATGTAAACACTTATCTATTTTTGGCTAAGTGTGGGGACTGGTACCTATCCATAGGCGATGGATCGGTATCAATCCATCGTATTTAATTGTGGGAAACTCAAACTTTGTTAGCGTGATGATGAGGCTTTGGGTTGATTACTAGAAAGTTTTGTAATGGCCCGGCTTCTAACTAACATTCGTTAATAAAATTTGTCGATTTTAATTTAACAGATTTTAAATGTGATTAAAATTTCATATCTTAAAACAATTTTAAAATTTAAAAGTCTTGTGTATGAGAACATTTGTACAAAACCATGTGTCATATGTATGAGTATCAAGAATGAAAAATTCCACTTCTTTTGTGTTAACACCCAGCTTGCTTCACAAATACTAAGAATCTAAAACTTTGTTTTCATAAGTTCTTAAGTTTTTAAAACATAAGAGTATTTGACAAATTATACACAAAACTATCCCTTTGTCACATTGTAAAGTTAAAGAGGAAAAAAAATCCATTTTTCTCACATGAAAAAAAATTAACTTGTAGTGGCCATTCTCCTATATTTACACAAGACCTATATTTACAAGACCTGTTCATAATATAAATAGGATTAGTATACAGCCCACACTAGAAATAGGCTAGAAAGTAGGGTGTTGATAGAATTATACTTGCACATGGCCGCACCATTTATGTTCAGGATATTTTTCAGTTTTCAAAACATAGTACAAATCAAACCTTTATTAGATAATTTACATGAACACCTCATCTTTTGGCCGCAAACCACAATATACCACTTGGCGGAGTAATGATTAGGTGCTGCAAGTTCTGATCATCCTCTCAGCCAAGGAAAAAGATTTGATTGGTGGGTAAACACTTGAAGTACACATGCATTTAAGGAAGGGGATATCAGCAGCCATTTATGACAGAGAAGTGGTACAAAACACATGTTTCTTAGCATAGAAAACACCTCGATCATATGTAAATTAGGGGGCAGGTATTAGCACAACTAGTATAACATAGGATTTATTTCTTTTTCAGTCATTAAGAGCACTGACACTTCTGAATTTGTCCTTCCTATGGTTAGACCGGCATTAAAAGATGAATATTTAATAGTTTTAATGCACCTATAAATAGAGGAGAACACAATGCATTTTCTTCACAAACTCAGAACACTTCAAACATAAATCAGTGAAAGAGGAAACCTGAGAATTTCAAGTTTTACTGGTGAGTAAACTACTTTTATTTTCGTGGTTTAACTCCTGCATTTACTACCAGAAACTGTTGAGTTGAACCTGTCGTTTTGATGTTTTGTTCAAGTTGCAAGCTCCTGCTTTGAATACCATTCTTTTACTAATCAACAACTAATGTTTAATACTCGAATCCATTGGGTAACATTCGGTTTGGACTGCTATATCATACTGGCATGTTGTAGAAATTCTGTTGATTAGTTTCAACTTTAAATAGCCAAAACTGATGTTTGGTTAGTAAACATAAAACTTTTTCAAACACTTGATTTTAGAAGAAAATCCTACCAATTTTTTATGCTAAGTCGATATAGGATAAAATGTATACATACTGTACATTTACAAGTAAGAAGAACATTTCAAATAAAAAAAAACAGAAACAGACTGTTCTTTGAAAACTCTTTGTAACCATGAAATTTCAAACTACAAAGAGACCAGATCTAAGTGTATAAATAGAATCATATGGGAAAATGGTGATTTTTGGTGGTTTTTTCACGATTTTTAACATCCTGGATAATGAGATATACGGTGATGATCAGAATTTGAGCATTGATCAAATTCCGACCATCCAGGCCATCGGAAGCCATGCGGGTGAGAGGAGAGCTTCATCTAGGGTAGAAGCCTCTAGGAAAAATGTAAAATAATTTTTCTAATGTAGGGATTGCAAGAACGAGGTAAAATTAGGTTTTTGGGTTAGTTTTTGATCACTTTGTTCTCGCCGGAACTGTACGATGGCGGGGCTGTTTTGGGGGTGTGGTCTAGGGGGGATGGAAGCGTTGGAAGGCCACGGTGGCATGACAGAAGTGGGACGGCGATTGATGGACGGTGTGAGGAGCAGTTGATGCTTTCTCCGGTGAACCCATTTCCGATGTGGAGTAATCATACAGTGAAATCACTATAGCAGTGGAGGCAGTCGGATCTGAAGGTGGCAGCGTGACCAAGAGGCGATGGTCAACATGTCGAAATGGTCGAGGGTGGTCGATGGTGGCTGGGTTAAGTATGCATGTGCACAGGTATGTATGTGCATGTAAGTAAAGGGAAGAAGAAGGAGGAGGAGTGGTTTCAGATTTTCAGGGTGATCGACCGTGTGTTGCAAGCAAATTTTAGGGGTGGTACTACCAAGTGGTAGTTTGGCTGGGCAAGGGAAAAGTGAGTGAACAGACGTGAGGATCACTGAGATCTAGAGACCTGTTACTTGGTACTTTGGCACGATGGGAAAACACGATTGTGGAAAGGAGTTTTTTTAGGGTCGGCGCATTGGTACTTTAAGAAATGGGAAAGTACCAGGTGGTGCTTTGGCAAATTCAGAACGGACGGTGACTGGGGAAATTTTCACGTGCGCAACGTGGCGTTTCGAGAGTGATACTTTGACCAAGCTGGTACTTAGGCAAAGACGAAGGAAAATGAGGTTTTAAACGAAGTTTTAAATTGAAAACCAGTTTTTATTAAAATAGGGAATTAATTAATTGATTAATAAAATATTATTTTATGACAAAGAGAAGCATAATTTAGTGGGCAGGCGAAAAGCAAGACGATGGCAAGGGAACTTGACTTCTGGAGTTCCACAGTTTTTAAAAATAAAATAAATAGGAAATAATTTAAATGAAAACATAAATTATTTATTAAAAGATAGTTTACAAATGAGACGATAATGAAATTTGGAAATATTTGTCGTATAAAACAAACAGAGCAAAATACCGTGTGCGACGCACACACTTTAGTTATTCGTTATTATAATAGACAAATTACTTGGTTTGAACAATACAATCATATATATTTTCCTGTTGATTAAAGATCTTAGAATAGAAAATAAATTATGCTTAATCTTGTCCAGTATAAACTGATAGCTAATATTTCAGATTGAATTGATATTAAAAACCATTATAAGTAATATTGATAGGATAGACTTCACGTAGATCATTTCGAAGATTCCGGAATTTATATTCCACTTCGATTTTATTTATGCGTCGCATATTGAAGATAATTGAAGAAGAAGGCATGCAAGGGCCATTCTTGAATAGTACCTTCGGTTTGTCCAGTCCCAGGGCAACTTGTAAGGACGGATGCCTGATAGAGTAATTCTAACTGATCACGTATATTGATCTCTCCAAACATATTTATATGGTGGCAGAGGAATTCATTTCTCTTGCTTTATACCTATAATATATTTTTGGGAAAGTCAATTAGTGATCGGTGAGTTTTGACGATGTGGCATTCAAAGTAAATGAACTGATGATGATAAAAGGGTAAGTCTAGCCTCAAGCCTCACACCCTGGAAATGACAAAAATCAGGCAGGGAGCATGGCTATGTGGGTCGCTCCCAATAGAGTGTAGCATCACCTATCTAGAGAAATTCCTTTTGTTTCTTATTCTATTAATTCTGTCCCGCTCGGGAAATGGTTGCCGTACACAACCAATGGTGATATACATTCGATACACTCAAGAGAAATGAGTGGTCGGTCATGTGTGGGCCGGGTTGCAAGACGTTCTTGTTGAACCCAGTGTATTTGCCTCTAGAGATACACTATCTGAAGGTGGTTCCATACCTTGTCATAGTCGGAAATCCATTATCCATAAGCGCCAGGAGGTTTTTATTTGTATACTATATAGAAGAATGTGAGATGCAAGAATTCTTCTAACATTCTAAATTATTTGTGAAAACTCTAAACACTATGATAATATATGATTTAAAGTATACAAAGTATTTTATTCTCATAAGGTAAAAACCTGTTCCGTATTTACGGCATGGTCTTATGAGATATTTTTATTCCTTTAACTTGTTTAAAATCGTTTATTCATACCAGTCCCCTGACTGACCCAGAGTTTATTTTTTGTGTTTCCCTAAAACTCTTGGGTACTCATAACACTTGTTATGGGTAGACAAGTGAATCAGGTCATACATGGAATAGCTGGATGGAGTTTCTTCATGCTGATCTACCTGTCTATCCATGTTTGATTAATAAGTACTGCAAGTTTGGGTTATCTATGATGTTATGAATAATTAAAGTTGTACTATGTTATGGCATGTATCCCTAGCCCTAATATGTTATGATGTACTGTGTTCTGATGTATAATATTATGAAGTATTATCTTTTATTTAAAATTCCGCTGTGAGATTCTGATGCTTTCTTTAGTTCAATCTATTTCTTATTCTTATATAATGACACGATTTCCGATGTGTTCGAAAGTTGGGTCGTTACAGTAACAGTTTCTGGCAGTAAATGGTGTGATTAAACCATGAAAATAAAAGTAGTTTACTCACCAGTAAAACTTGAAATTCTCAGGTTTCCTCTTTCACTGATTTATGTTTGAAGTGTTCTGAGTTTGTGAAGAAAATGAATTGTGTTCTCCTCTATTTATAGGTGCATTAAAACTATTAAATATTCATCTTTTAATGTCGGTCTAATCATAGGAAGGACAAATTCAGAAGTGCTAGTCCTCTTAATGACTGAAAAAGAAAGAAAACCTACGTTCTACTAGCTGTGCTAATACCTGCCCCCTAATTTACACATGATTGAGGTGTTTTCTATGCTAAGAAACATGTGTTTTGTACCACTTCTCTGTCATAAATGGCTGTTGATATCCCCTTTCTTAAATGCATGTGTACTTCAAATGTTTACCCACTAATCAAATCTTTTTCCTTGGCTGAGAGGATGATCAGAACTTGCAGCACCTAATCATTATTCCGCCAAGTGGTATATTGTGGTTTGCGGCCAAAAGATGAGGTGTTCATGTAAATTATCTAAGAAAGGTTTGATTTGTACTATGTTTTGAAAAATGAAAAATATCCTGAACATAAATGGTGCGGCCATGTGCAAGTATAATTCTTTCAACATCCTATTTTCTAGCCTATTTCTAGTGTAGGTTGTATACTAATCCTATTTATATAATGAACAGGTCTTGTAAATATAGGTCTTGTGTAAATATAGGAGAATGGACACTACAGGTTAAATGTTTTTCATGTGAGAAAAATGGATTTTTTCCTCTTTAACTTTACAATGTGACAAAGGGATAGATTTGTGTAAAATTTTGTCAAATGATCTTATGTTTTAAAAACTTAAGAACTTACGAAAAACAAAGTTTTAAATTCTTAGTATTTGTGAAACAAGCTAGGTGTTAACACAAAAGAAATGGCATTTTTCATTCTTGATACTCATACATATGACACATGGTTTTGTACAAATGTTCTCGTACACAAGACTTTTAAATTTTAAAATTGTTTTAAGATATGAATTATTTACATTTAAAATTTGTTAAATTAAAATTGATAAATTTTATTAATAAATGTTAGTTAGAAGCCGGGCCATTACAAGTTTGGTAGCCAGAGGACTTCAGATGATTAAAATGAAACTCAAAGATGGTTGGTTCTTCGATTATGAACTCTTCTGGGGTGGTCGGAGCTAAATTGATGTGATGTTGATTGTGGGATGATGCACAATGCAGTATGATTATAGATTGACTCAGATAGGAGTTGGTCGCGGAAGATATTGAAATTTGTTTGAGAAGTGGCACGAACTAAAAGATGAATTCGTCAAGGAGGATGGCTTGAAAGATTGGAAATGCCAAGGAAACCTTAGTTATTGCAGCTTTTAGCGGGATCAAAGCAGGGGTATCGTGGGGACGCCCATCAGGTCAGATGGATCGTGTACCTGGATCGAGCTCGAGGATTATCTAGTCGTCTCGGATAGAGACAAACATACACAAGATAGTGTACGGCGGTCTATCTAGAACCGAGGTTTCCATTCTCCCTTGACGAACGACAACGACCGGTTATTCGATGATTGATATATTTAAGGCTTTAGCCGATGATTGCTAGGATATTGGTTCTATGGATGTTATGGTTGATTATATGCTTTCTTCTCTATTTCTCTAGGTAGGCCATCAGTGTAGGTCGTGGAAGAGAAGTGAGATTGGGGGATGACCTTTTCCTATGATTGGAGTGGCATATTATAGATGATTATCGTGTGCCAACTCTATGACTGCAAAGACTGGTCAGATGGTTGAACTATCTATACTCATATATCATCTGTAACTATTGATTCTTATTTTATCGCTCACTAAGACTGTTGTCTAACTCAAAGTTTTATGCTTCCTCTTATTACCCTGGGTTTGCTCATCAATGTTGTTTGTGAGTAGACCAAGATAGCATGTAACAGGTTTTTGTGTCGATGATGTTGTGCGATGATGAGCAGGAGGATGGCGTATTACTTCTTACTATATAAATACTTGTTGATTTCGCTATATGTTGATGATTGTTGATACTTTGAGAGATATGTAGTAAGGCTTGATGTGCAAATATTTATTTACATATATGTTTTGTATTAATGACTTTGAGATGTTATAGAGATTTGATTTTTTGTTTTGTTATGCTTCACTACTATATCTTGTTGTATATTTTCTAACATATGTTATCCATGCATTATTAGTTATACGATAGGTTCTTTTTTGGGTTATTACCCCTTGGTGATCATCCCATGTCAATCTGGCACATCATGTAGTGCACTTTTCCTTTATTTATTGAAGGAGTTATGGGGTAGTTGTCACATTTGGTATCAAGCTTTGGTTAATCGATTTTACCCAAAGTCGCGAGCGGAATAGCATATGAGAGACGTACTTGTAATTTTTAATGGATGAAAGTTGTAGTGTATTATATTTTGTATAGTAGATTAGTAAGAACTTGAGCACTGTAGTTGCTTTTTTCTAATATGGATTGATCGTTCTCATTTCAGATAGGCAATGATTCATTGAACTTCGGGATATGCTGCTAGGGAAGAACCTGCCATTTGAGGGGTAGGCAACGGTATCCAAACGGGGGTTGCTGTTGCTTACCCGATTATCCTGCTATGTTTGACGCCATGATAGAAGTGATCATGGGGAGGACGCCCACTTCATAGGTGGAAGTAGAGGGTGGTGTTCCTATGAAGGCATCTGGACGGTTGATTCCATTAAGCTCTATAAGGACTATACTTCTCTGGGCAGCAAGCCATTTACAGGGACAGAACATACTGTAGTGATCCAGAATTGGTTGGATACATATGTTCGTATCTTCGGAGACCTAGGAATCAATAATGCAACTAATAGGAAGTTTGCATCGAGGCAACTGCAAGGACGAACAATGGAATGGTGGAACTCCATTATTTAAGGACTCCAAAGGATGATATTTATTGGGATCAGTACCGAAACAGGTTCGAGGCAAAGTTTATTTTAACAGTCTAAAGGTCGACTCTCTTTATGAAGTTTGTTGAGCATAAGCAAGGAGGTAGACCTATGTTTGAGTGTGTGATTGAGTTTGGAGCTTTATATAAGTATGCTCGTTCATATATTGAGACTCTTTATCAGAATAATGAGAAGTTTATATTGGATTTGGATGATTGTCTAAGGAAACAACTAATAGACCATATCAATGATCCTTGTGAGAAGCTAGTCGAGAAGGCTTTAAGGAAGGAGAGTTCGTTTCCATAGAAGGTAGAGGTTGTTGTTGAGTGTAAGGAGGAGTCGAAGCCATAACAAGGTGGCGGTAATAAAAAAAGTGTAATGGTAAAAGGAAACAACAATAACAAGTGGAAAATGGCAAAAAGAAACCTAAATGTGAGGTTACCCGCTACAACTGCTAAGAGAAGGGTCATTATTCCAAGGACTGTAAGAACCCTAGGTGAGAGGAAGTTGTACAATTGTGATAAGTCTGGGCATATAAGGAAGAATTGTCCAGAACCACCTAGGGATAAGTAGGTTGTGAGAGCATATGCTTTGGATGTTGTGTTGTCTTCCTCAAGGGGTCCGAGTGTTGTGGAAAAGGGGAAGAGTGATGTTGTGCAAGGTATGCTTTCTATCAGAGACGTTTTAGTTCCAGTTTTGTTTTATACTAGAGCATCACATTCTTTTATTTGTAATGAGCTAGTTTGCAAGTTAGGTTTACATGTGAGATTGTTGATAGACTATTGGTTGTGACTAACCCAGTGGGGGGTTCCTCTACTCTTTGTATGATTTTTCGTGGTCTAGTCTTATCGAGCCATGGTTGCTCTGTTGTTTGTGATTGATTTGTTTTGAACTTCACTGGGTTTGGGATTATTTTGGGTATGGACTGGGTCAAGAGGTATGCGGCTATTGTGGATCGTAAGAGGCTCAAGGTAACGATCGAGAATATGTAAGAGGGAACGATGGTGATACGCTGTTTACTATAGGATGGTGTTTTGGTCATCTTTTTATATTCTCTTGTGACTCCATGAAAAGGCTTGTCACTGGTGCCAATCTCTAGTGAGTTTTTTGTATGTCTCAGAAGAGGTCAAAGGAATGTCGTTGCATCAAGAAATTGAGTTTAGATTGATCTAGTGGATGGAGCCAGACCTATCGTTATGCCTTTTGAGTGGATGGCGCCTAAGGAACAACGAAAGTTGGAGGTGCACATGAATGATCTTTTGAGTAAAGGATTCATTAGGAGAAGCATATCCGAATAGGGCACACCAGTTGTGTTTACGACCAAGGCCGATGGGTCATTGCGATTTTGTGTGGATTATCATAATCTACACAAGGTGACCAAGAAAAACAAGTATCCATTGTCGAGAATCGACAAGGCATTTTCCTAAATGGATTTGGAAATGGGATTTCATCCACTGAAGGCGACTAGGGATAGTGTGTTGAAGACTGCTTTTAGGACACCATCTGAATTCTATGAATAGTTAGTGATGCCTTACAGATTGACTAACACTCCAACATATTTTGTGGATCTTATGAATTGATTTTTCAGGGATCAGTTGAACAAGTTCGTGCTTTTGGTCATAGACGATATATTGGTTTATTCTAAGACCAAGGAGTAACACAAGACACACTTGAGGATTGTTTTTGGAATTCGACGAAATCATCAGTTGAAGGCTACGTTTTCGAAGTGTCATGTCTGGAAGAAAGAAGTGAGATTCTTAGATCATGTCGTATTGGGACAAGGAATAGCGATGGATCCTGCTAAGGTGGCAACAATCTATGTAATGACCCAAGGAGTTTCGTCCCCGAAAATCGACATAAATACCTTTACCATAACTTATGCTGACCTTCCAAGCACCGAAAACACTGGAACGTTTATAGAAAGAATTTAGAGGGTGAGATAAGAAAGAAAGAAAGTTAGAATAGAAGAAGAAGAAGAAGAACCAATAACACAGAGTCTCACATCGCAGCGAAACAAAATATAATTCAGAAATAAATATTTATTGAGAACTTTTAAAAATACTTACAATATCATAGTACATCAACATCTCTGGACAGTTATAATAATCTGTCCTCATATACACAGCGGAATAGTAATCATATCATACATCTGAAAACCTTTAGCTTATCACTGGACTTCACCGTACCTGATAACCTGAACCTGTACACCCCGGGCTAACCCGAGCATTTACAAAATACCGGGTCAGTCTGGTGAACCAGAGTGAGAAAAAAAACTCGCACGGTATTAAGGTAACACACAACTTGATTTTTAAAGTTAAAATCCTTTCGAAAGAAAAGGATAATCGTAAGACCAAATCCACATATAAATACGGATGGTTTTCACCTTACGATAACCCAAAACAGTTTTGAAATCAATATCTTTTCTGATATTATAATAGTGTCTACATACAAGTAAATATCAATCTAGTGGAACGATTGCATCTCACGCTCCACATATATATATATATATATATATATATATATATACAATCCAAAACCGCGGGAGCTTATTGGAGATTGGATTCCGACTATGACAAGGTATGGGACCACCTGCCGATAGTGCATCTCTAGAGGCGAATACACTGGGTTCAACAAGAATGCCTTGCAACCCGGCCCTCACACGACTGACCACCCATTTCGCTTGAGTGTATCGAATGTATATCACCAACGGCTGGGCTCTAACCACCGTTTCCCGAAAAGGAACAGCATCAAAATAGATTAAAGAATGAAATGAATTTTCTCTAGGTAGGTGATTATACACCCTAATGGGAGCGACCAACATAGCCATCCTGCCTGCCCGATTTCTGTCATTTCCTGGTTGATGAGGCTTGAGGTTAAAACCTTTTGACATCTGGCTACCATTCACTTTGAATGTCACATCGTCAGATCCGTCAAGTCACTAATTGACGTCCACAAATATACTCTGGGTATAAAAGAAGTGCCCCACTTTGCCACCACTCGGTATATTTGTAAAAATCAACGTACGTGGTTTCAGGAAATACTCCGTCAAACATTTGTCCATACAAGTCTCCCAGGAACAGGATGAACCGAAGGTACTCTCCTACTGCATCCAATATAGGAATCACCCCATGGATCAGTAGCGATAGTCCTTGCAATCCACAGATTCCAACCACGACAGAACCCCAGTATATCTCCGGGTCGAATCAGAGATTGTAAGTGGTTCTTCCGTTTTATGAAGATCTATGGTCTTCACATGCTCCATCTCGATCGTCGTCTGTTATCTTCTATAATTTCGTATTTGTTGGTTGGAATGGTTTTCGAATATATATTTGATCCCAGTCTTTCCATACCAACAATCGAAAAGGTCAAATTTGATAGTTGATTATTTAACTATCAAATAAACATCCATGAAATCATAAAAATAGATTTATTGGTTTAGTACTCAGCATCACTTGGCTTCTTTAATTAAAATCAATTAAACTTGAATCTTCAAATATTGAGAAAAACATTTCACTTATTACCTTAATATACTGATATTCGCAAAACCATTCCATTTCAATATGTGAAAGAATATATTATATAACGATATCCAATACCCATTTGACTATCATTAGCAAAACATTACCATAACATTTCGTTAATTATAACTAAGAAATCAGTTCAGCTTACTATTCGACGTTACGCCAACCCTTCTGTTTCCATTACTTGGAAAATATCCAATCCTTATTCTTATAGAATAAACCATTCTATATCTTATTCCTTTACTTTTCGAAATTCTCGCCAATCTCCTTTTAATTCCGTTACTAGGGAAATACCACCTCATATTATTTCCATTGCTTTGGAAATCTTAACATACATTCTTTCCATTACCAACTAGTATCATCCTTAGATAGTCCCGAAGTCGTTCAAGTTAGGGTATTTTAATTACCTCTTAGACCTTGATCAGCAACGTTCTCATCTTAAGATACATACGAGTTGTAATTCAAGAACCGATATTCAATTTAATATCGAAACATATCCCACTTATCTTGTTTATTTAAATATAGCCTTATAGTTCTTATTACCCTTTTTAGAAATTTCTCTTTTTAATTATTTTCTTACTAAACATTTCTTTTATTACTCTCGACTTATTAAAATAACTTTATTTCCTAAACTGGATAATTATTGCAAATCCTTTTCCACTTCTTTTACCAAACCCAAATTTAAATCTCTTTTTCCCAATTCCCTTTTTCTTTTGGAAAATCTCTTTTCAAATCCATTGATTTAACTTAATACCATTATTAAGTATTTCCAATTTAAAATGATGCTTAAACTCATATTCCATTGATAAACCTTGTTTATAAATTTCAGATTTAATATAAACCCTTTACATCTTCATCTCCCTTTACTTAATTCAAATGTTAAGTAAAACTTTTTTCATTTAGGCTATGTATTCGCTTAGACCTCTTCATTGCTTCCTTATAAGACTCGATATCAATAATAAAACTCATTCCTGGCCTCTTATCAACACTCGACTATATTAGTTACTTTAAATGTATTTCATTTAAGTAGCGATTACTTAAATTATAACAACTTATTTACTTCAACATTAATCATTTCAAATTCAATTAACTTCCTTATTTACTAGAATAAATAATAATTTTTTTTAAATCTTACTAAGATTAACCAATTATTAAGTTATTTCACTAATTTAAAAGTTTAACTTAGTATAAATGGTCGACTCAGTCAACACAAAACACGATTTATCTTCTAACCAACCCCAGTTAATTCATCCTTTAAATTAATTAAAATATAATTAATTTAAATAACTCCATTTAATCGTTCCTTAAACGTGATTAATCAAATACTTAACCGCTAGGATATTTCTTGCTCTTTGCTAATAATTCTTATCGACATAAAATTCGTTTTATAAACCAAATTTCATAATTACTTATAAACTTTACTAAATAATTAATATTTATTTCCTTTTAAATAATTTTCATTTAAAGTAATAACTTTCAAAAACCTATTTTCGTTAAAATATATTAATAACTTCAATACTGTGGATTCACAGTCGGTAAAATCTATATTTAAAATCGATTGATTTCTTGGCCAGGTGATGCCAATCTCCCAACCAATACTATCCATTTGTGCATATCAGAATAACTGTTGAAATATGGTTCAACCATTAACAACAATAATCAATCAATTAACGGCCAATTCAAACAATTCAAGCACGTTTACAAATGTGAACAATCAAGGGAAACTCCCTTATTCGGGTCAAATCAAAATGATTGGTATTTCTTCTGAAATTAAACGACCGTTCAATTTCCAGTAATTAAATCAACAATAATGATATAACTAGCAAGCGGTCAATCATTAACAACCAGTACATGCAAAATAAAAACCCAATTTATATAAAATATAAATGGTGAGAGCTGAGTGAGTTTAACTCACCTGGATTTGAATTTGTCGATAAAAAGGTCTGTTTTAGTCAAATTAAACAAACGTTTAATTTTACTAATATTCCCAATTGTTCTTGATCATGACCAATTCTGCTCCATCTCGAAGTTCTTGTTTCTATGTTTCCAACGAGCCTGATCGCGTTAAAATTTGTTAACGGATGTACGAGATATCGTATGAACAACCTTATAAAATAATTAGATTTTAAACGTTGATTTTGTTTTAAATTTATACTGGGCTTTTACCTTAACCCTTCGGCCTAAACAAGGCTAACCCATTCCCCTTTTAACCCTATTTTCGGACCCCTCATTCTCATTCAATCCGCCGCCGCTAATTTCATCGTTCATGACTGAAAATGAAAACCCTAATCCCCTTTCGATCCTCAGCCGCCAATCGGAGTTTGATGGTGTCGCAACCACCCCTACGCACCCCATCTTCTTCGATCTCCCCTTTCCTCTTCGTCCCTGATTGTGTCTGCAACCTCTTCAACAACCGTCGCTTCGCTGATCGAACCCCAAACACCCAAAATTAAAGCGGCCTCCTCCACCGTATGCTACGGTCTTCCGACAACCACAACGAGGTAACTTCCGTTGCTCCTAGGTCTTGGGTTTCCGAACGGCTTCAACAAAAATCAGCCCCAGAACCCTTCAGATCGGACGCGCACTACTTCGAATAAAGCTAAGTCATTTACTCTATTTTTTTTTACTGAATTATTTGTTTGATTTTCTTTTCTGGTGGTTTCGAATTGTCCTTGACTTAGATGAAAACTTGTTTGGTTAATACGTGTATTTATAGTGGTTGGAAATTTAGATAACACCTACGTCTATCAGTGGCCATGAATTGTTAATTCAATTAAGATTCGAATCTGTAGGTGAGATTTTTGGTTTGGATTTTAGTATAAGATTTTTAGCACTTGTTGATCGGTTCGAAATGGATTCTGATCGAACTGTAGATTAGATAGGACTGGGCTATGAATTGTTAATTCAAATCAGAGACTTGGAACCTATATATTAGATTTGATTCCCATTTTTAAATATAAGGAAACAATGAATTTTGTATTCGAGATTGATTTTATACATATATATGAATATATATATATATATATATGTTAGTAGTTCTGTACAGATTTTTCTTTTCTCTAGCATGTGCGTTATACTGATAAAATTGATGTATGAATGCACATACATATCTCTTTTTACCAGCTACACATTATACTGTTTCCCTTAGCTGTTCATCCCTATATAGTCTTGACGTATGACTATATGTATATATATGGTTTGTTTCACTGGTTTCTTTCTGTTCCTATTCCTATATACATTAGCTTTTCATTGATTTATGTACTTTCTATACCCTATCTTTTCTTAGCTGTTCTTGTATTTATAGATTATCATATTCATAGTTGTTCATATGAATCGCTTAGCTGTTTCCTACTTAGATTTCTTATAGTTGTTCTCTTTGTTTTGTTTTGCTGAATACCTATAATAGTTTAGTTATTTGATTATATTTTTCTTTTCATCAGCTGATTTTTCTTAGCTGTTCTAGCCATTTGGTTTTACTGTTTTCTTGAATGAAACAGATCTTGTTGGAATTTGTATTTACAATGCATTGTTATGCCTATCCTAATTGGCATTGTACGGCTGATTTATGTGTATGCTTTTTCTTAGTTGTTCTTACTATTCTATAGCTATTTATCTAATTGAGAGTTGTTTTACTTTTTTTTCCCAGGAAAGGGACATGACAGCAGGGGTTAAAAATTTTGATGAACGGTGATGCTCCTTTTTTTCCTCAACACATGTATATGTTTGGCATTTGTACAAGTATGATGTGTACTTAAGGGGTTGTAAACTGATGGATGTTATTTCGGTAATATGGATTGTGCTTAATGGATGTTTCCATATATACTGCAAGTATTATACACTGCAAGTATTTTTATTTAGTCAATATGTTTGGCATTTATGATGAATGTTATTTATATTCCCTTTTTCATGAATGAATCATGGATCGGTCATTGTTTTTATTGTACAAATATGATATGTACTCGTTTCGTCGAAACTAGTGAAAATGTTGTTGGATATATATATACATATTGAAAATATGGTCGGTGTTTACGTCATACACGAGTTTTGGGTTATTATATTAAATCTCATACAATCTCGATACACTAGAAATTAAATTCAATTAGCTAAATTAAAGAAAATAAATTAATATCATTGTATTTATTAAAATAACAGTTTCAGTTCCAATCAGTAGGGAATTCAAAACTCAACCATTAACATTCTGGGTTTTAAAATGATATTCTATTTATATAAAAGTCCAATTTATAATTATATAAATTATACGTCCATATACTATTTAATAAATGAATCATATATTGTTAATCCATTTAAAATTCCAAATCGATATTTAAATAATAAAATATATTAAATATCTGACTACCACAAATACAGGTCGTTACATTCCTTCCCCCTTAAAATAATTTCATCCCCGAAATTACTAAGTAAGAGGAACGTTCTAATCACAATTATTCTCTAAATAATTATTATAGAGTTATCATCAAAATTCTAAGTTATGTACATTTAAATATATACGAAAAACTCGTCAATATCTCCTCGGTATTGCTCGACCAGACGAACTACATCCGCCATTCCGGGCTTCACCCATCTCAAAAGAGAACAAAATCAAATGGCTACTCGATTCCAAAGTATAAAATCAACCATTAACCAACGATATTAAGGTTTACCTGTTTGTCGAGCAACCCAACTCAAATTACAAAGCAATTAACAGCTCTTTTCATTTCCAACATGCCCTTAGCTTGAAAATAACCATTTCAGGGTTAAATCCTTCTAGTTTCATCTCATATTTGATTTTATTCAAATTTATTAGATTGGATTCTATTATCTTCGTTTTCAATTTATTAAATCATTTGATGAATTTATTCAATCCATCTTACCAATAATCAATCAACAATGCACAACAATTAATCAAATCAACAACTTTTATTTCCAAACTCCAAATTTTAATTTCTATTGTCCAACTCTTAACCATGTTAAGTTTCAAACTCATATTCAATTAACTATTTACTTTTCTAATTTACACACCGCATTTCAAACTCAAATTTTGATTTTTATTTCGAACATTACCCATTTTCTCTTTCTAATTTCATATATGGAAAGTTCTGGTTATATTAGACCATCCCAATTGCTAATCTAAATCGAATTTGATTCAAATAAGGTAAACAACTAAAAACCAATCTTAAAATTATTCCTTTTCTATACAAAAATATAATATGGCCAAAATTATTTCATCCGACCATCTTTATAAAACATTATTGTGTCAGTTGCTAGTTCAAAATCGAATTGATCAAATAACACAATATAAACGTTTTTATATAGAATTTACAAATACGCTCTCATATATATACACTCAAACTCAATCTAGGGTGTTACTAACCCCATCTCTATTGAGTTACGCCACAGAGCCAAGGTTACTACTCAACCAATAGCTCTGATACCACTGTAACGATACAAGGATTTTCTGCCTCGAAAATCGACATAAATACCTTTAGCATAACTTATGCCAACCTTCCAAGCACTGAAAACACTGGAACGTTTATAGAAAGAATTTATAGGGTGAGATAAGAATGAAAGTTAGAATAGAAGACGAAGAAGAGCCAATAACACAGAGTCTCACATTGCAGCGGAACAAAATATAATTCAGAAATAAATATTTATTGAGAACTTTTAAAAATACTTACAATATCAGAGTACATCAACATCTTTGGACAGTTATAATAATCTGTCCTCATATACACAGTGGAATATTAATCATATCATACATCTGAACACCTTCAGCTTGTCACTGGACTTCACCGTACCTGATAACTTGAACCTGTACACCTCGGGCTAACCCGGGCATTTACAAAATACCGGGTCAGTCTGGTGAACCAGAGTGAGAAAAAAACTCGCACAGTATTAAGGTATCACACAACTTGATTTTTAAAGTTAAAATCCTTTTGAAAGAAAAGGATAATCGAAAGACCAAATCCACACATAAATACAGACGGTTTTTACCTTACGATAACCCAAAACAGTTTTGAAATCAATATCTTTTCTGATATTATAATAGTGTCTACATACAAGTAAATATCAATCTAGTGGAACGCTTGCATCTCACACTCCATATATATATATATACACACACACACACACACAATCCAAAAACGCGGGCGCTTATTGGAGATTGGATTCCGATCGACTATGACAAGGTATGGGACCACCTTCCAATAGTGTATCTCTAGAGGTGAATACACTGGGTTCAACAAGAACGTCTTGCAACCCGGCCCTCACATGACCGACCACCCATTTCGCTTGAGTGTATCGAATGTATATCACCAACGGTTGGGCTCAAACCACCGTTTCCCAAAAAGGGACAGCATCGAAATAGATTAAAGAATGAAATGAATTTTCTCTAGATAGGTGATTATACACTCTAATGGGAGCGACCCACATAGCCATCCTGCCTGCCCGATTTTTTTCATTTCCTGGTTGATGATGCTTGAGGTTAAAACCTTTTGAACGTCTGGCCACCATTCACTTTGAATGCCACATCGTCAGATCCGTCAAGTCACTAATTGACGTCCACAAATATACTCTGGGTATAAAAGAAGTGCCCCTCTTTGCCACCACTCGGTATATTCGTAAAAATCAACGTACGTGGTTCCATGAAATACTCTGTCAGACATTCGTCCATACAAGTTACCCAGGAATAGGATGAACTGAAGGTGCTCTCCTACTGCATCCAGTATAGGAATCACCCCAGGGATCAGTGGCGATAGTCCTTGTAATCCACAGATTCCAACCATGACAGAACCCCAGTATATCTCTGGGTCGAATAAGAGATTGTAAGTGGTTCTTCCGTTTTATGAAGATCTATGGTCTTCACATGCTCCATCTCGATCGTCGTCTGTTATCTTCTATAATTTCGTATTTGTTGGTTGGAACGGTTTTCGAATATATATTCGATCCCAGTCTTTCCATACCAACAATCGAAAAGGTCAAATTTGATAGTTGGTTATTTAACTATCAAATAAACATCCATGAAATCATAAAAATAGATTTACTGGTTTAGTACTCAACATCACTTGGCTTCTTTAATTAAAATCAATTAAACTTGAATCTTCAAATATTGAGAAAAACATTTCACTTATTACCTTAATATACTGATATTCGCAAAACCATTTCATTTCAATATGTGAAAGAATATATTATATAACGATATCCAATACCCATTTGACTATCATTAGCAAAACATTACCATAACATTTCGTTAATTATAACTGAGAAATCAGTTCAGCTTACTATTCGACGTTACGCCAACCCTTCTGTTTCCATTACTTGGAAAATATCCAATCCTTATTCTTATAGAATAAACCATTCTTTATCTTATTCCTTTACTTTTCGAACAAACTCCTTTTAATTCCGTTACTAGGGAAATACCAACTCATATTATTTCCGTTGCTTTGGAAATTTTAACATACATTCTTGCCATTACCAACTAGTATCATCCCTGGATAGTCCCAAAGTCGTTCAAGTTGGGGTATTTTAATTACCTCTCAGACCTTGATCAACAACGTTCTCATCTTAAGATACATACGAGTTGTAATTCAAGAACCGATATTCAATTTAATATCGAAACATATCTGTAACACCCCACACCCACTAAGGTCACTCACTAAGGGAATGCCTTAACTTCGGTGGAGTATTTTAAGTGAATATAGAACAGAAAAATTACAACAGACAGATATGCATAATCATACCAACTTCACACCATTTCATTAACATGAATATTAACCCCATCGTCCCCCACGTAATTCGCTAACATGACATAATTAAAAGGGAAGATTCATCACACATACAATGGGTTCAACTTGCATAACATTAGCATCAACATGGGTTTAAAAGGTGTCAACATGCATATAGCATCAAACCCAACTAGCATAAATAATCAACCCAAACTTGCATGAATCACATATGTCATAAAGAGGTTAAATTGCATAAGTTACTTATGTCATACAAAGGGGTAAACTTGCATATGTATGTATGACATACAAAGGGGTTAACTTGCATATGTATGCATATCATACAAAGGTGTAAACTTGCACATGTTACTTGCACATAATCAAACACCAAACTTGCATAACATGTCATATATGAACTTGCATATAATCATACACCAAACTTGCATAACATATCATAAATGAACTTGCATATAATCATACACCAAACTTGCATAACATATCATATATGAACTTGCATATAATCAAACACCAAACTTGCATAACATGTCATATATGAACTTGCATATAATCATACACCAAACTTGCATAACATATCATATATGAACTTGCATATGATCAAACACCAAACTTGCATAACATGGTGTCATAATGGATCAATGTTTATCATAGCGATTTGCATAACTAGCATCATGAACACATAGCCTAAAACTTGCATAACTTGCATAACATCATGATCACATAGCATATGACTTGCATAACTTGCATAACATCATGAACATATAGCATATGACTTGCATAACTTGCATAACATCATGAACATATAGCATATAACTTGCATAACTTCATGAACACATAGCATATGATAACATAACTTGCATTGATCCACATTCATAGCCATAACCTCATTATATCCTATCATAATCATTTCAACAATTGGTCATTAAGGCTATAGAAACTCACAACTTGTTGATTAGCACTCCTATGAAGAGGATTAAGTTGCTAGAGTTGATTAGAAGTTGATTTGAGAAGCTATCTCCCTCTTTAATTTGATGGAGGCTCCTTCAAGTTGCATTTTGACGGCATAATGACGTTGTCTCCAATTTTAGTATGAATTAGGGTAGTCTTAGGGTGTATTTATAGAATTAGGATTTAGTTTAGGCCCTTAGATTAACCCTAGATTAGGTTAGAGCCGTCAGATCTCGTCACAAGCCACCAGACACAGCCCAAATTTCTTCAGGCTGCACCCAGGTCACACAGACCGACAGGGGGGGTCGACCCCTGTGTCGACCCCTGGGTCGACCCCTAGGGAGGGGGTCGACACCCATGTCGACCCTAGGGTCGACTCCCTCTGCCTGGCGGGAATTTTTCCCGCCTCTTCTGAAATGTGAAATTTCTGTTTTTAAATCTGTTTTGAATTTCTGAAAACTTCTTCGGGCCTTAACTGGGTCATACGGACTCCGATTTTCGAAAACTCGGACTCTATTTCGCGTATTTTTCCGAGACGAACGCAATGGCATAGCCCGTTTCCCCTGATTCAGATTTTAAAATTCAATTCTGCCCTGTTTTATATTATAGCAAGTTATTCAACATACGGGGTGTTACATTCTCCCCTACTTAAAGGATTTCGTCCCCGAAATCTCTAAGTCAAGAAAAACGTACCCTACCATCCAAACAACCATCTACTCAAACCATCAAACACTGGCATCCATTGTCCTTAAAATTTCTAATGCTGTATGAACATATGCAAAGAGTGTGTGTATATGTTCCCTATCTAATGCAAAATCAGGCGGCCTACTGATTCAATTGACCTCCTTAATGCAAACCATGATAGTGCCATGCATCCAATATGTATGCGAAAGAACCCTATCGACACATACTATTTCTACATGTGTGCACAATCATTCACCAAAATGCATCATCCATACGATAGCACAACCATTATACATCCATTAATATAGCTACCTACACACAATTATATGCAATATGCAATATGAAGTGATTGAGCCGATCTAGTGCCTAGAGTGTGTGTATATGCATCCACGAGCAACCACTTGCATCCACTCGCATCCATCAATCATAACATGTCTCAAACACATGTTTCAACCATAGGTTTACCCTATCTAAAGGTCAAAGGTACTAATGAGAGGACATACTAAATATAAGATAAGTACTAGACAAACGATAAAGGAGAAGTTAAAAGACATACCCTCCAAAATGGAATGGGTACAATGAACGAATCTTCGCTTCTGTCTCCCAAGTAGCATTGCTCTCATCTTCTCCCCATTGCACTTTGACTAGTCGAACCTCTCTGTTTCACAACTTCCTAATCTCTGACCCAAGGATGCGGGTAGGAGCTCGTCGAATAGTCGCATCACGCTCTACCTCCACTTCTCTAAGCAAGCTCGGCTCTACCACCTCTGCGGTCTCATGTAGGCACTTCCTCAAATATGACACAAGGAATACGTCATGTACTCCACTAAATCTCTTGGGTAAATCCACATTATATGCCATGGAGCAGTCCTCTTGCTCTTCACGGGTATGAAATGGGCGCTCTTAGTAAGTCTGTCTACCATAACCCACATTCCCGTATTACCCTTCCTCGATCTCGGTAACCCATCAATAAAATCCATCGAGACGCTATCCCACTTCCATTGTGGAACTTCCAACGGGTGAAGCAACCCACCTGGTTTCTTTTGCTCTGCTTTCACTTGTTGGCACACCAAGCATCTAGCGACATACTCGGCCACATCTTTCTTCATACCGGCCTAAAAGAAAACTCGCTTCATGTCTTGGTACATCTTGTCCCCACCGTGATGAATGGTCATCTTCGAACGATGCGCATCATCAAGTATAACCTTCCTCAAACCCTCGTCTTGCGATACACAAAGTCTACTGTCTCTACGCAACCACCCCCTATCGTCTAGGGTGTACCTACTCAAATGGCTGGACGACTCCCCCCTTATGAGCCTCTCTACTAACTCAACCAACTGTGGGTCGTCCCGCTGTGCCTCGCCAAGCCGTCCCAAAATAGTAGGTCTGACCTCTAAGGATGCTAGCAAACCGGGTACAAAGTCAACGGAAGGTCTAAAATCAATCATCGAGATAAATTCCAAGCTTCGTCGTTCCACGAACAATGGACTCAAGGACAACCTTTTTCTGCTCAAGGCGTCCGCCACCATGTTACCCTTGCCAGGGGTATAC
The DNA here is from genome assembly GCA_030737875.1 of Allium sativum. NCBI lineage: Eukaryota > Viridiplantae > Streptophyta > Magnoliopsida > Asparagales > Amaryllidaceae > Allium > Allium sativum. The sequence goes on from CM060921.1 coordinate 181,436,518, forward strand.
GCTATCTCGAAATCATAGGATGTTAAGAACTCCATCCACCTTTGTTGTCTTAAGACTATGCGCTCGCAGAGTCCCCAACACTTCCCTAAGATGTAGGGCATGCTTTTCTTCACTTCTAGAGAAAACCAGGATATTCTCCCATGCAAAATCATCAACACTATCCATCTCTCACGCAGACCATCCTAGTCGAACTCGACATCCCCCAAATGCAAGCCCCAAAGGCCTAAACCAATATCAGACAAACACCCAAGGGATACCTCCTTCGAATTCAAACGACCTACGTGAGATGATACTAGTAAAAACGGCTAAATAATTAAGCACTTGTCCAACTCTGGATGTCCTTGCCAGTCTCGCTCCAAAACCACCGTTGATCAAATAACTGGCTTTGCTTAACCTATTAAGCACATACGAAAACTTATTTCGCTCTTAGAAAAGACCAAGATGTCATCCACAAAGACCACTACGAAGTTATTTAGGTACTCCCTGAACACCCTACTCATCAAATCAACAAAGTATGCAGGGGCGTTTGTTAAACCAAATGGCATCACCAGCCACTCATAGAAACCATCCGGAGTCCTAAAGGCAGTCTTCTCTATACTATCCTCAGCCACTCTCAACTGATGAAACCCCGTGGCTAAGTCCAACTTGCGAAAATACTGAAGCGCCAACCATCTGATCAAAAAGATCATCAATCCTCGGCAATGGGTGTCTATTCTTCTTTGTGAGCTTGTTGAGTTCTCTATAGTCTGCACAAAGTCTGAGGGACCCATCCGCCTTCGTGGCAAAAACTACTGGAGCACCCCACTCCGATATACTTCGTCTTATGAACCCCTTCTCAAGCAACTCTCCTACTTGCTTATGGAGTTCCCTCCTCTCACGAGGAGCCATGTGGCGCACTGGTAAAGATACTGGTTTAGCATTATCCACCAGATATATTCGGAAGTCTATCTCCCGCTTCGGAGGTAAGCCCTTCACCTCCTCAAACACATCCGAGTATTCCTGGACCACTCTAACAGATCGCAAACTCTCGACCGAAGCATCAAGCGATTCAAGATAACTTAGCATAACAGAATCTATGGGATTACAAGAGATCTCGAGAGTGTTCCCCAAGCGGGTCATGAGCCTAACAACTCTCCTTTCACAATCAAGAACGGCACCATTACTGGATAACCAGTCCATGCCCAAAATCAACCCATAGCCCGTGAAGCCCAAAACAAAAGCATCACATCTAAACTCAACGCTAAGTATAGAAATCTTCAAACCCAAACATATCATGGACAAATAAGTGGAGCCCCCAATTGGGTTTGAAGCAACCAAGGGATCATCTACTAGACTGGTGTCTAAGTGCAGTGACTCAACTAATGATGATGAGATAAACGAATGCGATGCGCCAGAGTCGAATAAAGTTTGAACAGGATGATCGAGAGAACAAACTTTCAACCTAGACGGTCCTACCCCCATCAGGTATACTAGCCGTGAGGGAATACATCTACCCTCCAAAAGATCCTGTACTTTGTCCTTACCTTTTTGCACAATCCTAATAAGGTGTCCTATTTCTCCAAAATAACTAGCCTTCTCCTTTACATTCTCCTTTCATGACCTTCTCGCCACGATGAGGTTTCGTCCTTTATTTACCAAATAGCTATTTGAACCTTCCTCCCTCGTCCATCTTAAAGGTACCCATAAGCCCTCCACCTCCTTGGACTAACTTCTTAGCCCGACAAACGTCTTAGTCCCTTGAAGTGGTTCTTCCGTCCTTCATACGGAAGTCCTTAATTACCTTAAAAAGACATCTATACGCGGAGGGGAAATTCAAAAAGAGATAGAGGAAGAGATTCAAAACGGAGAATCGAAGGAAGGATATATGGCTCTTGGGGATTATGTTCTTTTCTTTCAAAAACTTTTCTCTTAAAAGACATGTTTTTGAAAATACTTCTTCCAAAAATGTTTTTAGAAAAATAGTTTTCTAAAAAATTTATCTGTTCTGGTAACCTTAAGCTCTGATACCACGTGTAACACCCCACACCCGCTAAGGTCACTCACTAAAGGAATGCCTTAATTTCGGTGGAGTATTTTAAGTGAATATAGAACAGAAAAATTACAACAGGCAGATATAAGTAATACTTGAAATTTAAAACATCATTTCATTGCAGCAGAAGGTAAACATGTTTGGTTACATATCAAAAACCAACAAGAGTCAAGTACAAAATATCCATCTCGTTAAAACATAAGTACATAATCCCACTATATAACTAATAGCCATAATAGAAAAGATAAGTTGGGCTTTACATCACGGTCCAAGCTCCAAAAGATAAATAAAGCAATCTGATCAAAGCCCACTAGTGCTAGGCCCACTCTGATAACCTGAGGGTTGGGAAAAAGATAAAAACAACGGGGTCAGACATAAGTCTGAGTGAGCCCTATAACTTTAACAATACAATCATTAAAGTAATTAGGGTATGATATAAACCTGGTACGGTACGACTGGGGATAAATGACTACACTAAGCAGCCAACTAGACTCAGGATGAACTAAGATAACGGTAAAGACGTGCTTATCTGCCCAAGGATAAATACTACACTGCACCACCCCAGATCTACCCACCCAAGGGTAATTTCTAACTGCACCACACCAGTCATTCCTACTTAAAGGTTGATCCCTCCCAAGGACTTAGAAAAATTTACCTAGTAGTTTCGTGTACCCATAGCTGACTACATAGGTGCCGTCTGCCCCTATCTCCACTAGGTGTAACCTGTACTAAGAAATCTTAATAGTAGTCTCTTGTACCCCTAGCTGACTACATAGGTGTCGTCTGCCCCTATCTCCACTAGGTGTACCCACTACTCCCCAAGCGATCGGCTCCCTACCGTAGATACCCGTGCCGGCCCCACAATGGGGTGTATCACTCCCCAAAGTGGCAACCCGATACAACAAATGGTGCACGGCTTATACCTACATGGTGCAACAACGTCTTACCTACCAGCCCGGGTCCACACACGCATATGAAACCCGTTGGACTCGCGTTGCCACCGCTAACCCGTTTTTGGCCTCTTATAGTCAAGCCCAGTACGCGTGTCCCGTCCTCGACATGGGTCGAGCCCACTAAGATACATATGGGTTACTGGTTGAAATGGGCCCCCACAAGCTACCCACCTAAGCTTGTCACTTTATCTAGTGCATCCCACTTAACCCTTTTTAATAATCATGTCCACTTACATATTTAAAGTTTGGTTAAGTCATCTAATCATATTTTAATTGCCACTCAAGGCAACCACTAGATTTTCCCCATGCCACCCAAGGCACTTACTTGATTTCCACATGCCACCCAAGGCACTTACTTAACCCTTTAATCATGTTTAATTACATGTTCCACTTTGGTTAAGTATTCTAATCGTATTTTCTATTGCCACCCAAGGCAACCACTAGATTTTCCTCATGCCACCCAAGGAACCCACTTAACCCTTCATGCCCCACTACATGCTTATCTGGTTAAGTGTTTCTTAATTGATTAAGACTGTAACCTTTGCAAAGACCTCTCACATTAGACTATCTTTTATGGCAGCTGGATTTGCCGGTCGGGTCCGGGCAGCCTTACGCCATAACCGAGTCTAACCTCGTGTCTTTACACTTGTCACGTATTTAGTTTATGCCTAAGACCTCTCACATTGGGCCAATCATTTGTAGCCGCTGGATTTGTCGGTCGGTTCCCGGCAGTCTTATGCTACAAAAGGGTCCAACCTCGTGTCTTAGTCGATTAATTACACCTAATTAATCACCCCCATAATTTGTATTAATTATCCCTAATTAATTACAAATTTAACAATGTACATAATTGACTCAATTATGTCCATCCACTTTATGGTATGCATAATCATACCAACTTCACACCATTTCATTAACATGAATATTAACCCCATCGTCCCCCACGTAATTCGCTAACATGACATACTTAAAAGGGAAGATTCATCACACATACAATGGGTTCAACTTGCATAACATTAGCATCAACATGGGTTTAAAAGGTGTCAACATGCATATAGCATCAAACCCAACTAGCATAAATAATCAACCCAAACTTGCATGAATCACATATGTCATAAAGAGGTTAACTTGCATAAGTTACTTATGTCATACAAAGGGGTAAACTTGCATATGTATGTATGACATACAAAGGGGTTAACTTGCATATGTATGCATATCATACAAAGGTGTAAACTTGCACATGTTACTTGCATATAATCAAACACCAAACTTGCATAACATGTCATATATGAACTTGCATATAATCATACACCAAACTTGCATAACATATCATATATGAACTTGCATATAATCATACACCAAACTTGCATAACATATCATATATGAACTTGCATATAATCAAACACCAAACTTGCATAACATGTCATATATGAACTTGCATATAATCATACACCAAAATTGCATAACATATCATATATGAACTTGCATATAATCAAACACCAAACTTGCATAACATGGTGTCATAATGGATCAATGTTTATCATAGCGATTTGCATAACAAGCATCATTAACACATAGCCTAAAACTTGCATAACTTGCATAACATCATGATCACATAGCATATGACTTGCATAACTTGCATAACATCATGATCACATAGCATATGACTTGCATAACTTGCATAACATCATAATCACATAGCATATGACTTGCATAACATGCATAACATCATAATCACATAGCATATGACTTGCATAACTTGCATAACATCATGATCACATAGAATATGACTTGCATAACTTGCATAACATCATGAACATATAGCATATGACTTGCATAACTTGCATAACATCATGAACATATAGCATATAACTTGCATAACTTCATGAACACATTGCATATGATAACATAACTTGCATTGATCCACATTCATAGCCATAACCTCATTATATCCTATCATAATCATTTCAACAATTGGTCATTAAGGCTATAGAAACTCACAACTTGTTGATTAGCACTCCTATGAAGAGGATTAAGTTGCTAGAGTTGATTAGAAGTTGATTTGAGAAGCTATCTCCCTCTTTAATTTGATGGAGGCTCCTTCGAGTTGCATTTTGATGGCATAACGACGTTGTCTCCAATTTTAGTATGAATTAGGGTAGTCTTAGGGTGTATTTATAGAATTAGGATTTAGTTTAGGCCCTTAGATTAACCCTAGATTAGGTTAGAGCCGTCAGATCTCGTCACAAGCCACCAGACACAGCCCAAACTTCTTCAGGCTGCACCCAGGTCACACAGACCGACAGGGGGGGTCGACCCCTGTGTCGACCCCTGGGTCGACCCCTAGGGAGGGGGTCGACACCCATGTCGACCCTAGGGTCGACTCCCTCTGCCTGACGGGAATTTTTCCCGCCTCTTCTGAAATGTGAAATTTCTGTTTTTAAATCTGTTTTGAATTTCTGAAAACTTCTTCGGGCCTTAACTGGGTCATACGGACTCCGATTTTCGAAAACTCGGACTCTATTTCGCGTATTTTTCCGAGACGAACGCAATGGCATTGCCCGTTTCCCCTGATTCAGATTTTAAAATTCAATTCTGCCCTGTTTTATATTATAGCAAGTTATTCAACATACGGGGTGTTACATTCTCCCCTACTTAAAGGATTTCGTCCCCGAAATCTCTAAGTCAAGAAGAACGTACCCTACCATCCAAACAACCATCTACTCAAACCATCAAACACTGGCATCCATTGTCCTTAAAATTTCTAATGCTGTATGAACATATGCAAAGAGTGTGTGTATATGTCCCCTATCTAATGCAAAATCAGGCGGCCTACTGATTCGATTGACCTCCTTAATGCAAACCATGATAGTGCCATGCATCCAATATGTATGCGAAAGAACCCTATCGACACATACTATTTCTACATGTGTGCACAATCATTCACCAAAATGCATCATCCATATGATAGCACAACCATTATACATCCATTAATATAGCTACCTACACACAATTATATGCAATATGCAATATGAGGTGATTGAGCCGATCTAGTGCCTAGAGTGTGTGTATATGCATCCACGAACAACCACTTGCATCCACTCGCATCCATCAATCATAACATGTCTCAAACACATGTTTCAACCATAGGTTTACCCTATCTAAAGGTCAAATGTACTAATGAGAGGACATACTAAAGATAAGATAAGTACTAGACAAACGATAAAGGAGAAGTTAAAAGACATACCCTCCAAAATGGAATGGGTACAATGAACGAATCTTCGCTTCTGTCTCCCAAGTAGCATTGCTCTCATCTTCTCCCCATTGCACTTTGACTAGTCGAACCTCTCTGTTTCACAACTTCCTAATCTCTGACCCAAGGATGCGGGTAGGAGCTCGTCGAATAGTCGCATCACGCTCTACCTCCACTTCTCTAAGCAAGCTCGGCTCTACCACCTCTGCGGTCTCATGTAGGCACTTCCTCAAATATGACACATGGAATACGTCATGTACTCCACTAAGTCTCTTGGGTAAATCCACTCTATATGCCATGGAGCAGTCCTCTTGCTCTTCACGGGTATGAAATAGGCGCTCTTAGTAAGTCTGTCTACCACAACCCAAATTCCCGTATTACCCTTCCTCGATCTCGGTAACCCATCAATAAAATCCATCGAGACGCTATCCCACTTCCATTGTGGAACTTCCAATGGGTGAAGAAACCCACATGGTTTCTTTTGCTCTGCTTTCACTTGTTGGCACACCAAGCATCTAGCGACATACTCGGCCACATCTTTCTTCATACCGGCCTAAAAGAAAGCTCGCTTCATGTCTTTGTACATCTTGTCCCCACCGGGATGAATGGTCATCTTCGAACGATGCGCATCATCAAGTATAACCTTCCTCAAACCCTCGTCTTGCGGTACACAAAGTCTACCGTCTCTACGCAACCACCCCCTATCGTCTAGGGTGTACCTACTCAAATGGCTGGACGACTCCCCCTTTATGAGCCTCTCTACTAACTCAACCAACTGTGGGTCGTCCCGATGTGCCTCGCCAAGCCGTCCCAAAAGAGTAGGTCTGACCTCTAAGGATGCTAGCAAACTGGGTACAAAGTCAACGGAAGGTCTAAAATCAATCATCGAGATAAATTCCAAGCTTCTTCGTTCCACGAACAATGGACTCAAGGACAACCTTTTTCTGCTCAAGGCGTCCGCCACCATGTTACCCTTGCCAGGGGTATACGCTATCTCGAAATCATAGGATGCTAAGAACTCCATCCACCTTTGTTGTCTTAAGACTATGCGCTCGCAGAGTCCCCAACACTTCCCTAAGATGTAGGGCATGCTTTTCTTCACTTCTAGAGAAAACCAGGATATTCTCCCATGCAAAATCATCACCACTATCCATCTCTCACGCAGACCATCCTAGTCGAACTCGACATCCCCCAAATGCAAGCCCCAAAGGCCTAAACCAATATCAGACAAACACCCAAGGGATACCTCCTTCGAATTCAAACGACCTACATGAGATGATACTAGTAAAAACGGCTAAATAATTAAGCACTTGTCCAACTCTGGATGTCCTTGCCAGTCTCGCTCCAAAGCCACCGTTGATCAAATAACTGGCTTTGCTTAACCTATTAAGCACATACGAAAACTTATTTCGCTCTTAGAAAAGACCAAGATGTCATCCACAAAGACCACTACGAAGTTATTTAGGTACTCCCTGAACACCCTACTCATCAAATCAACAAAGTATGCAGGGGCGTTTGTTAAACCAAATGGCATCACCAGCCACTCATAGAAACCATCCGGAGTCCTAAAGGCAGTCTTCTCTATACTATCCTCAGCCACTCTCAACTGATGAAACCCCGTGGCTAAGTCCAACTTGCGAAAATACTGAAGCGCCAACCATCTGATCAAAAAGATCATCAATCCTCGGCAATGGGTGTCTATTCTTCTTTGTGAGCTTGTTGAGTTCTCTATAGTCTACACAAAGTCTGAGGGACCCATCCGCCTTCGTGGCAAAAACTACTGGAGCACCCCACTCCGATATACTTCGTCTTATGAACCCCTTCTCAAGCAACTCCCCTACTTGCTTATGGAGTTCCCTCCTCTCACGAGGAGCCATGTGGCGCACTGGTAAAGATACTGGTTTAGCAATATCCACCAGATATATTCGGAAGTCTATCTCCCGCTTCGGAGGTAAGCCCTTCACCTCCTCAAACACATCCGAGTATTCCCGGACCACTCTAACAGATCGCAAACTCTCGACCGAAGCGTCAAGCGATTCAAGATAACTTAGCATAACAGAATCTATGGGATTACAAGAGACCTCGAGAGTGTTCACCAAGCGGGTCATGAGCCTAACAACTCTCCTTTCACAATCAAGAACGGCACCATTATTGGATAACCAGTCCATGCCCAAAATCAACCCATAGCCCGTGAAGCCCAAAACAAAAGCATCACATCTAAACTCAACGCTAGGTATAGAAATCTTCAAACCCAAACATATCATGGACAAATAAGTGGAGCCCCCAATTGGGTTTGAAGCAACCAAGGGATCATCTACTAGACTGGTGTCTAAGTGCAGTGACTCAACTAATGATGATGAGATAAACGAATGCGATGCGCCAGAGTCGAATAAAGTTTGAACAGGATGATCGAGAGAACCAGCTTTCAACCTAGACGGTCCTACCCCCATCAGGTATACCAGCCGTGAGGGAATACATCTACCCTCCAAAAGATCCTGTACTTTGTCCTTACCTTTTTGGACAATCCTAATAAGGTGTCCTATTTCTCCAAAACAACTAGCCTTCTCCTTTACATTCTCCTTTCATGACCTTCTCGCCACGATGAGGTTTCGTCCTTTATTTACCTAATAGCTATTTGAACCTTCCTCCCTCGTCCATCTTAAAGATACCCATAAGCCCTCCACCTCCTTGGACTAACTTCTTAGCCCGACAAACGTCTTAGTCCCTTGAAGTGGTTCTTCCGTCCTTCATACGGAAGTCCTTAATTACCTTAAAAAGACATCTATATGCGGAGGGGAAATTCAAAAAGAGATAGAGGAAGAGATTCAAAATGGAGAATCGAAGGAAGGATATATGGCTCTTGGGGATTATGTTCTTTTCTTTCAAAAACTTTTCTCTTAAAAGACATGTTTTTGAAAATACTTCTTCCAAAAATGTTTTTAGAAAAATAGTTTTCTAAAAAATTTATCTGTTCTGGTAACCTTAAGCTCTGATACCACGTGTAACACCCCACACCCGCTAAGGTCACTCACTAAGGGAATGCCTTAACTTCGGTGGAGTATTTTAAGTGAATATAGAATAGAAAAATTACAACAGACAGATATAAGTAATACTTGAAATTTAAAACATCATTTCATTGCAGCAGAAGGTAAACATGTTTGGTTACATATCAAAAACCAACAAGAGTCAAGTACAAAATATCCATCTCATTAAAACATAAGTACATAATCCCACTATATAACTAATAGCCATAATAGAAAAGATAAGATGGGCTTTACATCACGGTCCAAGCTCCAAAAGATAAATAAAGCAATCTGATCAAAGCCCACTAGTGCTAGGCCCCCTCTGATAACCTGAGGGTTGGGAAAAAGATAAAAACAACGGGGTCAGACATAAGTCTGAGTGAGCCCTATAACTTTAACAATACAATCATTAAAGTAATTAGGGTATGATATAAACCTGGTACGGTACGACTGGGGATAAATGACTACACTAAGCAGCCAACTAGACTCAGGATGAACTAAGATAACGGTAAAGACGTGCCTATCTGCCCAAGGATAAATACTACACTGCACCACCCCAGATCTACCCACCCAAGGGTAATTTCTAACTGCACCACACCAGTCATTCCTACTTAAAGGTTGATCCCTCCCAAGGACATAGAAAAATTTACCCAGTAGTTTCGTGTACCCCTAGCTGACTACATAGGTGCTGTCTGCCCCTATGTCCACTAGGTGTACCCTGTACTTAGTAATCTTAATAGTAGTCTCTTGTACCCCTAGCTGACTACATAGGTGTCGTCTGCCCCTATCTCCACTAGGTGTACCCACTACTCCCCAAGCGATCGGCTCCCTACCGTAGGTACCCGTGCTGGCCCCACAATGGGGTGTATCACTCCCCAAAGTGGCAAGCCGATACAACAAATGGTGCACGGCTTATACCTACACGGTGCAACAACGTCTTACCTACCAGCCCGGGTCCACACACGCATATGAAACCCGTTGGACTCGCGTTGCCACCGCTAACCCGTTTTTGGCCTCTTATAGTCAAGCCCAGTACGCGTGTCCCGTCCTCGACATGGGTCGAGCCCACTAAGATACATATGGGTTACTGGTTGAAATGGGCCCCCACAAGCTACCCACCTAAGCTTGTCACTTTATCTAGTGCATCCCACTTAACCCTTTTTAATAATCATGTCCACTTACATGTTTAAAGTTTGGTTAAGTCATCTAATCATATTTTAATTGCCACTCAAGGCAACCACTAGATTTTCCCCATGCCACCCAAGGCACTTACTTGATTTCCACATGCCACCCAAGGCACTTACTTAAACCTTTAATCATGTTTAATTACATGTTCCACTTTGGTTAAGTATTCTAATCGTATTTTCTATTGCCACCCAAGGCAACCACTAGATTTTCCTCATGCCAACCAAGGCACCCACTTAACCCTTCATGCCCCACTACATTCTTATCTGGTTAAGTGTTTCTTAATTGATTAAGACCGTAACCTTTGCAAAGACCTCTCACATTAGACTATCTTTTATGGCAGCTGGATTTGCCGGTCGGGTCCGGGCAGCCTTACGCCATAACCGAGTCTAACCTCGTGTCTTTACACTTGTCACGTATTTAGTTTATGCCTAAGACCTCTCACATTGGCCAATCATTTGTAGCCGCTGGATTTGCCGGTCGGTTCCGGGCAGTCTTATGCTACAAAAGGGTCCAACCTCGTGTCTTAGTCGATTAATTACACCTAATTAATCACCCCCATAATTTGTATTAATTATCCCTAATTAATTACAAATTTAACGATGTACATAATTGACTCAATTATGTCCATCCACTTTATGGTATGCATAATCATACCAACTTCACACCATTTCATTAACATGAATATTAACCCCATCGTCCCCCACGTAATTCGCTAACATGACATACTTAAAAGGGAAGATTCATCACACATACAATGGGTTCAACTTGCATAACATTAGCATCAACATGGGTTTAAAAGGTGTCAACATGCATATAGCATCAAACCCAACTAGCATAAATAATCAACCCAAACTTGCATGAATCACATATGTCATAAAGAGGTTAACTTGCATAAGTTACTTATGTCATACAAAGGGGTAAACTTGCATATGTATGTATGACATACAAAGGGGTTAACATGCATATGTATGCATATCATACAAAGGTGTAAACTTGCACATGTTACTTGCATATAATCAAACACCAAACTTGCATAACATGTCATATATGAACTTGCATATAATCATACACCAAACTTGCATAACATATCATATATGAACTTGCATATAATCATACACCAAACTTGCATAACATATCATATATGAACTTGCATATAATCAAACACCAAACTTGCATAACATGTCATATATGAACTTGCATATAATCATAAACCAAACTTGCATAACATATCATATATGAACTTGCATATAATCAAACACCAAACTTGCATAACATGGTGTCATAATGGATCAATGTTTATCATAGCGATTTGCATAACTTGCATCATGAACACATAGCCTAAAACTTGCATAACTTGCATAACATCATGATCACATAGCATATGACTTGCATAACTTGCATAACATCATGATCACATAGCATATGACTTGCATAACTTGCATAACATCATAATCACATAGCATATGACTTGCATAACTTGCATAACATCATAATCGCATAGCATATGACTTGCATAACTTGTATAACATCATGATCACATAGCATATGACTTGCATAACTTGCATAACATCATGAACATATAGCATATGACTTGCATAACTTGCATAACATCATGAACATATAGCATATAACTTGCATAACTTCATGAACACATAGCATATGATAACATAACTTGCATTGATCCACATTCATAGCCATAACCTCATTATATCCTATCACAATCATTTCAACAATTGGTCATTAAGGCTATAGAAACTCACAACTTGTTGATTAGCACTCCTATGAAGAGGATTAAGTTGCTAGAGTTGATTAGAAGTTGATTTGAGAAGCTATCTCCCTCTTTAATTTGATGGAGGCTCCTTCAAGTTGCATTTTGACGGCATAACGACGTTGTCTCCAATTTTAGTATGAATTAGGGTAGTCTTAGGGTGTATTTATAGAATTAGGATTTAGTTTAGGCCCTTAGATTAACCCTAGATTAGGTTAGAGCCGTCAGATCTCGTCACAAGCCACCAGACACAGCCCAAACTTCTTCAGGCTGCACCAAGGTCACACAGACCGACAGGGGGGTCGACCCCTGTGTCGACCCCTGGGTCGACCCCTAGGGAGGGGGTCGACACCCATGTCGACCCTAGGGTCGACTCCCTCTGCCTGGCGGGGATTTTTCCCGCCTCTTCTGAAATGTGAAATTTCTGTTTTTAAATCTGTTTTGAATTTCTGAAAACTTCTTCGGGCCTTAACTGGGTCATACGGACTCCGATTTTCGAAAACTCGGACTCTATTTCGCGTATTTTTTCGAGAAGAACGCAATGGCATAGCCCGTTTCCCCTGATTCAGATTTTAAAATTCAATTCTGCCCTGTTTTATATTATAGCAAGTTATTCAACATACGGGGTGTTACATTCTCCCCTACTTAAAGGATTTCGTCCCCGAAATCTCTAAGTCAAGAAGAACGTACCCTACCATCCAAACAACCATCTACTCAAACCATCAAACACTGGCATCCATTATCCTTAAAATTTCTAATGCTGTATGAACATATGCAAAGAGTGTGTGTATATGTCCCCTATCTAATGCAAAATCAGGCGGCCTACTGATTCAATTGACCTCCTTAATGCAAACCATGATAGTGCCATGCATCCAATATGTATGCGAAAGAACCCTATCGACACATACTATTTCTACATGTGTGCACAATCATTCACCAAAATGCATCATCCATATGATAGCACAACCATTATACATCCATTAATATAGCTACCTACACACAATTATATGCAATATGCAATATGAAGTGATTGAGCCGATCTAGTGCCTAGAGTGTGTGTATATGCATCCACGAGCAACCACTTGCATCCACTCGCATCCATCAATCATAACATGTCTCAAACACATGTTTCAACCATAGGTTTACCCTATCTAAAGGTCAAAGGTACTAATGAGAGGACATACTAAAGATAAGATAAGTACTAGACAAACGATAAAGGAGAAGTTAAAAGACATACCCTCCAAAATGGAATGGGTACAATGAACGAATCTTCGCTTCTGTCTCCCTAGTAGCATTGCTCTCATCTTCTCCCCATTGCACTTTGACTAGTCGAACCTCTCTGTTTCACAACTTCCTAATCTCTGACCCAAGGATGCGGGTAGGAGCTCGTCGAATAGTCGCATCGCGCTCTACCTCCACTTCTCTAAGCAAGCTCGGCTCTACCACCTCTGCGGTCTCATGTAGGCACTTCCTCAAATATGACACATGGAATACGTCATGTACTCCACTAAGTCTCTTGGGTAAATCCACTCTATATGCCATGGAGCAGTCCTCTTGCTCTTCACGGGTATGAAATGGGCGCTCTTAGTAAGTCTGTCTACCACAACCCAAATTCCCGTATTACCCTTCCTCGATCTCGGTAACCCATCAATAAAATCCATCGAGACGCTATCCCACTTCCATTGTGGAACTTCCAATGGGTGAAGCAACCCACCTGGTTTCTTTTTCTTTGCTTTCACTTGTTGGCACACCAAGCATCTAGCGACATACTCGGCCACATCTTTCTTCATACCGGCCTAAAAGAAAACTCGCTTCATTTCTTGGTACATCTTGTCCCCACCGGGATGAATGGTCATCTTCGAACGATGCGCATCATCAATTATAGCCTTCCTCAAACCCTCGTCTTGCGGTACACAAAGTCTACCGTCTCTACGCAACCACCCCTTATCGTCTAGGGTGTACCTACTCAAATGGTTGGACGACTCCCCCCTTATGAGCCTCTCTACTAACTCAACCAACTGTGGGTCATCCCGCTGTGCCTCGCCAAGCCGTCCCAAAAGAGTAGGTCTGACCTCTAAGGATGCTAGCAAACCGGGTACAAAGTCAATGGAAGGTCTAAAATCAATCATCGAGATAAATTCCAAGCTTCGTCGTTCCACGAACAATGGACTCAAGGACAACCTTTTTCTGCTCAAGGCGTCCGCCACCATGTTACCCTTGCCAGGGGTATACGCTATCTCGAAATCATAGGATGCTAAGAACTCCATCCACCTTTGTTGTCTTAAGACTATGCGCTCGCAGAGTCCCCAACACTTCCCTAAGATGCAGGGCATGCTTTTCTTCACTTCGAGAGAAAACCAGGATATTCTCCCATGCAAAATCATCACCACTATCCATCTCTCACGCAGACCATCCTAATCGAACTCGACATCCCCCAAATGCAAGCCCCAAAGGCCTAAACCAATATCAGACAAACACCCAAGGGATACCTCCTTCGAATTCAGACGACCTACGTGAGATGATACTAGTAAAAACGGCTAAATAATTAAGCACTTGTCCAACTCTGGATGTCCTTGCCAGTCTCGCTCCAAAACCACCGTTGATCAAATAACTGGCTTTGCTTAACCTATTAAGCACATACGAAAACTTATTTCGCTCTTAGAAAAGACCAAGATGTCATCCACAAAGACCACTACGAAGTTATTTAGGTACTCCCTGAACACCCTACTCATCAAATCAACAAAGTATGCAGGGGCGTTCGTTAAACCAAATGGCATCACCAGCCACTCATAGAAACCATCCGGAGTCCTAAAGGCAGTCTTCTCTATACTATCCTCAGTCACTCTCAACTGATGAAACCCCGTGGCTAAGTCCAACTTGCGAAAATACTGAAGCGCCAACCATCTGATCAAAAAGATCATCAATCCTCGGCAATGGGTGTCTATTCTTCTTTGTGAGCTTGTTGAGTTCTCTATAGTCTACACAAAGTCTGAGGGACCCATCCGCCTTCGTGGCAAAAACTACTGGAGCACCCCACTCCGATATACTTCGTCTTATGAACCCCTTCTCAAGCAACTCCCCTACTTGCTTATGGAGTTCCCTCCTCTCACGAGGAGCCATGTGGCGCACTGGTAAAGATATTGGTTTAGCATTATCCACCAGATATATTCGGAAGTCTATCTCCCGCTTCGTAGGTAAGCCCTTCACCTCCTCAAACACATCCGAGTATTCTCGGACCACTCTAACAGATCGCAAACTCTCGACCGAAGCGTCAAGCGATTCAAGATAACTTAGCATAACAGAATCTATGGGATTACAAGAGATCTCGAGAGTGTTCCCCAAGCGGGTCATGAGCCTAACAACTCTCCTTTCACAATCAAGAACGACACCATTACTGGATAACCAGTCCATGCCAAAAATCAACTCATAGCCCGTGAAGCCCAAAACAAAAGCATCACATCTAAACTCAACGCTAAGTATAGAAATCTTCAAACCCAAACATATCATGGACAAATAAGTGGAGCCCCCAATTGGGTTTGAAGCAACCAAGGGATCATCTACTAGACTGGTGTCTAAGTGCAGTGACTCAACTAATGATGATGAGATAAACGAATGCGATGCGCTAGAGTCGAATAAAGTTTGAACAGGATGATCGAGAGAACCAACTTTCAACCTAGACGGTCCTACCCCCAACAGGTATACCAGCCGTGAGGGAATACATCTACCCTCCAAAAGATCCTGTACTTTGTCCTTACCTTTTTGGACAATCCTAATAAGGTGTCCTATTTCTCCAAAACAACTAGCCTTCTCCTTTACATTCTCCTTTCATGACCTTCTCGCCACGATGAGGTTTCGTCCTTTATTTACCTAATAGCTATTTGAACCTTCCTCCCTCGTCCATCTTAAAGATACCCATAAGCCCTCCACCTCCTTGGACTAACTTCTTAGCCCGACAAACGTCTTAGTCCCTTGAAGTGGTTCTTCCGTCCTTTATACGGAAGTCCTTAATTATCTTAAAAAGACATCTATACGCGGAGGGGAAATTCAAAAAGAGATAGAGGAAGAGATTCAAAACGGAGAATCGAAGGAAGGATATATGGCTCTTGGGGATTATGTTCTTTTCTTTCAAAAACTTTTCTCTTAAAAGACATGTTTTTGAAAATACTTCTTCCAAAAATGTTTTCAGAAAAATAGTTTTCTAAAAATTTTATCTGTTCTGGTAACCTTAAGCTCTGATACCACGTGTAACACCCCACACCCGCTAAGGTCACTCACTAAGGGAATGCCTTAACTTCGGTGGAGTATTTTAAGTTAATATAGAACAGAAAATTTACAACAGACAGATATAAGTAATACTTGAAATTTAAAATATCATTTCATTGCAGCAGAAGGTAAACATGTTTAGTTACATATCAAAAACCAACAAGAGTCAAGTACAAAATATCCATCTCGTTAAAACATAAGTACATAATCCCACTATATAACTAATAGCCATAATAGAAAAGATAAGCTGGGCTTTACATCACGGTCCAAGCTCCAAAAGATAAATAAAGCAATCTGATCAAAGCCCACTAGTGCTAGGCCCACTCTGATAACCTGAGGGTTGGGAAAAAGATAAAAACAACGGGGTCAGACATAAGTCTGAGTGAGCCCTATAACTTTAACAATACAATCATTAAAGTAATTAGGGTATGATATAAACCTGGTACGGTACGACTGGGGATAAATGACTACACTAAGCAGCCAACTAGACTCAGGATGAACTAAGATAACGGTAAAGACGTACCTATCTGCCCAAGGATAAATACTACACTACACCACCCCAGATCTACCCACCCAAGGGTAATTTCTAACTGCACCACACCAGTCATTCCTACTTAAAGGTTGATCCCTCCCAAGGACTTAGAAAATTTTACCCAGTAGTTTCGTGTACCCCTAGCTGACTACATAGGTGCCGTCTGCCCCTATCTCCACTAGGTGTATCCTGTACTTAGTAATCTTAATAGTAGTCTCTTGTACCCCTAGCTGACTACATAGGTGCCGTCTGCCCCTATCTCCACTAGGTGTACCCACTACTCCCCAAGCGATCGGCTCCCTACCGTAGATACCCGTGCTGGCCCCACAATGGGGTGTATCACTCCCCAAAGTGGCAACCCGATACAACAAATGGTGCACGGCTTATACCTACACGGTGCAACAACGTCTTACCTACCAGCCCGGGTCCACACACGCATATGAACCCGTTGGACTCGCGTTGCCACCGCTAACCCGTTTTTGGCCTCTTATAGTCAAGCCCAGTACGCGTGTCCCGTCCTCGACATGGGTCGAGCCCACTAAGATACATATGGGTTACAGGTTGAAATGGGCCCCCACAAGCTACCCACCTAAGCTTGTCACTTTATCTAGTGCATCCCACTTAACCCTTTTTAATAATCATGTCCACTTACATGTTTAAAGTTTGGTTAAGTCATCTAATCATATTTTAATTGCCACTCAAGGCAACCACTAGATTTTCCCCATGCCACCCAAGGCACTTACTTGATTTCCACATGCCACCCAAGGCACTTACTTAACCCTTTAATCATGTTTAATTACATGTTCCACTTTAGTTAAGTATTCTAATCGTATTTTCTATTGCCACCCAAGGCAACCACTAGATTTTCCTCATGCCACCCAAGGCACCCACTTAACCCTTCATGCCCCACTACATGCTTATCTGGTTAAGTGTTTCTTAATTGATTAAGACCGTAACCTTTGCAAAGACCTCTCACATTAGACTATCTTTTATGGCAGCTGGATTTGCCGGTCAGGTCCGGGCAGCCTTACGCCATAACCGAGTCTAACCTCGTGTCTTTACACTTGTCACGTATTTAGTTTATGCCTAAGACCTCTCACATTGGGCCAATTATTTGTAGCCGCTGGATTTGTCGGTCGGTTCCAGGCAGTCTTATGCTACAAAAGGGTCCAACCTCGTGTCTTAGTCGATTAATTACACCTAATTAATCACCCCCATAATTTGTATTAATTATCCCTAATTAATTACAAATTTAACGATGTACATAATTGACTCAATTATGTCCATCCACTTTATGGTATGCATAATCATACCAACTTCACACCATTTCATTAACATGAATATTAACCCCATCGTCCCCCACGTAATTCGCTAACATGACATACTTAAAAGGGAAGATTCATCACACATACAATGGGTTCAACTTGCATAACATTAGCATCAACATGGGTTTAAAAGGTGTCAACATGCATATAGCATCAAACCCAACTAGCATAAATAATCAACCCAAACTTGCATGAATCACATATGTCATAAAGAGGTTAACTTGCATAAGTTACTTATGTCATACAAAGGGGTAAACTTGCATATGTATGTATGACATACAAAGGGGTTAACTTGCATATGTATGCATATCATACAAAGGTGTAAACTTGCACATGTTACTTGCATATAATCAAACACCAAACTTGCATAACATGTCATATATGAACTTGCATATAATCATACACCAAACTTGCATAACATATCATATATGAACTTGCATATAATCATACACCAAACTTGCATAACATATCATATATGAACTTGCATATAATCAAACACCAAACTTGCATAACATGTCATATATGAACTTGCATATAATCATACACCAAACTTGCATAACATATCATATATGAACTTGCATATAATCAAACACCAAACTTGCATAACATGGTGTCATAATGGATCAATGTTTATCATAGCGATTTGCATAACTAGCATCATGAACACATAGCCTAAAACTTGCATAACTTGCATAACATCATGATCACATAGCATATGACTTGCATAACTTGCATAACATCATGATCACATAGCATATGACTTGCATAACTTGCATAACATCATAATCACATAGCATATGACTTGCATAACTTGCATAACATCATAATCACATAGCATATGACTTGCATAACTTGCATAACATCATGATCACATAGCATATGACTTGCATAACTTGCATAACATCATGAACATATAGCATATGACTTGCATAACTTGCATAACATCATGAACATATAGCATATAACTTGCATAACTTCATGAACACATAGCATATGATAACATAACTTGCATTGATCCACATTCATAGCCATAACCTCATTATATCCTATCATAATCATTTCAACAATTGGTCATTAAGGCTATAGAAACTCACAACTTGTTGATTAGCACTCCTATGAAGAGGATTAAGTTGCTAGAGTTGATTAGAAGTTGATTTGAGAAGCTATCTCCCTCTTTAATTTGATGGAGGCTCCTTCAAGTTGCATTTTGACGGCATAACAACGTTGTCTCCAATTTTAGTATGAATTAGGGTAGTCTTAGGGTGTATTTATAGAATTAGGATTTAGTGTAGGCCCTTAGATTAACCCTAGATTAGGTTAGAGCCGTCAGATCTCGTCACAAGCCACCAGACACAGCCCAAACTTCTTCAGGCTGCACCCAGGTCACACAGACCGACAGGGGGGGTCGACCCCTGTGTCGACCCCTGGGTCGACCCCTAGGGAGGGGGTCGATACCCATGTCGACCCTAGGGTCGACTCCCTCTGTCTGGCAGGAATTTTTCCCGCCTCTTCTGAAATGTGAAATTTCTGTTTTTAAATCTGTTTTGAATTTCTGAAAACTTCTTCGGGCCTTAACTGGGTCATACGGACTCCGATTTTCGAAAACTCGGACTCTATTTCGCGTATTTTTCCGAGACGAACGCAATGGCATAGCCCGTTTCCCCTGATTCAGATTTTAAAATTCAATTCTGCCCTGTTTTATATTATAGCAAGTTATTCAACATACGGGGTGTTACAATATCCCACTTATCTTGTTTATTTAAATATATCCTTATAGTTCTTCTTACCTTTTTTAGAAGTTTCTCTTTTTAATTATTTGCTTACTAAACATTTCTTTTATTACTCTTGACCTATTAAAATGACTTTATTTCCTAAACTGGATTACTATTACAAATCCTTTTCCACTTCTTTTACCAAACCCAAATTTAAATCTCATTTTCCCAATTCCCATTTTCTTTTGGAAAATCTCTTTTCAAATCCATTGATTTAACTTAATACCATTATTAAGTATTTCCAAATTAAAACGACGTTTAAACTCATATTCCATTGATAAACCTTGTTTATAAATTTCAGGTTTAATATAAACCCTTTACATCTTCATCTCCCTTTACTTAATTTAAACGTTAAGTAAAACTTTTTCATTTAGGCTATGTATTCGCTTAGACCTCTTCATTGCTTCCTTATAAGACTCGAGCTCAATAATAAAACTCATTCCTGGCCTCTTCTCAATACTCGACTATATTAGTTACTTTAAATGTATTTCATTTAAGTAGCGATTACTTAAATTATAACAACTCATTTACTTCAACATTAATCATTTCAAATTCAATTAACTTCCTTATTTAGTAGAATAAATAATAATTTTTTTTTAATCTTACTAAGATTAACCAATTATTAAGTTATTTCACTAATTTAAAAGTATAACTTAGTTTAAATGGTCGACTCAGTCAACACAAAACATGATTTCTCTTCTAGCCAACCCCAGTTAATTCCTCCTTTAAATTAATTAAAATATAATTAATTTAAATAACTCCATTTAATCATTCCTTAGATGTGATTAATCAAATACTGAACTGCTTGGTTATTTCTTGCTCTTTGCTTATAATTCTTATCGACAAAAAATTCGTTTTATAAACCAAATTTCATAATTACTTATAAACTTTATTAAATAATTAATATTTATTTCCTTTTAAATAACTTTCATTCAAAGTAATAACTTTCAAAAACCTATTTTTGTTAAAATATATTTATAACTTCAATACTGTGGATTCACAGTCGATAAAATCTATATTTAAAATCGATTGATTTCTAAGCCAGGTGATGCCAATCTCCCAACCAATACTATCCATTTGTGCATATCATAATAAATGTTGAAATAAGGTTCAACCATTAACAACAATAATCAATCAATTAACAGCCAATTCAAACAATTCAAGCACGTTTACAAATGTGACCAATGAAGGGAAACTCCCTTATCCGGGTCAAATCAAAATGATTGGTATTTCTTTTGAAATTAAACGACCGTTCAATTTCCAGTAATTAAATCAACAATAATGATATAACTAGCAAGCGGTCAATCACTAAAAACCAGTACATGCAAAATAAAAATCCAATTTATATAAAATATAAATGGGGAGAGCTGAGTGAGTTTAACTCACCTGGATTTTAATTTGTCGATAAAAAGGTCTGTTTTAGTCAAATTAAACAATCGTTTAATTTTACTAAAAATTCCCAGTTGTTCCTGATCATGACCAATTCTGCTCCATCTCGAAGTTCTTGTTTCTATGTTTTCCAACAAGCCTGATCGCGTTTAAATCTGTTAATGGATGTACGAGATATCGTATGAACAACCTTATAAAATAATTAGATTTTAAACATAGATTTTGTTTTAAATTTAAATTGGTCTTTTACCTTAACCCTTCGGCCCAAATAAATCCAACCCATTCCTCCTTTTAACCCTATTTTCGGACCCCCCCCCCCCACCCATTCTCATTCAATTCGCGGCCACTAATTTCATCGTTCATGACTGAAAATGAAAACCCTAATCCCCTTTCAATCCTCAGCCGCCAATCGGAGTTTGATGGCGTCACAACCACCCCTACGCTCCCCGTCTTCTTCGATCTCCCCTTTCCTCTTCATCTCTGATTGTGTCTGCAACCCCTTCAACAACCATTGCTTCGCTGATCGAACCCCAAACACCCAAAATTAAAGCGGCCTCCTCCACCGTACGCTACGGTCTTCCGACAACCACAACGAGGCAACTTCCGTCGCTCCTAGGTATTGGGTTTCTGAACGGCTTCAACAGAAATCAGCCCCAGAACCCTTCAGATCGGACGCGCACTACTTCGAATAAAGCTAAGTCATTTACTCTATATATTTTTCTACTGAATTATTTGTTTGATTTTCTTTTCTGGTGGTTTCGAATTGTCCTTGAATTAGATGAAAACTTGTTGGGTGAATGCGTGTATTTATAGTGGTTGGAAATTTAGATAAGACCAACGTCTATCAGTGGCCATGAATTGTTAATTCAATTAAGATTCGAATATGTAGGTGAGATTTTTGGCTCGGATTTTAGTATAGGATTTTCAGCACTTGTTGATCGGTTCGAAATGGATTTTGATCGAACTGTAGATTAGATAGGACTGGGCTATGAATTGTTAATTCAAATCAGAGATTTGGAACCTGTATATTAGATTTGATTCCCATTTTTAAATATAAGGAAACAATGAATTTTGTATTCGAGATTGATTTTGTACATATATATGAATATATATATATATATATGTGTGTGTGTGTGTGTGTTAGCAGTTCTGTACAGATTTTGCTTTTCTCTAGCATGTGCATTGTACTGATAGAATTGATGTATGAATGCACATACATATCTGTTTTTACCAGCTGTACATTATATTGTTTCCCTTAGTTGTTCATCCCTTTATAGTCTTGACGTATGACTATATGTATATATATGGTTTGTTTCACTGGTTTCTTTCTGTTCCTATTCCTATATACATTAGCTGTTCATTGATTTATGTACTTTCTATACCCTATCTTTTCTTAGCTGTTCTTGTATTTATAGATTAATATATTCATAGCTGTTCATATGAATCGCTTAGCTGTTTCCTACTTAGATTTCTTATAGCTGTTCTCTTTGTTTTGTTTAGCTGAATACCTATAATAGTTTAGCTATTTGATTATATTTTTCTTTTCATCAGCTGATTTTTTCTTAGCTTTTCTAGCCGTTTGGCTTTACTGTTTTCTTGGATGAAACAGATCTTGTTGGAATTTGTATTTACAATGCATTGTTATGCCTATCCTAATTGGCATTGTACGGCTGATTTATGTGTATGCTTTTTCTTAGTTGTTCTTACTATTCTATAGCTATTAATCTAATTGAGAATTGTTTTACTTTTTTTTCTCAGGAAAGGGACAAGACAGCAGGGGTTAAAAATTTTGATGAATGGTGATGCTCCTTTTTTTCCCTCAACACATGTATATGTTTGGCATTTGTACAAGTATGATGTGTACTTAAGTGGTTGTAAACTGATGGATGTTATTTCGGCAATATGGATTGTGATGTTTCCATATATACTGCAAGTATTATACACTGCAAGTATTTTGATTTAGTCAATATGTTTGGCTTTTATGATGAATGTTATTTATATTCCCTTTTTCATGAATGAAACATGGATCGGTCACTGTTTTTATTGTACAAATATGATATGTACTCGTTTCGTCGAAACTAGTGAAAATGATGTTGGGTATATATATATATATATATATATATATATATATATATATGTATGTATGTATGTATGTATGTGTATTGAAAATATGGTCGGTGTTTACGTTGTACACGAGTTTTGGGTTATTATATTAAATCTCATACAATCTCGATACATTATAAATTAAATTCAATTAGCTAGATTAACGAAGATAAATTAATATCATTGTATTTTTTAAAATAATAGTTTCAATTCCAATCAGTAGAGAATTCAAAACTTAACCATTAACATTCTGGGTTTTAAAATGATATTCTATTTATATAAAAGTCCAATTTATAATTATATAAATTATACTTCCATATACTATTTAATAAATGAATTATATATTGTTAATCCATTTAAAATTCCAAATCGATATTTAAATAATAAAATATATTAAATATCTAACTACCACAAATATGGGTCGTTACAATCCAGGAATAGATCAACCTAAGTATGTGACAAATGTTTGGAGTTTCCTTGGTTTATTTGGATATTACCGATGATTTATCAAGGATTTCTCGAACATAACTGCACCATTAACTGGATTGACGAAGAAGAGTCAGCTTTTCTCATAGACTGCAAAGTGTGAGCAAGCTTTTGGAATTTTTAAAGAGAGATTAACGGGTGCTCCGATGTTGACTATTCTGAGTGGGAATGAAGAGATGGTGTTATACACTGATGCATGTGGTACTAGACTCGAAGCAGCGCTAATGCAGAAAGATTGAGTTGTGGCTTATGCGAGCTAACAACTGAAGCCGCACGAAAGAAATTAATCGACTCATGATTTTGAGTTAGTGACGATAGTGTTTGCTCCTAAGATTTGGTGAAATTACCAGTTGGGAGTTAGATTCGAGTTGTTTACAGTTCATAAGTCGTTGAAGTACCTTTTCTCGCAATAGGATTTGAATCTTCGACATGGTTAGAGTTTTTGGCATCACATGATTTTGGAATAGCGTGCACTCCAGGAAAACATAGCATAGTGGCCCACAAGTTAAGCAGAAGACATGAAAGTTTGGGAGCCATGTTTGCAGAATGGTGGCTTCTCGATTATTTGGTTAGGTTTGATTTTAGGCCTCATTTTGAGTTAGAGTTGGAAATGTTAGCAAGCTTATCGATTAGACTGATTCTCATCGAAAGGATTGACGAAAGCCAGAAGCGAGACACTAAGCTTGGTAGAGATTAGAGATGAGAGTAAGACCCGAGAAAATAAAGGACTTTGAAGTCAATCAGGATGGTTGGGCTCGCAAGAGTGGATGTAACACCACACCTCCGTTAAGGTCACTCACAAAGGGAATGCATTAACTTCAACGGAGCGTCATAAGTGTATAGAACAGATAAATTACAAAACAAACAAAATTTAAACAACGAAAAATGAATAAAACTTTACTTTATTGATAAAACAGCTTGTACAAAGATTGTTTTCCAACACCATAACACCCTTACCCATTACAACAAAGCATCTGTCCTGTTTAACAAAATAAAGAAGCACAAAATGACAATGATATTCCCCATAAAGCATGAGTCAGCCATATCAGTGGAAAAGAGAGTCCAAACCTGTAACAACCCGAATTTTTACAACACGTTAAATCAAGAATCAAGACAGGATTAAACTTTAAATCCTGAATCAAGTGAAACGGGCTATGCCATTGCGTTCGTCTCGGAAAAATACGCGAAATAGAGTCCGAGTTTTCGAGAATCGGAGTCCGTATGACCCGTAAAAGGCCCAAAGAAGGTTTCTGGGAATTTGAATTTCGGAAACAGTTTTGGGAATCAGATCTGGGGGCTAGGCGGGAAGTTTCCCGCCTAGGCCATGTCGACAGTGTTGTCGACAGGCCTGTCGACTTGGGCCCAGACCAAGTCGACAACCCTGTCGACTTGCCTGTGGACAGGGGGTGGCCGAGGCAAGTTGCCTGGCGCACCTGTTTGTCTCACCTGGTCTTGTTCTTGGGCTGGTTCTGGAAGCTTCCGAGATCTAATGGTCCTAATCTATCCTAGATCTAATCCTATGGCCTAAAACACACCCTAATCTCTATAAAAAGACCCTAAACCTAACCTAAATCCCTAAAAATCAAACCTAGCAACTAAGTGCTGCCAAAATCAATTTTGATCATGGCCTCCATCTCCAATCCCTAGAGCCTATGCATTCAAATCGGGTTCAAATCAAAAGGTGCAAGCTTGCTACACCAAATAGAGGCCAAATCAACATTGCTATGCGAGTTTCATGAAGGCTCTTCTTCAAAGGAGCCACCTTTCTTCGTCAAGATGATGCATGACCCCTTTTCTAAGCCTTGCCTATGTAAGTTCTAGCTACTTTTGGATCAAAACGGTATTTTTAATGTTGACATGGGATAAAATAAGATAAAGCATAAGTATGCATGTATGTGAACCTAACTTTGTCCCTTTTCTATGATCTATGACCTTAGACTAAGATGTAGCAACTTAATCATGTCACTCATGTTATGTTTAGCCTAGTTTATCTTGCAAGTTTGGATCTTTGTCTATGGAAGATTTGCATGAACCTTTGGGAACCATTTGACTTGTGAAACATAGGCAAATACTTGACCTTGGGGCTTATGCATGCATATGAACACAAACCCCTTATGTTTCATGCATGTTTGTGGCAAAACCTCCTTATGATATTATGCAAGTTTGTGGCCAAATCCTATATGATAGTATGCATGCTTATGGTCAATCCCTATATGACTCTATCATGCATGTTTTAAGGCCAAACCCCCTTATGACGCCATGCATGTTTGGAGCCAATCCCTTTTGTGGCATCGTGCATGTTTTGGGGTCTACATGTAGCCATAGTATACCTACTATGTTGACTCGCTTTGCTTGCGTTGGGAAAACACGATTTTGGGTAGTTAGATAAACATGAACATGTCGCAAAATCTTAACTTGAATATGACATGTGTTTATACTTGAAAATATGACTTGAAAGATAACATGGAAGTTGACATGTAAGTATGCATAAAAACATGAGCTTGGGAATTTACCTATTAAGTTAGGTCTACCCTTTGGGAATTTACCTATTAAGTTAGGTCTACCCAAATGCTTGAAAAACTCGTAACATGTTTTGGAAACATGATGAACTTAGATAATATAAGTGTGGCCAACTCGAGGTTGGGTTGAGTTTGCAACGTAAAACTACCCGGAACCGACCGGCCTAACTAGTAGTTGCAAACAATAGGACCCAATGTGAGAAGTTGGTCATGTCGCGCTTAAGACCCGAGGTTAGACTAGGTTGTGGTGTAAATCTACCCGGACCCGCCTGGCTTAACTAGTAACCACAACAAGGTCTAATGTGAGAGGTTAAGAGTGCATTAATTAAATTAATGCCACATGATAAGGTTAAGTAAATTTGACTAATGACACTTAACCGATATGACACGAATGGGTAGGTTAAGTGGGACCGGGCTTGATTTCCTTAATGACACTTAACCATGCAAGATGATTAGGGGATGGGGTTAAGTAATTTACACTTAACTAATCCGACTGGGTAATTAGATGAGGTTAAGTAATTAAGACTTAACTAACCTAACCACGGTAATTAGATGGGGTTAAGTAATCCACACTTAACTAATCTAAACACGGTAATTCGATGGGGTTAAGTTAGCCTAGACTTAATTAATCCAACTTGGTAATTTAATGGGGTTAAGTTAAACACTTAACTAATTTAACACGATGATTTGATGAGGTTAAGTGACCTATACTTAACCAATTTAACTCGTTAATTTGATGAGGTTAAGTTAACCTATACTTAACCAATCTAACGTGAAAACATGATAAGGCTAAGTCACGAATCGTTTGAATGCGCTTGACCGATATGACTCAGTAATTAGATAAGGTCAAGTTAATACATATACTGAACCAATCTAAAATGATAATTAGATAAGGTTAAGCCATGAATTGCTTGATATACTTAACCAACTTGACACATGGTTTGTAGGGTTAAGTTTTGGACTTGGATACTTAGCCAATTTTGACGTGGTTTGTAGACGGGTTAAGTTGTGAACTTAAGTGACACTTAACCCATTAGATAAACCCTAATTCGGAGGATTAGGTCAATAACCATAGTTAACAAGGATTATGGAAATAAGGCTAAGTGGTAAACCTTAGTTAAAAGAAACTAAGTAATAATTCTTAGCCAAGGAAATTTGGACCACCTCTTAGATAGATGAGTAACCCGATACGGTAGGTCATCGTTTAAGTATACGTGTAGGAGCAGGCTATCTGATTTAGATAAAGGCTCCAGCGAACTGGGTAACGAAGCAGCGGCTTCGGGAACGTGAGGATATTCTTGGGATCCCTCTGTGAGCTGCCAGGTCATTATACTAGGCTCACGAGAGGTTGAGGTCTGCGGTAGAAGAACCAAGAATATGCCTTGGTTGCTATGCGAGCGACCTAAAGACTGGGGTGGATAGCAGTGAGTCGACGAATACATAAGGTGCCCGAGATAGCAAGTTCGTCGATCATCTACCATCTTAAGTCAAGCGTGTACGTACGGAAAGGCAGGGAACACCCAACAGACCATAATTGCTATCTAATTATGGGTGAGGTAGGCCGTAGGATGTGGGCTGGCCGGAGTGTAGTTCTCATGCAAGATTGTCTCTTGTGTTGCCTTTCACTAGTTGAGGGAGGGGTCTCGTGGGACCATAGCCACGTGTAGAAAAGCAGACCTTAGTATCTGCATCGGCAGATAAATCTAAAGCTCCCGACCGAGTCCTGTATTTCTTGTTTTGCCCTGTGACAGGACTCGGATGGCACGATGTGATACATGTGCATACAGTTATAGAAAAACGATTCACGATGAATGCGTGGGAAAAAGGGCGCGGTTGACGGTTAGCGTAATCCCTAGTGGCCTAGGTGGTTTAACCCAAACCGAAATACGAAAGCGTGCAATAGGTAAGCGTAATCCCTAGTGGTGCTAGGTGGCGTAAGTCCTAGCAGTTCAAACGATGATTCATATGGAAGAGCCTAGCTAGAACAAGGGTGACAGTCCAAACGACTTCAAGGATAAAACGTTTACATGAGAAAGCCCGTACGGCCTACGGCAAAGGACTGATCTTATACATGGAAAGAAACATATGAGTGGGAAAACCTACATATGCTATATATTAGGTTGACATGGACCATTACATGACATTGGGCAAGGGACATTCATGGTTAACACGTGACGCGGGTTGGGATACTAGTACGAGAGGTGCAGAGCAAATATACATGTTAGAACTAGGAAGAATATACATAATAGATACCGTGGGATGTTAGACGGGGCAGATACCTTGGGATAATGTACTCGATAGAAATCTGACGATGTGATACCTTGACTTATCATAACACCGTAGTTTATCATGATACCTTAGTTTACCTTGCCACAGTAGTTCAACCGGCTACCCTGGTTTAGTTTATCTATCTTGTAGTTATCCTTATGTTTACTTTCAGTTTATGCATGTCATGTTACCTTTACCTGTTTTTATACTGGAAGTAGATAGGACTTACTCAGTCTTTTTGACTGACCCATTTTGTTTCGCCTCTTTTCTTCCGTTTCCCCCCCCCCTCCAGGTTACAGGGAGGAAACAATGCTGTTTAGTTCGGACTTCTTCTGCTTGAAGGTCATCATGGATGGCTTGGACTTTTCTTGGCTATAGCTACTTTACTGTTTTATTTGGGGAATAATTTATGAAAAAGTCTTTATGCTTCTTTACTATTGCAAGACAGGTTTTGATGTACTCTGATGTAAAAGGCTTTAGACCTTAATTATTAATGTTTATGAAAGTTCGATTTTACTTCCGCTATTTAATATGTTCTGTCTTGTGATATTTCTGTGCATGTTTACCTTGATAATGCTTCACCAAACCTAGTGCATTCCCTTTGTGAGTGACCCTAGCGGAGGTGGGGTGTTACATTTGGTATCAGAGCAGAAGGTTACTAGACTGGGCAAAAGTTTTAAAGACCTTCTGAAAACTATTTGAAAACCGTTTACAAAGAAGCATTTTTCACGAAAATTTTCTCTTAAAAGAAAAAGGCTATTCCCCAAAGGCCATTAGCATCATCCTTGTTTCCTTGATTTAATCTCTTTTCCTTTCTTTACTCCGTCTGTAGTCACAGTGGTTTTGACTGCGACTAATCTTTCTAGCTACGTAAGTGTTTCCCCTACGATGGAGGTGGTTCTCGAGAGACCATTGCAGAGTTATACAAGAAAGGATAGTGAGAAAGAGGATAAAGGATATGGGTTTATGGGTGAGCAACTTGTTGGTATGGTTTAGTCCTCAAAGGAGGGAGAAAGATGAACAATGAAACCCATGACGAGAGAGTACCTTTGGTATGGTGAAACGGGACGGATAGTTAAGTATCATGGGACAGGGACAAGATCATCAGGAGGGCAATAGTATGCTCTCATTTCTAGGGTACCTCAGAGGAAGGGTAACAATCTGGTTAAAGGTTTAGTTTTTTCTTCTCTATCATCCCGTCGGGACTTTGTTTTGATCACCGCATCTTTTAAGTCCGCTTCGATAGTTGAGTCTCTGCACCTTAGTACTAGTATAATAGAGGATCCCGTTTTTGTCTCAAGTCCTATTGGAAGATCGGTCCATTTATTCATGACTTGTTTGGATTTGAGAACGTCTATGCCAAGTATTGAGCTTGGAAATAATGCTTATATTTATAAGCTATGGATGGATTCTAAGGATGAAGTGGTTATCCAGTAAGGGGTGCCACTCTCGGTTTTAGAAGGAGGGTAGTTAGACTCTTGGCTTGTTTTGGTAATACCCTTGAAGTATCGCGTAACCTTTTGGGTTCTGTCATGATTAGTTACTTAGAATCCCTAGATGCCTTTGTTGGAAATTAGAAACCCGATCGAGTGGTGTTTGCTAGTAGGACGGATGGTCTACTTCACTTGTGCATGGGTTATGGGAATTACCCTAGTAAGTGCGCATGGCAACCTGTCTACTTTCAAGAGAAAGTTTTTCTACGTGGAATACCTTGTGGTACGAGGTCCAGGATTCACTAATGAAATTTTGGAAAGCTTGCGTGGAATCATGAGTACGCAGTCCTGTTTGCGCCAAGTGTTCTAGAAGAAGAAGAAGTGCAAGTGGAATGGGAGGCGACGAGGGAATGAGTTCCAACCCATGTTATGGAAACGGGAAATCATGAAGTCATGGGACGGTCAAGGCACGATGGAACTAAGCTCAAGGAGATGCGACTCAGAAGACTGAAGACTAGATGCGCGCATGATATCTCTTTTTAAGAGTATATCCTCGATCCCTGTTTTCTGTTGAGCTTGCTTGTAGGCTATCTTTTATGGATATCCCCTCGGTCCTATTTCTGTTACAAACCCCGTAAGGAGTTTGTTTTGTTTATCTTCTCGACCCTGTTTCAGGGAATCTTAGGTAGAACCCTATGGATGTAAACATGTATTTGAAACATGTTATGGTTGATATGGTTGCAAATGGTTGCAAGTGGTTGCTCGTGGATGCGCGAATACACATTAGATACTAGCTCAACTCGGTTACATTTCATATTGCATATGCATGAGTATTTATACTTGCTTATGGATGAAATTGAATGTGTTATCATGCGGATGTTGCATATGAATGAATGATTGTGCACGCATATAGTATTTACATGACTAGGGCTATTTGCATACATGTTGGATTCATGGCACTAAACATACTTTGCATTAGAAAGATTTTTCAGGCCTGACCATTAGCATTAGCTAAGGAACATGTACACACACGTTTTGCATACATTCGTAAAGCATTAGAAGTCGTCTAAGGACAATGGTTGCTTGTGGATGATGGTTTGAGTAGATGGATGATGGATGGTAGGATATGTTCTTCCTAACTTTGAGATTTCAGGGACGAAATCCTTTAAGAAGGGGAGAATGTAACAACCCGAATTTTTACAACACGTTAAATCAAGAATCAAGACAGGATTAAACTTTAAATTCTGAATCAAGTGAAACGGGCTATGCCATTGCGTTCGTCTCGGAAAAATACGCGAAATAGAGTCCGTGTTTTCGAGAATCGGAGTCCGTATGACCCGTAAAAGGCCCAAAGAAGGTTTCTGGGAATTTGAATTTCGGAAACAGTTTTGGAAATCAGATCTGGGGGCTAGGCGGGAAGTTTCCCGCCTAGGCCATGTCGACAGGCCTGTCGACAGGCCTGTCGACTTGGGCCCAGACCAAGTCGACAGCCGTGTCGACTTGCCTGTCGACAGGGGGTGGCCGAGGCAAGTTGCCTGGCGCACCTGTTTGTCTCACCTGGTCTTGTTCTTGGGCTGGTTCTGGAAGCTTCCGAGATCTGATGGTCCTAATCTATCCTAGATCTAATCCTATGGCATAAAACACACCCTAATCTCTATAAAAAGACCCTAAACCTAACCTAAATACCTAAAAATCAAACCTAGCAACTAAGTGCTGCCAAAATCAATTTTGATCATGGCCTCCATCTCCAATCCATAGAGCCTATGCATTCAAATCGGGTTCAAATCAAAAGGTGCAAGCTTGCTACACCAAATAGAGGCCAAATCAACATTGCTATGCGAGTTTCATGAAGGTTCTTCTTCAAAGGAGCCACCTTTCTTCGTCAAGATGATGCATGACCCCTTTTCTAAGCCTTGCCTATGTAAGTTCTAGCTACTTTTGGATCAAAACGGTATTTTTAATGTTGACATGGGATAAAATGAGATAAAGCATAAGTATGCATGTATGTGAACCTAACTTTGTCCCTTTTCTATGATCTATGACCTTAGACTAAGATGTAGCAACTTAATCATGTCACTCATGTTATGTTTAGCCTAGTTTATCTTGCAAGTTTGGATCTTTGTCTATGGAAGATTTGCATGAACCTTTGGGAACCATTTGACTTGTGAAACATAGGCAAATACTTGACCTTGGGGCTTATGCATGCATATGAACACAAACCCCTTATGTTTCATGCATGTTTGTGGCAAAACCTCCTTATGATATTATGCAAGTTTGTGGCCAAATCCTATATGATAGTATGCATGCTTATGGTCAATCCCTATATGACTCTATCATGCATGTTTTAAGGCCAAACCCCCTTATGACGCCATGCATGTTTGGAGCCAATCCCTTTTGTGGCATCGTGCATGTTTTGGGGTCTACATGTAGCCATAGTATACCTACTATGTTGACTCGCTTTGCTTGCATTGGGAAAACACGATTTTGGGTAGTTAGATAAACATGAACATGTCGCGAAATCTTAACTTGAATATGACATGTGTTTATACTTGAAAATATGACTTGAAAGATAACATGGAAGTTGACATGTAAGTATGCATAAAAACATGAGCTTGGGAATTTACCTATTAAGTTAGGTCTACCCTTTAGGAATTTACCTATTAAGTTAGGTCTACCCAAATGCTTGAAAAACTTGTAACATGTTTTGGAAACATGATGAACTTAGATAATATAAGTGTGGCCAACTCGAGGTTGGGTTGAGTTTGCAACGTAAAACTACCCGGAACCGACCGGCCTAACTAGTAGTTGCAAACAATAGGACCCAATGTGAGAAGTTGGTCATGTCGCGCTTAAGACCCGAGGTTAGACTAGGTTGTGGTGTAAATCTACCCGGACCCGCCCGGCTTAACTAGTAACCACAACAAGGTCTAATGTGAGAGGTTAAGAGTGCATTAATTAAATTAATGCCACATGATAAGGTTAAGTAAATTTGACTAATGACACTTAACCGATATGACACGAATGGGTAGGTTAAGTGGGACCGGGCTTGATTTCCTTAATGACACTTAACCATGCAAGATGGTTAGGGGATGGGGTTAAGTAATTTACACTTAACTAATCCGACTGGGTAATTAGATGAGGTTAAGTAATTAAGACTTAACTAACCTAACCACGGTAATTAGATGGGGTTAAGTAATCCACACTTAACTAATCTAAACACGGTAATTCGATGGGGTTAAGTTAGCCTAGACTTAATTAATCCAACTTGGTAATTTAATGGGGTTAAGTTAAACACTTAACTAATTTAACACGATGATTTGATGAGGTTAAGTGACCTATACTTAACCAATCTAACTCGTTAATTTGATGAGGTTAAGTTAACCTATACTTAACCAATCTAACGTGAAAACATGATAAGGCTAAGTCACGAATCGTTTGAATGCGCTTGACCGATATGACTTAGTAATTAGATAAGGTCAAGTTAATACATATACTGAACCAATCTAAAATGATAATTAGATAAGGTTAAGCCATGAATTGCTTGATATACTTAACCAACTTGACACATGGTTTGTAGGGTTAAGTTTTGGACTTGGATACTTAGCCAATTTTGACGTGGTTTGTAGACGGGTTAAGTTGTGAACTTAAGTGACACTTAACCCATTAGATAAACCCTAATTCGGAGGATTAGGTAAATAACCATAGTTAACAAGGATTATGGAAATAAGGCTAAGTGATAAACCTTAGTTAAAAGAAACTAAGTAATAATTCTTAGCCAAGGAAATTTGGACCACCTCTTAGATAGATGAGTAACCCGATACGGTAGGTCATCGTTTAAGTATACGTGTAGGAGCAGGCTATCTGATTTAGATAAAGGCTCCAGCGAACTGGGTAACGAAGCAGCGGCTTCGGGGAACATGAGGATATTCTTGGGATCCCTCTGTGAGCTGCCAGGTCATTATACTAGGCTCACGAGAGGTTGAGGTCTGCGGTAGAAGAACCAAGAATATGCCTTGGTTGCTATGCGAGCGACCTAAAGACTGGGGTGGATAGCAGTGAGTCGACGAATACATAAGGTGCCCGAGATAGCAAGTTCGTCGATCATCTACCATCTTAAGTCAAGCGTGTACGTACGGAAAGGCAGGGAACACCCAACAGACCATAATTGCTATCTAATTATGGGTGAGGTAGGCCGTAGGATGTGGGCTGGCCGGAGTGTAGTTCTCATGCAAGATTGTCTCTTGTGTTGCCTTTCACTAGTTGAGGGAGGGGTCTCGTGGGACCATAGCCACGTGTAGAAAAGCAGACCTTAGTATCTGCATCGGCAGATAAATCTAAAGCTCCCGACCGAGTCCTGTATTTCTTGTTTTGCCCTGTGACAGGACTCGGATGGCACGATGTGATACATGTGCATACAGTTATAGAAAAACGATTCACGATGAATGCGTGGGAAAAAGGGCGAGGTTGACGGTTAGCGTAATCCCTAGTGGCCTAGGTGGTTTAACCCAAACCGAAATACGAAAGCGTGCAATAGGTAAGCGTAATCCCTAGTGGTGCTAGGTGGCGTAAGTCCTAGCAGTTCAAACGATGATTCATATGGAAGAGCCTAGCTAGAACAAGGGTGACAGTCCAAACGACTTCAAGGATAAAACGTTTACATGAGAAAGCCCGTACGGCCTACGACAAAGGACTGATCTTATACATGGAAAGAAACATATGAGTGGGAAAACCTACATATGCTATATATTAGGTTGACATGGACCATTACATGACATTGGGCAAGGGACATTCATGGTTAACACGTGACGCGGGTTGGGATACTAGTACGAGAGGTGCAGAGCAAATATACATGTTAGAACTAGGAAGAATATACATAATAGATACCGTGGGATGTTAGACGGGGCAGATACCTTGGGATAATGTACTCGATAGAAATCTGACGATGTGATACCTTGACTTATCATAACACCGTAGTTTATCATGATACCTTAGTTTACCTTGCCACAGTAGTTCAACCGGCTACCCTGGTTTAGTTTATCTATCTTGTAGTTATCCTTATGTTTACTTTTAGTTTATGCATGTCATGTTACCTTTACCTGTTTTTATACTGGAAGTAGATAGGACTTACTCAGTCTTTTTGACTGACCTGTTTTGTTTCGCCTCTTTTCTTCCGTTTCCCCCCCCCCCCCTCCAGGTTACAGGGAGGAAACAATGCTGTTTAGTTCGGACTTCTTCTGCTTGAAGGTCATCATGGATGGCTTGGACTTTTCTTGGCTATGGCTACTTTACTGTTTTATTTGGGGAATAATTTATGAAAAAGTCTTTATGCTTCTTTACTATTGCAAGACAGGTTTTGATGTACTCTGATGTAAAAGGCTTTAGACCTTAATTATTAATGTTTATGAAAGTTCGATTTTACTTCCGCTATTTTATATGTTCTGTCTTGTGATATTTCTGTGCATGTTTACCTTGATAATGCTTCACCAAACCTAGTGCATTCCCTTTGTGAGTGACCCTAGCGGAGGTGGGGTGTTACAAAACCAATACATCGACTATCCTCGAGCTTGGAAAGAAAACTGAGCTAAGTGGTAATATTTCCTCCCTGTGAACCTAGGGGGGTGGGGGCGGAAGAAAAGAAGGCGAAAGAAAATAGGTCAGACATAAGTCTGGTAATTCTAGTGAGTATTTAGCATGTAAATAGGCAAAAGTATCATGACATGAATAAACTGAATACCAGACATAACCATGATAATAAGCATAACACGATAACAAATGATGATCGTTAGATATGACAAGGTACACAAGATGAACAGGATATGATGATTGTACTCCTGATTTTTAAGATATCTCCTACACCGCACTGTTCACTAAGACACCTTGGTTAAGAGAGTAACTCCCTGAGTATCAACCCCGAAGACCGAAATCAATATCAGATTGACCCCCAAGGAATTACCAAACACAAACAACCTTATGTTACCGCACTATTACAAGATTACACCGCACCATTTGATATGACAAGGCAAGATACACTGAATGCGCTTTGGTTCTTTCTTTGATTTCCTATTTTCTCTACGCCACCCAACTAGCATCCTGACTAGTGTCTTTTATAGAACGATTCGTATTCCCTACTAGTGTCCCAACTAGTATCCTGTGAAAAAGGATCTGTATCCCCTACTAGTGTCCCAACTAGTATCCTGTGTTATAAAATAAGGTGATCCCAACCCCGCAATTGTGGTAGCCTTCAGGTGTGCATCTAGTATGAGGATCTTACACCAACCAGCTTAATTGCCACGAAGATGTTAGATGTACCCCAACTACCCTATCGATCAGCTCCCTACTTGTATTTACTTTCCTTGTGTCTATGTCAATCGGCCCTCTCTTGCGTGTACATACCCTGTGCTGGTCCCACCATAAGGTGTATCAATCCCTATGATAGAGAACCGACATGATTCTAGATGCACAGTGTATACTACTGATTCCCAGTGCCTGCTTTTCCACTCCGGAGCATGTGCACGCTCATACTCCATCGGAACTACTCTGCTGCACCCCCTACCGCTATTTTGACAGCTTATAATCATCCCAGTAATCGTGCCCCACCCTGCCTAGTTCAGGGTACCGTGATACATCAATGTGGGTTACTGCTGAAATGGGTCCCCGTTACTAGGGTTTTCTAGGGTCTATTCATATACCCCCCAAATTGGTTAAATGTTATCCATCCATTCAAGTTAACTTAACCCATCCACACGTCATGTAACGTCCCGGATTTTTGAACGTTGATTGCAAATATTTAAATCTATTTAAATATTGATTTGGCGATATTAGCGGATTTTATATCGAATTTATTTATAAAAATCGAGTTCAAAAATATATAATTTATAATATAAATAACAACGAGCTCGAAAACGACGCGACAATTCGTAATTTTCGATCTGAACTTTAACTGAATATACAGAATCCATTTTAAGTTGGATTTCTGTGAAACAAGAAACGTTTGAATCGATTTAATTATATTTTTCTAATAAAAGAGAAAAATCGTGATTTCATCGTGTAGATGGTGAAATATGCCTAGATTAAAATTTTCAGTAGTCGCTATAGAATCGTTTATCGACCGTAACAGTTTATTTGAAATAACTGCATACTGGATTCGAATCTGAACAAGATTCTTTTGAGACGTAATTATAATTTAATTTTTAGAATTTTACTGTAATTTTTAATAAATTAAATATACAGCTTTTTATTTGGAGTATTTTGCACCCTATATCAATATTTTGGGATTTCACAATATAAGTTAAACTACCGATATTATTGTATTTTTGGGGTAATGACACCTCGCTGGACACGACTATATTTTTATTTCTGTCCATAGGGGTCTGTATGTAAGCGGAATATTATATGACGGGGTACGCGTATATTTAACGGTTACCTATAAAACCGGTAAGCGGTAAAATTTAATACTGACATAAAATTAAAAATAAAATAAAAATAAACAGTGCTTTAGCTTGTGCTCCCCAATCCTTTCTGAAACCGTGCTTACCACGCCCATTTTACTTTCGTGCGTATAAGGTGTTTATTTTCATGCTTCCTAAGTTATTTCAGTTGTGTCCTCCACGCTACCCTTCACTAAAAGCAACGTGCCTCGAAATCTTTGAAGACCGTGCTTCCCAATCCATTTACTTTTCGTGCGCATCACGTTGTTTGTTTCCGTGCATTTCAAGGTATTACTTTCGTGATCTCCAAACAATCTCTCAATATAAATACTCACCAATACACTGGACTTTTCCCTCCATCCTCAGCAACTTTCTCCATCACACAAAAGAAAAAAAATATCAATCATCAAAACGCAACTGCATTTTTCCAGCAATAATAAAATGAAATAAAGGCTCCCTTCCGCAAATCAACACGCAGTCTTTCATCATGCAAGCTCCATTCCCTTTCATCGCGCAATCATTTTTAAGTCGGAAGCTCCATAACCGTGATCCGAGAAGAAGTACGGGCGCAGCGCAATTCATGTAGAAGGAAGGAACTCGTGTATGTATTGGAGTGAAGGCCCAGCTCAGGCGCTTCGGTGGAGCTGAGAGTGTTGAGCAAATGGATGGTGCCAATTTCTTTTCAGATCTGGAAATGAAGCGTGAGATGTGAATAGACCCGAGGTTTAGTGATAGGAAGATGTTCGAAAGTAGTAAAATATATATGATATATAGGATGTGAAAGGCGAAGTGTATGCATGGAAGTGATAGCGTGCGATGAGAAGGGGGAGTTGTAGTTACGGTGAAGTGGGGCTGAACTTATTGCATGAATGGGGGAGTTCATGTGCGGATGAAGGAGGGATGTAGTGAGTGGGATTTGTTACATTGGAGAGAAGTTTCAGAAAAGAAAAAAAGAAGAAGAAGAGGAGAATTGGAAGGAAAACGAAAATGGGAGGAAGAAAGGCAAGAGGGGAAGTATGCTGCAGGTGAAGAGAAAAGGGAAAGGTGGCTTAATGCATGCGTTGGATCCATCATGGAAAAAAAAAGCTCAAAAGGGAAAAAAGATTGGTAGGCATGCTGCATGCATGCGCATGGTGGAAGCATGGGCCTAACGTGTAGTGTGAAAAAAAAATATACAGAACAAGAAGAAGGCGGATGTAAAAAGAGGGGGGGGGGGGGGGGGGGGGACAACGTGATGTGGAGGAAGAGATTATAAGGGGCGGGCTTGTCTTTGTTTTCGGCTGAAGAAGAACATGTTGGGTTTGGACCAACGTTAGAATAAGAAAAAGAAAACGCTGGAGAAAGAAAGAAAAAAAAAAGAGGAAAAATAAAATAAAAAAGAAAGAAAAGGTCACAGCAGCTTCTAATATGCATAGTTTTTAAAACCGGACCGCGAGTCAAACCGTAAGGACTCAGGGTCCAAGGTTTTGAAGGTTTGACCGGTCGAACCGCCGAGAGCCGCACATGCTTATTAACAGTGAAAATGAGAATAATTAAGTTTTATGTGTACTCAAACAAATGAATAATAAAGTTTGAAAGTAATCTATTTGTAAACTAAAATTAATAGATTGCATGATATAATAAAATAGCAAGAGCATAAACAAACACACATGTTTTTTAGAACGAAATGGTAAAGTTTATGGTTTAAATGTCGGAACAATTATGATTTTTTGAAATATTTTAGTTGTTATTTTAAAACAATACAAAAGATGAAATTATCATAAAGAATTACACAATGAGAAGTATGGAAAAACAAAGAACCGTGGTTTAACCGTGTAAAATTGAAGGTTGGACTGCTGGTTTGAAGGTCGGACCAGGGTTCATGCATGAATGAGGTCTGATTGAGTTCCGCGCTGTGATGGTCCAAGGCTGAGGGTTATTCGAGGTCGGACCGCGGCAGGGTCGGGTTTTTAAAACACTGCTAATATGTGTGGAGCAAGGTGCGGTGGAAGCATTTCAGCAGGAAGGGGAAGCGGGTGAGAAGGAAAATGAACAGTGAAACAAAGTGGTCTGGTATACATAACTTGCGAAAGGTGACTAATCTATTTTAATTAATTATGCTAATCAAGGATTTAATTAACTTAGTTTAATTATATGTAGACTGTTGCTGATATTATACGGTGCCCGAACATGTTTAAGCGCTCTTAAACGAGTTTTTAACGCGCATGATCAGGCTTAACAAATGTAAATGGAAATTGGAGTCAGCCGTATTATATTTTCTGAAAACGAACAGTATATACGGTTTTAAAATATGTTTAACCTTTGCCTAATCAAGGTTTATAACTAACGTAAGTATATTTAGTTATTTATAATATTACGTTAAGTTGTTTATAACAAAGCCTGAAAGTAAAGTATAGGGGATTCTATTATAATGCCTAATCTAGCTTACACCAGTTTTTACGGTAGCATGGTAACATATTGTTTTTGTCTAATCCTAATTATGTTGCCTAATAAACATTTTAATATGGTCTAATATATTTCACACTAAATATATATAACAGTGGGTTTAAAATTATGTCCATCCAGTTTTGACATGACCAAATTTGCATACGGTTAGTTATATAAAACAATTTTACCAAATGATGCTAGGTTTAAAACCAAGACCAGAGTATTTAATTTAGTTAACGTGTATTATATGTAATTTAGCCTTTAATGATTTTTATATTTAATTCAGTTAAATAAAAATGTGACTTATTAATCAGCATAACGTATACATATATTGACATAATTCGATAAACCAAATGGCGTTGGTACAATATCGACGAGCAATCATTCTAGAGCTGGAGTGGACGAAGGTGGAAGCAACTAGGATTTTTAATTAAATTAGATGCTAGTTTAATTAAACCGCTTAGCGACAGGTGAAATCAAGGTGAGTTCAACTTACTCAGTTAACCTCGTTTATATTTTATATAAATTGAGTTTTATTTTGTATGCACTGTTTGTTAATGGTTGATTATTGCATGACTGTTTGTTTGTACGTTAAATATTATTTAATATTCATGAATTAAATTAAGTGTTTGTTTAACTTGATCGAATTAAATCGTTATTTTTAACAATTAGATTTCGAATGAGGTAACTTACCTTGTTGGTTACAAACATATTAAACAAATCATTTGATGTTTGAATGGCCGTTACAAATTGTTTGTTGACTGTTATTAGTTGAACTATTCATCGTGTTGAAATTGAGGTAACCCATCGTGATGCAGGGACAGACAGGTTGGAGGAATCCAACTGTATTCCTCAAATATGTTGTTTACTTATATGAATTGTTAATCAGTTTGATTGATCATTGATTGTTGAAACCAAATTCAACACTTGATTGATATTAACCAATGGGTGGTATTGGTTGGGTAATTATCGGCAGATGGCCTGTAAATGAATTTATAGAGATTGATTTACCGTCAAGTAAATCAGTAGAAATGAAGTTATAAAATTTGTTTTATAACTAAAGTAAGATTTGAAATCTATTTTATATAGATTAGTTTTAAACGAAGTTATTAAAAGAAATAAATAATTATTTTTATCTTGTAACTATAAACAAGTGTATAAAGCGAGATTCGTATATTAATGAGTTTTGCAAACAAGTGGGCAGAAACTAACAAAATAGTCAAGGGTTGAATTAATTATTATTTTTAATAAATAATTATATGATATTATTAGATTGTTAAATCAAATGAAATTTATTTAAATTAAATTTATTTATTAATAATTAAGTGGAATGGTTAACAAAGTAACCTTATTTGAGATAACCAAGATTTGATTATTTAAAGACAATTGTTAGGTTGTTAATTGTTCTTGAAGTTATGTACCATTTAAAATAAACTTTTAAGAAAGATTCATTATTTTTATAGTTGGTAATGAAGTGAACTATTCGATATAAATAATGTTAGACAAGTAACAAGGGGTTGACTTGTAAGCGGGACTTTTAACGTATGGTTTGAATATGAATTCAATAAGTAACTCGATAGACAAGATATGAATATATCATAGTGTTTTCAAATGAAAGCAA
Organism: Allium sativum; assembly: GCA_030737875.1. Classification (NCBI taxonomy): domain Eukaryota; kingdom Viridiplantae; phylum Streptophyta; class Magnoliopsida; order Asparagales; family Amaryllidaceae; genus Allium; species Allium sativum. The sequence goes on from CM060921.1 coordinate 181,478,297, forward strand.
GTTGTTTTGATATATCGATAAGATTTGCCTTTAAAGGGGAAATGTTTGAAAGTAAACATATATCGAGATGATATTGGTTATAATGGAAATGGAGTTTAAACCCTTGTTTATAATAAAAAGGGTTTTAACATGTTTTACTCATATTGATATGAGTTAAAATTTCGATTTATCTTATAGAAGCAAATTTTATAAAAGGAAAGTTTCAAATATGATTTAATATGAGTAGAAAGTGAACGAAAGCTTAAGTGGATGAGAATCGATTATTAAAGTAAAAATCTAACAAGTGTTTTGAGAAATGAGGTTATTTAAATCAAATAAGATGAGTGGATTTTAAAAGAGATTCTATAGTTGATGAAAGTGTTGGGATAGTTCTTGGAATTCAAAATTTCGTTAATAAACTTCTATTTAATCCGAAGATAAGAATGTTGTCGACTCAAGGTCTGAGAGGTAAATAAAATACACCAACTTGAACGACTTCATGATTATCCAAGGGTGATATTGGTTTAGAGACGAAGGTAGTTGAGGGAATTAAAATGATATTTCTGCGAAGGATATGATAAACTATAATTTGAAAGGTTGAGTAAATTGATTTGGGAATAAGAAGTGAAGGGGCGTACTTCAAATATCGAAAGAGTTATAAATGAATGTTTGACTAAACGAGGCCAAGTGACGCCGTATATTGAACCAATGGATCCACTTTATTTTTTTATGGGTGATTGTTGTTTTGATAGTTAAAACACCGACTATCAGAATCTGGCCAAATCGATTGTTGGTTCGGAAAGACCGGGATCGAATTTATATTCGAAAACCATTCCGACCAATAAATACCTAAACGTTAAAGATGTCAGAAGATGGTCGAGGTGGAGCATTGAAGACCGTTGAACTTCATAAGCGGAAGACCTACTCGTTAAATTTCTCTGGCTAGCTACCAGAGTTATGATGACTTGTGATTCTGTCGTGATTGGAATCTTCGGATTGCAAGGACTACTCGCTACTGATCCATTGGGTGATTCTTATATTGGATGTGGTAGGAGGGTGCCTTCAGGTCATCCTGTCCCTGGATGACGTGTATGGACGATGTAAAAGGTGGCCAGATGTTTCAAAAGTCGATTATAACCTCAAGCCTCATCAACCGGGAAATGACAAAAATCGGGCAGGCAGCATGGCTATGTGGGTCGCTCCCATTAGGATGTATAATCACCTATCTAGAGAAATTCTTTTTGCTTCTTTAATCTATCAATGCTGTCCCATTTCGGGAGGCGGTTACTGATCCCAAGTGTCGGTGATATACATTCGATACACTTAAGCGAAATGAGTGGTCAGTCATGTATGGGCCGGGTTGCAAGACTTTCTTGTTGAACCCAGTGTATTCGCCTCTAGAGATACACTATCGGCAGGTGGTCCCATACCTTGTCATAGTTGGAATCCAATCTCCAATAAGCGCCCGCGGTTTTTGATTGTATACTATATATGTGGAGCGTGAGATGCAAGCGTTCCACTAGATTGTTATTTACTTGTATTTAGACACTATTATAATATCAGAATAAGATATGATTTCAAAACTGTTTTGGGTTATAGTAAGGTAAAAACCGTCCGTGTTTATGTGTGGGCTGGTCTTACTATTATCCTTTTCTTTCGAAAGAGATTTGAACTTAAAAATCAAGTTGGATGATTCCCCTTAAACTGTGCGAGTTATTCTCACTTTGGTTCACCAGACTGACCCGGTATTTGTAATGCTCGGGTTAGCCCGGGTTGTACAGTTCCAGCTTATCGGATGCTGCAAAGTCTAGAGACATGCTGAAAGAGTTCAGACGTAGGATTATATCTAGTATATTCCGCTGTGTGATGTATATGAGGACAGGTTGTTATAACTGTCCAAGTGTATTGATGTATTCTAATGTTGTAAGTATATTTTCAAGATCTCAATAAAGAATGTTTCTATATTATATTTTGTTCCGCTGCGATGTGAGACTCTGATTTGTGTTGTGTTTTCTTCTTCCTATTTCTTCTATTTTAATATTTCTTTCTTTTTTATCTCATCCTCTAAATTCTTTCTATTGGCATATGGATTTCTAGTATCATTTGGGTTGGATTTGTGTTGTTTGGTCAGCTCAAAAGGTACCAGAAATTTGGGTCGCTACACGTCATGTCATGTTGGTTAAGTGTTTCTTATTAAATTAACCCTTCTCATTCAATCATGTTGTAATTGGTTAAGTGTTTCCCCTTAGCTTAACCCTATTCATTCATCATGTTATATTGGTTAAGTGTTTCCCATTAACTTAACCCCACTCGTCCATCATGTTATATTGGTTAAGTGTCATCAATCCAGTCAAGTTAACTTGACCCACCCACTTGTTATGTTACATTGGTTAAGTGTTGCCCTCTTGTGTTACTTAACCCTATCACACATCATGTTGTATTGGTTAAGTATTTCCCTCTTGTGTTAACTTAACCCTACCACTTGTCATGTTACATTGGTTAAGTGTTTCCCTCTTGTGTTAACTTAATCCTACCACTTGTCATGTTACATTGGTTAAGTGTTTCCCTGTTGTGTTAACTTAACCCTACCATTCTTAGCCTGTCTGTTTCTTAGCTTTAATTCATTCATTAAAGCACCAACCTCTCACATTAGATCTATATTGTTGCGGTCGCTGGATGTGCCGGGCGGTTCCGGGCAGTCTTACACCGCAACTCAATCTAACCTCGGGTTTTTGGGCTTAATGCGCTAACCTCTCACATTAGATCTATATTGTTATGATTGCTAGATGTGTCGGGCGGATCCGGGCAGTCTTACACTGTAACTCAATCTAACCTCGGGTTAGGCATATTCATCTTTTAATTAATCTACATATTTACAATTTATGTTCATATGTAAATTATCCACAAGCGTTGTCAATTCAAGTCATGCCCCATTTACCCTCTAAATTATGTCCATAATTCTAGGTATACAAATTCTACCGTTTCATGCTACTAATCATTTACATGATTATGAGCCAGTCTATGTCAATAACATGTAGTTTAATATTTTTCCCAACGTCTCCCCCGTTATTCGTTCGCATAATTCATATAGAACGTTAGTCTCGCAAATTAACCTAACTTATAAACAAAAGGGAAAAGAAAGGGACATGTAATATTCCAACAGGCCTAAACAATATAGATCAATATGCGTAGTATGAATTTGGGATAGAATGACATAAACTTAATTAAGAGCATGAACGTGATCTTACATTTAAATTAGATCAAATTAACATGCGAACTAGCGTAGATCTAATTGTATAAGCATGAACTTATATAGATCTTAAACATGGTTACTAGCTTGGATCTAAACATGTAAGTGTGTATGAACATAACTTATCATGTAATCTACATACATAAAAGAACCACAAATTTAATACAACATGATAGGTTCAGTGGTATCAGTCCCAATAGTCTCATAGGCATGATAAGTTTTACTATCTCAGTCACAACTGTCCAATAGGCATGATAGGTCTTACTATGTCGGTCACAACAGTCCACTAGGCATGCTAGGTTTTACTATGCCAGTCACAACAGTCCAATAGGCATAAGCAATTCAAAATTGACAAAAGGATAGGCACGAAAGAGTTAGGCATAGTTCTAGATCCAGTTATTACAGTCATGTTTTCTTATTAGATGTTCACATCTAAACAATAACTGTAATTACAGAAAAAGGACGGATCTTGATTTTTGGGATCTGATTTCTAATTTTGAAAAGCTATCTTTTGATGTAGACGTTTGATTCTCTAGTTCTTATAATTGATTCCTAGTTTGTATTTGATTCTCTAGTTTGGGGTAGATGGATGGAGGCTAAGCCAGTTTGTCGACGAACAGCATGACGGCTTCATATAATGAGTTCTAGGGTTGAGGTTTGGGGTGATTATATAGAAGTCTAGATTTAATTCTAGCCTTTAGATTAGTCTAGGGGAATCAGAGCCATCAAACCAAAGAGATGTGTCATCCGGCCAACCGTAGCATGACACATATGCCCTAATACCTCAGAAATCAGTCATTGGCCAATCAGAGAAGGCCACATCTGCACAGGGCTGTAAAAATTCGTCATAGGAGCTGGATCTGGGAGGGGTCAACTCCCCATAGGGGGGGTCGACACCTATGTCGACTCCCCTATAGGGGGGTTGACACCTATGTCGACTCCCCCTAGGAGAGTCGACATCCCTGAGCGGGAAATTTCCCGATCATGCCGCTCTTGCCAGATTTTGAAATTTTAACTATTTTCTGATTTGATTTATTATTATATTTAATTACAGTTTAAACTTGAAAACGTCTGAACTCCATAACTTCTTCATACGGAGTCCGATTCACGCAAACTCGGACTCTATCTGAAGCAGAATTCCGAGAAGAACGCAATAGCTTAACCCGTTTCACCCAATTCCTCTTTTAAAAATTATGTGTCTTTAAATTTGTTAATTTTAATATTTAAAATTACGGGGTGTTACATTCTCCCCTCCTTAAAGGATTTCGTCCCCAAAATCTCAAAGTCAAGAAGAATGCATATCCTACCATACAACATCCATCTACTCAACCATTCAATCCCAGGCATCCATTGTCCTTAAAAGATTTCTAATGCTTTCATGATCATATGCAAGGGTGTGTGTACATGTCCCAATACTAATGCAAAAAAAAAAAAATCAGGCGGTCCACTGATTCAGTTGACCTCCTTAATGCGAATTATGTTAGTGCCACGAGTCCGACATGTATGCAGTTATTCCTATGGTACTTTATAACTTCTATATGAGTGCACAATCATTCATACAAATGCAACATCCATATGATAACACATCATGTTTCAATCCATATACAAATACATATACGCATATGCAATATGAAAGTGACTGAGCCGACCTAGTACCTAGTGTGTGTAGGGGTATATGCATCCACGAGCAACCACTAGCAACCACTTGCAACCATCAATCATAACATGTTTCAAATACATGTTTACATCCATTGGTTTCTGCCTAAGGATCGAGGATAGAACCAAGAGGATATACTTAAAAGATAAAGACTAGAATGCAAATAAACTTTACAGAAAAAAGAGATCAAGGATATACCCTAAAAAGGGTATGATGCGCATATCTAGTCTTCAGCCTTCTAGGTCGCGTCTTCTTGAGCTTCACCCCATTGTGCTCTGACTGTCTTAACTTCACGATTGTGTAGCTTCTTAATTTCTGTTTCCAAAATATGAGTCGGAACTCATTTCACTGTCGCCTTTCGTTCCACCTCTTCTCCTTCTAGTATACTCGGGACTACAACTTCTGCTGTGTCATGCTAACATTTTCTCAAAGGTTCTTCAAAATTCACTAGAGGGTATTTCATGTGGAAGAACTATCTCTTGAAAATAAACAGATGCTAACCATGTTACCAATTGTAGTTATTGAGGTGATTAGAGGTCTCTTCTTAACTTATCAATTGCGTCAACTATCTAAGATTCTTTTCTTTATAAAGTCCATATTTGATCCAAAAGCGTAGGTCTTACTCCTAGCGATGCCAGCTACTAACTTAACCGAAGGTTTTAAAATAAAAGGTGGATGTGTATTCTGAACTTTTCCTTTTCACTTAAAGAGGACTTGAAGTCAATCTTTTTCTTCTTAAGGCATCCTCTATGACCTTACCCTTCCTTTTCACATCAAAATGGCGCCTAGTCCCGTGCCGCATGCATCCGTGTATACTGTAGACCTTTTACTACCGTAAGGTAAAAGTCAAAACTGGGGCCGTTGTAAGAGCCCTCTTCGATCGTTGGAAAGCGACATCACAATCAATATCCTGAGCAAAGGTTAGATTCTTCTTCGTTAATCAAGTAAGTGGGGCCAATACCTTCGCAAAGTTCTTAATGAACTTCCTATATTAACCTGCTAGTCCAAGAAAGCTTCTTACTCTTGTTGCATTCCTTATGACCTTTCAGTCTTGCATGGCGACTACTTTTGCGGGATCTACTGCTATCCCTTTTTTGGACGCCACATGTCCTAGAAACCTTACTTCTTTTCTCCAAAAATGGCATTTGCTTTCAACTGATGTGCACGAAGAGTATCCATAACTTCCCTTAGATACAAAGCATGTTCTTCTCCACTCTTAAAGAAAACCAAAATATCATTTATGCAGAAGCGATGTGAACCTTCCGCCTTTATAGCAAAAACAACTGGAGCACCCCATTCAGAAATATTTAGCCTTATGAACCTTTTCTCAAGTAACTCTTTTACTTGTTTATTGAATCTTTCCTTTCCCTTGGAGACATGTGTCTAACGGGTAAGGCAACAGGTTTTGCGTTATCAACAAGGTATATGCAGAAGTCTATCTCTCGCTTTGGAGGTAAGCCTTTCACCTTTTCAAAGACATCTGCATATTCACGGACTACCCTAACAGATTGCAAGCTTTCAACAGATGCATCAAGAGATTCTAGGTAACTAAGCATGACAGAATCCTTAGGGTTACACGAGATTTTCGAGGGTATTACAGAGGCGAGTCAAAAATCTAACTACACTCCTTTCCCAATCGAGAATGGCACCATTACTGGATAACCAAACCATCCTTAGAATCAAACCATAGCCCATGAAACCAAAAACGTAAACATTATATCTAAACTCAACGCTTAGCATAGATATTCTTAAATCCAAACAAATCATAGATGAATGAGACGAATCATCAACTGGATTTGAGACAATAATGGGATCTTCTACTATACTACTACTAAGGTGCAGAGACTCAACTATGGAAGCAGATAGAAAAGAATGTGAAGTTCCAGAATCCCATAAGGTTCTAACAGGATGATTGAAAAGAAAAACTAAATTTTCAACAGAAACGTTCCTACCTCTCTTAGGTACACTAGTAGTGAGAGCATGCAATTTCCCTGTAGAAGATTATGTCCTTTGACCTTGTCCTTGCCCTTCGGGAAATCCTTGATAAGATGCCCTGCCTCACCATACCGAAAACAACCACCTGTCTTCTTCTTCCTACAAATAAATGACCCACTATACCATAGAAAAGACACTTCTCCTTGTCGCGGGATCTATTATTTCTTCCACCCTTCTTATATTCCAATCCCTTGTTTGTGATTCTTCTACTTTGGCCTCTTTCTTTTCACCTTTCTCCTTCTGCGTCGATTAAGCCATATCAATAAGCTTCTTATCCTTGAGCTTGTGCTTCTTAGACCAAACTCCCTTATTCTCATCCTTACTATCCTTGTAGAGCTTGTTGACAAGTTTCTCGAAACTACCTCCATTGCACAGCAACCTACAAAGCTCAAATGAAAATTAGCAGCAGGTGGAACTACTGCGGCTACAAATGGAGGTTGGGCACTACTTCGCCCCCGACATGTGCCGTATGCCTACGAAACTATGGCGAAAAGAAAGGAAGGAGAGATTCAAATAGGGAATCAAAAGATAGTGCATATGGCTTTTGGGGAATATGCCTTTTAAAAACAATACTTTTCTCTTGAAAAACGCTTCTTTAAAACATGTTTTAGAAAACACCCCCTTTAAAATATGCTTTTGAAAAATCTTTTATCTGTTATGGTAACCTTCAGCTCTGATACCACGTGTAACACCACACCTCCGTTAAGGTCACTCAGAAAGGGAATGCAATAACTTCAGTGGAGCATCATAAGTGTATAGAACAGATAAATTACAAAATAGACAAAATTTAAACAGTGGAAAATGAATAAAACTTTACTTTATTGATCAAACATCTTGTACAAAGATTGTTTTCCAACACCAAAACACCCTTACCCATTACAACAAAGCATCTGTCATTTTTAACAAAATAAAGAATCACAAAATGATAATGATATTCCCCTAATAAAGCATGAGCCAGCCATAGCAGTGGAAAAGAGAGTCCAAACCAATACATCGACTATCCTCGAGCTTGGAAAGAAAACTGAGCTAAGTGGTAATATTTCCTCCCTGTGAACCGCGGGGAATGGAAGAAAAGAAGGTAAAAGAAAATGGGTCAGACATAAGTTTGGTAAGTCCAGTGATTATATAGCATGTAAACAGGCAAAAGGATCATGACATGAATAAACTGAATACCAGACATAACCATAATAATAAGCATAACAAGACAACAAATGATGATCGTTAGATATGACAAGGTACACAAGATGAACAGGATATGATGATTGCGCTCCTGATTTTTAAGATATCTCCTACACCACACTGTTTACTAAGACACCTTGCACTACGCCATAGATGACCTATCGCAATGAAAACCCATGGTGTTGCTAGCTACAATGTTGCCATTGCTATGATGTTTTTGTCTATTGCAACACACGTTTCAATGTGTTACCATAGATATCAACATGTGTTGCAGTAGCCACGTGAATAAAATTAGTAATCCGCGTCAACAATATCCAACGGTCCAGATTAGTGATCCACATCAATCTAATTTCCCTCACCACAGCAGCGATCTTTTACCCAAATTTTCATTTTCCCGCTGTAAAATAATTCGCATTGTCTTCACTTGAGAAAATTGACCGAACTATCTTTCCCTAAATTTTCATTTTACCGCTAAAAAATAATAAAATAATTATTGTTGTTTTCACTTTTCCACTTTCAACCCTAAATCGTTCGAACCCTAAACTGAAATCCCAATTCATATCGCAGGGAATCCCAATTCTTGTTGCCCTTCTTCTTCCCTAAATTCGCCTTCCTCTCAAAAAAAACCTCTTCTTCCTTCTCCTATCATTTTAGTTATCACTGCAGCAAAATTCGACGAGGCAACCGCTAATTACGTTGTTCGCTACCAAATAAAGATCCGATTTTGCATGAAATTGCTTCGCTGTTGATCTACTTTCATTACCCTAAGGTACTGTAAACGAATTTTTTGATCTTAACTTACCTTTTTTCGATGATCCATAGTGTTGTACTTCGTCAGTCTGTACATTCATTTTTTAGGCTAATCTGTTTTAGGCTTAACATGAAGGGATTCCCTAGCCATTTAAGTCTTTTTTTCCTCAAACCTACATCGTTAAATATGTTGTTTCACAAAAGTACTTCTTTGGGTTGTGCCTATCATTCCACCTTGTGAGCACAAGTAGAAATCGTAATTCTTTGGGTGTTAGATTTTGTTGTCCACCATACTGCCTGGTGGAACATTGTCCGGGGAATGGAGGTAGAATGTGACAATGCTTTTGAGCACAAAAGTTCGCCGGATAATGTTCCACTGGGCACTATGGGACAATGCCAAATTCAGAGAGGCACTTTCGCTCCCAAGGCCCTTAATCGTAAGTGTTTGTTTATTTAGCCTTGTTAGATGTCATATAGTACACAGTGCATTTATCATATCCACATTTATGCAATCTTTGTTGGTACTTATAAGAGTACACGTCAGTCACAAATTTGTTTTATGTTGATGTTTCAGGAATGTAATTGATGTTTCAGGACTGCGGATATCACTGAATATTGCATGATGCGGACATCAATTTCAACTTCAAATTCGTCAACAGCGGCTGCGAGAAAGAACTGCCACCACAATATCCCAGCAAAGTTGAGGACTGTAAAGGTGGGGTCGAATGCGGGGAAGAAGTTTTTTGGTTGCTCCATGTGGCCGATAAGTATAAATTAGGTTTTTTTTTTGGTTGCGGATTTTACTCGAGAATTTAATGTATGTGCAGATTGGCGACTGCGGGTATTTTATGTGGCATGACGAAGTGTACGAAATCAACAACAATTCTGAATTGGATGATACTAGTGTTAAATTGATGGAAAAAGAAAAGACTATATTGCAATTGCTCATGGAAAAGAATACAATTGAAGAAAAGCTGCAGAAGCAAAAGCAAAAGAGGGTAAAAGCCGATGAATTGGTGGCAGATTTGAAGGAAGAGTTGGCCCTAATGCGCATTGACTGTGGAAAACACGAGACAGGAGAAAAATTCTTTGCAAAAGCTTTAGCTATATCTTGGATCATGTTTGGAGTTCTTTTGTGTGTTGTTATGGCAATGTAGAGCAGTGAAGTAACATGAAATAGCATGCATGGGCAGTTTTCAGGTATAATTTTAAGTTTTGCCACATTGTAGATTAGTGATAATTTTTGCCACATTGCAGATTAGTATGCACTTGTATACACATTGTTTAGATCAGTATACACTTGTATACACATTGATCAGTTATGTCACTCGGTTATGTTTTAGATCAGTACACTTGTATCCACATTGTTTAGATCAGTTATGTAACTCACACATTGTTTAGATCAGTACACTTTTATACACATTGTTTAGATCAGTATACTATGTTATACTGATGCAAATGGAATTCAGTTATGAAACTCAGTTTGTGCTGAAAGGAAACTCAGTTATACTATGACCATACTTTGTGCTGAAATGCAATTCAGGCATGCATACCTCTTATTTTGTGCTGAAATGCAACTTATGTATGCAGGTGAAGGAGGCAGTGATGAGGATTTTCAAGAACTTTTGTTAATGAAGGCACTAGAGGTACGATGCAGTAGAGGCATTGAACGCATTGAAGGCTTGTGCTATATTTTGAAACTGTTTTAGTTTTATGTAAACATGAATTTAGGACTTGCTGTGTGTTTGTTTTTGAAATGTTTGTAAAATTGAACTTAGTGGCTACGTTTTGTTATTTTGTAGTTGACTACATACTAGTGTTCCCTGGTTAATTTGAAATAAAAAGTTCTTTGTAAATTTCAGTTTGATGTTATGTTGCCATATATATGATATAATGTTGCAGTATGTGATGTTAAATGTTGCCATAGCTATGATATAGTGTTGCCATTGGGTGGCAAAATTGTTGCTATAAATTTATGCATGTGGGCCCCACAACTGGATTCCGTGGACCCGGGCTACAGATTTTCATGGCGATTCCGTAAACACGGGTCACAGATTAGAGTGGGTCCCACATTTTTGTAAATTTAGTACATGCGGCAACAACTGTGCTGATGTTGCTTTAGGATCGAAAATGTGTTGCCTTTGACTCTAAGGCAACGCGGCAAAAGGCAACCCCAAAAAAGTGTTGCCACAGATCATTTTTTGCCTGCAGCAACACTATTTGGCACCTACTGCGTCATTTCTCTAGGGTTGGCGTAGGCCATTTTTGGCGTAGTGTTGGTTAAGAGAGTAACTCCCTGAGTATCAACCCCGAAGATCGAAATTAACATTAGATTGACCCCCAAGGAATTACCCAACTCAACCAACCTTATGCTACCGCACTATTATAAGATTACACCGCACCATTTGATATGACAAGGAAAGGTACACTGAAAGCACTTCGGTTCTTTCTCTGATTTCCTATTTTCTCTGCACCACCCAACTAGCATCCTAACTAGTGTCTTTTATAGAACGATTTGTATTCCCTACTAGTGTTCCAACTAGTATCCTGTGAAAAAGGATCTGTATCCCCTACTAGTGTCCCTACTAGTATCCTATGTTATAAAATAAGGTGATCCCAACCCCGCAATTGTGGTAGCCTTCAGGTGTACATCTAGTATGAGGTCTTACCTTAACCAGCCTAATTGCCATGAAGATGTTAGATGTATCCTTAATACCCTATCGATCGGCTCCCTACTTGTACTTACTTTCCTTTTGTCTGTGTCAATCGGCCCTCTCTTGCATGTACATACCCTATGCTGGTCTCACCATAAGGTGTATCAATCCCTATGATAGTGGTCCAACATGATTCAAGATGCACAGTGTATACTACTGATGCCCAGTGCCTGCTTTTCCACTCTGGAGCACGTGCACGCCCATACTCCATCGGAACTACACTGCTGCACCCCCTACCGCTATTTTGACCGCTTATAATCAGCCCAGTAATCATTCCCCACCCTGCCTAGTTACGGGTACCGTGATACTTCTATGTGGGTTACTACTGAAATGGGTCCCCGTTACTAGGGTTTTCTAGGGTCTATTCGTACACCCCCCAAATTGGTTAAGTGTTATCCATCCATTCAAGTTAACTTAACCCATCCACACGTCATGTCATGTTGGTTTAGTGTTTCTGATTAACTTAACCCTTCTCTTTCAATCATGTTGTAATTGGTTAAGTGTTTCCCCATAGCTTAACCCTATTCGTTCATATTATTATATTGGTTAAGTGTTTCCCATTAACTTAACCCCACTCGTTCATCATGTTATATTGGTTAAGTGTCATCAATCCAGTCGAGTTAACTTAACCCACCCACTTGTCATGTTACATTGGTTAAGTGTTGTCCTCTTGTGTTGCTTAACCCTATCACACATCATGTTGCATTGATTAAGTGTTCCCCTCTTGTGTTAACTTAATCCTACCACTTGTCATGTTACATTGATTAAGTGTTGCCCTCTAGTGTTAGCTTAATCCTACCACTTGTCATGTTACATAGGTTAAGTGTTGCCCTGTTGTGTTAACTTAACCCTACCATTCTTAGCCTGCCTGTTTCTTAGCTTTAATTCATTCATTAAAGCACCAACCTCTCACATTATATCTATATTGTTGCGGTCGCTGGATGTGCTGGGCGGTTCCGGGCAGTCTTACACCGCAATTCAATCTAACCTCGGGTTTTTGGGCTTAATGCGCTAACCTCTCACATTAGATCTATATGGTTACGGTTGTTGTATGTGTCGGGTGGTTCCGGGCGGTCTTACACCGTAACTCAATCTAACCTCGAGTTAGGCATATTCATCTTTTAATTAATCTACATATTTACAATTTATGTTCATATGTAAATTATCCACAAGTGTTGTCAATTCAAGTCATGCCCCATTTACCCTCTAAATTATGTCCATTATTCTAGGTATACAAATTCTACCATTTCATTCTACTAATCATTTACATGATTATGAGCCAATCTATGCCAATAGCATGTAGTTTAATATTTTTCCCCAACGTCTCCCTCGTTATTCGTTCGCATAATTCACATAGAACGTTAGGCTCGGAAATTAGCCTGACTTATAAACAAAAGGGAAAAGAAAGGGACATGTAACATTCCAACATGCCTAAACAATATAGATCAATGTGCGTAGTATAGATTTGGGATAAAATGACATAAACTTAATTAAGTGCATGAACGTGATCTTACATTTAAATTAGATCCAATTAACATGCGAACTAGCATAAATCTAATTGTATAAGCATGAACTTATATAGATCTTAAACATGGGTACTAGCTTGGATCTAAACAATTAAGCATGTATGAACATAACTTATCATGTAAGCTACATACATAAAAGAAGCACAAATTTAATACAACATGATAGGTTCAATGGTATCAGTCTTAATAGTCTCATAGGCATGATAAATTTTACTATGCCAGTCACAACAGTCCAATAGGCATGATAGGTTTTACTATGTCAGTCACAACAGTCCAATAGGCATGATAGGTTTTACTATGTCAGTCACAACAGTCCAATGGGCATAAGCAATTCTAAATTAACAAAAGGATAGGAACGAATAGAGTTAGGCATAGCTCTAGATCCAGTTATTATAGTCATGTTTTCTTATTAGGTGTTCACATCTAAACAATGACTGTACTTAAAGAAAAAGGACGGATCTTGATTTCTGGGATCTGATTTCTGAATTTGAAAAGCTATCCTTTGATGTAGACGTTTGATTCCCTAGTTCTTCTATTTGATTACTAGTTTGAATTTGATTCTCTAGTTTGGGGTAGATGGATGGAGGCTAGGCCAGTTTGTAGACGAACAGCATGACGACTTCATAGATAGAGTTCTAGGGTTGAGGTTTGGGGTGATTATATAGAAGTCTAGGTTTAATTCTAGCCTTTAGATTAGTCTAGGGGAATCAGAGCCATCAAACCAAAGAGATGTGTCATCCAGCCAACCGTAGCATGACATATATGCTCTAATACCTCAGAAATCAGTCATTGGCCAATCAGAGAAGGCCACATCAGCATAGGGCTGTAAAAATTCGTCTCAGGAGCTAGATCTGAGAGGGGTCGACTCCCTACAAGGGGGTCGACACCTATGTCGACTCCCCCTAGGGTGGTCGACACCCTTGAACGTGAAATTTCCCGCTCATGCCGCTCTTGCCAGATTTTGAAATTTGAACTGTTTTCTGATTTGATTTATTATTATATTTAATTACTGTTTAAACTTGAAAACTTCTAAACTCAATAACTTCTTCATACAAAGTCTGATTCACGCAAACTCGGACTCTATCTCAAGCAGAATTCCGAGACGAACGCAATGGCATAACCCATTTCACCCAATTCCTCTTTTAAAAATTAAGTGTCTTTAGATTCGTTAATTTTAATATTTAAAATTACGGGGTGTTACAGTGGACGACTGGTTGTTCTTGATATAGATGGATTAAAAGATGAGGTTCTGAGGGAATGCCATCACTTTAGATTGATGATTCATTTTGGTGGTAATAAGATGTATCGAAATATGAAGCGAGCCTACTACTCGGAAGGTATAAAGAGGGATGTTGGGAAATTTATCTTGAAATGTATGAACTCTTAGTTGGTTAAAGTTGAGCAGCAAAAGCCAAGTGTATTGCTGCAGCCTTTGGAAGTTCTTACGTGTAAATGGGTGCAAGTGTCAATGGATTTTATAGATGGATTACCTAGGACAAGTGCAGGAAATGATGTTATTTGTGTTGTCGTGGATCGTTTGACCAAAACCACAAGATTTATTCCTGTAAAATCGACAAGGACAACATCGAAATTGACTGAGTTATATCTTAAATGGATAGTTTGATTCCATGAGATACCGAAGAGTATAGTTAGTATTCAAAATCCATTGTTTACCAGTAGATTCTGGAAGAGTTTGCAAAAGACGTTGGAAAACGAGCTACGCATGAGTACGACTTATCATTCCTAGATGGACGGTCAGACCGAGAGATTTAATCAAATACTGGAAGATCTTCTTAGGTCTTGTGTATTAGATTTTGGAGGATCGTGGGAAGACCATCTACATTTAGTTGAGTTTTCTTATATTATAGCTACCAGTTGAGTTTTGCAATGACATCTTATGGAGCGCTATATGGCAGACCGTGTAATCCTCCATCATGTTGGTTAAAGATTGGAGAGAATATGGTACTTGGGCCTGAGACGATAAGAGGGATGTCGGATAATATTAAGATCATTCAACAACGAATGAAAGCAGCCCTAGATCGTCAGAAAAGCTATGCCGACAAACGACAAAAAGACATGGAATTCTTCGTCCGAGATTTGGTGTTTGTTAAGGTTTCACCTCTAAGGAATGTGTTTTGGAAGTAAAGGAAAGTCAGCGCCAAGGTTTGTTGGGTTATTTCCGATTGTCGAGCATATTGGAAAGCTCGCATATAGAGTGGATCCACCTGAGTAGATGGTGGATGTGCACAATGTTTTTCATGTGTCATTTCTACGGAAGTTTGTGCATGACTTGAATGTTTTGGTATCTCCAGATCAGAATGAAGATTTAGAGGTTGAGCCCGAAGCTTCTAAGCCTCGTAAGCCACTTCGCGTCGTAGTGAGTGACACGAAACAACTTAGGAGGAAGGTTGTTAAAAAAGTCAACATACAATGGGAGAGGACGGTGGAGATTGCAAATGGGAAACAGAGGAGAGTATGAGGTCGACTCATCCAGAACTTTTTGAGTGGTATGACGCATAGATCATATCTTACTTTTGTCATCGTGACTTGCACTATTAGAGTTCTGCACGCTAAGTAGAATTTTGGATGCATAGATTATCGGATGCTAGATTGGATGGTAAATTAGATAGTCATGGATGGTAAGCATGCATAATACTTTGTTTGCTTGGAATTTCAGGGGAGAAATTCCTAAAGGAGGGAGAATGTTATGACCTGTATTTTACGAATCATAGGATCGTAAAATAATTATATTTAATTCCCTAGTGTTCGGATCATTCTCAGATTTTTAATATGTTTCTTATGGGGATGTGAGACACGTCCATGATTTTTACCGAATTTAATTATGATCGTTTTACCCTTGTGAATATTGTTTCAGCTATAAATTTTGATAGGGATAGAATCTGATGTTTAAATAGATCTCAGTGGATCGAAATGATGGTTTACAGTTCCGTAGAGTGGTCACATTAAAGATTTAGTTCAGTGATTTAGGAGAAATCGCTGTTTTAAGTTTAAGTTTCTGTTATGCAGACTAATTAGCTGCTAATGGGCTGATTAGTGAAACCCATTAGACTAATGACCGACTGCTATAAACATAGGGGTCTGAGGAGAGATTAAGGTTTCTCTCTTCATTCAAACATTTAGATTTCTGTCTGTGATTGTCCGGATTCAATCTAACCCCTCATTACTACATTTTTATTCATTTTAATCGCATCTAGAAGCTAGATCATCATCCAGAAAGATTACATCACATCAAATTGTATCGATTTTAGGGATTTTCATCGTTGTCAAGATATGATTTCATTGGGTTTACATCGAATCAAGGTTTTGGTGAGTGATATATATCTCTAACATGGAAATGATAGAATATATGGGTTATATTATGACTGATTCACATCATACATGTTAAATTCACCTTAGATCTGATCATGTATATTTCATTCAAATTTAGATGTTCTAGGATAATCAAATTTAATCCTGTAAACCAGGAAGAAGTTAGATTAATCATGCTCTAGAATATATTTTGATCCAAATCATGTTAGATCCATTGTTTTATGATATGTTTAATGTTTGTGCATGTTTGCATATCAAGATTTGATGAATCGCTGTTTGTTTTAATTGAATTGAATGCATTGCTTGAATTTTTTGTTAGAACTATTTTCCGTGGATCTTAGTTTTGAAGATTGGAGCAAATCAGAGGCTCAGATTACCGGATTTAGATGAAACTTGGCGGAGGAGTTCTGGAAGATGAAAGGAGACGGCACAAAAGATTTCGTGCTAAATAGCGCTAAGTACATGGACCGGCATCGGTCCATGCTCGACGGGCCGATACCAATCCATGGTAATAGCTTGGATGACGAAGAATTTTGGAGCGTGGTGTTGTGGCGTTAAATCATGGCTGCATGCAAAATTTGAGATGATTTGGATGGGTTGAATGTTGGATGCTTGATTCCACTTGAGTTTAGGATAATGGACTGGTAGAGATTTTTTGTTTAGAAGTTTTTGGGCATTAAAAATGGATGGTAAGAAGAACTTAGAGCACGGATTTTGAGGATGTAAACACCTAGCAGTTTTTGGCTAAGTGTGGGAACCGATACTGGTCCATAGGCGATGGACCTGACTGATCCATCATGTTGCATTGTTGGAAGCTCAAACTTTGTGAGCGTGATGATGAGGCTTTGGGTTGATTGCCAGTAAAATTTGGTGGCCAGAGATTTCAGATGATTAAAGTGCAACTCAAAGATGGTTGGTGCTTTGATTGTGAACTCATGACAGAGTGGCCGGAGCTAAATTGATGTGATGTTGATCGTAGGATGATACACGATGCAATATGATGATAGACTGACTCAAATGAAAGTTGATCGGCAATGATAATGGGATAGGTTTAAGAAGTGGCTCGAACTAAAAGCTGAAGTCGTGGAGGAGGATGGATTGAAATATTAGAAGTGCCAAGGAATCCTTGGTTATTGAAGGTTTTAGTGGGCTTAAGCAGAGGTTCTAAAGTGCCAAGGAGTTATAGGCGGTCATCACAACTTCTGTAAGCCAAGACTAAACAATAGATAAAGTTAATAGTGAAATTTATGATTTCTAAATCATACGGCTTTCTACGAAGAATAAGATTTGGAATCAATAATTGCTCTTTTTATTTAAAAACTAAATTTAGAAATTGTGATATTTTCAATTAGAACTTTAACCGAAGAGAGAAAAACCCGCATAGCATGTGGAGTTTGAAGAACTAGCTAGGATAAGTAGTATGCCAATGTGATTATAACTAGCTAGCGGTGATTGTAAAAAAACGAGCAATAGTTATTTGTACCAAAAAATTATGAGAGTGGTGGTAATGAATTTGGAATAACTTTGAAATGGTTGCATAAAATACATTCTGAAGTTGGAATTCAATATTACTTGTAAAATATAGTGGAATCTGAATGACTAGTTATATGATTTTGGAAAATTTTGAAACAATTATGAAAAAAAAAAAAGTATTGAATTTTATTTTATTTTATAAATTATGGTGTAATGAGAACAAAAAATAATGTACCTTTGGAAGGTTATCTAATTTGAGCAAGTAATCATATAATTATTTTACAAAGTTAATGGAAATTTACTATTTCTATTCTGTTGCTTAAATTGTAAAACATGGTCTACAAACCGCTTACACGGCATTATTAGTTTGTGTTTATATCAAAATCTAAGGTGGTGTTTGGTTAAAGTTTTTTAGTTTTTAGTTTTTGTCTACGTTAAAATGTGAACAATGCATGTATAACGTCAAAATTGGTCGTTTTAGAAAACAAAGTTAACACAAAAAACAGAAAACAACTTTTATTTGTTTTTTCTTATTTTGAGAATTAACACAAGTTGTTTCTTTCGTCTTTAGTGGTCCCCTCCGTCATTATTTCATTTTCTCCACCGTCTCTTAGCTTTTCTTATGTTTTGCTATCGATACTGAAAACTCAAAACTTAAAATATATTTTAAACCAAACGCACTAACCGTAGGTTATATCCCTTTTCCACTTTCCAAGACTTCTAGCAGTTATACTGACAATAATATTTCTTATAGTTGTAATCCTTCAAACCCCCAAATCAAAACGTTTGCATTTTAATAATCGTCTAAACCTGTACACTCGTCCTTCTGGAAACCAAGTATTCATCGTCGATCTGGAACTAGGTTTGCAAAAAAACCGCCGTTAAACAGAAATTCAAAAGAGATATTGTCGATTTTATGCACTTCATCGTCCTTCTTGTCCGCTCCAATCACCTTTGCCTCCCTCCTTCAACGGGGTTAGAATCAGTTTCACACGGGTTTTCTACGTGATTGTTGGAACTTATGTCCATTTAAGTACATGTTCATCTCTATTTTTGCCAATCGATATTGGGTTGGCTAGGCTACTACTCTCTAAGTTTTGCTTCGATTTTTGTTTACGCTTTACTATATGGAATAATGAATTTTTTTGTTGGTTCTTTCGTGGAATTTCGCCTTTCTGTAGTGATTTTACTCGGCTTCAAAGTGTGCCCAAATCTTGAGTTTTTCATGGCCTCTATTCTATAATTAAGTTTGCATGTGATAATTAATTGTTTTATGGTTGTTTCATAAGGGAATATGATTAAGAAAAATCATTTGAAGGTGGATAAGAATTTGTAGATGAATTAAGAGCCTTCTTGCTCACCTCACATATATGTGAAAACTAAAATTAATTATGCCTCCAATTTGACAATTTAAAGTCATAAATTTCATATTTTGTTTGATATGTAAATTAACATTTGCTTTTGCATTAGCTAAATTTTTGTATGGGTTTTAGTGAGTTGGATAAGCTTGAGTTCTGCTTATCCGATTTTTTATTTCTTCGGCATATAATCATGTATGTACTTTCGTATTGTATTTGAACTGTTGTGATGATTGTATGTGACATGTCCAACCTATTTTTATTTTACATATGAATAAATCTTATTTTATTCACACTCCTGTCCAATATTCAAGCCGTGGTTGTCTTCATTTTATGTTTACATTGTCTTAGTTTTTATGCTTCTTGTGTGACAGGTATAATAAGGTACAGTAAAATCTTTTATATACATGTATATGTATATATATACACATATATGTGTATGCCCGCACTGGTAATATATATATATATATATATATATATATATATATATATATATATATATATATATATATATATATACACACACACACACTCCCCTATGTATTTTACCTGTAGATTTTAATTTTAATTTTTTTTAACAAACAAGAAATTCGTAGAAACCCAACATTTTGAGGCTACTGAACTGACATGCTGAGACCCAGTTGTTGCACTCTGAGACTCATCTATATCACAAGAAATAGCTAAGGTAGCATCATAACCAGATGAAGCAAGACAAGTGATAACACTGAAATTCAAAATTACTACAATGGCAGAAATTAGAATCATGGTTGAATGAGGCCTGAAAATCACCATCAGCCTTATTAAAACCATATGAGGCCGGTAACGATAACGGAAAAAGTACAATGCAGCTGACAGGATTGAACACCAGGATAAACAGTTTAAGCGTCAAGCTATAGTAGTTGATGAACCAGATGCCACTCATTGTCATCAATAGAATCACTATTCCACTCCTTTGCTTTAGCACCAGATTTTATATTCAGCTCTTCAGATAGGGCATAAAAAGAATTAAAAAGGAGAATTTTATTGCTTCAACAACGAATCTGAATTTGATAAATACATAAACTGATGAATCCCCGATTACAGCTCTAAAATTTTGACACAAAAGTCAAGTCAATGATCAAAGACTGATTATGGAAAGAATCAAAGTTGAAAGTTACATATTATTTAATATTTTTATTTTTTGAAAATATAGCTGCGCAGCTTTGGTCTAATAATTTGCTAATACCAATTCATATATGCGACCATTATATTTTTGATGCTACATATCACAGTATAGAAACTACTGTTATTTTACTATTTTGTTCATTGCTTCGTAATCCTTTCCACCAATATCTATTTATCTTTTAAGTTATTAGAAAACAATTATGATGGAGATAGCTATAACCACCATCAAATCAAATAAAATAGAATATATACCGAGTTAAGACGTGGAGGTTAGCATTATTTTACATGATATTTCTGATTTTTTTGAAGATTTTTATAAAATATTATGTAGTTGTAACATAGCTAAAACTAAATTAATATAACGCCTTGGAAATATTTGAGATAAAACTTTATAATGAATATGGCATGTATGAGAGTGAGACATACTAACAAAGTAAGCTATAAAGTTAATGTCTTCAAATGGAAAGTAATTAAATAGAAGAAACTTTAAAATATTATAGAAAGTAACTAACTTGCAAAATATATTACATATCCACATGTCGATCATCCATTATTTGGAAATACGAGAATAATAACAGATATAAACTATAACACCCATTATGACTTTTTATTGATACATTACGGTTAGTTTCCTATTTTTGAGCTAAATAATAAAAATTCTTAGCGGAAAAATATTTATTTGCATTTTGAAGAGAATTCAAATTTAATAATCCATTAATGAGAAATAGTGAGGCTTTATGAAAACTTTCATATATGGAAATATGCATTATTTCTATCCATTATGCATTTATGCTATATATATTCACTGGCTGTTTTTTATGCCTTTGAACTACTAGAGAGAGTAAGAATATTTGTGGAAAGTTATGGTTTTTGATGTTTATTTAATTAATTGGGTCCTGTAAATTATTTTTTATTTCTCAAAGGAAGTTTGAAATTGTTGTATAGCCTTTGATTATTATCATATGTAAAAAGTTTCTATATATAATAGCTCATAGGTAAGATATACATATAAATAGCGTGAACCTATGGGTTTCAAATTTATACAATTTTACTCTAAGTTCCCAATTTTTGTATATTGCAAATTATGTGGCTGAAAATAAGTAAACCTATGATATCTTAATATTATTCTTAGTATTTTCATCCATTCAACTTTTATTTTCAGCATTTATGCAAGAGGAAATTTTCTTGATATTAAACTGTTACTCTATAATGGACTGGTGGAAAGATAATAATTAAATGTTTTTCTTTTACAGTTGCACACTAATTTATTTTCTTCTACATTATAATTAATAGTCAAATGATGCTATTATATTTTTGAATTTCTAATTATTTTAAATACAGTAACTAGTAATTAATTTGCAACTTCAGCGTTATATTTCATAATTGTTATAAATTTATGTTAAGTAATCATAATAATTTACTTTATACAAATTTATGATACAAAATATTACACGGAAAATTTATGGTTTCATATCATAAATACGCAAATTTGCAATCTCGTTATTACAAATTTACCAAATCTTCCTATCAGAAACTGCTATTGAATTGGTCAGTTACCCTATTAGAAAAAAAATTAAGGCCATCTTATTTTTTGGAATATCTCATATCTAAGTATTGCTGGAAATGAATGACTATTTTATGTATTAAATGTCTTGAAATATACATAGTCCCATATCCTAGTATGTAATAAATAATATATAGTTATATACTAAGATGAGGGCGTTATTATAGTTCACATGAGACAAGAGATACATAAAAAACCATCTTATTGGGTGGTGCAATGCATTACATCGCATGCACCCGCTTCTGTGCCCGAGCCCGAACTGGCATCCGCGGCATAGGAAATGGGTGTTTGAGGCGTATTAAAGGCACTTTGCACTTTGTAATTGGCGGGTGGCATTGACAGTTGGCTTTGTTAATTACTCAGACTAAATAGTTTTTCCATTCAATTTTAAACAGAAACGGTAATAAAACGGTCGCACCACTTGGCCAAAGGGTTACAACCTTTCCAAGCGTTACTACCGTTAACCAGCCTTCCCACACCTATATATAGGACGAGACAGACATAGCATAAAAATAATTCTTCTAAAATATGTTCTTCTTCCCCGTTAAACTCTGTTCTTAATTACTCTCTTGAGTTCGTAAGGCTCTGCAAATTCCAACGTAGTTATGCAGAGCAACTCCGTTTCATCTTGAGAAACAGTTGCTTATCAACCTCTGTGCCATAGAGGGAGAAATATAGTTTCAAGGAAATAGATAATTTTGGACTTGGACAAACAGAAAGGTACTGTACATATTACTGAATCTTTATAGCAGTCTTTGGAAAAACTTTGCAAGCAAGTTTATGCAAATTATTTGCATTGGTTTTCTATTACATAAGTAAACACAGTTTTTACAAAATATTTGCATCAGTTTTCTGTTACATAAGTAAACACAGTTTTTGCAAAATATTTGCAAATGGTTTCTGAAATATATATTGACATAGTTTTTGCAAGCCATTTGCCAACTGTTTTTCCATTGTATAATTGAGTTAGTTTGTTTTGAAAAATCTTTGCAAATACGTTAATGCAACAATTTGTGTTGCATATTTTTATATTTTACCTAACAATATTGAAACGGTATTTTATAAGAATTAATCTGTCATAGAATGGAGTCATTGTATTTTGTACGATGACTCAAGACAGTAACATATCACTACAAGAAAAAGTCACAGACATCGGCTAAAAAACGACGTCCTCGTTTTTTGGGAGTGATTTCTTTGTCGGTGATGTCTAAAGTACCCCTTTTCTACATCAGTTAAAAGACGATATCAAAGTAGCTTTAAGACATCACTAATTAATTAACTGTTGTAATAAGTATTTTACCATATCATCTTTTGATGATGTCTATGATGGCTTTTTACTGATGTCTATGATAGCTTCTTTATGTTGTTTTCTCATCTCATATACAAAAATAAATATTTATTAAATGAAATACTATAGCACAAAATTTAATATTCAAACAGTATTTTTATTTAAATATTTTATTTCAATATATGAAATAGCACAAATTTCTGACTCCAACTATTTTACATTCACATTTCTCATACACAATCAGTTTTACATTCCCCCTCGCTGCAACACTCATCACTCTACCACAAAACAAACTACATTTTACCTTCTAAACAACTTCATCACTACTGCCTTACTTCATCACTACTTCCTTACTTCATCACTATTGCCTTACTCCCAATTCCAGAAACAACACTTCAACGCTACATTGACCACCACCGTCCTCGGCAATCAAGCCAACTGACCATCACTGCATATCCTAGTCACCTAATAAACCTTCTTACCAATCAAAGACGTTATGCTAAAAGAAATTTTCAGCAATAAATCTTAACTACCGTAAATTCTCCTATATCATAGGATATAAATTTACAAGCAATTATATTCACAGTTCAGGTAATATGTGATAGGGATCTTAAATAATGATGCTTATCTAATAGAAACAAGATATAATTAGGAATTTCCTTCTTTTTTTTCCATTTTTTTGGAGGCCAGAAGTTCGTCCTTAAATCATATCAGATTAAGCTGGTACACTTGCATAAAAATGAAAAAAATTGAAATACACAGCTATAGGCATGCTTACGTTCCACACTAACAATCGAGTTCCCTGTCAATATAGATATTAGAAACTTTGATGTTCTTTTAATGGCACCACTGTCATTAACTGAAGCGATAACATGGCTTACTGTTGAATCCCAATAATAAACTATAGTTGCTCCACTATTGCAAGCAAACTTTTCTAGGAGTAACTAAAAACATTGAAGAAATTCATGGTCAATGAACATAAGAATAAAATGTACATTTTATATTGCTAAATGAATAACATGGTTGGTCGAAATCTAACCCTTTCTGCTAAAGCACAAAAAACCCAATCTTCATTCCATGGGGTTGAAGTCTGGTCAGGAAGATCAGAAGAGTCTCTAGATGTAATACATATATGTGTATAATTAAGCAATATAACACTAT
This sequence comes from Allium sativum, assembly GCA_030737875.1. NCBI lineage: Eukaryota > Viridiplantae > Streptophyta > Magnoliopsida > Asparagales > Amaryllidaceae > Allium > Allium sativum. The sequence goes on from CM060921.1 coordinate 181,502,685, forward strand.
TGTAATAACCCGCAAAATCTGGGCCAGTTTAAAATTTTTATTTTGGCAATTTTAGCGAATTTTGATTATTTAAAATGAATTATTTTAAATAATATCGACGAGAAATTTATTTTGAATTGAATTCGACGTATATATTATATACGTCGTCGTTAGAATATAAATATTTATATATAATTATAAATAGAATTGAAAATGGCGCGGTAGTTCGATAATTCGATTTCAAACTTCAATTGAATGTACCGGGTGCAAAACAATCCGGATTTTTGTGAAATCAAAAATAATGGAATCTAATAGTGAATATCTTTCCAGCGAATCCGAAAAATTAAAAGTTCGTAGCGGGAGTCAAAAGATATGTCCAGTTGAAAATTCTGAATAGTCGCTATGGAATTCAGGCCCTTAAAAATGGACATTTTGCAAACGACCTCGGATTTGGACGAAATCACTTTTGTTAGATCCGCAGGGTAAAATTATTGCTAGGTTTCAAATTTCATAATTTTTCGAATTAATATGTGGGCGTGGCAAAAGAAAACGCGTTTGACCAGTTTCAGTTGATTTTAATCGACTGGAAATTGGCCCCTTTTCCAACGGTCTCAGAATTCGGCGAAACTAGTTTTGTTAGGACCGTATCGTCAATACGAAGCTAGAAAATATTTTTATGGGATTTATAGAGTTGTTATGTGACCCCGGTAATTTGAAATGTACGTTGAAAATTCAATATAATGGTTTAAATGTAAATTTAACGGAAATTGATTGTAACAGCCGAATCAGCTTACGATACATGTCCCATTGTGTTCGGAATGGGGGTGATACGCTATGGACGACAGGCGGTGGGCCTCGTTTAGAGGTCAAAAATAAAAGTTGCTTTTTAGTGATAAAAAAAATAAATAAAATAAAATAAAAAAATATAATCCTCCTTTTATCAGAAGACCCCCCCCCTATCCTTTCATTTCAAAACGAAACAGAAAAAGAAAAAAAAACAAATCGATCGACGCCAGATCGCCATCGCCCCCTAGCGCCTTCGCCACCCAACCGGAGCGCCGCCCCACCTCCCCGAGCTCCGCCTCTCTCTCCCCTTCCTCTCCCATCGAAACCGCGACCCCCTGAAGCCCGTACCCCCAAAACCACGCCCAGCTTCCCAGCACCTCCGACGTGAAACCCCACACCGCGCCACAACCCAAACCCCCCCTCCGTTCGTACCCTCTTCCACCGCCTGATGCCGCGTCGCCTCCAGACCCTTCGCCGACCGCAAATCCGAATCCCCTTCTTCCGATTGAACCCTGTAAGTTTTTAATTTATTTACTTTATTTTTATTTTTATTTAAAACAGAAAACCGATTTTTAAATGATAGAAAAAAACTGATTTTTATGTTTTTAAAAACTGATTTTATAATAAAAGTAAAAACTGATTTTTTAAGAAGTTAAAACCGATTTAGTTTAAAAAGTAAAAACTGACTTTATTAGATTTAAAAAAAAACTGAATTTTAATAAGAAGTAGTAAAACTGAAATTTTAATTATGTTAAAACTGAATTTTATTTTAGGTTAAAACTGAATTTTATTTTAGGTTAAAACTGAATTTTATTTTTAGTATAAAACTGAATTTTATTTTAAGGTCTAATATAGGAAAAAGGTTTTAACTTTAAAATAGGAAAAGGTTTGAACTTTAAAAAGAAAATGGTTTGAACTTTAAAAAGATTTGATCTTTAAAATAGAAAAGCAAAAAGGCGAGATTTTTGTTTAGAAGAAAAAGTAGGATTTTTAAAAATAGAAAAGACTTTATTTTTTTTTAAAAGCGAAAACTTTATTTTTTATAAAGGCGAAAACCTTATTGTTAAAAATTCGATTTTTATATATTGAACTTTGAACTAAAAATTCGATTTTTATATATTGAACTTTGAACTAAAAATTCGATTTTTATATATTGAACTTTGAACTAAAAATTCGATTTTTATATATTGAACTTTGAACTAAAAATTCGATTTTTATATATTGAACTTTGAACTAAAAATTTGATTTTTATATATTGAACTTTGAACTAAAAATTCGATTTTTATATATTGAACTTTGAACTAAAAATTCGATTTTTATATATTGAACTTTGAACTAAAAATTCGATTTTTATATATTGAACTTTGAACAAAAAAATTCGATTTTTATATATTGAACTTTGAACAAAAAAAATTCGATTTTTATATATTGAACTTTGAACAAAAAAATTCGATTTTTATATATTGAACTTTGAACTAAAAATTTGATTTTTAAATATTGAATAGCGAAGTAAAAATTCGATTTTTATGTATGTAGTGGCTACGGGCAACAAAGATGACGAAGATGCGATAGCGATGAAGTTTTCTATCAGTGAAGTGCCGTGGAGCTAGGATAGCTATAGGTGAGAACTTCTCACTCAAATTCTATTTTTCTAGTTATATATATATACTAGGATGCAGACGGTGCTTATTAGAAGCACCCGACACCCGTCCACATACCATGGACTTGTTTGTTTGGTTGTGTAGTTGGTTAGATTATTTAATTTGGATTTGATTGATTGGTTGAATTGGAAATTGATTAAAATTGATATGTGAATGGCGTGGGCCTTCACTAGACCGGGGATAAGGCTAGGCCTTGTCCCGTTTCTAGTATCGTGCCGTTATGCCGCCGAAATTTTCTAAAATGTGTTGGAAAGTAATAATATCATTTTATTGTGTAAATGAATTGAATAGAAATTCATAGGTTGAAATAAAATGTTTTGTCGTTAAAAATATAATTTTTAACGTGAATGTGAGTAAATAAATATTCATTTACAAACCAGACGGTTTGTTTATGTACACTTATTTGAATGACATTGATTGGGACGATAAATTTTACACATCGCCCAACAGCACAAATAAAATAGGTGTTTGATTGTTTGAAACCCCACACGGGTGTTAGGATGAAATTTGAAGTTCACTCATCCTGATTGATTAAATATGTCGATCGATTGATTGACAGGCTGTTATAAGCGTTAGATATCTATATTTGATGCTTATACAGTGTATTGCACTTTGGTTGATGGTTGATTATTTTTCAATGCTATTATATACATGTGTTGTATGAAAAACCATATAATTAACTTTATATGGTAATTGATTGGGCCTCATTCTAATTTGAAAAATAAAGAATATTATAAAATAAAAGTTCATGTGTTGACAGTACTCATTCTTTGAGATTGGTCATGTGTTGAACGAAATATTTTGATAATAACAACTATTTTGAAAAGAAATATTTGAAATAGAATATTCGAAAATAGAAATTTATGAAGCCGTGTTGATTAGATTGACGCCATTTTGACGTGAACGATATTTATATCGATTTTAAAACGATTTCGAAATGAATTGAATTGAAAACGAATTCAAAATGAATTGAAAACGATTTCGAAATGAAATGAATTGAAAACGATTTCGAAATGAATTGTATTGAAAACGATTTCGAAATGAATTGAATTGAAAACGAATTCAAATTGAATCGAAAGTGAATGGAAAAGAATTCAAATTGAATTGAAATTTGAATTGAATAGAAATGAATTTTAAAACGAATTTACAAAGAAGAATTCAATTTCGATTTGAATTGAAAAGAAAGTTGAAATAGCTTTTGAAATGAATTTAAAACTATTTATATAATTCGTTTTAAATAGAAATCGACGAAATATATATTATATATATTATATATATAATATAATGGTCTGAATAGAACGCGCCGCGGCAGTTCGTAAATTTCGACCATTTATTTCAAACGGACATTACGGGAGATCCGACCGCCGGATTCTCCTAAAACCGGAACCGTTGGGTTCGTATCGAAAAGAGCTTTCTAACGAATATTAGAAATTTGAAATCTAACGGTTGGATTTGGAATTATGTCCAAATCAAATTCGAAAAAGGTCGCTGTAAGTGCAGTTCGATGGCCATTGATGGAAATCGACTGTACGGGCCTTGATAAAATTATTAAAAATAGTAATAATTTGTGTAAAATCATAAGAAATGATTTAGAAAGGATTGGGATGAAAAACTCCATATTTGAAAAGATAAAAATAGATTTTTATCGAAATGAACTAGTTTTGAACTAGAATTATAATTCTATTTATTTTTAAATAAATAAATTGAATTTGAAAAGGGTTTTAAAAATAACCAAAATTTCCAATGATTGCATTGGAGTGGATTTGAATCGAAATTGTCTTCGGAATATTTCGATGTTGGAATTTGTGATTATACGGATGTTGTTACGGAAATTTGAAAGATATATATTTATATCGTTATTTCCAATACGACATTTGTTAATCGTAGAATTTGATATTGAATATAAGCCGATATATTTTCTATTCAGAGCCTTATATTGAATATCAAATGTGATTTGGGTTTGTCGTGAATGGTGTCTTCACTAACACTGTTCTTGAACCCAAGTGAGAAAAGATTAAATCTTTTTATTTAGATTTAATGAAGTGTACCAATTAAATAATATTTAATTGGAATTGAATTGATATTGATTTTTGGGTTTACCGTGAACAGTGTTTTAAATAACACTTGTTCTTTAACCCGATAATTAATGAATGTGATTTGGGTTTGTCGTGAATGGTGTCTTCACTAACACTGTTCTTGGACCCAGTTGAGAAAAGATTAAATCTTTTTATTTAGATTTAATGAAGTGTACCAATTAAATGATATTTAATTGGAATTGAATTGATATTGATTTTTGGGTTTATCGTGAACAGTGTTTTAAATAACACTCGTTCTTTAACCCGATAATTAATGAATGTGATTTTGGGTTTATCGTGAACCGTGTTTTAAATGACACAGATTCTTTAACCCAGTCGAAGATTAAAACTAAGAGGAGTTTTAATGAATCTTTAATTAGATTGAAATGATCGAAAATGGAGTATCACCAGTTTTGCTCCAGGCGATAGTTAAATCTTTAATTAGATTTGAACGTGAAATGGTAATTGAATTTACCGATAACACTGTGGTGTTAGATATGAAGTACTACTCGTTTTACTTCATGGGATGAATAGGTTGGGATTGGGAAATTAAAACAAATGATTACTTCGGTAAAGTTCGTTAATCCCGACTAGTTTGAATCGAAATTCAGAAGAAGATTTGAGAATAAATTTTAATGATTTATCTTGGATAAAATTAATGGGAACCTTTCCCTATGAATGTGAAATTTAGAAACTAACTGTCGGTTAGCTAAGCAGAATGGTTTTCTGGATATTGATCTGATGTTGGTTTCGGCCTTCGGGGTTAATATTTGGGGAATTATTCTCTTGATTAATTTACGGTTAGTGACTAATGAATTGGAATGAGGCGTATGTTGTGTTTGTGTAACACTTATTTAAGATATACGCGAGTTATTCGGAAAGACCGGGTTTATCCCATTCTGAATAACTGATTCGACGTGGTGTCGAAGATGAAGACGGTGGTCGAAGACCAGAAGTCTTCACGTCGTTTGGGTAATTACTGATGATCTTGATTGGGCTGTACACCCAAGAAGATGGAAACAGTTAGTGATCGTCCAGACGTACTTGGAGATCGATGGATATGCGGGGTACTAGGTGCCTCCGGTTTCGTTCAGACCCAGAACGGACTTGTAAATGGACTGTGTGTCTGACATCGGATTTCATTATGTGTGACTGATATCGGTTGCATAGGATGGTTTGCCTGTGTGGCATGCTAAGATGCAAGTGATCAAGGCTTCTGTTGAAAAGCAAAGTCTTGTGTTGATGATCAAAGCACGGCCTTTGTGGCGTAGCTTTGTGTAACGTTTACCTCGCGTGTCTCACACCCGGTATGAACCAAAAACGGGAGACGGACCTCAGGGAGGGCATGCGTTTCTTTCTAGCTAGAAGTGGCGTCAGTGGTTTTACACGCCCTGACGAGTTTGACTTATGTGGTTGTTGCTGTTGCGATGCGCCTCGGTTATATCGGTTTCGGCCGATGCATTCTGGTCGGCTGACGGACCAGACTTACACCCCATAGGGTGGGGAGACGCATGTTCAGGGTTTAAGTTTAATCCACATCGGTGGACTGGCCCTGAGGATCCAAGGGTCACTCGAGCTCTGATCCTGAGGGGCGGGCTAGAGCGTCTCGAATCGGTTGAGGACTATCTTTTGCCTCGGTTCATAGACGGAAATCCAATTTCCAAATACGTGACATTTGCGGTTTTAATTGTAGAGCTAGTATGGCGACATGATATATGGTACCCATGCCGCCTATGATTGATACTTATGATTTGAAGTTGTTTTATACACTATGCACTTATTATAGTATCAAATGATTTGTTTAAACGTATCAAGCATTCTTTGGCTGTTATAAGGGAAAACCCTATCCTCGGCTGCGTTGCATTGTGTGATGGGACCTGGGTCTTATAACAGCTTCATTTCTCTTTATTTAGCATTGCGCTGTTTGTTTTATGCACTGGTATTCTTGGGAGGAAACCCGTTCCGTGTTATACGGCGTGGTCCCTTGATTTACCTAATGATTTAAAATAAAGATTAATAACTGTTTTAGTTCTCACACTAGTCACATGACTGACCTGGAGTTTATTGTTTTAACCTAAACTCTGGGTGCCCTTATTTTCGACACGGGCAGCTAGTAGTTTTGGTTTTGCAGATTTATATTCACAGGATCCTGGTTTACAGCTGGAACGATATCCGGAAAGCTTTGTATCCGTATATCTCTTCTAGTTGTGCTTTGTATTATTTTCCGCTGCTATGTATTTAAATGTAACTTAAATCTCTGATATTTCTGTGTAATATTCATTTATACTCTGTATATTCTTGTAATCTGATGCATTGTTGTGATATATAGTGAAATGTTCTTTTATATGTGTTCTGTTGTGGTTTGTTCTCGAACTATCCGTCGCTTTCCTTTACGGGGAAGTTACGGGTCTTCACATTTGGTATCAGAGCTTTGGTTTACAAAGCTAGAGAACAAGACACATTAGAACCCTACGAAAGAATTCATCAGATATTGGATTAGTAATATCCAATTAGAATGACTCGTTAGAGATGGGATCAGTAGTATCCTAGAACGAGTGTGAAGAGTATATTTTTCAAATGAAAACAAATTTTGTTTTGAAAATTTAAATCAATTATTCGTAGTTGATTATTTATTTATATTGATGTGGACAATTCAGTATATGTAGATTTTGCGTATACGTCTGATCCGCGTGTATTCAAAGTTTTAATATATTAGATTGATATAGAATCACATTCTAGACGCCCGGAGATGGTTCTGATGATTGATCGATCATCATCCGAACTTATGTTCGTGTTTCGAAGGTGTGATTTTCTATATATTTCCATTAGGCTGGTGTGAGAACCAAAACTTATATATAGTTAGAACACATTGTTGTGATTTGGCATCAAAAATCTGATTTTTGTATATGTATCAAAATTATGAATTTGAAACTCTAAATCCACTAATTGATTGATGTTTGTGTTGTTTGTTTATTTGTTTGCTAATTTTGAACCATTTATGCCTATTTGAACCAAATATTGAATGATATTGAAAATTGGTTGCATTTGCTTGCATATGCATATACTTACATTGAACAGGTCATAGCAAGGAGGCTAGAGCCAGAGAATAAAATTTGTTTGCCCGACAAATAGGTACATGTTTACTACATAATTTCCTGTTTTGTTTGGGTGATGATGATTTTGTGAGCCTATTGGCTAGCCGCTTGGCTTTTTCTTTTTCTTTTTGAGATCTGAAGGAACGGGGAAGCTATTTGAAATTCCCCGATGCTCCCGGTGCAGGGGAGGTTATGGCGAAATTTTTCGAAAATTTAGGGTGTTAGCCAAATTTTTGAAAATTTGAAAATTCTCAGAAACTGAAAGGTTAGAGAATGGAAGCCAAATTGAAAGTAGAGTTGGTTAATCAAACCACTTTCGACTTTGTTCCTTTTCGGGGACGAAAAGTTTTAAGTGGGGGAGATTGTAATAACCCGCAAAATCTGGGCCAGTTTAAAATTTTTATTTTGGCAATTTTAGCGAATTTTGATTATTTAAAATGAATTATTTTAAATAATATCGACGAGAAATTTATTTTGAATTGAATTCGACGTATATATTATATACGTCGTCGTTAGAATATAAATATTTATATATAATTATAAATAGAATTGAAAATGGCGCGGTAGTTCGATAATTCGATTTCAAACTTCAATTGAATGTACCGGGTGCAAAACAATCCGGATTTTTGTGAAATCAAAAATAATGGAATCTAATAGTGAATATCTTTCCAGCGAATCCGAAAAATTAAAAGTTCGTAGCGGGAGTCAAAAGATATGTCCAGTTGAAAATTCTGAATAGTCGCTATGGAATTCAGGCCCTTAAAAATGGACATTTTGCAAACGACCTCGGATTTGGACGAAACCACTTTTGTTAGATCCGCAGGGTAAAATTATTGCTAGGTTTCAAATTTCATATTTTTTCGAATTAATATGTGGGCGTGGCAAAAGAAAACGCGTTTGACCAGTTTCAGTTGATTTTAATCGACTGGAAATTGGCCCCTTTTCCAACGGTCTCAGAATTCGGCAAAACTAGTTTTGTTAGGACCGTATCGTCAATACGAAGCTAGAAAATATTTTTATGGGATTTATAGAGTTGTTATGTGACCCCGGTAATTTGAAATGTACGTTGAAAATTCAATATAATGGTTTAAATGTAAATTTAACGGAAATTGATTGTAACAGCCGAATCAGCTTACGATACATGTCCCATTGTGTTCGGAATGGGGGTGATACGCTATGGACGACAGGCGGTGGGCCTCGTTTAGAGGTCAAAAATAAAAGTTGCTTTTTAGTGATAAAAAAAATAAATAAAATAAAATAAAAAAATATAATCCTCCTTTTATCAGAAGACCCCCCCCCTATCCTTTCATTTCAAAACGAAACGGAAAAAGAAAAAAAAAAACAAATCGATCGACGCCAGATCGCCATCGCCCCCTAGCGCCTTCGCCACCCAACCGGAGCGCCGCCCCACCTCCCCGAGCTCCGCCTCTCTCTCCCCTTCCTCTCCCATCGAAACCGCGACCCCCTGAAGCCCGTACCCCCAAAACCACGCCCAGCTTCCCAGCACCTCCGACGTGAAACCCCACACCGCGCCACAACCCAAACCCCCCCTCCGTTCGTACCCTCTTCCACCGCCTGATGCCGCGTCGCCTCCAGACCCTTCGCCGACCGCAAATCCGAATCCCCTTCTTCCGATTGAACCCTGTAAGTTTTTAATTTATTTACTTTATTTTTATTTTTATTTAAAACAGAAAACCGATTTTTAAATGATAGAAAAAAACTGATTTTTATGTTTTTAAAAACTGATTTTATAATAAAAGTAAAAACTGATTTTTTAAGAAGTTAAAACCGATTTAGTTTAAAAAGTAAAAACTGACTTTATTAGATTTTAAAAAAAAAACTGAATTTTAATAAGAAGTAGTAAAACTGAAATTTTAATTATGTTAAAACTGAATTTTATTTTAGGTTAAAACTGAATTTTATTTTAGGTTAAAACTGAATTTTATTTTTAGTATAAAACTGAATTTTATTTTAAGGTCTAATATAGGAAAAAGGTTTTAACTTTAAAATAGGAAAAGGTTTGAACTTTAAAAAGAAAATGGTTTGAACTTTAAAAAGATTTGATCTTTAAAATAGAAAAGCAAAAAGGCGAGATTTTTGTTTAGAAGAAAAAGTAGGATTTTTAAAAATAGAAAAGACTTTATTTTTTTTTAAAAGCGAAAACTTTATTTTTTATAAAGGCGAAAACCTTATTGTTAAAAATTCGATTTTTATATATTGAACTTTGAACTAAAAATTCGATTTTTATATATTGAACTTTGAACTAAAAATTCGATTTTTATATATTGAACTTTGAACTAAAAATTCGATTTTTATATATTGAACTTTGAACTAAAAATTCGATTTTTATATATTGAACTTTGAACTATATTGAACTTTGAACTAAAAATTCGATTTTTATATATTGAACTTTGAACTAAAAATTCGATTTTTATATATTGAACTTTGAACAAAAAAATTCGATTTTTATATATTGAACTTTGAACAAAAAAATTTCGATTTTTATATATTGAACTTTGAACAAAAAAATTCGATTTTTATATATTGAACTTTGAACTAAAAATTTGATTTTTAAATATTGAATAGCGAAGTAAAAATTCGATTTTTATGTATGTAGTGGCTACGGGCAACAAAGATGACGAAGATGCGATAGCGATGAAGTTTTCTATCAGTGAAGTGCCGTGGAGCTAGGATAGCTATAGGTGAGAACTTCTCACTCAAATTCTATTTTTCTAGTTATATATATATACTAGGATGCAGACGGTGCTTATTAGAAGCACCCGACACCCGTCCACATACCATGGACTTGTTTGTTTGGTTGTGTAGTTGGTTAGATTATTTGATTTGGATTTGATTGATTGGTTGAATTGGAAATTGATTAAAATTGATATGTGAATGGCGTGGGCCTTCACTAGACCGGGGATAAGGCTAGGCCTTGTCCCGTTTCTAGTATCGTGCCGTTATGCCGCCGAAATTTTCTAAAATGTGTTGGAAAGTAAAAATATCATTTTATTGTGTAAATGAATTGAATAGAAATTCATAGGTTGAAATAAAATGTTTTGTCGTTAAAAATATAATTTTTAACGTGAATGTGAGTAAATAAATATTCATTTACAAACCAGACGGTTTGTTTATGTACACTTATTTGAATGACATTGATTGGGACGATAAATTTTACACATCGCCCAACAGCACAAATAAAATAGGTGTTTGATTGTTTGAAACCCCACACGGGTGTTAGGATGAAATTTGAAGTTCACTCATCCTGATTGATTAAATATGTCGATCGATTGATTGACAGGCTGTTATAAGCGTTAGATATCTATATTTGATGCTTATACAGTGTATTGCACTTTGGTTGATGGTTGATTATTTTTCAATGCTATTATATACATGTGTTGTATGAAAAACCATATAATTAACTTTATATGGTAATTGATTGGGCCTCATTCTAATTTGAAAAATAAAGAATATTATAAAATAAAAGTTCATGTGTTGACAGTACTCATTCTTTGAGATTGGTCATGTGTTGAACGAAATATTTTGATAATAACAACTATTTTGAAAAGAAATATTTGAAATAGAATATTCGAAAATAGAAATTTATGAAGCCGTGTTGATTAGATTGACGCCATTTTGACGTGAACGATATTTATATCGATTTTAAAACGATTTCGAAATGAATTGAATTGAAAACGAATTCAAAATGAATTGAAAACGATTTCGAAATGAAATGAATTGAAAACGATTTCGAAATGAAATGTATTGAAAACGATTTCGAAATGAATTGAATTGAAAACGAATTCAAATTGAATCGAAAGTGAATGGAAAAGAATTCAAATTGAATTGAAATTTGAATTGAATAGAAATGAATTTTAAAACGAATTTACAAAGAAGAATTCAATTTCGATTTGAATTGAAAAGAAAGTTGAAATAGCTTTTGAAATGAATTTAAAACTATTTATATAATTCGTTTTAAATAGAAATCGACGAAATATATATTATATATATTATATATATAATATAATGGCCTGAATAGAACGCGCCGCGCCGCGGCAGTTCGTAAATTTCGACCATTTATTTCAAACGGACATTACGGGAGATCCGACCGCCGGATTCTCCTAAAACCGGAACCGTTGGGTTCGTATCGAAAAGAGCTTTCTAACGAATATTAGAAATTTGAAATCTAACGGTTGGATTTGGAATTATGTCCAAATCAAATTCGAAAAAGGTCGCTGTAAGTGCAGTTCGATGGCCATTGATGGAAATCGACTGTACGGGCCTTGATAAAATTATTAAAAATAGTAATAATTTGTGTAAAATCATAAGAAATGATTTAGAAAGGATTGGGATGAAAAACTCCATATTTGAAAAGATAAAAATAGATTTTTATCGAAATGAACTAGTTTTGAACTAGAATTATAATTCTATTTATTTTTAAATAAATAAATTGAATTTGAAAAGGGTTTTAAAAATAACCAAAATTTCCAATGATTGCATTGGAGTGGATTTGAATCGAAATTGTCTTCGGAATATTTCGATGTTGGAATTTGTGATTATACGGATGTTGTTACGGAAATTTGAAAGATATATATTTATATCGTTATTTCCAATACGACATTTGTTAATCGTAGAATTTGATATTGAATATAAGCCGATATATTTTCTATTCAGAGCCTTATATTGAATATCAAATGTGATTTGGGTTTGTCGTGAATGGTGTCTTCACTAACACTGTTCTTGAACCCAAGTGAGAAAAGATTAAATCTTTTTATTTAGATTTAATGAAGTGTACCAATTAAATAATATTTAATTGGAATTGAATTGATATTGATTTTTGGGTTTACCGTGAACAGTGTTTTAAATAACACTTGTTCTTTAACCCGATAATTAATGAATGTGATTTGGGTTTGTCGTGAATGGTGTCTTCACTAACACTGTTCTTGGACCCAGTTGAGAAAAGATTAAATCTTTTTATTTAGATTTAATGAAGTGTACCAATTAAATGATATTTAATTGGAATTGAATTGATATTGATTTTTGGGTTTATCGTGAACAGTGTTTTAAATAACACTCGTTCTTTAACCCGATAATTAATGAATGTGATTTTGGGTTTATCGTGAACCGTGTTTTAAATGACACAGATTCTTTAACCCAGTCGAAGATTAAAACTAAGAGGAGTTTTAATGAATCTTTAATTAGATTGAAATGATCGAAAATGGAGTATCACCAGTTTTGCTCCAGGCGATAGTTAAATCTTTAATTAGATTTGAACGTGAAATGGTAATTGAATTTACCGATAACACTGTGGTGTTAGATATGAAGTACTACTCGTTTTACTTCATGGGATGAATAGGTTGGGATTGGGAAATTAAAACAAATGATTACTTCGGTAAAGTTCGTTAATCCCGACTAGTTTGAATCGAAATTCAGAAGAAGATTTGAGAATAAATTTTAATGATTTATCTTGGATAAAATTAATGGGAACCTTTCCCTATGAATGTGAAATTTAGAAACTAACTGTCGGTTAGCTAAGCAGAATGGTTTTCTGGATATTGATCTGATGTTGGTTTCGGCCTTCGGGGTTAATATTTGGGGAATTATTCTCTTGATTAATTTACGGTTAGTGACTAATGAATTGGAATGAGGCGTATGTTGTGTTTGTGTAACACTTATTTAAGATATACGCGAGTTATTCGGAAAGACCGGGTTTATCCCATTCTGAATAACTGATTCGACGTGGTGTCGAAGATGAAGACGGTGGTCGAAGACCAGAAGTCTTCACGTCGTTTGGGTAATTACTGATGATCTTGATTGGGCTGTACACCCAAGAAGATGGAAACAGTTAGTGATCGTCCAGACGTACTTGGAGATCGATGGATATGCGGGGTACTAGGTGCCTCCGGTTTCGTTCAGACCCAGAACGGACTTGTAAATGGACTGTGTGTCTGACATCGGATTTCATTCTGTGTGACTGATATCGGTTGCATAGGATGGTTTGCCTGTGTGGCATGCTAAGATGCAAGTGATCAAGACTTCTGTTGAAAAGCAAAGTCTTGTGTTGATGATCAAAGCACGGCCTTTGTGGCGTAGCTTTGTGTAACGTTTACCTCGCGTGTCTCACACCCGGTATGAACCAAAAACGGGAGACGGACCTCAGGGAGGGCATGCGTTTCTTTCTAGCTAGAAGTGGCGTCAGTGGTTTTACACGCCCTGACGAGTTTGACTTATGTGGTTGTTGCTGTTGCGAGGCGCCTCGGTTATATCGGTTTCGGCCGATGCATTCTGGTCGGCTGACGGACCAGACTTACACCCCATAGGGTGGGGAGACGCATGTTCAGGGTTTAAGTTTAATCCACATCGGTGGACTGGCCCTGAGGATCCAAGGGTCACTCGAGCTCTGATCCTGAGGGGCGGGCTAGAGCGTCTCGAATCGGTTGAGGACTATCTTTTGCCTCGGTTCATAGACGGAAATCCAATTTCCAAATACGTGACATTTGCGGTTTTAATTGTAGAGCTAGTATGGCGACATGATATATGGTACCCATGCCGCCTATGATTGATACTTATGATTTGAAGTTGTTTTATACACTATGCACTTATTATAGTATCAAATGATTTGTTTAAACGTATCAAGCATTCTTTGGCTGTTGTAAGGGAAAACCCTATCCTCGGCTGCGTTGCATTGTGTGATGGGACCTGGGTCTTATAACAGCTTCATTTCTCTTTATTTAGCATTGCGCTGTTTGTTTTATGCACTGGTATTCTTGGGAGGAAACCCGTTCCGTGTTATACGGCGTGGTCCCTTGATTTACCTAATGATTTAAAATAAAGATTAATAACTGTTTTAGTTCTCACACCAGTCACATGACTGACCTGGAGTTTATTGTTTTAACCTAAACTCTGGGTGCCCTTATTTTCGACACGGGCAGCTAGTAGTTTTGGTTTTGCAGATTTATATTCACAGGATCCTGGTTTACAGCTGGAACGATATCCGGAAAGCTTTGTATCCGTATATCTCTTCTAGTTGTGCTTTGTATTATTTTCCGCTGCTATGTATTTAAATGTAACTTAAATCTCTGATATTTCTGTGTAATATTCATTTATACTCTGTATATTCTTGTAATCTGATGCATTGTTGTGATATATAGTGAAATGTTCTTTTATATGTGTTCTGTTGTGGTTTGTTCTCGAACTATCCGTCGCTTTCCTTTACGGGGAAGTTACGGGTCTTCACAACTATAACAAACGATAAATCTAATCAATTGGATAAATTTGAACACATACAATAAATGGTTATCCCTTTTTTGGATTTGTCACATGACAACTTCTTCGAATGATGGTAAGGACAAAGTATACGAAAGCGGCTCCTTTCACATTACGCTTGCTGCACTTAATTTTTGAAGCATGTTCTCTCTCCAGGCAAACAGACTGACCAATATCTCTAACCCTTTCAAAAAACTGACCATATCAACCTTAAAATTATCGAACCCTATCAATTCACCATCAGATGTACTAACAGACAAAGCAATCAAATTACCCACACCGAATTGCATAGCCTCAAGCATAGCGGAGAGGGGTGACTTACCAGGATTCAATGGTTGGGACGACGAGAGCCAACAGTATAAATGTTAGACAACAACGAGTTTATAGGGTGTGAACGAGGTAGAGCGTATACAAGATTAGGCTGAGGAGGGTCTGATTCGTTTCCATCGGGGTCAGACTCCAGATCTGAAAGAGATTGTATGGACTGAGGTTGAGAAAGGGCGAAGAGGTTTAGAGAATGAAGGAAGAACGACATCGCAAGGTTGAGAAAGAACAGGAGTGGTACATCATTTTTGTTGTAAATTTTAGATCTGAGAATAGCATGAAGAAGCGATTTCGATTCAGTGGAAAGTGAAGCGGGAGTATTAAACATGAAGATGGAAATTACTGATGATGTGGAAGAGGCTGATTGGAGGGTTTTGATGGTTGCAGATTAGAAGAAATGATCAACGACAAGATATAGGAAATTATGGGTGGTACGGGTTGATAAGGAAAGCAAATTATGAGACCTTTAACATCACGCATGAAGCTGATGTAAATGATGCATAGAAACGGACGTTAAAGCACATTTCAATTTATAGATATTAGCCATAAAATATAATTAATAAATATTAACTATAAATATAATTAACAAATATTAACTATAAAATATAATTAACTATAAAATATAATTAATAAATATTAACTATAAAATATAATTAACTATAAAATATAATTAACAAATATTAACTATAAAATATAATTAATAAATATTAACTATAAAATATAATTAATACATAATTTTACTATAATATATAATTAATAAATATTAACTATAATTTACTAATTATTAATCATTAACAATAATACATTTAACAAGTGATGTAATAGACAACAGCTCTTTTAATAAGTGATGTAATAGCCAAGATTTTTGGTATGGCCTAAGTTTAACTTTTTTAAAAGTGTATTTAAGACATCGGTCGTGCCTTACTGTAATAAGTTTATCAAGAAAAACACGAACCCATATTTTTCCACCACGACATGTATATCGTGTTATTGCTCTTCGCCCTGCTTCTATTTGTCTAGCGGTAATCCAAGCATGTTCAAGTGCCTGAAGAGCCTATTTGCCGAAGCAAATATGATTACCACGGCAAGATATTCCTTTCATTCTTCCTCTATGTTGCTTAGGAGGAGCCCCATTGGCATGATCTACGGCCCGAAACTGCGGGATAAAAAACGATCTACACCAACCTCAAAGTCCATAATTAAGGATCCAACAATAAAGAAAGGAACTCTTGCATTTTTTATTCTTCAATTTCATAACACTCCTCTGATTTTAAATTTTATTTTAAAATAGTATGCAATTGATTCAATATGGAATCATGAATAGTCATTGGCTCAATGATACAAAATATTTTTTATGTATGTATCTAGGGAGAGGTAAATAATTATCTGAAAGAAAGTCTATCATTTTTTAAATATCTCAATGGGCGGTTCCATCATTTATAATCGAAAAGAAAAGTTACAATAGGTTTTTAAAACCAAAAATATGTTTTCTCTTCTTTAAGTTTTCCCAATTCCCAATTCCCAATTATCTTGATGGATATCAAGATAAGAATCTTCGTAAACCGGATGGAATTTACCTAGACTGAGAATGGACCAACTTTTAAATTTTGGATGGAAATTTTCATATACTCGTACTAAAGATGGAGCCATTTTCATTGTTACAGTACTTGCTGTTAAAATTAGGTCTGCTTGCCTAGGGCTCGATCTAGGTACTAATCCATAATGATCAAAGTCGAATCGCGAGCCTATTAATGAAGAAAATTCAATGAAACAACAACTAGTACCATAGAGAAGAGGCCATAAACTGGAGAGTCTTGCCCAATTCAAAGTCTAGTCTTTCATATGTGAAAAAAAGGTATGATACGGCGGGTTCGGGGTTGATCCCCGATAATGGATATTCAGAGAGCATACCATTGGGAAATGATTCAAAAATTAAACATTCATGAATCATTTTTTTTCATTCTAGGAAACCTTTTTGAAGTATAACTAACGGAAGAAGAGTTATATAACTAAAATAGATCTGCTTCTCTTTGTTCTTACGAACAGAATCCACCCGTTATTTTCAACGGAATACAATAAAAAGTAACCTTTTCTCAAACAGAATTCGCTGAAAAGATTAGCTAAATATAGTCTATTGCAATGCGATAAAGTTACATAGGGTCTATTTTTCTTTGAGATTCCTTCTGAACAAATTAATAAATCATATGCAAGAATTATAACATTTCTTTCTTTATTGGTAAGTCAACTTTGATTCTCTATCAACCAATAAAGTGAGACCATTAACATGGTTAAAGCTAAACGTTTTGACATAGGCTGAATTTACGAGCGATGTTAAAACTGTGATGTCTATTCTACTTTTTCTTGTAGTGTATCGGCAACAAAGCCACCTGTGGCCACCACTAAGAATAGAGTAATGGTTCCAACAACCTCTGTTGCTTTATCGCATAGTGAGAGGCCAATTCACTAGATTATATTTCAAGCGCAGACAACAGAAAATTTTGTTGTACTTGATAACTCTAAACCTTTCAAAGTATCTAGCTTAGGATGCTTTATAAGTAAACGAACTGGAGCATGAAGCAACAAAAGTCGAATCACTCAATTTTTGAAAAAAATATGGGGTTCATATGCAAAAACTACATATTAAATGGACTGGGTAGCAGCCTGTATAATGTCTACTGTACAGTGAAGACATCTAAGCAACTTTGGGCTTCTCTGGGTAAAATGTATAAAAAAGGACGCGAATGAAGAAATTCATTATCGAAAAATTCCTCGATTCCAAATGGTAGATACCAAAACTGTTATCAGTCAAATCCAGGAGTAGTAGGAGATAATTCATGAAACCATGATGAAGGAATGTCATTAAGTGAGTCATTTCAAGTGGCTGCTATCATTGAAAAGTTACCTTCTTCATAGAAAGATTTCAATAATTATCCAAAGCATAAACGCAAGGAAATGACAATGGAAGATCTTGTTATTCGACTAAGTATCGAAAAGAACAATAGTAAATCTAAAAGGAAATCAACCAATGCAATAGTGGAAAAGGAAAATGCGATCAAGGCTGAGAAGAACAATAAGCGTAAATGGGAATACAACCCAAACACAAAGGAACTAAAGAAATTCAAAGGGTCCTGTCACAACTACGGGAAGAAAGGACAAAAGTCAAGTGAATTTCGAGGTCCTAAGAAGAAGAAAGAACAAGCAGATATCACTGAATGCGAGAAACTCCTTAATGGCATTTCAAAGATGAATTTGTCTGCAGTAATTTCTAAATGTAACTTGATTGGCAATACCAATGAATGGTTTGTGGACACTAATGCTATAAGATATATCTGCGCCAACAGGTGGATGTTTTCCAACTAAAAAACTATGACACAAAATGAATGGTTGTTTACGGGAAACTCCTCTTTGTCAAAAGTTGAAGAAAAAGAAAAAATCATTCTGAAAATGACTCCTGGAAAAGAGCTTACACTAAATGATGTCCTGCACGTCCCAGACATTCGGAAGAATTTGGTTTTTGGCTCACTTCTTAAAAAAATGGCTTCAAGTTGTTGTTTTATCTCCGGTAACTTTATTTTATCAAAGAATGGGTTTTATGTACGAAAAGGATATGTGAGCGATCGCTAAAATGAATGTAATGAATGTTTGTAGACATGGAAAATTATCGTTTACTTAACGTACGCCAACCCCAATGTGTGTGTAGTGAACACAAAAATTCAAAGTGAAATAAGTTAATGCGGGAGGCATAGCTTTTTATATTGGTTCGACACTAATGCTACGTCCACTTGATAGTGATCATTCATTGTATATTTGTCGATTACAAAGTTGTACAAGTTCGGATAGTAATTGAGTTCAAAGTGTTACAATAGAATAACAAAATGTATGTTTATTCTAAACTTTGGCTAAAATATCCTTCTTCTTCTTCATTGAAATGAATTGACTTGGTCAACTATATCCAAATTTATCTTTAATGGCCAAGAAGTCCAAAACAACCAAAAAGTGGTGTTTTTATGCTTGTAGATGCGCAAAAAGTGATGGAAAATGTTTGTGCAACATTTTAACGTCTCATGCCATGTCCAATGGCCATGGAGAAGAAGGTGAATGCCATTAATGATGCTTTTAGGAGCTCAAGAAGGCTAAAATTCCAAGGGATAAAAGATCCAAATGAAGGCCAAGCTTGGGGCTATTTATAGGTGAAGGCTGGTAGTGGAGTGGGTAGGAAGTGGGGACCATGCAGCAGAAACTCAGATCCCAGAAGAGACCAAGAACAGGAAGTTCGTATCCCTTTGGCGAGGGACACAAAATTTGTATTCCTTCAAGGGGTACGAAATTTCATATCCCCTAAGGGATATGAATTTTTGTATCCCCCCAGGGGATACGAGATTTTGTATCCCTCTAAGAGATACGAGAAAGTGGAAAGGGAGCCGAAATTCATGAGTTGACCGATAGGCGTTCATGGAACTGGGCATAACTTTCAAACCATAAGTCTGTTTTGGACATACAAAAGTTGTACCTGAAGTTAATTTAGAGGGCTATAAGGATTACGGTGCTTAGCACCGTAATTGACGTTTTCGGTCCCAAAATGGTCACTTAGAGGGGGTTTAGGGCCATTTTTATGTTCATGAAGTGACTTTGACCAAATCGTTTGGTGCTTTCTGACGATGCTTCTGATGGTTGAAGGCGTTGCTAGTTGAAAACTTGACGTGAAACAGCTTTGACAAAAAATCATGTCAACATTGTTGTACCAAATAATTGTGATAATAAAATTGATTCTTCTGTTTATATTGTTGAATCCTCTAGTATATGTCATGCCAGATTAGACCACATTAATTTTGATACATTAGGAAAATTGATTAACTTAGATTTTATACCTAAGATTTCAATAAATTCAAATTATAAATGTGAAATATGCATTGAGGAAAAAATGGCTAGAACTTCCTTTCATAATATCGAAAGGAATACTGAGACCTCAGACTTAATACATACAGATGTATATGACTTGAAAATGTGTCAGTCTCGCGAAGGGAAAAGATATTTCATGACTTTCATAAACGATGTACTAAGTGCTGCTATGTGTACCTATTGAGAAATAAAGATAAGGCATTTGAAATGTTTCAGCAATACAAGGTAGAATTTGAAAATCAACAAAACAAGAAATCAAAGCCTAAAGAAGTAATAAGGGAGGTGAATACGAATTTCCATTTGAAGGGAGGTGAATAAGAATTTCCATTCCAGGAATTCTATGTGCAAAATGACATAATCCATCAAACAATAGTGTCATATTCCCCTTAATCAAACGGTGTAGCAAAACGGAAAAATTGTTCTCTTAAAGAGATAATGAATGCTTTAGTCATAAGTTCCGGTCTACTGAATAACTTCTAGGGAGAAACTATACTTTCTGCTAATCGCATTCTGAATAAAGTGCCTCGAATGAAAACTTCAAAGTCTCCACACGATATATGGAAAAATAGATCACCATCTTACAAATACTTAAGGGTAGGGGTGTTCTGCGAAAGTAGATGTACCTAAACCAAAGAAGGTCAAAATTGGACCAAAAACAATATATTGTGTTTTCATAGGATATTTATAAAATAGTGTTACATATTGGCCCTTAGTATATAAATCTGAAATTGATGATATTCATGAGAATACCATCACTGAGTCGAGAAATGCTCAATTTTTTTGACATATTTTCCCTTGAAAACAATCTATCGAGCACAATAAGTAGATAGAAAAATAAATTTCTGATTCATATAAGGATAAGGAAGAACAAAGTTGTGATAATAAACAATAAGAGATTAATGAACAATCAGCGGAATCGAGAAGACGTAAAAGGCAATGGATTTTAAAATCTTTTGAACCTGACTTTTATGCCTTATTGTTAGAAAATGAACCACCAACATAGGATCAGGAAATGTCCTCCTTCGAGGCTCTATACTAGAATAAAACCATCAATAGTGAGATAGAATCCATTATGAATAATCATACATGAGAAGTAGTTGATCAACCTCAAGGATGCAAAGAATTGGGTAATAAATGGATCTTTAAAAGAAAATTAAAACCTGATGGCTCGATAGGTAAATATAAAGCATGACATGTGGTACAAGGTTATAAGCAAAAGGAAGAGTTAGACTACCTTGACACATATTTGTCTGTAATACGAATATCTTCCATTATAATGTTGATAGCAATTGCATCAGTGCTATAATTGGAAATACATCAAAAGGATGTTATAACACCGTTTCTAAATGGTGATCCCGAAGAAGAGATTTACATGAAACAACCATATGGTTTCCTAAAGCAGGAAATGCAGGAAAATATGCAAACTAGTGAAATCATTGTATGAGCTTAAACAAGCACCAAAACAGTGGCATGAAAAGTCCGACGAAACAATGACATCAAGTGAATTTTGTATAAATGAATGTGACAAATGTGTCTATACTAAAATTACGAATAAAGGATATGTCATTGTGTGTCTATATGTTGATAATCTTCTCATACTAAGAAACAATAAAGATGTAATAACATTTACAAAGGATATGCTTTCTGCCAGATTTGATATGAAAGATATTGGAATCATTGATGTAATTCTTTGTATAAGAATACATTAAAGTCCACAAGGATATGTATTGTCTCAATCACATTACATTAAGAAACTATTAGAAAATTTTAAGCAACATAATAATTGTTGCAAAATCACCTGCAGACTTAAATCAAAATTGGGTTAAAAATAATGGTGATAGTATCTATCTACTTGAGTATTCACGTATACTAGACAACATTATATACGTTACGAACTATATTAGACCAGACATAGCATATGCTGTAAGCAAACTTATTCGGTATAGGAGCAACCCAAGAAAGAATCATTGGAAAACAATAAAGTATTAAAATATCTGAAATATACGTAGAATTATGAAATGCATTGTTCAGGATATCCATCTGTGTAGAATGATATTGCGACTTAAATTGGATCACCGAGTTAGTAGACATAAAATCAAAAAGTGGATATGTTTTCACTTTAGGTGATGGGGAAATATTTCAAACAAACTTGTATAGCAAGATCTACAATGGAATTAGAGTTTATTGCATTAGACAAATCCGAAGAAGAAGTTGAATGGCTTTGCGGTTCTTAGAAGATATTCCAAATTGGGAAAAATCAGTACCGCTAATAAGTATACATTGTGATAACCAATCTGCTATTGGTAGAGCAAATACTAAAGTTTATAATGGAAAGTCTAGACATATTCGTTATAGACACAAAATTATAAGACAACTTCTCTCTAATGGAGTTATCACTATATACTACATAATATCAAAAGATAACATACCAGATCTACTAACAAAAGGCTTGCCAAGAGAGAAAGTTCAAACCTTATCGATGGGGATGGGGTTAAGGCCTATAAACTAAAAGCTTTCCTCAATGGAAACCCCACCTGGAAGATTGGAGACTCCAAGAACTAGGTTCAAAGAGACAACTAAGTTTAGGATAAACTTAGCAGCACTATTAACATTCAGACCATTCCTATGATAAGTCAGTGCACGAACCGCCGGAGGATAGGATAAGCTTAGCTTTTAATCATGTCTATACTTGTCAAAAAAGAGAACCAAGTGGTATATTGTGGGATATAGTTTATAGAATCACCTACGTGAGCATAAAGGTCTCACTTCAACGAGAATTACTAAGAGCTAAAAATTCTTTAAACACTCATGACAGAAAGCCGATGTTCATGGCAAAAACAAACAAAAACAGAGAACCAAGAAAGATAAGAAATATTATTGTGTGTTATCTGTGAATTAAACATACACAAAAAGCTTACAGTTCAAGGAAAGACAAATCTACCGATTCACTAGTAAGTCAAATAGATAATCACTAGGAAAGTTTAAGGCCTTTGTGCTACTTTAATCGATGCGATAATATTTCATTGAATTAAGAACAAAATAAGGCCTTTGTGCTACTTTAATCGATGCGATAATATTTCATTGAATTAAGAACAAAATAAGGAAATACTTATCATGTGGGGGATTATTGGAAATGAATGACTATTTTATGTATTAAATGTCCTAGAATATGTATAGTCACGCATCTTAGTATGTAATAAATATTATATAGTTATATACTAAGATGAGGATATTATTATAGTTTCCATGAGATAACAGATACATAAAAGAAAGCTATCTTAGAGGGTGGTGCAATGCATCACACTGCACGCGTGGGCCCATGCCCGAACCCGCATCCACTGCATGGGTAAACAGGCGTTTGAGGCATATTAGAGGTACTTACCACTTTGCACTTGGAAGATGGCAGTGGCCGTTAGGTTTGTTAATTACTCAGACCAAATAGTTTTTTCCGTTCAATTTTAAATAGAAACGGTAATAAAACGGTCACACCACTTAGTCAAAGGGTCGCAACATTTCCAAGCGTTACAACCATTAACCGACCTTCTCGCACCTATATATAGCAAGAGGCGGACAAAATAGAAAAATAATTCTTCTAAAATCTACTCCTCTTTTTCCTCACTAAACACCGTTCTTAATTACTCTTTTGAGTTCGCATATCTGTTTTATCTTAGGAAACAGTTGCTCATCAACCTTCTACGCCGTAGGGGGAGCAATATAATTTCAAAAAAATAGAGAATTCTGGACCCAGACTAACAGAAAGGTGTACATATTATTGAATCTTTATAGCAGTTTTTGGAAAAAAAACTTTGCAAATAGGTTTCTGCAAATTGTTTGCATTGTTTTCTGTTACATAAGTAAACATGGTTTTTGCAAAATCTTTGCAAATGATTTCTGAAATAGAAATTGACATAGTTTTTGTAAACCATTTGCAAACTATTTTTCTGTTGTATAATTGACTTAGTTAATTTCACAAATAACTTTGTGCAGCATATTTGCAACAATTTGTGTTGTGTATTTATAGGTTTTCCCTAATAAGTATAAAACATGGGTAGTGTTTATTACTGCAAATATTGGTGTTATAATTCATTTTCCTTTTACTGACTTGCTTGGCTTTTAATAGTGGAAATGGAGCAATGGATAATTGATATGGATTATCAGCTAAATCGTGCTCCCACCACGTTTGATGACTTTGACAAAGTTTAGAGTATCTGCAGAAATACACATATGAACTGAATTTGCGTGATGCTACTAATCAAAGTTGTATTGGCTAAGGACTTCAATTTGCTTGCTCTCAAACTAAAGTTTTTTTCTTTCTTTTTTTGCTACATCATGTAAAATCAACTTTTGTAATAATGAGGTCTTACTATTTGTTGAATTCTAAAATTGTTGTATGTCTATATGTATGGTAAAACATGAAAATTGAAAATCTGTTTTATTTGTATATACCTTTTTTATTTATTTGATAGAGCAGGCTTAACCCCAATAAAATTTACCCTCTCAGGTTTGACCCGCAACCCAAAGGAGACTGTAAGCTTTTTTTGAGTTATGACTATGCACTCATTCAAGTTCTCACGCTGATCACTTTTCAAATTGAACATTTATTCAGAGCAGTGCTAAAAACTAACAGTTAGTGATGGAATCTTCTACATTGATCATTTGTTGCTTACATCATTTCATAAGTTATAGTTTGACCTTACTGTGTAATGTACCTATTTTTGCATGATGATTTAGATTGATGGCACCTGATGGAGAAGTATTGATTGTGCGAGGGGATTGGATCTATTTTCCAGCAAACATTTTCTAAGTTCTTTGGCCATTTTGTATTTTTTTTAACAAACCGTTGTAAAATATGATATGCAACCAAACTAAAATTATTACATGGAGGGGTTGTTTGTTTTTAATGTTACCATTTACATTGCATAGAGAGAAACATGAACAATTATTGAATAGCATTGTATATGTATGCAATTTATCGCGGATTTTATTATTTCAAATGGTGTCTTTTCTTCTATAGAGGATCCATTACGTATTTGGTTCTTCATATATCATATTGTACCTTGTCTAAAGCTCCAACTATTCTGATTTCTTATCCAAATTCCAGTGATGCTTTCAAGACATATTTCCTAGCATGAAATTTCCTCTGTAGCTAGACCGTGGATATGAATATTTGAAAAAATCATTAACTCTCCATATTTCCTCAATTTACTATTCTAAGAACAACTGGTATGTTTTCAGCAATATCTATGTACATAGTATACTTAAATGCCATTGTTCTAGAAATAGAATAGTTCTATTCTTTTGTTGTTGAAATGCATTGATGAAGATGGACCTTGCATCAGTTATGGTTATGATATTTATATTCTTGGATAAAGTGAGCAAGGAACAACAACAAGAACTACTTTTGCTAACGGGTAAATCTACATTTTACATATACTGTATGTTGGCACAAGCGGTTAAGTGGTTTGGTTCCAAGAAATTCACATGTCCAACTACCTACAAGAGGTTGATACAGAGATGTGTTCTCTATATATCAGATTATTGATGTATTGAATAAAATTCTATAAATATATATATATATATATATATATATATATTTGTATCATACAATATTCATTGGTGAACTTTTCGGTTGGTTAGGACTAATTTTGTTAAGTTCTAGCTACTTCCACTTATTTAAAATGGAAAATACATGAAAATTAACAACTTAATTTCTTTGTTTAAAACTTACCGTGACATGCTTATGGTAAAAACTGAACGACATGCCTTCACAGCTTAATGCAATTTATTAGTGAAAGTTCGTGTATGAGTAGGATCAAGTAATATGGAAGTACGTGTAATAGACAAAGTGTGGAAGACTTAATAGATGATATTTGATATATGCAAGTAAATGTTTAATGGGATAAGGGATTAAAGATGATACTGCAAGTAAACCTTATAAAAGTAGTAAATAAAAGTTAAGAATACTAGAGATTTTTATACTAGTTCAGAGCACCGTCATACGTTCAGTCTCAGACTCTTTCAGGAATTTCTACTAATAAAAAACCTTCACTTAACCTGGAGGAATAGGTATTACAACACCTGAGCAGCAAAACAGGGACCTGAGAAGCAGAATGGGATTTCGCCTCAACAACCGAAGAGGACATCACTTGCCTAAACAGCGGAACAAGACTTCAACTAACAGAAATAATTATTTGATTTTTTATTTATTCTAAATAACATGGATAAATCACTATATAGTACACCCTTTTTATAATCTTTTCCTTCAATATATATATATATATCGTTAAGTATACGAAGAATTAAGAAGGAAAGTGATTTACAATAACACAATATGAAAATTTGAGAGCACAAATGAATGTTGAATAGAATAATTTCAGAATCAAAAGAATATTAAGATCGTGAAAGTTCAGTGATTAAATAAGTGATTCTAAATTGTATTTATATTAAATAAAAGGTTGCAATTATTTGTGAAAAGGTTTGATTATAAGATATAGTCATAACTCTAGGATAAAAGAGTTATGGCTCTTTAAAAAGTCGCAACCCTTCAGTTTAACCGACTGAATTCAAAATTTAGTTGGCTAAAAAATTGGTTTAATTTGAAAATAGTGTGCATATGCACAAAGTCATGTCATTCAGTCGATTGTTTCAAGAATTAAGCCAACTAAATGTTCAAACCAAAAAGTTTGAACAACTCAGCAATCAGCCGGATGAATTTTTGAATCAGCCGGTTGTTGCACATGATTTTGTTCCTATATGCTTCGACCTTTAATAATTAAAATTTAAATATATTTAAATATATATATTATAGAAGAGATTTTAACATTAAATCTAACTAAATATTTGCTTGATTACAATAATAATATAATAATATATCCTGTTGTCGAATCATCTTGTATTTAAGCTATGTTCTTCTCCATTTATCCACTAGTAAACATTAGTGATCGAATTTGTCGATATATAGTTGTCATAGTCAAAATATAGCTCAGGAATGGAGGTTTTAATAGTCTCCCCCTTTTTTATGAGGGGGCGGCTATTTGAACACAAAATTAGACACAAACTTAGAGACACAATGCCTCAACCGTTAGATCTTTTTGTCTTTATGTGGTGAGGTGTAATTCATGGGGTGATCCAATGGTGTAAATTCATTGTGTCACCAAATGTGTCTAAATCTTGTGTCCCAATAGACTTTCCCTTTTTATGATGACAATTATATATGACTTAAATTAGAAATTATAATATATCATTACATGTACTCCCCCTGTGTATATTGCTTCCTCTGTATATATGTTTTATACAGAGATTTTCTCCCCATTTGTCAATGAACAAAGGAATCATAACTAATACATGAAGGAACCAATATATAGTTCATGACCACTATATATATGAATTGAAAATTTGGTCTACATGAACTATATAAAGTATAAATGATGATATATTTTTCTTCAAAATAGGTAAACCGCCTCGTTAAAAACATGTACTTTATTTTTAATAAGTAACATATTTTATAGAATATTTAACATATGTTATATAGTATATAGTATAAGACATATACTTTGGTAAATTTTAAACATATGTTATAGGTTATGCAACAATATATTATTTATGATATAATTATTATGCTACTGTATATATAATTTATTCCGTAGAAAAAGAAAAACAACATGATTACATCATATATTCTCAAGAATCATGGGACTTATTCAAAAGCCGATGACAAAGATTTCTTTGGATATTTCTCCTTGTCCGCTTCTTCATTTGTTGTACAGCTTCTATCCCATGAATTTAGTGAATATGAAGGTCATTGTAGACTCGGATGCAATGGGTTATAAGATGATGAAGAATCGTATACATCCAGTTTAACTGATCCGCGGACTCACAAGTCTATTTGTTCTAGAAATGCCAATCATCGTGCAGTAACCATTTATTCAAAATATAATTCACGAGTTCTAATTGTTATCATTGATAATGATGAATGCCATCAATATTTTCTTTCGTAGACGGTGAGACTGTCATTGTTTGTTTTGATTTTTTTACTTTTTGGCTAATAACCTATGTGATACGAGGACCATTTGTAAACTGGTTCATTTTTCGGTGTTGGAGTTGGTAGAGAAGATGAGGAAGGTGTTGATTTTGATAAGTTGGATTTGTTGGAAGCCATGATATAGTAGATAGAGTTTTTGCTATTCAACTTTTTGTTTTTAAGAATGAAATTTTATAGTTTTGTAATGTTGTGTATATATAGTTAGAAAATACTAAATTGTAGGAAATGAGTTCGTTATTCAGAATTAATATAAATTTTGTACCTTCAATAGATTTTATAAATAGAAAGTAAATTTGGTGGATCGAAAATGGCATAATTAAAATATGTTGTGTTTCCCTGTTACAAGAAGAAATACCAAATAACCAAATGGAAAGAGCATATGACTATTATTCAAACCACTAGGGTTCAAGTTCGGTAGGGTTCAAAAAATTTAAAAATATGTAAAAATTTTGACTTTTTATAATTCTTTGAAAGATACTACAAGTTTATCGTAAATTTATAAATACAATTTCAAGTAACGGTTTTATAAAAATATATGTTATTTGATTTTCAGATGAAACGAGTCTAAGTTTATTATTTCTTTTTCAATATTATCACGTAGAAAATGATGACGAATATCAATATGTTTTGTTCGTGAATGGTTAACTATGTTTTTAGATAAATTACTTGCACTAGTATTATCGCAATATATAATCGATTTTGATTTATATCAAAATCTTTAAGTGTTTGTTGCATGTATATGACTTGAGCACAAACCAATGCTGCTGATATATATTCAACTTCACATGTAGATAGTGAAACACAATTTTATTACTTGCTAAACCAAGAGACTATTGATTTGGCGATAAAATGACATATGTCGCCTGTACTTTTCAATCCATCTGTGATCCTCCGAAATCAGCATCACTGAAGGATACTAATTCGAAAGAACAATCTTTCAGATAGAAAAGTCCAAAGTCCTTAGTATTGCCCAGATAACGCAATATACGTTTTACTGATCGTAACGTGACTTTTTGGATTAGCTGGAAATCTTACACATAGGCAAACACTCATCAATATATCAAGTCGACTTGTAGTTAAATAAAATAAAGATCCTATCATACTATGATATAATTTTTGATAAACAATTTTACCATTTTCATCTCTATCGAAATGAGTTGTTGTACTAATAGGAGTTGGTTTAGCAGAAGTGTTTTCCATTCCAAATCATTTTTTTAAATTATTACAATATTTTTCTTGATTTATAAAAATTTCATTAGGGAATTGTTTAATCTGTAAACCAAGAAAATAAGATAATTCTCCCATATGGGGCATTTTAAATTCCTTAGTTATTATTTATGAAAATTCTTGGTAGAGTTTTTCTTTAGTGGAACCAAAAATAATATCGTCTATGTATATTTGGATTATTACTATATCCTTTTTAGATCGTTTTATAAAAGCGTTTGATCAACCTTGCCAATTTGAAATCCTTAACTTATAAGATAGTTTTTAAGCCGTTCATACCAAGCACGAGGTTCTTGTTTTAGGCTATAAAATGCCTCTTTATCTTATATACGTGATCAGAAAATTTTCATGCATAAATAAGGAAATTTGTTAAATGTATACTTTTCTTTTATATACCCATTTAAGAAAGCACTTTTTACATCCATTTGGTAGAGTTTAAAATTATGAAAACATGTGTAGGCAAGTAAGATACGTATTGCTTCTAATCTAGCGACTGAAGTAAACATTTCTTCGTAGTCTATTCTTTCTTCTTGATTATATCATTGTGCTAATAATCTTTCTTTATTTTTAGTTATATTTCCTAATTCGTCAGCCTTGTTTTTATATATACCCATTCAGTACCAATGACGGCTTAATCACTTGGTCTAGGAACTAATTCTCAAACTTCATTGCATTCAAATTGGTTTAGCTCTTCTTGCATAGCTATAATCCAATTGTCATCATTAGTGGTTTCTTTTGTATTTTTAGGTTCAATATTAGAGAGAAAAGCTATGTGACTTACTATATTTAATTGATTTATTGTTCGTACATTTGAATTTATTTCTCCAATAATATTTTTAGTAGAGATCTTATCTCATTATTATTATGAACAATGTTTTCATCTTCTCTAGTATTTTGAATAATGTTTTCATCTTCTCTAGTATTATTATTTTCTGTAGTATTATGAATTTTGTTTTCATCTTCTCTAATATTATTGTTTTCACTAGTATCATAAACAATGTTGTCATCTTCCCTAATATCATAAATAACGTTTTCATCTTCTCTAGAATTTGTATTATTCAAGATTTCTTTATTATTATTATAAGTTACTTGATTAAAATTTTCATCAAAGGACACGTGAAGAGTTTGTTCTATTTTATTTGGTCGTTTATCAAAAATTCGATAGCTTTTCTTTGTTTTGAATATCCTAAGAAAGTTCCTTCATCGGATTTCGAAACGAGTTTACCCAGATCATCTCTTTTGTTTAAAACAAAACATTTTGAACAAATATTTTAAAATAAGAAATATTTGATTTCCTACCATTAAAAAATTTGTAAGGAATATTTTTCGTGAGAGGTCGAATTGAAACACGATTCGATATATAACAGGCCGTTGCAACTGCTTTTGCCCATAAATATTTGGTAACGTGCTTCTGTTTAGTTATATCCTAGAACATTCTTATAACGTTCTGTTTTTACGTTTTACAACTCTAGTTTGTTGTGGAGTTTTAAGAAATGAGAATTTATGAAAAAATCCATCCCTTTTACAATACCAATCGAATAATTCTATTTTGATTTCTCCTGCACGATCGCTTCTTATATTCTTTATATTTCATCCTTTTAAATTTTGAATTCTTTGAACAAAGATTTTAAAATGATCGAAAGTATTAATTTTATTTTACCTAAAAATTATTCAAGTATATCTAGAAAAATCGACAATAATTATAAGCACATATGGATTGAATTTTGGTTGGTCCACATAAATCAATATGAAGCAATTCCAATGGTTGTAATGTTGAAATGACCCTTTTAGATTTAAATTATGATTTTATTAATTTTCCTGATTGACAAGCATCACAAAGATTGTTAACTTTGAATTTCATCTCGGTAATCCTTTTACTAATTCATTTTTCAAAATTTTATTTATTGTTTCAAAATTTATATGATAAAACTTTTTATGTCATAGCCAAGGATCACTTTCTTTAGCCATTAAACACATATCTGGATTATGATTGATTTCCATATTTAATATATATCTCTCTATTTCCTTCAAAAAAAAATTGTTTTTATCAGAAATACTACATTTATTTTCTGAAATAGAATTTAAATCCTTAATCACACAATTGACAAATACTAAGTAAATTATTGTAATAACCCGTATTTTTGGAACCAATTTAAAATTTATTTTTAATTGGTTTTAATTGAAATTACAAATTTTGGACTATGAATTTTGAGATCTAACGATTTAAAATTTATTTAAATCAAAGTTAGAACGTATAAATTTGAAATTTAATTAGAACAAACTCGAAATGGCGCGATAGTTTGAAAATTTTATTTTGAACTTTGAATGATATACAGAATTCAATATATACCAGAATTTGATAAAACAAGAAATATTGGGATGCCATGAATTGTAACTTTCTAACGAGTATATGAAATTGAGATTTCACTTTATAAATTGTAAGTTATGTCTAAATTAAAATTTAGAATAGTCGCTATGGAACTTAAATATATTTTTAAAAGGTTATATAGCCCATAGAAAACTCGCATTTTTCATACGGATGAATTTGGACTCGAAACCATTTCCATTGAGTTCAAAATGTTGTTGCGTGTTCGAAAACTATAAGCATCGATACATTTGGAGTCAGAGAAATTTTGGTCTTTTTCATTGGATATAAGTCCAAATATCACATTTTTCATACGGATGAATTTGGACTCGAAACCACTTCCATTGAGTCCAAAATGTCATTTAGGTGTTTGAAAAGTATAAACTTCGATATATTCTGAGTTTCAGAAATTTGGCATTTTGGTTTGGGTGTGGGTTAGCTCACCTAGCCTACACATATAACCCCCAAATCAGCCTTCTCCTCTTCATTCCATCCAACACTTAGCAAGAATAGAAAATGGGGTATGGGAAAGAGAAATCAAAATTCCTAAGCTAGGGTTTTCAATTTGGAGCTCAAATCAAGAGGAAATCAAGCATATAAACTAGGGTAAGCTCCTCCATCTTCTCCAACTATATTTCTCTTCAATTTATTATGATTTCCTAAACCTAACTTCTAGGAAATTTGTGCATTCATGTTTATATTGAAGATTCGTGAGTAATATTGGAAGAGAGGTAGTTCTAGCTTGTCATTGGATTGATTTCTTGCTTCTAACCATCAAAGGTGAGAGCTTTGTGAGTTATACATGAACTCACATCTATGCCATAAGTTTTTGGTTTGTAAAACTATAATTTAGTGTTCATTTGGGTTTATATATGCGTATGAATTGGTTAAATAAGTATGCACATTTCGGTTCATTAGTTTATATTCCACTGAATTGAAAATTAGGATTTGAATTGTCCACACAATCTAATTCATATGCTACTAGCAGATTTGGTGATCGTGTGGAGCTCCATTGTCGCCTAGGCAAAGTCTTAAGACTTCACGAATCGCTTGAATCGCTTTTGCATGCTTTGGTTTGGAATTTAGTTCACATTTGAATTTATAAGCCGAATCATTGAAAATCTCTTGTATAAATGTTTGTGTATGTGCATTTGGGTGTTATTATTTGTTTCGGCAAGTCTTTGAAGCCTCATTTGCATGTATATAACATCATAGACTTGGGGCATTTGTCTATACCATTTTGAGCTTGTTATCTAGTCAATATTGTGCTCAAGAACAGGTTCAGACGTCTGAATATTTTGGGGAAGAATTCAGACGTCTGACTTGCTATAATAATTATAGAAACATGAGTACCAGAATTCAGATGTCTAAATTTTTTAGCTCATAAGTCAGACCAAAAAAATTTAGATGTCTAAAATAGCTTAAAAATGAACAAAATCCTTGTTGGTTCAGGAAATTGCAAATTCAGACTTCTGAGTTTTTAATTCAGACATCTGAATCTTTTTTTTTGAACTGTTGACTGCTGGAGACTACGGTCAACAGTTTAGATCCATCCAGGCTCTTTCCCGACCGAGTTTCGGCCCATTTCGACTTTGTTTGCAACTTGCTAGTTTTACTAATTCGCAGATTTCAGCAGCCCGATTCTTACAAAATCGCTTTTACAAATCACCAATTAAAGAATGTCGAAGTGGAAATCAATGGTGAGAATTCTCACTCACTCAAGTATTTTATACGATTATGAATTTTATTTCTATAGCCGAGTATATATTTATTGTCTGTGATTGCTATATTTGTTTGGTGGTTGATGGATGTTACAGTTTTAAATGTTATCATATTAAACTGTGAAAATAATATATAAGCTCACATGGATTGTGATGTAAACCCCACACGGGTATTGGGACGATAATTTTATACATCGCCCAAGAATGCAAATAATAATCATTGGTTGTTGACTGAAAACCCCACCCGGGTCTGGGGATGATAATAACTTCACACATCTCCCTCGGGTTTAGTTGCATGTCAATCGATTGATCGACAGACTGTAGTAAGCGTTATTCAATTATGTAATGCTTATATAGTTGTAGATTACACCTTGGATGTTTAATAATCATTCATCACTATTTTTGAATTCATGCGATGTATGGAATCCATATAAATAAAATTATCTGGTAATGATTCAGTCACATTCCAGTTTATAATATAAACAAATATTTTGATACTATATTCAATAAAGAAGCAAAATACGATTTTGATGTCCGATTTTGGATGGAAACGAAAAGAATGAAATATGATGCCGAGTTAAGTTAGTAAACGCCATTTTAACTCTAACGGAGTTTTCTATCGATTTCATTTATTTTCATAATGAATGTCAAGAAATTGGATTGGGTTTGTCATGAATGGTGTCTTTAATAACACTATTCTTAAACCCAGTTGAGAAGAGAATAAATCTTTTAACCAAGATTAATGAAGTTTTCCAATTAATTAATATATTTGGAATTAAGTGGTAGCTGATTATAGGTTCATTGTGAATGATGTTTTAAATGACATTAGTTCTTAAGCCCAATTAACAGTGAAGATATGATTTTGAATTTATAAATCTTTAATTTAAGATTTAATGGAATTTTTCCAAAGTAAAGTTTTTCAATTTAATAAAAGAAATTGGAATTGAATGGAATTCTATTTAGTGATAATCGAGATGAGCTTCCGTGAAGGAAGGCCATTACTATTTGTGGAATTTTAAAAGGCTTTGCTATTATTCCGTTTATAGTATTAGTCTGATATAGAAATTTATATTGATTATATATGGTTATGATTTCCATGAAGATTACATTTTAATGGAAGATGATTTGGGTTTATCGTGAACTGTGTTTCAAGCGACATTCGTTCTTTAACCCAGTTAAATACATGATTAAATTTCCTAAAGTTGAATAATCATTAGGTAATGATTTTTTAGATTAAAAGTAAGTGGAGTTTTAATGAATCTTTAATTAGATTGAAATGTGAACGAGGTAACTAAACTTACCAAATTCAAGAAAGGTTCGAGAATGGTGTACCACCAGTTTTACTCCATGCGATAGTAAAATCTTTAATTAGATTTGAATGAGAAACGGTAAATGAATTTTCCAATAAAACCATGGGTGTTAGATATGGGGTATTACCAGTTTTGCCCCAAGGGATGAATAGGTCGGGATTGGGATAATAAAATAAATAATTACTTCGGTAAGCTCGTTAATCCCGACTAGTTGATAAACCTTAATTTGGTTTAAGTTGTGAGGAGATATTATAAAATCTTTTGAAATGATTTCCAAGAAGATTTGAATAGACGTATATTCTGGATTGGAATGAGGAATATGATGTGTTTTTATAGCACTTGATTATAAGATACGCGAGTTATTCAGAAAGACCGGCTTTAACCCATTCTGAATAACTGATACGACGACTAAAAATCAAAGAAGACGATGGTTAAAGACTGGAGATCTTTACATCGTTTGGATGATTACTGATGTCTTGATTGGGCTGTACACCCAAATCAAGGTAATAAGTGGTGATCGTCTAGACGTACTTGGAGATCAATCGGATATGCGAGGACCTCTCTCTTCGACATATGGGATGAGGAATAAGGTGCCTCCGGTTTTGTTCAGACCCAGAACGAACTTTTAAATGGATTATGTCTGACATTGTATTTCGTTCTGTATTGATTAATTTCTATTAAATATGTATATGTTTAGTGATGGAGAATTTATTCTCTTTCTTAACACCCTTCTATGAGACGTATGAGCTTAGAGGTTATATATTGATAGAAATCAATTGTATGGCATGAGTTGGCATTGTGGCATGTTATGATGCAAATGATCAAGGCATTTGTTGAAAAGCAAGGCCTTGTGGATGATGATCAAAGCACGACTTAAGTAGCATAGCTTTGTGTATAGCATTAATTTGCGAGCCTCACACCTCGGTAAGAGTCAAAAACGGAATGAGGACCACATGAAGGACATGAGTTTATTTCTAGCTACAAGTGGTGTCATGGTATGGAGCCTAGACATTTTTACTTATATGGATGATGGATTGCGAGGCGCCTCAAATATAGAGCCGACTAAAAGGCTCGAGTGATAAGTCCGATAGGACCGGGGAATGTATTGTTCAGGAATAACCAATCCTAAAAAGTAAGGGAGGACCGGCCCTGATGCTAACCAAGGGCTCGCCAACGTCCGAGTCCTAAGGCATTTGCTAGAGTGTCCCAAATCCGGTGAGGAAGATCCCTTGCCTCGATTCATAGATGGAATCCAATTACCAATATGCAACTTTTCGGTTTTAGTTGTAAACCTATATGGCGACATAGTAGGATGGGGTACTATGCCATCTATGATTGATACATTTATATTTGAAGTTGTTTTTGACACTATGCGCTTATAGTAATATCAAGATGATTTGTTTTAAAACGTACCAAACATATTTGGTTATATAAGGTAAAACTCTATCCTCCGGCTTGCGTTGCATTGTGTGATGGGACCCGAGTCTTATAATAGCTTCATTTTCCAAAAAGCATTGCGTTGTCCATAAATTGTTTTATTTTAGAGTATTCACGGGAGTAAACCCGTTCCGTGGCATACGACATGGTCTCGTGAAGTACCCTATTTCAAACTAAAAGTTTAATAACTGTTTTGAGTTCTCACACTAGTCCCATGACTGGCTCAGATTTTATTGTTTCTACCTAAACTCTGGGTGCCCATATTCTCCACACGGGAAGCTATTAGTTTTGGTTTTGCAGATTTTATTTAGCAGGATCCTGGTTTACAGTTGGAGCTATATTCGGAAAGCTTTGTATCCATGTATTTCTTTAAGTTGTGGTAGTTGATGTATCCCATTGAATATTATGTTTACGTATTTAAATGTAAATTATTAATTTCTGATATTGTATTTCCGTTATATATTATTTATTTCATACTATGATATCTTGTACTCTGATGTAAATTGTTGTATTAACAATGAAATGTTCTCATGTTTGTGTTCTGATGCGTCGTGTTCTCATTACAATCCGTGTTTTTCCTGTCTTTTCGTAAGCTGGTCGAGTTCGGTGCATGATAATTTTGTTTTAAGTTTTTAACTAATAAAACATCAGTAATACGAGGTAAATCAGATGTAGCGTAATTGCTCACATCGCATTTACCGATGATATGTCCCTTGAAATTATCTCCAAAAGTGACAGTATGTCCTTTTGAGTATATAATATTTGTCAGCATTTCTTAATCTCTTGTCATTTGCTTTGAGCAACCACTATTGAGTATCTATTTTCCTCTTTTCTTGAGTGGGGCCCACAAAAAATAAGAAATAACGTTGGTACCCAAGGTTGTAAGAGTTAGGACTTAGGAAACTAAACCCAAGAGGGTTCAGTGTCCCTTTTATAAATATAATTTTTATTTCTATGAACAGTTTCTAAAAATGTTTTAATATATATTTCTTAATCAATATATTATTTGTTTTAGGAACCCATATGTTAATAGTCTTAGACCCTGTTTTTGTAAGTATTGCTAGGTTTAACATTCTTTTTGTTTAATTTCTTTCTAGTTTGAATATCAAACTTCTTTTTAATCAATATATTATTTGTTTTAGGAACCCATATGTTAATAGTCTTAGACCCTGTTTTTGTAAGTATTGCTAGGTTTAACATTCTTTTTGTTTAATTTCTTTCTATTTGAATATCAAACTTCTTTTTATATCCAGTTCTTTCTTATTAGATGTAAATTGAGAATTTTCTATAAATCTAAATAAATTATCCCTTCCTTTATAGAAATTCGAGACACAACAAGAAATTGTGCCTTTACTTGATTATATAGCAGCATTCAAACATAAATACATTTGTTCCATTAGGCCCACTATAGCAACCTGGAATTTTGGAACCATTTTAAAATTTATTTTTAATTGATTTTAGTGGATTTTAAAATTTTAAAATGATTTCGCTTGAGAATTAACGATTTAAAATTTATTTAAAAACGAAGTTCGAGTGTAAGAAAATAAAATTTAATTAAAACGAACTCGTAACGTTGCGGTAGTTCGTAATAATACGTTTTGAATTTTAAATGAATGTATAGAATTCAGTATAAGTCGAATTTCAGTAAAACAAGAAACGTTAGGATCTATTTAACAATATCTTTTTAATGAAAGTCAAAATTTTAGATTTTATATTATAAAATTAAGTTATGTCTAATTCAAAATTTAAAATAATCGTTGTGGAATTTGTTGATATTTTAATATTACATAGCCATTAAAAATGGATATTTCGCAAACGACCTCCATTTTCGATGAAACTAATTTTGCTGGATTCATAATATTAAATTATTGCTAGATTTTAAATTTCACACCAAACGGAGTTAGCATATGGTCGTGCGAGATAAAACCGTTCGAGGTAATAATAACAAGCATTTTACAAAGGAATGTTATTGAGATGACCTCGGATTCCAACAGAACTTTTTTTTCGGATTTGTAGCATCGAGTAACTATAGAATACCAAATTTCATAATTTTTAGAGCCAGCGTGTAATGACCCGCATTGGCAGAGGTATTATAATTAATTTATTTAATTATATAAATGGTGGTTTAGTGAATTTAATGGTCGTGGAATAAAATAATGGTGAATATTTAATTTAAATAATAAATTAAATAATATATTTAATTCTGAAATAATCAAAATTGGCTGAAATGGCGATATGGTGTGAACCGGATCATCTGTGATATTTAATTCAGCTCAGAATTGAATTAGAATAATAAATATATTATTTGAACGACAGTTTGAACGTAGAATTATAATACAATTAAAATCAAGCTCGAAATGGCGCTGCAGTTCGTAAATTGGCGATTTGAACTTCAACTGAATGTACAGAGTTCGTTTTAAATCAGATTTCTGTGAAACAAGAAACGTACGGAGCTGGTGGAGTATATCTTTCTAGTGGAAGAGAAAAATCGGGATTTCATCGTGTAGATTTTGATTTATGTCCAAATCAAATATTCAGAAAAACAGCGGTATATTCGTTCGTGGCCATAATGGTTATTCAAATATATTTGAATATCGGTTTTGAATTTAGACAAGGTTCTTTTGGGAAATAGTGATAATTTAATTCTTAGAATTTTTCTGTAAATTTTAATTAATTAAATATGCAAATTTTTATTTGGAGTATTTTGCACCCTGTAATCAACATTTTGAAGTTTCAAAATATGAGTTAATCTACCGATATTATCATATTTCTGGGATCGTGGGGTAGTGCCCGTCACAGTGGTGTCTTTATATCTATCCATAACAACTCATATGTAAACGAAATACTACCTAATAGGGTATGCTAATTCTTAGCTAAGAGAAAGGGGTTATTTTTCCAGTCAAAAAGGGAAGCACGTCCTAAAATTCTCTCATCCACAAACAAGTGAAAGTGTGGCGTCCTCTGAATCACAAAACAATGAGTACGTGGCCACCAACTATCCGTGAAAGCAACCAAACAACTCGTCCCTTTTTATATATATATAAACAAAACATCCAGCCGCCACTTGAAACGAGAATCGTGAATTTTAACTCCTCAAACAAATCAAAAGAAATTCATACAAATTTATATGAATTACAAGATGTAGAGAAATGGACTCAGCAACACAATAGCTCCATCTCCATGTTGGTTTTTTCCAGCTCGATGCCATTCGGCGTATTTACAATTTCCAGCGACTATTCTAGGGTTCGAATGCTTGGAGTTTTGAAGCATTGTTTTAGGGTGTGAAGCTTGGATTTGGATTCAGTAGAAGGAATGGCTTCTACTGACAATGTTTGGGATTTTTTTTGGAAAAAACAGGCATCGAACTTTACTGTTCCCATGGGTTTCGAACTGTCCAACGCGAGGAACAAGATTGTTTCGGGTTTATAAAAATGAGATGGGAAAGCTTAAGATTTTGAAGAGAAGTTTTGTGGTGAAATCTGTTGGATATTTTGTTGATCGGTTAAGGTTGAAGAGGGGCCTGAAATGTCGGCCATGGCAGTACAGGGAAGATCCAACGCGTTTTTAAATAAGGAGGTCGAGTTGTGTGTTCTTAGTATTGGAAGAAAGAGAGGTTAAAGGGGATTGAAATGGTGGGGTTTGTCTTTGATTTTATGGTGTGCGCGTGGGGTAGTTGGAGTGGGAATGATCGGTTGTGGTGTTTGGCTGTAGCAGGAGAACGCGGATTCCAACAAGGAAGAAAGATATGGTGGCGGGTTGGATTGTTGATGGGCTAAGGAAAAAGGTTAAGCCCATTTTTAAATAAAGGAAATTGAATTAATTTAAATAAAAATGTGTACAACGTTGTAAATTGCATATCTTTTCCGTACGTTATCAGAATTGGATAAAACAAGATCTGTTGGGATCGTATGGACGGACACTACACGATGGAGCTGACTAGAAGTCCATCGGAGCTCGTCACAATTTATTGCAAAATAAATTGTTCGTTTGAACAAAGCGACAATTATCGTTCGTTAACGATGATAGTCCAATGTGAGTAAATCTCACTAACTCTGAACAGTTTATAGATTCATGTTGTATTTTTAGAACTGTTAAATATTGGTTGATTGACTGTGTGTTGACTGTTTGATTGAACTGCTAGTCAATTAGTTGAATTTCTATATTGATTCTG
Organism: Allium sativum; assembly: GCA_030737875.1. Taxonomy (NCBI): domain Eukaryota; kingdom Viridiplantae; phylum Streptophyta; class Magnoliopsida; order Asparagales; family Amaryllidaceae; genus Allium; species Allium sativum. The sequence continues at coordinate 181,543,039 of CM060921.1, forward strand.
TTTAACAGAATATATCATATGGAACTGAAAGTGATGTTATCTATATTGTTTAACATCTGTGATGCAGGGAAACAGGTTGGAGGAATCCAACTGGATTCCTCAACAATTATTTTACTGTGATTCATATATAGTGATATATGATGTGATATATAATATGTTGTTGATTATGTGTGTTTGGACGATATTTATCGTTGTTATATGGTATGTTAAATACCATAAGAAATATTGGATGTGGGAAATGAGATTTTCAAAGTATATTTTAAAAATAAATTATTTATATAAAATCAATAGATTTTATATATAAAAGGAAAAGGGTTTTATAAAAGGAAGTAATTATAAAATCAAATCAAATATAAAGGAAAATATTTGTAAAACAAATATAAAAGGAATTATATTTGTAAAACAAATACAAAGGAAGATATTTCCAAAACGAATAGAAAAAGGAAATATTTGTAAAACATTTACAAGTAGATTAAATGGAAATATTTAATTATAGGAAATAAATAGAATGTTATAAATGAGGTATTTATTTGTTAAATAAATAGAGATGAAAGGGATATATTTGTAAACCATTTACAAATAGAAAAGATAAAGGAAATATTTATTTGTTAAATAAATAGGATAAGATAATGGATGTATTTGTTTGTTAAATAAATAGAATAAGGAAAGGAGATATTTATTTGTTAAATAAATAGAGTTAAAAGGAGTTATTCGAATATAGTTTGTTCGAATAAGAATTAAAAGAGTTGATCAGTTAGTGTAAACCAGTTAGAGTAAACTAGTTAGGTTAATCGAATAGAGTTAATGAAATAGAGTTAAACAAGATTAAGAAACTGACTAGAGATTAGTTAAGTTGAATAGTTTTCTGAGTATCGATCTGATGTTGGTTTCGGCCTTCAGGGTTTATACTTAGAGAATTGTTCTCCTACTAGTTTACAGTTAGAGTCTGATAGTTGTGAAATGATAGTGATATGTAAATGACAATGGAAATGTTTTCCAGTGTTAATAACGTATATTTTCTAAACATAGAAAATAAGGAAATATGAATATATATATATATATAGATATATATGATTGATGATTGATTGATAGAATTTCCTTCTGGAAATGATAACTTTGTCTGCACACGTATTTTCCCTCGATAGTTAAATCACAGACTATCGAAGTTTTGACCAATTTACGTTGTTAATATGGAGAGACCGGTTGGATTATTATCCAAAGAACCACTCTGTATTGGCATAAGCGTTGCGAATCATATATGCCAAAGATAATTGAAGACGGAGTAAAGTGCAAGGGCTATTGTATAAGTCTTAGATAACAGTGCCTAAGACGGATATACTGAATAGTACATTCGGTTCATCCTGTTCCTGGATGACTTGTATGGATGAATGTCTGACAGAGTATTTCCAGACGATCACATATATTGATTTCTCCAACCGTACCAAGAGTGGAAGCGGAGAAGAAACTTCTTTTAGCTAACACATAATGTATTGTTGAGGACGTCAATCGGTGATCTGATGGATTTGACGATGTGACATTCGAAGTGAATCTGGTGTGACGATAAAGCGTAGCTTCTAGCCTCATCAACCGATAAATGACAGAAATCGGGCAGGCAGCATGGCTAAGTCGGTCGCACCGAAGTAGGGTGTATAATCACCTGATCTAGAGTTTCATTTACTTCTAAAAATCTATTGTTGATGCTGTCACATTCGGGAAATGGTTGCTGATCCCAACCGTTGGTGATATACATTCGATACACTCAAGCGAAATGAGTGGTCGGTCATGTGTGGCCGGGTTGCAAGATGTTCTTGTTGAACCCAGTGTATTCCTCTCTAGAGGTACACTAGCGAAAGGTGGTTGCATACCTTGTCATAGTTGGAAATCCATTACCCAATACGTGCTTGCGGTTTTGATTTTATACTATATATGTAGAACGTGAGATGAAAGCGTTTCTGCTAGATTGATATATATTTGTACTTAGACATTATTATAATATCAGAATGATATTGCTTGTCAAAGATGTTGGATTCTCATAAGGGAAAAACCCGTTCCGTATTCACGGCGTGGTCTTATGAGATATCATATATATGTTAAACTATGTTAAACTATTTTACTCACACCAGTCCCATGACTGACCCGGAGTTTTCTTTGTTGTTTTCCCTAAACTCTTGGATGCCTAAATTTGTATGGGCAGTCAAGTAGTCGGGATTTTACAGATACACTTGAGGAGCTGGAGTAGGAGGCTTCAGGATTATATAGCTATAGTTATTTCCGCTGTGTTGTAAGTGCTGTACTTGATAATGATATGTATATTCAAGTACAGATGTATATTTCAAGTTATGTTATATGAAATATATTTATTCGTTCCGATGTGAGGTTCGTGTTACTCTGATGTTGTGTTCTTCTTCTTCTTCTATTCTAAGTTTCTATCTTATCTTTCCTCACCCTCTAATTTCTTTAATTAATGATCGGTATTTTTCGATGTTTGGTTAGTCATCATTGAGTTTATGGCGATAACCAAAGTCGACAAAATCCCGGGTCATTACACAGCGCATAAGCAAGAGAGAAGAAAACGTACACTGAAACCGCATATTGAAATCAAGCTGAAACATGATCGAAAAATATAATAGAGTGTCAAACGAACTCGAAATTCGATGAAACCTGTTCTGTTGGATCGGAATTACGTTAATTTTCAGAATCCAAAATTTTGTGACAAACGAAATAATTTGTGATCATGCAATCAAAAGAGGTGGAGGCTAACTAGCACACTTTTATAAACATGAAGTTATAAAACTAGAAATAAACAGAGGCCATCCAATGGGCCAACGTGGTTTTGTTGAAAGCCACGAGTTCACGCCACCTCAGCAATCCACGTGAAGGAAGGTAAATCTGCGTTTAAACCCCTCCATCCTTTCATTTTCTTTCTTTCTTCTCTTTTGCAAAAACCACCTTCCTTCCCCCCTCTTTAACATTAATGGCCACCTCCTCCACCCAAGTAGACCCCACCAGCCGCACCACCACCTGACCGCACCCCATCGCCGCCTTGGGCCCAACCCCACTCCTCATTTGTTCCATCTTGCATAAAACACCCCTTTTCTCCATTATTTACCTCCCATCACCACCAACCACCTCCTACCTGCTTCCCGTGGGTCATACCCTCCACTCCAAGCCTCTATACCCACTGTCACATTAGCAACCCCACTGGACAGCGAAGATCTGGTTCCTACGAGCCTCCAATCCACTAAAAATTGTGACTTTCCTAATCTAAACCCAAGTTAGTGTGTGTACTAGTGTTGTGGTGAAGTTTGGAGTTGATCTGGTGAGGAAATGCAATATTGTTAGCTTGTAGAAAGCGCGTGAAGCACGCACGGTGAAGTGTCGAGATGTTAGGATGCTTTAAGTGAGAATTTATCGCTTGAAATATTTAGTTTGTGTAGTTAAAATCAAAATAAGTTGTTAAATGTTTGATTTAAGCATATAAATAACCTTATAAAATGCATAACTTTTTCCATATAAAATCGGAATTGGCGATTCTAAATGTGATGGAATCGTATCGACTTGAGCTTCGCAATGAAACTAATTTGGAGAGATTTGAAGCTCGTCTTAACTTTTGGTGGAAGAAAACGTCTGATTCGGTTAATCGACCGTTTGGCGTTATTTAGCAAAACCGACCAATGTGAGAGCTTCTCACTCAAACTGTTTTTTTTTCTAGTTATTATAATCATAGCTGAATATATATTGATTGCTTATATTGATTTTTATTTGATTAATTATCACGAATTTGTCATATGGTACATAATAGCTCACATCACAAATTGTCTGAAAACCATATGGAGTGAGTGGATGATTGATTGTATTATGATTTGGATGCGATTTTGAGTCATTTAACACGCTAACATGATGTAAAAATATTTGTGGTAGTTGAAATTGGATTAAATATCCAATTATAGTTCAAACATGAATTTATCATCGCTTGTTTAAGTAAATTGGTTAGATTGAAAAATAATTTGAATTGAACTAGTTATATTAAATTCACGAATTAATAGTTGATTTGAATTGATTGTTTATTGGTTGAAAATCTCACAAGGGTCTGGGTTTGATATTTGACTTTCACATCCCCCTTGTATGTAGTTTGTAGGTTGATCGGTTGATTGACAGATTGAATTATGCATCAATTATTTGATTGAAGCTTATCTGAATATAGGTGCACACTGGATGTTTGATAGTTGTTTACAACTATTGTTGGACATATAAAATTCATGCCAGTGAAATTATATGATGTTTGATTGAATTTCATTCCAATCTGAAATAAATAATAAATATTTTAATAATATAATATTATGTGAGAAATCGAAGTTTGATTTCGATGTCCGATTTTGGATGGACGCTTAGATAAGATTTTGAAGATAAACGTTTGAAACGAGTTTTCAAAGACGAATATATACATTTAATATACTTTCTAAAATTGGTTTGAAAGTATTTCAATTCATTTTTAAATTTATAAATCGGATTCGGGTTTAAATAGGATGAGTTGTATGACGATAGTTTGCGAAGTTCAACTCGTAATTTCGAATGGATGTAACGGGAGATCCGACCGTCGGATTCTCGTGAAACCAAAGCCGTTGAGTTCGTATCGAAAAGAAATTTCAAATGAATATAAGAGATCTAAATTATAACGGTTGGATTTTTAAATATGTCAAAATCAAATTTAAGATAAGGTTGCTATGGATGCAGTTCGGTGAACGATATTGGAAACCGACTGTAAGGGCCTTAATAAAATTATTAAAAATATGAATAAATTATGATAAATCATAATAAATGATTTAGAAAGAGTTTGGATTAAATATTCCAAGGTATGACAGATACATATTATTTTTATTTGAAAGTGTTGTTTTACAATTAGAAGAAAATCCAATGTTTTAATATAATGAAATGGATTTAAAAAGTGGTTTTGATATAACCGGAGCTTTCCAACATATAAATTAGAAAGGATTTTGATAGAAATTATCTTGGGATGTTTCAGTACTGGATTTTGTGATTATACGGATATTGTTGAGGAACTTGGAAGATATATATATCATTATTCCAATATGATATTTGTTGGTTTCAGAATCTGGTATTGAATATAAGTCGATATGGCTCTATTCAAAAGCTTGTGTTTGATATGAAATTGCATTTTGGGTTAGTCGTGAATGGTATCTTCAATAATACTTTTCTTGAACCCATTTGTGAATAGAATAAATCTTTTAATTAAAATTTAGTGATGTTTTCCAATTTATTCAATAAAATTGGAATTGAATGGAATTCGATTTAATAATAATCCAAATGAGCTTCTGTAAAGGAAGGTCTTTACTATTATGTAATTTAAAAGCCTTTGCTGCTATTCCACTTATAGTATTAGTATGTTATGGAAATTTGTATCGATTATAATTTTTTGGATTTTCGTGAAGATTCCATATTAATGGAAGTTGATTTCGGGTTTATAATGAGCAGTGTTTTATATGACATTTGTTCATTAACCCAGTTAAAGGCAGAATTAATTTCCTAAAAGTAAATAATCATTAAGTAATGATTTTTGAGATTAAAAACTAAATCTTTAATTATATCTGAATGTGAAATGATAATTAAATTTGCTGATAACACGAATGGTGTTTAGATAAGGAGTACTACCAGTTTTTCTCTATGGGATGAATAGGTTGGGTTTGAGTTAATAAAATTAATGGCTACTTTAGTAAAACTCAATAATTCCGACAAGTTTCATAAATCATAATCTAGTTTAAGTTATGAAAAGATATTATAAAATCTTTTGAAATGATTTCGAAGAAATGGATTAAACAATAAATTTAAACGATACAATCTTTGATAAGATTAATGGGAATAATTCCCAATATAAAGAATATTCTGGATTGGAATGAGACATATGATGTGTTTATATATATCACTTGATTATAAGATGGGAAACTTATTCGGAAAGATTGGGTTTAACCCATTCTGAATAACTATTACGACTATTAAAAGTCGAAGATATTAAAGATGGTGCAAGACCGACAATCTTCACATTGAATGGATTACTACTGATTCCCTGGATTTGAGTTGCTGCCTTGCAGGGGTTACAGTGGTAGTTGTCTGACGTACTTGTTAATTGTCTGGATATACGAGGACCTCTCTCCTGTATCAGACATATATGACAAGGAATAAGATGCCTCCGGTTTCGTTCAGACCCATAACTGACTTGCAAATGGGTTGTATCTCTAACATTGTACATTTTACTGTATTCAGTGATCTTTGCTAAATATATATCTGTTTGGTGGCAGACAATCTATTCTCTTAGTTTAAAACCCTTCTATAAAACGTATGAGATTAGAGGTTATATATTGGTGGAGATCAATGATACGGTATGGTTTGACAATGTGGCATGCTGAGATGCATTGTAACATCCTCGATTTTTAGTAGTCTAATTTTAAACATTTAAATTTAATTTAAATGATGAATTGGAAATATAAATGAATTTTTATATTGAATTTATTGATTTAATAATCAATATACGATTTAATGTCGAATATATTCAATTATCATAATGTGAAAATGGCAACAATTGAATTCAGAGTTAAAATTGAATTGAAATAATTCAGTGGATTTATATAAATTTTATATTGAATTAGAATAATAACAATAATTTATTATTGACAAATTTAATTGGTTTGAAATCGATTTATATTTTAATCAATTGAATTTTATTTTAAATCATCCATTTAAATTGATATCTTTTCCAGGCAATCAAATTAGACTTCGAAACCTATTCCAGTGTGTTTAGAGTAGTGGTATAACCCTAGGGACGTCGGTTGTTGAGTCTCGATTGGAGTTCGGAACCGCAAAATATATTACTATAAAATTTAAACGGATAAGATCAAAATCAAATCGCATTAAATAGAAATCAAATCAATATTTAAAAATGTTTGTGCGTTTCCCGACCCAAATTTAATACTTGTATGTGTGGTTCCCCGTCTGCATCTATATACATCGCGATACCCCTTCTTATATTCCTATTTTCATCTTCAGAACAAAAATCCAAAGCCTTAGATAAAACAATAAAAATGGCCGACCCCTTTCCTATTTACTTTCACAGCAAAGATCAAAGCCGCACCCCTTTCAAATCGCAACTATTTCTTCTTCACCTTTTCTTTAAATTGAACCCACGATGCCCTCAATTCCTTTTTTTCGTTCGAATAGAAATTTATTTCGTTAAAAAAAAAATCGAACTTGTGATAGAACACCGTGAGGCTACTGGAGCTTAAAACCGTGACGCTCGCAAATTTAGGGAGGCGGCGCGATAATGGTTCAAATGGGATTCAATGTAGATGATTTGTTTTAAGACTTGTAGAAGGGTTTTTTGACAATAGATGGAGGTGCGCGGTTGGGAGAGGTCAGTTTGACATTGATAAGGGGAGCTCCGATGGTTAACGGAGGTTGCGGTTGTCGATTGAAGTTGGGGGAAAGTCGATTTTTGTTGTAATCAGAAGTCACGATTTTCTTTAGTCAAGGAAGTCGAGATGTTGGTAAGGCTTCAAGGTTGAGATCGATTTCCCCTTTTTGGCAAACCTGTGTTTGCAGCGATTTCAGGACGCTGTTAGATTTAGGAATTCAGAAACGGTCTTTGCTCCATTTCATGAATTATCGTTAGGAATGAATGGAACAGTAAGGTCTGGAGTTGTTACTGAGGGTGTTTGTTTTGGTTTGTACATAGTGGAGAAGAGGGAGCTTGGTTTGTGTTATTTGGACTGGAATGTGTAAGCTCAGGTGACTAGAAAAGGGGTTATCATTGGAGTATATCAAGACAGTGGAGCTGAGGGGTTTTGAAGCAGCAGTAGTTAACAATGGTATTGATGGTGGAGCTTAGGCATATCACGATTAAGGTATACGTTTATAGAATTTTAAAACACATAGAAGAATTATTTTGATCATTCATTACTAGTAAACTAAAATTAATTAATGGTTAGTCGATAAATAAATTTAATAATCATAGGTGATATATTTATTCGAGTGGATTCGAAGACGAGATGATATGGAATTTTAATTGGATATTCAATAATTAAAAACCAAGGTGAGTAAACTCACTTTCTAGTTCGATTATAATGTATTATAATCGACTTTTTATTTAATACAAATATTTATATGTTGTTTGTTGGTTGCTTGGTTGCATTGCTGTTCATTGATAAATTGTGGTTATTGTATATATTAGTTATTTAGCCTCGGTGGTTGTGGCTATTTTATATATATACATATATGTATATGGGATTTCTTATATATATTGGATTTCTCGCAGCACCATTAGCGGATGCTCGCAGTATCATTAGCAAATGATCCTATCGCCCTATGATATATGAGTGGATGATCTTATATACCGTTATATCCTGCCTTGAAGAAGAATTGGTATTATTTATGTAGTCTGACATTTGTGGATGTAGGAAAACAGATTGGAGGGATCCAACTGGATTCCTAAAAAAATTATAATTGTTTATTTCCATATATATTATGATATATGATGTGTTTGAAAACTTGTGATTGGAAATTGTGTGTTTTGGATGTTTGTATATCACTAGCCCTAGATATTAATATTTAAAATATTACACAAAGGGATTTTTAGATTTAAAAAGGAAATTTTAATTTTTGAAATAAAAATGAAATTTCAATTGGGTTAGAAAATATTTACTTGTTTAAATAATAAAAACGAATAATTGAATTCATAAACATTGTGTATAAATGGAAAGAAATATTATCATTTGATAATATTACATTTTAATTTCAATTATGAATTTAAAAAGGGAAATTTATTTTTTGAAGTGGAAATTGGATTTCAAATGAAACTTTGAATTAGAAACTGGTTTCAATATTTAAAACCAAAAGTGAAATTTATAAACGATGTTTATAAATAAAGAAGCGTAAATCTCAGTGCATAATTTATGAATTTAAATTTGAGTATGAATTTAAAAGAGATTTATAATTTGGCATCGTTTCAAAAAGGAAATAATGAAATTTATTCTAATGCTCATAATATAAATTGAATTAGAATAAATCCATAAGGATTTATGATTAGAATTCGACAAAGTCGAATTTATAATAATAAATTATTCCCAGAAGGGATATTGGAATTTATTTAATATAAAATATAATTTAGAATTAAAAATAAAATAAATTATATATATAAGTTATGAAAATAAAATATTCCAAAATTGGAATCGAGTTTCAAATAGATTGTTAAAATGGAAGTTTTGTTTTAACAAGGAAGCTAATTTAAAAACAACGTTAATAAATGTGATAAAATAATTTTCATCGGGAAATTTTGGAAATAGATTTCCAAATGTCAGAAATGGAATAAAAGGTGAGATTTAAAGCGAGTTGTTGTATTACAAAATTTTATCTATCTCTAGATAAGAACGATGTCGATCAGGGTTTGAGAGGTAATTAAAATACCCCAACTTTAACGACTTCACTATTATCAAGGGATGATATTCATTTGTAATTGGAAAGGATGTTAAATTAGTTAATTATTTGCATAAAAGGAATTTATAATTGGAACTTGATGGTATCGATATTTCATAATTCTGTGTGAACTGGATTGAATATAGAAATTTGAGTTTCGAATACATTCATAACTGAGTTATGAATGTGAAATGAAAAAATCGATGAGTTTGAATAACCTGAATTATTAAGTTGAATTTGTATAATGGGCTTGTATTATTTTTAAACATTGAAAATGGAGTTGGAACTTAATTATAAACGAAGTTTTAATCATATATATACTTTAATTAAAACAAACTCGCCGCAGCGCTGTAGTTCCAAATTTGGCATCTTGAACTTCAATTGAGTATATAAAACTCAATATAAGTCGGAATTCAATGAAACAAGAAAAGCCCGGACCTATTGAGTGATAGTTTTCTAATGGAAGAGAAAAAACTGAATTTCGTCTTATAGATTTTGAGTTATATCAAAAACAAATTTTCAGAAAAACAACGAGATAATCACTTTTAAACCATAGTGGTTTATTGAATAAAATATAAGGATTTTGGGTGAATAAACATCAGAAATTTTCCATTAGAGAAACCTAGATTTGAGTTATTAAATAAATATGAACTCAAGCGGAGTAAATAAATTGATTTTTGATATCAAAATCAAAATTTTAATAATCAAATGAAGTTAACTAATTTCAAAAGAAATTAGTTAATAGAGTTTTGGGGCCGAACTTAACTTTGTTAAGTGTGTTGAATTCATTAATTCGAATTGGGAATTCGAGTATTAAACGTGAATTGGAATTGAGAAGCGAGCAAGGATTTTGAGTCTGATTTGTATATAAGCAAATATAAATATATTTGAATGTGATGGATTCAAATTAAAAGTAAATGAAATCGAGAAGCTAATTAGAAAATTTAAGTAGCGAATGGAAAGCGAGTTATGTAAAAAGAGATGAATTGATTTGAAATGAACTGGAAATGGTCGTGTATATTTTAAATAGGTATGGAATGGAGATAATGAAGATTATAATTTGAGTGCCCGGCAAAAAGGTAAATGCTTCAATTTCCATATGAGATTTTATAAGCCTATTGGGCAAGTCGCTTGGTTTTTTTATTTTCTTTTTGAATGGAAAAGGCCTAGAGAGGCGAGTTGGGTTTTGAGCTATTGACCAGTACAAAGAAGATGCTGGCGAAATTTTCCGAAAATTTAAGGAGATATAATATTTTTAAGAAATTTGGATAACTAGAAATCAATATATCAATATATAGAATTCGATAAGGAATTTGGAAAGTAGTTTAGTTAATTTTAGAAAGGGCCAGTGATTGTTTGATGGATGTTTGTTTTCCTCTGATGGTTAAATCATTGGCTACCAAAGATTTTTGTACCATCGTTGTCAATACAGAGAGACCGGTTGGATGTAACAACCCGGAAAATCAGAACCAAATTAAAAATTTTATTTTGGAAATTTTAATGAATTTTGAAGATTTATTTTAAATAATAACGACTAGAAATTAATTTTGAATAAAATTAGAACGTAGAATTTATTTAAATCAAAGTTAGAAAATAAATATTTATTTTAATTATAAAAGGAATTGGAAATGGCGCGGTAGTTTGAAAAGTCGATTTCAAATTTCAATAGAATGTACAGGATTCAAAATAAACCGGACTTTGGTAAAACCAGAAATATTTGAATCTATTTGAAAATATCTTTCCAACGAATGTGAAAAATCCCGATTTCATAACGGGAATAAAAAGTTATGTCTAGTTGAAAATTCGGAATAGTCACTATGGAATTTTATATAATATATAGCCCTTAAAAATAGTGATTTTGCAAATGACCTCCATTTTCGATGAGGCCACTTTTGTTGGATCTGGAATGTCAAGTTATTGCCGAATTCCAATTTTTGTAGTTTTTGGAATCAATATGAGAGCGTGGTGAATTTAAACATGTTTGGCACTTTCAGTTTGAATTTAATCGACAGGAAAATGACCATTTTTCAAACGGTCTCCAAATTCGAAGAAATTAGTTTTTTAGGACCATATCGTCAAAACATAGCTAGATTTATTTTTCTGGAATTTTTGGAGTCAATATGTGGCCCTAGTAAATTAAAATGTGCGTTTGAATTTAAAATATAATGATTTATATTTTAAATCTAGCGGAAACTGATCGTAACAGCCGAATTGGATTATGAAACATGTCCCATTATGTTCGAAATGGGTGTAATTGGCTAGAGGCGACAGTTAATAGGTTCGATTTAGAGATTGAAAGGGAAACAAACTTATTGGAGAATTAAGTAAATTAAATATAATAAATTATATACCTGTCCGGATTACGAAACATATCTCATTATGTTTGAAATGGGTGTAATTGGCTAGAGGCGACAGTCAGTAGGTTCGATTTAGAGATTGAAAGGGAAACAAACTTATTGGAGAATTAAATAAATTAAATATAATAAATTATATACCTATCCCCCATTCTCTCCTTTGAAGTAAACGCAAATTTCAAAAGAAAAAAAAAACCTACAGCCCGTCACTCATCGACGATCGCGGCTCCCCTAGCCACGCATCGCGTCGCCGCTCTCCCCAATAGCCGGAGCTCCCCCTCAGGCCGCCGTCACCCACCAGAGAACCCCCCCCTTTGCTCTTCCCTCCGTTTTAGCCCCAAATCAAAACCCAAACCCTAGCACCACCCAAAAAAAACTACCGCCAGCCCTTCCAGGCCCCACCACCGACGTCAGCAGCGTCTTTCCCCTGTCTTCGACGAACGACGCAATGAAGGTAATTAATTAATTTAATTACTTAGTTTATTAATTTATTTAGTGTGGTTAATAATGTTGATTTTAGTTTCAGTTTTATATATAAATAAGCATTGATTTAAATTCATATTTTTTATATATGATTTTTATTTAATAAGAATACAATTTTTATTTAATAAAAATACGATTTTTCGTTATTAAAAATGTGATTTTTAGCTAACGAAAAACATGGTTTTTAGCTATTTAAGAGATTTGATTTTTAAAACCATAAAGATTTGATTTTTAAAACCATAAAGATTTGATTTTTAAAACCATAAAGTTTTGGTTTTTAAAACCATAAAGATTTGATTTTTAAAACCATGAGGATTTGTTTTTTTTTTGAACCATAAAGATTTGATTTTTATAAACAAAACATGATTTTTATAAATATAAAAGTATTATAAAATATGATTTTTTTTATTATTATCTAGATAGCTATATAAAAATGTGATTTTTATATGTACAGTAGCGTTATAAAAATATAATTTTTATAACGAAGTAGCGGTATAAAATTACGATTGTTATTTATGTAGCGATATTATAAAAATATAATTTTTATACAAGTAGTGTTATAAAGTTATTATTTTACGTAATAAAAAAATGATCTTTATACATGTAGGGATAAAATTAAAAGATGAGATTTTCAAAAATATAAAAATGTGGTTTTTATCTACCTAGAATTGAAATAAAAATGTGATTTGTAAAGATAAATATCATTGAACAAAAATGCGATTTTTAAATATATAATCATCATAATAAAAATGTGATTTTTACTATGAACAGCGTTGAAAAGACTGCATTGAATTTCAGGTAAATCCAAGCTATTTTAGAAATTCAGAAATGAAACGGCGGAGTGGAACCCAAAGGTGAGAACTTCTCAGTTTAATTTATTTTCTGGTTAAATATATATACTAGGATGTAGATGGTGCTTAGTAGCACCCGACACCTTTGTTTGAAACCATGCTTGTTTGGTTGGTTGGTTAATTGGATTATTTGGTTGAATTTGGTTTGGTAAATGAAGTAAATTGATTAGAATTTGGTTTGTACATGGCGCGAGCCACTAGTAGGCGAGGGATAAGGCTAGACCTTATTCCGGATCTAGTATCTCCCCATTATGATGGCGAAATTTTCTAAAAATATTAGAACAATAAAAATATCATTTTTATTGTATAAATGAACTGTATAAAATATTCATGAAATGAAGTAAATATATTATAGTTAAAAATATAATTTTTAATGTGTATATGAATAAAATAAATATTCATTTACAAATCCGACGATTTGTTTATGTACACAAGTTTGACTGATATTGATTGGGACGATATATTTTACACATCGCCTAACTGCACAAATAATAATCAATGTTTGTTGTTTGAAAACCCCACATGGGTATTAGGATGATATTGGACATACGCTAATCCCAATATTTAGTTGTATGTCAATCGATGGGTTGACAGACTGTTGTAAGCGTTAATTATTTATATTTAACACTTATGCAGTTGTGTAATGCACTACGGAGGATGGTTGACTGTGTTTGATTATTGTTGTGTGCATGTGTGTATGAAATCCATATAAATAAAATTATATGGTAATTGACTTTGTCTGATTCCAATACGGAAGGAACGAATATTTTTAAAATAACGAATATTTTAAAATGGCGAATAACAAATATTTTAAAATAACTAATATTTTAAAATAATATTCAGTAATGGATCAAAATATGATTTTAATGTCCGATTTAGGATAGATACGAAAATATTGAAATATATGAAGCCATGTTGATTAGATTAACGCCATTTTGACGTGACGATATTTATATCGATTTTATTCATTTTTATAATGAATATCGAAAAGGAAGCGATTTCAAAATCTAATGTTTTGAATATATTCTCATTTATATATCAATGATATGGAATATTCAATTTTGATTTAAAATTGAATATGAAGTTGAATTCGTTTTGAAAACGAATTTAAAACGATTTATAAAATACGTTTTAAATAGAAATCGACGAAATATATATATATAATATATATATATATATATATATTTAATGGCATGAATAGAACGCACCGCGCCGTGGTAGTTCACGAATTTTGACTATTGTCATCGAATAGACATTATGGGAGATCCGATAGTCAGTTTATATCGAAAGGAGCTTATCAACGAATATAAGAGATTTGTAATCTAACGGTTCGATTTGGAACTATATCCAAATCAAATTTGGAAAAGGTTGCTGTAAGTGCAGTTCGATGACCGTTTACGGAAATCGATTGAACGGGCCTTGATAAAATTATTAAAAATATTAATAATTTGTGTAAAATCATAATAAATGATTTGGAAAGAATTTGGATGAAAAATTCTACGTTTGTAAAGATAAAAATATATTTTTATCAAAATGAACTAGCTATGAACTAGAATTATAATCCAATATTTTCAAATAAATAAATTTGATTTGAAATGGTTTTAAAAATAACCAGAACTTCCAATATATGAATTGGAATGGATTTGAATCGAAATCATCTTCGGAATATTTTGATATTGATTCCGCGATTATATGGATATTATGGAGGAATTTGGAAGATATTTATATCGTTATTCCCAATACGATATTTGCTAATTTCAGAATTTGATATTGAATATAAGCCTATATAATTTCTGTTTAGAGCCTTGTATTTAATAGTGAATTGGATTTTAGGTTTGTCGTGTACTGTGTTTTAAATGACACTGTTCTTAAACCCGGTTGAAAAAAGGATTAAATCTTTTAAATAAGATTTAGAAGAGTTTACCAATTAATTAATATTTAATTGGAATTGAATTGAATTGGATTTTGGGTTTGCCATGAATGGTGTCTTTATTAACACCATTCTTAAACCCAGTGTGAAAAGAATAAATTTTTTAATTAATATTTAAAGAAGAATTACCAATTAATTAACATTTAATTGGAATTAAAATGGAATGTGAATTGGGTTTATTGTGAACTGTGTTTTTAACGACATTCGTTCTTTAACTCGATCTACAGTAAAATATGATTTGGAATATATAAATATTTTATTAAGATTTCATGGGATTTTCCAAAGTAAAGTTTCCAGTTAATTAATATTTAATTGGAATGGAATTCGATTTGATAATAATCGAAATGAACTTCTGTAGAGGAAGACTGGTAATATATATGGAATTTAAAAGGCTTTGTCGTTGTTCCATTAATATTATTGGTCGTATAAGGAAATTGATATCGATTATATATCGATTTGTTTTTCCGTGAAGATTCCATTTTTATGGTAGAGGATTTGGGTTTACTGTGAACCGTGTTTTGAATGACACTGGTTCTTTAACCCAGTTAAAAATAGGATTACATGTCTGACATTGATTCCTTTATACCATATTCGTTGATCTTTGCTTAATATATATCGGTTTGGTGGCGGAGAATTTATTCTCTTGCTTTACACCCTTCTCTGAGACGTACGAGCTTAGAGGTTATATATAGGCAATGGTACAATGTAGATTATCGATGCGACATGTTAGATTTCCCAAAGTTAAATAATCCTTAATATTGATTTTTGGGAAGATTAAAACTAAGTGGAGTTTTGATGAATCTTTAATTAAATTGAAATGTGAACTGATAATTTAAATTATCAAAATTGGGAAATGATCAAGAATGGAGTATCACCAGTTTACTCCTAGCGATAGTTAAATCTTTAATTAGATTTGAACGGGAAATGGTAATTAGTTTTACCGATAACACCATGGTGTTAGATATGGAGTATTACCAGTTTTGCCCATGGGATGAATTGGTTGGATTGGGAAATAAAACAAATGATTACTTTGGTAAGGTGCGTTATTCCCGACTAGTTGATAAACCTTAATTTGGTTTAGATTTGATATCCAAAGGAAGATTAAAGAATAAATTTAAAAGAATTTATCTTTGATAAAATTAATGGGAACATTTCCCAAAGTATATGAATACTTGAATAAAGGAATATTCCAGATTGGAATGAGACGTATGTTGTGTTTTTATAGCACTTATTTATTATATACGCGAGTTATTCAGAAAGTCCGGGTTTATATCCATTCTGAATAACTGATTCGACGATAAGTCGACGATGAAGACAGGGGCTGAAGACGTACTTGGATATTGACCGGATATGCGAGGACCTCTCTCCTGTATTGGACATATGGGAAGAGGAATAAGGTGCCTTCGCTTTCGTTCATACCCAGAACGAACTAGTAAATGGATTTGTGTCTGACATTGGATTTTATTCTGTGTTGATTGATTTCTATTAAATATATATCTGTTTGGCGGCGGAGAATTTGTTCTCTTGCTTAACGCCCTTCTCAAAGACGCACAAGCTCAGAGGTTATATATCAATAGACATCAATCGCATTGCGTGAATTGCCTGTGTGGCATGCTGAGATGCAAATGATCAAGGATTCTGTTGAAAAGCAGAGTCTTGTGGTTGATGATCAAAGCACGGCTTTAATATAGCATAGCTTTGTATACAGCGTTAATTCGCGAGCCTCACACCTCGGTATGAGTCAAAAACGGGATAAGGGACCCAAGAGGACATGACGTTTCTTTCTAGCTTTGGGTGGTGTCATGGTATGGAGCCCAGACATTTATTATATTTTTACCTATGTGGTTGTTGGAATGCGAGGCGCCTCGGATATATCGGTTACTACAGAGCCGATGGATATAGGTCCTATAGGACCGGGAAACGTGTGTTCTGGAATTGCCAATCCTTAAATGTAAGAGAGGACCGACCTTGGAGGATCCAAGGGTCTTCTGCGGGAGATCCTGAGGCATTTGCTAGAGTGTCTCGAAGCCAACGATGGGTACATTCCTTGCCTCGACTCATGACGGAAATCCAATTTCCAGTACGTGACATTTTGATTTTGATTGTAGAGCCTAGTATTGGCGACATGATATATGGTACCCATGCCATCTATGATTGATACATTTATGTTTGAAGTTGTTTTATATACTATGTGTAACAACTCGGAAAATCAGAACCAATTTAAAATTTTTATTTTGGTAATTTAACAGATTTTGATAATTTAAAATGATTTATTTTAAATAATAATGACTAGAAATTTATGTTAAATAGAATTAGAACATATAAATTTATTTAAATCGGAGTTATAATATAAATATTTATTTTAATTATAAAGGGAATTGAAAATGGCGCGGTAGTTTAAAAATTCGATTTCAAATTTCAAATGAATGTACAGGATTCAAAATAAACCGAATTTTAGTGAATCCAAAAATATTAGAATCCATTTGAAAATACCTTTCCAACGAATCCGAAAAATTGTAATTTCATAGTGGGAATAAAAAGTTATGGCCAGTTGAATATTCTGAATAGTCGTTGTGGAAATATAGCCCGTAAAAATAGGGATTTTGCAAACGACCTCCGTTTTCGACGAGACCTTTTTTGTTGGATCTGGAATTTCAAATTATTGCTGAATTCCAAAATTCATAATTATTGGAATCAATATGTGAGGGTGGCACAAGAAAACGTGTTTTGACAGTTTTAGTCAATTTGGATCGACCAGAAAATGGCTATTTTTCAAATGGTCACCAAATTTAACGAAATTTGTTTTGTTAGGACTGTATCATCAAAACATAGCTAGATTTATTTTTCTGAAATTTTTAGATTCCATATGTGGCCCCGGTAAATTTAAAATGTTCGTTTGAATTTAAAATATAATGATTTATATTTTAAATTTAGCGAAACTGATCGTAACAGCCGAATCAGCTTACCAAACATATTCCACTATCTTCGAAATAGGGGTATTTAGCTAGGGCGACAGTCGTTGAGATTTATTTGGAGTTAATAGGAAAAAACAAATTATTCTAGAATAAAATAATAAAAAAATTCTATATAAACAAAAATAAATGCCCTAATTCTATCTCCACTAGTTCAAGCCGCCATCAGCTCCAACGAAGGGCGGAAAGGGCTCGATTTTTGTTCTCAGACAATCCGTTCTTTCTCTTCTCTATGGAGACCGGGGAAGTTCGGGTCGTCACAGTTGGTATCAGAGCTTTAGTTTACAGAGCTCGAGAACAAGACACATTAGAACCAAACAAAAGAATTCATCAGAGATTGGATTAGTAATATCCAATGAGAATGACTCATTAGAGATAGGATCAGTAGTATCGTAGAACGAGTCGAAAGAGGGTTATTTTTAAAATAAAAATGAAAACAAATTTTGTTTTAAAGTTTAAACCATTTTATATGTATTTGAGTATATTATTTTATTTATTTTGGACAATCGAATATATGAGATTTTGCATATATGCGTCATGAACGTATATTCGAAGTTTTAATATAATGGATAGATATAGAATCACACGCTAATCGCTCGGAGATGATTCTGATGATCGCTCGAGCATCATCAGTATTTATGTTCGGGTTTCGAAAGTGGGATTTCTATATATTTCCAATTGGCTGGTGTGAGGACCAAAACTAGATAGGGTTTATTGTTGTGATTTGACATCAAAAATGGATTTTTATATACATAAAAACTATGAATTTGAAAAGCTAATCAACTAATTGATTGCTGGTTGTGTGATATGATTATTGGTTTGATTAATTAAAATTTTGAGCCAATAAGCCAAATTTAATCAATTTTTGAACTGGATTGAAATTTTGTTAGAGTTTCCTATATATGCATGCATATACATTGAATAGGTAAATGGATCTGCTGTTGAGTAAAGAATTTATTTGCGTGCCTGACAAATAGGTAAACCTTAATGAGTTGGCTGCGCAATTTTATTTATATATCAAGTCCTGTGAATGCCATTGGATGCGGTGTGCTGGTTGTTCTGTGTGAGATTATAAATGTTGCCATAGAATAGTAACAATTAATTTTGAAATACATTACATGGCATACTGCGTGAAGATAGCATACTCTACCATATACCACATAAGCACTTGGAGCTTATGTGACGATGTTGAAGATTTACTATATTAGCGAGAGGCTTGTATGGCAATGATTATATTTCAGGTTGAACTGAAGGCTGATATGGACAATATAAAATATAACGGTAAATTGCCAAATTAATAAAAACCCCACACGGGTCTGGAGGTGACAATAACCACGTCTCTCTAGGCATTAAGGCACAAAAACTATTTATAGGGTGATGAGAATTTATTCTCTGGAGTTATAATCTATACACACTCCCCTGTGGACACAAAGTTATATCACTAAAATTATGTATATGCTTTTTAGTATTTATTGGGTGCCTAATATGGCCCAATAAATTTCCAACCCCCTCTCCGTACAAAGCAGGTTATGGCGAAATTTTTCGAAAATTTAGGGTGTTAGCCAATTTTTTTGAAAAATTAGAAATTCTTAGAAACTGAAAAGTTGAAGAATGAACGCTAGAATGAAAGTTGAGTTAATTAGTTAAACAACTTTCAGCTCCGTTCCTTTTCGAGGATGAAAAGATTTTAAGTGGGGGAGTGTAACACCCCGAATTTTCTGTTAACTGTAACTTAACAAATTAAAGTATAATTAATTCTAAATGATGAAATCCAGGGAAATGGGTTACGCCATTGCGTTCGCCTCGAAATTTTTCTTGAGATAGAGTTCAAGTTTGCATAAAACGGATATCGTATGAAGAAGACATGGACGAACGAAGTTGGGCAGAAAAACCAGAAACGGGTCAGAATGCACTAGTGCACTTGGGAAGTGCGCCATAACAAACTTGAACTGGCGCACTTGGGAAGTGCGCCAGTACAATTTTAGCACTGGCGCACCTGCCAAGTGCACCCAGGTCAGAAAGACCTGTTGGTCAGGCCCTGGCTGGCCTGGTCAGGGTCTGGTCGATTTCTGAGGCTTGGCTGAATCACTAGGGCTTACATGTCACTTTCTGATTGGCTTCTCTTGAGATGGATGGTCTGGATTCACTCTAGCTTCATCGACGGCTCTAATTATATTGAAATTCTATAAATACAACTCAAGTCTAACCCTAAATTCACACAAATAATATAATACTAAAGCCGTCATGCTACTGGAAAGAAACTAGGAGTGGCCGTCAGTTAGAAAGCCTAGGGACAAGTCAATACTAAAGCAAAACACGAATCAAAACAATGTTAGTCTACCCAAAGGAAAGCATATCAAATCCAGAATTCAGAATCCAGAATCCAAGTTCGTCGTTCGTTGTAAGTATAGTGATTTTTATGATGAGAATAAAACTAAGACTTGATTCGATGTAAATTGGAAGTGGAATTGTGTTATTATGTAATGACGATGTTAATTCATATCTATGTATTGAAATGATTGTGTTGCGAATGAAATTGGGATGTTTGTGGTATAATTAAGATTGATGTTGATCCTATTGTACTTTTAGAATGACAACAACATCACAAGCAAGTTGTATAGTTCATGTTTATGTGATTATATAGGTTGTTTGTGATTAGAATCTCATGTATATACTTTATGCAAGAATCTTGATGCCTAAATGGTTATGTTCATACACAATGTTTATACAAAAGTTGCAAGTTTCTAATTTGATCCATGTCAAGATCCACTTTAGTACATGTTTCATGTTGTAATTAGATATGCGAGTGGATCTAGTTCACACCCTTGTCATAAAGTTATACATATTTATGAAAAT
This sequence comes from Allium sativum, assembly GCA_030737875.1. Lineage (NCBI taxonomy): Eukaryota > Viridiplantae > Streptophyta > Magnoliopsida > Asparagales > Amaryllidaceae > Allium > Allium sativum. The sequence goes on from CM060921.1 coordinate 181,563,965, forward strand.
GCCATATTCTTGTCATGTACTAGTGACGTTCGATGTTATGCCTAGATCCAAAAACAAGTTTGGACTTATGTTGTCTAAATCATATGCTAATTCATGTGACACCTATTTGGTTAGACCCTTATTTCAATGCAAATTCACATATATGTAAATTGATTTAGTCTATGTTGCAAATTCAAATATATGTATATTGCCTATTTTGCAAGTTCACATATACTACATTCATATTGGCTATTTTGAAAGTTCACACCTATGATGTTCATATTGACTATGCCAAGTTTACATCTATGTCATGTTTGTGTTTATGAATTCCCTTATGCCTATTTGTGTGCGCTAAATTATGCTAAGTTTTAAGCCTAATATTATATGTTAAGACTATGCGAACGAAAATTAGGCTAAGATTCTTAGCCTAATGTTTAAACGGGGTAACATTAGGAATATTAATAAAACTTGACATAAAAATATATGAAATTGGCATGTTTGTCACATGCAAAAATTGGTGGCATTTAAACGGTATAAATTCTTTATACCAAAAATGTTAAACTTGGAATGTGGACCATAACATTTAATTGTTGACAAATTTACATATATTCAGAAATAAAGACAAATATGTAAATTTAGAAAATACGAATATGCTTAACACGAGGTTGGATTGAGTTGTGATGTAAATCTGCCCGGACCCGCCCTGCTGTCCAGTAGTCACAACAATACCTATCCAATGTGGGTGGTTAAGCATGAAGCCCAATAAGGACCCGAGGTTAGACTGAGTTAAGGTGTAAATCTGCCCGGAACCGACCGGCACATCCAGTAACTGTAACAATATCTGTCTAATGTGAGTGGTCGGTGATTTGAAAGGCTAAGGACAGATGGTAGGGTTAAGTTAACACTTAACCAATTCAACATGTTAATGAAATTGATGGGTGGGGTTAGGTAAATACATACACTTAGCCACTTAGCATGTTTGACTAGAAAACCCTAGTAACGGGGACCCATTTCAGCAGTAACCCAATTAGGTATCATGGTACCCTGAAACTAGGCAGGGTGGGGCACGATTACTGGGCTGATTGTAAGCGATCAAAGCGACGGCGTTGGGTGCAACAATGTGGGTTCTAACGGAGTGCGGGCGTGCACACACTTCAGAGCAGACAAACAGGGCACTGGGGGCACAAGTAGTATAACCTAAGCATTCTAAGGTTTGTGTCGGGTCGCCACCATGGGACTTGATACACCCCATGGTGGGGCCAGCATAGGTATCTACAATTTTTGGGGGCATGAGACACAGATGATTATGCGAGTAGGAGCCGATCTTTAGAAACGGGATCACTTTACCCTCAGCATGGGGGCATCTTTAGAAACGGGATCACTTTACCCTCAGCATAGGGTGCATCTTTAGAAACAGGATCACTTCACCCTCAGCATAGGGTGCCAGTCGGAATAAATACGAGTAGGTGCAGAGATATAGTGTGGGGTGCGATAGTATATTCATTTCAAAACTACTTTATCTTAGTTTATGATGCTTTCCTGTTCCAGTTTATACCTATCATACCCTTATTCTTATTTTCATACTGAAGAATCACTAGACTTACCAGGCTTTATGTCTGACCCTATTTTCTTTCGTCTTCTTTTCTTCCGTTCCCCCCCCCCCCCCGGTCCGTAGGGAGGAAATAACTCAGCTTAGTCAGATTCTTTAAAAGCTTCAAGATAGTTGATGTGCGGTTTGGAGTCTCTTTCCTTGGCTATGGTTGTTGGTCACACTCTATGGGGATTTATGCAGTTTTAATCACGTTTTATGCTTCTTTATTTAAAAACGAAGACAGAAAAGATGTTGTAATGTTTTGGAAGTTGTTATGGGACAATTATGGAAATGTGTCGTATGAACAAGTATTTTATGAAATAAAAGTCTGATGTTTTCCGCTGCTTATATATATATATATGTGTGTGTGTGTGTGTGTTTATATCTGTCTTGTGTTTTATTTGTGACTTTTACTTACAAACCTCCACCAAAGTTAAGGCAGTCCCTTGTGAGTGACCTGAATGGAGGATAGGGTGTTTCACTTGGTATCATAGCATAGATTTACCAGACTAGATAAAAAATTTTGAAAACTATTTTCAAAAAGAAGTTTAAAGAAGCATTTTCAAGAAAAGTTTTGATATTTTAAAAGGCATAATCCCCCAAAAGCCATATGCACTATCTATCTATAATTCATTTTGAACCTTTCCTTTTGTTTCAGCATGTCTGGGGACCTTACTCCCCAGCTACAGACGCTTTTACTCCTCCTTCTCCTCTACGTGAAACAGCAAGCGAAAGAATCGCAGAACAAGAAGACGGATAATAGTCAAGGAGGAAAGGAACACAACAATAATAACAAGACACGTGAGAAAAGGAAATGTTATTTCTATGGCATTGTTGGGCATATAGTCCAGGATTGGAGAAAGAAGAAGATGAAGATGGGGGCATGCTTTCAGTGTGGTGATATTGGACATATCAGCAAGAACTGCCCTAAGAAGCAAGGGCAAGGCCCGCAAGCAGGACCTTCTGGGGGTACCTCTTTAACTTTTTCTCCTAGGTGCTTTGTTTTATCTTGCCTATCTTCTCAATCCTATCTTGAGAACCTAAGGTAGAAATATTTCTGTAGAAAGCTTAGTTTATCTGTATGATCATCCAGTTCGCACTCTCTTTGATTCTGGTGCATCACACTCTTTTATTTCATCTGCTTTAGTAGAATCTCTACACCTAGACACTAGTATGGTAGAAGATCCCTTGGTTGTTTCAAATCCAATTTGGGGCTCGGCTTATTTGTCGATGGTTTGCTTGGATTTTAAAATCTCTATTCTAAGTGTTGAATTTAGATGTAGTGCCTTTGTTTTGGGCTTCTCAGGGTATAGACTGATCTTAGGCATGGACTGGTTATCCAGTAATGGTGCCATTCTTGATTGTGAGAAAAGAGTGGTTAAGCTCTTGACTCGGTTCGGTAACACTCTAGAAATTTCTTGTAATCCCTTAAATGCGGTAATGCTTAGTTATCTAGAGTCGCTTGATGCTTCTGTTGAGAATTTGCAGTCGGTTAGAGTAGTCCAGGAACATCCGGATGTCTATGAAGAGGTGAAAGTCTTACCTCCGAAGCGGGAAATAGACTTCCGCATATATCTTGTTGATAATTCAAAGCCCGTAGCTCTGCCTGTTAGACACATGGCTCCAAAGGAGAGAAAGGAGCTCAGTAAGCAAGTTAAGGAGCTTCTCGAGAAGGGGTTTATAAGAAGGAGTATCTCGGAATGGGGTGCTCCAGTGGTGTTCGCCACCAAAGCAGATGGTTCACTACGTCTTTGTGTGGACTATAGGGAGCTAAACAAGCTGACTAAGAAGAATAGACACCCGCTTCCCCGAATAGACGATTTGTTTGATCAGCTTGTAGGTGCGTCGGTCTTCTCCCAACTTGATCTGGCTACTGGGTTCCATCAGCTAAGGGTAGCTGAAGATAGCATTGATAAAATGGCGTTCAGAACCCCAGACGGTTTCTTCGAGTGGTTTGTCATGCCTTTCGGTTTGACGAACGCACCCGCTTATTTCGTAGACCTGATGAGCAGGGTGTTCAGAGAATTCCTCAATAAGTTTGTGGTGGTCTTCGTAGATGATATGTTGATCTTCTCAAAGAATGAGGAAGAACATGCTCAACATCTGAAAGAGATCATGGATACTCTCCGTGCACACCAGCTAAAAGCCAAATTCACCAAGTGCTACTTTTGGAGAAAGGAAGTAAGATTTCTGGGGCATATAGTATCCAAAGAGGAGTTGGCTGTGGACCCCGTGAAAGTGGTGGCAGTGCAAGATTGGAAGACACCAAGAAATGCAACCGAAGTTCGAAGCTTTCTTGGGCTAGCCGGTTTTTACCGAAAATTCATTAGGGATTTCGCGAAAATCTCAGCTCCACTCACAAGGCTAACAAAGAAGAATCTGGCGTTCACTTGGGATTTGGATTGCGAGTTTGCTTTCCAACGATTAAAAAGGGCTCTCACAACAGGCCCAGTTCTGACTTTGCCAGATGGAAGCAAAATGTTCACAGTATATACGGATGCTTGCGGTACGGGGCTAGGCGCTGTTCTAATGCAAGAAGGGAGGGTAGTAGCTTATGGTGGAAGACAATTGAAAGTGCATGAAAAGAACTACCCAACCCACGATCTTGAGTTGGCCGCCATCGTCTTTGCGCTTAAGTCTTGGCGCCATTATCTCCTAGGTGAGAAGTTCGAATTATATACTGACCATAAATCGTTGAAATATCTCTTCTCGCAGAAGGATCTTAACTTGAGGCAACAAAGATGGATGGAGTTTCTTGCCTCGTATGATTTTGAAATTTCCTATACTCCTGGAAAAGGCAACGTAGTAGTAGACGCGTTGAGCCGAAAGAAACTGACCTTAAGCCCTTTCTTTGTAGAAAGGCAAAGCTTGGAGTATATAGACGGTTTTGACTTTAGGCCCTCCTCAGATTTTATAACTGGTTTATTGGCATCCCTAGAAGTATGACCCACTCTTTTAGACTCGATAGGGGCCGCACAACGAGAAGACCCACAGCTTGTGGATGTGATTGATCAACTAATTAGGGGTGAAACTTCTAGTCACCTCAATAGGTACTCCATCGATGATAAGGGTTGGCTAAGGTGAGACGGAAGACTATGCATCCCACAAGCTAGGGATTTTGTGAAGAAGGTTCTCGAGGAGGCACATCATTCCAAGCTGACAATACACCCAGGTGGAGACAAGATGTACAAGGACGAAAAGAGAGCTTTCTATTGGAGCGGCATGAAGAAGGACGTGGCAGATTTCGTTTCTAAGTGCGTGACATGCCAACAGATCAAGGCGGAACAAAAGAAACCTGGAGGACTGCTTCATTCTCTAGAAGTCCCGCAATGGAAGTGGGATAGCATTTCAATGGGCTTCGTTGACGGGTTGCCTAGGTCAAGAAGAGGCAATACTAGAATTTGGGTAATAGTGGACAGGCTTACTAAAAGCGCCCACTTTATACCTATCAAGAGTAGAAGGACTGCTTCGTCTCTAGCTTCTCTTTATCTCAAGGAAATAGTTCGACTCCATGGAATACCCTCCAACATAGTGAGTGACAGAGACCCCGTCTTCACGAGCGAATTTTGGCGGAGTCTGCAAGAAGCTATCGGCACACAGTTATGTTTGAGCACGACCTATCACCCCCAAAATGATGGTCAGACAGAAAGGGTGAATAGAGTACTAGAAGATCTTCTGAGAATGTGCGTTCTTGACTTCGGAGGGACTTAGGAGGATCACCTTCCTTTAGTGGAATTCGCCTATAACAACAGTTACCAAGCCACCATCGGTATGGCGCCCTTCGAAGCTTTGTATGGAAGACCTTGCCGATCACCAACTTGTTGGTGGGAGTCCACTGACAAGATTATACTTAGGCCAGACATGATTAGAGAGACTTCAGAAAAAGTGGACTTGATACGAAGGAGAATGAAGACTGCCCAAGACAGACAGAAATCCTATGTCGACAAAAGAAGGACCAACCTTGAGTTTGAGGTTGGAGACAGGGTTTTCCTTAAGGTATCCCCTTTAAGGAACGTCGTTCGCTTTGGATCTGCAGAAAAGCTAGCACCAAGATTTGTAGGACTGTTCCCTATCATCGAGAAGATTGGGAAAATGGCTTATAGAGTCAGTGGAAGTGGTGGAGCCAAGCATTCTAGAAGAAGCCGAAGTGGAACGCAAAGAAACTGTGAGGAGAGTTCCAACTCGAATCGTAGGAACTAAAATCAAAAAGCTATGCAACCGCGAAGTGAAGCTCGTCAAGGTTCAGTGGAGCGACGCCGAGGAAGACGCGACTTGGGAAACTGAGGATAGAATACGCGCGACCTACCCTTTTCTTTTTGAGGGTACATCTTTGACCTCTCTTTTTCCTTAAGTTGTGCTTGTATCTATCTTTTTAGGTATATCTCCTCGATATTATCCTTTATCCTTAGGTAGAAATCCCTTTGGATGTAAACATGTATTTGAAACATGTTATGGTTGATGGCTGCAAGTGGTTACCAGTGGTTGCTCGTGGATTCATATACACACACAACCTAGGTTTTAGATCGGCTCAATCACTTCATACTGCATATGCATATATGTATTCATATTTGTATGTGGTTGAAACTTGATATGTGTCATATAGATGTCGCATTTGTATAGATGGTTGTGCACTCATGTAGAATTATGAGTAAGGACAAATTTGCATAAATAATGGATTCATGACACTTACATGATTTGCATTAAGGAGGTCAACTGGATCAGTAGACCGCCTGATTTTGCATTAGTTAAGGACATATACACACACCATGCATATAATCATAAAGCATTAGAAGTCTTTTAAGGACAATGGACGCCTGTGTTTATTGGTTGAGTAGATGGATGATTGGATGTTAGGACTTACGTTCTTCTAGACTTGAAGATTTCGGGAATGAAATCCTTTAAGGAGGGGAGAATGTAACACCCCGAATTTTTTGTTAACTGTAACTTAACAAATTAAAGTATAATTAATTCTAAATGATGAAATCAAGGGAAATGGGTTACGCCATTGCGTTCGTCTTGAAATTCTGCTTGAGATAGAGTCCAAGTTTGTGTAAAACGGATACCGTATGAAGAAGATATGGACGAATGAAGTTGGGCAGAAAAACCAGAAACGGGGCAGAATGCATTGGCGCACTTGGGAAGTGCGCCAGAACAAAATTGAACTGGCGTACTTGGGACGTGCGCCAGTACAATTTTAGCACTGGCGCGCCTGCTAAGTGCGCCCAGGTCAGAAAGACCTGTTGGTCAGGCCCTGGCTGGCCTGGTCAGGGTCTAGTCGATTTCTGAGGCTTGGCTGAGTCACTAGGGCTTACATGTCACTTTCTGATTGGCTTCACTTGAGATGGATGGTCTAGATTCACTCTAGCTTCATCGACAGCTCTAATTAGATTGAAATTCTATAAATACAACTCAAGTCTAACCCTAAATTCACACAAATAATATAATACTAAAGCCGTCATGCTGCTGGAAAGAAACTAGGAGTGGCCGTCAGTTAGAAAGCCTAGAGACAAGCCAATACTAAAGCAAAACACGAATCAAAACAACGTTAGTCTACACAAAGGAAAGCATATCAAATCCAGAATTCAGAATCCAGAATCCAAGTTCGTCGTTCATTGTAAGTATAGTATTTTTTCCGATGAGAATAAAACTAAGACTTGATTCGATGTAAATTGGAAGTGGAATTGTGTTATTATGTAACGACGATGTTAATTCATTTCTATGTATTGAAATGATTGTGTTGCGAATGAAATTGGGATGTTTGTGGTATAATTAAGATTGATGTTGATCCTATTGTACTTTTAGAATGACAACAACATCACAAGCAAGTTGTATAGTTCATGTTTATGTGATTATATAGGTTGTTTGTGATTAGAATCTCATGTATATACTTTATGCAAGAATCTTGATTCCTAAATGGTTATGTTCATACATAATGTTTATACAAAAGTTGCAAGTTTCTAATTTGATCCATGTCAAGATCCACTTTAGTACATGTTCATGTTGTAATTAGATATGCGATTGGATCTAGTTCACACGCTTGCCATAAAGTTATACATATTTATTAAAATGTCATATTCTTGTCATGTACTAGTGATGTTCGATGTTTTGCCTAGATCCAAAAACAAGTTTAGACTTATGTTGTCTAAATCATATGCTAATTCATGTGACACCTATTTGGTTAGACCCTTATTTCAATGCAAATTCACATATATGTAAATTGATTTAGGCTATGTTGCAAATTCACATATATGTATATTGCCTATTTTGCAATTTCACATATATGACATTCATATTGGCTATTTTGAAAGTTCACACCTATGATGTTCATATTGACTATGCCAAGTTTACATCTATGTCATGTTTATTTTATGAATTCCCTTATGCCTATTTGTGAGTGCTAAATTAGGCTAAGTTTTTAGCCTAATATTATATGTTAAGACAATGCGAACGAAAATTAGGCTAAGATTCTTAGCCTAATGTTTAAACGGGGTAACGTTGAGAATATTAATAAAACTTGACATAAAAATATATGAAATTGGCATGTTTGTCACATGCCAAAATTGGTGGCATTTAAATGGTATAAATTCTTTAGACCAAAAATGTTAAACTTGGAATGTGGGCCATAACATTTAATTGTTGACAAATTTACATATATTCAAAAATAAAGACAAATATGTAAATTTAGAAAATACGAATATGCTTAACACGAGGTTGGATTGAGTTGTGATGTAAATCTGCCCGGACCCGCCCTGCTGTCCAGTAGTCACAACAATACCTATCCAATGTGGTTGGTTAAGCATGAAGCCCAATAAGGACCCGAGGTTAGACTGAGTTACGATGTAAATCTGCCCGGAACTGACCGGCACATCCGGTAACCGTAACAATATCTGTCTAATGTGAATGGTCGGTGCTTTAAAAGGATAAGGACAGATGGTAGGGTTAAGTTAAATAAAACACTTAACCAATTCAACATGTTAATGAAATTGATGGGTGGGGTTAGGTAAATACAGACACATAACCACTTAGCATGTTCGACTTGAAAACCGTAGTAACGGGGACCCATTTCAGCAGTAACCCAATTAGGTATCATGGTACCCTGAAACTAGGCAGGGTGGGGCACGATTACTGGGCTGATTGTAAGCGGTCAAAGCGATGGCGGTGGGTGCAACAGTGTGGGTTCTAACGGAGTGCGGGCGTACACACACTTCGGAGCAGACAAACAGAGCACTGGGGGCACCAGTAGTATAACCTATGAATTCTAAGGTTTGTGTCGGGTTGCCACCATGGGACTTGATACACCCCATGGTGGGGCCAGCATAGGTAGCTACAATTTTTGGGGGCCATAAGACACAGATGATTATGCGAGTAGGAGCCAATCTTTAGAAACGGGATCACTTTACCCTCAGTATAGGGTACATCTTTAGAAATGGGATCACTTTACCCTCAGCATAGGGTGCATCTTTAGAAACGGGATCACTTCACCCTCAGCATAGGGTGCCAGTTGGAATAAATACAAGTAGGTGCAGAGATATAGTGTGGGGGGCGATAGTATATTCGTTTCAAAACTACTTTATCTTAGTTTATGAAACTTTCCTGTTCCAGTTTATACCTATCATACCCTTATTCTTATTTTCATACTGAAGAGTCACTAGAATTACCAGGGTTTATGTCTAACCCTATTTTCTTTCGTCTTCTTTTCTTTCGTTTCCCCTCCCCCCCAGGTCCACAGGGAGGAAATAACTCAGCTTAGTCAGATTCTTTAAAAGCTTCAAGATAGTTGATGTACGGTTTGGAGTCTCTTTCCTTGGCTATGGCTGTTGGTCACACTCTATGGGGATTTATGCAGTTTTAATCGCGTTTTATGCTTCTTTATTTAAAGATCAAGACAGAAATGATGTTGTAATGTTTTGGAAGTTATGAGACAATTATGGAAATGTGTTGTATGAACAAGTATTTTATGAAATAAAAGTCTGATGTTTTCCGCTACTTATATATATGTGTGTTTATATCTGTCTTGTGTTTTATCTCTGACTTTTACTTACAAACCTCCACCAAAGTTAAGGCAGTCCCTTGTGAGTGACCTTAATGGAGGGTGGGGTGTTTCAGGGAGATTGTAACAACCCGGAAAATCAGAACCAATTTATATTTTTTATTTTGGTAATTTTAACAGATTTTGATAATTTAAAATGATTTATTTTAAATAATAATGACTAGAAATTTATTTTGAATATAATTAGAACATATAAATTTATTTAAATCAGAGTTAGAATATAAATATGTATTTTAATTATAAAGGGAATTGAAAATGGCGCGGTAGTTTGAAAATTCGAATTCAAATTTCAAATGAATATACAGGATTCAAAATAAACCGGATTTTAGTGAAACTAAAAATATTAGAAACTATTTGAAAATATCTTTCCAATGAATCAAAAAAATTGAAATTTCATAGCGGGAATAAAAAGTTTGTGGCCAGTTGAATATTCAGAATAGTTGCTATGGAAATATAGCCCGTAAAAATAGTGATTTTGCAAACGACCTCCGTTTTCGATGAGACCTCTTTTGTTGGATCCGAAATGTCAAATTATTGTTGGATTCCAAAATTCATAATTATTGGAATCAAAATGTGAGCGTGGCACAAGAAAATGTGTTTTGACAGTTTTAGTCAATTTGGATCAACCAGAAAGTGGCCATTTTCCAAACGGTCACCAAATTTGATGAAATTAGTTTTATAAGGACTGTATCGTCAAAACATAGCTAGATTTATTTTTTGGAATTTTTAGAGTCCATATGCGGCCCCGGTAAATTTAAAATGTTCGTTTGAATTTGAAATATAATGATTTATATTTTAAATTTAGCGAAAACTAATCGTAACAGCAGAATAAGCTTACGAAACATATCCCATTGTGTTCGGAATAGGGGTATTTAGCTGGGGGCGACATTCATTGAGATTGATTTGGAATTCATAGGCAAAAACAAATTATTCTAGAATAAAATAATATAAATTTTTCTATATAAATAAAAATAAAAACCCTAATTCTATCTCCACTGATTCAAGCCGCCGTCAACTCCAATGAAGGGCGGAAAGGGCTCGATTTTTGTTCTCAGACAATCCGTTCTTTCTCTTCTCTATGGAGACCAGGTAAGTTCGGGTCGTCACAGTTGGTATCAGAGCTTTGGTTTACAGAGCTCGAGAATAAGACACATTAGAACCAAACAAAAGAATTCATCGGAGACTGGATTAGTAATATCCAATGAGAATGACTCGTTAGAGATAGGATTAGTAGTATCCTAGAACGAGTAGAAAGAGGGTTGTTTTAAAATAAAAATGAAAGCAAGTTTTGTTCTGAAAATTTAAACCATTTTATACGTATTTGAGTATATTATTTTATTTTATTTTGGACAATCGAGTATATGTGTAACATCCCGTATTTTTGGTGATCAGATATTTAATTATTTTAAATATCCATTTGGAATTATAAATGGATATACAAAGTATAATTTGTTTATTAAACGAGATATGAACGTATAATTTATATAATTATATTTTGAACTTGTAAATGTTGCGGTATTTCATGATTTACGATTTGAAATTCATTATATCGGTATGGGTATAAAATGCTCAACGATAATTGATAATGAAATTAAATTATCATAAGAAATAGAACGTTCAAATAAATGTGTTGCTTACCTTAGGATGTGGCACGTGCTTCGCACACGGAGAATTGTTCGATATATTATAGAGGCGTTATAAATGGTTATTTTTCAAACGATCACCGTTTTCGATGAAACATTTTTTTATTGAAAGGCGTATGACTAGTTATTGTTAGATTTCCAGTTTGGGGTCAATCAGATTTGTTTTATCGGTGCGTGAAATTTAAAGGTGACTGCTAAATTAAAATAATGTCGTTGTGCAAATGGAGTCCGTTTTCAATGAAATTGATTTTGTTAGGACCATAACGTTAACACGTAGTGGTACGCCATTTCATTGCACTGGGAATCTTGAGTGTTGCGATATGAATATAACGGACAATGTCGATTAGTGATGAAAGAGAATATTTAAATAAAACCTTATTTTTATAAAATCAACCGTGTAATATTACACATGAGTAAAAGAGTACCAAAACACTTAAACACATAAGTAGTATCTCACATATAATATTATGCTTCGAAAATTGAAGACTGTAATTTGCAGGTCGTGAATGTCGAAGCATCTAAATTTATATATTTTGTAAATAATTTCATGCTTGTACATGTAATGGTTGGTCATGATTTTCCAAATCATCGCATCCTTGTAAAGTCCCTTTACCCGAATATTATTAAAAATTCAAACAATCTTAATATACTTCTGAAGGTTTAGCTTCTTCCTGTAAAATAAAATAATATAAAAACTAATTCCTTTCAAGGCACGCTGCGTAGTTCCGTGGAAGCCAAACCTTCTTACTGTGCTCCCCACGTATACTTGATAATCACGGTTTCCCTGTCTATATAAATCACACTCGAGCTTCATTTTTTCAGCATCTCTCTTTCTCTACTGGAGCTTCACTTAAATATCTGGGTGCATCTCCTCTTAGCAGAATAATCAAACTCCTCACACAAAATGAAACTGTACCCAATCGTATCAACAGGAAAGTCACAATGGGGATGGGCGGAGCCGATGGTGGAAATGGTGGCGTGTCCAACTGTGGGAAGCTGACGTGAACAGATCAAGGGTGCCAGGTGGATCGTTTGCAGAGGGCGGCATCAGTCCAGGGTGTTAAAAGGCAGAGTAGGCAATGGTGACAGTCGGTGGATGGGAAGGCACCAGCACCCGAGTGGTGAAGGTTGGTATGGAAGTGAGGTTTCAAAAAAAGAAGAAGCCAAAACAGAAAATAAGGGCGGAAGTTAGAAACTGAGAAGGGGAATTATGCAGATGTTTTACATGGGATGGGAAGTGAACGTGGACAACAGGAAAAGGTTGGGGGCATGGTAACAGTTCGGTGAAGATTGTTTGGAAACAGTTGAAGACAGAAGACATGTTTGACAAAACAGGGGAGGTGCCGTTCATTTCAAGGGAATGTGTAAGATTGGAAGGGTGAAGTGAGGTTACGTACATCAGTTGAAAGGGAGATGAACAGAGGAGGAGAAACGAAGAGTACAAGGGAGTGAATGTTGTACTCAGTGGTAAGGAACTGCTGAAGTGGAGCGTTAGCCCATGAGGAAGGGGCGGTTTGTTTCAGCATGAACATTTGCGAAGCAGGTGAAGCTCGGATTGAAAGAATCAGTAGCCGCCTGGTACGTTTTTAAAGTGACAAACCCCTTTTAATAATCAAGGGTTAATTAAATGTAAGTAATCTTAAGTTAATACATCTATAATGAAATCTGGGAACAACTTTAAAGCATAGCAAGAGAAACTTTTTAATATAATTATATAAAGGGTTATAAATTATAATAAATCGGTTTAGTTTGGCAAAATAGGAGAAGAGTTCTATATAAAGATAAGCTGAAGTGAATTAGGATGGAAAGAAAAGTTGGCAAAGGCACCGTAAGTAGAGTTTATCTCCTCACATTTTACATTCTCAAATGCATGGTCAAAACATCAAATGCACCCATTAGTTCACGTAACATAAGTGAAAGAGATGTTTGAAAGGAGAGTCTGTGAAGCTACTCTAAACATGTTTGATGAAATGCCCAAATAATTTTCTACACTTGACATTAATTTATTCTTAATAACGGTTTTACACTCGGACCACATTAATATTTTGGCAACTAATAAATCCCCATAATAGTAGCCCGATTAAAAGAATATATGTTAAACGATACGGTTTGGAGCGATTTGATATACTATCGTATATAGGGAACTTCAGTAGCCTAGGTAAATATATAAATATATGGCAAATACCTAGGATTTAAAATGAAAGTAATGTTTATTTTAATTAAATTCATATAAATGAAACATGAATAACCGTTATTTGGATGAACAGAATCGAATGAAACAAGTGACGATGAAACCGTATCGACGAGCACAACACGATGAAGTCGATTTGATCAGAGTTGGCAGCCACTGGGTTTTTTTTAAAACGTCAGTTTAATTTAATTAAAACGAACTATTTCTGTAACCCCCCGCCTCCGCCAGGGTGACTCTTGCAAGCACTCTGACTTTGGAGGGGCGTTTGAATCAGGTAAACATGCATAATGATATATCAAGGCAGAACAAGATCATATGTATGTAATCAGAGTAAATAACATAGATAAAACAGCGGAAGATTTTCAAACCATTTCAAATCAAGTCTTAGTACAACATCATGTCAATTTTCCAAATAAAATAAGTCTAGTACATAAACAACATCATCTGAAAACTGAAAAGAAAAACATAAGTAGCTATCCCCAAAGCAGAAAAACCATAGCGAGCTCAAGTCCAAAGCATACATGAGCTATCCAAGAAAGCAGGTAGTATCCAAGCTAAGCTCCTGTATTCCCTCCCTGAGAACCTGGGGGGGGGGAACGGAAGAAAAGAGGCGAAAGAAAACAGGTCAGTCAAAAAGACTGAGTAAGCCCTACTACAATCAATGTAAACTGATAAAGTTAACTGTCATGAGCAGCAAGTATGAACATAAGGATAATGACATGATGATTAACTATCAAGGTAGATAAAGGTGTCATCGCATAATCAGGATTAAGGTTTTGCACCACGGGTGTACTAGCAAACTAACATGACTTGATTAAACAAGTATTGATCCCACTGCCCAAGCTTTGGCCCAATAACATGAAGTGATCCTCCTGCGAGGCCCATGAAGTGACCCTACCACGAGGTCCATGAAGTGACCCTACCACGAGGTCCAACCCAACGGTCTAGTCGATCGGCTCCCTAAGTCTAACTCGTCACGTGTTGGTGTCAATACGGCCCAAACATGAATGTAGTCGAACTGTGCCGGGTCCACCCATCGGGTGTATCAAGCCCTAGGGTGTCAACCCCTGGACACCATAAACATAAGTGCACAGTCTCGATCTACCGGTACCCGTGCTTGATTTCTCCGGCTACGGACTATGTGCACGACCAGAGTCCGCCCAGAACTACACCGGCGTACCACTCGGCCGTCGCTTTTGGTCGCTTATCTCCAGCCCAGTAATCGTGCCCCCTCCCTAGCCTAGTCCCTAGGACCTTGATGATACAAACTTGGGATTACTGCGGAGTGGACCCCCCCATTACTAGGATTTCTCTAGTGGGTTAAGTATGGTTTAACCCCTTCGCTAATCATGGATTAACTTGGTTAAGTGTAACGGTGAGTTCATGACTTAACCCCGATAAACCAACCGAGCCCAAATTGGTTAAGTATTAAATGGTCCATGACTTAACCCTAATCATGAGGCATTAATTAATTAATGCGCCTTAACCTCTCACATTAGACTTTGTTGTGGTTACTAGTTAAGCCGGGCGGGTCCGGGTAGCTTTACACCACAACTTGGTCTAACCTCGGGTCCAAGGTACAACATGACCAACTTCTCACATTGGGTCCTATTGTTTGTAGCAACTAGTTAAGCCGGTCGGTTCCGGGTAGGTTTACGCTACAAACTCAACCCAACCTCGAGTTGGCCACACTTATCTTTTCTAAGTGTCATGTCCATCTCATTACAAGTTTTCAAGCAATTGGGTAGACCTAACTTAATAGGTAAATTCCCAATGGGTAGACCTAACTTAATAGGTAAATTCCCAAGCTCATGTTTTTATGTCTTTTAAGTTTACCCAACCCCAAACGCAATCCCATCGCTTACATATCGCAATAGCGCATAAAGGATAGAAAGAGGGAACTTGGCATAATCATGACATAAAAGTGTTAGAGCCACAAGTTCAACATGGTGGCATATGAAAGGTTCATGTGTTCATACACTTGCATATTACATTTTTAGGCCCAAAAGCATGCATAACATGTTAACATGAACCACCTGACCATCCCAAACTTGCATAAGAATACTTGCATATCATATGACAACTTTGCATATCAAACTTGCATAATAAAACTTGCATAACATATGTCAACTTGCATATCATACTTACATAAACAAACTTGCATAAACAAACTTGCACAACATATGACACTTGCATATCATACTTGCATAACAAACTTACATAAACAAACTTGCACAACATATGACAACTTGCATATCATACTTGCATAAACAAACTTGCATAACTTATGGCAACTTGCATATCATACTTGCATAAATAAACTTGCATAACTTATGACAACTTGCATATCATGCTTTTAACTTCAAAGTTCAAGTATGAGAGGAATAGGGCTTACAATGCTTTTGCGAACTCAAATGAGTATAGCAAATGTAAGAAACCCCTTATGCAACAAATTAAAACCCCAAAAATGCAAGAAAACTTGATCAAGACTCCTCCTTTATGATGACAATAGAGAAACAAGACTTTAATGCAAGCTAAAGAGGATCATACAAGCCTAAATACACTTGTATGCATGGAAATCTCTTAGGAATTTGTTTAGGAATTGAATGAAGAGAGTGGAGGCCATGAGAGGATGGATTTTGCCATAGTTTAGTTGTAGGATAGATTAATGATGATTTAGGGTAGGTTAGGGTCTTATTTATAGATTAGGCTAGTGATTTAGACCATAGGATTAAACCCTAGTTGAATTAGGTCCATCAGATTTCGGAATTCTCCAGAACCAAGCCACACAACCAAGCCCAGATCAGAAATGGTGCGCCAGGCAAAACTGCCCGGCCACCCCGTGTCGACAGGGCTGTCGACAGGGCAGTCGACACCCTTAGACCCCTGTCGACATGCCTGTCGACTTGGGGGTCTTGGCGGGAATTTTCCCGCCTGACGCCAGTTGTGCCCTAACCCTTGTTTTTAACTTATTTTAAATCTGTTTTTACTTAGGAATTTTCTGAAAACTTCGTCGGGCCTTAATCGGGTCATACGGTCTCCGATTTTCGAAAACTCGGACTCTATTTCGCGTATTTTTCCGAGACGAACGCAATGGCATAGCCCGTTTCCCTTGATTCAGATTTTAGAATTAAATTCTGCCTCGATTTATGTTATAATAGGTTATTGAAAATACGGGTTGTTACATTCTCCCCTCCTTAAAGGATTTCGTCCCCGAAATCCTCAAGTTAGGAAGAACGTATCCTACCATCCAATCATCCATCTACTCAAAGCATCATCCACGAGCAATCATTGTCCTTACAAGATTCTAAATGCTGGATGAACATATGCAGAGGTGTGTGTATATGCACTTATCTAATGCAAATATCATCAATGCGAATTATGTTAGTGAAATGAATCCATATGTATGCAATTCCTAACATAATGTATATCATCTATATGTGTGCACATAACATACACCCATATGCAACATCCATGTGATAACACACAATTTTCATCCATGAATAAGCATAAACACTCATGCATATGCAATATGAGGAGTGTGCGAGCCGATCTAGTGCCTAATCGTGTATAATGCATCCACGAGCAACCACTTGCAAACACTTGCAACCACTTGCAACCACCAAGCATAACATGTTCCAAACACATGTTTCATCCAAAGGGTTCCTACCTAAGGTTCTCATGACAAGATTAACACGATAAACTAGATAAATATGGATAGCAAAGAGAAAGATATGCTAACAAAGAAAAGAGATTGAGAGTGTACCCTCAAAAAGGAATGGATAAAGCCTACGCATCTTCTCCTCGGTTTCCCAAGTTGCGTCTTCTTCGGCTTCACCCCATTGAACCTTCACCAATTTGACCTCTCGATTCCTTAGCTTCTTGGCCTCCGTCCCCAAGATACGAATCGGAGCTCTCCTCAAGGTAGCCTCTTTCTCCACTTCCACATCTTCCAAAACACTTGGCTCCACAATCTCTGCTGATTCATGCAAACACTTCCGGAGATGCGAGACATGAAAAACATCGTGTACTCCGGCAAGCTTCTCGGGCAACTTAACTCTATAAGCCATCTGCCTGATCCTCTCAACAATGGGGAATGGTCCAACAAATCTCGGGGCTAACTTCCCAACGGCTCCAAATCGGACCACATTCCGTAAAGGAGAAACCTTTACGAAAACCATATCCCCAATATCGAACTCCAAATCGGATCTTCGCTTATCAGCATAGGATTTCTGTCGGTCTTGGGCCGCTTTCATTCGTCTCCGAATCAACTCGATCTTCTCGGATGTATCTCTGATCATATCAGGCCCAAGTATGAGCTTATCTGTTGTCTCCCACCAACATGTAGGCGACTTGCACGGCCTCCCATATAAAGCTTCAAATGGTGCCATCCCTATGCTTGCCTGATAACTGTTATTATATGCAAACTCAACAAGAGAAAGATGGTCTTCCCAAGTACCACCAAAGTCCAGAATACAAAGCCTCAATAGATCCTCGAGTACTCTATTCACCCTCTCGGTTTGACCGTCCGTCTGTGGGTGATAAGCAGTACTTAGATTCAACCTCGTGCCCATAGCCTCTTGCAAGCTATTCCAGAAATGACTAGTAAAGATTGGGTCACGGTCACTGACAATACTAGAAGGGACTCCATGAAGTCTCACAATCTCACGAAGATATACGGACGCTAGCCAAGATGCGGTCCTCTTGCTTTTCACCGGAATGAAATGAGCACTCTTCGTAAGTCTATCTACAACAACCCAAGTGCTCGTATTCCCTTTCCTTGACCTTGGAAGTCCATCAATAAAGTCCATGGAGATACTCTCCCACTTCCAAAGTGGAACGTCTAGAGGATGCAATAGCCCACCGGGCTTCTTTGACTCAGCTTTAACTTGCTGGCAAATGATACATCTAGAGACAAACTCCGCCACATCCTTCTTCATCCCAGGCCAAAAGAAATTACGCTTCATATCTTTGTACATCTTATCTCCGCCTGGATGTATAGTCAACTTAGAGCAATGCGCTTCCTCCAGAACTTTTCTTACTAAGTCTTCCACCATGGGAACACATAACCTTCCATCTCTCCTCAGCCAACCCTTGTCATCAATAGAATATCGAGCGAGATGACTAGACGTCTCTCCTCGAATCAGCTTGTCCATAATCTCAACTATTTGAGGTTCTTTTCTCTGCGAAGCCCCAACTTGATCAAGAAGGGTAGGCCTGAGTTCCAGAGATGCTAAAGAACCGGTCATCGACTCAACCGCCAAAGAGAAATCAAAGGTTGCCACATACTCTAAATTCTTCATCTCAACGAATAGAGGACTTAGGGTCAACCTTCTTCTACTCAATGCATCAGCTACCACATTCCCCTTGCCAGGGGTATAAGCTATCTCAAAATCATAGGATGCCAAGAATTCCATCCATCTTTGCTGCCTCAGATTCAGATCCTTCTGAGAAAAGAGATACTTCAATGACTTGTGATCTGTATAAAGCTCAAATCTTTCTCCCAGAAGATAATGGCGCCAAGCCTTGAGTGCATATACTATTGCTGCCAACTCTAAGTCATGAGTGGGATAATTCTTCTCATGCACTTTGAGTTGCCTACCGCCGAAGCATATCACCCTTCCTTCCTGCATCAGAACAGCTCCCAACCCCGTGCCACACGCATCGGTGTATACTGTAAATAACTTCCCTCCATCGGGCAAAGCTAGAACGGGTGCTGATGTGAGAGCTTTCTTGAGCTTCTGAAAAGTAAGCTCGCACTCTAAGCTCCAAGCAAAAACTGAATTCTTCTTTGTCAATTTAGTGAGAGGAGCAGAAATCTTCGCGAAGTCCTTGATGAACTTCCGGTAAAAACCCGCAAGACCTAGAAAACTTCTGACTTCGGTTGCATTCCTTGGAGTCTTCCAATCCTGAACCGCAACCACCTTAGCGGGATCCACCGCTAAGCCCTGCTTAGACACTATATGCCCAAGGAATCTTACTTCCCTTCTCCAAAAGTGACACTTGGAGAACTTGGCCTTCAATTGATGCGCTCTAAGCGTATCCATCACCTCCCCGAGGTGCCTTGCATGTTCTTCCTCATCCTTAGAGAAGACCAAAATATCATCTACGAAGACCACGACAAACTTGTTCAAGAACTCCCTGAACACCCTACTCATCAAGTCCACGAAATATGCGGGTGCATTCGTCAAGCCGAATGGCATGACAAGCCACTCAAAGAATCCATCCGGAGTTCTGAACGCAGTCTTGTCTATACTATCCTCAGCTACCCTGAGCTGATGGAATCCAGTAGCAAGATCAAGCTGAGAGAAAACAGAAGCACCGACAAGCTGGTCAAAGAGATCATCTATCCTCGGTAACGGGTGTTTGTTCTTCTTAGTCAGCTTATTCAACTCTCGATAGTCAACACATAGTCGGAGAGAACCATCCGCCTTGGTAGCAAATACCACAGGCGCTCCCCACTCAGATATACTTCGTCTAATGAAGTTCTTTTCAAGCAACTCTTTCACTTGCTTGCTAAGCTCCCGCCTTTCACGCGGAGCCATGTGCCGAACGGGCAAAGAAACAGGCTTTGCATTATCCACCAGATAAATGCGGAAATCAATCTCTCGCTTAGGGGGCAATCCCCTAACTTCATTAAAAACATCCGGATACTCTCGAACCACTCTCACAGACTGAAGAGTCTCCACTGACGAGTCGAGTGATTCAAGATAGCACAACATGACGGGACCTCTCGGATCACATGAAATCTCTAGGGTGTTTCCGAGGCGAGTCACGAGCCTCACAACCCTATGCTCACAATCAAGAATGGCTCCATATCTGGATAGCCAATCCATGCCCAATATCAATCCGTATCCCCTGAAACCAAGAACATAAGCACTGCACAAGAACTCTACACTCAGTATAGAGATCCTCAAATCCCCACATATCATAGACAAATGGGCGGAACCCCCAATAGGATTTGAGACACAAACGGGATCCTCTACCAAGCTAGTACTAAGGTGCAAACTATCAACAAGATCAAATGAGATAAAACTGTGCGATGCACCAGAATCAAACAAGGTTCGAACTGGAAAATCAGAAATATATACAAGGCTCTCAACAGAAATACTACCTCGATCGGGAACTGGAGCGGTAGCGAGAGCATGAACTTGCCCTCCTGCGGGTCCAGCACACTGAGTCTGACCCTGGCCTTGCCCCTATTTCTTTGGGCAATCCTTGCTGAAATGTCCAGTCTTCCCACATAAAAAGCATTCACCATTATTCCTTTTCCTCTTCTTACAATCCTTGACAAGATGCCCAACTGAACCGCAGTAATGGCATTTCCCCTTGCTGTTCTTGCCCTTGTTGTTGTTCCCCTTGTTGCCTTGACCCTTGTTCTTGCTTTGATTGCCTTGACTGCTTTGACCACTAGTACTACCCTGATTTCCCTTTCCCTAGGAATCGGTCTTCTTGACTTGAGTATCATTCTTCTTGACATCTCCCTGAAGTAACGCCATATCAACCAAGCTCTCAAACGTGGCCCCATGAGGAATATGTGACATGGCCAATCCCTGCAACGGCTCATTTAATCCCCTAGCAAAACGAAGGGCCTTCTTCTGGGGAGTATTCACCATATCCAAGCCAAAACGAGCCAACTGATTAAACTTGTTCACATATTCTTTGACAGACATATCTCCTTGCTTCAAAGTTATGAATCTCTCCATCTGCAAATTCTCCTCAGCGGAAGATAGAAACTTAAGCATGAATCTTGCCCTGAGATCGGCCCAAGTCTCAACAGGCCTAGTACCATTGGTGACCTCCCACCAATAAGCGGCTTCATCCTTCATAAGCCAAACCGCCAACAAGATCTTCCTCTGATCATCTATCCCAAAGATAGCAAACAAATCCTCGGTCTCTTTCAACCAATTTATGGCTTCTACAAAAGTCTCTGTGCCTTGAAAGTTCTTGCCACCCATTGCTTTGAAATCCTTGCAAATCTTGGCAAAGTCAGCCTGAGGATGCTGAGGGGGAGGAGGAAGAGGAACCTCAGCAACAGGTGGAGGAGGAACATTAGCAACGGGAGGAGGAATATTAACTACTGGAGGAGGAGGAGGGACATCTGCGGGGCCGGCTTCAGTCGCCCTTGCCTCTAAGAGTCTCCTATACCAAACAGGCACGTGCACTCCCTCCGGAATAACCAAGTTATCAGCAATACTGAAAAAGAAAAAGACAGATTCAGAATGAAGAAAACGAAGGGATTTTGCTAATGGCTTTTTGGGGAATAGCCTTTTAAAATAAACTAGACTTTTCTTTGGAAAATACTTTATACTTGGTTTTGAAAATAGTTTTCAAAAAGTTTTCTAAAAACCTTTTTGTTCCTTCGTGTAAACCATATGCTCTGATACCAAATTGTAACCCCCCGCCTCCGCCAGGGTGACTCTTGCAAGCACTCTGACTTTGGAGGGGCGTTTGAATCAGGTAAACATGCATAATGATATATCAAGGCAGAACAAGAACATATGTATGTAATCAGAGTAAATAACATAGATAAAATAGCGGAAGATTTTCAAACCATTTCAAATCAAGTCTTAGTACAACATCATGTCAATTTTCCAAATAAAATAAGTCTAGTACATAAACAACATCATCTGAAAACTGAAAAGAAAAACATAAGTAGCTATCCCCAAAGCAGAAAAACCATAGCGACCTCAAGTCCAAAGCATACATGAGCTATCCAAGAAAGCAGGTAGGATCCAAGCTAAGCTCCTGTATTCCCTCCCTGAGAACCTGGGGGGGGGGGGGAACGGAAGAAAAGAGGCGAAAGAAAACAGGTCAGTCAAAAAGACTGAGTAAGCCCTACTACAATCAATGTAAACTGATAAAGTTAACTGTCATGAGCAGCAAGTATGAGCATAAGGATAATGACATGATGATTAACTATCAAGGTAGATAAAGGTGTCATTGCATAATCAGGATTAAGGTTTTGCACCACGGGTGTACTAGCAAACTAACATGACTTGATTAAACAAGTATTGATCCCACGGCCCAAGCTTTGGCCCAATAACATGAAGTGATCCTCCTGCGAGGCCCATGAAGTGACCCTACCACGAGGTCCATGAAGTGACCCTACCACGAGGTCCAACCCAACAGTCTAGTCGATCGGCTCCCTAAGCCTAACTCGTCACGTGTTGGTGTCAATACGGCCCAAACATGAATGTAGTCGAACTGTGCCGGGTCCACCCGTCGGGTGTATCAAGCCCTAGGGTGTCAACCCCTGGACACCATAAACATGAGTGCACAGTCTCGATCTACCGGTACCCGTGCTTGATTTCTCCGGCTACGGACTATGTGCACGACCAGAGTCCGCCCAGAACTACACCGGCGTACCACTCGGCCGTCGCTTTTGGTCGCTTATCTCCAGCCCTGTAATCGTGCCCCCTCCCTAGCCTAGTCCCTAGGGCCTTGATGATACAAACTTGGGATTACTGCGGAGTGGACCCCCCATTACTAGGATTTCTCTAGTGGGTTAAGTATGGTTTAACCCCTTCGCTAATCATGGATTAACTTGGTTAAGTGTAACGATGAGTTCATGACTTAACCCCGATAAACCAACCGAGCCCAAATTGGTTAAGTATTAAATGGTCCATGACTTAACCCTAATCGTGAGGCATTAATTAATTAATGCGCCTTAACCTCTCACATTAGACTTTGTTGTGGTTACTAGTTAAGCCGGGCGGGTCCGGGTAGCTTTACACCACAACTTGGTCTAACCTCGGGTCCAAGGTACAACATGACCAACTTCTCACATTGGGTCCTATTGTTTGTAGCAACTAGTTAAGCCGGTCGGTTCCGGGTAGGTTTACGCTACAAACTCAACCCAACCTCGAGTTGGCCACACTTATCTTTTCTAAGTGTCATGTCCATCTCATTACAAGTTTTCAAGCAATTGGGTAGACCTAACTTAATAGGTAAATTCCCAATGGGTAGACCTAACTTAATAGGTAAATTCCCAAGCTCATGTTTTTATGTCTTTTAAGTTTACCTAACCCCAAACGCAATCCCATCGCTTACATATCGCAATAGCGCATAAAGGATAGAAAGAGGGAACTTGGCATAATCATGACATAAAAGTGTTAGA
Organism: Allium sativum; assembly: GCA_030737875.1. NCBI lineage: Eukaryota > Viridiplantae > Streptophyta > Magnoliopsida > Asparagales > Amaryllidaceae > Allium > Allium sativum. Next base: position 181,587,539 of record CM060921.1, read on the forward strand.
GCCACAAGTTCAACATGGTGGCATATGAAAGGTTCATGTGTTCATACACTTGCATATTACATTTTTAGGCCCAAAAGCATGCATAACATGTTAACATGAACCACATGACCATCCCAAACTTGCATAAGCATACTTGCATATCATATGACAACTTTGCATATCAAACTTGCATAATAAAACTTGCATAACATATGTCAACTTGCATATCATACTTATATAAACAAACTTGCATAAACAAACTTGCACAACATATGACACTTGCATATCATACTTGCATAACAAACTTGCATAAACAAACTTGCACAACATATGACAACTTGCATATCATACTTGCATAAACAAACTTGCATAACTTATGGCAACTTGCATATCATACTTGCATAAATAAACTTGTATAACTTATGACAACTTGCATATCATGCTTTTAACTTCAAAGTTCAAGTATGAGAGGAATAGGGCTTACAATGCTTTTGCGGACTCTAATGAGTATAGCAAATGTAAGAAACCCCTTATGCAACAAATTAAAACCCCAAAAATGCAAGAAAACTTGATCAAGACTCCTCCTTTATGATGACAATAGAGAAACAAGACTTTAATGCAAGCTAAAGAGGATCATACAAGCCTAAATACACTTGTATGCATGGAAATCTCTTAGGAATTTGTTTAGGAATTGTATGAAGAGAGTGGAGGCCATGAGAGGATGGATTTTGCCATAGTTTAGTTGTAGGATAGATTAATGATGATTTAGGGTAGGTTAGGGTCTTATTTATAGATTAGGCTAGTGATTTAGACCATAGGATTAAACCCTAGTTGAATTAGGTCCATCAGATTTCGGAATTCTCCAGAACCAAGCCACACAACCAAGCCCAGATCAGAAATGGTGCGCCAGGCAAAACTGCCCGGCCACCCCGTGTCGACAGGGCTGTCGACAGGGCAGTCGACACCCTTAGACCCCTGTCGACATGCCTGTCGACTTGGGGGGTCTTGGCGGGAGTTTTCCCGCCTGACGCCAGTTGTGCCCTAACCCTTGTTTTTAACTTATTTTAAATCTGTTTTTACTTAGGAATTTTCTAAAAACTTCGTCGAGCCTTAATCGGGTCATACGGACTCCGATTTTCGAAAACTCGGACTCTATTTCGCGTATTTTTCCGAGACGAACGCAATGCCATAGCCCGTTTCCCTTGATTCAGATTTTAAAATTAAATTCTGCCTCGATTTATGTTATAACAGGTTATTGAAAATACGGGTTGTTACAATTTCAGAGACAGATGGAATAAGGGTGAGTTCAACTCACTCAGTTTTTTTTACCCCACTTATATTTTATATAAAATGGGCTTAAATATTTATGTGCTATGATTATAATTTGTTGATGGATGCTGAATATATATGCGGTGACTGAACCGATTAAATTAAACGTTTGTTTAATTTGATTTTTATCAAATCGTTATTTTTAACGGTTGTAACCAATGGAGGTAACTTACCTCATTGGTCACGTTTATAATAATATAAACATGTTTAATTTATAGATGAATGTTTGGATTGCTGGTATTGGTTGATTTTTGAATATGATATCTGTTTATTGAAATAAATAATATCGTTGAAATAACATATTTGGATGCAGGGAAAACAGGTTGGAGGGATCCAACTGGATTCCTCAAATTTATTGTTTATTTCTTTGTTACAATTATACGAACTGTTTAACCCATATGATTGATTGATGGATTGGATCATTGACTGTTGAATCTAATTCAATGTTTGTTCTGTTTAACCAATAAACTGTATTGATTGAGTAGTTGGTAGCAGTTGGCCCAAAAATATATCATTTTATTACCGTCGAATGAAATGACAGTAATGAAGTTACAAAATTTATCTAACTGAAGATAAATTTTGGAAAGATATCATTTTGAATAAGGGTTTAATAAAAGGGAATTATTATGTATTATTTGTTGTTTAAAGTTTTGAGAAATTATTAAATGATTTTATAAATTGATTCTTTTGTTAATAAAATTTATAAGCAGACAAAGTGAAATTAACGTAACGATTAAGACCTGTATTAATCATTTCTCAAGGGATGATTAAATGGAATCAATTAAATTAATTATATTATTAATTAATTTAAAGAGAGGGCTAATTGGAGTTGATTAACGAAATGATCATGTTTTAAGTGGGATTGGTTATTTGATTTGAATTAATCTAATGAAATAGATTAACAAATATTTGTTTTAACCTAATAAGATTTTGGAAAAAAGTTCACTATTTAGTTAATAAAGAGTTTAACCATTTCTATGGTTGTTAACGAGGAAATAATTATTTTAATTTAAGATGCTAACGCTTAAATGGAATTCATTTAATCAAAGTTGTTTTGAAACCGGATTGAATTGGGAAAGAAGTTTATAAACAGAATTTAGTATTAAACCGAGTTTTATAAACTAGGTTATTGAAAGGGATGTTAAGCCAATGCGATAGCTTAAATAAGTGTTTACTTGGTACTAAATTTAGTAAGAAGGAATCGAGGTAAATAAGGTTTATATTTAACATGAGAGTTAAAAACAATGTTTATAAAAGGAGTGTAAGGCTAAAACGTTGAGATTAAATTAACGTTACTTAATTCTGGAAGTATAAAGATACGATTTAGATTCGCTATATTAAATGAGGAATGAAGTTTCATCAGTTATAACAAAATGGGATTTGATTTGATATTGGGAATAAATATCGGTTTTGGTATTACAACTGATATCTATCTTAAGATAAGAAAGATGTTGATCAAGGTCTGAGAGGTAATTTAAAATACCCCAACTTGAACGACATCACGATTTATCGAGAGATGATATTAGTTGTAGTGGTGAAGATGTTAAAGGAGTGTAGTTTGACAAATAATAATGTATCGTTATTTGAAGAATTTGGAATATATATAAATAAATTCCAAAATTTGAAGGAAATTAAAATGGGCTTATGGAATAATATTTCCATATAAAAGGAAATAAAGGAGAATTGTGAAGATATAACGATGTTTTCAAAATAATAAGATAAGATTTAGAATGGGTTTATTTTAAAAAGATAAGTGACGAGTGTGTTCAAATGAGTAAACCAAAGGAGAGGTCGTAATGATTATTTATGCATGACAAGTCAAATCCATGATAAATAATAAGAGGTGTTGAAATTAATGTTTTAGAATAATAGTAAATAGAAATTGGATATAGGTATTAAATATTAAATTAAAAAGGGTTTGGAGAAGATTAATATATTGAAATGAGAATTGAATGCCATGTTTATAAATATGGAATGTTTTTAGAAGTTTAAATTAATCATTAATAAGGGCCGAATGATGCTAAATACTGAACCAATGAACTCATTATATTCACATCATTATCATTTGATAGTTAAATCACCGACTATCAAATCTGACCTATGCGATTGGTTGGTACGGAAAGATCGGGATCGAATTATATTCAAAACCATTCCGAAACAACAAATACGTGAAAATGAAGATTGAAGATGAAGTATTAAAGATGGAGCATTGAAGACTGTAGATCTTCATAAGCGGAAGGATTACTCATAATCTTTGGTTTAGCGGCTAGAGATAACCTGTGATTCTGTCGTTGTTGGAATCTACGGATTTGCAAGGACCACTCGCTACCAATCCATAGGGTGATTCTTAGGATGTGGTAGGAGGGTGCCTTTGGTTCATCCTGTCCCTGGATGATTTGTATGGATTAATGTCTGACAGATTATTTCTTAAGAGTCATGTACATTGATTTTTACAAACATAATTCTGTTAGCTACAGAGTATTTTTGTGGATGTCAATTAGTGATTTGATGGATCTGATAATGTGGCATTCAAAGTGAATGATGACCAGATGTTCTAAACGTGGATTCAAACCTCAAGCCTCACAACCGGGAAATGACAAAAGTCAGGCAGGCAGCATGGCTATGTGGGTCGCACCCATTAGGGTGTATAATCGCATGTCTAGGGAAATTCCCTTTTTCTTCTTTAATCTATCGATGTTTTCCCTTTCGGGAAATGGTTTCTAATCCCAACCGTTGGTGATATATATTCGATACCCTCAAGTGAAATGAGTGGTCGGTCATGTGTGGGCCGGGTTGCAAGACGTTCTTGTTGAACCCAGTGTATTCGCCTCTAGAGATACACTATCGGCAGGTGGTTCCATACCTTGTCATAGTCGAAATCCAATCTCCAATAAGCGCCCGCGGATTTTGAATGTATACTGTATATATGGAGCGTGAGATGCAAGCGTTCTGGTAGATTGCTATTTATTTGTATTTAGACATTATTATAATATTAGATGATATATATGACTTCAAAATGTTTTGGGTTATTGTAAGGTAAAAACCGTCTGTATTTATGTGTGGATTTGGTCTTACGATTATCCTTTCTTTCGAAAAGATTTTGACTTTAAAATCAACTTGAATGTCACCTTTAAACTTAGTGTGTTTTGCTCACTCTGGTTCACCAGACTGACCCAGTATTTGTAAATGCTTGGGTTAGACCGGGTTGTACAGGTCCAGGTTATTAGATACTACAAAGTTCGGAAGACGTGCTGGAGAAGTTCAGACGTATTAGTATTTATTCCGCTGTGTGTTGCATATGAGGACGGATATCTATAACTATCCAAATGTATTAATGTACTCTGATGTTGTAAGTATTTTTTTTAATCTCTAAATAAAGGTTATTTCTATATTATATTTTGTTCCGTGGCAATGTAAGAGATTCTCTGTTGTGTTGGTTCTTCTTCTTCTATTCTAATATTTCTTTCTTATCTTCTTCTCACCCTCTAAATTCTTTCTATTGGCATCTGGGTTTTCAGTACAATTTGGCTTGGACTGGTGTCATTTAGTCAGCTCAAAAGGTACCGAGAATTTGGGTCGTCACAGTTGGTATCAGAGCCAGGTTTAGTGATAGCCTTGGCTCTGTGGCGTAACTCGATAGAGATGGGATTAGCAATACCCTATATTTGAGTTTTAGTGTATACATATGAGAGCGCGTATTTGTAAATTTTATATAAAACTATTTTATATTGTGTTATTTGATCGGTTCAATGTTGAACTGGCAACTGACACGATATTGTTTTGTAAAGATGGTCAAATGAAATAAATTTGGCCAAATTATATTTCGTATAGAAAGGAAATAATTTTATTTATATTGTTTGTTGGCAGGATGCAATTCCAACTGGAATAATATAACCCGAATATTTCATATATGAAATTAGAAAGCGAAAATGAATGATGTTTGAAATAAAAATCAAAATTTGAATTCAAAATGGCAGTAAGTAAATTAGAAAATTGAATAGTTAACAGAATAAGAGTTTGAAACTTAAATGTGGTTAAGGGCGGATATTGGAATTAAAATTTGGAGTTGAAAATAAAAGTTGTTTGATGTTGATTGGTCATTTGCCAGATGGATTGAATAAATTCATCAAGTGATGAAATAAACAGAAGTTAAATAAATTAAAGACTAAGAAATGAACCTCAATATAATAAATCTGAATAAAATCAAATTTGATATGAAACTAGAAGAATTGAACCATGTAACTGTTATTTGCATGGTATTTTTAGTTAACTGCTGACACTAGAAGGCTATGAAAATCGGCTTGATTTTAGAGATAGACGTACAGATTGGAAGACAAAGAACAGTTAGTTGATTTGTTTCAAAATTGAAACTGACTCGTCGATGAAAAAAAATAGAGAAAATAATAATAAGAATAAAATAAAATAAAAAGGTAAACCTTAATAGATTAGTAATTAAATTTATATCTCTAAGTTGGGTTGCCGTTTGGTTTGGGTTTTCTTTGATAAGATGTGAGGCCCGGAGTGGCATTTGTAATTGGTCCGATCGAGCAGTGCAGTGGAGGTGCTGACTAAATTTTTTTTGTAAATTTATATAACTTAGAATTTTGGTAAAACTTCTATAATAATTACTTTAGAAATAATTGGGATTTGAAACATTCTTCTTTCTTAAGCAATTTCGAGGACGAAATTATTTTAAGAGGGAAGGAATGTAATATCCCGTATTTTTGGTGATCAGATATTTAATTATTTTAAATATCGATTTGGTATTATAAATGGATTTATAAAGTATAATTTGTTTATTAAACGACATATGAACGTATAATTTATATAATTATAGTTTGAACTTGTAAATGTTGCGGTATTTCATGATTTACGATTTGAAATTCATTATATCGGTACGGGTATAAAACGCTCAACGACAATTGACAATAAAATTAAATAATCATACGAAATAGAACGTTCAAATAAATGCGTTGCTTACCTTAGTATGTGGCACGTGCTTCGCACATGGAGAATTGTTCGATATATTATAGAGGTGTTAGGTGTAACAACCCGTATTTTCAATAACCTATAATAACATAAATCGAGGCAGAATTTAATTCTAAAATGGGAATCAAGGGAAAAGGGCTATGCCATTGTGTTCGTCTCGGAAAAATACGCGAAATAGAGTCCGAGTTTTCGAAAATCGGAGTCCGTATGACCAAGATATGGCCTCGCGAAGTTTCACGAAAATTCCCAAATTAAAGTATACTTAATTAAGTGAAATGGGTTGTGTAGATATATATATATATATATTGATATATATATATATATATAATTGAAAATTTAATAAATAAATATGCAAAAATGCTCAAAACAGCGAATTGGGAGAGGGGAATAACCGAACCGGCCGATTTTTGAAGTCGACCCGAGCCCGCTGGGTCGACTAGGGGTTAATCCAGGGTGTTTGGCTGTCAACCCGTGGGCCGATTCGCTCAAGTGCAGATTTTGCATTTGAATGGTTCTCATGGTCCATCTTTAATCTAAAGGCCCTAGATGGTTCCTACACTTGACTTCTTCCCCAAGACATGCTTTGATGGCTTGGATTGAATCTAGGGTTAATCCTATGGCCTAAAACACTTGCCTAATCTATAAATAAGACCCTAACCTACCCTAATTCATTCATAATTAAACCTAGTGACTAAACTATGGCAAAATGCTAGCTCTCATGGCCTCCACTAATTTTATGAAGAGGGTTGCATACTAATCACTCTCTAATCAACTTCTAATCCCTTCTTAGCATCTTAATCTTCTTCATTTGGTGTTCAAAGTTGCTAGTTGTGAGTTTCTATCACTTTGATGATCTTTTGGTAAACTAATTAGATGAGATGTGATGAGATTTATGGTTTTGTATGTGGGTTAATGAGCTTTGAATCATATGATATGATGTTAGCATTAATCTTATGTTTATGCATGTTGAGTATGTAAGCTTATGCAAGTTTAATATGATGTATGTTATGTTTGCATGATGCTAAATATGCAAGTTGTGGGCTATGTAATCATATGCATGTTATGCAAGTTCATGGTAATATGCTATGCAAGTTACATGTTTGTTAATATGCAAGTTACATGTTTGTTAATATGCAAGTTACACGTATGTAAATATGCAAGTTACATGTTTGTTAATATGCAAGTTACATGTTTGTTAATATGCAAGTTACATGTTTGTAAATATGCAAGTTACATGTTTGTTAATATGCAAGTTACATGTTTGTTAATATGCAAGTTACATGTAAGTAAATATGCAAGTACATGTATGTAAATATGCAAGTTATATGTTTGTTAATATGCAAATTCATGATGACACATTATGCAAGTCTATAAGTTAATATGCAAGTTTGTTATGCAAGTGAATATGTAAGTTATGTGACATATTATATGCAAGTTATGTGACATGTTATGCAAGTGCATGTGCAAGTTATGTGTTTGTTAATATGCAAGATGGCACCTTTGAAACATGTTCATTCATATGCAAGTTGACACCTTTTATATGTGTTATATCATGAACGAAATTACGTGGGAACGATGGGATAATTAAATGCATAAGTTAATAAGATTGTGTGAAATTAATATAATTATGCATAACATAAAATAAAGGAACATAGTATGGGAATTTGCCTATTAAGTTAGGTGTACCCATACTATGTGTTGGGAATTTACCTATTGAGTTAGGTCTACCCCATGGGAATTTACCTATTGAGTTAGGTCTACCCATGTTATGAAAAGCTTGACATTAATTAGGGATAATTAATATGGGGGTGATTAATTAGGTGTAATTAATCGACTAAGACACGAGGTTGGACTCATTTGTAGTGTAAAACTGCCCGGACCCGACCGGCTTAACCAGTTGCTACAAATGTCAGTCCAATGTGAGAGGTCTTGGCCATAAATTAAATACGTGATTAAGGTAAAGACACGAGGTTAGACTCTGTTATGACGTAAGACTGCCCGGATTCTACCGGCTTAACCAGGCGGTCATAACAGTCAGTCTAATGTGGGAGGTCTTTACGGGAGATCACGGTCTTAATTAATTAAGAAACACTTAACCATTATAGCATGTAGTGGGACATGAGGGGTTAAGTGGGTGCCTTGGGTGGCATGTGGAATCTTAAGTGGGTTGCCTTGAGTGGCAATAGAAAATACGATTAGAATACTTAACCAAGAGAAACATGTAATTAAACATGATTAAAGGGTTAAGAGGGATACACTAGATATTGGACAAGCTTAAGTGGGTAGCTTGTGGGGGCCCATTTCAACCAATATCCCAAACGTATCTTTGTAGGCTCGACCCATGTCGAGTGACGGGACACGCATATTGGGCTTGATTATAAGAGGCCAAAACGGGTTAGCGGTGGCAACGCAAGTCCAACGGGCTTCATATGCGTGAATGGGCCCGGGTTGGTAGATAAGCCGTTGTTGCATCGTGTAGATATAAGCCGTGCACCGTTGATTATATCGGGTTGCCACGTTGGGGAATGGTACACCCCAAGGTGGGGCCAGCACGGGTATCTACGTTAGGGAGCCGATCGAATGGGGAGTAGTGTGTACACCTGGTGGATTGTAGGGCCCCGTGGCGCCTACTTGGTCACCTAGGGGTACGCAAGTATTATTAAAGTAATTCTATAAGTCCTTAGGTGGGATCAACCTTTAAGTTAGGAACGACTGGTGTGGTGCAGTTTAGTAATTTACCTTAGGAAGGGTAGATGCGTCTTTATCCTTTATCTTAGTTTAGTTAACTGCTTAGTATAGCCGTTCATCCCTATATGTTACCGTATATCAAGTTATGTCTTCTCTGGTTACTTTAACGATTGTATTGTTAAAGTTATAGGACTCACTCAGACTTATGTCTGACCCCGTTGTCTTTATCTTTTTCCCAACCCTCAGGTCCTGTGGTGGATCCTAGCAGTAGTGGAGCTTGATCGGATTGCTGTTCCAGTCTTTAGGAGCTTGGGTAGATGTAAAGCTCCAGTTATCCAGTTATCTTTCCTTTTGTTTTGGCTATTGTATGAGAGTGGGATTATGTACTTCTTTATCTTGATGGATATTGTACTTGACTTTTATTGTGAGTTAATGATGTTTTAAAATTTCAAGTACTATTTATATCTGTCTAGTTGTAATTTTTCTGTTCTATATTCACTAAAATACTCCACCGATGTTATGGCATTCCCATTGTGAGTGATCATAGCGGGAGTGGGGTGTTACACGTGGTATCAGAGCTTAAGGTTACCAGAACAGATAAAATTTTTGAGAAAAAAAAACTATTTTCTAAGAGTATTTTCGAAGAAAGTATTTTTAAAAGCATGTCTTCTAAGAGAAAAAGTTTTTGAAGAAGAAAAGCATAATCCCCAATAGCCATATCGTTATCTTTCGGAATCTCCTTTTTGAATCTTTCCTCTTTCGTTTCAGCATGGCTGAAGATCTTAACATCCCGGAAGGTTTAGTTATACCACTATGGTATAGGAGGTTGCAAGAGGCTAGGGCCGCGGCTGCGGGTCCGGCCAATGCTACTACACCAGAGACAACCGCTCCTCCTCCTCAGCCTAGAGTGGATAATTTTGCTAAGGTTTGCAAGGAGTTCAAGGCTATAGGAGGAAAACCTTTTCTAGGTTCAGAGACTTTCGTAGAGGCTAGAGATTGGCTTAAGGAAGTGGAAGAGTTGCTAGATATCTTTGAAGTGGAAGAGGGAAAGAAAGTCAAGTTGGCGGCTTGGTTAATGAAGGGAGAGGCCTCATTCTGGTGGGAGGTCACTAATGGAGAACGCCCTGTTGACTCTTGGGCAGATTTTAAGCAAAGGTTTGGGGCTAAGTTTCTCTCAAGGGCGGAAGAGAATCTGTTTATGGAGAAGTTCTTGAATTTGAAGCAAGGGAATCTCACGGTGAAAGAATATGTCAACAAATTCAATCAATTAGCAAGGTTTGGCATAGAGTTGGTGAATACACCGGAGAAGAAGGCTTTGAGGTTCGTTAGAGGCTTGAACGAACCATTGCAAGGAATAGCTATGACTCACATTCCTATGGGGGGCCACTTTTGAGAAGCTTGTCTACATGGCACTTATGCATGAGGATGATAAGAATTCTAAGGCACCAGAGAAAAAGGGGGATCAGAAGAAACCGCAACAGCAACAACAAGGCAAGGGCGGAAAAGGCAATGGTGACAAAAAGAAGACGAAGAAGAAGTGCTTCAATTGTGGAACACCAGGACACCTTAGTAAGGATTGTCGCAAAAAGAAGAAGACCGGTTGCTTTCATTGTGGTGAAGCAGGGCATCTTGTGAAAAACTGCCCAAAGAAGGGACAGAAGACGGGGTCTACCTCAGGAGGTCAGGTGCAAGCTCTTATAGCACCACCTCAGTCAGGGGGGCAAGTTCAGGTTCTCTCAGTTCCACCGATTCAGCAGAGAGGTAGAACTATTTCCGTTGAAAGTCTGGTTTTTCTGTTTGATCATCCAGTTCGTACTTTGTTTGACTCTGGCGCATCGCATTCTTTTATCTCATCATCGTTAGTTGAGTCACTGCACTTAGACACCAGTCTAGTTGATGATCCCTTGGTTGTCTCAAACCCAATTGGGGGCTCCATATATCTGTCTATGATATGTTTGGGTTTGAAGATTTCTATACTTAGCGTTGAGTTTAGATGTGATGCTTTTGTATTGGGCTTCACGGGCTATGGGTTGATCTTGGGCATGGACTGGTTATCCAGTAATGGTGCCGTTCTTGATTGCGAAAGGAGAGTTGTCAGGCTCATGACCCGCTTGGGTAACACTCTCGAGATCTCTTGCAATTCCATGGAATCTGTTTTGCTAAGTTATCTTGAATCGCTCGATGCTTCGGTCGAAAGTTTGTGTTCTGTCAGAATAGTCCGGGAATATCCGGATGTGTTTGAAGAAGTAAAGGGTTTGCCTCCGAAGCGGGAGATAGATTTCCGAATTTATTTGGTGGATAATGCCAAACCAGTGTCTTTGCCAGTACGCCACATGGCTCCTCGTGAGAGAAGAGAACTTCATAAGCAAGTAGGGGAGTTGCTTGAGAAGGGGTTCATAAGGCGAAGTATATCGGAGTGGGGAGCTCCAGTAGTGTTTGCCACGAAGGCGGATGGGTCCCTCAGACTTTGTGTGGATTATAGGGAACTTAATAAGCTCACGAAGAAGAATAGACACCCATTACCGAGGATAGATGATCTCTTTGATCAGTTGGTTGGCGCGTCAGTATTTTCGCAGATGGACTTAGCTACAGGGTTTCATCAGTTAAGAGTGGCGGAGGACAGTATAGAGAAGACTGCTTTCCGGACTCCGGATGGTTTTTATGAGTGGCTAGTGATGCCATTTGGGTTGACAAACGCCCCCGCATACTTTGTTGATCTCATGAGTAGAGTGTTCAGAGAGTATCTGAATAAGTTTGTAGTAGTTTTTGTGGATGACATCTTGGTCTTTTCCAAGAATGAAGAAGAGCATGCCTTACATCTCAAGGAAGTGTTGGAGACTCTTCGAGCGCATAGTCTTAAAGCTAAATTCTCTAAATGCCATTTTTGGAGAAGAGAAGTGCGATTCTTAGGGCATGTGGTCTCTAAGGAAGGGATAGCTGTGGATCCCGCAAAGATAGTATCTATCCAGGATTGGAAAGTTCCTAGAAATGCTACCGAGGTAAGAAGTTTCTTGGGGTTGGCAGGATATTATAGGAAGTTCATCAAAGACTTCGCGAAGATATCAGCCCCATTAACCCGCTTGACGAAGAAGAATCTGGTTTTCTCATGGGATGTAGATTGTGATGATGCTTTCCGACGGTTAAAGAGAGCTTTGACCACCGCTCCAGTTTTAGTGCTTCCAGATGGGAGTAAGCCGTTTGTTGTTTATACCGATGCTTGTGGAACAGGATTAGGCGCAGTCTTGATGCAGGAGGGAAGGGTAATAGCCTATGGAGGGAGACAATTGAGAGTGCATGAGAAGAATTACCCTACCCATGATCTAGAGTTGGCCGCGATTGTTTTCGCACTTAAGTCTTGGCGCCATTATCTTCTTGGTGAGAGATTCGAGTTGTTCACCGACCATAAATCATTGAAGTACTTATTCTCTCAGAAGGATTTAAACTTAAGACAGCAAAGGTGGATGGAGTTCTTAGCATCCTATGATTTCGAGATAGCGTATACCCCTGGTAAGGGTAACGTGGTGGCAGACGCCTTAAGTAGAAAAAGGCTATCTTTGAGTCCATTGTTCGTGGAACGACGAAGCTTGGAGTTTCTTTCTTTGTTTGACTTCAGACCTTCTGTTGATTTTGTACCTGGTTTGTTGGCATCCTTGGAGGTTAGACCTACTCTTTTGAGACGGATTGGCGAGGCTCAGCGAGACGACCCACAGTTGGTTGTGTTGGTAGAGAAGCTTATAAGAGGGGAGTCGTCCAGCCATTTGGGTAGATACACCATAGATGATAAGGGATGGTTGCATAGAGACGGTAGACTTTGTGTACCGCAAGATGAGGGTTTGAAGAAGGCTATTTTGGATGATGCACATCGTTCAAGAATGACTATTCATCCCGGTGGAGACAAAATGTACCAAGACATGAAGAGAGTTTTCTTTTGGGCCGGTATGAAGAAAGATGTGGCCGAGTATGTGGCTAGATGCTTAGTGTGCCAACAAGTTAAAGTGGAGCAAAGGAAACCCGGTGGGTTGCTACACCCATTGGAAGTTCCACAGTGGAAGTGGGATAGTGTCTCGATGGATTTCATCGACGGGTTACCGAGATCGAGGAAGGGCAATACGGGAATTTGGGTTGTGGTAGACAGACTTACAAAGAGTGCCCATTTTATACCCGTAAAGAGTAAGAGGACCGCTCCATGGCTTGCTTCAGTCTATGTTAGAGAGATTGTTAGATTGCATGGCGTACCATCCAGCATTGTGAGTGATCGAGATCCTATTTTCACTAGTGAGTTTTGGAGAAGTTTGCAAGAGGCGGTAGGGACTCAGTTGTGTTTGAGCACCGCATATCATCCTCAGACGGACGGTCAGACCGAGAGGGTGAACCGTATCTTAGAAGATCTTTTGAGGCTTTGTATCTTGGATTTTGGAGGTACGTGGGAAGAACATCTTCCTTTGGTGGAGTTCGCATATAATAACAGCTTTCAGTCCAGTATTGGTATGGCTCCTTTCGAAGCTCTTTATGGAAGGCCTTGTCGATCTCCTACATGTTGGTGGGAATCTACGGATAAGATCTTGCTTGGGCCGGATATGGTTAGAGAGACTTCAGAGAAGATTGATTTAATTCGAAAAAGGATGAAAGCAGCGCAAGATAGACAGAAATCTTATGCGGATCGGAGAAGGACGGATCTTGAGTTTGAGGTTGGGGACATGGTTTTTGTCAAAGTATCTCCATTGAGAAATGTTGTTCGCTTTGGGTCCGTAGGGAAGTTAGCACCGAGATTTGTTGGGCCGTTTCCTATTAAGGAAAGGATTGGACGGATGGCATATAGGGTGGAGTTGCCCGACAGACTTAGTGGTGTTCATGATGTATTCCATGTATCACATTTGAGGAAGTGCTTACATGAGACCGCGGAGGTGGTAGAGCCGAGCTTGCTTAGAGATGTAGAGGTAGAGCGTGATGCGACGATTCGACGAGCTCCTACTCGCATCCTTGGGTCAGAAACTAGGAAGTTGAGGAACAGAGAAGTTCAGCTAGTTAAAGTGCAATGGGGAGATGACGAAAGCAATGCTACTTGGGAGACGGAAGCAAAGATGCGTTCTTTGTATCCATTTCTTTTTGAGAGTATGTCTTTTAACTTCTCCTTTATTGCTTGTCTAGTACTTATCTTATCTTTAGTATATCCTCTCGCTAATACCTATGACCTTTAGATAGGGTAAAACCTATGGTTGAGACATGTGTTTGAAACATGTTATGGTTGATGGATGCATATGGATGCAATTGTTTGCTAGTGGTTGCTCGTGGATGCATATACACACACATTAGGCACTAGATCGGCTCAGTCACTTCATGTTGCATATTGCATAAATGGATGTGGTAGTTAGATTGATGGATGTATCATGGCTGTGTTATCATATGGATGATGCATTTTTGTGTATGGTTGTGCACGCATGTAGAAATTTGTATGTGTCAATAGGGTTTCGCATACATATTGGATGCATGGCACTATCATGGTTTGCATTAAGGAGGTTTACTGTATCAGTAACCGCCTGATTTTCGCATTAGGTAAGTACATATACACACACTTTTGCATATATCCATCCAGCATTTAGAATCTTGTAAGGACAATGATTGCTCGTGGATGATGCTTTGACTAGATGGATGATTGGATGGTAGGATACGTTCTTCCTAACTTGAAGATTTCGGGGACGAAATCCTTTAAGGAGGGGAGAATGTAACAACCCGTATTTTCAATAACCTATAATAACATAAATCGAGGCAGAATTTAATTCTAAAATGGGAATCAAGGGAAAAGGGCTATGCCATTGTGTTCGTCTCGGAAAAATACGCGAAATAGAGTCCGAGTTTTCGAAAATCGGAGTCCGTATGACCAAGATATGGCCTCGCGAAGTTTCACGAAAATTCCCAAATTAAAGTATACTTAATTAAGTGAAATGGGTTGTGTAGATATATATATATATATTGATATATATATATATATATATATAATTGAAAATTTAATAAATAAATATGCAAAAATGCTCAAAACAGCGAATTGGGAGAGGGGAATAACCGAACCGGCCGATTTTTGAAGTCGACCCGAGCCCGCTGGGTCGACTAGGGGTTAATCCAGGGTGTTTGGCTGTCAACCCGTGGGCCGATTCGCTCAAGTGCAGATTTTGCATTTGAATGGTTCTCATGGTCCATCTTTAATCTAAAGGCCCTAGATGGTTCCTACACTTGACTTCTTCCCCAAGACATGCTTTGATGGCTTGGATTGAATCTAGGGTTAATCCTATGGCCTAAAACACTTGCCTAATCTATAAATAAGACCCTAACCTACCCTAATTCATTCATAATTAAACCTAGTGACTAAACTATGGCAAAATGCTAGCTCTCATGGCCTCCACTAATTTTATGAAGAGGGTTGCATACTAATCACTCTCTAATCAACTTCTAATCCCTTCTTAGCATCTTAATCTTCTTCATTTGGTGTTCAAAGTTGCTAGTTGTGAGTTTCTATCACTTTGATGATCTTTTGGTAAACTAATTAGATGAGATGTGATGAGATTTATGGTTTTGTATGTGGGTTAATGAGCTTTGAATCATATGATATGATGTTAGCATTAATCTTATGTTTATGCATGTTGAGTATGTAAGCTTATGCAAGTTTAATATGATGTATGTTATGTTTGCATGATGCTAAATATGCAAGTTGTGGGCTATGTAATCATATGCATGTTATGCAAGTTCATGGTAATATGCTATGCAAGTTACATGTTTGTTAATATGCAAGTTACATGTTTGTTAATATGCAAGTTACACGTATGTAAATATGCAAGTTACATGTTTGTTAATATGCAAGTTACATGTTTGTTAATATGCAAGTTACATGTTTGTAAATATGCAAGTTACATGTTTGTTAATATGCAAGTTACATGTTTGTTAATATGCAAGTTACATGTAAGTAAATATGCAAGTACATGTATGTAAATATGCAAGTTATATGTTTGTTAATATGCAAATTCATGATGACACATTATGCAAGTCTATAAGTTAATATGCAAGTTTGTTATGCAAGTGAATATGTAAGTTATGTGACATATTATATGCAAGTTATGTGACATGTTATGCAAGTGCATGTGCAAGTTATGTGTTTGTTAATATGCAAGATGGCACCTTTGAAACATGTTCATTCATATGCAAGTTGACACCTTTTATATGTGTTATATCATGAACGAAATTACGTGGGAACGATGGGATAATTAAATGCATAAGTTAATAAGATTGTGTGAAATTAATATAATTATGCATAACATAAAATAAAGGAACATAGTATGGGAATTTGCCTATTAAGTTAGGTGTACCCATACTATGTGTTGGGAATTTACCTATTGAGTTAGGTCTACCCCATGGGAATTTACCTATTGAGTTAGGTCTACCCATGTTATGAAAAGCTTGACATTAATTAGGGATAATTAATATGGGGGTGATTAATTAGGTGTAATTAATCGACTAAGACACGAGGTTGGACTCATTTGTAGTGTAAAACTGCCCGGACCCGACCGGCTTAACCAGTTGCTACAAATGTCAGTCCAATGTGAGAGGTCTTGGCCATAAATTAAATACGTGATTAAGGTAAAGACACGAGGTTAGACTCTGTTATGACGTAAGACTGCCCGGATTCTACCGGCTTAACCAGGCGGTCATAACAGTCAGTCTAATGTGGGAGGTCTTTACGGGAGATCACGGTCTTAATTAATTAAGAAACACTTAACCATTATAGCATGTAGTGGGACATGAGGGGTTAAGTGGGTGCCTTGGGTGGCATGTGGAATCTTAAGTGGGTTGCCTTGAGTGGCAATAGAAAATACGATTAGAATACTTAACCAAGAGAAACATGTAATTAAACATGATTAAAGGGTTAAGAGGGATACACTAGATATTGGACAAGCTTAAGTGGGTAGCTTGTGGGGGCCCATTTCAACCAATATCCCAAACGTATCTTTGTAGGCTCGACCCATGTCGAGTGACGGGACACGCATATTGGGCTTGATTATAAGAGGCCAAAACGGGTTAGCGGTGGCAACGCAAGTCCAACGGGCTTCATATGCGTGAATGGGCCCGGGTTGGTAGATAAGCCGTTGTTGCATCGTGTAGATATAAGCCGTGCACCGTTGATTATATCGGGTTGCCACGTTGGGGAATGGTACACCCCAAGGTGGGGCCAGCACGGGTATCTACGTTAGGGAGCCGATCGAATGGGGAGTAGTGTGTACACCTGGTGGATTGTAGGGCCCCGTGGCGCCTACTTGGTCACCTAGGGGTACGCAAGTATTATTAAAGTAATTCTATAAGTCCTTAGGTGGGATCAACCTTTAAGTTAGGAACGACTGGTGTGGTGCAGTTTAGTAATTTACCTTAGGAAGGGTAGATGCGTCTTTATCCTTTATCTTAGTTTAGTTAACTGCTTAGTATAGCCGTTCATCCCTATATGTTACCGTATATCAAGTTATGTCTTCTCTGGTTACTTTAACGATTGTATTGTTAAAGTTATAGGACTCACTCAGACTTATGTCTGACCCCGTTGTCTTTATCTTTTTCCCAACCCTCAGGTCCTGTGGTGGATCCTAGCAGTAGTGGAGCTTGATCGGATTGCTGTTCCAGTCTTTAGGAGCTTGGGTAGATGTAAAGCTCCAGTTATCCAGTTATCTTTCCTTTTGTTTTGGCTATTGTATGAGAGTGGGATTATGTACTTCTTTATCTTGATGGATATTGTACTTGACTTTTATTGTGAGTTAATGATGTTTTAAAATTTCAAGTACTATTTATATCTGTCTAGTTGTAATTTTTCTGTTCTATATTCACTAAAATACTCCACCGATGTTATGGCATTCCCATTGTGAGTGATCATAGCGGGAGTGGGGTGTTACATTAGGAATGGTTATTTTTCAAACGATCACCGTTTTCGATGGAATGAATTTTTATTGAAAGGCATATGACTAGTTATTGTTAGATTTCCAGTTTGGGGTCAATCGGATTTGTTTTATCTATGCGTGAAATTTAAAGGTGACCGCTAAATTAAAATAACGTCGTTGTGCAAATGGAGTCCGTTTTCAACGAAATTGATTTCGTTAAGACCATAACGTCAACACGTAGTGGTATGCCATTTCATTGCACTGGGAATTTTGAGTGTTGCGATATGAATATAACGGACAGTGTCGATTAGTGATGAGAGAGAAAATTTAAATAAAACCTTATTTTTATTAAATCAACCGTGTAATATTACACATGAGTAAAAGAGTACCAAAACACTTAAACACATAAGTAGTATCTCATATATAATATTATGCTTCGAAAATTGAAGACTTTAATTTGCAGGTCGTGAATGTCGAAGCATCAAAATTTATATATTTTGTAAATAATCTCATGCTTGTACATTTAATGGTTGGTCATGGTTTTCCAAATCATCACATCCTTGTAAAGTCCCTTTACCCGAATATTATTAAAAATTCAAATGATCTTAATATACTTCTGAAGGTTTAGCTTCTTCTTGTAAAATAAAATAATATAAAAACTAATTCCTTTTAAGGCACGCTATTTAGTTCTGTGGCACCCAAACCTTCTTACCGTGCTCCCCACGTATACTTGATAATACGGTTTCCCTGTCTATATAAATCGCACTCGAGCTTCATTTTTTTCAGCATCTCTCTTTCTCCACTGAGTAAACCTGGAGCTTCACTTAAATATCTGGGCGCATCTCCTCTTAGCAGAATAATCAAACTCCTCACACGAAATGAAACTGTACCCAATAGTATCAACAGCGAAGTCGTAATGGGGATGGGCGGAGCCGATGGTGGAAATGGTGGCGTGTCCAACTGCGGGAAGCTGACTTGAACAGATCAAGGGTGCCAGGTGGATTGTTTGCGAAAGGCGGCGTTAGTCCAGGGTGTTAGAAGGTGGAGTAGGCGATGGTAATAGTCGGTGGATGGGAAGGCAGCAACGCCCGAGTGTGGTGAACGTTGATATGGAAGCAAGGTTTCAAAAAAAAAGCCAAAACAGGAAATAAGGGCAGAAGTTAGAAACTGGGAAGGGGAATTATGCGGATGTTTTACATGGGATGGGAAGTGAATGTGGGCAACGGGAAAAGGTTGGGGGCATGGTAACAGTTCGGTGAAGATTGTTTGGAAACAGTTGAAGACAGAAGACATGTTTGACAAAACAGGGGAGGTGCCGTTCATTTCAAGGGAATGGGTAAGATTGGAAGGGTGAAGTGAGGTTACGTACATCAGTTGAAAGGGAGATGAACAGAGGAGGAGAAATGAAGAGTACAGGGGAGTGAATGTTGTGATCAGTGGTGAGGAACTGCTGAAGTGGAGTGGTAGCTCATGAGGAAGGGGCGGTTTATTTCAGCATGAACATTTGCGAAGCAGGTGATGCTCGGATTGAAAGAATCAGTAGCCGCCTGGTACGTTTTTAAAGTGACAAACCCCTTTTAATAATCAAGGATTAATTAAACGTAAGTAATCTTAAGTTAATATATCTATAATGAAATTTGGGAATAATTTTAAAGCATAGGAAGAGAAACTTTTTAATGTAATTATATAAAGGGTTATAAATTATAATAAATCAGTTTAGTTTGGCAAAATAGGAGAAGAGTTCTATATAAAGATAAGCTGAAATGAATTAGGATGGAAAGAAAAGTTGGCAAAGGCGCCGTAAGTAGAGTTTATCTCCTCACATTTTACATTCTCAAATGCATGGTCAAAACATCACATGTGCCCATTAGTTCACGTAACATAAGTGAAAGAGATGTTTGAAAGGAGAGTCTGCGAAGCTACTCTAAACATGTTTGATGAAATGCCAAAATAATTTTCTACACTTAACATTAATTTATTCTTGATAACGGTTTTACACTTAGACCACATTAATATTTTGGCAACTAATAAATCCCCATAATAGTAGCCCGATTAAAAGAACATATGTTAAACGATACGGTTTGGAGCGATTTGATATACTATCGAATATAGGGAACTTCAGTAGCCTAGATAAATATATACATATATGGCAAATACCTGGAATTTAAAATGAAAATAATGTTTATTTTAATTAAATTCATATAACTGAAACATGAATAACCGTTATTGGATGAACAGAATCGAATGAAACAAGTGACGATGAAACCGTATCGACGAGCACAACACGATGAAGTCGATTTGACCAGAGCTGGTAGCCACTGGTTTTTTTTAAAACGTCGGTCTAATTTAATTAAAATGAACTGTTTCAGAGACAGATGGAATCAAGGTGAGTTCAACTCACTCAGTTTTTTTTACCCCACTTATATTTTATATAAGACGGGTTTAAATATTTATGTGCTATGATTTTTATTTGTTGATGGATGCCGAATATATATGCGGTGACTGAACCGATTAAATTAAACGTTCGTTTAATTTGATTTTTATCAAATCGTTATTTTAACGGTTGTAACCGATTGGATCATTGATTGTTGAATCTAATTCAACGTTTGTTCTGTTTAACCAATATTTATGTTCAGGTTTCGAAGTGGGATTTCTATATATTTCCAATTGGCTGGTGTGAGAAACAAAACTTGATAGGGTCTATTGTTGTGATTTGACATCAAAAATGGATTTTTATATACATAAAAATTATGAATTTGAAAAGCTAATCAACTAATTGATTGCTGGTTGTATGGTATGTTTATTGGTTTGATTAATTAAAATTTTGAGCCAATAAGCCAAATTTAATCAAATTTTGAACTAGATTGAAATTTTGTTAGAGTTTCCTATATATGACTGCATATACATTGAACAGGTAAATAGATCTTCTGTTGAGTAAATAATTTATTTGCGTGCCCGACAAATAGGCAAAACTTAATGAGTTGGCTGCGCAATTTTATTTATACATCAACTTCTGTGAATGCCATTGGATGCGTTGTGCTGGTTATTATGTGTGAGATTATAAATGTCGCCATAGAATAGTAACAATTAATTTTGAACTACACTACATGGCATACTGCGTGAAGATAGCATACTCTATCATATACCACATAAGCACTTGGAGCTTATGTGACGAGGTTAAAGATTTACCATACAAGCAAGAGGCTTGTATGGCGATGATTGTATTTTAGGTTGAACTGAAGACTGATATGGACAATATAAAATATAACGGTAAATTGCCAGATTAATAAAAAAACCACACGTGTCTGGAGGTGACAATAACTACATCTCTCAAGTCATTAAGGCGCAAAAACTATTTATAGGGTGACGAGAATTTATTCTCTGGAGTTATAATCTATACACACTCCCCTGTGGACACAAAGTTATATCACTAAAAAAATGTGTATGCTTTTTAGGATTTATTGGGTGCCTAATACGGCCCAATAAATTTCCAAATCCCTCTCCGTACAAAGGAGGTTATGGCGAAATTTTTCGAAAATTTATGGTGTTAGCCAGATTTTTGAAAAATTAGAAATTCTTAGAAACTGAAAAGTTGAAGAATGAATGCCAGAATGAAAGTTGAGTTGATTAGTTAAACAACTTTTAGCTCCGTTCCTTTTCGAGGACGAAAAGATTTCAAGTAGGGGAGATTGTAACAACCCGGAAAATCAGAACCAATTTAAAAATTTTATTTTGGTTATTTTAACAGATTTTGATAATTAAATGATTTATTTTAAATAATAACGATTAGAAATTTATTTTGAATAGAATTAGAACATATAAATTTATTTAAATCGGAGTTAAAATATAAATATTTATTTTAATTATAAAGGGAATTGAAAATGGCGCGGTAGTTTGAAAATTCGAATTCAAATGAATGTACAGGATTCCAAATAAACCGGATTTTAGTGAAACCATAAATATTAGAATCTATTTAGAAATATCTTTCCAACGAATCTTAAAAATTGAAATTTCGTAGCGGGAATAGAAAGTTATGGTCAGTTGAATATTCAGAATAGTCGCTATGAAAATATAACCCATAAAAATAGCGATTTTGCAAACGACGTCCGTTTTCGACGAGACCACTTTTGTTGGATTCGGAATGTCAAATTATTGCTGGATTCCAAAATTCATAATTATTGGAATCAATATGTGAACGTGGCACAAGAAAACGTGTTTTGACAGTTTTAGTCAATTTGGATTGACCAGAAAATGGCCTTTTTTTCAAACGGTCACCAAATTCGACGAAATTAGTTTTGTTCGGACTATATCGTCAAAACATAGATAAATTTATTTTTCTTGAATTTTTAGAGTCCGTATGTGGCCTCGGTAAATTTAGAATGTTCATTTTAATTTAAAATATAATGATTTATATTTTAAATTTAGCGAAAACTGGTCGTAACAGCCAAATCAGCTTACGAAACATATCCCATTGTGTTTGGAATAGGGGTATTTAGCTAGGGGCAGCAGTCGTTGAGATTAATTTGAAGTTCATAGGCAAAAAAAAATTATTCTAAAATAAAATAATATAAATTTTTCCATATAAATAAAAATAAAAACTCTAATTCTATCTCCACTGGTTCAAGCCGCCGTCTGCTCCAACGAAGGGCGGAAAAGGCTCGATTTTTGCTCTCAGACAATCCGTTCTTTCTCTTCTCTATGGAGACCAGGGAAGTTCGGGTCGTAACACTATGCACTTATAATAGTATCAAATGATTTGTTTTAAACGTACCAAGCATGTTTGGCTATTATAAGGGAAAAACTCTATCCTTCGGCTTGCGTTGCATTGTGTGATGGGACTTGAGTCTTATAATAGCTTCATTTTTTCAAAAAGCATTGCATTGTTTGTTTTATGCACTGATATTCTTGGGAGGAAACCCGTTCCGTGTTATACGGCGTGGTCCCTTGATTTGCTTTATTTTTAAAGTAAAGATTTAATAACTGTTTTAGTTCTCACACAGTCACATGACTGATCTAGATTTTATTGTTTTAACCTAAACTCTAGGCGCCCCTATTTTCCACACGGGCAGCTAGTAGTTTTGGTTTTGCAGATATTATATTCCTAGAATCCTGGTTTACAGCTGGAGCTATATTCGTAACGCTCTGTATCCGTGTATTTCTTTCAGTTGTGTTTGTATTATTTTCCGCTGCATAGTAATTTGTAAATCTCTGACATTTATCAAATGTATATTATTTGTTCATACTCTGTATATTCTTGTACTCTGATGTAAAATGTTGTAATAGCAATGAAATGTTCTTATGTTTGTGTTCTGATTTGTCGTGTTCTCAGACAATTTGTTCTTTCTCTTCTCTTCGGAGACCGGGGAAGTTTGGGTCGGTATAGTTTGGTATCAGAGCTTTTGTTTACAGAGCTCGAGAACAAGACACGTTAGAACCAAACGAAAGAATTCATCAGAGATTGGATTAGTAATAACCAATGAGAATAACTCGTTAGAGATAGGATCAGTAGTATCCTAGAAAGAGTTAGGAGAGTATTATTTATAAAAAAAAATTTGTTTTGAAATTTAAACTATTTTATACGTATTTTAATTTTTATTTTATATTGAATTTGGACAATCGAGTATATAAAGATTTTGCATATACAGAAGTTTTAATATATTGGATAGATATAAAATCACACTCTAGTCGCCCGGAGATGATTCTGATGATTACTTGAGTATCATCAGAATTTATGTTCAAGTTTCAAAAGTGGGATTTCTATATATTTCCAATTGACTAGTGTGAGAACCAAAACTAGATAGGGTTATTTGTTGTGATTTGACATCAAAAAAATGATTTTTGAGTATATAAAAATTATGAATTTGAAAAGTTAATCAACTAATGGACTGCTGATTGTGTTGTTTGATTATTGCTTTGATTAATTAAAATTTTGAACCATTAAACCAAATTGAGTCAAATATTGAACTGAATTGAAAATTGATTGGAATTGCATGCATATACATGTACATACATTGAACAGGTCATAGCAGGGAAGCTAAGCAGAGGAATAAAATTGTATACCCGACAAATATGTACATGTTTACTAATTTATTGGGTTTGGATGATTTTATTAGCAGATTGGCTAGCCGCTTGGCTTTTTCTTTTTCTTTTTGGATGATGAGGGCCCTGCGTGGCTAGTTGAGGTTTTAAATGTCTCTCCGTACAAAGGAGGTTATTGCGAAATTTTTCAGAAATTTAGGGTGTTAGCAAAAAATTTAAAGAATTGGTAAATTCTTAGAAACTGAAAAGTTGAAGAATGAACGGCAGAATGAAAGTTGAGTTGATTAGTTAAACAACTTTCAGCTACGTTCCTTTTCGAGGACGAAAAAATTCTAAGTGGGGGAGATTGTAACAACCCGGGAAATCAGAACCAATTTAAATTTTTTATTTTGGCAAATTTAATGAATTTTGAATATTTAAAATGATTTATTTTAAATAATAACGACTAGAAATTATTTAGAATAGAATTAGAACGTATAATTTATTTAAATCGAAGTTAGAATATAAATATTTATTTTAATTATAAAAGAAATTGGAAATGGCGCGGTAGTTTGAAAGTTCGATTTCAAATTTCAAATTTCAATTTAATGTACAGGATTCAAAATAAACCGGATTTTGGTAAAACCAGAAATATTTGAATCTGCTTGAAAATATCTTTCCATCGAATGTGAAAATTCCAGATTTCGTAACGGGAATAAAAAGTTATGTCAGTTGAAAATTCAGAATAGTCACTATGGAATTTTATATAATATATAACCCTTAAAAATAGCAATTTTGAAAATGACCCCCGTTTTCAATGAGACCACTTTTGTCGGATCCAGAATGTCAAGTTATTGCTGAATTTCAATTTTCGTAATTTTTGGAATCAATATGTGAGCGTGGTGAATTTAAACGTGTTTGGGACTTTCAGTTTGAATTTAATCGACAGGAAAATGACCGTTTTTCAAACGGTCTCTAAATTCGACGAAATTAGTTTTGTTAGGACCGTATCATCAGACCATAGCTAGATTTATTTTTCTGTAATTTTTGGAGTCAGTATGTGGCCCTGGTAAATTAAAATGTGCGTTTGAATTTAAAATATAATGATTTATATTTTAAATTTAGCGGAAACTGATCGTAACAGCCGAATTGGGTTACGAAACATATCCCATTGTGTTTGGAATAGGGGTAATTGGCTAGAGGCGACAGTTAGTAGGTTTGATTTAGAGATTGAAAGGGAAACAAACTTATTGGAGAATTAAATAAATTAAATATAATAAATTATATACCTACCCCCCATCCTCTCCTTTGAAGTCAACGCAAATTTCAGAAAGAAAAAAAACCCAACAGCCCATCACTCATCGACGATCGCGACTACCCCACCCATGCATCGGGCCGCCAGAGCTCCCCCTCAGGCTATCGTCACCCACCAGCGAACCCCCCCTTTGCTCCTCCCTCCGTTTTAGCCCCAAATCGAAACCCAAACCCTAGCACCACCCAAAAAAAACCGCCGCCAGCCCTTCCAGGCCCCGCCACCGACGTCAGCAGCGTCTTCCCTCTATTTCCGACGAACGACGCAATAAAGGCAATTAATTAATTTAATTACTTAATTTATTAATTTATTTAGTGTGGTTAATAATGTTGATTTTAGTTTCAGTTTTATATATAAATAAGCATTGATTTAAATTCGGATTTTTTATATATGATTTTTATCTAATAAAAATATGATTTTTTTTAATAAAAATATGATTTTTCGTTATTAAAATGTGATTTTTAGCTAACGGAAAACATGGTTTTTAAAACCATAAAGATTTGATTTTTAAAGACAAAATGTTTTGATTTTTAAAACCATAAAGATTTGAGTTTTTAAACCATAAAGATTTGATTTTTTTTGAACCATAAAGATTTGATTTTTATAAACAAAACATGATTTTTATAAATATAAAAGTATTATAAAAATATGATTTTTTTTATTATCTAGATAGCTATATAAAAATATGATTTTTATATGTACAGTAGCGTTATAAAAATATAATTTTTATAATGAAGTAGCGGTATATAAATATGATTTTTATTTATGTAGCGATATTATAAAAATATAATTTTTATACAAGTAGCGTTATAAAGATATGATTTTTATATATAATATAACGTAATAAAAATATGATCTTTATACATGTAGGGATAAAATAAAAAGATGAGATTTTTAAAAATATAAATATGTGATTTTTATCTACCTAGCATTGAAATAAAAATGTGATTTTTAAAGATAAATATCATTGAACAAAAATGTGATTTTTAAATACATAATCATCATAATAAAAATGTGATTTTTACAATGAACAGCATGGAAAAGACTGCATTGAATTTCGGGAAAATCCAAGCTATTTCAGAAATTCAAAAATGAAATGGCGGAGTGGAACCCAAAGGTGAGAACTTCTCACTTTAATTTATTTTCTAGTCAAATATATACACTAGGATGCAGACGGTGCTTAGTAGCACCCGACACCTTTGTTTGAAACCATGTTTGTTTGATTGGTTGGTTAACTGGATTATTTGATTGAATTTGGTTTGGGAAATGAATTAAATTGATTAGAATTTGGTTTGTACATGGCGTGAGCCATTATTAGGCGAGGGATAAGGCTAGACCTTATTCTGGTTCTAGTATCGCGCCGTTATGCTGCCGAAATTTTCTAAAAATATTAGAATAATAAAAATATCATTTTTATTGTATAAATGAACTGTATAAAATATTCATGGGATGAAGTAAATATTTTGTAGTTAAAAATATAATTTTTAACGTGTATATGAATAAAATAAATATTCATTTACAAATCGGACGATTTGTTTATGTACACACATTTGACTGATATTGATTGGGATGATATATTTTACACATCGCTCAACTGCATAAATAACAATCAGTTTTTGTTGTTTGAAAACCCCACACGGGTATTGGGATGATATTGGACATACACTAATCCCAATGTTTAGTTGTATGTCAATCAATGAGTTGACATACTGTTGTAAGCGTTAATTATTTATATTTAACGCTTATGCGGTTGTGTAATGCACTACGGATAATGGTTGACTATGTTTGATTATTGTTGTATATATGTGTGTTTGAAATTCATATAAATAAAATTATATGGTAATTGACTGTGTCTGATTTCAATTCGGAAGGAACGAATATTTTTAAAATAACGAATATTTTAAAATGGCGAATAATGAATATTTTAAAATAACTAATATTTTAAAATAATATTCAGTAATGGATCAAAATATGATTTTGATGTCTGATTTGGGATGGACACGAAAATATTGAAATATATGAAGCCGTGTTGATTAGATTAACGCCATTTTGACGTGAACGATATTTGTATCGACTTTATTCATTTTTATAATGAATATCGAAAAGGAAGTGATTTCAAAATCTAATGTTTTGAAAATATTATCATTTATATATCAATGATATGGAATATTCAATTTTGATTTAAAATTGAATATGAAGTTGAAATCGTTTTGAAAAGGAATTTAAAACAATTTATAAAATATGTTTTAAATAGAAATTGGTGAAATATATATAATATATATATTATATATATTTAATGGCCTGAATAGAACACATCACGCCGCGGCAGTTCGCGAATTTCGACCATTGACTTCGAATTACATTACGGGAGACCCGACCGTCGGATTCTCCTAAAATCGGAACCTTTGGTTTGTATCGAAAAGAGCGTTCCAACGATTATAAGAGATTTGAAATCTAACGGTTGGATTTGGAATTATGTCTAAATCAAATTTGGAAAAAGACGATGTAAGTTCGATGACCTTTTATGGAAATCGACTGTATGGGCCTTGATAAAATTATTAAAAATGTTAATAATTTGTGTAAAATCATAATAAATGATTTGGAAAGAATTTGGATGAAAAATTCCACGTTTGTAAAGATAAATATATTTTTTTTTTATCAAAATGAGCTAGTTATGAACTAGAATTACAATCCAATATTTTTAAATAAATAAATTGGATTTGAAATGGTTTTAAAAATAACCATAATTTCCAATATATCAATTGGAATGGATTTGAATCGAAATCATCTTCGGAATATTTCGATATTGGATTCCGTGATTATACGGATATTGTGGAGGAATTTGTAAGATATATATCGTTATCCCCAATACGATATTTGCTGATTTCAGAATTTGAAATTGAATATAAGCCGATATAATTTCTATTCAGAGCCTTGTATTTAATATTGAATTGGATTTTGGGTTTGTCGTGAACTGTGTTTTAAATGACACTGTTCTTAAACCCAGTTGAAAAAAGATTAAATCTTTAAAATAAGATTTATAAGAGTTTACTAATTAATTAACATTTAATTAGAATTGAATTGAATTGGATTTTGGGTTTGTCGTGAATGGTGTCCTTATTAACACCGTTCTTAAACCCAGTGTGAAAAGAAAAAATATTTTAATTAAGATTTAAATAAGAATTACCGATTAATTAGTATTTAATTGGAATTGAAAATGGAATGTGAATTGGGTTTGAACTGTGTTTTTAACGACATTCGTTCTTTAACCCGATCTACAATAAAATGTGATTTGGAATAAATAAATCTTTTATTAAGATTTAATGGGATTTTCCAAAGTAAAGTTTCCAATTAATTAATATTTAATTGGAATGGAGTGGAATTCAATTTGATAATAATCGAAATGAACTTCTGCAGAGGAAGACTGGTAATATATATAGAATTTAAAAGGCTTTGTCGTCATTCCATTTATATTATTGGTTGGATACGGAAATTGATATGGATTACATATCGATTTGTTTTTCTGTGAAGATTCCATTTTTATAGAAGAGGATTTGGGTTTATTGTGAACCGTGTTTTAAATGACACTGGTTCTTTAACCCAGTTAAAAGACAGGATTACATGTCTGACATTGATTCCTTTATACCGTATTCGTTGATCTTTGCTATTATATATCTGTTTTGTGGTGGAGAATTGCTTAACACCCTTCTCTGAGACATACGAGCTTAGAGGTTATATATAGGCAGAAATCAATGGTACAGTGTAGATTATCGATGCAACATGTTAGATTTTCCAAACTTAAATAATCATTGATATTGATTTTTGGGAAGATTAAAACTAAGTGGAGTTTTAATGAATCTTTAATTAGGTAGAAATGTGAATTGATAATTTAAATTATCAAATTTGGGAAATGATCGAGAATGGAATATCACCAGTTTTACTCCTACCGATAGTTAAATCTTTAATTAGATTTGAATAGGAAATGGTAATTAATTTTACCGATAACACCGTGGTGTTAGATATGGGGTATTCCCAGTTTTGCTCCATATGATGAATATGTTGGGATTAGGAAATACAACAAATGATTACTTCGGTAAGGTGTGCTAATCCCGACTAGTTGATAAACCTTAATTTGGTTTAGAATTGATGTCCAAAGGAAGATTAAAGAATAAATTTAAAAGAATTTATCTTTGATAAATTAATGGAAACCTTTCCCAAAGTATATGAATATTTGAATAAAGGAATATTCTGGATTGGAATGAGGCTTATGTTGTGTTTTTATAGCACTTGTTTATTACATACGCGAGTTATTCGGAAAGGCTAGATTTATACCCATTTTGAATAACTGATTTGACGATAAGTCGACGATGAAGACGGGGGTTGAAGACCGGAGGTCTTCACATCGTTTGGATGATTACTGATGTCTTGATTGGGCTATACACTCAAGATGAGGTAATAAGTGGTGATCGTCTAGACGTACTTGGAGATCGATGAGATATGCGAGGACGTCTCTCCTGTATTGGACATATAGGACAAGGAATAAGGTGCCTCCGGTTTTGTTCAGCCCCAGAATGAACTAGTAAATGGATGTGTGTCTGACATTGGATTTTATTTTATGTTGATTGATTTCTTTAAAATATATATCTGTTTGGTGGCGGAGAATTTATTCTCTTGTTTAACGCCCTTCTCTGAGACGTACGATCTCAGAGGTGTTATATCGATAGACATCAGTCGCATGGAGTGAATTGCTTATGTGGCTTGCTGAGATGCAAATGATCAAAACTTCTGTTGAAAAGCAGAGTCTTGTGGTTGATGATCAAAGCACGACTTTAATATAACATAGCTTTGTATATAGCGTTAATTCACGAGCCTCACACCTCGGTATGAGTCAAAAACGAGGTAAGGGACCCAAGGAGGACATGACGTTTCTTTCTAGCTATGGGTGGTGTCATGGTATGGAGCCCAGACATTTATTATATTTTTACCTATGTGGTTGTTGAAATGCGAGGCGCCTCAGATATATCAGTTACTACGAAGCCGATGGATATAGGTCCTATAGGACTAGGAAACGTGTGTTCAGGAATTGCCAATCCTCAAACGTAAGAGAGGACCGGCCTTGGAGGATCAAAGGGTCTTCTACGGGAGATCCTGAGGCATTTGCTAGAGTGTCTCAAAGCCGCGAGGAGTACATCCCTTGCCTCTACTCATGACGGAAATCCAATTTCCAATACGTGACATTTCAGTTTTGATTGTAGAGCCTAGTATTGGCGACATGATATATGGTAACCATGTCGCCTATGGTTGATACATTTATGTTTGAAGTTGTTTTATACACTATGCACTTATAATAGCATCGAATGATTTGTTTTAAACGTACCAAGCATGTTCGGCTATTCTAAGGGAAAACCCTATCCTGCGGCTTGCGTTGCATTGTGTGATGGGACCTGGGTCTTATAATAGCTTCATTTTTCCAAAAAACATTGTGCTATTTGTTTTATGCACTGGTATTCTTGGGAGGAAACCCGTTCTATATTATACGGCGTGGTCCCTTGATTTGCTTTATTTTTAAAGTAAAGATTTAACAACTGTTTTAGTTCTCACACCAGTCACATGACTGACCTGGAGTTTATTGTTTTAACCTAAACTCTGGGTGCCACTATTTTCCACATGGGCAGCTAGTAGTTTTGGCTTTTCAGATATTATATTCACAGGATCCTGGTTTACAGTTGTAGCTATATTTGGAACGCTCTGTATCCATGTATTTCTTTTGGTTGTGTTTTGTATTATTTTCCACTACATTGTAATTTGTAAATCTTTGACATTTATCAAATGTATATTATTTGTTCATACTCTGTATATTCTTGTACTATAATGTAAATTGTTGTAATAGCAATGAAATGTTCTTCTGTTTGTGTTCTGATTTGTCGTGTTCTCGGACAATCCGTTCTTTCTCTTCTCTTCGGACACCAGAGAAGTTTGGGTCGATATAGTTTGGTATCAGAGCTTTGGTTTACAGAGCTCGAGAGCAAGACACGTTAGAATCAAACGAAAGAATTCATCAAAGATCGGATTAGTAATATCCAATGAGAATGACTCGTTAGAGATAGGATCAGTATTATCCTAGAAAGAGTTAGAAGAGTATTATTTTTAAAAACAAAATTTGTTTTGAAAATTTAAAGTATTTTATACGTATTTGAATATTTATTTTATATTGAATTTGGACAATCGAGTATATAAAGATTTTGCATATACACCTTGCAAATGTATATTCGAAGTTTTAATATACTGGGTAGATATAGAATCACACTCTAGTCGCCCGGAGATGATTCTGATGATTACTCGAGTATCATCAGAATTTATGTTCGAGTTTCAAAAGTGGGATTTCTATATATTTCCAATTGACTTGTGTGAGAACCAAAACTAGATAGGGTTATTTGTTGTGATTTGACATCAAAAACATGATTTTTGACTATATAAAAATTATGAATTTGAAAAGCTAATCAACTAATGGATTGCTGATTGTGTTGTTTGATTATTGGTTTGATTAATTAAAATTTTGAACCATTAAACCAAATTGAGTCAAATATTGAACTGAATTGAAAATTGATTGGAGTTGCATGCATACACATGTACATACATTGAACAGGTCATAGCAAGGAAGCTAAGCAGAGGAATAAAATTGTATGTCCGACAAATAGGTACATGTTTACTAATTTATTGGGCTTGGATGATTTTATGAGCTGATTGGCTAGCCGCTTGGCTTTTTCTTTTTCTTTTTCTTTTTCTTTTTAGATGATGAGGGCCCTGCGTGGCTAGTTGAGGTTTTTAAATGTCTCCCTGTACAAAGGAGGTTCTGGCGAAATTTTTCAAAAATTTAGGGTGTTAGCCAAATTTTTGAAGAATTGGAAAATTCTTAAAAACTGAAAAGTTGAAGAATGAACGCCAGAATGAAAGTTGAGTTGATTAGTTAAACAACTTTCAGCTCCATTCCTTTTTTAGGATGAAAAAAATTCTAAGTGGAGGAGATTGTAACAACCCGGAAAATTAGAACCAATTTAATTTTTTTATTTTGGCAATTTTAATGAATTTTGAATATTTAAAATGATTTATTTTAAATAATAAAAACTAAAAAATTATTTTGAATAGAGTTAGAATGTATAATTTATTTAAATCGAAGTTAGAATATAAATATTTATTTTAATTATAAAAGGAATTGGAAATGGCATGGTAGTTTAAAATTCGATTTCATATTTCAATTGAATGTACAAGATTCAAAGTAAACCGGATTTTTGTAAAACTAGAAATATTTGAATCTGTTGGTAAATATCTTTCCATTAAATGTGAAAAATCCAGATTTCATAACGCGAATAAAAAGTTATGTCCAATTGAAAATTCGAAATAGTCGCTATGGAATTTTATATAATATATAGCCCTTAAATATAGTGATTTTGCAAACGACCTCCATTTTCGATTTGTTGGATTCGGAATGTCAAGTTACTGCTTGATTCCAATTTTCATAATTTTTGGAATAAATATGTGAGCGTGGTGAATTTAAACGTGTTTGGCACTTTTAGTTTGAATTTAATCGACTGGAAAATGGCTGTTTTCAAACAATCTCCAAATTCAACGAAATTAGTTTTGTTAGGACCGTATCGTCGAAAAATAGCTAGATTTATTTTTCTGGACTTGTTGGAGTCAGTATGTGGCCCTGGTAATTTAAAATGTGTGTTTGAAATTAAATAGTGAAAATTAGGCACACATCCCTAGAAGCAAACTTAATTAGGCTCACATCCGGTCATAAACTTATTATATATTAGGTCCTTATTTTTCAAAAGTAGCAATAAAATGAATAAAAAATGCGAAAATTATTATTTAAATAAATTATGCATTCGACAAAAAAATCGCTTAAAAAAATCAAAAACACACAAAAAATAGCAAGAAAAAGGAAAATGCAGTTAAATGCATAACGTTATGTAAGAATTCCAATTTCCTGCATATATATTGCAAGTATTCTAGTGTCGCATCCGTGTTTGATTTTTTTGCATATTTATGTACAAGTATTGCATCATTCTTGCATAAAAATATGCAATATTTCATAATAGCGCAACTCAATTCATTTTTATTTGCATTCGAGTGTGCAAGTAAATCTGAAACATGCACACATGTGTGCAACATATTTGTAGGCAAAACGTTAGCATAATTTCCTTTATACAATAATTTCATACATGTATGCAAGTATTGGCAATACATGCAACTTTTTTTTTTCTTGGCGTGGACTTCTGGGATTATTTCCAGATTTTAGAAGAAGAAAAAAAAATTAGCCAGCACTGCACTTTTTTTGGAAGAAAATGAAGGAAGCGAAAGGAAATTACCGGGAGGCAGACCATAAAAGTAGGAAGTGGATCCACAAAAGAAGGAGGTGGTAATTCAAAAACAGGGGGCAAAAATGTATTATAAACTATGACCGGATGTGATCCTAATTTTAAACCTTAATAGGGACATGTTAAAAATGCACCCTTTAAAATATAATGGTTTAAATTTTAAATTTAGCAAAAACTGATTATAATAGCCGAATTGGGTTACGAAACATATCCCATTATATTCGAAATGGGGTAATTGGCTAGGGGCGACAGTCGGTAGGTTCGATTTGGAGATTGAAAGGGAAATAACTTACTGGAGAATTAAATATATTAAATATAATAAATTATATACCTACCCCCATCCTCTCTTTCGAAGTCAATGCAAATTTCAGAAAAAAAGCCCTATAGCCCGTCGCTCATCGACGTTCGCAACTCCCCCACCCATGCATCGTGTCGCCGCCCTCCCCAATCGCCGGAGCACACCCTCAGGCCGCCGTCACCCACCAGCGAACCCCCCTTTGCTCCTCCCTCCGTTATAGCCCTAAATCGAAACCCAAACCCTAGCACCTCCCAAAAACAACCGCCGCCTACCCTTCCAGGCCCCACCGCTGACGTCATCAGCATCTTCCTCTTGTCTCCGACGAACGACGCAATGAAGGTAATTAATTAATTTAATTAGTTAGTTTATTAATTTATTTAGTGTGGTTAATGATGTTGATTTTAGTTTCAGTTTTATATATAAATAAGCATTGATTTAAATCCAGATTTTTAATATATGATTTTTATTTAATAAAAATACGATTTTTATATAATAAAAATATGATTTTTCGTTATTAAGTGTGATTTTTAGCTAATGAAAACATGGTTTTTAGCCATTAAAAAGATTTGATTTTTAAAACCATAAAGATTTGATTTTTAAAACCATAAAGTTTTGATTTTTAAAACCATAGAGATTTGATTTTTAAAACCATAAAGATTTGATTTTTAAAACCATAAGCATTTGATTTTTTTTGAACCAAAAAGATCTGATTTTTATAAACAAAACACGATTTTTATAAATATAAAAGTATTATAAAAATATGATTTTTTTTATTGTCTAGATAGCTATATAAAAATATGATTTTTGTATGTACAGTAGCGTTATAAAAATATAATTTTTATAATGAAGTAGCGGTATAAAAATATGATTTTTAATTATGTAGCGATATTACAAAAATATAATTTTTATACAAGTAGAGTTATAAAGATATGATTTTTATATATAATATAACATAATAAAAATATGATGTTTGTAGGGTTAAAATAAGAAGATGAGTTTTTTAAAAATATGAAATGTGATTTTTATCTACCTAGCATTGAAATAAAAATATGATTTTTAAATATAAATATCATTGAACAAAAATGCGATTTTTAAATATATAATCATCATAATAAAAATGTGATTTTTACTATGGACAACGTGGAAAAGACTGCGTTGAATTTCAGGCAAATCCAAGCTATTTCAGAAATTCAGAAATGAAATGATGGACTGAAACCCAAAGGTGAGAACTTCTCACTTTAATTTATTTTCTAGTTAAATATATATATTGGGATGCAGACGGTGCTTAGTAGCACCCGACACCTTTGTTTGAAACCATGTTTGTTTGGTTGATTGGATTATTTGGTTGAATTTGTTTTGGGAAATGAACTAAATTGATTAGAATTTGGTTTGTACATGGCACGAGCCATTAGTAGGCGAGGGATAATGCTAGACCTTATTCCGGTTCTAGTATCGCGTCGTTATGCTGTCGAAATTTTCTAAAAATATTAGAACAATAAAAATATCATTTTTATTGTATAAATGAACTATATAAAATATTCATGTGATGAAGTAAATAATTTATAGTTAAAAATATAATTTTTAACGTGTATATGAATAAAATAAATATTCATTTACAAATCGAACGATTTGTTTATGTACACACATTTGACTTATATTGATTGGGACGATATATTTTACACATCGCCCACCTGCATAAATAATAATCAGTGTTTGTTGTTTGAAAACCCCACACGGGTATTGGGATGATATTGGACATACACTAATCCCAATATTTAGTTGTATGTCAACCGATGGGTTGACAGACTATTGTAAACATTAATTATTCATATTTAACGCTTATGCAGTTGTGTAATGCACTACGGATGATGGTTGACTGTGTTTGATTATTGTTGTGTACATGTGTGTATGAAAACTATATAAATAAAATTATATGGTAATTAACTGTGTCTGATTCCAATTTGGAAGGAACGAATATTTTTAAAATAATGAATATTTGAAAATGGCGAATAATGAATATTTTAAAATAACTAATATTTTAAAGTAATATTCAGTAATGGATCAAAATATGATTTTGATGTCTGATTTGGGATGGACACGAAAATATTAAAATATATATAGCCGTGTTGATTAGATTAACGCCATATTGACATGAACGATATTTATATCGATTTTATTCATTTTTATAATGAATATCGAAAAGGAAGTGATTTCAAAATCTAATGTTTTGAAAATATTATCAAATATATATTAATGATATGGAATATTCAATTTTGATTTAATATTGAATATGAAGTTGAAATCGTTTTGAAAATGGGTTTAAAACGATTTATGAAATACGTTTTAAATAGAAATCAACGAAATATGCATTATATATATAAATATATTATATATTTAATGGCCTGAATAGAACGCGCCGCGCCGCGGCAGTTCACGAATTTCGACCATTGACTTCGAACTGACATTACGGGAGATCCGACCATCGTGTTCTCCTAAAACGAAACCGTTGGGTTCGTATCGAAAAGAGTTTTCCAACGAATATAAGAGATTTGAAATCTAACGATTGGATTTGAAATCTAACGGTTGGATTTGAAATTATGTCCAAATCAAATTTGGAAAAGGTCGTTGTAAGTGAAGTTCGATGACCGTTTATGGAAATCGATTGTACGGACCTTGATTAAATTATTAAAAATATTAACAACTTGTGTAAAATCATAATAAATGATTTGGAAAGAATTTGGATGAAAAATTCCATGTTTGTAAAGATAAAAATATATTTTTATCAAAATGAACTAGTTATGAACTAGAATTATAATCCAATATTTTTAAATAAATAAATTAGATTTAAAATGGTTTTAAAAATAATCATAATTTCCAATATATGAATTGGAATGGCTTTGAATCGAAATCGTCTTTGGAATATTTCGATACTGGATTCTGTGATTAAACAGATATTATGGAGGAATTTGGAAGATATATATATATATCGTTATTCCCAATACAATATTTGCTGATTTCAAAATTTTATATTGAATATAAGCCGATATAATTTCTATTTAGAGCCTTGTATTTAATATTGAATTGGATTTTGGTCTGTCGTGAACTGTGTTTTAAATGACACTGTTCGTAAACCCAGTTGGAAAAAAATATTAAATCTTTTAAATAAGATTAAGAAGAGTGTAACGACCCGTGTTTTTGGCCGTCACATATTTTATTTAATTTATTATTTTAAATATTGTATTTGGAATATTAATGAATTTTAATATTGAATTCGTTTATTTAAAATGACGTTTAAACGTTATAATTTATATAAATATAAATAGAGCTTGAAAATGGCGTGCAGTTCGTAATATGGAGTTTTGAATTTTAACTGAATATACAGGATCCGATATAAGTCGGATTTCTGTGAAACAAGAAACGTTGGAACCGTATCGATGATAATTTTCATATGAAAGAGGAAAATCCAGATTTCGTGTTATAATTTGTTAATTATGGCCAAATCAAATTTTAAAATATCGCTATAAAAATCGTTATTAAATTATAGGCCATTTAAAATGGTCATTTTGCAAACGGTCTTCGATTTCGACGAAATCAGTTTCATTGGGACTGTAACCTTAAATTATTGTACGGTGTTAAATGGCGTGGCAAACCGATGTCGTATGTGGCCACGGTAGCCGTAAACGCCCGTTTATTTTCTATAGCGCGTAATTAATTTAATAAAGGGATATTCAAATGTAACTTGAGCAGACAATCGAATTAGGCCACAAAACTAGTTCCAATGAGTTTGTATCATCGATTAGAGTCAGGATAGGTATATAATTTGTTATTTTTAGAGACCGGCAAATTTGGCGTTAGAAATGGCATTGCGGTGCGCGTAAAAACAGCCTACCGGGGAAACAGTCTCAGAATGCGACGAAACTGGTGCCGTTGGGTTCGTATTGAAGAATTATTACAGGATTGCAAGGTTTCAAGTTGATTTGATTTATCTAGTGAACGTGAAAAAATTAAATGCGTGTTCATTTCTGGTTTTATAAAGGAAATTTTTTCATACGATGTCGGATTGCGACGAAACTTGTCCCATTGGGTCCGGAATATCTTTTTACACCAAGATTAGCTTTATTATCAGAAGACAGGAATCGTTTGTAGTGGTTTTTATTAACTACTTCATGCCGAAGTTTCGTAACATAAAAAAATAAAAATAAAGGAGCAACCATCTATAACGTGTTGTATTTTCAAATCAAATACAGACTAGAATGTGAAAGGGAGAGATGACTACTCTATTTCTTGTGATAGCTACCTTATAAATCTAAGTAAATTGGTGACCCTAACTACCAAGGCACAGATCTAAAATGGAGAAGAAAAAGCAGTACAGCTGCACAGTAAATTCCACAGGACTAGATATACACAGCTACACATCTATGAAAAGGAAATAACACTGCATCGATACACAATATCTGCTACCTTGTGACAAGCGAACTTAAACAGTACGCTGATGTACAAATTCATGCAGCCTTTGTGCTCATTTAAATATACACATCGTCTCCTCAGTTGGCATAACCTACCTTAGATCCAATCGTACAACTGCTTGCTTATTCCTTCATTTGCAAGGAAGAAATAAAATAGCGGATTGACAAGAAAACTGCCTGCACTCTCTAAATTCACGTAGCCATCATGTGTTCTCAAATCAGGCAGTCCCTTCGAAAGACGTTGTTGTTATCTTCGTCTTCTTCTCTATATATATAAGGTGCCAATCCTTTACCTCGCAGCAGACAAAACCGAAAACCCATCTCATATACTAAAAAAAAATAGAAGTTGCGTGGAGCAACTAAGGAGTGGGGAGGAGTTAACAAGCGTGTGGGTTCTGAGGTGCAGACATGGTGGAATGTTGGTGATGTTGGAAGCAGGCGGTGGACGGTATGGTAGTGGTTTTGGGAGGGGTAAGAAGCGACGGTTGATGTTGAAGTTTGTGTAGTTGTTAGTGGGAGGACATGGAAGGTGGGAAGTGCGTACAGTGTGGGGGAGTTTGCAAATGAAGCTTGCATGGAAAACGTGAGTGTTGTGAGGTTACGGTTGCGTTGTAAGTGGAAAAAAAAAGAGTTCGAACTCAGAAGCGGTTTCGTGTATACAACAAGTAGTATAGTGGATGATATACAGTAGAATATATTTGCTTAGACATAATGCCTAAACGTTCCAGAAGTGCCTAATTTCCATCTAAGTGCCTAAATATAGTTTAATACACCTAATCTATATTAAACGTGACTTGAGTTATAAAAATAATTAACATATTAGTAGTTAATAAGATTATATTTAAACCGATGCAGGATGCGGAAGCTTTGAGGAAGGCAACAGAACGTTTGGATGAGGCGTGAACACTGAGAAAAACAAAGGAATGGAGATAAAAGTATAGGTGGTGCAAGGAAGTTTGGGCAACCGGGATGGGAACGATCGTGGACGTAGCACAGGTTTGTTTTGAGTAAGGCAAAAGTGGTAGCGCGAGTCTGAACGGGAGGAAGAGCAGAATAGGACACAAAGAGGAACACTGGAACAGTTTTAATTTGGGCGACGTGGTGCGGGGCGTTGTACATGGAGCTGAAGAGGTGTGAGAGGTTCTGAGGCGATAATGAAGTTGAAACAAAAAAATAGGAAGAGCGTACGAGGTAATCACTAAGGCCGAAAAGAAATCGGGACCGTAACCAGATTTAAGAAATAACGAAGTTATAAATTTTATTAATTAAAAAGTCAATTAGTTTTAAATTTATTCATATAATGATTATATAATGTTGATTTATTGTGCAGGACGGAAAGCATCGTAGGGAACGAAGAACGAACGGTGAACGATTTGTTAATCGTGATAATTAAGTAATTATAATATTAATAACCATAATTAAGAAATTTAATTATTTATTTAAATCATATAATGATATTTTTTGTATCTCTCGTGCATGTGGACAGAATATCACTAAACAAGCTATGTCGGGACAGTGTTGACGAACGTTACATTCTGAAGTTTAACTGGACAGAGCTAGGGACTGCTGCATTTTCGGTTAAATTAAATATCTGTTTAATTTAACTGAAAACTCGAGTCGCTTTAGCGATAAAAAGGAAAGCAAGTTGAGTTAAACTCACTTAGTTTTCCCATTTATATTTTTATAAATTGGGTTTTTATTTTGTGTGCTATGCTTGCCAATGGTTGACTATTTGCTAATTATATATTTATTCGCTGATTTAACTAATGAAATTAAACTGTCGTTTAATTTCAGTGAAATACCAAATCGTTATTCTAACGATTGGTTCCAATAATGGTAACTTACCTTGTTGGTCACGTTTATAAAAATAAACAAGTTTAATTGGATGAATTGTTTGAATTGTTTGAATTGTTCGATCTGTTTGAATTGTTTGAATTGAACAATCTATTTGAATTGAACAATCTGGTTGAGATAACCATTTGAATACAGGGAAGAACAGGTTGGAGGGATCCAACGGGATTCCTCAAATATATTATTTATTTTCATATTATCATATGAACTGTCATGATTGGGTAATTGATTTTAGTAGTGATCATTGACTGGAAAGTCAGCCTGTGTTGTGTTTTAACCAATGGGCTATATTGGTTGAGTAATCGGCAGTAAATGGCCTGAAGGTAAATTGTTTTATTCATATCGATTTACCGTCAGTAAATTGATAGGACTGAATTTATAAAATCCATTTATAACTAAAGATAGATTTTGAAATATATATATTTTTAATAAAACTTTATGTTACTTATCATTTAAGTATAATCGATCATTAACTGTTTTTATAAAGCTAATTCTGATGTTAATCAGATTTATATACAAGTGAATAGAAATTAACCAAACGGTTAGATTTTGAAAATTGTTTTTATTAAGAAACTATTAAATGGAATAATTTAAATTAATTATATTGATAACTAATTTAAAGGGAAGATGAATTGGAATGAAATTTTTGTTTTGGGATTTCAACTTGTATTTATCTTCAGATATGAACGTTGTTGATCAAGGTCTGAGAGGTAATTAAAATACCCCAACTTGAACGACTTCAGGATTATCTGAAGAAGATATGAGTTGTAATGATAAAGATGTTAGTAAAAGTTTATTATTTCATTTGAGAAATAATAATACGAATGTTTGGTGGGAAAGTTGGAAATTATACATAACGATGAATCCAAGTAAAAAGGAAGTAAAAAGAGGTTGCATGAAAATATAATGATATGTTCGAGTTAGAAAGGAAATATAAAGTTGGGTTTTATTCTCTAAGAATAAACATTGGATTTTGTTTTAAAGTAATGAATAAAGATATTTCGTAATGTTGGTTACGAGAAATAAATTGAATTGATTTCCCAATATGAGATAATAAGGTGGCTAATGTTTTGAAAGTGGAAATAGGAAACTGGATATATAAAAGTGAATTTGTTTAAAGTATAATCTTATGTTAAATAAGAAGTGAAAGTTATATTCGTGTTATCAAAATATTTAAGAGTTTAAAGTTATGTTTGTTTTAATTAAAAGGCCAAGTGGTGCTGAATGCTGAACCGGTGAACCCATTAAATTGTCATGATTGAAACACTGCTTATTTTGATAGTTAAATCACCGACTATCAAATCTGACCCATACGATTGTTGGTACGGAAAGACCGGGATCGAATTTATATTCGAAAACCATTCCGACCAACAAATACGTGAAGATATCAGAAGATGGTCAGGATGGAGCATTGAAGACCATGGATCTTCATTAAACGGAAGAACTACTAATAATCTCTGGTTAGCTCCCAGAGATGAATTGTGGTTCTGTCGTGGCTGGAACCTACGGGTTGCAAGGACTTCTCGCTACTGATCTGTAGGGTGATTCCTTGGATGCTGTAGGAGAGTACCATCGGTTCATCCTGTTCCTGGATGACTTGAATGGATGAATGTCTGACAGGGTATTTCCAAAGGAATTACGTACGTTGATTTCTTCAAACGTACCATAGTTGGTGGCGGAGGAAGACGGTTCTCTTAGCTTAACCACTAGAGTATTTTTGTGGACGTCAATTAGTGATATCTGGCGGATCTGACGATGTGGCATTCAAAGTGAATAGTGGCCAGGTGTTGTAAAGGAAATTCTGACCTCAAGCCTCACAACCGGCAAATGACGAAAT
The DNA here is from genome assembly GCA_030737875.1 of Allium sativum. Lineage (NCBI taxonomy): Eukaryota > Viridiplantae > Streptophyta > Magnoliopsida > Asparagales > Amaryllidaceae > Allium > Allium sativum. Next base: position 181,629,593 of record CM060921.1, read on the forward strand.
ATCTTTGCGAGTTTTACTCACTCTGGTTCACCAGACTGACCCGGTGTTTTGTAAATGCTCGGGTTAGCCCGGGGTGTACAGGTTCATGTTATCAAATGCTGTGAAGAGACGAGCTGGAAGAGTCCAGACGTATGATATTATATAGCTATTATTCCGCTGTGTGTTGTATCTGGAACAGATTTTTATAACTGTCCAGAGATGTTGATGTACTCTGATATTGTAAGTATTTTAAAGCTCTCAGTAAAGATTTATTTCTATATTATATTCTGTTCTGCTGCGATGTGAGACTCTGATTCTGTGTTGTGTTGGTTCTTCTTCTTCTTCTATTCTAATATTTCTTTCTTTCTTATCTCACCCTCTAAATTCTTTCTAATAACATTCCGGTGTTTGGAAGGTCGACATGAGGTATGAGACATGTATTTGTGTCGATTTTCGGGCCGAAAATCCCTGGGTCGTTATAAAGAGTTTACTAATTAATTAATATTTAATTGGAATTGAATTGAATTGGATTTTGGGTTAGTCATGAATGGCGTCTTTATTAACACCGTTCTTAAAACCAGTGTGAAAAGAATAAATCTTTTAATTAAGATTTAAAGAAGAATTACCAATTAATTGACATTTAATTGGAATTGAAAATGGAACGTGAATTGGGTTTATTGTGAACTGTGTTTATAACGACATTCGTTCTTTAACCCGATCTACAATAAAATGTGATTTGGAATATATAAATCTTTTATTAAGATTTAATGGGATTTTCCAAAGTAAAGTTTCCAATTAATTAATATTTAATTGGAATGGAATGGAATTCGATTTGATAATAATCAAAATGAACTTCTGTTTTTTGAAACAAAAATGTGTGGTCTTCCGGGGGGAAGAGAGCACACATATATATAATAAATATAGAGTAATACAAGAATCCAAATACATACCCAAAAAAACACAGACCCACAAACAAGAGCCACAATAAGGAATGTAAGGGACAGTAGATAGATGAGTTCCGGCATGGCCACCACCCATCATACTTCATTATCGAATTCCGGCAAGGCCACCACCCGATAAGAAGTATATCTACTCCCATACATATAATAAACTAAAGAACAAATGGTGTAATAGATCACCAAAAAAAAAATACAGACACTCCTACACCTCGTACACCAATATATCTAAAGCAAGCCAAAAATGATCAAACCAAAGCAGCATAACCCAAAAGCTCCACAGCTTCATCTGCAATCTGAAATATAAATGAGTCCCAAACAAGTAACAATGATCAATCCAGACAGAGATCCAGAGAGCTCCTCTGCTACATCAACAACCTGGAATCTAAACAACTGAACCAAACTATCAGTAGCTTATATGTATATATGAGTATATGCATACATGTATATATATGTGTGTGTGTGTGTGTGTATATATATATATATATATATATATATATATATATATATATATATATAGGCATATAACCATATATACATATGCAAAAACAAAAAACCAAAGAACTTATCTGAAGTAAAAACAAAGGAAACACCCATATATATGATTATATATAAGAGAGTGTGTGTGTGTATATATATATATATATATATATATATATATATGTATATATACACACATTGACATATAACCATATATATAGTCATATACCCATACTTATACGAGCAAAGTCAACCACAAATACGAGGACTATTAACTCTAAAATAACTATTAATTCTTATAAATAAACTCAGGTTAGATCTAACCTTATTCAAAAACACCCAAATCTCAAATCACCATAAAGCTTGTAGTGTGAGTTAGACATCCAACCCAAACAGAAGTTAACTATATTAATGATTAAATTATTAGCAGAAACAGAATTAGAATGAATACACCTCTGATTCCGTTCTATCCAGACGAACCAACTTATGATAGTAACTAGCGAATCCAACACATATCTCTGACTGGGATTATACCTAAATCTATAACAATCCCAATATTCAATGCAACTACTGAAAGAACTAAAACAGTCAAAAGTAAATAACCTTAAGATCATATTAAAAATAAAAAATGTTAAATAACAAGAAAAAAATAAATGATCTACGTCCTCCTCCTCAATACTACAAAAACAACATTTGACATTAAAAATTATATTCTTCCTTCTCAAAAGTTCATAAGTATTAAGCTTCTTATGAACGATCAGCCACATAAGAAACTTGGCTTTGGGAGGAGAATTAGCCTTCCATAAAAATTTAAAGGGGTGCAAATATACACCAGAAAAATTAATAAAATTATACATGCTATTGACAGTGTATACTAAACTCTTATTTAAATTCCAACAAATTGTATCACCATTTTCATCTAAATGATACAATGCTAACTTAGCTTTCAGTAAGGCCAATTGCCTTAATAAATCCCCCTCTAATATATTGTTAAAGGACAACTCCCATGGAGGATCTAAATCAGCTCTGTAAACATCTTTAATTAAAGCGTTTTTAAATCTACTAATATTAAAGAGCTTATGAAATTCAATTTTTAGTGGTACACAAGAAATCCAAGCATCATGCCAAAAATAAGCAAGATTACCTGAATGGACTGTCACCTTACAACCTAATTTAAAAAAATCATAACAATTTAAGACGGACTTCCAAAAGTGAGATAACCTATTAAGCCAACCTATACTATTTCCAACAATGAATTCGTCTCTAGAATAATATGCTTTGGAAACAATTAATTTCCATGATGCCTTCACATCAGGGCATCTAAACTTCCATAGCCATTTGGCTATAAGGGAAGAATTAAAATTATATAAGTTAATGATCCCTAGACCTCCCTCTTCCTTTGGTTTACAACACGTTTCCCAGTTAACTAAGCATTTATAGCCTCTACAAGACGGTGTACCATTCCAAAGGTAATTACGTCTGATCCTATCGATCTTCTCTATAACCCAATGAGGAAGACGATGAACGGCCATCTAATATGAAGGAATGACCGATAATACCGAGTTAACGAGAACTAATCTGCCTGCCCTGGACAGAAATCTATTGTTCCAACTTAATAACCTATTATTTATCTTATCAATAATGACTAACCAATCCTCCCTCTTGAGCTTCGAAGGCCTAATCTTAAAACCTAAGTAATCAAAAGGGAACTTCATAACAAAACAGTTTAAGGTGCTAGCCGCCAAAGCCTCAACGTTGTTAAAGTCATTTAGAATCATAACGGCGCTTTTGTCAAAATTAATTCTAAGTCCAGAAAGCATTTCAAAACAGTAAAGAATGAACTTAAGAGCAATAATGTGATTAGGCAAATGGGAAGAAAATAATAATGTATCATCCGCAAATTGAAGGATAGACAATTCATTATTAAATTCTTCATTCCCAACACTACCTAGGACACCTAATCTACCAGCTCTCTTTATAATTCTAGAAAAAACATCAACCGCTAAGTTAACTAAAAAAGGCGATAAGTGATCACCTTGCCTAAGACCCCTCTTGGATTGTATCTTCTTGCCCACTACCCCATTAACCACAATGCTGGAACATCCAGATCTGAGCATTGACAAGATCCAGTTAGTCCACCTGATGCTAAAACCTCTCACAAGACATAATTCACATATAAAATCCCAATCAACTAAGTCAAAAGCTTTCTCAAAGTCTAACTTCAATATGGCACAGGAAATATTATTTTTACAACAAACATTAATGTATTCATGTACCGCAGCTACTCCATCCACTATATTTCGGCCTTTAATAAAGGCAGTTTGGGAACAATCAATAAGATCGTTCATCTTAATACTAAGTCTATTCGCTAGAACTTTAGAAATTATCTTAACAGAGACATTAATTAAGGAAATAGGCCTAAAATCCTTAAGAGAATTAGCTCTCTCCCTCTTATGAATAAGAATGACATTGGCGAAGTTGAAACTACCTAGACGCAAATCACCACTATAAATTTCATTAAAAAGTTCAATAATATCAAACTTTAAAACATCCCAAAACTGCTTGTAAAAAATAACCGAGAAACCATCAGGCCCAGGAGCTTTGTCACTAGGCATATCACAGATAGACTTCCAACTCTCCTGCTCAGAGAAAGGTTTATCTAAATCTACAAGGTCAACCTTAGAATTAGATGGATATATTTCATTCCATCTGACATTTATTCTTCTCTTAATCTTAGTACCAAAAATCTGCACATAATACCTAGTGAAAGCTTCATTTGAATCCTTTTGCAAAGTCAATTCCACATCATCGAAAATAATAGAATGAATCTGATTATCTCTTCTCCTCTTATTCGCCACACTATGAAAAAACTTTGTATTATTGTCCCCCTCCTTAATCCATTGGATACGGGATCTTTGTCTCCACATTATCTCTTCTTTATCTAAAATCTGTTTTAGGTCTTGTCTAAGGTTATAATATCTGTCCTTCTCAGAGGAATTAAGAATCCTAGACTCATTAATTTTATCTAAGTCTAACAACTCACACATTATCTTATCTTTTCTAATTCTAACACTACCAAAAATAAATTTGTTCCAACGCTTTAGAAAAAATCTCAACTTTCCTAGTTTAGCTACAAATATCTTTGCGGAATTACCCTTATACACATTATTAAATTAAAACAAAGACTTCCATTTGACAGTTACCAGATTAATAAAACTAGGATCAAGTAACCACATTTTCTCGAATTTGAAACTCCTACTAATCACAATATTCGACTCACACGTTAGGATAATTGGACAATGATCAGAATGCAAAAAAGGTAAGCCCTTAACTCTACAAACCGAAAATCTATCATCTACCTCAGTACTAATAAAAAACCTATCTAATAGGGCGAACAAAGGACAATCACGAGGGACATTTGACCATGTGAATGATCTATTTGTTAGAGGAATTTCGATCAAATTATTTACTAAGACGAAATCATTAAATTCCTCCATATCAGAGAAATCACCTTCCCGAGGTGATCTCTCTCCTAAAAATTTAGTGACATTGAAATCCCCTCCCACTATCCAAAGATTGGGGAAGAGATTTCTAAAATCAGAACACTCTTCCCATAGTATTCTCCTCTCAATCTTAGTATGGGGTCCATACACATTAGTAATGCCCAAGGAAGAATTATCGACAAGAGATGCTAGAATAATATGTAAAGAATGTGATTTAGGACATTCTTGTACTAATCTGTATTGATTCTCTTTCCATTCTATCATGAGCCCCCCGGCAGTACCGTTTGCCGGAAGACAAACCCAATTACGAATATAAGACCCACCTAATCTAGCATAGAAACTATAATCTGGGTTCTCTATTTTTGTTTCTTGAAGTAAAACAATATCAATGTGATGATCTTTAAAAAAAGTCTTTATTTTAGAACATTTTTTAGGATCATTTAGACCCCTAATATTCCAGCTAACGATCCTCATCTACTCAATGAAGAAACTCTCTCTAGTTCCCTACTCCTAATGAAATCAGAATCTAACTCAAATTCTGTAAAAAAATAAAAGCAGTATCACTGGCAATCTGTAGTAACTGACTAGATGAGAGACTACCTAATGCATAAGGAGAATATTCACTACCATAACCAGAATTCATACCTGAGCCCGAATCCGAATTGCTACTACTAGCATTCGGATTCGGGGACCCACCTCGAAAAGGAGAAGAAAAAGATCTGATCCTAGCACTACGACGAATCAACCCGTACTAGGGATTACTCTCCTGCGTCTTCCCCTCCTTGATGAAGAAGAATGATCAGCAACTCTACTCTGACAGAGGACCATACTAGGCTCAATCACACCAACAGGAGTACTGGGTTCAACATCAAGATCAGAACCGGTTCTAGGCAAATCATACCCCCAAAAAGTCACACCATAACACGGCCTCAAAAATACAGTGCGAAGACTAATGCCCAACATACTGATCAACCCTGAACCATCACCCCTATCCCATGAAACAGTGAGACCACGCACTACAGAATTCGATATTATCAAATCAATACCCAACTGACCACCATCTTCATTTACTGTACCATTAACATCAAGTGGTACTACATCCATACCACTCCTTTTACCAGAATACTGATGCAAATCTGAATATCCATGTCCCCCTCTACATTCACCCCCGACACCCAAATGATCATTTCTGTCCTTATTTTTACCACCATCAGTATTCACTACAGTTCTCGATATTATCAAATGACCACCATCTTCATTTACTGTATCATCAACACCAAATGGTACTACATCCATACCACCCCGATTACCAAAATACTGATGCAAATCTGAATATCCATGCCCCCATCCACATTCTCTCCCAACACCCAATTGATCAGTTCTGTTCATACATTTATCATCAACAGTATTCACAGCAGTACTCGATTGACCACCATCTACAATTACTGCTCCATTAACTACAACCATACAATCCCGTTTTCCAGCATTCTGATGCAAATCTGAAAATCCATGCCCCCATCCACATTCACTCCCAACACCCAATTGATCAGAACTGTCCATACATTTACAACCATCAATATACACAACAGTACTCGGTTGACCACCATCTTCAATTGCTGTTTCATTAACATCTGATGGTACTACAACCATACAATCCCGTTTTCCAAAATACTGACGTAAATCTGAAAATCCATGCCCCCAATCACATTCACTCTCGACATCCAATTGATCGGTTCTATCCATACTATTACTAACCAAATCAGTGGAGTAATTGAACATCAAATCCTTCCTTCCAGAAGTACTATCCCCAAAATTAGTGCAACAAATAACTTGTCCGTTAACCTGCCTTCTCCATTTGACTCGACCAACTCTAAACCCTTTTTTATGAAATGCAGAAGAACACTGAGATGTACCATCGCTAATTACTGTGTCCGACAAAGTTGTAGAGTCACCAGAAACTGCCTTAACACTCTCCTCTATATAGTTTTCTAATACTTCAAAGTTGTTCGAGAGCATAATGTCGTCGGCCACATTCCAGTTCACTGCATTAACTGAACTGGAATTCAAAACTCCTACATCATCAACCCCAACATAACCACTCATATCTATCAAGTCATCCCCTGACATTAAATCTTTTATCCTCTCCTCCTTGCTGACCAAACTATCGGAAAAACAGTAGCCCTCATCATGACCCATACACCATAACACAACAGGATCATACAGCAAAGGATCCACTCGCCACATCCCCCAAATATATCCTGCCGAACTCTCCAATACCTCATCAATAAACTTCCCATCATCCTTGACCATGTTCGAATACTCAGCCTGACCGAAGTCCTTCTGTGGCTTATTACCCAGATTTAATGTATTTTCATATACCGAATGGTTAATATCATCATTAGCTAGAAAATACTTAAAAGCAACAGCTTTCCTCTCGCAATTAATGATGGTGTTAATGACGTCAAAATGGTTCAGTATCTCACTCATAATCGAACAAGCTTTCCTTTTATTATTGGACCATGAATCCTCATATACCCTACGAAACTTTAAGAGGTTTATACAAAAATACATAGCATGGTCTTTTCTTGCTAACGGCTGAGGCAAAGGAGGGAATACAACATGCCTATCAAACCTTTTATCCAAAACAATTCCATCAACAAGACCCTCTAAGTGCCACCCTAATAACAATAACATATACCCCCCATCATTCACTTTATCAGAAAAATCTGAATTATAAAGGTCCGATAGTGAAATAATATTCAGACATATTCTCGAACGGTTAAATTGCAGTATGTCTAGAATTGATTTTCCTCTAAGCCTTACTGGACAATTAAACTTCCGATGACCCAAAACTCCACAGTTGAAGCAACGTAATCCATTACGACAATCCTTCGCTAAGTGAGAAAAATCTCCGCATTTAAAACACTTACAATCACTATTCTTTTTATTAAAAAAAGAATTATTTGTCGTAGTGTAATTCCAATCTGAAATAAGAGTATTATTTCTCACCATGTCAGCATAAGAAGAAGGATTAGAGGGATACGGTAACACAATACCTAAAAAACCATCATTCTGATGAGCAGCACCTTCTGCATTTAAATTTGAATTACGCAAACCATCTTCAATCGGCTGAAAAACTCTAGGTTTCTCCAAACTCATCGACCCTTCTTGATTTTGTTGCAAGCATATGTTGAAACCTTCTTTCCTCAAGGCAAAATCCGACGAGTTGACATTAGGAACATTAGAAGCTTTATCTTTTAAAGAAAACCTTAATTGCCTCCTGCATCCACTCGCAATATGGCCTAACCCACCGCATTAATAACATCGTTCAACTGGTTTAGCATTGAACGTCAAGATTGGGCGAGAAAATTTTGCCCTAAACCTCTTCCCATACTGATTCGAGAAATAATTTGGGCGAGGTTTGATCCAAGAAGAGAATACAGAATCAGTCGCCATTCTTTTTTCGATGTTAGTTATAAAGGGGAAGTGTATTGCATTAATTATATCAAAATGAACTTCTGTAGAGGAAGACTGGTAATATATATGGAATTTAAAAGGCTTTTGTCGTTATTCCATTTATATTATTGGTCAGATACGGAAATTGACATAGATTATATATCAATCTGTTTTTCCGTGAAGATTCCATTTTTATGGAAGAGGATTTGGGTTTAATGTGAACCGTGTTTTAAATGACATTGGTTCTTTAACCTAGTTAAAATACATGATTACATGTCTGACATTGATTCCTTTATACCATATTCGTTGATCTTTGCTAAATATATATCTATTTGGTGGTGGAGAATTTATTCTCTTGCTTAACACGCTTCTCTGAGACGTATGAGCTTAGAGGTTATATATAGGCAAAAATCAATGGTACAGTGTAGATTAACGATGCGACATGTTAGATTTTCCAAAGTTAAATAATCATTAATCTTGATTTTTGGAAAGATTAAAACTAAGTGGAGTTTTAGTGAATCTTTAATTAGATTGAAATGTGAATTGATAATTTAAATTATCAAGTTTGGAAAATGATGGAGAATGGAGTATCACCGGTTTTACTCCTAGCGATAGCTAAGTATTTAATTAGATTTGAATGGGAAATGGTAATTAATTTTACCGATAACACCATGGTGTTAGATATGGAGTATTACCAGTTTTGCTCCATGGGATGAAAAGGTTGGGATTGGGAAAAAACAAATAATTACTTCGGTAAGGTGCGCTAATCCCGACTAGTTAATAAACCTTAATTTGGTTTAGAATTGATATCCAAAGGAAGATTAAAGAGTAAATTTAAAAAAAATTATCTTTGATAAAATTAATGGGAACCTTTCCCAAAGTAAATGAATATTTGAATAAAAGGAATATTCTGGATTGGAATGAGGCGTATGTTGTATTTTTGTAGCACTTGTTTATTATATACGCGAGTTATTCGGAAAGGTCGGGTTTATACCCATTCTGAATAACAGATTCGACGATAAGTCGATGATGAAGATGGGGGTTGAAGACCGGAGGTCTTCACATCGTTTGGATGATTACTGATGTCTTGATTGGGTTGTACACCCAAGACAAGGTAATAAGTGGTGATCGTCCAGACGTACTTGGAGATCGACCGGATATGCGAGGACCTCTCTCATGTATTTGACGTATGGGATGAGGAATAAAGTGCCTCCGGTTTCGTTCAAACCCAGAAAGAACTAGTAAGTGGATGTGTGTCTGACATTGGATTTTATTCTGTGTTGATTGATTTTATTAAATATATATCTGTTTAGCTGTAGAGAATTTATTCTCTTGCTTAACGCCGTTCTCTGAGACGTACTAGCTTAGAGGTTATATATCGATAGACATCAGTCGCATGGCGTGAATTGCCTGTGTGGCATGCTGAGATGCAAATGATCAAGGCTTCTGTTGAAAAGCAGAGTCTTGTGGTTGATGATCAAAGCATGGCTTTAATATAGCATTGCTTTGTATATAGCGTTAATTCGCAAGCCTCACACCTCGGTATGAGTCAAAAACGGGATAAGGGACCCAAGGAGGACATGATGTTTCTTTCTAGCTATGGGTGGTGTCATGGTATGGAGCCCAGATATTTATTATATTTTTACCTATGTGGTTGTTGGAATCGAGGCGCCTCGGATATATCGGTTACTACGTAGCTGATGGATATAGGTCCTATAGGACCGAGAAACATTTATTCAGGAATTGCCAATCCTCGAACGTAAGAGAGGACCGGCCTTGGAGGATCCAAGGTTCTTCTACGGGAGATCCTGAGGCATTTGCTAGAGTGTCTCGAAGCCGGTGAGGAGTACATCCCTGCCTCGACTCATGACGGAAATCCAATTTCCAATACGTGACATTTTGGCTTTGATTGTAGAGCCTAGTATTGGCGACATGTTATATGGTACCATGCCTCTATGATTGATACATTTATGTTTGAAGTTTTTTTATATACTATGCACTTATAATAGTATTAAATGATTTGTTTTAAACGTACCAAGCATGCTTGGCAATTATAAGGGAAAACCCTATCCTCTGGCTTGCGTTGCATTGTGTGATGGGACCTGGGTCTTATAATAGCTTCATTTTTCCAAAAAGCATTGCGCTGTTTGTTTTATGCACTAGTATTCTTGGGAGGAAACCCGTTCTGTAACGACCTGTATTTTTAACGAAAAATAAATAATTTATTTAATTATTTAAAGGAGGGTTTGGTAATTTAAAGTGACCAGAATTAAATAATATTGAATATTTAATTAATATAATAATTAAATAATATATTTAAATTCCAGAATAGCGGAAATAGTAGAATTCACAATATTGTGTGAATTGGATTATTCAGAATATATAATTCAGATTAGAGTTGAATTATATTAACGAATATATTATATAAACGACAGTTGAACGTATAATTATATTATAATTATATTCGAGCTTGAAATGGCGTGGCAGTTCGTAATTTGGCGATCCAAAATTTAAACTAGTATACAGAATCCATTTTAAATCGGATTTCTGTGAAATAAGAAATGTTCGGAGCTGGTGAAGTATATTTTTCTAATGGAAGAGCAAAATCGAGATTTCATTGTGTAGATTTTGAGTTATGTCCAAATCCAATTTTTGAAAAGTCGCTATGGAATTCCTTTATAATTTATAACGATTTATTTGTATTATAAAAGGATTTTTAATATAAAATGGGTATCGATTCAACACTGGATTTGAAATATCGAGTTATAAATTCAAACATGAATATTCTAGAGGTGTATGATATTCTATTGTGAATATATACGATAATATTAATTTATTAATATTAAATTTAATTATTTTTAAATATATTAATATTTAAATGGATATATTTAGAGCTGTAAAAATAGCCATTTTTGCAAACGACCTCCGTTTTCGATGAAATAAATTTTATTGGATCCGAAATATTAAATTATTGTTACATTTCAATTTCCATGATTTTTGGAGTCAGTATGTGACCGTACTGATTTTTAATGTGAAAAATAGTTGATAATTTGACGTTTAAAAATACGCTGTGTGAGCAAACGAAGTCGGAATTTGACGAAACCAGTTTCGTTGGGTCTGTAATGTCGAACTGTAGCTGCATGCCCATTTTCATGATTTTTGAATGTTGTATGTGATCACACGAATTTTTAAACAACAAAACAAATAGCGGTTGATTATAAATAAATATAATATTCAAATATAAAAATATTAAAATCCTCCTACAAAATACCCTTAACATTCTAAACTTAAATCTCATTTTATCTCTGGTCAAAACACTTGCGCCGCGACCAGGAAGAATTTCAACAGTGAAATTCAAAGTTTGAAAATCCATATAAACTCCAATAAAATTCCACAAATCATGAAACTAACATATATGAGTTGTTGGGATGAAGAGCTTCAATATAGTATGGGTTTTATGTGGCTCGACATCATATTCGCATGTTGAGAATTCAGCAGCGAAAGCTAGGGTTCAGGATTTGGGGATCTAGAAGCATTGATTCAAGTTTTCATTACTATTTTTGGGATCAAGAAGAAATTCCGCACCTGGTATGAAAATTTCGTGGGTTTCCAGATGAAAAAGGGTCGACGTGTTTTCCTGTAGCAGCAATGAGAAACCGGATGTCGCAATCATGAGGAGAAGGTCAAATTGGGCGTAGTGATGATGGAATGGTGTGCTTCGAGAAGGAGAATTCAATGAAGTTGGTTTGGAGCTTTACGGTGGAGGAAAGGAAGAGAGCTTTAGAGATGAAAACTGGACATGGCGCGTTGAATACTGGTGCGGGTTCAAGCAGCAATGAAGTGGAAGAAATGTATATGGATAATATCTAATGGTAACGATGTGGATTTAAAAGTAGTTAGGTTAATTAACCATTATTTAAATTTGAGTGATCGAAAATGGATTGTGAACAGGAGAATTCTCATGTTTCACGGCCTGGGAGAAACGAACGGGGAAGAAGTAAATGAGGAAATCATTAATAGCTTTTAAATGAGGTTAAGGAAGGTAAATACAGTAATTAAAAATGATAATATAATTAGTTTAATTATATGTTGATATTAAATCATTTAAATCTTGTAATGACTGTAATTTTGTCATACGTTATCCAAATTCAGCGAAACAGGACCCATTGGGATCGTATGAACGAGTGCTACACAATGAAACTGACTGGGAGTGAATTGGGGCTCGTTACAATTTATAGCGAAATAAATTGTCTGTCTGAATCAACCGATAGTTATCGTTATTTAACGATGACCGTCCAATGTGAGTAAATCTCACTAACTCTGTACACTTTATATGTTTATAAATATAATCTAGTATTGATAAATGATGATTGATTGCTGTGTGTTGATTGTTTGGTTGAATTGCTGATTTATTGGTTGAATATAGATAACGATATATATATAAATCGTTAATCAAATATTGATTCTGTTTATCCAAATATTTCATATTGAAATGAAATCGATGTTATTATATTGTTTAACATTTGTGGATGCAGGGAAACAGGTTGGAGGTTCCAATTGGATTCCTTAATATTTATAATACTATTTGTTTTCATATATTGTGATATATGATCTGTGATTGATTATGATGACACTGGTCATGTTATTTGGTATTTCAAATACCATATGAAATACTGGAATGTAAAAAGGAAATTTTCAAAGTGAATATTAAAAATGAAATATTTATATATAAAATGAATAGAATTATATAAAAGGATTTATATAACATGAATAGAATTATATAAAAGGATTTATATAAAATGAATAGAATTATATAAAAGTATTTATATAAAATAAATAGAATTATATAAAAGGATTTATATAGAATAAATAGAATTTTATAAAGGGAATTATAAATGAGATTTAAGTGTTAGTAATAAAAAGGAGATTTGTATGAATAACTCTGCAAATAAAAATATAAATAGAATTTAGGTTTGAGATATTGTTTTTAATAACGTATATTTTCTAATTTTAGAGAATAAGGAATTTATGAATATATGGAAACGATAAATGGAAAATTGGGAAATGAAATGATGATTGATCGGTAAGATTTCCATTTGGTAATACGACCGTTGTTTTGTACACATGTTTTCCTTTGATAGTTAAATCACCGACTATCAAAGATTTTGACTATTTCCGTTGTTAATACGGAGAGAACGGGATCAGATATATTACCTGAAAACCACTCCATATGGCATTAGCATTGCGAATTAAATAAGATGAAGATAATTGAAGACGGAGTTATACAAGGGCTGTTCAGTAAATCCTAGGTAGAAATTGCCTAAGATGGATTTACAGAATAGTACCTTCGGTCTGCCCAGTCCCAGGACGACCTGTATGGAAGAATGTCTGACAGAGTATATTTAATAGATCGCGTAAGTTGATCTCTTCAAACGTATTTACGTTTGGTGGCGAAGGAATTCGTTTCTCTTAGCTGTATACCTGTGGTATTTTTGGTGGCGGGTATGACGATGTGACATTCAAAGTAAATAAAGGTGTGACCTGTACATTTTGGCCTCAAGCCTCACAAACCGGAATGGTATAAAATCGGTTAGGTCACATAGCTAAGTGGTTAGCTGCCAATTAGGGTGTATTGTCACCTGATCCGGAGAAATTCCATTTTACTTTTATAATCTTTTTCGATGATGTCCCTTTCGGGAAACAGTTGCTAATCCCAACTGTTGGTGATAATACATTCGGTACACTCAAGCGAAATGAGTGATCGGTCATGTTTAGCCTGGATTACAAGATGTTCTTGTTGAATCCGGTGTATTCCTCTCTATAGATACACTTTCGCAAGGTGGTCCCATACCTTGCCAGTTGGAATTTATTAACCAATAAGCGCCTGCGGTTTTTAATTATATATTATGTATGTGGAACGTGAGATGAAAGCATTCTGCTAGATGATTATTATATTGTGGTTGATAGGCACTATTATAATATCCAAAGAGTTTTGATATAAAGATTATCGTTTCTTTCAAAAGGATTTTTGAATGATTGAATCAAGTGTTTTGCATTCTCATAAGGGAAAAACCCGTTCCGTGTTATACGGCGTGGTCTTATGAGATATCGTTTATTTTATCAAACTGTTTTAAATTGCTTTACTCACACCAGTCCCATGAATGACCCGAAGTTTATTTTGTTTTGTTTTACCCTAAACTCTGGGTGCCTAAATTTGTACGGGCAGTCAAGTAGTCAGGTTTTACAGATATACTTGGAGAGCTTGTAGCAGGAGGCTTCAGGATTATATAGCTATTGTTTATTCCGCTATGTTGTAAGTGTTGTACTCTGATAATGTTACTGCATACATATACAGATTTTATTTCAAAGATATGTTATCTATTATATGTTGTTCGTTCCGCTGTGAGATTTGTGTTACTGTGATGTTATTGTATGTTCTTCTTCTTCTATTCTAATTTTCTATCTTACCTATTCTCACCCTCTAACTTCTTTCATTAACTATCTGGTATTTCCGATGCTTGGATAGTCGACATTGAGTTTATGTCGATAACCAGGATCGCGAAAACCCGGGTCATTACACGTTCCGTGTTATACGGCGTGGTCCCTTGATTTGCTTTATTTTTAAAGTAAAGATTTAA
This sequence comes from Allium sativum, assembly GCA_030737875.1. Lineage (NCBI taxonomy): Eukaryota > Viridiplantae > Streptophyta > Magnoliopsida > Asparagales > Amaryllidaceae > Allium > Allium sativum. Next base: position 181,644,605 of record CM060921.1, read on the forward strand.
TAACTATTTTTGTTCTCACACCAGTCACATGACTGACCTGGAGTTTATTGTTTTAACCTAAACTCTGGGTGCCCCTAATTTCCACGCGGACAGCTAGTAGTTTTGGTTTTGCAGATATTTTATTCACAGGATCCTGGTTTACAGCTGTAGCTATATTCGAAACGCTCTGTATCCGTGTATTTCTTTCAGTTGTGTTTTGTATTATTTTCCGCTGCATAGTAATTTGTAAATCTCTGACATTTATCAAATGTATATTATTTGTTCATATTCTATATATTCTTATACTTGAATGTAAATTGTTGTAATAGCAATGAAACGTTCTTCTATTTGTGTTCTGATTTGTCGTGTTCTCAGACAATCTGTTCTTTCTCTTCTTTTCGGAGACCGGGGAAGTCTAGGTCGGTATATTGGATTTAATATCCGAAAACCACTGTGTATAGGCATAGGCGTTGCTAATTAGATTTGCTGAAGAAATTGGAGAAGGAGTGAAATGCAAGGGCTGTTTTGTTTGTCGAAACCCTGGATAACTTGTATGGACGAATGTAAGACAGAGTATTCATAACAGATCACATAAGACGATCTTTTCGAGATATTACGTTTGGTGGTGGAGGAATTCATTTCTCTTAGATTTTGTACCCATAATATTTTGGGAAGATCAACTAGTGATTTGACGGGTTTGACGATGTGGCATTCAAAGTGAATGGTGGCCAGATGTTCTGAAATATTTATGTAGCCTCAAACCTCACAACCGGAAAATGAAAAAAATCGGGCAAGTAGCATGGCTAGTTGGGTCATTCCCAAGCAGGGTACATTTGTCACCGATCTAGAGAAAATTCATTATTTATTCTTCTTTCGATTCTATATCTTACGGATTACGGTTGGATGGCCGACAACGTGGGTGACAATATGTTCGCTACACTCAAGTTAAATGAGTGGACGGTCATGTGTGGCCGGGTTACAAAATGTTCTTCCTAAACCCCAGTGTATCCCCTCTAGAGTATGTTGATCGGGAGGTGGTCCTATACCTTGTCATAGTTGGAATCCAATCTCCAATAAGCATCATGCGGTTTTTGATTTTACACTACGTATGTGGAGCGTGAGATGCAAGCGTTTTGCTATTTGATTATTTATTTTTGATTAGACATTATTATAATATCATTGGATTTTGATATCCAAAATGGTTTGGTTATAGTAAGGTAAAAAAAACCGTCCGTGTTTATATGTGGACCGGTCTTACCATTATCCTTCTCTTTCGAAAAGAAATTCAAAGTTAAACAATATGGTTGGAGTTTACTCACAACAGTCCCATGACTGACCCAGAGTTTATTCTGTTTGTTTTCCCTAAACTCTTGGGTGCCTAAATTTGTATGCACAGTCAAGTGTTTCAGGATTTTACTGATACACTTGGAGGATCTTAAAGCAGGAGTCTTCGTCGTTATTTATTTTAGAGTTATTTCCGCTATATCAAATATTGTATTGTGCTCCGATGATGGTATGTATATATGATACAAAATTTTGTATTCAAAAGATTATGTTATATAATATATTTTATTCGTTACTCTGTGAGATTCTGATTTTTTTTGTTCTATCTTCTATATATTTTTATTTCTTTAACCCTAATGACTCATATTTCTATGCTATTTGTGTTGGACGGGTGTTGTTTTAGTCAACCCAAATGGTATGGATTTACGGGCCATCACATGCATAGATCAAAGCTTTTGTTGAAAAGCAAAGCTTTGTGGATGATGATCAAAGCACGACTTTCATATAGCATAGCTTTGTGTATAGCGGTAATTCGCAAGCTTCACTCCCTGATATGAGTCAAAAACGGGAAGTGGGACCATGGGGGGATATGTGTTTTTTTTTCTTGCTATAAGTAGTTCCATGGTATGGATCCCAATCATATTTACTTATGTGGATGTTGGATAGCAAGGCGCCACAGATATGATCGTAAAAGGCCCAAATGGTCGACGTACTGACCAGATTGTACGTCCGATAGGACTGGGAAAGGCATGATTAAGGCATAAATAATCAACATCGTGGTGACTAACCGGCCTTGCCGATCCAATGTCGCCCAAGTGTGTGATATTGGGCATCTCGCTAGAGATGGATCGAATTCGATGAGGAGAGATCCCTTGCCTTGACTCATTGATGGAATCTAATTTCCAACACGCGTGTTTTCGGTTTTATAAGTAAACCTATAAGGTGACATAGTAGGATGGGGTATTGTGTCTTCTATGATTGATATATTCATTCGAAGTTGTTTTATACCTCGTGCACTTATAATGATATCAAAAAAATATTTTTTAAAGCGTACCAAGCATGTTTGGCCATTATAAGATAAAACTCTATCCTCCGTCTTGCGTTGCATTGTGTGATGGGACCTGAGTCTTATAACGGCTTTATTTTCAAAAAATCATTGTGTTGTTTGTTGTTGTTTCAAGCTTTTGTATTCACATGGAGTAAACTCGTTCCATGACATGCGACGTGGTCTCGTGATTTACCCTATTTTAAAGTCAAGTTTTAATAACTGTTTTAGCTATAACACCTGTCCCATGACTGACCTGGAGTTTGTTGTTTCCACCTAAACTCTGAGTGCCCATATTTGCCACACGGGCAGTCAGTAATTTTGGTTTTGCATATCTTTTCTTTTAATAGGATCTTGGGTTACGGCTGGAGATATACTATGCAAAGCTTTGTATCTGTATAATTCCTTCTGCTGTGTTAGTTGATGTTTTTCCGCTATGCATTATATGTATACATTTTTATTTTTGCTACATTGTTGTAATTTATTCTCTGATATTTATTTTTCCACTGTGTATTTATTCGTACTCTGATATTCTTGTACTCTGATGCAATATTGTTGTAATAACAATTAAAAGTTCTCTTGTTTCATGTTCTGATGCGTAGAGTTCTCAAACAATCTACGTTCCCATTCGGTCAAGCCCGGCAGGGGGTTTCGGGTCGTGTCATCTTGGTATCAGAGCTTTCGTTTATAAAGCTCGAGAACGAGACATATTAGATGTGGCGGCCCGCCCCGCACCAACCGACATTTCCCATGAAGTGCGCTGTGCCAATGCCCAACTAGCACGGGACGTTCGCCAAAGAAAGGAAAAGACAGAAATTCGAACTAACAAGGAACCTGTACAATGTCTCACAACACATGGGATAAAATATAATAATAACATAACATTGACATAAAACAGGCAAGATAATGCATAAGTTAAAAAAACTAAACCATCATAGCAGCGGAATCCAAAATACAGCTCATGATCTAAACCATCATTATTACAACTTCTTTAACTATCTCTAAAGCAAAATAGGAAGGTACACTACTAATGGCCAAAGTAGTGACCAACAACAACACAGGGAGAATATATATATATATATAATACGTGGGAGCCTCCTACTCGTCTTTGGTATAGCTTCTCGTGCATAATCACCTGACCTGTCTCTATTCTGCCTGTTTAAGAGCACCCAGAGTAATAAGAAGGGACATAAAACTCTGGGTCAGACAAAAGTTTGGTATGAGCGATAAGCAGCAAAATAGAACAATAACAAGTATACATAACCATACCTGAACGTGGACCTGCAACCAAAGAGTTAGCACAACAAGATGTACAATACTCTAAGATGACACTAACATATGGTGTAAAGATACGAGGGAGGGGTGTGCATGTCATGGTGATAGCAAACATCAAACATAGCAATCATCCTCACATCTCTCACTCAGTGCGTAAAGCATACGATATCTACTGCTTTGATCACCCAACTCTTTGTTACGATCACTCTGCCCCATGGAGTGATTACGGCTCCACTACACTGATCTGTAACCACTAATACTTTTGCTATGTCCACTCCGCCCCATGGAGTCATGAAAACTCCACTGCACTGGCTCGTAGCCCAACTACAATCACTTTGCCCTATGGAGTCATGATAACTCCGCTGTACTGATCCATAGCCAATATCCGACTCAGTGGTGAGTCAAAGCAATAGACATCGATAACCCCTTTGCACAAATCTCGTAGCAAAGTCCAACTCACGAAGTTAACTCGTTGGTTTCCATCAGGATCCTGAGTGCCCACTTCCTATTTGGACTACCTTTGCATCTCGGGTTTTGGTCATCATCCCAATTCGTGACTCTTTCGTTTCCATTCAGTTCAGTTCATACCCTAAGCCATGCCTCAGTTTAATGCTTAAGTCCTCAGCTCGGCTCGCGGCTCATAGATGCTCCAGTTCATGACTCATGGTCGGCTCGTGACGACCTCGTGCTCCGGTTCGTGAGCATGCTTCTCGGTTCGGGCTCGCGTAGTGGAGCGACTCCTGGCACAGGCGGTTCGTAGGGAATGGTCCGGTTCGTGGTACCTAGGCACGATCGGGTCGTGGAGCTCAATGGCGGTCGTGGTGCACTTCTAGGCGTCGTCTCGTGAATACTAGTTCGTGGTTCTATTTCCTTGTGGCTCATGGGTGCTTCACGATCGGGGATCGGGTCGTGATGTGCTAGTCAAGAACGGAATGACCAATTTCCTACAACTTCTTCCCACAAGCTATTTACGCCATACGACGACGTTTTTGACCAATCTAATTTTTCTATGCAATCACAAAACATTCCAGACAGTCATAGCAACTTGTATAATCGACCATTAACACCAAATAACAATTTAACATGTCAATATGGATCAAACATACCCAAAACCCATGTTTTTCCCTTAATCCCCTTAATCATGATTTAACCATACGATTAGCAAAACTTATCCAAATTAGCCCAAATTTCTATCAGAGGCTTAAAATAATATTTAAGAATTTCTAAACATTTTTCCAGAACTTAATCATGTAAAATTTTCGTTAATTAACACTAATCACCCCTAATTTGCCGTAATTAATGAAAAACAATGCAAATCACTCACCTTAGCCAAAATATAAACTCGGATCTGAAATTATTCTTTAAATGGCATGAATTCCAGTGCTTTGCAGCAGCCCCAACTCTGATTTTCCACTAGACTTCCTTGATTTGGTGTAGATTAAGCTAATACGCGATCAAACGGTGATTTGAGATGAATTTAGAAAGTGGAGACCATTATCAGGGTTGAAGAGAAGTAAGTGGCGGTTGGAAAATGACAAAGAAAAGGTTTCTCTAACCCTAATCAGCCCTTGTATAGCTCTAATCCCGAAATCCCCCTATGGGCCTAGCTGCTAATCACCCGATTAAGCCCAATTAAGTTGTTTTCACCTTCTAAATCTTAATTCAGCCATATCTCCTAAAGGGTAAGTCCGTTTGATAAGTGTGATCACTCTATGGAAAGGTAAACCATCATTCGAATCTAATGGAAGTGGTTTTAGGTCAAAAATCCTTACCAATCAAAAGTTATAGGTGAAATAAGATTCGCCAAGGGAAAAATGGTCATTTAAAATCGGCAAAAATTGTCAACATGGGAAATGATCCCAATAGTCGTTCCCCAAAGTTACACGACTACAAGACATCATACGAAAAAGAAATAAATATTCTACGATCTTTCGATACGTAGAATGCGGGTCGTTACACTTTCCCTCCTTAAGAAATTTCGCCCTCGAAATTCCCTAATTAAAGCATACAATGGATCCTGCATGCCTAATAGCCATTTACAAACAATCAAACATACATTACAAACACATCAAGTCTATCCTAACATGCAGAATAACTAAAACACAATTTAAAATCTTACTGGGCAAAGAGTTGTGGATACGATTCCCCTATGCTCTCCTCTGTTTCCTAAGTACAATCACTCTCATTCTCGTCCCACTGAACCTTGACTGGTTTCACCGCCTTCCTTCGAAGTTGCTTCGTATCACTCTCGACAATACAGATCGGCTTGCGGTTCCCAACCGCCTCAGGTTCTACATCGATGTCATCCAACTGATCCGGTGAAATAGTCATATCGGGGTCGTGCACAAACTTCCTTATCTGGGAAACATGAAATACGTTATGAACTCCCGCCATCTCGTCCGACAACTCAACTTTATATGCCAAATTCCCAACTTGCTCGAGAACTGGGAATGGACCGACAAATCTTGGTGCTAACTTGCTTTTCCTACCAAATCGAATCACGCTCTTTAACGGATAAATATTGATAAACACCAAGTCGCCAATGGAGAATTTTAAATCCCTTCTCCTCTTATCAACATAACTCTTCTGCCTATCCTGAGCAGCCTTCATTCGCTCTTGGATAACCTTAATCTTGTCTGATGTTTCTCTTATCACATCTGGCCCAAGCACAAACTTCTCACTGGTTTCTAACCAACATGATGGTGAGTTGCATGGTCTCCCGTATAAAGCTTCAAATGGAGCCATACCAATACTGGACTGATAACTATTATTATATGCAAATTTAACTAGATGCAAATGGTCATCCCATGACCCTCCAAAATCCAATATATAAGCTCTCAAGAGATCTTCTAACCCTCGATTCACCCTCTCTGTCTGACCATCGGTTTGAGGATGGTACGCGGTATTGAGATGTAATTATGATCCTAAAGCCTCTTGTAAGCCCTTCCAAAATCCACTAGTAAACAACGGATCTCGGTCACTCACAATACCTTTGGGTACTCCATGAAATCTCACTACCCATTTCATATATAGTTCTGCTAACTTAGTTGCTGTTCTATTCGACTTGACAGGCATAAACCTTGCACTCTTGGTCACTCATTCCACAATCACCCAAATGCTATCATGGCCCAATCTATTCCTTGGTAACCCATCAATGAAATCCGTTGAGACTTGTTCCCATTTCCATTCTGGGATTTCCGATGGTTGCAACAAACCACTAGGCTTCTTTTGCTTGGCTTTAACTAGCTGGCAATTCATGCATTTGGATATAAACTTCCCAACGTCTCTTTTCATTCCTTCCCAGTAGTAGGTCTGCTTCATGTCTTGATACATTCTGTTACAACCGGGATGTATAGTCAGTTTTGAGCGATGGCATTCTCTAAGCACTTCATCTCTCAATCCACTGACACTGGGTACAACCAGTCTCCCATTCTTTCAAAGCCATCCATCTCGATCAAGCCCATACTTGTTCATCTCCTTACCGTTGATACCCATTTCTAACTTGGAGATGATTTCTAGTAGGTTAGGATTGTCCCTTTGACAGGAACCAATCCGCTCAACCAGAGTGGGTCTGATCGTCGAACTTGCTAACATTTCTGGATCCAATTCGCACCTTGGTCTGAAATCATACCCAGTGATATACTCCAGTTGCTTCCACTCAAGAAACATAGCCCCTAAATTGGCATGTCTTATACTTTATGCGTGCATTGCCCTTTCCTGTGTATATGCGATATCGAAATCATAGGAAGCCAAGAATTCTAACCGCCTTTGCTGTCGGAGATTTAGATCCTTCTGAGAGAAGAGATACTTTAACGATTTTTGATTGGTAAACAACTCGAATCTTTCTCTAAAGTGATAATGTCTCCACATTTTCAACGCAAACACGATTGCTGTTAATTCCAAATCGTGGGTAGGGTATCTTTTCTCATGCGGTTTCAGTTGCCGACTTGCATAAGCTACAACCCTACCTCCTTGCATCAATACAACACCTAGTCCGGTACCACAGGCATCTGTGTATACCGTCATCTCTTCATTCCCTTTAGGAATGACTAACACTGGCGCACACGTCAACTTTTCCTTTAGACTCTTGAATGCATTTTCACACCTTTCGTCCCAAATGAAAGCTTGATTCTTCTTAGTCAACTGAGTTAACGGTGCCGCTATCTTGGAGAAGTCTTATGATAAAATAACAATAATATCCAGCTAACCCCAAGAAACTTCCTAAGTCTGTTGCATTCTTGGGCGTAGATCAATCTTGTACCGTAGCCACCTTCGCAGGGTCCACGGCAATACTATTCTCTGAAACAACATGCCCCAAGAATCTCACTTCCCTCCTCCAGAAGTGACACTTTGAAAATTTCGCTTTCAGTTGGTGTTTTCTTAACACCTCCATCACTACTTTCAAATGTCCCTTGTGTTCTTCCTCTGTCCTCGAATAAACCAAGATATCGTCTATGAACACAAGAACAAACTTATTCAATTGATCTTGGAATACTCTATTCATAAGATCCACAAAATATGTTGGTGCATTGGTCAACCTGAATGGCATAACCAACCACTCGTAGAATCCAGACGGCGTCCGAAAGGCCGTTTTAGGAATACTCTCAGCTTCCACCCTAAGCTGATGGAAACTTGTCGCGATATCCAACTGGGAGAGCACTCGCGCGTCACTTAACTAATCAAACAAATCATCTATCTACGGTAGAGGATACTTATTCTTCCTCGTCACCTTGTTCAACTTGCGGTAGTCCACACACAATCAAAGGGAGCCATCTGCCTTGGTAGCAAACACAACTGGTGCCCTCCACTCGGAGACACTTCTTCTGATAAATCCCTTCTTCAAAATATCGCTTACTTGCACCCCGAGCTCTCGCTGCTCCCTTGGTGCCATACGACGAAGTGGCATTCACTATAGGTCTGGCATCTTTCACTAAATCAATACGGAACTCAATCTCTCGGTGTGGGGGAAGTCCGCTCACTTCCTCGAAGATATCCGGATACTAGCAAACAATGGGAATTCCTGCAGACTCGTCCTACGTGATGTCGAGGGAATTTAGAAAACTAGCCATTACCTCATCACTAGGTAGGCCACCAAACACTACCATCCGCCCATCATCCGCCCTAATAGTCACAAAAAATCCCTCACAGCCTACCACCACCTCGTACCTTAGAGCCAAAATAATGCCAAACCCGGTAAAGCCCAAAACAAAGAAATCACAAGCAAATATACATCCATGACTCGATAATACCATATTACGATAAATCATACTAAGGCTAATCGAACCACCGATCGGGTTCGTCACAGTTAAAGGTCTATCGACCATCTCGGGTTCTGTAACGTCCCGCATTTTTATCGGTTTGTATTTGAATATCTAAATCAGTTTAAATATTAAATTCGTAATATAAGTGGATTTATATATTAATCAAAACAAAGTTGAACGTATATAAATATATATTAATTATAATCGAGCCCATAACATCGCGGCAGTTCGTAATTTAACGTTCTAAACTTCATCTGGGTGTACATGACCCATTTTAAATCGAATTTCTACAAAACAAGAAATGTGGGAATTTGTTGAACTGTATCTTTCTAACAGAAGTGAAAAATCAAGATTTCGCGTTATAGATTGTGAATTATATCCAAATCAAATTTTCAAATAATCGTTATGGAATCGTTCATCGACCGTAACGGTTTATTTGATATAACTGCATATTGTATTCGAATTTGGAGAAGATTCTTTTGAGACGTAGTGATAATTTAATTTTTAGGATTTTACTGTAATTTTTAATTAATTAAATACGTAACTTTTTATTTAGAGTATTTGCACCCTATATCATCATTTGAGGTTCCAAAATATGAGTTAACCTATCGTATTATTATATTTCTAGGATCGGGACACCTCGCTCGTGTAAACAGTATTTTTATTTCTGTCCATAGTAGTTGAAATAAGTAGAGTTCTTTGTAGCCAGTACCGCATAAGCGTTAACAAATGAATGGAGTGTAACCTGAACTAGAATATGCAAATACAATGCAGGGTCATGAACCCATGCGTATCATATAATAATAATACTAATACTAAATTAAAAAGTAATCAATCCTAAGTAAACAAAAAGTATCGTACTGTTTTCTAGCGTCTAACCAAAGCTTTGTGTCCAAGGAATTAGAGGCAAACCTACCAAGCTAATACAACAAAACAAAGAGCAATGCTAAGGATACTCGCGTTTTGCGCGAGTATCCTTCACTCGCGGGCCCCCCGAGATGAATTCAGAGTGGCCATGCCTTTTTTAAAAAAGAATTAATTTTTTTTAGTAGGCCCCACTACTTACTGTAGTGGGGCCCGCGAGTATAAATCACTCGCGTTTTGCGCGAGTGAGTTTAGCATTTCTGCAAAACAAATTCATAAACACAAAAAGGGCAAATCTATAGCAGTATGGGCTGCGAACCTACCTTCAAATAATTACGTTGCTTGTTCCCTGAAATATGTACAGCCATTTCCAAGTTTCACAATTTGAGGAGACCATACAGCTGGGCCTTCTTTTCATATTAATAGTGCGCCATACCCTATGTTTGAAATACAGTCTATGTTTCCAATTAATAATGCGCCATACCCTATGTTATGTTGTCATCAAAATAATGAAATAGACTGAACCTCCTATATGCCTATTACTTCCATGAAATAGACTGAACCTCCTGTATGCCTATTACTTCCATGCGAAGGTTCTTGGTTGTGTATATATATATATATATATATATATATATGTGTGTGACACTCCTTCCTTGAAATCATTTCACAAAGATCAAAGCTTTAATGAAAATCCTTCTTCGTGCCACCCCATTCACATGAACCTCCGTCTTCTCTCTCCTCGTATTTCTCCTCTTCACGGCATGCCAATTATTACTTTCTTCCATCTTTTAAGCTCGGTTTCAATTTTATAAAAAAAATAAAAGTATTACGTGACGCACACCATGGGCTCGGACCAGGAAGAAGAAGGGTTCTGAAGCATCTGGAGGGGAGGACCGAAAAGATGTATGGGTAGGGATGAAGAGGACGGTGTGTGTCGGGGTGATGATGTCTTCAGGCGTGGCATGAAGTGAAGAGTGTTGAACAGGGAGCCTTAGGCGCATGGGAATGGTTGAGTAGGAGCAGGAGTTGCGTGTATTTCAATGGAAAGAAGTAAGACATCATATTTCAAGAAGAAAGAAAGAGTTAGAGAGGAGGGACGGTGATGTGAGGAGTGGCTTGTTTTTGTGAGGAAAAAGACTACTGTAGCATGAAGTGTACGGGCATTAGAATGAGAGGTGTAGAGACGGTGCATGAGGAATTCAGAAGAAGGAGTTCAGGCACCTCATTTTGTTAAACATAATTAGGGGGTGCGGAACTGAACTATAAAGGTACGACTTTAGGTGTTCAAGTGTTTTACATGAGCATGAAGGGCGTGATTAACTGATAAGGCTAAAGGAAGTATTTTAAATAAAAATGTTTTATATATAGGAGAAGGCGTATGGGTGTGACATGAGAAGAGGTACAGGGGTGTGGATACAGCTGATATGGAAAGAAAGGCACTGTGTGCTCTGAGCATTTGCGGTGGTTTTATTTTTATTTAGAAGTGGAGCAGCATGTGATTTTTATTGGGAATCAGTCTGTTGGTTGAACATTTGAAATGGCAAAAGGGAGGATAATTAAGGTTCAGAAGGACGTGTTCAGAGAAAAATAGGGAAGTGAACGTGGTGGTTATGCGTTGTTGTTGCATGTGCTTTGAATATGGGGAGAGACGTGAAGTGCAGCCCGGTCATGACAAATACAATCGAAGGAACAGCAGCTCACAATCGGCAAGACACATAGAGTATGTGTCTAAATGCTATAAAATGATGACAGCGCGGTTGCTTCTTCGAACAGAAAATATTGAATTGGTCACTATAGTTTTGTAGCAGTATTTTCTTTGATTTAACTGTGTTGATTTATGTTTGACGAACGGTCCGTTACATTGAAATCGTACGGAAGCTGGCGACGCTATGAAGTCGGTTTGAAGCAATTTGAATTTATGGTAGAACTGAATGCCTGATTTAATCGACCGACGCTAATCGTTATTTAACGGTTAACGCGCAAAGATGAGTAAATTCACTAACTCTGCTCTGTTTTAAAATATTATAATTATATTTTAAATATTGATTGAATACTGTGTGATGGTCGTTTAGGTAAGATTACAATTAAATTGGTTAAAATATATATCGTTGCATATGTACACATCACTAGTTGAATACTGATTCCATCAATTAAAATATCCCTTAGTATGAAATTACTGTTAATTGTGTTAACTAACATCGGTGGATGCAGGAAACCGGTTGGAAGAATCCAATCGGATTCCTCAAATATTTATATGTACTATATATTATATATTATTTATATATACACTGTTCGAACCCAACTGACATTAAAACCCTGTGTGGATATTAATGTTGAATGAAAATTCAACGTTAGTGTGATTTAATCAATAAACGGTATTGATTAAGGAATTTGACAGCAACCGACCATACATCCATCTTTTTGTTAAGACGTGAGTTGCCGTAAAGTGAATCGACGAAGTAAATTATAAAAATTATATTTTTATAATTGAAGCAAAGATTAAAATTTATAAAAGAAGTTCTAGTATAAACAAATATTTTATATTAGTTTTTATAAAGAAAATGTAGACAATGGCTCGACATTTTGATTAGTTTATAAGGAAGTGAAGCTATAATTATCCTACTAGTTAACATTTTGGATAATTATTTTAAGACAAACAATTCAGAATATTATTAGATTAATTATATTAATCTAATGGTAAGAAGTAATTAAAATCAGTTAACAAATTAATTGGTAATATGAAGTTGACTAAATAAACTGTTTTATTGGAAAATGGTTATTAGATTATTTGGTCTTCACTCGATCTAAAGATAATAACTTGGTAATTAATTATTCAAAATTAATACGATTTCTTATCAATACCTTTATAATTAATAAAGTTTAAGTGATTATTGAACGAGTAGAATCAGTCATTGTTTAATAAAGTAAGCAACCAATCTAGTTTAAATTGATAATGAAGTAAACCATTTTACTTCAGTTATGGTAAAGTTAATTACAATGTAATTATTTTAATTAAAATAATTGTTCTTAAATGGAATTCATTTAAGATAATATTGAGTTTGTGTGAGATGTTTACCTCAATTAGATAAAATGATTCGAATGGAAAGTAAAATGTTAGAAGACGAAGAGCGCTAATGATTTTTGATAAAAAAAGTTATAAATGGAATTATATAAGTAAGATGAAGCAAAGAGTTAATATTTAACATAAATAGTTATGAACAACCGAGTTTCAAAGTAAGGATATGGTGTTATAAAAACCATATTTCAAATTAAGTAAGAAATACGGTTTAATTGATATTATAAGTATTAGGGAGTTTAGAGTTACGGACTTATATCTATTCTAAGATAAGAATGTTGTCGATCAAGGTCTGAGAGGTAAATAAAATACCACAACTTGGACGACTTCATTACCTCGGAGGGATGGTATTAGTTTGTAATGGATAGTGACGTCGAGATTAGTTGTAAAGAGGAATATAGCAATGTATGGCATTAGTTATAAAAAGGGGAATATTACAGCGTAGTGCATTAGTTATAAAAAGGGGGGTATTACAGCGTATTGCATTAGTTATAAAAGGGGGAATATTACAGCATATTGCATTAGTTATAAAAGGGGAAATATTACAGCGTATTGCAAGTTTTGAACTATAACGATAAATTAATGTTGTTGACCAAGCTTAAGCGTGATATTTATATACAACACTATCCCTAGGAATGTAAACAGTTTGGTTTAAAATCCACTTGTTCTAAAGTAATAAGTAACGGTGTTTATCTAAAGAAATAAAAGCATAAGTTTAGAAAGAGAAATTGGAAAATAGTTTCAGAAAACGATGACATCATTTTGATGTTAGGAGTATGATTAGAACTAAATAATACTATTAAGAATTGGAACTATAGTTCGACGATGTCGAATGTATTATTTTTAGAAATTATAATCTGATGGGATAGTTAATATTTAGTTTAAACCAATAAATCATAATAGGATATATAATCAATATTTAGTTATAAACTTGATATTGAATTAAGAAGAAGTTGACTTAGAAACAGAGTTTATAAAGTGGAATGGGAATATATAACTATGAAAGAGATTTCGGTAAAAAAGATAAGGATATTTATTACTTGAATCAAGAGTTATTTGATAAAGGTGTTCAGATTTCTATAATAGGGGTGATATTCATATTTTAAAGTGAATAATGTTTTAAAAGTGAACGGTTGGCAGATTAAAATATATATAACGAGATTGGAAATATTTTCCAATGTAGATAGGGTATATTATCCAAGTGTAGAAAATAAAGAATGTAAAATAATGGAAATGTTTCCGAACGTAAATAACGTATATTTTCTGGAACATGGAAGAATAAGAGTTTATAATAACTGGGAATGTTTTCCAAGAAGTGTGAAAAGGCTAAAACGGGGTTTGGGAAATATCTGGTAAGATATGGGAATGTGAATAAGAAAAACGAATGTTAAATAAAAAGTACCCGTGGTTGTGTGATGTTTAGTTATACATTAGAATGGATGTTTGTATTACTTCGATAGTTAAATAACCGACTATCGAAGTGTTTTGACCATCGTTGTCAATACGGAGAGACCGATTGGATATACTATCTGAAAACGACTTCGTACAGGCATAAGCGCTGCAAATTAGATTCTGCAGAAGATAATTGAAGACGGAGTGAAGTGCAAGGGTGGTCTTGTTCCAGAATGGAGTTTTCTGTTTGTCCAGTCCCAGGAAAACTTGTATGGACGAGTGCCTAACAGAGTATACCTAATAAATCACGTACAGTTGATCTCCTAAAGGTATTACGTCTGGTGGCTGAGGAATTCATTCCTCTTAGTGAATTGACGGGTTTGACGATGTAGCATTCAAAGTGAATGGTGATCAGATGTTCTGAAGATAGACGTAACCTCTAGCCTCACAGTCAGGAAATGACAAAAATCGGGCGGGCAGCATGGCTAGTTGGGTCGTACCCAAGCAGGGTGTATTGTCACCGATCTAGAGAAAATTCATATTTGTTCTTCTTTTCGATTCTGTATCTTCGACTTACGGTTGGGTGGCCAACAACCGTGGGTGATAATATATTCGATACACTCAAGCTAAATGAGTGGTCGGTCATGTGTGGCCGGGTTGCAAGACGTTCTTGTTGAACCCAGGTGTATACCTTCTAGAGTACACTGATCGGAAGGTGATCCCATACCTTGTCTGTTGGAATCCAATCTCCAATAAAAGCCTTGAGGTTTATGGTTTTATACTATATATATGTGGAGCGTGAGATGCAAGCGTTCTGCTACTTGGATATTTATTTGATTAGACATTATTATAATATCACTGGATTTTGATATCAAAGTAATTTGTGTTATAGTAAGGTAAAAACCGTCCATGTTTATGTGTGGGCTGGTCTTACTATTATCTTTTTGTTTCAAAAGGATTTTAAAGTTAAACGATATGGTTGGAATTTACTCACACCAGTCCCATGACTGACCCAGAGTTTATTTGTTTGTGTTTTCCCTAAACTCTTGGATGCCCAAATTTGTACCGGCAGTCAAGTGTTCACGCTTTGCAGATTCACTTGGAGGAGCTGGAAGCAGAAGGCTTCTCCATTAGTTAGTTAGAGATTATTTCCATTGTAACATATATGAGTTGTACTCTGATATGGTATGTATATACAAATTCAGTTTGTGTATTTCAAAGTTATGTTATAATACATGTTATTCGTTCTGCTGTGAGTTTCGTGTTTACTCTAATACTATTCAGTTGTGATTTTCTTCTTCTTCTATTCTATTAGTTCTATCTTATCTTTCTCATCCTCTTATTTCTTTATATTAATGATATGAATTTTCGTGCACTTTGAGTTGAATGAACGTGAAGTCCTAGTATTAAACAGTACTCAAACAGAAACATCATAAATAGAAAGCATACCTTAAATGACGACATTCTTTCCTTTCTCCGCCGCAGTTGGGGCATTCAACGAAGAAGGAACAACATTAATAGCATATGCTCTCACAGTCTACTTCTCTTTCAGAGGTTGTGAACATTTATCCTTGTGATGTCCCATTTGGCCATAGTTGAAGCACTTCCTGTCCGCTGGCTTTGCTCGACATTATTTGGCACAGTGGCCCTTCTTGCCATAGCTAAAGCACTCAACCTCTATCTTATTCTTTTTCTAACCATCCTTAGCTTGGTTCTGCTTCCTCTTATTCTGGGAATTATTCTTGCCTCCACCGCTTTCTTGCGGCTTTGGCCCCTCTGCAGATGCAACAGCGACTTCAGTCTTGGGCTTTAGGATAAAGGCTCTCTGATCTCAATGCTTTTCTAACAATCGATTCAAAAGTCTCATCAACATGATTTATAAGCTTTTCCCCAAGTACTGATCTAGGCCCGTTATAAACTTCTCATTCTTCTTCTCGGGAGTGCCGATAAGAGATAATCCATATTTCGATAAAGTATCAAACTCAGCAATATATTTTGAGACTGCCCTACCATTCTATTTAAACTCCAAGAACTTCCTAAACAACTCTGACTTTTGGGCAGCTGGGATAAAATTGTCACTGAAGCGAGCTTTAAATTGATCCCATTTAACTTGATCCTTGGGATTAGCAGCCTTAATAGCGTTCCACCAATTCATTGCCCGTCCTTGCTGCTGACGGGATGCTAGCCTTCTCTTCATCGCATCCTCGATACCCAAGTCTTCAAAGACACGCTCACAGTTATCCAACCAATCCTGAACTTTTGTAGCCGATTCCGTTTCGTGGAACGGCTTCCCACCATGACTAGTGTAGTCTTTATAGAGCTTGGAGAAATCAGCCATAGGCGCATGCACCGCTGCACCACCACCATTTGCAGCATTACGAGCTGCCCTCTGCACATCCCTAAGCATCTCTCTTATAAAGTCGGTGAACATCGTCCTCATATTAGGAGCATTCCTGTTATTGGCTTCTAAACCAGTATTCCTCGTATATCGGCTCATCGTTCAATCTGTAAGGAGAAAACGACTAACCATCTCTTCAGTGGTGCCAGTGCAGTGCGACTCCATCCTTAGATATACTAACAGTGTATATATACATATATATATATAGCTTTTTAGAACCAAAATTTTACAAAAACGCACTCTCATATACGTATTGTCTCTCCCTGGAGTCTTTCCCAAGGTTAACTACGCAACCTAGAGCTCTGATACCAATTGTGACGGCCCGTCCCGCACCAACCGACATTTCAAATGAAGTGTGCTGTGCCAATGCCCAACTAGCACGGGATGGTTGCCAAAGAAAGGAAAAGAACGAAATTTGAACTAACAAGGAACCTGTAGAATGTCTCACAACGCATGAGATAAAATATAATAATAACATAACTTCGACATAAAATAGGCGAGATAGTGCATAAGCTGAAAACTAAAACATCATAGCAGCGGAAATCCAAAATACAGCTCATAATCTAAACCATCATTATTACAACTTCTTTAGCTGTCTCTAAAGCAAAATAGGAAGGTACACTACTAATGCCCAAAGTAGTAACCAGCAACAACACAGGGAGAATATATATATCATACATGGGAGCCTCCTACTCGTCTCCAGTACAGCTTCTCATGCATAATCACCTGACTTGTCTCTAGCTTGCCCGTTTAAGAGCACCTAGAGTAATAAGAAGAGACATAAAACTCTGGGTCTGACAAAAGTCTGGTATGAGCGATAAGCAGCAAAACAGAACAATAACAGGTATACATAACCATACCTGAACCTGGACCTGCAACCAAAGAGTTAGCACAATAAGATGTACAATACTCTAAGGTGACACTAACATATGGTGTAAAGACACGAGGGAGGGGTGTGCATGTCATGGTGATAGCAAACATCAAACATAGCAATCATCCTCACATCTCTCACTCGGTGCGTAAAGCATACGATATCTGCCACTTTGATCATCCAATTTTTTGTTACGATCACTCTGCCCCATGGAGTCATGACAGCTCCACTGCACTGATCTGTAACCACTAATACTTTGCTATGTCCACTCTTCCCCCATGGAGTCATGACAACTCCACTGCACTGGCTCATAGCCCTACTACGATCACTTTGCCCCATGAAGTCATGATAACTCCACTGCACTGAACCATAGCCAATATTTGTCCCAGTGGTGAGTCAAAAATAGACATCAATAACCCCTTTGCACACGTCCCGCAGCAAAGTCCAACTCACGAAGTTAACTCGTTGGTTCCCATCAGGATCCTGAGTGCTCACTTCCTATTTGGACTACCTTTGCATCTCGGTTTTGGTCATCATCCCAATTCGTGACTCTTCCGTTTCCATTCAGTTTAGTTCATAACCTAAGCCATGTCTCAGTTTGATGCTCAAGTCCTCAGCTCGGCTCGCGGTTCATAGATGCTCCAGTTCGTGACTCATGGTCGGCTCATGATGACCCCGTGCTTCGGTTCGTGAGCAAGCTTCTCGGTTCGGGCTTGCGTAGTGGAGCGGCTCGTGGAACAGGTGGTTCGTGGGGAATGGTCTGGTTCGTGGTACCTAGGCACGATCGGGTCGTGGAGCTCAACGGCGGTCGTGGTGCACTTCCAGGCACCGGCTCGTGAATACTGGGTCGTGGTCCTATCTCCTTGTGGCTCGTGGGTGCTTCATGATCGGGGATCAGGTCGTGGTCGTGATGTGCTAATCACGAACGGAAATGACCAATTTCCTGCAACTTCTTCCAACAAGCTATTTACGCCATACGATGGCGTTTTCAACCAATCTAACTTTTCTATGCAATCACAAAACATTTCAGATAGTCATAGCAACATGTATAATCGACCATAAACACCAAACAATAATTTAACATGTCAATGTGGATCAAACATACCCAAAACCCATGTTTTTCCCTTAATCGCCTTAATCATTATTTAACCATACGATTAGCAAAACTTATCCAAATTGGCCCAAATTTCTATCAGAGGCTTAAAATAATATTTAAGAATTTCTAAATAATTTTCTGGAATTTAATCATGTAAAATTTCGTTAATTAACACTAATCACCCCTAATTAGCCGTAATTAGTGAAAAACAATGCAAATCACGCACCTTAGCCAAAGTATAAACTCAGATCTAAAATGATTCTTTAAATGGCTCGAATTCCAATGCTTTGCAGCAGTCCCAACTCTGATTTGCCACTAGACTTCCTTGATTTGGTGTGGATTAAGCTAATACGCGATTAAACAGTGATTTGGGATGAATTTAGAAAGTGGAGGCCATTGTTAGGGTTGAAGAAAGGTAAGTGGCGGCTGGAAAATAACAAAGAAAAGGTTTGTCTAACCCTAATCAGCCCTCATATAGCTCTAATCCTGAAATCCCCCAATGGACCTAGCTGCTAATCTCCCGGTTAAGCCCAATTAAGCTATTTTTCACCTTTTAAATCTTAATTCAGCCATATCTCCCAAATGGTGAGTCCATTTGACAAGTGTGACCACTCTACGAAAAGGTAAACCATCACCCGGATCTGATGGAAGTGGTTTCAGGTCAAAATTCCTTACCAATCAAAAGTTATAGGCGAAACAAGATCCGCAAGGGGTAAAATGGTCATTTAAAATCGGCAAAAATCGTGAACATGGGAAATGACCCCAATAGTCGTTCCCCAAAGTTACATAACTATACGAACTCATATGAAAAAGAAATAAATATTGCACGATCCTTCGATACATAGAATGCGGGTCGTTACATTAGAACTGAACGAAAGAATTCATCAGCGATAGGGTTTGTGTAACACCCCGTATGTTGAATAACTTGTAATAATATAAATAAGGGCAGAATTAAATTTTAAGATCTGAATCAGGGGAAATGGGCTATGCCATTGCGTTCGTCTCGGAAAAATACGCGAAATAGAGTCCGAGTTTTCGAAAATCGGAGTCCGTACGACCCAGTTAAGGCCTGAAGAAGTTTCCAGAAAATTCAAATTTAGAAAAACAGATTTCAAATGCAAAAGGGGGGCTAGGCGGGAAAATTCCCGCCAGCACCAGGTCGACCCCCGTGTCGACTGGGGAGTCGACACACAGGGGGGTGTCGACTGTAGTGTCGACACCCCTGTCGACACAAGTGGCTCGGCCGGTTTTGGCTGGGTGCACTGTTTTGGCTTTTGGGCTGTGTTTGGTGGCGTGTGACGAAATCTGACGGCTCTAACCTAAATTAGGGTTAATCTAAGGGCCTAAAACACTTAACTAGTCTATAAATACACCCTAAGACTACCCTAATCCATACTAAAAATAGAAACAACGTCGTCATGCCGTCAAAATGCAACTAGAAGGAGCCTCCATCAAATTGTAGAAGAAGATAGCTTCTCAAATCAACTTCTAATCAACTCTAGCAACTAAATCTTCTTCATAGGAGTGCTAATCAACAAGTTGTGAGTTACTATGCCTTTAGCAAGCAATTGCTAAACTAATTATGATAGGATATAATGAGGTTATGGTTATGTATGTGGATCAATGCAAGTTATGTTGTCATATGCTATGTGTTCATGATGTTAGTATGCAAGTTTTATGCTATATGTTCATGATGCTAGTTATGCAAGTTGTATGCTATGTGTTCATGATGCAAGTTATGCAAGTTTGATGTTATGTGCCCATGAAGCTAGTTATGCAAGTTGGGTGTAATTTATGCTATATGTTCATGATGCTAGTTATGCAAATCACTATGATAAACATTGATCCATTATGACACCATGTTATGCAAGTTTGGTGTTTAATTATATGCAAGTTCATATATGACATGTTATGCAAGTTTGGTGTTTGATTATATGCATGTTCATATATGACATGTTATGCAAGTTTGGTGTTTGATTATATGCAAGTAACATGTGCAAGTTTACACCTTTGTATGATATGCATACATATGCAAGTTAACCCCTTTGTATGTCATACATACATATGCAAGTTTACCCCTTTGTATGACATAAGTAACTTATGCAAGTTACCCTCTTTATGACATATGTGATTCATGCAAGTTTGGGTTGATTATTTATGCTAGTTGGGTTTGATTCCATGGTCATATATGCAAGTTGACACCTTTAAAACCCATGTGATGCTAATGTTATGCTAGGTTGAACGCATTGTATTTGTGATGAATCTTCCCTTTTAAGTATGTCATGTTAGCGTATTACGTGGGGAACGATGGGGTTAATATTCATGTTAACAAAACGGTGGTGAAATTGGTATGATGTTGCATACCATAAGTGGATGGACATAGTTGAGTCAATTATGTACATCATTAAATTGGAATTAATTAGGGAAAATTAATTCAAAATATGGGGGTGATTAATTAGGTTTAATTAATCGACTAAGACACGAGGTTGGACCCTTTTGTAGCATAAGACTGCCCGGACTCGACCGGCAAATCCAGCGGCTACAAATGATTGGCCCAATGTGAGAGGGCTTAGGCATAAACTAAATACGTGACAAGTGTAAAGACACGAGGTTAGACTCGGTTATGGCGTAAGGCTGCCCGGACCCGACTGGCAAATCCAGCTCCCACAAAAGATAGTCTAATGTGAGAGGTCTTTGCAAAGGTTACGGTCTTAATCAATTAAGAAACACTTAACCAGATAAGCATGTAGTGGGTGCCTTGGGTGGCATGTGGAAATCTAGTGGGTTGCCTTGGGTGGCAATAGAAAATACGATTAGAATACTTAACCAAGTGGAAACATGTAATTAAACATGATTAAAGGGTTAAGTGGGATACACTAGAAAAAGGGACAAGCTTAGGTGGGTAGCTTGTGGGGGCCCATTTCAACCAGTAACCCAAAACGTATCTTTGTGGGCTCGACCCAAGTCGAGGACGGGACACGCATACTGGGCTTGACTATAAGAGGCCAAAAACGGGTTAGCGGTGGCAACGCGAGTCCAACGGGTTTCATATGCGTGTGTGGGCCCGGGCTGGTAGGTAAGACGTTGTTGCATCGTGTAGGTATAAGCCGTGCATCAGTGTTGGTATCGGGTTGCCACTTTGGGGAATTATACACCCCACTGTGGGACCAGCACGGGTATCTACGGTAGGGAGCCGATCGCTTGGGGAGTAGTGGGTACACCTAGTGGAGATAGGGGCAGACGGCACCTATGTGGTCAGCTAGGGATATACGAAACTACTAGTTACATTTTCTAAGTCCTTGGGTGGGATCAACCTTTAAGTTAGGAATGACTGGTGTGGTGCAGTGTAGTAATTACCCTTGGGTGGGTAGATGC
This sequence comes from Allium sativum, assembly GCA_030737875.1. NCBI lineage: Eukaryota > Viridiplantae > Streptophyta > Magnoliopsida > Asparagales > Amaryllidaceae > Allium > Allium sativum. Next base: position 181,666,521 of record CM060921.1, read on the forward strand.
GTCTTTACCGATATCTTAGTTCTTCCTATGTCTAGTTGGCTTCTTAGTGTAGTCATTTATCCCCAGTCGTTACCGTGCCAAGTTTATATCATACCCTAACTACTTTAATGATTGTATTGTTAAAGTTATAGGGCTTACTCAGACTTATGTCTGACCCCGTTGTTTTTATCTTTTTCCCAACCCTCAGGTTCTCAGAGTGGGCCTAGCACTAGTGGGCTTTGATCAGATTGCTTTATCTATCTTTTGGAGCTTGGACCGTGATGTAAAGCTCAGCTTATCTTTTCTATTATGGCTATTAGTTATGTAGTGGGATTATGTACTTATGTTTTTTTATCAGGATGGATATTTAGTACTTGACTCTTGTTTCATGGTTTTGTTATTGTAACCAAACATGTTTACCTTCTGCTGCAATGAAATGATGTTTTAGTTAACAAGTATTATTTATATCTGTCTTGTTGTAATTTTTCTGTTCTATATTCACTTAAAATACTCCACCGAAGTTAAGGCATTCCCTTAGTGAGTGACCTTAGCGGGTGTGGGGTGTTACACGTGGTATCAGAGCTGAAGGTTACCAGAACAGATAAAACTTTTAGAAAAACTATTTTTCTAAAAATATTATCGAAGGAGTATTTTCAAAAACATGTCTTTTAAGGGAAAAGTTTTTGAAAGAAAAGCATAATCCCCAATAGCCATATCTTTATCTTTCGAATTCTCCGTTTTGAATCTTTCCTTTTTTGTTTCAGCATGGCTGAAGATCTTAACTTTCCGGAGGGTGTAGCGATACCAGTATGGTATAGGAGATCGATGGAGGCTAGGGCCGCCACTGCGGGTCCAGCAAATGTTCCTCCACCACCAGTTGTACCCGATCTTCCTCCCCCTCCTCCTCCTCGCACGGATACTTTTGCTAAGACTTGCAAGGAATTTAAGGCTATGGGAGGGAAACCTTTTCAAGGATCAGAAACTTTTATGGAAGCCAGGGATTGGCTTAAGGAAACGGAAGAGTTGATAGACATCTTTGAGATGGAAGAAGGAAAGAAAGTCAAGTTAGCTGCTTGGTTAATGAAGGGAGAGGCCTCGTTCTGGTGGGAGGTCACTAATGGAGAGCGCCCTGTTGACTCTTGGGCGGATTTCAGGCAAAGGTTTGTGGCAAAAATTTTCTCAAGGGCAGAAGAAAACCTGTATATGGAAAGGTTCTTGACTCTAAGGCAACGAAACCTATCAGTGAAGGAATATGTCAACAAGTTTAATCAATTGGCAAGGTTTGGCATAGACATGGTGAATACACCGGAGAAGAAGGCTTTGAGGTTCGTTAAAGGCTTGAATGAACCGATGCATGGATTGGCTATGACTCACATCCCTATGGGGGCCATCTTTGAGAAGCTAGTAGACATGGCACTCATGCATGAGGAAGAGAAGGGTCCCAATGCTAATAAGGCACCCGAGAAGAAAGGAGATCAGAAGAGACCTCAACAGCAAAACAAGGGTGGGAAAGGCAACAGTGGCAAGGGAAAGAAGAAGTGCTTCAATTGTGGGACACCAGGCCACCTAAGCAAAGACTGTCGGAAGAAGAAGAAGACTGGCTGCTTCCACTGTGGCGAAGCAGGGCATCTAGTGAAGGATTGCCCTAAGAAGGGGCAAAGGACGGGATCTACCTCAGGAGGACAGGTGCAAGCTCTTATGGCACCAAGTCAGGCAAGGAGGCAAGTTCAGGCTCTCGCGGTTCCACCGATTCAGGAAAGAGGTAGAACTATTTCCGTTGAAAGTCTGGTTTTTCTGTTTGATCATCCTGTCCGTACTTTATTTGACTCTGGCGCATCGCATTCGTTTATCTCATCATCATTAGTTGAGTCACTACACTTAGACACCAGTCTAGTAGATGATCCCTTGGTTGTTTCAAACCCAATTGGGGGCTCCACTTATTTGTCCATGATATGTTTGGGTTTGAAGATTTCTATACTTAGCGCTGAGTTTAGATGTGATGCTTTTGTTTTGGGCTTCACGGGCTATGGGTTAATTTTGGGCATGGACTGGTTATCCAGTAATGATGCCGTTCTTGATTGCCAAAGGAGAGTTGTTAGGCTCATGACCCGCTTGGGGAACACTCTCGAGATCTCTTGTAATCCCATGAATTCTGTTATGCTAAGTTATCTTGAATCGCTTGACGCTTCGGTCGAGAATTTGCGATCTGTTAGAGTGGTCCGGGAATACTCGGATGTGTTTGAGGAGGTGAAGGGCTTACCTCCGAAGCGGGAGATAGACTTCCGAATATATCTGGTAGACAATGCTAAACCAGTATCTTTGCCAGTGCGCCACATGGCTCCTCGTGAGAGGAGGGAACTCCATAAGCAAGTAGGGGAGTTGCTTGAGAAGGGGTTCATAAGACGAAGTATATCGGAGTGGGGTGCTCCGGTAGTTTTTGCCACGAAGGCGGATGGGTCCCTCAGACTTTGTGTAGACTATAGAGAACTCAACAAGCTCACAAAGAAGAATAGACACCTATTGCCGAGGATTGATGATCTCTTTGATCAGTTGGTTGGCGCCTCAGTGTTTTCGCAGTTGGACTTAGCCACGGGGTTTCATCAGTTGAGAGTGGCTGAGGATAGTATAGATAAGACTGCCTTTAGGACTCCGGATGGTTTCTATGAGTGGCTGGTGATGCCATTTGGTTTGACGAACGCCCCCGCATACTTTGTTGATTTGATGAGTAGGGTGTTCAGGGAGTACCTTAATAAGTTCGTAGTGGTTTTTGTGGATGACATCTTAGTCTTTTCTAAGAGTGAAGAAGAGCATGCCCTACATCTTAGGGAAGTGTTGGAGACTCTTCGAGCGCATAGCCTTAAGGCTAAATTCTCTAAATGTCACTTTTGGAGGAAGGAAGTGCGGTTTTTGGGGCACGTGGTCTCCAAAGAAGGGATAGCTGTGGATCCCGCGAAGGTAGTGTCCATCCAAGATTGGAAGGTTCCGAAGAATGCTACCGAGGTGAGGAGTTTCTTGGGGTTGGCTGGCTACTATAGGAAGTTTATCAAGGACTTCGCGAAGATATCAGCCCCATTAACTCGCTTGACAAAGAAGAATCTAGTCTTCACATGGGACGTAGATTGTGATGATGCGTTCCAACGGTTAAAGAGAGCTTTAACCGCAGCTCCAGTCTTAGTGTTGCCAGATGGGAGTAAGCCATTTGTTGTATATACCGATGCTTGTGGGACAAGACTGGGCGTAGTCTTAATGCAAGAAGGAAGGGTAATAGCCTATGGTGGAAGGCAGTTGAGAGTGCATGAGAAAAATTACCCTACCCATGATCTAGAGTTGGTCGCTATTGTTTTCGCGCTTAAGTCTTAGCGCCATTATCTTCTTGGCGAGAGGTTCGAATTGTTCACTGACCACAAATCTTTGAGGTACTTGTTTTCTCAGAAGGATTTGAACTTAAGACAGCAAAGGTGGATGGAGTTCTTGGCATCCTATGATTTCGAGATAGCGTATACCCCTGGTAAGGGTAACGTGGTGGCGGACGCCTTAAGCAGAAAAAGGTTGTCTTTGAGTCCATTGTTCGTTGAACGACGAAGCTTGGAATTTATCTCGATGTTTGACTTCAGACCCTCCGTTGACTTTGTACCCGGTTTGCTAGCATCCTTAGAGGTCAGACCTACTCTTTTGGGACGGATTGGTGAGGCACAACGGGACGACCCACAGTTGGTTGAGTTAGTAGAGAAGCTCATAAGGGGGGAGTCGTCCAGCCATTTGAGTAGGTACACCCTAGATGATAAGGGGTGGTTGCGTAGAGACGGTAGACTTTGTGTACCGCAAGACGAGGGTTTGAAGAAGGCTGTTTTCGACGATGCACATCGTTCGAAGATGACCATTCATCCCGGTGGGGACAAGATGTACCAAGACATGAAGCGAGTTTTCTTTTGGGCTGGTATGAAGAAAGATGTGGCCGAGTATGTCGCTAGATGTTTGGTGTGCCAACAAGTGAAATCGGAGAAAAAGAAACCCGGTGGGTTGCTTCACCCATTGGAAGTTCCGCAATGGAAGTGGGATAGCGTCTCGATGGATTTTATTGATGGGTTACCAAGATCGAGGAAGGGTAATACGGGAATTTGGGTTGTGGTAGACAGACTTACTAAGAGCGCCCATTTCATACCCGTGAAGAGTAAGAGGACTGCTCCATGGCTAGCTTCAGTTTACCTTCGAGAGATAGTTCGATTGCATGGTGTACCTTCTAGCATAGTGAGCGATCGAGATCCTATCTTCACTAGCAAGTTTTGGAAGAGTTTGCAAGAGGCAGTAGGGACTCGGTTGTGTTTGAGCACCGCATATCATCCTCAGACGGACGGCCAGACCGAGAGGGTGAATCGTGTTCTAGAAGAACTTTTGAGGCTATGTATCTTAGATTTTGGAGGTACATGGGAAGAGCATCTTCCATTGGTGGAGTTCGCATATAATAACAGCTTTCAGTCTAGTATTGGTATGGCTCCTTTCGAAGCTCTTTATGGAAGGCCTTGTCGATCACCTGCATGTTGGTGGGAATCTACGGATAAGATCTTGCTTGGGCCTGATATGGTTAGAGAGACTTCGGAAAAGATTGATTTGATTAGAAGAAGGATGAAAGCGGCGCAAGATAGACAGAAATCTTACGCGGATAAGAGAAGGATGGATCTTGAGTTTGTTGTTGGGGACATGGTCTTTGTCAAAGTATCTCCATTACGGAATGTCGTTCGATTTGGGTCCGTTGGGAAGTTAGCACCAAGGTTTGTAGGACCGTTTCCTATTAAGGAAAGAATTGGACAGATGGCATATAGAGTGGATTTACCCGAGAGACTTAGTGGTGTGCATGACGTATTCCATGTGTCACATTTGAGGAAGTGCCTACATGAGACCGCAGAGGTGGTAGAGCCGAGCTTGCTTAGAGAAGTGGAGGTAGAGCGTGATGCGACGATTCGACGAGCTCCTACTCGCATCCTTGGGTCAGAGATTAGGAAGTTGAGAAACAGAGAGGTTCAACTAGTCAAAGTGTAATGGGGAGAGGATGAGAGCAATGCTACTTGGAAGACAGAAGCGAAGATGCGTTCACTGTACCCATTCCTTTTTGAGGGTACGTCTTTTAACTTCTCCTTTATCGTTTGTCTAGTACTTATCTTATCTTTGGTGTGTCCTCTCGTTAGTACCTTTGACCTTTAGATAGGGTAAACCTATGGTTGAAACATGTGTTTGTGACATGTTATGATTGATGGATGCGTGTGGATGCAAGTGTTTGCTAGTGGTTGCTCGTGGATGCATATACACACACTTTAGACACTAGATCGGCTCAGTCACTTCATATTGCATATTGCATATAATTGTGTGTAGGTAGCTATATTAATGGATGTATAATGGTTGTGTTATCATATGGATGATGCATTTTGGTGTATGGTTGTGCACACATATAGATATAGTATGTGTCGATAGGGTTCTTTCGCATACATATTGGATGCATGGCACTATCATGGTTTGCATTAAGGAGGTCAACTGAATCAGTAGACCGCCTGATTTTGCATTAGACATGGAATATATACACACACTTTTTGCATATGTTCATACGTCATTGGAAATTTTAAGGACAATGGAAGCCAGTGTTTGATGGTTTAGTAGATGGTTGTTTGGTTGGTAGGATACGTTCTTCTTGACTTAGAGATTTCGGGGACGAAATCCTTTAAGTAGGGGAGAATGTAACACCCCGTATGTTGAATAACTTGTAATAATATAAATAAGGGCAGAAATAAATTTTAAGATCTGAATCAGGGGAAACGGGCTATGCCATTGCGTTCGTCTCGGAAAAATACGCGAAATAGAGTCCGAGTTTTCGAAAATCGGAGTCCGTATAACCCAGTTAAGGCCCGAAGAAGTTTTCAGAAAATTCAAATTTAGAAAAACAGATTTCAAATGCAAAAGGGGGGCTAGGCGGGAAAATTCCCGCCAGCACCAGGTCGACCCCCGTGTCGACTGGGAGTCGACACACAGGGGGGGTGTGTCGACTGTAGTGTCGACACCCCTGTCGACACAGGTGGCTCGGCCGGTTTTGGCTGGGTGCACTGTTTTGGCTTTTGGGCTGTGTTTGGTATATTGTGATGAAATCTGACGGCTCTAACCTAAATTAGGGTTAATCTAAGGGCCTAAAACACTTAACTAGTCTATAAATATACCCTAAGACTACCCTAATCCATACTGAAAATAGAAACAACGTCGTCATGCCGTCAAAATGCAATTAGAAGGAGCCTCCATCAAATTGTAGAAGAAGATAGCTCCTCAATTCAACTTCTAATCAACTCTAGCAACAAAATCTTCTTCATAAGAGTGCTAATCAACAAGTTGTGAGTTTCTATGCATTTAGCAAGAAATTGCTAAACTAATTATGATAGGATATAATGAGGTTATGGTTATGTATGTGGATCAATGCAAGTTATGTTGTCATATGCTATGTGTTCATGATGTTAGTATGCAAGTTTTATGCTATATGTTCATGATGCAAGTTATGCAAGTTGTATGCTATGTGTTCATGATGCAAGTTATGCAAGTTTGATGCTATTTGCCCATGAAGCTAGTTATGCAAGTTGGGTGTAATTTATGCTATATGTTCAGGATGCTAGTTATGCAAATCACTATGATAAATATTGATCCATTATGACACCATGTTATGCAAGTTTGGTGTTTGATTATATGCAAGTTCATATATGACATGTTATGCAAGTTTGGTGTTTGATTATATGCAAGTTCATATATGACATGTTATGCAAGTTTGGTGTTTGATTATATGCAAGTTCATATATGACATGTTATGCAAGTTTGGTGTTTGATTACATGCAAGTAACATGTGCAAGTTTACACCTTTGTATGATATGCATACATATGCAAGTTAACCCCTTTGTATGTCATACATACATATGCAAGTTTACCCCTTTGTATGACATAAGTAACTTATGCAAGTTACCCTCTTTATGACATATGTGATTCATGCAAGTTTGGGTTGATTATTTATGCTAGTTGGGTTTGATGCCATGGTCATATATGCAAGTTGACACCTTTAAAACCCATGTGATGCTAATGTTATGCTAGGTTGAACCCATTGTATTTGTGATGAATCTTCCCTTTTAAGTATGTCATGTTAGCGTATTACGTGGGGAACGATGGGGTTAATATTCATGTTAACAAAACTGTGGTGAAATTGGTATGATGTTGCATACCATAAGTGGATGGACATAATTGAGTCAATTATGTACATCGTTAAATTGGAATTAATTAGGGAAAATTAATTCAAAATATGGGGGTGATTAATTAGGTGTAATTAATCGACTAAGACACGAGGTTGGACCCTTTTGTAGCATAAGACTGCCCGGACCCGACCGGCAAATCCAGCGGCTACAAATGATTGGCCCAATGTGAGAGGTCTTAGGCATAAACTAAATACGTGACAAGTGTAAAGACACGAGGTTAGACTCGGTTATTGCGTAAGGCTGCCCGGACCCGACCGGCAAATCCAGCTGCCATAAAAGATAGTCTAATGTGAGAGGTCTTTGCAAAGGTTACGGTCTTAATCAATTAAGAAACACTTAACCAGATAAGCATGTAGTGGGTGCCTTGGGTGGCATGTGGAAATCAAGTAAGTGCCTTGGGTGGCATGTGGAAATCTAGTGGGTTGCCTTGGGTGGCAATAGAAAATACAATTAGAATACTTAACCAAGTGGAAACATGTAATTAAACATGATTAAAGGGTTAAGTGGGATACACTAAAAAAAGGGACAAGCTTAGGTGGGTAGCTTGTGGGGGCCCATTTCAACCAGTAACCCAAAACGTATCTTTGTGGGCTCGACCCAAGTCGAGGACGGGACACGCATACTGGGCTTGACTATAAGAGGCCAAAAACGGGTTAGCGGTGGCAACGCGAGTCCAACGGGTTTCATATGCGTGTGTGGGCCCGGGATGGTAGGTAAGACGTTGTTGCATCGTGTAGGTATAAGCCGTGCATCAGTGTTGGTATCGGTGTGCCACTTTGGGGAATGATACACCCCACTGTGGGACCAGCACGGGTATCTACGGTAGGGAGCCGATCGCTTGGGGAGTAGTGGGTACACCTAGTGGAGATAGGGACAGACGGCACCTATGTGGTCAGCTAGGGGTACACGAAACTACTAGTTACATTTTCTAAGTCCTTGCTGGGATCAACCTTTAAGTTAGGAATGACTGGTGTGATGCAGTGTAGTAATTACCCGTGGGTGGGTAGATGCGTCTTTACCGATATCTTAGTTCTTCCTATGTCTAGTTGGCTGCTTAGTGTAGTCATTTATCCCCAGTCGTTACCGTGCCAAGTTTATATCATACCCTAATTACTTTAATGATTGTATTGTTAAAGTTATAGGGCTCACTCAGACTTATGTCTGACCCCGTTGTTTTTATCTTTTTCCCAACCCTCAGGTTCTCAGAGTGGGCCTAGCACTAGTGGGCTTTAATCAGATTGCTTTATCTATCTTTTGGAGCTTGGACCGTGATGTAAAGCTCAGCTTATCTTTTCTATTATGGCTATTAGTTATGTAGTGGGATTATGTACTTATGTTTTTTTATCCGGATGGATATTTAGTACTTGAGTCTTGTTTCATGGTTTTGTTATTGTAACCAAACATGTTTACCTTCTGCTGCAATGAAATGATGTTTTAGTTAACAAGTATTATTTATATCTGTCTTGTTGTAATTTTTCTGTTCTATATTCACTTAAAATACTCCACCGAAGTTAAGGCATTCCCTTAGTGAGTGACCTTTGCGGGTGTGGGGTGTTACAGTTTGTAATATCCTATTAAAGAATACTCATTAGAGATAGGATCAGTAGTACCCTAGAAGAGGAACTCGTTAGAGATGGGGTTAGTAATGCCTTAGAATGAGCTGAGAGTTATATGTTTATAAGTAATGTATTTGTGATTTTATATATAATCCGATTTTTGAAAATGTATTTTTGAGTATATGAAAGTTATATGTTTGGAAAGTTAATTAATCAATTGATTACTGGTTGTGAAAGGTGATAAATAGTTTAACTAAAAACTATTGGAATAATAAAACCAATATAAGAATGAAAGGTAAATCAAGCCAAACCAAATATAATGTTGAACTTAATTAGATATTAGTTTTGATTATACATATGTATATGTCAAACAGGTTGTTGCAGAAAGGTTAAACAGAGGAATAAATTGCATTCCGGACAAAAAAGTACATATTTATTATGTTCGTTTCGCAATTTAATTATTATTATTATTGTGAGTGAACTGGATGCGCTGTGATGGTTGCTTGTGTTAAATTAAACATACACCATTGGATAATGAATAATAATTATGGACTACACAACATAGCATAAATTGTGGACAGAATAGCATATTCATATAAGCATGTAATTGTTTGATGCTTATATGACGAGGATTGAATGACCATATGAGCATGCAAGTGTTTGATGCTTATATAGAGAAGACTGAATTGTGGATCTAATAACCTATAACGATAAATCGCAGGATTTAATAACAAACCCGACATGGGTCTTGAGATAACAGAAAGATACACGTCTCTCTTGTGTGTAGATAAGTCACATGGATCGCGACTAATTCTCATCATAGGGTCAAGCATGATAATTTTTAAACATCTCCCTTTGGTGTAGACAAGTCACAATTGTTTGGTTTGGTTTGTATATTGATATATCGATTTATGAGAGCATATAGAGGTCATTTACATGTGTACAGATCGACTCGTATAAAGGAGGTTATGGCGAAATTTTTCGAAAATTTAAGGTGATAGCCAAATTTCGAGAAATTCGCAAGTTCTCAGAAACCGAAAATTTAAAGAACTTGAGTTAGAATGAAGGTTGAGTTGTAAAGTAAATGACTTTCGGCTTCGTTCCTTTTCAGGGACGAAAAGTTTTAAGTGGGGGAGATTGTAACAACCCGGAATTTTAGAACCAATTTAAAATTTATTTTTAATTGATTTTAATGGATTTTAAAGTTTTAAAATGATTTATCTTGAGAATTGGCGACTTAAAATTTATTTAAAAACGAAGTTTGAATGTAAGAATTTAAAATTTAATTAAAACGAACTCATAACTTCGCGGTAGTTCGTAATAATATGTTTTAAACTTTAAATTAATATATAGAATTCAATGTAAGTCGAATTTCAGTTAAACACGAAATTTTAGGATCTATTTAACAATATCCTTTTTATGAATGTGAAAATTTTAGATTTCATATTATAGAATGTAAGTTATGCCCAATTCAAAATTTAAAATAGTCGCTATGAAATTTTTAATATTTTAATATTACATAGCCCTTTAAAATGGACATTTTACAAACGACCTTCGTTTTCGATAAAACTAGTTTTGTTGGATTCGGAATATTAAATTATTACTAGATATCAAATTTCGTGCTAAGCAGAGTTACTTTGTGGTCGTGCAAGATAAAGTCGTTCGAAGTAATAATAATGAGCAGTTACAAAGGAATGTTACTAAGATGACCTCGGCTTTTGACAAAACTTTTTTTGGGATTCGTAATGTCGAATAATGGTATAATACCAAATTTCATCATTATTGGAGCCAACGTGTAGGCGTTCGAGAAGAAAATGTAAGCTAAAATCGCATACTTAAATCAAGCTAAAATACAATCGAAAAATAAAACAAAAGATCATACGAACTCGAAGTTCAACGAAACCAGTTACGTTGGATCCAGAATTACTTTAGTTGTCAGAATCCAAAATTTCATGATAAACGAAAATAATGTGTGATCGTGCGATCAAAACAGGTGGAGGCTACCTAGCACATTTTTTTTAGCAGAAAGGTAGAGGCAATATACAATTGCCCCACCATATATAAATACTGCATAAAAGAAACATCGTCCAAATGGTCACCATGTTACAACCCAATCGCTCTCATAAGAGCCAGAAAAACATAACATCAACTACCAAGCTCACGCAGGAGCTTACAAAATTCAACTAACAACTGTCATACAAAATACAAAAAGACAGAAAGCAACACATAAAGTGACCATCTGCAGCCCCTCCAAGCAGCGTGGAGCCAATCACCATGCTCCGCTGCTATCTGAAACAAAATCAACAAATAAACAACTGTCAATACCCATTCACATATAGTAAAACTTCAGTACTTGAAACAAAACAACATTTGATGATGATGCAGTGTTTTTAAAGCATCTTTTGTTTCTTTCGTACCAAATAACCCAACAAAAAGATAAATTGAGCAATGCAAGTTGTTTTGAAGGAACATTTTCCCAAAACAGTAACTGGTCACGTAGAGAATCTTTCCACATAAGGTCAATGTTAGCATTAACTAAACATTTAACCCAAACATAGAATGCCATATCGCAGTTATGAAATAAATGGGTACAGTCTTCTCCATCGGCTCCACAAAACACACATGAAGCATCAACATTATGATTCTTCTTCCTTAGCAAACATTTTGTACTTAATTTTCCATGCAGTACAGTCCACATATGAATTTGAACCTTCATCGGGACATTGAAACTCCACATGCATGCAAAACTCGTGAACCTTCTACCAGAATATTCATTAAATCATAACACTGCTTACTGAGAATTTAGTATTACTTCTCTATAAACATTCATAGTAACAACCCGAATTTTTATAACATGTTAAAACAAGAAATCAAGGAAGAATTAAATTTTAAATTCAGAATCAAGGGAAATGGGTTATGCCATTGCGTTCGTCTCGAAATTTTACATGAAATTGAGTCCAAGTTTTCGAAAATCGGAGTTCGTATGACCAAGTTATGACCTCTAGAAGTTTCAGAAATTTTCAGAATCAAAGACAGCTTGAATTTCGAATTCGAAATTGGAATTCAAACCCCAGAACAGGCTGGGCGGGAAAATTCCCGCCCAGCGACCAGGTCAACATGGGGGTCGACCATAGTGTCGACCTCCCAGGGACCAGGTCGACTATAGTGCCGACCTGGGGGTCGACCTGCCTCCTGAACCACTTTCTTGAACCTGATGCATTCTGATGTATTTGACCTCGTTTTCTGTCCAGATTCGTCTGCCCAATCCTATATAAACTCACCCCTAGCCTCATTCTCTCCACACCATTTCATTCTGTCCTTATGCTGCTTCTGAAAATAATTAAATTAAAGAGAGAATTGCTACATCTTCTTCATTAAGACAATATCTAGGAATTGCAAATTGGGGGTTTTCAACTAGAACAAGACTAAACAAATAGAGATTCAACAACTGCAACAACCGTTTTTAGAATCAAATCTCTGCACTCTAATTCTCGATCCACGCTCTGTAAGTTCTAGTTACTTTGAGATTGAAACTTGTTAAATTTGATATGGGCATGGAATGAAATGAAATTGGACATAAGCTTGATTATCTATTTTGATCTGTTCTTATCTCTTCTTGAATCTATGATTTTGGGTTATTTCTTATTGACTGAATCATGCCCATTCATGTTGTTGGACCTAGTTTATTATTCAAACGCTAGATTGTAACATAAATTCTTGGATCTTGACTTGTGGAAATATTTCTATTTGGGGCCTATTCATGTTATAAATCAAATTCTTTCATGTCTATAAACCTTAATATGCCTATGAGACTGTGGACATAAGGTTTTGCCTATGCCTATGACTATGATGATGAACATAAGGCTATGCCTATGCCTATAACTAAGAACATAAGACTGTGCCTATGACTGTGAACATAAGACTATGCCTGTGCCTATGACGGTGAACGTAAGACTGTTGCCTATGACTATGACAAGGACAATTGTGGCTAATAATTTATGACTCTTGACTATGAGAATTATTCCCTATGATTATGAACATAAGGTCATTATCTATGACCATTACTGTTAGTTGCCTATGACTATCGCCTAGAACTATTTTGGATAATTAACCATGACTATTGTAATTAATCGCTTAGGACTCTTAATTATGATATTTTTACCTATGACTATGACCATGACTATTGGGGTTAATTACCTGGGACTATTATAGTTTATTGAAACCCATGTTGTATACCGAATTTGCAGTTTGTTGGATCTCATACCGAGGGTGTGACTTGCTTAGTTTATTTCGCTATTATGTACACCGAAACCACTGGATCCATTATCCTTGTATTTGGCTTGCTTTTGCATGTCTATTCTTTTATGTCAGTGTTTATCATGACCATCGCCTTATCTTGCTAGATTTGAAATCCTATATGCCAGTGATGTTGTAACCAATTATCTCAAGTTATATCATGTTAGTATTGTAACCCATTTTTATCATTTTATGCTAGTCCCTTTTGCCTATCATAGTTTTGGATGCTATTCCCTCTATTTCGAGATTTGGATTTATTTGTAGTATAGATCGATTCACGTTCACGTGCGATGGGAATACGACTTGGGTAGATTAGACAAAACATGAATTGGTTACGAACATGAATTATGAACTTGATAATAGGCAAAACTTGGAACATGAACATTGATATAACTTGAATCTGGATGTGGACATGAAATTTATCCTTGAAACTTGACACGAACTCGATATGAATCTTGAACATGGACATGACACTAGAACGAACGTGAAAATGGCCAACTCGAGGTTGGGTTGAGTTTGCAGTGTAAATCTTCCTGGAACCGCCCGACAAATCCAGTGGCTGCAAACAATAGGATCCAATGTGAGTAGTTGGTCATATCGCGCTTGAAACCCGAGGTTAGACTGAGTTGTGGTGTAAATCTGCCCGGAACCGGCCGGCATATCCAATGACCACAACAACAGGTCTAATGTGAGAGGTTGAGGTGCATTAATGAATTAATGCCACATGATAGGGTTAAGTCATGAACATGAAATACAACACTTAACCAACTTGAAACATGATCTGATAGGGTTAAGTCATGAATCGCTTGAATATACTTATCCAATTCGACACGATGATTTGATAGGGTTAGGCCATGAACCGCTTGAATATACTTAACCTATTTGACACAATGATTTGATAGGGTTAAGTCATGTACCACTTGAATATACTTAACCAATTTGACACGATGGTTTGATAGGGTGTACAAACAATTTCTGTAACACTTTTATGTGTCACTAAGGGCCTGTGAGGAATTTTCCTGTAACACTTATAAGTGTTACAAGCAGACCAACTGCTAACACTTATAAGTGTTACAAGCAGACCAACTGCTAACACTTATAAGTGTTACGAACAGACCAACTGCTAACACTTATAAGTGTTACGAACATATTCATTGCTAACACTTATAAATGTTGGAATTATAATATATGGTAACACTTATAAGAGTTACAAACATACTCATTGCTAACACTTATAAATGTTGGAACCATAAGATATGGTAACACTTATAAGAGTTACAAACATATTCATTGCTAACACTTATAAATGTTGGAACCATAAGATATGGTAACACTTATAAATGTCAGTATCATAATCCTACTAACTCTTATAAATGTTGGCATACATAAATTGCTAACACTTATATAACATGTTTTTATGATTTTCAATCATATATACAATTCAACACATCAATTCAAATTCAATAATGTCACTTTTGCATAATGCTTCAAATTTAAAATACCATAATATCAAGTTCAAATTACAAGGAACAATACAAAGTTTTACTAAAGATACATAGAATTTTAGATATTATGAAAGCGAAACATGGACCATATCACAAAGCCTCCATCCGAGAATTCACAAAGCTTGTAATGTCCGTTTTGAGGACCATTGTAAATGGGTGCTTCCGGATCTAAAACTTCTGTTATCCAAACAACTTTCTCAACATCTGGCACTATCTCTCTAAAATGACACATGGTTTGCGTAGCAATATAAGCTTTTGCTACATTCTTCATATCTTGTGATAATAGCATTACAAATTGTTTTCCTTTTGTTGATGATCCAACATCATTTGATGGAATCACCGAATTAGCAATTCCAACGTTCGGTGAAGATTTATCCAAATTAGAAGCAATTTCTGTCATAGGCATCGTAACACCGCCACTAACGTTTTGTTGTAACCCCGGTACCATAGTAAGAAAGGATGAAGCAAATGATTTAAGAGCATCGTTGATTTGGATTGACACTTGACTCGCCACTTGATTTGCAACCTGATTTTGTAATTCCATAGACCATTGACGAAAATCGTCCTTTTTATTCTTATCGGCAATTGCATTTGATGCTTGCATCATCTTTACGTGCTTTGCGGAAGAAAAGGAGCTAATTGCACGACAATAATTTTTCCTTTTATCAGAACCAAAAACTTTGGCGATAGGATCATTGTCAAGATCAAACATGTTTGCATGCTCGTTGCTATTACATTCCAAATCCTGTTTTTTTTCCTCCTCCTCCACAAGTGCCTACAAAATATAAACCCACTCATTTTTACAGAAATAACAAATTGCAAAACTGATAAATAACATTTTGTATTAACTAAATGAACAAGGATTTGTTTTTTTTTTTTTTTTTGCGAAACTGATCAAAACAAATTTGCGAAACAGAAATAACAAGCATTGCTCCACGCCTTCGAAACTGATGCTCAGTTTCGAGCAAAAACTAAGCATTGCTCAGTTTTTCTCGAAACTGAGCATTGCTCAGTTTCAGAGAAAAACTGATCACTCTCAGTTTCAAAAACTGATGCTCAGTTTCGAGCAAAAAACTGAGCATTGCTCAGTTTTTCTCGAAACTGAGCATTGCTCAGTCTCTGAGAAAAACTGAGCAATGCTCAGTTTTTTGCTCGAAACTGAGCAAACGACCTATCAATTAATTCCAGTACAATAATCAGAGAAGTGCAAAAGAGTATGCAAGAAAATGCCGCAAATATAACTAGTCCATGCATATAAGGCAATAATGTAAGGTGAGTTAATATGGAAACTGGCAAAATATATTTTGGACAAGGACAAAATCCATATGCATAACTATAATGTCAGGAAATTCAAAATGTTTTTTTTTTATATATAATAAAATTTCACACATGATTTTTTCTATGCCCGCTAGAATGCATGTATGCGTGTTTCAGAGTTAAACAGCGACCAGTTTTAAGGGTATAAAGACAAACAAGAAGCGAGTACATATACTGGGAACACAATGGGATCTACAGTAGATTCATTACCCAAAACACAGGTTTTCACGGCAAGGTTTAAGGTCAGACTGTCTATTACCATGGTCAGATGTATTATGCACCCAATAGACTTCCAGCTAACAAAGAGAAAAATAAATGAAACAAAGCAGCTAACAATGATGGTATGCGAGCAATAGAACAATACATAACTAATTACATTCAACGTTAACTGAAGTGGGAAAACTTGGAATAGATATAATCGTAAGTGCTCAGTTTCGAGCAAAAAACTGAGCAATGCTCAGTTTTTTTCTCGAAACTGAGCACGCTCAGTTTCAAAAACTGATGCTCAGTTTCGAGCAAAAAACTGAGCATTGCTCAGTTTTTCTCGAAACTGAGCATTGCTCAGTTTTAGAGAAAAACTGATCAATGCTCAGTTTTTTGCTCGAAACTAAGCACGCTCAGTTTCAAAAACTGATGCTCAGTTTTGAGCAAAAAACTGAATATGATAGACCAAGAAAAAATGGTGGTTTTACTGGGTTTTTTTTTTTTTTTTTACTATTTAGGAACAAATAAATTTTAACTGGCTAGCTACGTAAACTGGGTTAAATTTTAACCAGTATTTCAGCCAAACAAAGTAAACTGGGTTAAATGGAAGAAGAGCATATTAAGTAATGTTAATGTGAAATAAAGGTAATGAGTTGGATTGGTGTAAAGTGTAAACTTACATAGGTTTTTGCTGCTGATGGAATAACTTGTCCAATTTTCTTATTTTTATGTCCCGCCTTCCAAACCATTGTTCTCGTAACTTTCACCTCCGGATTTTTCTTAACCTGCAATAAGAAATATTATTAAACTAATTAACTATTTATTAATAGTATTCACAAGAAATATTTTTACTATGATTGCTTACCATTTCATCATAAACTTTACGGTATGATTTTCTTCCTAGCGTGTGAGTGATAGTATTATTAGCTTTGGCTTGGGCATTTCTCTTACATTGCTCTTTTTTCTTATCCGTGTATTCGTTGTCTACAAACTTCTCCCACCATACTTTGTCAATGTCTGAAGGACATTTAGTGATAGCGATATTCTTGGGTATGATGTTTCCTTTAACTCTAAGCAATTTGTTTCGCAAAGTAGACTTTACCGTACGAAAATATCGTGGAAATTTTTTTTCTAAAATTGGCCGAGCTAGATCAGGATCGATGTCCATGTCAAATTCATTCTGTTTTAACAAAGAAATTTCAATACGAAGAATAAATTTTGTGCATTAAGTAAATAATTAAATAAGGTGAATTTGTGACATACCAATAGTTCTCGCCACAAAATATCTTTATAGTAACCATCAACATTTCGCCACTCACCATAGCCGATTGGTATATGACAACGAATTAGCGCTCCGCATCAGGTGCCCCATTTAGCTTCATCATCACCTTTAACACCATCGAAGTCAACTACTGTTGAGTACTTTTTACCACTTGGTGGAGGACAGTTATTTGCTTCAAACTCCTCATTTGTAACTTCATTTGCACTACCAATGCAATTGTTCGACATTCTGCATTAAAAAGAATTAATATGCATATTGAAACTAATATGCGTGCTTGATTTGATTTTACAAATGGATATTAAAAATGAACAAAGCAAAATCCAAAAAGCAAAATCATTTAATGCATTTCACCTAAATAAGCAAAACAATACAAATATTCCAAAATTACATCTCTTTCATTTAAATACATTTCAACAATGGTACTAAATTATGTTGTTCTCTCAAAATAGACTGAAAATCGGTTGGTATGGTGTAGTCATCTACGTTGTCTGTCATGCGCTTTGGAGAATGTCGAACAATGGACCAATCAGAATTTTGAGTGTCTTGCACATAGAAAACTTGACATGCTTCGGTTGCTAGAATAGCTGGCTCGTCATACTCCCCATTCCCATTTTTGAGCCTTTTCAAGTTCACCATCAACAAATGGGAATCGGTACAAATCTTACAACCATTTGTCTTATCTGCAATGTTTACCCAATCACAATAGAATACAACGTGTTGGAAATCATAATAATCAACCTCTATGATTTCTTTAATGATACCATACCAAGTAGTGTCATCATCCGTAGGATTTATATCTTTTGCACTTGCAACAAATGTGGTGATTGCATCCATGCAAACACCGCTATCTTGGATTGAATGACTGTCATCATAACGTTGAGGAGAAAATGTATATCCGTTCACTCTGTACTTAAGATAACTTTTAGATTCCCACTTTGGACCACTAACATATTGCCATAACATTGTATTCATGCATTTTTCTTGTATAAGCTGCCATGAATCAACAAACTTGAACGTCCAACATAAAAAGAAAAAAACCTACAATTTTTATATATATTGAAATAATATACCTTTTTGTGTAACCAATCAATAAATTCGGTTTGAACGATTACTTCTGCCATTGTGGTAACTTTTCTTTTACCGCGAGAAACATCTTCTAAGGACGAGCGATATGCACTACAAATTAGATATTATCATGTAAATATATTTCATACTTTATATCATTGGTATCTATTAAAATATGGAGAAAATTCATACGTATAATATTCATCTCTTTCAGGAATATCGATACTAAAAAGTATCCACCTTCGAATTTGAACACGTTGCACCCTAGTTAGCTTAATACATTTGCCTTCCATGATGGGACGTTCGTATATATCATCACCATCATCTAAAAAAGATGCTTGTGTCGAACTATGATTTCCATCATGTGGGTTCGGCATATACTCCATTGCATATCTAACTGATTCTGAAACAAGGTATGCTTCAGCAATTGATCCTTCTATGTAGCGCTTATTGCTAGGTATATTTTTGCATTCTTTCATTGCTCTAAAAATAGCACACATGCACATATATTTAGAAATTATCACTTTGAAATAACATTCATAAAATTTGTAAGAAAAATATATCACCTTTCAAATGGATACATCCATATGTAGTTTGCAGGTCCACATAGCAAAGCTTGGTCGGCTAGATGCACCATAAGATGGATACTTATATCAAAGAAGTCCGCCGAAAAATAATGCACTAGCACACATAATGCCTCAGAAATAATATATTTGGCAGCTTGAACATGTTCTCGAACTAAAACTTTTGAGCATACCAAGTTAAAATACAAACTCACTTGTAAAATAGCTCAACGTAAATCACGGTGCTTCGGATATGCATGTTGAACCATTATAGGAAGTAAGTATTGCATTACAATATGCTACTCATATGTTTTTTTAAGGTGCAAAGTAGGTGGTAGAGTAGTAACAAGACTACCAAATCTAGTTCCAAGGCACGATGGAACCTTTGTATCTTGTAGAACTTCACAACATTTTGTTTTATGAATCGCATCGAATGCAAACTTAGATGATTGCCTTAACTTATTAAACAATAAATTGAGAAGATGCTCTGTAACATTCTTCTCTGTATGCTTCACATCAATAGTATGTCGTACTTTATGACTACTCCAATAAATTAAATTATAGAAAATTGACTTCTTATACCAAGGTGATTTTTCTACGTCACTACCTTCGGTCATTAAGGGACATTCATTACTAGCTTCAATTATTGTTCGCTTCTTATTCCTTGGTAATTTTCCAGGAAAATAACTTATACGATCAAGCTTTTTCAAAAGGGATGGTCCTCTTAACCTTGTTGGCAGTTCTTTATCTTCGCTATCCTTATACCATCCATATTTGATGCATCTATATGGATGATCATCCTTCAAAAAATTTCTATACTTTGGGTAAACAATCTTGTTACCTATGTACTCCGACTCGGTCTGCATAGCACAAACTAGACAAGCTTTATAACCATGTGTCACACAACTAGATAAATTTCCCAATGCTGGAAAATCGTGGATTCCCCATAATAATATTGCCTTCATCGTAAACATTTCTCTCTTGTCCATATCAAAAGAAGCTACGCCTTCCATCCAAAGTTCCCTCAATTTATCTACAAGAGGTTCTAAATACACATCAATGTCTTGACTTGGTGCTTTCGGTCCGGGAATTAATAAACTTAGCATTTGAAATTGCGATTTCATGCATAATGAAGGGGGTAGATTGTATGGAATCATATATACGGGCCAACAACTGTAACTATTGGAGAGAACCCCATTCGGATTAAATCCATCAGTAGAGATACCAAGCCAAACATTACGCCCTTCATTTGCAAAGTCCGTCCACTTACATTTGATTAATCTCCATTCAGCTGAGTCAATGGGATGACGCATGAAATCCCAAGAAGGATCGGCATGCTTATGCCATTGCATTTTACGAGCTATCCACGGTATAGTGTACAATCTAGTCAACCTTGGAATTATAGGGAAGTGTCTTAAAACTTTTCTTGGTTGATTTGTCATTTTTTTTACGCCTAACGCATTTGTCTTATCTTTAAATCTTGACGTATTACAATGAGGACATACTACAATGTTAGCGTTCTCTTTCCAAAATAACATGCAATCGTTTATGCAAGCATGAATGCATTTTACCTTCATTCCCAAATCTTTTAACATTTTTTTCATGGTAGGATACTTGTTAGGTAATGTGTTTTCTTCCGGAAGACATTTTTTAAATAGTTTCAACAATTCTGTCATGCTATTTCCCGACCAATTAAATTCTTTTTTCAAGTTATGAAGCTCTATCATAACACTCAAAGTTGTAAGTCCATCCTTACAAGAAGGATATAATTTCTCATTTGCTTTGCTTTTGTATTCATGGTACATTTTCTTAACATTTATCTCTTCAAAATTTACTTCACCGCTAACTTGTGGCATATCATGTACTCTAAATGCATCATTAACAAGATTTCCTAGAGTGCCCTCAATAGACTCTTCTACTTGCATTTGGTCTGGGATGTGAGACTCTTGGACAAAATCCGATGTATGAGTCATTTGTATGGTAGTATCATTTCTCTCTCCATGAAAGAACCACACATCATATGTCGGAAGCATACCAAAAAATATCAAGTGTTTCTCAACTATTTCTATTGAATTTCTCTTAGAGTTTTTGCACTTCTTACAAGGACACACACATAACTGAGTATCATGTGGTAAATGTTGCTTGACGAAGCTGATAAAGTTCTGAACACCGTGCGTATATTCATCCTCATTTCTATGTGTATTTCTAATCCACCTTCTTGATGTTTGTTCGGTCATGACTATCAATCAAAAACATTCAAAAAAATAATTAATACATCATCTAAGTTCTGTAAGATTGTTACCTTACCAATTAAAAAAAAGGATTATTTACTTTTTATTTATTTCCGTCTTAGTGTTAGAAATTCTTAAGAATCATACCTAATATTTTATAGTGCATTACTCAATGGCCAGACACTATGCTATTACAATTTTGAAAAAAAAAATTCTGCATTTGTTTAAAAAATAAACAGCATGTGTTTTATTAAAAAAAATGCACTGCACTTGTTTTAAAAAAAAATGCACTGATTTTTTTTAAAGAAAAAGCTGCACTGGTTTTTTTAGAAAAAAAACTGCATTTGTTTAAAAAATAAACAGCATATGTTTTAATAAAAAAACTACACTGCACTTGTTTTAAAAAAAAAAATTGCACTGGTTTATTTTTAAAAAACTGCATTTGTTAAAAGTTAAAACTTCAAATATGCCACGACAGTTTAAACAAATATACGATAATTGTAGTTTAAATATGCAAAATTTTATTTCCATGACAATACAGTGTCACTCGATTAATAACTATAATATGCTTTAGTTACAACATTTACTCAGTTATTCTGAGAAAAACTGAGCAATGCTCAGTTTCGCTCGAAACTGAGCAATGCCCAGTTTTGAGTAAAACTGAGCATTGCTCAGTTTCTCGAAACTGAGCATTGCTCAGTTGCGAGAGAAACTGAGCATCGAAAAACGGAGTTGGAGATATGTTTCTAGACGTAAAAAGATATTCGGTCATGCAGTCGGTTAATTTTTTTTTAAATCTCTTGTACACTTTAATACTTTCTTTTCAAGATGCAGGTTCTAATAAGTGTTAATTGTGTATTGTTTCTTTCATGTTTTATATGTGTTAATAAGCCCATTTTCGCACATTATAAACACTTTGTATCGATTTGAGAAAACATTTCATCTTTTTTTTTCTCTTGTTTCAAATATGTGTAGTACTCAAAATCAAACTCGAAATTTTACATAATATTGGAGCATTCACTGTTTAATAGCAAATTAGTGATCTCATCTGTAAAGGTTTGATTGTTTGAGTTACTTCTCATTATAGAATTCAGTCTCTTCATTTAAAGTAAGATTTATCAAGTGCTATAACGTCCTCGACTCAAGAAACTGATTGCAATATTCATTGCCTCGCAAGATTTCAATTTTTCTGTTTGCAAAACGACATTCTCAATAAATCCTATGAAATTTATTCAAAAAGGATCAAAAAAATAAACTATGGAATCAAGAAAAAATTCAAAAAAGTGCCACCCAAGAAATTTTCAGCAAATCATCATCAAAATTTATCTAACTTGTTCAGAAAGAAAAATCTCTTATATAAATGCATTTTAAATTACAAAAAATATATTAAAAAAGTGTGATGATCTAATGATTAAAAATTCTCCTAGAACCTACATGATTTATTAAACAAAGATAACGGCAGCTACCAACACAATTTAGATTACATTTAATATGTGAAATAACAAAGGAAATAGAATAAACTAAAATATGAAATCAAACAAATACTAAATTTTGAGGAATCCAGTAGGATCCCTCCAACCTGTTTTCCTGCATCCACATATGTTAGCTAACATAAATAATACCCATCCTGCTTCGAGGCAGGATATCGCGGTATGAAGGTCATCCACTATCATAGCGTGGGGCGCATAGGTTAATCATCCGCTAATGGTACCGCGGGCATCCGCTAATGATACTGCGGGAAATCCAACCACCAATATATATATATATATAATAGCCACAAGCCTAAATATAACTAATATATATGCATCTAAAACTGAAATATTCAATACACATACGCACCTGAAACTGAAATCCAATGAAGGGAGCAAACACGATATGATGAGGTGCAGAAAAAAATAAGCGAATGAGAACTGCAGGAACAATAAATGGTACATTAGATCATCCGGATTTGCATGAGAAAATAAGCGAATGATAAATTGTACATAAGAAAATAAGCGGATGATAAATTGTACATAAGATCATCCGGATCTTAATCAACATTAAGGCGACACATCCACCTTTGAAAGCAATGCAAACAGGTACAACATGGCAATTTGGTTAAATTTATCGATTGTACATCTTATTAGTAAAATACAATTTTTATTATGATTAATAGCTTATAATAATGATTACTTACACAAATTATCCTCGTTAAAACTATATCATATCACGATTTAAATAATTTGGTTTTAGTCAAATTCCCAATATTATCCACGCTTGACTTGATTAGGCCAAATACAAAAATCACTGTCCAATAATAAAAATTATTACAAAATATATTAATCTGGTTGAAGACTTTGAATTTGAGTTGACTACAGTTGATCATGATGCTAACCTTATACATTTTATTTTAAATATTGTATCTTTATATATATATATATAACAAATTTTACATTAGGCTCTAGGATATAAGCCTAACTCTATCGACAATTAACTAACACCACTTCTCTTTTTAGTTTAATGTTTAAACTAAAACATAAAAATAGTAAGCAGATCTATCGTAATTTACTTACATTTTTAGTTGTACAACCTAGGTTTTGATCACCTAAAGGTGAGGTATTTGAATTGGTTAATTTTCAATGGTTTGACAAGTAGGAGTTATGCAACAGATTCTGAAAACTGAATCTGAAAATGGTTAAAAAAATTCAAAATTTATTTTCTGAAAACTGAATCTGAAAACAGATTCTACAACAAATTTATTTTCAAAATTTTCTCATTGTTAAAAATGGTTTAACTGAAAACTGAAAATGTGACTAAGAAACAGATTCTGATTCTCAATGGTTTGACAAGTAGGAGTTACGCAACATGTAGATCACATATGGCGTACATATATACATATATGCGCATATGATAACATATATATAAGGCTATTGAAGTACTTAATTAAAGTAACAGATATTAGAAAAGGCAAGCTTAAGAAAACAAAAGGAGTTTACTTTAATAAAATATTGTTGTACCTCTTACACATAGAACGTGCATATCAACATTAGCATAAATTTGGATGAAATTATTTTAAACACAATCAGCGACTTGGAGTTTAGAGGCATAACAGGAGATCACACAAGTAATACTATATCGCCATAACAAAACTCACACTCGGATTATCAATTAAAATATAAAAGCAATCTGCTCAGATTCGTAATTCCTTGAGCAAGATCAAGGATTTATATAATAATTCCAGTTTTATTTTTAAAAAAATGCCAAGAACAAACTGGAAATTCTGAGCTCATGTAAGATCTGATTTCAGATATAACTCAATAAGCTTATACATGCTTTCCACCCCAAATCAATTACACAAATCTG
Source organism: Allium sativum (assembly GCA_030737875.1). Taxonomy (NCBI): domain Eukaryota; kingdom Viridiplantae; phylum Streptophyta; class Magnoliopsida; order Asparagales; family Amaryllidaceae; genus Allium; species Allium sativum. The sequence goes on from CM060921.1 coordinate 181,691,129, forward strand.
ATTCATACAAATCTCAGGAGCTTAACAAAATTGGATCTAGAATGCTGATGCAAGCCATATTTCGATCAGATTTGATACCGGATTTAAAGCAGCGAACCAGTATATATGCATTGGACAAAGTATCAAAAAACCGACTCTCAAATAGGCCAGGACCTTCAAAAAAGCAAATAAAAAAATACCCTAAAATCCATTCATGCCAAATTCTAATTCACCAGACCACTAAAGGAAAACGAGAAGCATATGTTTTAAATTTCAGATCTAGAGGAAGAAAAAGCTCACGGTTTAGAGGATTTCTAGAAGTGAAATCGAATTTTTACCTCAAATCGTGATTCCTAGAAGCCTCCATGATTCCAAGAATCCCCAATTCCTAAAGCCCTAATTCGAAGTCCATTCTTTAATCGCAGATTTCAATTTTCGAGTTTCTATGATGTTGATGAGAACGGTGATTTCAATCTTCAACGTGTAATTGCGTTTGTAGCGGCCTGGAAAGAATAAGTGTTAGAGGACTGAGCGTTGAACATCCAATTAGGGTTATATGCGACAAGTTACCCTTTTGCCCTTACAAAAGAAGACTTGACCAAGCACAACAACACATAAAAGTGTTGGCACATTTTTGGTGACACATTTTTGCTACTGCAACACATATAAGTGTCACTAGTCTACAACACATATAAGTGTTGGCAGTTGAAAAAAATAAGAGTTGCCAATTGGCCATTGTGGTGTAGTGGCCTATGCCTATGACTATGATGATGAACATAAGGCTATGCCTATGCCTATGACTAAGAACATAAGACTGTGCCTATGACTGTGAACATAAGACTATGCCTGTGCCTATGACGGTGAACGTAAGACTGTTGCCTATGACTATGACAAGGACAATTGTGGCTAATAATCCATGACTCTTGACTATGAGAATTATTCCCTATGATTATGAACATAAGGTCATTATCTATGACCATTACTGTTAGTTGCCTATGACTATTGCCTAGAACTATTTTGGATAATTAACCATGACTATTGTAATTAATCGCTTAGGGCTCTTAATTATGAGATTTTTACCTATGACTATGACCATGACTATTGGGGTTAATTACCTGGGACTATTATAGTTTATTGAAACCCATGTTGTATACCGAATTTGCAGTTTGTTGGATCTCATACCGAGGGTGTGACTTGCTTAGTTTATTTCGCTATTATGTACACCGAAACCACTGGATCCATTATCCTTGTATTTGGCTTGCTTTTGCATGTCTATTCTTTTATGTCAGTGTTTATCATGACCATCGCCTTATCTTGCTAGATTTGAAATCCTATATGCCAGTGATGTTGTAACCAATTATCTCAAGTTATATCATGTTAGTATTGTAACCCATTTTTATCATTTTATGCTAGTCCCTTTTGCCTATCATAGTTTTGGATGCTATTCCCTCTATTTTGAGATTTGGATTTATTTGTAGTATAGATCGATTCACGTTCACGTGCGATGGGAATACGACTTGGGTAGATTAGACAAAACATGAATTGGTTACGAACATGAATTATGAACTTGATAATAGGCAAAACTTGGAACATGAACATTGATATAACTTGAATCTGGATGTGGACATGAAATTTATCCTTGAAACTTGACACGAACTCAATATGAATCTTGAACATGGACATGACACTAGAACGAACGTGAAAATGGCCAACTCGAGGTTGGGTTGAGTTTGCAGTGTAAATCTTCCTGGAACCGCCCGACAAATCCAGTGGCTGCAAACAATAGGATCCAATGTGAGTAGTTGGTCATATCGCGCTTGAAACCCGAGGTTAGACTGAGTTGTGGTGTAAATCTGCCCGGAACCGCCCGGCATATCCAATGACCACAACAACAGGTCTAATGTGAGAGGTTGAGGTGCATTAATGAATTAATGCCACATGATAGGGTTAAGTCATGAACATGAAATACAACACTTAACCAACTTGAAACATGATCTGATAGGGTTAAGTCATGAATCGCTTGAATATACTTAACCAATTCGACACGATGATTTGATAGGGTTAGGCCATGAACCGCTTGAATATACTTAACCTATTTGACACAATGATTTGATAGGGTTAAGTCATGTACCACTTGAATATACTTAACCAATTTGACACGATGGTTTGATACGGTTAAGTCATGTACCGCTTGAATATACTTAACCAATTTGACACGATGGTTTGATAGGGTTAAGTCATGAACCGCTTGAGTATACTTAACCAATTTGACACGATGATTTGATAGGGTTAAGCCATGAACCGCTTGAATATACTTAACCAATTTGACACGGTTAAGTCATGTACCGCTTGAATATACTTAACCAATTTGACACGATGGTTTGATAGGGTTAAGTCATGAACCGCTTGAATATACTTAACCAATTTGACACGATGATTGATAGGGTTAAGTCATGAACCGCTTGAATATACTTAATCAACTTGACACATGATTCGTAGGGCTAAGTCATGAACTTGAACGACAACACTTAGCCAATTTGACATGACACGTAGACGGGTTAAGTCACCAATTTAAATGACAACACTTAACCTGCTGGACGGAAACCCTAGTTATGCGGTCCTTTTCAACAGTAACCCACTAGATGTATCATGGTACCCTAGAACTAGGCAGGGTGGGGCATGATTACTGGGCTGATTGTAAGCGACCAGAATGACGGTTGTGTGGGTGCGCCAGTGTAGGTTCTAACGGAGTGCGGGCGTGCACACACTCTGGAGCAGAAAAAGCAGGCATTGGGCACCAGTAGGTTTACACTGTGCGTGCTTGATTTATGTCGGTGGTTGGCACACTAGGGCTTGATACACCCCATGGTGGACCTAGCACAGGTGACTACATTTCGTGATTGGGCCATATGACACAGACACATGAACGAGCTAGGACTTGTAGGGAGCCGATCGATTAATAGATCGTTACGTGGAATTCGTTAGGTAGCATAATCCCTAGTGGTCCTAAGTGGCATAAACCCTAATCGAATCTAGAAAACATTCAATAGGTAGCATAATCCCTAGTGGTCCTAGGTGGCATAAATCCTAGTTGAACACGTGATAGTTCATGATAAGGAAACCTAGACAGAACAAAGGTGGCAGTCCAAACGATTTCAAGAATGGTGGCACTACTTTGAAGTAGTATAGAAATACGTGATGAAACCTGTACGATATATGGCAAGGGACTGTACATATACATGGAAAGGATGATACTGGTTGGGATACTAGTACAGTTGGTGCAGAGAATGTTAAACATGCGACACTATACGTAGTTTATATGGTTTGCATAGTTTATCTTGTCACCGTAGTTTATCTTGTTACCATAGTTTATCTTGTTATCTTAGTTTAACTTGCCTATCTTGTCATCATCCTTATGTTTACTTTCAGTTTATACATGTCATGTTACTTTTGCTTGTTTCTATGCTGAAAGTCACTAAGACTTACCAGTCTGTATGACTGACCCGTTTTGTTTCTCCTCTTCTTCTTCCATTCGCCCCCCCCCCCTCCCCCAGGTTCTCAGGGAGGAAGCACTACTACTTAGTTTGGACTTCTTTCTGCTTCAAGATCATCGTATATGGCTTGGACCTTTCTTGGCTATGGCTGCTTTACTGTTTTACTTGGGGAATGATTTATGACTGTGGTTTTATGCTTCTTTACTATTGCAAGATAGATTTCGATGTAATGGATTTAATGGCATTTTGATGTAAAACGCTTTAGACCTTCCTAGATTTTTAAAGCAATAAAATTTGGTTCTTCTTCCGCTGTTTTATATGTTCTGTCTTGTAATATTTCTTTATATGGTTACCTAGATAATGCTCCACCAAAGCTAGTGCATTCCTTTGTGAGTGACCCTAGCGGAGGTGGGGTGTTACATTTGGTATCAGAGCAGAAGGTTACCAGACTGAGCAAAAGTTTTTAAAACCTTTTGAAATTACTTTCAAAACCATTTACAAAGAAGCATTTTTCAAGAAAAGTTTTGTTTTACGAAAGGCATATTCCCCAAAGCCATATGCACTATCTTTTGATTCTCTCTTGAGTCTCTTCTCTCTTTCTTTTTCACCATAGTTTGTAGCCATGCAACACATGTCGGAGGGCAAAGGAGTGCCCAACCTCCATCTGTAGCCGCAGTAGATTTACTTGCGACTAATCTTATCTCAAGCTTTGTTGGGTTGTCATGCGATGGAAGTAGCTTTCGAGAAACTTATCAACAAGCTATACAAGGATAGTAAGAACGAGGATAAAGAACGCAAGCCTAAGGATAAGAAACTTGTTGATAAGGCGTAATCCACGAAGGAGGAAAAAGTGAAAGGGAAGAGGTCAAAGTAAAAGAATAATAAAACCCATGATAAGAAAGAACATCGTTGGTATGGTAAAAAGGGACATGTAATTAAGTATTATAGGACAAGGGCAAAGGACAAGATCGTCGAGAGGGCAATTGTATGCTCTCACTACTAGCGTACCTAAGAAGAGGTGGTAACGTTTCTGTTAAAAGTTTAGCCTTTCTTTTCTATCATACCGTGGGAACTTTGTTTATATACATCGCATCCTTTTAATTCTGCCTCGATAGTTGAGTCTCTGCACCTTAGTACTAGCGTAGTAGAGGATCCCATTTTTGTCTCAAATCCTGTCGGGGAATCAGCTCATTTATTCATGACTTGTTTGGATTTGAGAATATCTATGCTAAGAAATGCTTATGTTTTTGGGCTACGGGTCGATTCTAGGGATGGAGTGGTTGTCCAGAAATGGTATCATTCTCGAGTATGAAAAGAGGGTAGTTAGATTCTTGACTTGCCTTGGTAATGCCCTCGAAGTCTAGTGTAACCCTAAGGGTTCTGCCATGTTTAGTAACCTAGAATCTCCTGATACATTTATCGATCCACTCGAGTAAGTGTTCGCCACTAAGGCGGATGGTTCATTTCGCTTATGCATGAGTTATAGAAAATCACCTTAGTAAGTACACTTGGCAACATGGTAGACATCTGTTTATTTGCAAGAGATAATCCTTCTGCGTGGAATACCCTATAAACGAGATCCAGGATTCACTAGTGAATTTTGGAGAGCTTGCATGAAACCATGAGTACATAGTTATGTTTGAGCCAAGTATACTAGAAGGAGGATAAGGGAAAATGGGACGAGAAACAACAGTGAAATGAGTTCCAACTCATATTTTGGAATAGGAATTAAGAAATTATGAAGTCAAAGACGGACAAAGTACCATGGAGTTAAGCTCAAGGAAATGCGGCTTAGAAGACTGAAGGCTAGATACACACATTATATCTCTTTATAAGAGTATATCCTTGATTCCTCTTTTCCTATAGAGCTTACTTGTATGCTATCTTTTAAGTATAACCTCTCGGTCCTATTCTCAATCCTATTTATGTTGCAAACCCCATAGGGAGTATGACTTATCTGTTAATAGTACATGTTGGGGCTTGAGGGTGTCTGTTGGGTTGACTAAACTTTTTGGGATATAGGCTGGTGCTTAGGGAGTTCTTCTCCTATTCAGTATATATGTGAAGTAGATTTCCAGCTTTGACATTGCCTAATGGGCAAAAAAATTTTACTTGCTTCTATCATTCGAATGTATCTTTAGGTAGGAACAATTGAATGAAACATGTGTTTGAGACATGTTATGATTAATGGTTGCAAGTGGTTGTAAGTGGTCGCAAGTGGTTGCTCGTGGTTGCATAACACACATTAGGCACTAGATCGGCTCAGACACATTTTCATATTGCATATGCATGAGTGTTTATACTTGATTATGGATGGAATTGAATGTGTTATCATGTGGATGTTGCATATGGATGGATGTTTGTGCACACATGTAGTGTTTATACGATTAGGGCTATTTGCATACATGTTGGACTCATGGCACCAAACATATTTTTCATTAAGAAGATCAATCAGGCCTGATCATTTGCATTAGATAAGGAACATATACACACACTTTCTGCATATGTTCATACAGCATTAGAAATCTCTTAAGGACAATGGATGGCTGTGATTGATGGTTGAGTGGATGGATGATTGGATGGTAGGACACATTCTTCTTAACTTGAAGATTTTGGGGACGAAATCCTTTAAGGAGGGGAGAATGTAACAACCCGAATTTTTATAACATGTTAAAACAAGAAATCAAGGCAGAATTAAATTTTAAAGTTAGAATCAAGGGAAACGGGTTATGCCATTGCGTTATTATCAAAATTTTACATGAAATAGAGTCCGAGATTTCGAAAATCGGAGTTCGTATGACCAAGTTATGACCTCTAGAAGTTTCAGAAATTTTCAGTATCAAAGACAGCTCGAATTTCGAATTCGAAATTCGAATTCAAACCCAAGAACAGGCTGGGCGGGAAAATTCCCGCCTAGCGACCAGGTCGACCTGGGGGTCGACCATAGTGTCGACCTCCCAGGGACCAGGTCGACTATAGTGTCGACCTGGCGGTCGACCTGCCTCCCGAACCACTTTCCTGAACCTGATGCATTCTGATGTATTTGACCTCGTTTTCTGTCCAGATTCGTCTGCCCAATCCTATATAAACTCACCCCTAGCCTCATTCTCTCCACACCATTTCATTCTGTCCTTATGCTGCTTCTGAAAATAATTAAATTAAAGAGAGAATGGCTACTTCTTCTTCGTCAAGACAATATCTAGGAATTGCAAATTGGGGGTTTTCAACTAGAACAAGACTAAACAAATAGAGATTCAACAACTGCAACAACCGTTTTTAGAATCAAATCTCTGCACTCTAATTCTCGATCCGCGCTCTGTATGTTCTAGTTACTTTGAGATTGAAACTTGTTAAATTTGATATGGGCATGGAATGAAATGAAATTGGACATAAGCTTGATTATCTATTTGGATCTGTTCTTATCTCTTCTTGAATCTATGATTTTGGGTTATTTCTTATTGACTGAATCATGCCCATTCATGTTGTTGGACCTAGTTTATTATTCAAACGCTAGATTGTAACATAAATTCTTGGATCTTGACTTGTGGAAATATTTCTATTTGGGGCCTATTCATGTTATAAATCAAATTCATTCATGTCTATAAACCTTAATATGCCTATGAGACTGTGGACATAAGGTTTTACCTATGCCTATGACTATGATGATGAACATATGACTATGCCTATGCCTATGACTAAGAACATAAGACTGTGCCTATGACTGTGAACATAAGACTATGCATGTGCCTATGACGGTGAACGTAAGACTGTTGCCTATGACTAGGATAAGGACAATTGTGGCTAATCAACTATGACTCTTGACTATGAGAATTATTCCCTATGATTATGAACATAAGGCCATTATCTATGACCATTACTGTCAGTTGCCTATGACTATTGCCTAGAACTATTTTGGATAATTAACAATGACCATTGTAATTAATCGCTTAGGATTCTTAATTATGAGATTTTTACCTATGACTATGATCATGACTATTGGTGTTAATTACCTGGGACTATTATAGTTTATTGAAACCCATGTTGTATACTGAATTTGCAGTTTGTTGGATCTTATACCGAGGGTGTGACTTCCTTAGTTTATTTCGCTATTATGTACACCGAAACCACTGGATCCATTATCCTTGTATTTGGCTTGCTTTTGCATGTCTATTCTTTTATGTCAGTGTTTATCATGACCATCGTCTTATCTTGCTAGATTTGAAATCCTATATGCCAGTGATGTTGTAACCAATTATCTCAAGTTATATCATACTAATCTTGTAACCCCTTTTTATCGTTTTATGCTAGTCCCTTTTGCCTATCATAGTTTTGAGTGTTATTCCCTTTATTTCGAGATTTGGATTTATTTGTAGTATAGATCGATTCACGTTCACGTGCGATGGGAATACGACTTGGGTAGATTAGACAAAACATGAATTGGTTACGAACATGAATTATGAACTTGATAATAAGCAAAACTTGGAACATGAACATTGATATAACTTGAATCTGGATGTGGACATGAAATTTATCCTTGAAACTTGACATAACTCGATATGAATCTTGAACATGGACATGACACTAGAATGAACATGAAAATGGCCAACTCGAGGTTGGGTTGAGTTTGCAGTGTAAATCTGCCCGGAACTGCCCGGCAAATCCAGTGGCTGCAAACAATAGGATCCAATGTGAGTAGTTGGTCATATCGCGCTTGAAACCCGAGGTTAGACTGAGTTGTGGTGTAAATCTGCCCGGAACCGCCCGGCATATCCAGTGACCACAACAACAGGTCTAATGTGAGAGGTTGAGGTGCATTAATGAATTAATGCCACATGATAGGGTTAAGTCATGAACATGAAAGACAACACTTAACCAACTTGAAACATGATCTGATAAGGTTAAGTCATGAACCGCTTGAATATACTTAACCAATTCGACACGATGATTTGATAGGGTTAAGCCATGAACCACTTGAATATACTTAACCTATTTGACGCGATGATTTGATAGGGTTAAGTCATGTACCGCTTGAATATACTTAACCAATTTAACACGATGGTTTGATAGGGTTAAGTCATGAACCACTTGAATATACTTAACCAATTTGACACGATGATTTGATAGGGTTAAGCCATGAACCGCTTGAATATACTTAACCAATTTGACATGGTTAAGTCATGTACCGCTTGAATATACTTAGCCAATTTGACACGATGGTTTGATAGGGTTAAGTCATGAACCGCTTGAATATACTTAACCAATTTGACACGATGATTGATAGGGTTAAGTCATGAACCGCTTGAATATACTTAACCAACTTGACACATGATTCGTAGGGCTAAGTCATGAACTTGAACGACAACACTTAGCCAATTTGACATGACACGTTGACGGGTTAAGTCTCGAAATTAAATGACAACACTTAACCTACTGGACGGAAACCCTAGTTACGCGGTCCTTTTCAGCAGTAACCCACTAGATGTATCATGGTACCCTGGAACTAGGCAGGGTGGGGGCACGATTACTGGGCTGATTGTAAGCGACCAGAACGACGGCTGCGTGGGTGCGCCAATGTAGGTTCTAACGGAGTGCGGGCGTGCACACACTCCGGAGCAGAAAAAGCAGGCATTGGGCACCAGTAGGTTTACATTGTGCGTGCTTGATTTATGTCGGTGGTTGGCACCCTAGGGCTTGATACACCCTATGGTGGACCTAGCACAGGTGACTACATTTCGTGATTGGGCCGTATGACACAGACACATGAACGAGCTAGGACTTGTAGGGAGCCGATCGATTAATAGATCGTTACGTGGAATTCGTTAGGTAGCATAATCCCTAGTGATCCTAGGTGGCATAAACCCTAATCGAATCTAGAAAACGTTCAATAGGTAGCATAATCCCTAGTAGTCCTAGGTGGCATAAATCCTAGTTGAACACGCGATAGTTCATGATAAGGAAACCTAGCCAGAACAAAGGTGGCAGTCCAAACGATTTCAAGAATGGTGGCACTACGTTGAAGTAGTATAGAAATACGTGATGAAACCCATACGATATACGGCAAGGGACTGTACATATACATGGAAAGGATGATACGGGTTGGGATACTAGTACAGTTGGTGCAGAGAATGTTAAACATGCGACACTATACGTAGTTTATCTGGTTTGCATAGTTTATCTTGTCATCGTAGTTTATCTTGTTACCATAGTTTATCTTGTTATCTTAGTTTAACTTGCCTGTCTTATCATCATCCTTATGTTTACTTTCAATTTATACATGTCCTCTTACCTTTGCTTGTTTCTATGCTGAAAGTCACTAGGACTTACCAGTCTGTATGACTGACCCGTTTTGTTTTGCCTCTTGTTCTTCCGTCCCCCCTCCCCTCCCCAGGTTCTCAGGGAGGAAGCACTACTACTTAGTTTGGACTTCTTTCTGTTTCAAGATCATCGTATATGGCTTGGACCTTTCTTGGATATGGCTGCTTTACTGTTTTACTTGGGGAATGATTTATGACTGTGGTTTTATGCTTCTTTACTATTGCAAGATAGATTTCGATGTAATGGATTTAATGGCATTTTGATGTAAAAGGCTTTAGACATTACTAGATTTTAAAAGCAATAAAATTTGGTTCTTCTTCCGCTGTTTTATATGTTCTGTCTTGTAATATTTCTGTATATGGTTACCTAGATAATGCTCCACCAAAGCTAGTGCATTCCTTTGTGAGTGATCCTAGCAGAGGTGGGGTGTTACATTCATCATCCCCATCAATAAGAACTAGCACACTTTTATAAACATGAAGTTATATAACAAGAAATAAACGAAGACCATCCAACGAGCCAAGGTTATTTTGTTGAAAGCCACGGGATCGTGCCACCTCAGCAATCCGCATGAGGAAAGGTAAATTTGCGTTTAAACCGCTCCTTGCTTTCCTTTTATTTCTTTCTCTCTTCTCTTTTGCAAAAACCACCTTCCTTCCTCCCTCTTCACCATTAATGGCCACCTCTTCCACCCAATTGGACCCCACCCATCGCACCACCACCTAACTGCACTCCCTGCCTCACCATGCCACCTGCGTCGTTGGTCGCCGCCGTGGGCCAAACCACTCTCCTCCTTTGCTCTTTCTTGCATAAAACACCCTCTTTTCTCCATTATTCACCTCCTACCACATCCAACTACCTCCTACCTCCTTCCCGTGGGCCATAGCCTCCGCGCCGAGCCTTTAGAGCCGCTGCCACATCAACAACCCCATTGGAAAGTAAAGATCCGGATCCCACGAGATTCCAGTCTGCTAAAAATTGAGACTTTCCTCCTCTAAAACCAAGTTAGTGTGTGTGAGTGTTGTGGTGAAGTTTGGAGTTGATTTGTGAGGAAATGCGAGATTTTTAGCTTGAAGAAAGTGTGTGGAGTGCCTATGGTGAAGTGTCAACATGTTAGGATGCTTGGGGTGAGAATTTATTGCTTGAAATATTTAGTTTATGTAGTTGAATCAAAATAAGTTGTTAAATATTTGATTTAAGCATATACACAACCTTATAAAATGCATAACTTTTTCATACGAGATTGAAATTCGACAATTCAAAATGCGTTAGAACCATACCGACGAGAGCTTCGTAATCAAACTGATCTGGAAAGATTTGGAGCTCGTCTGCATTTTTAGTGGAAGAAAATGTCTAATTCGGTCAATCGAACGTTTGGAATTATTTAGCCAAAACGACCAATGTGAGAGCTTCTCTCTTAAACTAATTATTTTTACAGTTATTATAATCGTAACTGAATATATATTGATTTCTATATTCATTATTATCTGATTAATTATCATGAATTTGTTATATGGTATTGTAACGACCCGCATTCTACGCATCAGAGGATCGTAGAATATTTCTTTCTTTCTCATGCGAAGTCGTATAGCCATGTAACTTTGGGAGACGACTATTGGGGTCACTTCCCATGTTAATGATTTTTTCCGATTTTTAAATGACTATTTTGCCCCTAGCTGATCTTGTTTTGGCCATAACTTTTGTTTGGTTATTAGTTTTGACCTGAAACCACTTCCATTGGATTCGAATAATGATTTAGAGTGGTCACATTAGCCAAACGGACTTACCATTTGGGAGATATGGCTGAATTAAGGTTTAAAAGGTGAAAACAGCTTAATCGGGCCAAATAAGGTTATTAACAACTAGGCCCATTTGGGGATTTCGGGATTAGGAGTTTAAAAGGACTGTTAGGGTTTAGAGAACATCCTTTTCTCAATTTTCAGCCGCCACCTATCACTCCTCTCAACCTAGTAATGGCCTTCACTTGCTAAAACACCCCAAATCACCTTCAGCTAAATCTACATCAAATCAAAGCGGATTAGCACAAAAATCGAGGTAGAGCTGCTGGAGTGTATTGGAATCTGAACCATTTTGTCCAAAAGTTTCAGATCTGAGTTTATTGTGGCTAAGGCGAGTGATTAGCATTGTTTTTGCACTAATTATGACTAATTAGGGGTGATTAGTGTTAATTAATTAAATTATACATTATTAAATTCTGGAAAAATGTTTAGAAATTCTTAAACAGCATTTTAGACCTCTGTTGGAAGTTTGGGTTAATTTGGTAAAGTTTTGTGAATCCTATCATTAGATTTCCTTAAACATGCTTAAGGGGAAAATAAGGGTTTTGGGTAGATTTGATCCATTTTGACATATCAAATTTTTGTTTTGGTGTTTGTGGTCAATTCTATATGTTGTTATGACTGTATGGTATGCTTTGTGATTGATTAGAACAGTTAGAATATTGAAAACGTCTTCGTATGGCGTAAAACAGTCGCAGGAAAAGTTGCAGGAATTTGACCCGAACCAGATCGGATCGGTGGAGGGAGACCCGACCCGCCCGTGAAGAACCCCCTTCCATTGAATCACTGGTGGAACCAAGAAGCTTGCTAGTTCAAATTCTCTTCTTTCCTTTCTTTGGCGACTGTCCCATGCTTGTTGGACATTGGCACAGCGCACTTACATTGAAACGTTGGCTGGTGCGGGGCGGGCCGTCACTTTTGGTATTAGAGCTCTAGGTTGCGTAGTTAACCTAGGAAGACACCAAAGAAAGATAGTACGTATATGAGAGCGCGTATTTGTGATATTTTGATTTTCAAAAGCTATATATATATATACTATTAGTATATTTAAGGATGAAGTCGTATTGCCCTGGCACCACTGAAGAGATGGTTAAACATTTTCTAATTATAGATTGAACGATGAGCTGATATACTAGGGGTACTGTTAGAGGAGCTAATAATGGGAATGATCCTGATATGAGGACGATGTTCACTGACTTCATGAGAGAGATGCTTAGAAATGTGCAAGGAGCAATTCCCAATGCTGCAAATAGTGGTGGTGCAGTGGTGCAAGCACCTAGGGCCGATTCCGCCAAGCTATGCAAGAATTACACTATTCTTGGTGGGAAGACGTTCCACGGAACGGAATCAGCTACAAAAGTTCAGGATTGGTTAGATAGCTGTGAGCGTATCTTCGAAGACTTGGGTATCGAGGATGCGACGAAGAGAAAGCTAGCATCCCGTCAACTGCAAGGACAGGCGATGAATTGGTGGAATGCTATTAAGGCAGCTACTCCAGAGGATCAAGTTACTTGGGATTAGTTCAAGGCCCGATTCAGTGATAAGTTTATCCTAGCTGCTCAGAAGTCGGAATTTTTTAGGAAATTTCTAGAGCTTAAGCAGAATGGTAGGGCAGTCTCGGGGTATATTGCTGAGTTCGATACTTTATCGAAGTATGGATTATCTCTTATCGACACTCCCGAGAAGAAAAATGAGAAGTTCATAACAGGCTTAGATCAGTACTTGGGGGAAAGGCTTATAAACCATATCGATGAGACGTTTGAATCGATTGTAGGAAAACTTTTGAGATCAGAGAGTCTATACCCTAAGTCGAAGACTGAGGTTGCATCTGCAAGGGAGCCAAAACTGCAAGCAAGCGGTGGAGGCAAGAATGGTTCTCAAAATAAGAGAAAGCAGAATCAGACCAAGGGTGGCCAAAAGAAAAAGGGCAAGAAAAATGTTGAATGCTTTAGCTGTGGCAAGAAGGGCCATTATGCTAAAAAAATGTCAAGCAAAGCCAGCGAACAGGAAGTGCTTCAACTGTGGCCAAGTGGGACATCACAAGGATAAGTGTCTGCAACCCCCTAAAGAAAAAGTAGATTGTGAAAGCATATGCTATCAATTCTGTTCCTTCTTCATCGAATGCCCCAACTGCGGCGGAGAAAGGAAAGAATGTCATCAATTAAGGTATGCTTTCTATTTACGATGTTCCTGTTCGAGTATCGTTTGATACCGGAGCTTCCCATTCCTTTATATCTAGTGACCTAGTAGATAGGTTGGGATTGGAACCCAAGATAGTCGATAGACCTTTAGCGGTGACGAACCCGATTGGTGGTTCAACTAGCCTTAGCATGATTTGTCGTAAAGTGGTCTTATCGAGTCATGGATGCATGTTTGTTTGTGGTTATTTTGTTTTGGGCTTTACTGGGTTTGGCATTATTTTGGGAGTCGATTGGCTCCAAAGGTACAGGGTGGTGGTAGACTGTGAGGGCTTTTTGGTGACAGTTAGAGAGCGGATGACGGGCGGAGGGTAGTGTTTGGTGGTCTACCTAGTGATGGGGTAATGGCTAGTTTTCTAAATTCCCTCAACATCCCGCATGATGAGTTGTCAGATGTGCTCGTGGTTGGCCAGTATCCGGACGTCTTCGAGGAAGTGATCGGACTTCCACCACACCGAGAGATTGAGCTCCGCGGTGATTTAGTGAAAGATGCCAGACCTATAGTGATGCCACTTCGTCGTATGGCACCAAGGGAGCATCAAGAGCTCGGGGTGCAAGTAAGCGATCTGTTGAAGAAAGGATTTATCAGAAGAAGTGTTTCTGAGTGGGGAGCACCAGTTGTGTTTGCTACCAAGGCAGATGGTTCCCTTCGATTGTGTGCGGACTACCGCAAGTTGAATAAGGTGACGAGGAAGAATAAGTATCCTCTACCGCGGATAGATGATTTGTTTGATCAAATGAGTGGCACGAGAGTGTTCTCCATTTGGATCTCGCGATAGGGGTTTTCATCAGCTTAGGGTGGAAGCTGAGAGTATAGCTAAAACGGCCTTTCGGACGCCATTTGGATTCTATGAGTGGTTGGTCATGCCATTCGGGTTGACCAACGCACCAGCATATTTTTTGGATCTTATGAATAGGGTATTCAGGGATCAATTGAATAAGTTTTTCTTGTGTTCGTAGACGATATCTTGGTTTATTCGAGGACAGAGGGAGAACACAAGGAACATCTGAGGATAGTGATGGACGTATTGAGAAAACACCAATTGAAAGCAAAGTTTTCTAAGTGTCACTTCTGGAGGAGGAAAGTGAGATTCATAGGCCATTTTGTTTCAGAAAATGGTACTGCCATGGACCCTACAAAGATGGCTATGGTACAAGATTGGTCTATGCCCAAGAATGCAACAGACGTAAGAAGTTTCTTGGGAATGGCTGGATATTATCGTAAGTTTATCCAAGACTTCTCCAAGATAGCGGCATCGTTGACTCATTTGACCAAGAAAATTCAAGCTTTCGTCTGGGACGAAAAGAGCGAGAATGCATTCAAGATTCTAAAGGAAAAGCTGACATGTGCACCAGTGTTAGTCATTCCTAAAAGGAATGAAGAGATGACGGTATACACAGATGCCTGTGGTACCGTACTAGGTGTTGTATTGATGCAAGGGGGTAGGGTTGTAGCTTATGCTAGTCGGCAACTGAAACCGCATGAGAAAAGGTATCCTACCCATGATTTGGAATTGGCAGCGATCGTGTTCGCATTGAAGATGTGGAGACATTATCTCTTGGGAGAAAGATTCAAGTTGTTTACCGATCATAAATCATTAAAGTATCTTTTCTCTCAGAAGGATCTAAATCTCCGACAGCAAAGATGGTTAGAATTCTTGGCTTCCTACGATTTCGATATCGCATATACACCAAGAAAGGGCAACGCGGTAACTGATGCATTGAGTAAAAGACATGCCTGTTTAGGGGCTATGTTTCTAGAATGGAAGCAACTGGAGTACATCGCTGGGTATGATTTCAGACCGAAGTGCGAATTGGATCTAGAAGTATTAGCAAGTTTGACGATCAGACCCACTTTGATTGAGCGAGTTGGTCCCAGTCAGAGAGACGATCATAACCTATTGGAAATCATCTCAATGTTAGGTATGGGAATCGATAATGAGGAGATGAACAACTATGGGCTTGATCGAGATGGATGGCTTCGAAAGAATGGAAGGTTAGTTGTACCCAATGTTAATGGATTGAGAGATGAAGTGCTTAGAGAGTTCATCACTCAAAACTAACCATACATCCCGGTGGTAACAAGATGTATCAAGACATGAAGCAGACCTACTACTGGGAAGGGATGAAAAGAGACATTGGGAAGTTTATATCCAAGTGCATGAATTGTCAGCTAGTTAAAGCTGAGCAAAAGAAGCCTAGTGGTTTGTTACAGCCATTGGAAATTCCCGAATGGAAATGGAAACAAGTCTCGATGGATTTCATCGACGGTCTACCAAGGACTAGATCAGGCCATGATAGTATCTGGGTAATTGTGGATCGATTGACCAAGAGTGCAAGGTTCATACCAATCAAATCGAATAGAACAACAGCTAAATTAGTAAAACTGTATATGAAGTGGGTAGTGAGAGTTCATGGAATACCTAAAGGCATTCTGAGTGACCGAGATCCGTTGTTCACTAGTGGGTTCTGGAAGAGCTTACAAGAGGTGTTAGGATCAGAATTACATCTCAGCACCGCGTATCATCCTCAAACTGACGGTCAGACAGAGAGGGTGAATCGAGTATTAGAAGATCTCTTGAGAGCTTGCATATTGGATTTTGGTGGATCATGGGATGACCATTTGCATTTAGTAGAGTTTGCATATAATAATAGTTATCAATCCAGTATTGGTATGGCTCCATATGAAGCTTTGTACGGAAGACCGTGCAACTTACCTGCATGTTAGTTAGAAACCGGTGAAAAATTTGTGCTTGGAGCAGACGTGATAAGAGAAACTTCAGACAAGATTAAGATCATTCAATAGCGAATAAAGGCTGCCCAAGATAGGCAGAAGAGTTATGCTGATAAGAGGAGAAGAGGTTTAAAATTCTCCATTGGCGACTTGGTGTTTGTCAAGATTTCTCCATTAAAGAGCGTGATACGATTTGGTAGGAGAGGCAAGTTAACACCAAGATTTGTTGGTCCATTCCCAGTTCTCGTGCAAGTTGGGAATTTGGCATATAAAGTTGAATTGCCAGAGAAGATGGCAGGATTTCATAAAGTATTTCATGTTTCCCAGTTAAGGAAATTCGTGCACGACCCCGATATGACTATTTCACCTGATCAGTTGGATGATATCGAGGTAGAACCCGAGGCGGTTGGGAACCGCAAGCCGATTCGTATTGTCGAGCACGACACGAAGCAACTTCAAAAGAAGGCGGTGAATCTAGTCAAAGTTCAGTGGGGCGAGGATGAGAGTGACTGTACTTGGGAGACAGAGGAGAGCATTAAGAAGACGTATCCAGAACTCTTTGCCTGGTAAGATTTTAATTGCGACTTAGTTTTCCACATGCTAGGATAGACTTGTTTGTTGTTTTTTTATGTTTGATTGTTGTGAATGGTTGGTAGGCATGCGGGATCTTTTGCTTGTTTCTTAGTTAAGGAATTTCGGGGGCGAAATTTCTTAAGGGGGAGAGAATGTAACGACCCGCATTCTTTGCATCAAGGGATCGTTGAATATTTCTTTCTTTCTCATGCGAAGTCGTATAGCCATGTAACTTTGGGAGACGACTATTGGGGTCATTTCCCATGTTCACGATTTTTATCGATTTTTAAATGATCGTTTTGCCCCTAGTTGATCTTGTTTTGGCCATAAATTTTGATTGGTAAGTAGTTTGGACCTGAAACCACTTCTATTGGATTCGGATGATGATTTACAATTCCGTAGAGTGGTCACATTAGCCAAACGGACTAACCGTTTGGGAGATATGGCTAAATTAAGGTTTAGAAGGTGAAAAACAGCTTAACCGGGCCAAATAGGGTGATTAATAGCTAGGCCCATTGGGGGATTTCGGGATTAAGAGTTTAAAAGGACTGTTAGGGTTTCGAGAACATCCTTTTCTCATTTTTCTGCCGCCACCTATCATTCCTCTCAACCTAGCAAAGGCCTCCACTTGCTAAAACACCCCAAATCGCCTTCTAATCGCTAATTAAGCCAAATCTACATCAAATCAAAGCAGATTAGCACAAAAATCGAGGTAGAGCTGCTGCAGTGTATTGAAATCCGAACCATTTGTCCAAAAGTTTCAGATCTGAGTTTATTGTGGCTAAGGTGAATGATTAGCATTGTTTTTACACTAATTACGGCTAATTAGGGGTGATTAGTGTTAATTAATGAAATTATACATAATTAAATTTTGGAAAAATGTTTAGAAATTCTTAAACACCGTTTTAGACCTCTATTGGAAGTTTGGGTTAATTTGGTTAAGTTTTGCTAATCCTATCATTAGATTTGCTTAAACCTGCTTAAGGGGAAAATAAGGGTTTTGGGTAGATTTGATCCATTTTGACATATCAAATTGTCGTTTTGGTGTTTGTGGTCAATTCTATATGTTGCTTTGGTGAAGGGCCAAACCGATCCGGAGGAGACCAAAACGCGAGATGCAAAGGTAGTCCAAATGAGAGGTTGTAAATGAGGATCCAGATGGGAACCAACGAGTCAACCTCATGATTGGGCTTTGCTGCGGGACGTGTGCTAAGGAGTTATCGACGTCCATAGCTTTGACTCACCACCAAGACGGATGCTAGGCTACGGATCAGTGCAGTGGGGTTGTTATTACTCCATGGGGCAGAGTGATCGTAGCATGGCTATGAGCCAGTGCAGTGGATTCGTCGTGATTTCATGGGGGCAGAGTGGACATAGTAAGTACTAATGGCTATGGATTAGTGCAGTGGAGTCGCCATGACTCCATGGGGCAAAGTGATCATAGCAAGGATTTGGGTGATCAAAGCAGTGGATATCGTTTGCTTTACGCACTGAGTAAGAGATGTGAGGATGGTTGCTATGCTTGATTGTTTGACATCACCATGACATGCACACCCCCTCCCCCGTATCTTTACACTATATGTTAGTGTCACCTTAGAGTATTGTGCATCTTGTTATGCTAACTCTTTGGTTGCATGTTCAGGTATGGTTTAGTATACCTGTTATTGTTCTGTTTTGCTGCTTATCGCTCATGCCAGAATATTGTCTGACCCAGAGTTTTATGTCTCTTCTTATTACTCTGGGTGCTCTTAAATGGGCAGAGTAGAGACAAGTCATGTGATTATGCACGGGTAGTTGTGCCGGAGACGAGCAGGAGGCTTCCCCGTACGATATATATACATATAGATATTCTCTCTGTGTCGCTGCTGGTCACTACTTTGGGCATTAGTAGTGTACCTTCCTTATTTTGCTTTAGTGACCGTTTTTAAAAGTTGTAATAACGATGATGTGGAACATAAGCTGTATTTGGATTTTCCGTTGCTATGATCGTTTAGTTTGCAGCTTATGCACTGCCTCGCCTATTTTATGTCAAGTATGTTATTATTATATTTTATTCCATGCGCTATGAGACATTCTACAGGTTCCTTTCTAGTTCAACTTCCCTTCTTTCCTTTCTTTGGCGACCGTCCCGTGCTGGTTGGGCATTGGTACAACGCACTTTCATCGAAACGTGCTAGTGCGGGGCGGGCCGTCACTGGTATATGGTAGCTCACATCGTAAATTGTGTGAAAACCATATGGATGAATGAATGATTGATTGTATTATGATTTGGATGCGATTTTGAGTCATTTAACACGCTAACATGATGTTAAAATATTTATGGTAGTTGATATTCGATTAAATATCCATTTATAGTTCAAAAGATGAATTTATTATTGCTTGTTTAAGTAAATTTGGTTAGATAGAAAAAATATTTGAATTGAACTAGTTACGATTAAATTCATGAAATAATAGTTGATTTAAACTGATTGTCTGTTAGTTGAAAACCCCACATGTGTCTCAGGATGATATTTGACTTTCACATCTCCCTTGTATGTAATTTATATGTTGATCGGTTGATTGATAGATTGAAATAAGCGTCAATTAATTGATTGAAGCTTATATTAATATAAGTGCACACTGGATGTTATTTGAATGTTTGATAGTTGTTTACAACTATTGTTGGACGTATAAAATTCATGTCATTGAAATTATATGATGTTTGATTGAAAATTCATGCCAGTGAAAATTCGATTTATTCCTGGGTCGGTATATTAGATTTAATATCCGAAAACCACTGTGTATAGGCATAGGCGTTGCTAATTAGATTTGTTGAAGAAATTGGAGATGGAGTGACATGCAAGGGTTGTTTTGTTTGTCCAAACCCTGGATAACTTGTATAGACGAATGTATGATAGAGTATTCATAACAGATCACATAAGACGATCTTTTCGAGATATTACGTTTGGTGGTGGAGGAATTCGTTTCTCTTAGCTTTTGTACCCGTAATATTTTGGGAAGAACAACTAGTGATTTGACGGGTTTGACGATGTGGCATTCAAATTGAATGGTGGCCAGATGTTCTGAAAGATTTATGTAGCCTCAAACCTCACAACCGGGAAATGAAAAAAATCGGGCAGGCAGCATGGCTAGTTGGGTCATTCCCAAGCAGGGTATATTTGTCACCGATCTAAAGAAAAATCATTATTTATTCTTCTTTCTATTCTGTATCTTACGGATTACGGTTGGTTGGCCGACAACTGTGGGTGACAATGTATTCGCTACACTCAAGCTAAATGAGTGGACGGTCAAGTGTGGCCGGGTTAGAAGATGTTCTAGCTGAACCCTAGTGTATCCCCTCTAGAGTACTCTGATCGGGAGGTGGTCCCATACCTTGTCATAGTTGGAATCCAATCTCCAATAAGGTCCATGCGGTTTTTGATTTTATACTATGTATGTGGAGCGTGAGATGCAAGCGTTATGCTATTTGATTATTTATATTTGATTAGACATTATTATAATATCATCGGATTTTGATATCAAAAATGGTTTGGTTATAGTAAGGTAAAAAAACTGTCTGTTTTTATGTGTGGACTGGTCTTACCATTATCCTTCTCTTTCGAAAAGAAATTCAAAGTTAAACAATATGGTTGGAGCTTACTCACACCAGTCCCATGACTGAACCAGAGTTTATTCTGTTTGTTTTCCCTAAACTCTTTGGTGCCTAAATTTGTATGGACAGTCAAGTGTTTCAGGATTTTAATGATACACTTGGAGGAGCTTGAAGCAGGAGGTTGCACCGTTAGTTATTTTAGAGTTATTTTCGCTATATCAAATATTGTATTATGCTCTGATGATGGTATGTATATATGACACAAAATTTTGTATTCAAAAGATTATGTTATCTAATATATTTTATTCGTTACTCTGT
This sequence comes from Allium sativum, assembly GCA_030737875.1. Lineage (NCBI taxonomy): Eukaryota > Viridiplantae > Streptophyta > Magnoliopsida > Asparagales > Amaryllidaceae > Allium > Allium sativum. Next base: position 181,712,131 of record CM060921.1, read on the forward strand.
GAGATTCTGATGTTTTTTTTTCTATCTTCTATATATTTTTATTTCTTTAAAACTAATGACTCGTATTTCTATGCTATTTGTGTTGGACGGGTGTCGTTTTAGTCAACTCAGATGATATGGATTTACGGGCCATCATATAAATAGATCAAAGCTTTTGTTGAAAAGCAAAGCTTTGTGGATGATGATCAAAGCACAAATTTCATATAGCATAGCTCTGTGTATAGCATTATTTCGCAAGTTTCACACCTTGATATGAGTCAAAAACGGGAAGAGGGACCATAGGCGATATGTGTTTTTTTTCCTAGCTATAAGTAGTGCCATGGTATGGATCCCAATCATATTTACTTATGTGGATGTTGGATAGCAAGGCGCTACAAATATGTTCGTAAAAGGCCCAAATGGTCGACGTACTGACCAGATTGTGGGTCCGATAGGACTGGAAAAGGCATGATTAAGGCATAAATAATCAACATCGTGGTGACTAACTGGCCTTGCCGATCCAACGTCGCCCAAGTGTGTGATACTGGGCATCTCGCTAGAGATGGACCGAATTCGGTGAGGAGAGATCCCTCGCCTCGACTCATAGATGGAATCTAATTCCAATACGCGTCTTTTCGGTTTTATATGTAAACCTATAAGGTGACATAGTAGGATGGGGTATTATTTTTTCTATGATTGGTACATTTATTCGAAGTTGTTTTATACGTCGTGCACTTATAATGATATCAAAAATATATTTTTTAAAGCGTACCAAGCATGTTCGGCCATTATAAGATAAAACTCTATCCTCTGTCTTGCGTTGCATTGTGTGATGGGACCTGAGTCTTATAACGGCTTCATTTTTCAAAAAACATTGTGTTGTTTGTTGTTGTTCCAAGCTTTGGTATTCACATGGAGTAAACTCGTTTCGTGACATGCGGCGTGGTCCCGTGATGTACCCTATTTTAAAGTCAAGTTTTAATAACTGTTCTAGCTCTAACACCTGTCCCATGACTGACCTGGAGTTTATTGTTTCCACCTAAACTCTGAGTGCCCATATTTTCCACACAGGAAGTCAGTAATTTTGGTTTTGCATATCTTTTCTTTTAATAGGATCCTGGATTACGGCTGGAGATATACTATGGAAAGCTTTGTATCCGTGTAATTCCTTCTGTTGTGTTAGTTGATGTTTTTCCGCTATACACTGTATTTATACATTTTTATTTTCGCTACATTGTTTTAATTTATTCTCTGATATTTATTTTTCCACTATGTATTTATTCGTACTTTGATATTCTTGTACTCTGATGTAATATTATTGTAATAACAATTAAAAGTTTTCTTGTTTCATGTTCTGATGCGTAGAGTTCTCAAACAATCCATGTTCCCATTCGGTCAAGCCCGGCCGGGGGTTTTGGGTCGTGTCATCTAGGTATCAGAGCTTTGGTTTACAAAGCTGGAGAAAGACATATTAGAACCGAATGAAAGAATTCATCAGCGATAGGGTTAGTAATATCGTATTAAAGAATACTCATTAGAGATAGGATCAGTAGTATCCTAGAATGAGGAGCTCATTAGAGATGGTGTTAGTAATGCCTTAGAATGAGTTGAGAGTTATATGTTTATAAGCAACGTATTTGTGATTTTATATATAATCTGATTTTTGAAAATGTATTTTTGAGTATATGAAAGTTATATGTTTGGAAAGTTAATTAACCAATTGATTGCCGGTTGTGAAAGATAATAATTAGTTTAACTAAAAAACTATTGGAATAATAAAACCAATATAAGAATGAAAGGTAATTCAAGCCAAATCAAATATGATTTTGAACTAAATTGAATAATAGTTTAGATTACACATATGTGTATGTCAAACAGGTTGTTGCATAAAGGTTAAACAGAGGAATAAAATTGCATTCTAGACAAAAAAGTACATATTTATTATATTAGTTGCACAATTTAATTATTATTATTATTATGAGTGAATTGTATGCGCTGTGATGGTTGTTTGTGTGAAATTAAACATACACCATTGGATAATGAACAATAATTATGGACTACACAACATAGCATAAATTTTGGACAACATAGCATATTCATATAAGCATGTAATTGTTTGATGCTTATATGACGAGGATTGAATGACCATATGATCATGTAAGTGTTTGATGCTTATATAGAGAAGACTGAATTGTGGACCTAATAACCTATAACGATAAATCGCAGGATTTAATAACAAACCCCACATAGGTCTTGAGATAACAGAAATATACATGTCTCTCTTGTGTGTAGATAAGTCACATGGATTGCGACTAATTCTCAACACAGGGTGAAGGATGATAATTTTTACACATCTCCCTTTGGTGTAGATAAGTAATAATTGTTTGGTTTGGTTTGTATATTGATATATTGATTTATGAGAGCATGTAGAGGTCATTTATATGTGTACAGATCGACCCGTATAAAGGAGGTTATGGCGAAATTTTTCGAAAATTTAAGGCGATAGCCAAATTTTGAGAAATTCGCAAGTTCTCAGAAACTGAAAAATTAAAGAACTTGAGTTAGAATGAAGGTTGAGTTGTGAAGTAAACGACTTTCGGCTTCGCTCCTTTTCTGGGACGAAAAGTTTTAAGTGGGGTAGATTGTAATAACCCGGAATTTTAGAACCAATTTAAAATTTATTTTTAATTGATTTTAAAGTTATAGAATGATTTATCTTGAGAATTGGCGACTTAAAATTTATTTAAAAATGAAGTTTGAATGTAAGAATTTAAAATTTAATTAAAACGAACTCATAACGTTGTGGTAGTTCGTAATAATATGTTCTAAACTTTAAATTAATGTATAGAATTCAATATAAGTCAAATTTCAGTAAAACAAGAAATGTTAGGATCTATTTAACAATATCCTTTTTATGAATGTGAAAATTTTAGATTTCATATTATAATTGTTACTAGATTTCAAATTTTGCGCTAAACAGAGTTAGTTTGTGGTCGTGCGATATAAAATTGTTCGAAGTAATAATAATGAGCAGTTTACAAAGGAATGTTATCGAGATGACCTCGGTTTTTGACAAAACCTTTTTTGGGATTCGTAGCATCGAATAATGGTAGAATACCAAATTTCATAATTATTGGAGCCAGCGTGTAGGCATGCGAGAAGAAAACGTAAGCTAAAATAACATACTTAAATCAAGGTGGAATGAAAAATAAAATAAAAGATCATACGAACTCGAAATTCGACGAAACCTACTCCATTGGATCCAGAATTACTTTAATTGTCAGAATCCAAAATTTCGCGATAAACGAAAATAATTTGTGATCGTGCGGTCAAAACAGGTGGAGGTTAACTAGCACACTTTTCTTTTAGCAGAAAGGTAGAGGCAATATACAATTGCCCCACCATATATAAATACTGCATAAAAGAAACATCGTCCAAAAGGTCATAATATTACAACCCAACCGCTCTCATAAGAGCCAAAAAAACATAACATCAACTACCAAGCTCACGTAGGAGCTTACAAAATACAACTAACAACTGTCATACAAAATACAAAAATATAGAAAGCAACACAAAAAGTGACCATTTGCAGCCCCTCCAAGCAGCGTGGAGCCAATCACCATGCTCTGCTGCTATCTGAAACAAAATCAACAAATAACCAACTGTCAATACCCATCCACTTATAGTAAAACTTCAGTACTTGAAACAAAACAACATTTGATGATGTGCAGTGTTTTTAAAGCATCTTTTGTTTCTTTCATACCAAATAACCCAATAAAAAGAAAAATTGAGCAACGCAAGTTATTTTGAAGGAACATTTTCCCAAAACAGTAACTGGTCACGCAGAGAATCTTTCCACATAAGGTCAATGTTAGCATTTACTAAACATTTAACACAAACATAGAATGTCATATCGCAGTCATGAAATAAATGGGTACAGTCTTCTCCATCGGCTCCACAAAACACACATGCAGCATCCATCAACATTATGATTCTTCTTCCTTAGCAAACTTTTTACATTTAATTTCCATGTAGTACAGTCCACATATGAATTTGAACCTTCATCGGGACATTAAAACTACACATGCATGCAAAACTCGTGAACCTTCTACCAGAATATTCATTAAATCATAACACTGCTGTATTGAGAATTTAGTTTTACTTCTCCATAAACATTGATCATCCCAATCAATAAGAACTAGGACACTTTTATAAACATGAAGTTATATAACAAGAAATAAACGGAGACCATCCAACGAGCTAAGGCTATTTTGTTGAAAGCCACGGGATCGTGCCACCTCAGTAATCCGCATGAGGAAAGGTAAATTTGCGTTTAAACTACTCCTTGCTTTCCTTTAATTTCTTTCTCTCTTCTCTTTTGCAAAAACCACCTTCCTTCCTCCCTCTTCACCATTAATGGCCACCTCCTCCACCCATGTGGACCCAACCACTCTCCTCCTTTGCTCTATCTTGCATAAAAAACCTCTTTTCTCCATTATTCACCTCCTACCACCACCAACCACCTCTACCTCCTTCCCGTGGGCCATACCCTCCACGCCAAGCTTCTAGAGCCGCTGCCACATCAGGAACCCTGTTGGAAAGTAAAGATCCGGGTCCCACGAGATTCCAATCCGGTAAAAATCAAGACTTTCCTCCTTTAAAACCAAGTTAGTGTGTGTACGAGTGTTGTGGTGAAGTTTGGAGTTATTTGGTGAGGAAATGCGAGATTTTTAACTTCTAGAAAGTGTGTGGAGCGCCTACGGTGAAGTGTCAAGATGTTAGTGTTGGATCTAGATTAACCCTAGAGGGGGTGAATAGGGTTTATCACAGTTTTTAACTGAATTAAAAATCTAACAAGATATATAATAATAAACAGATCATAGAATATAGCAGAAACAGAAATGCAGAAAATAAATCAACCATAAATATACCCAGCTTCGGCAAAACCCTGCCTACTGCTGCATTTCTAAGGATTCTACTAGGTGATAGAACATATCCCGCATACAAGACCATGTACACTCACAAACCCTGCTCATATTCTAACCCTACGCTCAAAACCGTAGACTGATCTAAACCCGTTGATCAAATTCCCCCTGATTACAACCCCGTAACCAGTAAATCCTAGATTTTATAGATTCTAGCAACTGTCAGTCAACAAACTGACTGGATCACCCTAGTATTTTACAGACACTAGTAAAAATGTTCAGAATTGTTTATAGAAGAAAATTAAAAACAATACAAAATTAAAAGCAAAATCAAAACAAGAATGAACTAGAAAATCCTTAGGATAACCAAGGGGTCACCCCCCTTTTAAACTTGGCCGACCCTTTCACAAATTGGTTGCCCCCTTATTTTGACCCGATCATTTTGTCTTTGAGAATTAAAAATGGCGGCTGCGATTTCTAGGGTTTCACTGAATCTTCCCCAATTCGATTTCGACTTTGATTGCTTTCTGGAATTGATGGAATAGCTTCTCTGATGCTCGATTCTTTGTGGCTTTGCTCGTCCGATTTGGGATTGCTTTCTGGTTCGATCGAAATTGTGAGTTTTCTGAAATTTCTTGCTTTGAAAAATGCTTGAATTGAGTTTGTGGGTTTCGATATATTTGCCAGTGATGACATGGTGTTAAATAGGATTAGAAATTCCTATTATTGCTCTGATTTCAACATAAATGACTTGGTTGATTTCTTGTGTGGTTTCCTCTTTTGATTCACCTTTGATTTCTCGGCTTTGATAAAAATGGCTCTGTTTAAATTTGACTCGGCCTTTGATTAAAATCTTCTTGATTGTTTGCGTGAATTCCTGCAATTCTGGAAACAAAAATGAAAACAGATAATTGTTTTCCATATGTGATTGAAGAGTTAAAATGAAATATTCTTGCCAATCTCAGTAATTTGAAACAGTAAATAATCAAAGAATTTCTTAAATATGTCTTCAATTTCCTGTATTGATAAACATTCCATTTATGCAGTAAAAACCATTTTGTGATTTCTGGAAGGAGTTGGTTTTGTCCTTGAATATCTGCATTGTAAAAACTTGCCAAATATGTTTGTGCAAAACTGGATCAATCTGCATTGAAACTTGCCATATATATTTCTGAAAATATCTTGCCCAAAAAATTTCTTGTGTTGATTCCTTGAAACAACACTTGCATTTGAAAACTATATACTGTCTTGACAATTTCACTTGCCGTATTCACCGCACCATGTTGTTAAGATCACACCATTTTGATTTGAGAATTAGCCATGTTGTTCTCTGAGTTGTTTGCACATCCATTGTCTTGTTGTTGCATGTTTTCATGTGTGTATGATACCATATATATACATTGCCATGCCATGTAAAAAAAATGAGAACTTGATTGAGATTTCACCAAATATGTATGAACTGTCATGCTACATTTACTTGAGCTTGTACCACCAATGTACCTCCCATTCATGCATGCAAAAGTTACTAAGTTTGATCACCATAGAAATGAATGTCCATTTTGAACTGTACTTGCCAGAATATGTATATACTTGTGCTCGACAACTTGGACTGTTATGAACTCGACCATTTTTACCATGCTTCACCATGTTCTTTGACATGTATTTGTGCTGCATTGATTTTTTTTATTTTTTTTGATGCTTTCATTCATCTAGCTGAGCATGACCATGCTTGTACTTTAGCCTCGACCATTCTGCATTTTCATGTTATGTATATTTGTGAGCTGACTTGAAGTTGTACCATCGCTTTGCTGACATGAAGTTTTGATTTTCTTGTATCTTGAGTTGTTGAGCCGTCACTACAACCATGCTGTGTATATATTTGTGAACTCCTATGTTTATGCCATGCTCCACCATGCATGCATATTGTCTGAACTGCTTATCATGTACATGCTGATTCATTTGTGTTTTGACCCATGATTTTGCTGATCATTGATCTGCCATGTTAATCACTAGTATTTTGCTTGATTTGCCAAGATAAATCACTTGATTTTGTGTGATTTGTGATCTGCCACTTGCTTTTATTGTTGAGCTGATTTTCATCTTTCTTCTTTGATTTGATTTTCCCACTGATGACTGTGCACTGAGTCGAGATGGTCTACGTGGCTACTCCTCAGTTGCACGCTGATTGGCGAGGCAGTGCACACGTGTGTACATGCAGCCATCAGTCAAGTTTTCTGTCCCTGTACTATACAAACTGACTAGACACAAATGAATCAGATCAAGTCATGAAAAATGATGAGAAACACACCAGTACTCTGAGGCAAATAAAATTTTAAAAATAAAATTTACATTTGCATATATTCAGTTTAAATTCTATCGCAGTGTACTGTGTGTGCTTCTGTTTCATTGTGACAGGTAAGAAGACTGGACTGACTGAGCTGTGAAGACAAAAGATTGAAGATGAAGACAACATGAAGACGTGTCAATGTATCAGTGTTAATGTGCCTGTAAATTGAAATGTAAACTGAGTGATTGTATATATATGAGATGTATAGACAGAGTGAGGAGCTATGTAACAACAGAGTTGTATTGATGTTTGCATTAATCAAATTTGTTTGAAATAAAATATCATTTTATTGTATTCAAACAAACTTGTCTATTATATACAGTTTATTTACAAGTACAATATCATGTGTAATATCTGTGAATTTGTACAAATAGTGGAGTCATATAATTTGTACTGTTTGAATGTTGAAATATAATATTATATTTAAATAAAATACTGTTTGAATATTTAAATTTGTTGTATAGTAGTATTCTGTTTAAATATAAATATTCTATTTCTGTCTGTGATGTGGTGTAATAGTACACTAACAAACACATTTGAAATAATATTTATTTGGTTGTTATCTTCAAACAAAAATCATATGATTGTGTATACAACACCGTTATATACAACAATCTCCCTCTTTTGATGATGACAAATAAATAAAAGATTTTGAGCCCAATAAATGTGTTTGATAGTGAAGACTGAGCTCCCCCTATAACTGTGCATGAGTGAAATGATGAATAATAAATTTTCAAAATTATAAATATATATAAAATATTCACTCATAAATCAAAATCTAATCCATTCTCCCCCTTTTATTATCATCAAAAGGATTCAGACCTTAAAATATAGATGAAGAATGACTAGAAAATACAATTTCAACATTAGAGGAGGAACGATCATCATAAATCTCAATCAGTCAAACAAAAATCATAACAAACTGAGAACAGGTGGCATATTTCACATTGTAGAACGATGAATTTACAATGAATTTTATAAAAATGAGGAGAGTTGTATACATATGAATTTCAATTATTTTCAAGAGATTTATAAAAAAGGTTAAAGCACAAACACAGTGATGGATTTGGACTATAGTTAATAATTCAATTTAAGTGACAAAATCGTATAATCTCAAATCCCAATAGCTATCAATCAACAATGCATAATACTTCATAAGATTTCAACATATTTCATAGATTAGAAGATGGATTGATAGGCTGATTTTTATACACCAAGGAGAATTTCAGATTAATTTCAATTTATAGCACATTTTTCCTTTTCCTTTTATTTTTATTTAAGAGCACATAACCATGCATAACTAGAGCTTGGATTTTTAAATGAGGTCAGTCGCAGCTTAAATTATAAGTTGCCTCATAACCATGCATGACCAGAGCTTGGATTTTTAAATGAGGTTAGAGACACACTTATATATTAATTATTTTCAGCATCAAAAGAAAAACTCCTCGGTATATAAAACCAATATGAATGATAGAAATGTGGTAGGTACAGAAATGGACTGCTAAATAAATTTCTAAATAAATAATATTATGAGATATGATCAACTGTACTAAGATCATTGAAAAATTTCAATTGTCACTAATTCTGAATAATAGCATAACCACAATTCCAACACAAATATTTTCACTGTTCATTCAAGATTTAAAAAAAAACTCTCCACATTAATATAGAATTATCATGGATGGTAGAAAGATGATAGATAAAGGAGGTGGTCGTGAAATAATTCTCAATTCAAAGATATTATAATAAACGTTCAACCATCATGAAAATATAAATAAAATCCCTTCTTGTTGTGAAATATACTGCAGTCATGATTCATCACAATTTCAAAATCTGATGTAAATTTGATGAATTATAAATACAGTTCAATTTAGATATCGATTTCGATTTCTGAATGAATAATAAATAAATAATTTTAGAATTGAAAATCAATTACAAGCGGGATATTAAGAGCTATACAGGACAAGAGGGATAAGACGAATGTATACATAAAAATTCAGCATTTCTGATACCAATTGGTGTCTCTATTAACAAATCTTAATCACAAAAGCCCAAACAGACAGAATTAACAAATTTGCACATTTTTCAAAGCTGCAGACAAGAATAAGCAGTTATTTGAAACAGTATTAAAGCAGCACAGAAAACAATATCACAGCTGACTTGTCAGAGGACGGTCACATAAGATCATTCATGATCCAAGATTAGAAATATCGTTTATTTGAAATCATTTGAGAAATATGAAAAACTCTAGATTCAATGAATCGATCACACCAAACTATTAGTTTCACATTCAAGATATGTTTGTGATTTAGTAAATCAATAATTTCAAATGATTTTAAGCAAACAAATATTTAAATCAAATCATCATGAAATAACAGTGATTTTCAAGACCATTTTTCAAAAGAAATTTTGAAGATATTTCTGACAAGTATAAGAGAAATTTCAGATCATTTACATCTAGTTTGAGAGGTATTCATGATCCAGAAAATTTAGAAAATAATTTATTTGAAATCACCTGAATCAATGTCAGGTTTTGAGATATAACGAATTATTCACACAAGATTGATAATTTCAAATTTAAGTGGTGTGTGATATTCAAAATATCTAGAATTTCAGATGATTTCAAATAAACAAATTTCAACCATAATAATCATGAATAAAGGTGAAATTCAAGATGTATCACTGTGATTCAAGCCAATTTGAAAATCAATGAAATTATCACGAATGATAAGAAGCAGTGTACTGTAATAAGTATAATATTTTAAGTGTTTCCAAAATGAATTGGAAGAAACTCAAAACAGCATAAGTGTGTGAAATTTCATTAATTATTTAGATCTTCAAAAATTTATAATTCAAAATAACAGTGTTCAAGATATGATATTAATGCTTCAGCACTGTTAAGAATTCAAAAATAAAAAATTAAACTTCAAAACAATTGCAAATAATTACAGATTAAATTCAAGATATGGAAATGGTTAAAAAAAAAAAGTTTTATTCACATAAAGCAAATTTCCAAATAATTACTGCAACTGGAAGTTTAAGAAGCACAGAATAAGAAATAAAGATATAGTAGTGACAAATCAAAACAAACAAAAAACAAAAAAAAAGAAGGGGTAGAAGAAGAAAAAATATATTTACAAACATGAGTTTAGAGGTTATACCTGAAATTGACGTGAGTAAATAAATCTCTAACTCAACAGTCTTGGCTTAAGGAACTGTGAATGATTATAGAAATATTGACCAGCTTGAATCCAAATCTCTTTTGCTTAGTAGTTCCTCAGCCACCTCTTGTACCTAACAGTTTAGAGAATCGAGTGGTCTAACAAAATTTGTAAAACCACTCACAGTTTTGTTCATAGCTTTAGGTACCCAAACTTGTTTATATAACAATCCATCAGAATTTACCAAAGTACCTTTAGGGACCCAGATCTATTAGATGAATTCACTTTACTTCTTTTTAGGGTCCAAGAATGATAGAATGGTTTGTTACAAAACAAATTCTTATTTTGTTTATGTTTCAAAAAATCTTTTGAATTGCCAGAGTTTAAAAATTCAAAACAATCTTTTCCAAGATAATTTGAAGTGTCTTTAAAAACATTTGAATTCATCCTATCAAAATGATTGATATTCCCAAAGCCAAGACCAAATTTATTTCCAATAGAAACTTGGTTTTGTAACAGCATATTCAACGATTTTTCCCCATTAGAAAATTTATCCAAAGTAGATTCTAATCGTTGAATTTTGGATTTTAGATCGCTATTTTCTTTTGATAAATTTGAGGAATTACTTATAGCGATCTTCTGTTCAGCATTAGACTGTTTCAAAACCAAATTCTCATTTTCAAGTAATTTAATTTTGGCTTGGGATTCAGAAATTCCAAGTTCAAATCATTTTTGCTTTTCAGACTCAAATTTCTAGCATTTTTCAATCTCATTTTCAAGTTCTTCTAAAATCAAATTTGATTTCAACAAATTCTCCTTTTTATTAATTTCTAATTTGGAATTTATATCTATTTTAAAATTTTCAAATTCCTTTTGCAGAAGGTTATTCATATTTGATAACTTAGTCTTATTCGCATTTAAGCTCAGAATTTTATTTTCAAGCTTTTGAATATTTTTATTGAGATAAATAAGATTGGTTTTCAATTTCAAACAATTTTTGCAAACTAAGTTTGAAGAATTTTTAACATATTCTATTTGTGATTCCAAATTATCAATTTTGCTGGTCAACTCAAAATTCTTAGATTTCAGAGACTTATTTTTCAGTTGGAGTTTATCAATAGATTTCGTTAAATCAAGACACATGTAAACCAAATCTTAATATGAGAGATTTTCTGTTTCAGCATTTGTTGATTCTCCACCATCTGATCCATCTGAATTTTCATCTCTATGGCTTGTCAAGCATAGATCTGAATCAGAGTTGACATTCTAGGGTTTTGAGTTGTGGTAGTCAGATCTTCCATACTTCGTATTGAGAGTATCCCAGATTTCCTGTGCAGATAAACAATGACAGACAAGATTAAACTGTTCAGTACTAAGATAATCAAATATAATTTTCATAGCATGAGCATTGAAATTAATATCTACACTATTAAACCCATTGATAACAACATCCCAACATTTAATATTAATAGATTTTAGATAAAATTCCATTTTGGATTTCCAGTTTAAAAAATTTGTTCCATCGAAAATAGTTGGAGATGAACTGGACTGACTCTATCGGTTGACAACTAGGATGACCCATGACTCTAGAGTTAATGAAATAACCTTCTCTGATACCACTTGTTGGATCTAGATTAACCCGGGGGGGGGGGGGTGAATCAGGTTTATCACAGTTTTTAACTGAATTAAAAATCTAACGAGATATATAATAAACATATCACAGAGTATAGCAGAAACAGAAATGCAGAAAATAAATCACACACAGATATACCCAGCTTCGGCAAAACCCTGCCTACTGCTGCATTTCTAAGGTTTCTACTAGGTAATATAACAGATCCCGCATACAAGACCATGTACACTCGCAAACCCTGCTCCTATTCTAACCCTATGCTCAAAACCGTAGACTGATCTAAAACCCTAGATCAGATTCCCTCGGATTACAACCCCGTAACCAGTAAATCCTAGATTTTACAGATTCTAGCAACTATTAGTCAACACACTGACTGGATCACCCTAGTATTTTACAGACACTAGTAAAACTGTTCAGAATTGTTTACAGAAGAAAATTAAAAACAACACAAAATTAAAAGCAAAATCAAAACAAGAATGAACTAGAAAAACCCTAGGATATAAACTAACGGGTCATCCCCTTTTAAACTTGGCCGGCCCTTTCACAAATTGGTTGCCCCCTTATTTTGACCCGATCACTTTGTCTTTGAGAATTAAAAATGGCGGCTGTGATTTCTAGGGTTTCACTGAATCTTCCTTAAATCGATTTCAACTTCGATGGCTTTCTGGAATTGATGGAATAGCTTCTCTAATGCTCGATTCTTTGTGGCTTTGCTCGTCCGATTTGGGAATGCTTTCTGGTTCGATCGATATTGTGAGTTTTCTGAAATTTCTTGCTTTGAAAAATGCTTGAATTGAGTTTGTGGGTTTCGATATATTTGCCAGTGATGACATGGTGTAAAATAGGATTAGAAATTCCTATTATTGCTCTGATTTCAACGTAAATGACTCAGCTGATTTCTTGTGTGGTTTCCTCTTTTGATTCACCTTTGATTTCTCGGCTTTGATAAAAATGGCTCTGTTTCAATTTGAATCGGCCTTTGATTAAAATCTGATTGATTGTTTGCGTGAATTCCTGCAATTCTGGAAACAAAAATGAAAACAGATAATTGTTTTCCATATGTGATTGAAGAGTTAAAATGAAATATTCTTGCCAATCTCGGTAATTCGAAGCAGGAAATAATCAAAGAATTTCTTAAATATGTCTTCAATTTCCTGTATTGATAAACATTCCATTTATGCAGTAAAAACTAATTTGTAATTTCTGGAAGGAGTTGGTTTTGTCCTAGAATATCTGCATTGTAAAAACTTGCCAAATATATTTGTGCAAAACTGGATCAATCTGCATTGAAACTTGCCATATATATTTCTGAAAATATCTTGCCCAAAATATTGCTTGTGTTGATTCCTTGAAACAACACTTGCATTTGAAAACTGTATACTGTCTTGACAATTTGCACTTGCCATATTCACCGCACCATGTTGTTAAGATCACACCATTTTGATTTGAGATTTAGCCATGTTGTTCTCTGAGTTGTTTGCACCTCCATTGTCTTGCTGTTGCATGTTTTCGTGTGTGTATGATACCATATATATACATTGCCATGCCATGTAAAAAAAATGAGAACTTGATTGAGATGTCACCAAATATGTATGAACTGTCATGCTACATTTACTTGAGCTTGTACCACAAATTTACCACCCATTCATGCATGCAAAAGTTACTAAGTTTGATCACCACAGAAATGAATGTCCATTTTGAACTCTACTTGCCTGAATATGTATATACTTGTGCTCGACAACTTGGACTGCTATGAACTCGACCATTTTTACCATGCTTCACCATGTTCTCTGACATGTATTTGTGCTGCATTGATTTTTTTTTTGATGCTTTCATTCATCTAGATGAGCATGACCATGCTTGTACTTTAGCCTCGACCATTCTGCATTTTCATGTTATGTATATTTGTGAGCTGACTTGAAGTTGTACCATCCCTTTGCTGACATGAAGTTTAGATTTTCTTGTATCTTGAGTTGCTGAACCACTACTACGATCATGTTGTGTATATATTTGTGAACTCCTATGTTTATGCCATGTTCGACCATGCATGCATATTGTCTGAACTGCATATCATGTACATGCTGATTCATTTGTGTTTTGACCCATGATTTTGCTGGTCATTGATCTTCCATGTTAATCACTAGTATTTTGCTTGATTTGCCAAGATAAATCACTTGATTTTGTGTGATTTGTGATCTACCACTTGCTTTTATTGTTGAGCTGATTTTCATCTTTCTTCTTTGATTTGATTTTCCAACTGATGACTGTGCACTGAGTCGAGATGGTCCACGTGGCTACTCCTCAGTTGCACGCAGGTTAGAGAGGCAGTGCACACGTGTATACTCATGCACGTGTGTACATGCAACCATCAGTCAAGTTTTTTGTCCCTGTATTGTACAAACAGACTGGACACAAATGAATCAGATCAAGTCATGAAAAATGATGAGAAACACACCAGAACTCTGAGGAAAATAAAATTTTAAAAATAAAATTTATATTTGCATATATTCTGTTTAAATTCTATTGTAGTGTACTATGAGTGCTTCTATTTCATTGTGACAGGTAAGAAGACTGGACTGACTGAGCTGTGAAGACAAAAGATTGAAGATGAAGACAACATGAAGATGTGTCAATGTATCAGTGTCAATGTGTCTGTAAATTGAAATGTAAACTGAGTGATCGTATTTATATGAGATGTATAGATAGAGTGAGGAGCTGTGTAACAACAGGGTTGTATTGATGTTTGTATTAATCAAATTTGTTTGAAATAAAATATCATTTTATTGTATTTAAACAAACTTGTCTATTATATACAGTTTATTTACAAGTACAATATCATGTGTAATATCCGTGAATGTGTACAAATAGTGGAGTCATATAATTTGTACTATTTGAATGTTGAAATATAATATTATATTTAAATAAAATACTGTTTGAATATTTAAATTCGTGTATAGTAGTATTTTGTTTAATTATAAATATTCTATTTATGTCTGTGATGTGGCGTAACAGTACAATAACAAACACATTTGAAATAATATTTATTTGGTTGTTATCATCAAACAAAAATCATATAATTGTGCATACAACACCGTTATATACAACAGTTAGGATGCTTAGGGTAAAAATTTATCGCTTGAAATATTTAGTTTGTGTAGTTAAAATCAAAATAAGTTGTTAAATGTTTGATTTAAGCATATACACAACCTTATAAAATTCATAACTTTTCATATGAGATCAAAATTCAACGATTCAAAATGCGTTGGAACCATACCGATGATAGCTTCGCAATGAAACCGATCTGGAGAGATTTGGAGCCCGTCTCCATTTTTAGCGGAAGAAAACGTCTGATTCGGTCAATCGAACGTTTGGCATTATTTAGCGAAAACGACCAATGTGAGAGCTTCTCTCTCAAACTAATTATTTTTGCAGTTATTATAATCGTAACTAAATATATATTGATTTCTATATTCATTTTTATCTGATTAATTATCATGAATTTGTTATATGGTATATGGTAGCTCACATCACAAATTGTGTGAAAACCATATGGATGAATGGATGATTGTTTGTATTATGATTTGGATGTGATTTTGAGTCATTTAATACGCTAACATGATGTTAAAATGTTTGTGGTAGTTGATATTTGATTAAATATCCATTTATAGTTCAAAAGATGAATTTATCATCGCTTGTTTAAGTAAATTTGGTTAGATAGAAAAATAAATTGAATTGAATTAGTTACGATTAAATTCATGAAATAAAAGTTTATTTAAACTGATTGTTTATTAGTTGAAAACCCCACACGAGTCTCTGCATGATATTTGACTTTCACATCTCCCTTGTATGTAATTTGTATGTTAATCGGTTGATTGACAGATTGAAATAAGCGTCAATTAATTGATTGAAGCTTATTTTAATATAAGTTCACACTGGACGTTATTTGGATGTTTGATGGTTGTTTACGACTATTGTTAGATGTATAAAATTCATGCTAGTGAAATTATATGATGTCCGATTTTGGATGGATGCTTAGATAGGATTCTAAAGATAAACAATTGCAACGAATTTTCAAAGATGAATATATACATTTTATAAAATTGGTTTGGAAATATATCAAAGTATTCTTAAATTTATAAATCGAATTCGGGTTCGAATAATATGTGTTGCACAGCGACAGTTCACGAAGTTCAACCCGTAACTTCGAATGGACGTAATGAGAGATCCGACCGTCGGATTCTCCTGAAACTGCAACCGTTGGATTCGTATTGAAAAGACCTTTCAAACAAATATAAGAGATTTAAATTATAATGGCTGGATTTTTAAATATGTCAACATCCAATTTGGAAAAGGTCGTTATGGATGAAGTTTGGTGTCCGATATTGGAAACCGACTGTAAGAGCCTTAATAAAATTATTAAAAATATAAAAAATTATGATAAATCATAATAAATGATTATGAAAGAGTTTGGATTAAATATTCCGAGGTTTGGCAGATAAATATTATCTTTTATCTAAATGTGTTGTTTAACAACTAGAAGAAAACCCAATGTTTTGATATAATGAAATGGATTTAAAAAGCGGTTTTGATATAACCGGAGCTTTCCAACATATAAATTGGAGAGGATTTAGACAGAAATTATCTTCGGATGTCTTGGTATTGGATTTTGTGATTATATGGATATTGTTGAAAAATTTGGAAGATATAGATATCGTTATTTTAATACGAAATTTATTCATTTCAGAATTTGGTATTGAATATAAGTCGATATGATTTCTATTGAAAAGATTGTGTTTAATATGAAATTGGGTTTTGGATTTGTCATGAATGGTATCTTCAATAATACTGTTCTGGAACCCATTTGTAAATAGAATTAAATCTTTTAATTAAAATTTAGTTATGTTTTCCAATTTATTTAATTAAATTGGAATTGAATGGAATTCAATTTAATAATAATCGAAATGAGCTTCTATAAAGGAAGTCCTTTACTATTTATGGAATTTAAAAGGCTTTGTTGCTATTCCACTTACAGTATTGGTCCGATAAGGAAAATTATATCGATTATAATTTGTTCAGATATCCCTGAAGATTCCATATTAATGAAAGTTGATTTTGGGTTTATAGTGAGCAGTGTTTTAAATGACATTTGTTCTTTAACCCAGTTAAAGACATGAATAATTTCCTAAAGCTGAATAATCATTAAGTACTGATTTTTTAGATTAAAAACTAGGTTGGAGTTTTAATGAATCTTTAATTAGATTGAAAGTTAAATGGTAACTAAATTTACCAAACATGAGAAGTATTCGAGATGGAGTGCCACCAGTTTTACTCCATGCAATAGTTGAATCTTTAATTAGATTTGAACGTGAAATGGTAACTAAATTTACCGATAACACGATGGGTGTTAGATATGGAGTACTACCAGTTTTGCTTATGGGATGAATAGATTGGTATTGGGTTAATAAAATGAATGACTACTTCGGCAAGACTCGATAATCCCGATAGTTTTAAAAATCTTAATCTGGATTAAGTTGTGAAAAGATTTATAAAATCTTTTGAAATGATTTTCAAGAAATGAATTAAACAATAAGTTTAAATGATACAATCTTTGATATGATTAATGGGAATAATTCGTAATATAAAGAATATTTGAATTATAGACTATTCTAGATTGGAATGAGACGTATGATGTGTTTATCTATATCACTTGATTATAAGATGCGCAGGTTATTCGGAAAGATCAGGTTTAACCCATCTTATATCACTTGATTATAAGATGCGCAGGTTATTCGGAAAGATCAGGTTTAATCCATTTTGAATAACTGTTGCAACGATTAAAAGTCGAAGATTTTGAAGATGGTGCAAAACCGACAATTTTCATATCAAATGGATTACTACTGATGTCGTGAATTTGAGCTGCTTCCTTGAAGAGGCTATAGTGGTAGTTCTAGACGTACTTATTGATTGTACGGATATGCGAAGACCTCTCTACTGTTTTGGACATATGGGACGAGGAATAATGTGCCTCCGATTTCGTTCAGACCCAGAACGGACTTGCAAATGAATTGTATCTTTGACATTGTACTTTGTGTTGTATTCAGTGATCTTTGCTAAATATACATTTGTTTACTGGTGAACAATTTATTCTCTTAGCTTAACACCCTTCTCCGAGACGTATGAGCTTAGAGGTTATATATTGAAGGAGATCAATGGTATGATATGGTTTGACAATGTGGCATGCTGAGATGCATAGATCAAAGTTTTTGTTGAAAAGCATATCTTTGTGGATGATGATCAAAGAAAGTCTTTAATATAGCATAGCTTTGTGTATAGCATTAATTCACGAGCTTCACACCTCGGTATGAGTCAAAAGGAATGAGGGACCATAGAGGGAATATGCGTTTCTTTCTAGCTAGAAGTAGTGCCATGGTATGATGCCCAGGAATATATAGTTATGTGGATGTTAAATAGCGAGGCTACTCAGATATGGACATAAAGGCCTAGATGGTCAAGGTGCTGATCAGATTGTAGATCCGATAGATCTGGGAAACACATGATTTAGGCACAAATAATCAGCATTGTAGTGACTGACCGACCCTGCCGATCCAAGGTTGCCTAAGTGAGTGAACTTGGGTGTCCCGCTAGAGATGGCCCGAATTCGGTGAGGAGAGATACCTTACCTTGACTCATAGATGGAATCAAATTTCCAATACGCAACTTTTCGGTTTTAGTTGTAAACCTATATGGCGATATAGTAGGTGGGGTACTGTACCGTCTTTGATTGATACATTTATATTCGAAGTTGTTTTATACACTATGCACTTATAATGATATAAAAAATATTTGTTTTAAAGTGTACCGAGCATGTTTGGCCATTATAAGGTAAAAATTTATCCCCTGGCTTGCGTTACATTATGTGATGGGATCAAAGTCTTATAACGGCTTCATTTTCCAAATAGCATTGCGTTGTTTACTGTTATTTCAAGAGAAATTAATAGAATATAATAATTTTATGTGAGTAATATTTTTTTCTAAATATCAATTATTCTTTCCAGTATTTCATTTAAGTATCCTTTTTTCTATGCTAAGATTTCACGGAATTTTTTATGCTTTGGTATTCACATGGAGTAAACTTGTTCCGTGACATGCGGCGTGGTCTCATGATTTACCTTATGTTGAAGTCAAGTTTTAATAACTGTATTAGCTCCCACACTAGTCTCATGACTGACATGGAGTTTATTGTTTCCACCTAAACTCTGAGTGCCCATATTTTCCACACGAGCAGTTAGTAATTTTGGTTTTGTAGATCTTTTCTTTTAACAGAATCCTGGATTATGGCTGGAGTTATACTATGGAAAGCTTTGTATCCATGTATTTCTTTCAGCTATGTTAGTTGATGTTTTTCCGCTATGCATTTATTTATACATTTTTATTTCCGTTGCATTATTGTAATTTATTCTCTGATATTTATTTTTCCGCTGTGTATTTATTCGTACTCTGATATTCTTGTACTCTGATGTAATATTGTTGTAATAGCAATGAAAATTTCTCTTGTTTTGTGCTCTGATGCGTCGTGTTCTCAAACAATCTATGTTTTCGCTCGGTCTAGGCCGGCCAGGGGTTTTGGATCGTGTCACCTAAGGCTGTCAATGGGTCGTGTCGGGTCGGGTTCGGGTTGTGACAAGTCGGGGTTCGTGTTGATTAATAAACGGGTCGGTTCAACTCGTTTATTAAATGGGACATTTATCCCCAACCCTAACCCGACCCGTTTATAAACGGGTTGACCAACCCATGTAACCCGTTTAACTAAACGGATCATGTCAAGTCATGTCTGGCTTTACCCGTTGGCCCATCGGCAAATATTGCCCGCTAATATAAACCGCAAAAGAACCAAATCACCAACAGGTAGCACTATTATGCATCACCAATAGGCAGCAAGGTACAAAACAACCAACATGTAATAAGTTGCAAAATCACCAAAAGACAACACATATATAAAGCATGAAATCACCATATCTAAAAATCATTCTCCATACATAAGAATATATGAGCATCATACATAAAAGACTAACAATATGGAAGAGATACAGTTGTTATGAGTAAAATATAACTAATAGTATACAAGAACAAATTAGTATAATATGACAGCTTACACAAGAATATATGAGCATACTGATTATTGCATATATATATATAATACTAATAGTATACATAAAAGACTAATAATATGAAAGAGATACAACTTATATTTGGGTTTGACGGGTCAAAATCTGGCTAATGGGTCAATCCTAAACCCACCCGTTTATAAACAGGTCAAATTCGCGTTGACTCGAAAATAACCCGCCAACTAAACGGGTTGGGTTAACCTGCTAATTTTTGTGCGGGTTTCGGGTCAGGTTGCGGGTCGGGTACGAAACTGACAGCCCTAATATCACCCACCAAAATGGTTGCGTTTTAGGTGTATATTGGGCGGGTTTTATTTCTTCATTCGCGCTTACCATGCCTAATTTTCGTTTTCTGAAAATTCTATTTTGAAAAACCCATAATCAACGAAATTCACAATTCTATCACTCCATCCTAAATTTTTAAATCAACCTCATGAATCCTTCCACCTTAATTTTCAAAACATCCATGAATGGTTACGCCACTTATTTAACTTCCCATCCCTAATTCTCAATCATTCGCTTCAATTATTACATTGCTCATCTCAGCTAGGTATTTTCTCATCCAAACAGCGTAAGGTTTTATTTATGATTTGTGCTTCCGTTTTAAGTTTATTTTGGAATTTAACATTAAATTGGATTTTTCATAAACCAACCTGCTGCTTCGTTGGATGTTTCTTTGTTGTTTTTTAAATCCTGAGGTTATTGGGGTTTGAGCTCATTGTTATGGTAATTTTTACTAGCTTGGTGCAGTACAAAATCAATTTCAAAATTTATTGTCTATAAGTTACCCTAAGCAATGACCAGAGCAATTAAGAGAATTTGATTACCACTCGCTATTTGTGAATTTCCTTCTTAGGTGATCAAGAATTTTAATAGATGATGAATTCTGAGAGTAATTGCCGTGTTTACTATTTATATTTTATATTATTGTATATCTCTCTACTTTTATGTTACCGTAGTGACTTGTGAATGTCTGATATATTTAATCACTAGTGATTAAAGTTTGTATACAAATAGAAAAGCATAATTTGGCAAAGTTCACATTATTTGGAATATGTTAGTAGTGCCTTTTGCACGTGTGACTAAATTTATATTATTTGTCAGTGTTAATTTTCAATACTAAGTTTTGCATTCCTTTTTAAGAGGAAAAAAGGGGTCTTACATATGGCTGCTAGATTTTAAGCATGACATATTGGATGACTCAATCCACTAATCTGGAACCTATCTTCTAAGATGAAGTAAATGTTGAATCACTCAAAAATATGGTTTCAGGTTTCATCAAGGGACGTAGAGATCGTATGTGACTATTTAGCAAAAAGGATCATTGCAGATAATACCGTTAGAAGTTTATATGATGGTTGTCCTATGTTGATAAGCATGGATTTAAACAAGTGTGAGCCAAGGGATCTTCCTGGTAAGATAATCTTCTTCAAAGAACAATATTTATCTGTTTCGTTTTTTGTTGCAATTATCATTATTGTTATGCACATATTCATTGACCAATTGAACTCCATTCTAGATGATTTAAGTAGTTCTAAAATACGATTATTAGAGTGAGACTGTAGGATCCAGTACAAATTGAATTTAGTAACATCAAATGTCCATAGACTACAACTTTTGATTGTAGATCCTTAATGATATTTCTTCATCCAAATTGGAAGCAAGATTTGCTGCTTTTATTTGATTATTTCATTAGCGCTTGTCCTGTCATATCCTCTTTTAAAATTAGCTTAAAATTTTGTAACTATATATATATTTATCTTTGCAATGGTTAATTTGGATGTCTAGTGCTGCTATATTATCAACATATTGTAAATATGCTTACCGATCATTAGACTATGTTATTACATTGTTACATATGTTAGTAGTAGTAGTAGTAGTAGTAGTTGTTGTTGTTGTTGTTATTTTGTTGTTATTATTATTATTATTTTGTTATACTATGTATGTATATACATCCACACACATACATATATACATACTTAATTGCTAACTGAAAATAGACACAACAAATGTTACCTGCACTCAATTTGTGCTTATGTTACCATTTGTTTTTCATATTAATTCATGGGAAAACTATAATAATAGAGTGTATCTAACAATTACTTTAGATGCACATGTACCATTTTTAATTGACTATTCCATTACAAAATTTTGGTGATGTTATTTGTTTCTTTTGTTGGTTGTTTTTGTCTATTATCACTAATTTCACAATTAATTTAGGAAACATGACAATATAACTTTCCTTTATTAAGCATGATTGATTGTTGATTTCATTAGTAATAATGATCATAAATGGAAATTCATTATTTCTCATATAAATAACTTCAAATCATGTCATTTTCTTTGGCCTTTTCCTCAACAATAACAGAGATATTATTTTGCTCTAGATTTTATCTGCTTCTATATCGCTTAATGTGTCATTATTCTATTCATCTACCCCTTTCCAATTTTTTTTGTATTCCTATATATCAATTATTATACACAGACCATGTCACAAGTGGAAAGCTATAAAAAATTATATATAGAAAATAATTAGTTATTAAGGAAGACACCAGAAAAGATGAACCAAATTAAAGTTATATATGCGTACAAACATGAATTTGAGAAAATATATTTCTCTATAATTTTGGTAAGTTTCAATGTTTAATTTCATCGGATAGTCAAGATGAGCATGTTTGTATGAGTCCCTTAATTCAAATGACTGCAATTTGGGTTTATGTCATTTCTTTTATGTTTCAGGTCTTTTTGTTAAACTAATTTGTCTTCCGTGTTACTTTACACTTGATTTTCTATAAGAAATGAGTTGACCAAATGTATTCAGCTTTAAAAGTTTAAAATAGAATAAAATTTGCCAAATGTATTCAGCTTTAAGGAACCAACCTGGGAGTTAAGTCTTATTAAATTTGTTTAACAGTAACACAAGGTTATGGAAGCTAATCTCTACCTTGTCTGCTGGGATAATTGGAGATGAATCTGCAAATAGCGTTGATGATTCTTGCGCCTAAATTCCTTATTTACTTCAAATCAATTCTCTCTTCATTTTTGGTGTATTTCACTTTAATTACTCTTTTTAGTATTCACAGAGGTACAAGAATGGTTAAATCTATATAAAAGAGTTTGAACAAATTGATATGTTAACATGTAATAAGTTCTCACTTTGCTTACACTCATTCATTTGCAAGCTTACATATTCGTGGTAGGGATTTGATTGTTGAAATCAAGGAATGACTTGTATGATTTCTTGCTAAAGATTTTTGTTGAGACGGTGTTTACTATGATCTAAAAAAGCTAATCAAAACAACTTTGGAAGCTATGTTAAATAGAGCATCACCGTGAAATATAGATGTTTTGTGTTGTATGTTGATTGGCGATAACTTCATGCACCACCTAGCTTCGAAAATGGGAATAAGTTGTATAGCATTTCACGATTATTATATTGATGTCTTCTGCGATGTTACTTTTGGTAGAAGTCAACATAGCGAGCCTTTATGTGTAATACAGAATATGATTTAGTTATGACTTTTAAAAGATAAATTTTTTTTTTGACACCTGAATGCTTCAACATATTTTAAATAGACAAAGCATCCCTGTTGGATGAGATAATGCAATATTTGAAGTCACTACAACTACAACTATTGGCAAAAATAACCATGATGCATTATAGGTTCTGAATCTAAGTGATCGACAGTAACTGAATGGTCTAGACATTAACATGAATGCATGCAACGAAGTTAAACAAAGATTTTGAAGCTAATGAGCCAAACTGTTTATAATGTAGTAAATACGTATGCAATAGATGAAATACATCGATACATGTCTCATGGCTGACATTCAAAGAAGATAATTGGGCTATGGCATTGCTATGTGAATAGTCAATTAAGCTTTGCATCGTTGTAATGAATTGAATATATGCCAAGGAGGTAAGTAAACAATATTTTATATAGTTGAATGGACGTGAGATAAAGATCACTTTGCAGTTTCTTTCATCAGGATGCGGATGTCATGCATGAATTAAAAGGTTATCTAAATGGTAAATACTTTGTCTTCTCTATTTGAAATCTGCTTATCTTCAATGTCATGACCTTTATTGAAGTGATCGGTGCATTTCTTTTTTATATAATAGGCAGTTTGTTGAGCTTATATACATGTGATTGTGAAAATTGAAAGCGCGGGTTCTATCCTAAATCTATTATTATTGCATCTAATGGGGTATGAAGTAAACTCTTAATGATTGAAGATATATTATGTTTTTCAGCTTTATGGTTAAATTCATGTTATAACATCCTCGTTGATATGGTGTATTTGATCTTTAATGACCGGTCATGTCTAGTTATTCTCAGTCTCGGTCTTATTGAATATTTGGCTGATTATAACTTTAATTTATTCATGAGATTTGAAGGCTATGGCAGCTGAAGGAGATCATGGAGCTGAATAGCCAATTGAGGAGGTCTCACTATTACATGTATTTTCTTCTTTGGTTATACCAAACCAATGAGTCACTAAGTCGAACTTATTAACACTAATTAAATCCAATAAAGCACTATCATTGAGGCATTTTTCAGACGTTGTGGTCAACTTTAATTATGTCTCTTTTGCATTTCATATTGCACTTTAGGACAATTTTGTTGTCTTAATTTAAGTCTAATGTTGATTATATGAATTCTGATACCTAAAACTATTTTTGAGTCAAGACCTTACAACAAATGCTAATTAGACTAATAAAATTAAAGCATCAGACTACTATATACACAATACATAAAAAAAATGGAGTAACAAAAATATACAATTGTAATAATACTTTAAGTCATATAACTACTTAAATCTAATTTTAATTTCAGCAACTAATTTAACTTAGAAGTGTTAAATTATTAAATTTCAAAGTAAAAAACTTATTTATCAGGAACTGTAACAATCATAATATATTAATATTGTATAAATGAAAATTAATTACATAAAGCTAATAAAATCTATCATCTTATGAAACCTTATGATTTCAGAAAATGATAAGGTTGTACAAGTTGGATTCATTTAGCACTTTATATCCCGAATTTATCACTTATAACCATTTCTGATCAATTTTTCTTATTTTGAAATGACATCAGCTAGCAACTAGTACTCCATTATGGTTAACTCTATCATGCTTAAACATAATCATTACACTACAAGAAAATATGACTATTCCAATGGCTGACGGCCGTTGGTGTTGTTTGAAGCCCTTGGAATAATATCAAGAAGTCAAACAGTTTCCAATAGAACCAACAGATATTTTCCAACGGCTTCAAATGGTGCATAGCCGTTGGGAACTATTTCAAATGAATGACCTATAAGCCGTTGGAAACCGTTCGTAGCCATTGGAAAAACTAGGTGATTTTTTTTATAACAACAGGCTTATTACCTTCCAGCCACCCCATTTTCTATTCATTACATTTCCAATCCAATTTCAATCAATAGCACACATATATACCAATAAAATTATAAACAACGAACATAAATCAAATAAACATCAATATAAACAAAACAAACATCTCGAAAACCAATTCATCGATGTCACATGTCTACAAACCATCAAAATATATACAAAGTATCATCCTCACCCACTCCGTACCAATGTATACAACATCAAAACAATATCCTCACTATCTCCAAGTCAAACACAGAAAAAACATACCTCAAGCATCATCTTCGTTTCCGGAAGAACCAGACAACGAAGGAAAAGTGCCATGATTGTGCACGTACTCCACAAGCTTCTGATTAGTTGCTCCATCTGTATAGTCTACAAACGATTCTGCACCTGCAGCTGCTCAGTCATGGTTCTAAGCTCCTTAATTTTTGCTTTGTCTTGGGCATTCTGAGTTTGTCGGGCCTGTAAATATAACGAATAGCAAAAACTTATGTCAACATATAAAATATCATAACACTATATATTTAAACGCTAATTTGTTGTATGTATGCAAAAGGATTAAATACCGTTAGGTTATCGAAGCCATAACATTTACTCCACTGCGTCGGATCCATAACAGCATCAAATATGTTGTCTTCCTCCTCCGGTGTCAACTAATCACGACCAGACTCCTTAAGCGCATGAGCCCATGCCTCCTAAAACTTTGCCTATAATGCAAAAACCAATTTCAGTTGAAATATAATATAATATTGTTTTTATGTTACATTAGCAGTTAATAATTAATAAGCTTATCGATGTGAGTAATAAAATTAAAAATACGCATACGTTAGCAGCAAATACGTCCATGTAGGACACGGGATGTCCACGAGCTCGTTCCTGCAATTGATAATTTGGATAAATCAATTCCACATAGTTAATTACTAAATTGATCAATATACAAATGTAGTAATCATAGCACCAGAATTATCATTTTCTAACAGTTATAAGAGATACAAATCGGTATTCCAATGGTTATAACTGGTAGTAGAAGGTCCACGGTATATTTTGTAACATATATACCAATGGTTATTACCGTTGGTACAGGAACTTGTTCCAACGGTTATAACCGTTGGTAAAATTTTCTATTCCAAAGATTATAACCGTTGGAAAAGGAATTTGTACCAATGGTTTTAACTGTTAGAACTACTTCATATTCTAACGATTATAACCACTGGAATGCCTTGTTGTTACAATGGTTATAAGTGTTGGGACAAATCTTTGCACACATATATAAATGTAAAAATCCCAACACTTATAAGTGTTACAACTTTTGTACCACTAAACCATATCACATTCCGCATCTTGTAGAAGCAAACAATATCATATCATTTCATTCAACTACACAAATCAAATTTATAGCACAAACATGAAACAAAATTCCAAACTAACATTTCACCAAACTGAAAAGAAGATAGCAAACATACTATATAAGTCATTAAATTCTACAAAGTTCGTTGTGACAACTTCAGCTATTGACATGCATCTTGGCACAAAAAATTCTGAAAAATGACTAATTTACCATGTGTAGATTTCTCAGGCTAGAAGTCAAGTTCTTCTTTTAGTTCCATTGCAAATATACATCCTTTGCATGCTCCTTTTTCCTTGTTACTGTTTTGTTTGCTCTTACTTTTGAATAACCATTCTTCTAGCCATGTTTCCTTTAAACTTCAATAGAAAAAAAAAGCATTAGTTATAGAATTAGAACAAACATTTCTACATGATTTTAGTAAAAAGTATAGACAAAACAATATATGACACTAGTTTCATTTCTCTATGTTCAGACCTGTATTCTGAGAATGATGCATTAGAACTAACCATGAAGACAACTTTCATGATAATATCCTTGCAATGACCAGAATTTGATAAAGATAAGCTTTTTATTATTAAAACTGAAAAACTATGCAATTATACATCAATGATAAAACAAATGTGCATGTGTTTCTATTTAATTTGAATATGTGATTTAATTCAATTTTTTTTGCTATTTACTGTTAGGTGCATATCAAACTAGTCGTGCTTTTGCAAGCCATTGCAATGATAATAGTGTGCTTATACAAAGATATTCAAGAGGATATGATATGTAGGCCCATACACACAAGCGTTCTCTCCATCTCCATCAGTATCAGTTCCTTTAGTCTGAACTACAATTGACTGTCTTCAAACGTTACGAAAATTCTTTTAATTTGACATACTATACTAGCTGTGAGGAGAACAAACAATCAGTGTAGGTAAATGAACTTTATCATGAGATTAGTTAATGTAGTAGATGATCATACATTATTGACAATATAAGGGTTAACAATAGCTTTGAACTGTTTTCTTCCTACTCATTAGGAGGAAAAGTCAGATGGATTACTTTGAATAAGATGAAGTGTAAGTCTATAGAAAATTTCAGTACCAACCTGATTCGTCTGAAGATCAAATATTATTGCAATATTACTAACTGCAGTAAGAGTTGTTTTCTTAGGTTTGATTTATAAGTTAGTTATAAGTAACTTGGTTACATGCCATATGTGGTTACTGCGATGACAGTGAATTTTAACGACAATTGAAAAAACATAAGATCGAAGATTCAAATTTTTGCTAATAAAAAAGGAAACGTATTTTAAAGAAAATTAGTATTGATTAACATAGAAATGTGTTTATTTTATGCTTTTATATCTTATCTTTTATATATAAATAAACATAACTTGAGTATTATTTTGTCACTGTTACAGATATGCTGACTTAGCCACATGCAGTCAGAAAATAGAAAAATAGAGATCAAAATGTTGTATATTTACATATGAAGACTTGTTGACAGAGATCTCACATCCAGTTGCTTTTTGGAAAAGAAAATAATTGGTAAAAAGGCTATGAAGATCAAAAATCAATGAAGAATTACCAAGGAAGCAAGAGGAAAAGAGAAAAGGCTCATATTTACTAGATTTAACTGAGGCCCGTTTGTGATTGTAATAGAGTTTAGGTTGGCTATCTATAAATACCCTTGTGTTCTCATTGTAAACATCATCCATGAATTGAGAGTTTTCTTTTACTTTTTTGTCTTTTTATTTTATTAGCAACCAGTGCCATCTACACAATTAGGTTTGGTAGAGTACTAGTTATCTTTTGCACTTATTTTCATTAGTGATTAACCGTCTGATTAGTTTCAGCGGTAATCCTAAATTTATTTTTGTTTGTTATTTAATTTTTATAATTTTAATTTTTGTTTTTTAGTTGCTTTCCTATGTCATATTGGATTGAATATAGATTTGATTAGATTCATGTGACGACCGCCCACAACCCCCGCACTATACAAGAGAAATAATGCGTTGAAGGGTGTTTCAGGCAGCTATGGATGATCATCAATTTATGGTATATAAGCGAAACCTGTCGTAAACCCATAGCGTAAGGATAAGATATAATAGAAATTATACAACAGGTAGTGTAGTGAAGCATAAAACACTAAACTTTCATAACAACTAGAAAGTATTTCCCATACACGTGGATAACACCAATAGTGTATGTACAATTTGCCTCACTACAGTACTCAGAGAAATAGCAAACAACGGAAATCCAATTATTAGATAGTAGTAAAGATGGTACGCCAGTCTTCTGCTCGCCATCGATCAGCATCACCATTCCCACTAAGGAATCACATGTCACCTGCTACTTAGTCTTCCCATCCAATAATCGGATGAACAGCCCAAGGTAATAAGAGGGAAACATAAAACCATGGGTTAGACAATAGTCTTAGTGAGCTATAAAACAACCAACAGACTTCTTCAACAAAGTATATGAGAATTGGTAAATAAACATCTAATCTACCCAGCTCCAAAGAAGAACTTACACATGCCTTCTCCACACCTGACAGTGATAGCCATTATGATCCGTAAATCAAAAGGAACAACAATTCAGTCACGGCAATTAGAACAACCATTCATATATGGAAAAAGCAACTCATACAACATCTAGTTATGTCTCACGAAAACCACCGTAATCGAAATTGGTCCCATAAGCACAAGCCCCAGAGGCCAAAACCAATATCAGACAAGCACCCAAGGAACACCTTATTCGAAGTCATAAAATCTCCATGGGATGGTACAACCAAAGCAACCAAGCATTCCGCCATCCTTGCTTTGGAATCCTCGTTATCGTATGATTGGCTAAACAATTTGCCATCAATTGTCAAGGACCATACACGACGTCCTGGTTCAAGCAAAACTCCACATGTTATACTCAACACATGCTACACGCTATACTCAACATGTGTCTAGGCCATACACGACACCCAAGGCACTCGACCTATAATTGGTCTTCAATTGTACCTCTGCTTTGAGTCCGCTAGAACCTACGACAGCGATAATTCCTTGGCCTTCATCTCTCTAGTCGTTATCAAGTACGACTATTAATTAGCTCAGAACACTTTAGAGCTGTCACTTCACACGAACTCAATACATCCTTGAGTTGTCATACCATTCATTGTTTTACGCCAATCAACGAACACTTTTCAACACTTCAAAGCTTCCCAATTGAATTCGCTTTGAAGTCACATCATCACCGGAAATGCCCAATTAGTAATGGCAGAAATGGCTGACCAGAATAGGCCGACCCACTTTAGTCCGACCCACTTTGGTCCGACCCACTTTGGTCCGACCCACTTCGGTCCGACCCACTTCGGTCTGACCCACTTCAGTCCGACCCTCTTTGGTCTGACCCACTTTGGTCCGATCCAACTTATGGCCGTGCATATTGCAATTCAACTCCGATTTTGACCAAAACTTCGCTAAATGATAAATCCGACGAAACTTACTCATCCAATTCATCTTACAAGCATGTTATGAAATCAACAATATCATCAATATGACAATTCTATCAACGATAATGTCAAATTCACCGAAATCACCACAAATATGCATATGAACAAAAACCATGGATCTAACTTGCACATTTGTATGAAATATCATAGAAATTACCTATCTAAACTTGTTAAATCAGATCCTAGGGTGATTTATATGAAAATGAACTTACCAATGCATAGATCTAAGGAAAAACACTTGAATTTGATGAAAAACATGATCTATTACTCATACACTTCATTGAATCCATGTGAGAGATGTAAATCACTCACCGATTCTCCAAAACAAGATAAAATGGTAGAAATAAGAATCTAGACAGCAAGCTTCTCACACCAAACATCTTGATCCGATGAATTCTTGCTTTGATTGATGTAGATCTAGCCTCCAGTGGTGTAGATCTATGATTTTCCTCCTTGGATATGGATTTTTAATGGTGGAAAGGTGTTAGAGGAAGAACGAAATCAATGCCTCCAAATGAGATAATGGGAAAGTAAAATTTTTCCCTCCTCTCTCACCTCCTATT
Source organism: Allium sativum (assembly GCA_030737875.1). Lineage (NCBI taxonomy): Eukaryota > Viridiplantae > Streptophyta > Magnoliopsida > Asparagales > Amaryllidaceae > Allium > Allium sativum. The sequence goes on from CM060921.1 coordinate 181,743,139, forward strand.
TATAGGATTCCACCAGCCACTAATGAGCCGTCCCAACTCAGCCCACTAAGGCTCCAAAACCTGAACAGTCAACCGTTTAACCTTAAAACAGTGATTCCTCCCAAACCGCTAAGCCAAATCTTTAATGTAACCACTCTACGGAAAGGCAATCATCAATTCCTTTTCAATGGCACAGGTCTCACCCTCTGATTCGACCTGAGTCAAAAGTTTTTCCTTGTACAAGACTGACAGGGGCAAAACGGTCACAAACAAAATTGGTAAAAATTATGGACATGTCTTACAACCCCATAAACAACATACTAAAAGATGAGAATGATCCAACCCTCAGGGAATAAAATAAAAATATTGTACCATCTTCCGATACGTAAAATGCGGGTTGTTACAATTTGGATCTGATTCAATTCAATAATAGTTTTATTTGTAGTTTCAATTTTTTTGTTTTCAAAATCAATCTCCAAGTTTCATCTAACTCGCCCAAGAAATATATAAATAATAAAATTTAAAATTCCCCCCGTGTTCGGCCTACATATTACACGATCTGTGCGCTTGCAGTATTATTACATAATTCGTGCTTTTCTAATTTCTTAGAAAGCGACGATCAAGTTTTTGGCGCCGTTGTCGGGGAGGTAACAATTAAATTTTTATTATTTATTTAATTTCTGATTCGTGTTAGTTTTATTTTTATTCTAAGTGTTGCAGTGAATTATGTTTAGTCTAAAATTTGAAAGGCTTGTCTGTTCAGCTGAATGGGTACAACCATTTTGTATTCTAAGCGCACGCACATTAATGACCATGTGGTTAAAGGGTCGCAACCTTTCCAATTCTAGCGATTACTAATGCCTAAATAGGCACCTCCTCCAGCCTATAAATACATTGCCCAAAACGAGACAGACTTCACTTTTTAATCTGCTCCACTTCTTCTTCTTCTTCTTCTTCAAAGTAGTCCTCTGATCTAATTTCTGTAATCTACTCCAGTTCGTCAGAGCTCCGTTAGCTGACACTAAGCTATGGGGTTGGCCTGTTTAATCCTGGGAAACAAATTGCTATTATGTTAATCAGTTCATACGACGAAAATATTGTTTCAAGGAAACAGAATCATTTCTGGACTCGAAAATTACTGAAATATTCTTCTTACTAAATGTAGGAGACGGTCGGTTCTGTACCGCTCCAATCTAGTGCACAATCGGTCACGCTTTCTGTCATTGTTGTAAACACAGTTTGACGTGACAATTGTTGCATAATTAAGTAACATAGATTTTGTTACCATCTGTTTGTAATACAATTGTGTATTGAAAAAAAAGATCTAACAATCTTGAAACAATATTTGTTGCAGATGACGCAAAACAGCAATAGTGATTCTGTTCCGATTCAGATGTTGACAAACGCTTTGCCAGCCCCTGTGGTTCCAACTATGACTCTATCCCATGGAGAAAGGCCAAAAAAATTTAACGAAATTAATTTCAAGCGTTGGCAACAGAAAATGTTGTTTTATTTAAAAGCATTGAGCCTGGCCAAGTTTCTAACTGAAGATGCTCCTGTGGTAGCCAAACTCGAACCTGATGCTACCAAAGTAGAGGCTCTTACCATCTGGAAAAACTCATATTTCATGTGTAAAAACTATATTCTGAATGGTCTGGATGATAGCCTTTACAATGTCTATTGTACTATTGCAACGTCCAAACAGCTCTGGTTGGCTCTGGAACAGAAGTACAAAAATGAAGACGCAGGCATGAAGAAATACATTGCTAGAAAATTTCTTGACTTCAAAATGGTTGACTCAAAGATGGTGATCAGTCAAACTCAAGAACAACAACTTATCATCTATCAACTAGAAGATGAAAAGATGACTCTTAGTGAGACTTTTCAAGTTGCTGCAACTATTGAGAAATTGCCTCCTTCTTGGAAGGACTTCAAGAATTACCTTAAATACAAGTGTAAGGAAATGACAATGGAAGAGCTCATAGTTCGGTTGCACATTGAGGAAGATAACATAAATTCTAAGAAAAAGATTTCTCAGAATATTGCTACCAAAGCAAATATAGTTGAGTCAGACAAGACTAACAAGAAAAATGAGAGATTGCTCCACCGAAGTCAAAAAAAATTCTAGGTTCTTGCCACAACTGTGGAAAGAAGGGGCAAAAAGCAACCAAATGTCATGCACCTAAAAAGAAGAAGTCAGAGGCAAATACGGCTGATGTTTTGAAAGGCATTTCTAACCTTGATTTATGTGCAGTAATATCAAAATGCAATCTTGTTGGTAACTCGAAGGAATGGTTTATAGACACTGGAGCCACTCAACACGTAAGTGCTAACAAGTGGATGTTTACAACCTATAAAACTGCAACTAATGATGAACAACTTTTTATGGGTAATTCATCTACTTCAAAGGCTGAAGGCAAAGGAAAGTTATGTTGAAACTGACTTCTGGAAAGGAACTGACTTTAATTGATGTTCTCCGTGTTCCAGAAATTCGCAAGAACCTAATTTCAGGATCGTTACTGAGCAAGCATGGCTTCAAATTGACTATTGAAGCTGATAAATTTGTTCTTTCCAAGAATGGAGTGTATGTTGGAAGAGGATATGTGTGTGATGGATTACTTAAAGCAAATGTAATCACTATTGTACCATGCACTAATATGAGTAAAAGTGAATCTTCTGCTTATATTGTTGAATCTTCTAATATGACATTCTAGATTAGGGCATGTAAACTTTGATACATTGCGAAACTTGATTAATCTAGAATTTATACCAAAATCCAATATAGATTCCAACTATAAATGTCAAGTTTGTGCAGAAGCAAAATTGACAAGAACCTCGTTTCATCATGTTGAACGAGAGATTGAACCTCTAGACTTAATACATAAAGATGTACGCGATTTGAAAATGTGTCAAACTAGAGGTGGAAAAGGTACTTTATTGCATTCATTGATGATTGTAGCAGATACTGTCATGTATATCTCCTTAGAAGCAAGGACGAAGCATTTCGAAATGTTTTAACAGTATAAGGCAGAAGTTGAGAATCAACTCAACAAGAAAATAAAAATTTTAAGAAGTGATAGAGGAGAAGAGTACGAGTCTCCATTTGAGGAATTATGTACTGAGCATGGAATTATACATCAAACTACAACCCCGTATTCACCTCAATCCAACGGTATAGCCGAACGAAAAATAGAACACTTAAAGAAATGATGAATGCCTTACTAATTAGCTCTGGCTTGCCAGATAACTTTTGGGGAGAAGCTATTCTTTCGGCAAATCATATTTTATATAAAATACCCCGAAAGAAAACATCTAATGATCTAAATCTCCTCATGAAATTTGAAAAAACAGAGCACCATCCTGCATATACCTAAAAGTGTGGGGGGTGTCTTGCCGAAGTAGAGGTACCAAAACCAAAGAAGATCAAAATTACACCAAAAACAATTGATTGTGTATTCATTGGATATGCACAAAACTGTGCTGCATATCGATTTTTGGTACACAAATCTGAAATTGATGATATTCATGAAAATACCATCATTCAGTCGAGAAATGCTAGATTTTCGAACATATATTTCCCTTGAAACATGGTACTGAAATCATACACCTAAGAGGCCAAGGGAAGATGAAGTTCCTTATTCTCTTGAGGATGCTGACCAAAATAACACTCAACAAAGTATTGCTGAGCAGCAAGTGGAGGAACCAAGAAAAAGTAAAAGTCAAGGACTTTAAAAACCTTTGGACCGGACTTCTATACATATATATTAGAAGATGATCCATTGACATAAAAACAAGCTATGTTTTCCAACGATGCCCCTTATTGGAAAGAGGCAATTAACAATGAGATAGAATCCATTATGTCCAATCACACATGGGAATTAGTTGATTTACCTCAAGGATGTAATGCCTTAGGTAATAAATGGATATTTAAAAAGAAATTGAAACCTGATGGTTCAATAGACAAGTACAAAACTCGTCTGGTAATCTAAGGATTTAGACAAAAGGAAGACCTAGACTATTTGGATACATATTCAACTATAACGAGGATAACTTCAATTAGAATGCTCATTGCAATTGCATCCACACATAACTTAGAAATACATCAAATGGATGTTAAAATTGCATTCGTGAATGGTGAACTAGAAGAGGAAATCTGTATGAAACAACCTGAAGGATTTCTGAGCTCAGAAAATGAGAATAAAGTTTGCAAACTGGTAAAATCAATTTATGGCCCTAAGCAAGCTCCAAAACAGTGGCATGAGAAGTCTGATAATACTATGTTATCGAATGGATTCACAATAAATGAATCAGATAAATGTGTGTACATAAAACACACACATATTGGATATTGTTTATCTCTATATTGATGACCTATTGATCCTAGGCAATAACAGCTCCATAATAACATCTACAAAGGATATGTTATCCTACAGATTCGATATGAAAGACTTAGGACTGGCTGATGTGATATTTGGTGTAAAAATTCTGAGAACACCACAGGGATATGCATTATCCCAATCGCATTACATCACCAAAATACTTGAAAAATTCAAGCAATACAATGCAACTATTGCAAAATCACCAGTCGATATGAACCATAATTGGGTAAAGAACACTGGTGATGGTATCTATCAATTGGAATACTCTCATATACTAGTAAGCACATAAATCTTATGAATTGTACTAGGCCTGATATCACATATGTTGTAAGCAAGCTAAGAAGATTTACCCGCAATCCTGATAAGCATCATTGGAAAGCAATAATCAGAGTTCTAGGATATCTAAAGTATACGCAGAGCTATGTACTATACTATACAAACTATCCTTCAATAGTGGAGGGATACAATGATGCAAATTGGATCACTGGATCAGACGATACAAAGTCTACAAGTGGATATGTGTTCACACTAGGAAATGAAGCAATTTCATGGAAATCATCCAAACATACTTATGTCTCTAGATCTACGATGGAATTAGAGTTTATTTCACTAGATAAGACTACAGAAGAAGCAGAATGGATTCGAAGCTTCTTGGAATACATTCCTAATTGGAGCAAATCTATGCCTCCAATATGTATACCTTGTGATAGTCAATCAGCTATTGAAAGTGCTAATAGTACACTATACAATGGTAAATCTAGGCATATTCGTCATAGACATAAAACGATAAGACAACTTCTCTCTAATGGGGTTATCACAATAGATTACATTCGATCTAAAGATAACTTAGTGGATTCACTTACCAAAGGCTTGCGAAGAGAGAGAGAGAGAGAGAGAGAGAGAGAGTTCAAACCTTATCAATGGGAATGGGGCTAAGGCCCATAGACTAAATATTTTTCTAAAATGGAAACCCTACCTATTTGACTAAAGATCCCAAGATCTATGTTCAAAGGGACAACGAAGTTTTAGAGAAACTTGATGGCACTGTTATACTCAAACCATTACTATGATAAGTCAATGCATTATATGTTGAATAAGGATAAGTATTAATACTTTTAATGATGTATGTATTTGAGGAATTAGAGAATACCCTTTACATAATCACCTACATAATGTGAAGGCGCGACTTCAAAGAAAATTATAGGCCTAATTCTCTAAGCACTTATGAGACCAGGCAGATGTTCAAGGCAAAAACGAACACATACATAGAACGAAGGGTTATAAAAAACATTTATCGTGTGTTATCTACTTTGGAATTACACAAAGGCTTACAGTTCAAGGACAGTCTATGTACATTGATTCTCCTATGATTCAAAAAGGTAATCACTAGGAAAGTTCAATGCCCATATGCTACTTTAACTAATGCGATAAATGGTTCATGAAACTAAGATCGACTGCTCATTCATATGGGAGATTGTTGGAAATGAATGAGCAAGAGAAAGATGAATTTGGGAGGAAGAAGAGATAGCAACATATAGTCCCATATCATCAAAATATGAACACAACCTCTCCTAGTATATTAGAAGCCAATAGGCTTATATAAAATAAAAGGAAGAGGGATTATATAGAGGAATGTGGGCTAGGCCATGACGCAACATATATTAAAGTGTCAAAGATTGGGCCTTGGGGCTCTTAGGGTCTCTTGATTGAATAAGGCCAATGGTTGTTGATTGGGCCAGTGCGCTGAAGCAAGAATTTTCTCAGAATTTGAAAGACATGCCTGTTCAGTCTGGAATTTGAAAGGCTTGTCTGTTCAGCTGAATGGGTGCAACTATTTTGTGTTCTGAGCACATGCATATTAATGACCATGTGGTTAAAGGGTCGCAACCTTTCTAATTTCAGCGGTTACTAATGACCAAATAGGAACCTCCTCCAGCCTATAAATACATTGCCCAAAACGAGACGGACTTCACTTTTTAATATGCTCGCACTTCTTCTTCTTCTTCAAAGTAATCCTCTGATCTAGTTTCTGCAATCTACTCCAGTTCGTCAGAGCTCCGTTAGCTAGCACTACGCTACGAGGTTGGTCCGTTTTATCCTGGGAAATAAATTTCTATTACGTCAATCAGTTCATACGACATCAATATTGTTTCAAGGAAACAGAATCATTTCCGGACTCGAACATTACTGAAATATTCTTCTTGCTGTCTACTGGAGACGGTTCTGTACCGCTCCAATCTAGTGCACAATTGGTCACGCTTTCTGTCGTTATTGTAAACACGGTTTGATGTGACAATTATTGCTAATTGAGTAACATAGATTTTGTTATCGTCTGTTTGTAATACAATTTTGTATTGACAAAAGATCTAACAGGTACCACATACATGCATCATACTAAGTGATGTTTATTTTTTCCAAACTTAAAAATAGATGACTTATTACGTAGTCCACTCTGCATGAAACAAAACATAACAAATTTCACCTGATTTCCAAATGGTGCCATCAAAGTTCCTAAAACAATTTTTCCCATTGTACAGACAATCACCGTCACACATAAACTATCACATTTCTTCGGTTTCTGCATACAATACTAAACTTTCATCAACAAAAATACAGGAATAGGCTTCCTATTTGTTTTTTTCTCTTCGTCTTTCAGTTTTACGTGTGCCTATATTTAATTAATTGGTATATTTGCCTATGTATTAATACAGTACACAGTTTGGTCTACTTAAACATCTGCACAGATTTACTTTGTTTCTAACAGTGCTATAACATTCTTAGTTCGGATATTGGAGGCAAGCATTCTGCTAATACTGCTAAATCTCCTCTCAAAAATATATGATCTTGGTACAATTTACTTTTAAAAGTTTCATACTCTTGCCTATTTTTCTTATATTTATAATACAATATGTACTGTTTTATCAATTATAAAATATATATCAACTTCTTTTATAACATGTACAAAAATGTAAAACATTTCCTCATTGTAGTCTCATATATTTGGACTTTACGAACACATTAACTCTCAGTATATTTACATTGTGAACAAAATTGTAAACCAAAGCCAAAATATTCAAGTAAATAGATGATGGAATCAACCAAACGCTATAAGTTATAACCAGATATTCTTTATTTCATAATGTTTACATTGGCCGTGTGTGTAGCACGGGCCACTCGCTCATTTCTATATGTCATGACTTCATTTAGTATTCTTCAAACCAACTATGAGTAACTTTTACAAATAAAGTCATACTAAATTTGATTTATTATCTATTTTTCATTGTTCAAAATATGTGAGTAGATATTGTAAATTATCTTAAAATTGTTCAAATATATTTTCAAAATATAGTCAACTACACAACCTATGCCTCCTACATCACTTGATATGGATTCTTATGCGAACCTGCTTACGATGAATTACCAATAAAATCAGAACTTATTTACTAAAAACAAACAGAAAATGACAAACCCCTTGTTGTTGGTAATATACGATAAAATGCATGCTTATTTGTTCATACACATTTCCGGCCCAAGGTTTTTATCTGTACCAGACCAGTTCAATTGTAACAGGCTGAAAAAATAATGCTGCATGTTGAGAATCAAACCAGGATTGCCCTATTACACACATAAGAACATTGCCATCACCCCACATATATGTCGATTTTATTTTCAAAATGAATATATGAAGACAACATCATCAATTTTACTAGCAACCATCTAAAATTACCTTACAGAAGAGTTTCTCAATCGAGGTAGAGACATAGCAGTCGACAGTAGACCGGGATTGCTCGATTAAAGTGGTACCACCTGAATGCTGAAGGATGGAGGCAACATAGGTAAATCTGACTCGGCGGAGATAAATCTGACAGCGCCGGTGGAGAAAAAGATGACGGAGGCGAAAACCCTAAAACATTTTTTATTTCGGTGGCAACAACGAAAGCAAAAAAGAGTGTAAGCGTGAGAAAGAGGGTTAGGCATGAATAATGTACAAAATGGCAATTAGTCCCATGGTTTTTCAACCATTTGCAAACTTTTTGTATTTCATAACAATTATAACCGTTAAAAATGGTTATAATGGTAATATTCGTTAGTATATTGTAACGGCTATAACCATTACGAATTGAAATGAAATAAGTGTTACAATATATAGGGCCTGTTTGGTGTAGTGAATTAATAAATTTACCAAGTCCTCGTGGTGGTGTTGGAATGAATTGGATCCTCCATGATGAGTTACCAGATTCCTACTCCTGTTTGCCGAGTTCCTTGCTGACTCTGTCTGCAAATTTACATTGGCTAATTATTTAATCGATAGAAAAATTAATAAGATTCGTTATAGATTTATCTTGCATTCATCTGTGTCCTACCAGTCAACCATCATATTCCATACCACCTCGCTTATCCACCTTGGTTTCTTCCCTAATTTTTTAATCTCATTCATTTTCTCCCTGCAGTTTTTAGCGACATTTGAGTTCCAGTGTCACTGAACTAGGCTGATGTCAAACTCCTGCAAATCTACTGCGCCCTGTACAATGAGAAAATATTACTAATTATTTATTTGTATTTAATCATTTTGTAAAGCAGTATAAACTTACCAGAAAATCTTGTCAGATGGCCTCTCTCACGGTGTCGGGGATCTTGCTCAACTTAGGCCAGAAAATCGCTCATTCTGGCCATATACACATCCTTAGAAATGTTCAGAACCATTTGAGATGGCTCCAACTCTAATCCCCTGCGTCAAATATAAAATGGAACTTTCGATAATTATAGGTATATCGTTTACAATAAATTAAATTGCTATGCTGCTAATTTTGATACTTACGCTTAATCAGCCTTAGGCTTCAAGTAAACAAGTAGACGAGTTAGTGGCTCGCCACTACTCTCACTGACCTACTGGGAAGAGCTATGTCGTCGAGAGCTAGAGCAAGACATAATATACCTGCCACATAGACACATATTCAATTCATAATAATTATGATATGATGAACCGTTAAAAAAATTAATACATGTTACACATGTGTCATGTTGTGTATGCGTTGTGTGTGTGATTATACACTTGTTGTCATTAAAATTGTATAACTTGAATAAATGCAATATTAAACATAGATAAATTTAATGTGAATAATTGTGAAAATTACTAGACGCTACTCAGTCCTCATCGTTTCTGATTCAGACTCGGTTTTGTGTTCAATATTGTCTTCCTCTACACTTTCAAATGCTTCGACTAATACATTTGTCTCATCATTTAAAGGCCCAAAATCAGTTTAATTGTTTGTAATTGCTATTTAAATATTTTCCTCTAGATATTCTTGATAGGCTTGTTTGCCGGAATATTTCTTCCATCGAATGTAAATCTTGCTTTGGTTTTAAAAACTGCAGTTCAATCTGCTTATCCCTTTTTAGAGGTAAATAAAGGAAAAAATAAGCTTGTAGGGCTTTTTTGGCTAGTACAAAAGGGTCGTACTTTTCATAACGTGAGGTATGTTTAGTTTCTATAAGATTATAATTTGGATGCACATTATACCAGAACCTGGAACATTGCTAAACTAGTTGCATCTAAACAAGTAAACATCCTCCATGGGCCTTGTAAAATATGTCAATTGCAAAATATGAGTTAACATGCCATTAAAATCATTTATATGAGTATTAGGATCGCCACTGCCTTTAACAAATACACCTGTATTCTTTGTTAATTTTTCAGCACTGTATTCTTTGGTGTTGAATTTATATCCATTAACAAAAAATATTGGATATGTTTTAATTTTTCTTTTCAATTCAAATGCCAAATGTTTTAAACCTTCTTCAAGCACATGATCTGTGGTATCAGAAACATAATGTGTAAACCAACTACTTAAATCTTTGCTTAAATCCCCGCTTGGATTTTGTGATTCGTAAATATTGCAAACACAAACATGATATATTACATTATTTTTTATTTGCACGTGTAACTTAAATTTAACAAAACTTGTAAGGTGATAATTACCTAACAAATGGTGTGACTTTAGGACAATTAAAAAGAATACATGTGTGTGCTACATGGTAATCTTTATCATCTAGCCATATTTCCACACATTTTCTAGCATGTCGACCATGTTTATTAAAAATAGATAATGATGTTTCAGAAGAAAAATCTTGTTCAATAGCCTCATCATTACTTAAAGCAAATTCGATGAACATTTGTACCCCGTTTTGAAAATGTTCACTTATTGCACCATGAATTTCCCTTCTTTGATATATCCAGCTCCGATCAATAAAGTAATTGACCAATTCTCCTACTTTAAAACCTATGATGCAGTAAAAATAATTAATCGTTGATTTTATATTTTGTTTAAATTTTATTTACTAATTTAGTAAACATGTACTAAATTTTAAATTTTTTTACAAGCTTTATTTCAAATAAACGATTATTGGTTAATTGACAATAATGTGTCTTCTTTGATGGTCGGTCATCCTACTTCCCATTACAAACACAAAAGTAATTACATTCCATAAAACATATCACTTTAAATCATTTCACATTTCGGCAGCATTAACCCCGTGTCCCTTGTATCGTACACAAGGAACGTAAAGGAAATGCCATCGAAATTTCGTGAACCATTTAAAGTGATATGATTTGTGAAATATAATTACTTTATAGTGTTTGTAACTTGTCCAATATAGGGAAAAATCCGACAAATGATGTATCAGATGAATATAGATGTTTGTTTTATAGAAAAAACAAATATCCCTATAACAATCATACACAACACTTGTCAGACGAGGCCAAATAATATCTAAGGGTTTAAATATTTGTTTATATTAAATTTAAATATATAATTTGTTTAAATATTTGTTTATATTTTACCATTTTATTAGATATGAACTAAATTATATATCCTTTCACTCTGTTCTTATAACCATGCAAAATCCCCTTGAAAGCTCTAGGCTCAAGTTTATCACCTGAATCATGCACATACACGGGACATCCAGAGACACGAAGATAACTCAAGTCAATGCTATTTCCCTTCCATGCTTCCTTCGGAATTTTGTTACCAATAGCCGAGCACGGAATTCGATTCACAATATGCATTGCGATTGACAATACTTCGGCCCAAAATCCCTTAGACAAACCAATGTCAATCTCAAACATCGAGCTCTCCCAAGTATAGTACAGTTCATCCTCTCCGCAACCCTATTTGAGTGTGGATCTCTCGGTGTATTGAAACATCTCTGAATAACATGAATTTTCAGACCTAAGAACCTTCAAATACCTTCCACTTTCATTCTCAATAAGAGCTCCCCATTCTTTGAACTTAGCAAATGCCTCTGACTTGGTCTTTACTACATACACCAAAACTTTACGAGAAAAGTCATCTATGAAGGAAACATAATACCTTGCTCCTTCCAAAGAAGCTACCGACATCATCCCCAAACATCCGTGTGCACATATTCAAGAATTCCTCTCGAATCATGTTTTCCTTTACTAGATGTAACTTTAGTTTGCTTCCCCATGACACACTCTTCGCAAAACTCGAATTTGTTGAAACTTTCTCCACCAATCATCTCCTTTTTCCGAAGAATATCCAAACTCTTCACGAGGCATGACTCAATCTCAAATGCCACAACCATGTCGCATTTAAGCCACGAGACTATCAACGCCTATGCAAGTTTCACCTTCAACGGTCGCTCCTTAAAGCAGATGAACTCCATTAGCTTTAACACCTTTCATAACCAAAAGCGCCCCCTTCGGAACCCACAAGCTATCACTCTCAATAGTGACCTTGCATACCAAAGAATCCAGCTGCCCCAAAGAGATAAGAGACTTCTTAAGTCCCGGAACGTAGCGCACATTGGTGAGAGTACGAACCATTCCATCAAACATCTTAATTTTCACGAAACCATTGTCTTCCGACTAACATATATCACCATTACCAATAACAATTGCATTTCCTTCTTTGTCGACATAAGAAGAAAAGGAATTACTATTAGGTATCATATGATAAGACGCCTCCAAATCGAGCACCCAGTCGTTACTTGAAAGATCCGATGCTACCGTCATCAAAACAACCATTTCTCCTTCACCAACACCTCTCTCCACCGTTATGGATTAAGAAGCTACATCCTTATTTTCCTTCTCCATGTCAGACAATCGTTCTTCCAATGACAAGGCTTCTTACAAATATAGCACTTTCCTTTCCTTCCCTTTGACTTTATTTTCCAATCGGGATTCCTAGATTTGGAACACCCCGGTTCTCCTTCTTCACATATTTCTACTTCTCCACGAAAAAACCTTGACCATTACCGCCACTACTATTTCTCACACTCAACTCCTTCATTTGAACTCTCAATTCCTCACTAAGAAGACATATCCTGACATCACCCAACGTCAATGTATCCGGACTATAGATCAAACTATTTGAGAAACACGTATAGCGGTCTAGCAATGAACACAACAATATCATTGTCTTCTGCTCTTCCTCAATCCTCAAATCTACCACCTTCATCTTCATTAGAATCATCAAACACATTCAAATGTGCCTTAAGTGAAGTTCTTTCTTTCATCTTATAGACGAAAAACGTTCGCAACAAGATCAAGCGATTAGTGATTGACTTCTTCATGTATAACTCCTCCGACTTCTCCCAAATACCCTTAGCAGTCATCTCACCACTAATTTTGTAGATAACATTCTCTCCCATAACAAGTTGAAGTGTAGTGAATGTGTACTCTTTCATTCCCTCTCTCTCAACATCTGAGATGTCCGCTGGCAACAAATGTGTATCAAACACTACGCGATGCACCTGATTCCTCCTTAGAACCGCTTTCATATATCATTATCACTTTTCAAAATCAATATCGCCATTCCACTTGTCTACAACTGTAACAACCCGGATTCTTAGTGTATTTTTATTTTGATGATTTAATTTAAATTTTGATTTTATTTTATTTCATTCGACAGAAACTCGATCTATTTGTATTTTATAACTATTTTGGCTTTGAATTAAAAACTAAATTTATTTTGGTTTTTATATAACGAATGAATTTGATTTGATATGAATTTATTTTAATAATATTTTCATTTACAATCTTATTTAGTATATAAATTAAATCGAGTTTATTTAGTTGAATATGAATTTATTTAGGAAAATCAAAACATGAAATTGATTTATAATGAAACGTTTATCTTTAATATTTTGTTATTTTCATTTAGAAGTGATTTAAATAATTTTATATTGAAAACGTCAAATTTTAATCACTTCGTTTGAATCAGTTTTTGACGATTATTTATCGGTAGTGGCAATCGATATATCTCAAATAAAAATGAAAATGTAATATAAAAATAAAAATTCAGAAAAAATATATTCGAGATGCGTCTAATCAGACATAGTGTAGAAATTAATTTCGTTGGAAAATTTGAATGTTTGTCGATCGCGCAATTTTCAATGCAAAGCTGCGTATATCAGTTCAAATTTTAATGATTTTGTAATATTTCTGAATCCAGTTCGGACAAACATGAAAAATATTCGATTTGCTGTCACGAATCCAACGGTAAAATTCATTTCGCGAAAATCGGACGTTTTGACCTCCGTTTTCCGTCCGCATTTTACGTTAAAAGGGGTCCGTAACGCATTTTTGAATGGAGCATTCTGACACTGCAAACTATATACTGTTGCGACCGTCTCATCGAGCTGATCACCGGAATATATTCGTTTTTCAGTTTCGGTGCTCGGCTTGCGCTGAAATTATGAAAAGGCTTGTGCAGTTTATTTTTGAAACAAAGTCATTTGAGTTCGAAGTGTCCATATTCGGATCCCTCATTTTTTTCTAGATAATTTGGGTCTGCAAAACCCTTTTTTTTTTTCTAAGCCACCTATTTTTATTTTTATTTATAGAGTGGGCACATTCTCTTATTTTTCAAACCAAATACATGCATGCACGTCTTCTTTCCATGCGCATTGTCTTTGCATTTCATGTGTTACTTTTGATGATAGATTTGTTTCCAAATTTTGTTCCAACTTCATGTGTTAGTTTTGTGTTCAATGCACGTTACTCTCTTGTCCTGTGTCCATTCTTTTTCCAAATCCATGCATGGTTCATTTTCTTTCCATGCAGGCCCGGCCCTGGCCCAAGGCGACCCAGGCGGCCGCCTAGGGCCTCCGGCTGGAATGGGGCCTCAGGATCCAAAAGTTTGTCTATATATTAAACTGTTAGCAAAGCTTTCACAGTGGTAACTATAGCCAAGTGGTAATGCGTGAGCTTTGTTCAGGATAGGTCACATGTTCAACTCTTGGTTGGAACATATTTGCAGCTATGAATCTTTTTTTCCCATTGGGCCTTAATTTCGGCCTAGGGCCTCACAATTGTCGGGGCCGGCCCTGTTTCCATGCGCCATTACTTCCTATTTCAAATGGAAAGCTACGCATATTTTATTTCAACCGTATGTTTTCTTTCAAATTTTAGTACTAATGTATCCGTCAAATTATAATTGCATTTCTCCATTTTCCAAAGCAACCATTGAAATCCATTGTTCATTTCAAACGTCGTTGCCATTCGTAAAGACATATATATATAAATGGGGAAAACGATACCTTTTCTCCCTTGCAGCGTTTCCATCTGTTCTTGCCCAAAAAGCTGCTCCACCCATGTATGTTTTTTCCATCGCAAAAAGGTAGCATTCCCCATTTTGTCTCCTGCTCCTTTCCTCCTCACATCCCATCGCAAGTTTCCTTCACCCCATCATCTCCGTCCAGGGACGAAACCGGGAATTGGCTCAGCGGGGGGCCGATTCGAAGGGAGGGCCAAATTTTTTTTTAATACCAGTTTACCCTGAATTAATCTTAATTTAAACCTATAATGTCTTATATTATCAAGTTTTAGACAAAAATATTGTGTAAGTACTAATAAAAATGACTTAAAAATGGTTATTTTTGTATTAATAGGGTTATTTTTTTTTTCTAATATTTTAAAATCAAGGGGGGGCATGGCCCCTACTTACCTCCCCTGGTTCCGTCCCTCACCAGAACGCCATCGACGCTCTTCCCCTCCGCGGCCAAACCCTGCTACCATGCCACAACCAAACCCCACCTGAATCCAACCATCTGCAGCTCGAATATACACATTATATAAGAAGTAAAATAGCAACAGCCGTTTCCTTTGCTCCCATTTTTTCTTCCCCATCGCGAGTACCATTATAAGCCGCTCCCTCATTTTCTCACTTCACAAAACAAACTGCTGCTCACCGTCTCCCATTCCCCACCGATCCTTTATCAAGTGGTTACAGCCTTAGTTGAGAGTTTCGTTTGGTTTGCTAAGGAGTTTTGTTCCTTCCATCCCATTTGAAAAGAAAAAAAAATCTAAACTTTGATGCAAAGAAAATTCTAAACTTTGATGCTGTTCAAATTCATTTTGGGGCATGCTTGCTTTTGACAGCTTGCTGAGTTGTAGTTGATGATATGTGTTGAATCTTCTAAAACAAAAAAAACTTGGATTTTGGCTATCTGATTCGAGTGCTGTTGCTGATTTGAATTTGAGCGTTGCCGCGTTGCTTCAATCTTGGGTTGCGCTTGGTTGACATTATTTTATCTTGTGTCCATTCGTTTATCGTCTCCGCTCAAGACCACGAAAGGTGAGTTTATCTCATACCTGACTTACATTTTTCATGGATGTTAGATCAATAATGAACTGTTATATGAAATGTATAGGACTGTTAGTAGGAATTGTTTGATTTGATATGTATGCACATTTTATATGTGACACGATGTACTCATATGACACATAGTTGCACTGATGATGTATATGTTGTGATTGATGCTATGGGACTGTTGTTTGTGATTGTTGATACCCTAGTTTAGGAAAAATCACTAAAGGTTGAAATGATACATACCCGAACGAACATTAGATAGGAAAAAATCGTTATGGGTTGAAATGATAGACCTGAACGGTTTTTATTGAATTTGGGATTGCGGATTTAAAGTGATAAATATCCGTATCACATGAATATAGGGTAAGAAAGTATATACGAACGTCGTTGGTCATGTTTCGACGAAAAATGATTTGGAACTTGATTTTTGAATAATAACTTAAGATTTTATATTTTTTGTGTTTTAAAGATTTTAAACTTTTATATAATAAATAATTCTGTAAAACTTATTTCTATATTATTTTAATCTTATATATGTTTATAATCTATTTTTCTATTTTGTTTAGAATTTTATAAACTTATATATATGTATTTTTTTAAAAGTTAAATTTTATTTTATGTATATATATATATATATTTCAAATTTTAATAATAGACTAATAGGTGGATAAATTAAGATTTTAGCGATTTGAACTTGAGATTTAAAGATTTGAATGTATATAATGAAACTTGGCTTAATGAATGAACTGATAGAAGATTTGAATATTGAACTTTTATAAGGAATGAATGTTAGTTGTGTAAATTGGAGTTTAATTGAAATTATAATTAACATTGAATTGAGTTCGATTTTTAGTGACCAAAGGTGAATTTGAATATATAGATTTTATATACAAAATTGATTTTATAATCGTACGGTTTGAATTAGAAATTTTGTTAAATCGGTTTTATAAGAATGGTTTAAATTGTATGAACTATTTGAATTATTGTATAAGAAGTTGATTCGATTTATGAGTTATGGAATATGATACAATTTATTGAAATTGAAGATAATATTTGATTTGAATTATAAACCGAATTTGAACAGAAGCGAGTGAATTTTTGAATCGTCTTAAGAGAACTCTTATAAAGCTAAAACTCGATTTTTATGAATTGATTTGAATTTATAAATAAAGACTTCAAATTATATGTTTGGAATTATAAAACACGATATATTTTTTGACTTGAAATTGAAATATGATATGATTTGTTGAAATTGAAATATAAATTTTGTTACGGAATATACCAACGGTGTAAGTATGAAAATCCCGCCTATGCTATTTTGATAGTTACTTAATTGATTTACACTATTGCATCTAGTATATTAGTTGGACGGATTCTTAAAGGATGGTGATCCCAAACATCCTTTAAGTTATTGAGTACATTTCATCGAACATTTCATTCAAGTTGATTTACTTCCATGAGAATGTTAGTCCTGATCTGAATTATTTTGTTTTGCATTATGGTTTGGGTCAGATCGATTATTACTGCTTTCGAGATTCACTTTGGAGTCTGAAGTTGTATTGGGTTTTGCTCATCCTATATCCACCTATTGATCAGTTGTTCCAGTCATTCAGCTATTCTTGTCATTTCTATTTCAAACTGATATCATTTATCCATGTATTAGAATTCATTTGTATTAGACTTCTGCTGTATTATTTATGTAAATTCTATTGTAAAATTTTATGTATTTTCCGCTGCGAGATATCATGTAACTCTGTATCTGTATTTGTGATTTTATGATTTATTCTATTTACCTCAGAAGCTTATAACAATCTGTCGTTTTCGAGCAGTTCGAGTTGGTTTAATTACCAGCTTGAAGTGGTCGAAAATGGCAGGTCGTTACATGTGGTCGAAAATGGCGAGTTGTTTTCGAGCAGTTCGAGTTGGTATCATTGTCACTTTTCAAAATCAATATCACCATTCCACTTGTCTATAACCAATTGTGATCCTGATGTCGCATATGATCCATGCACATATGACGCTATTCCACTTGAACCAACCATTGAGGGACTATTTGAATCTGATTCTAGCATTTCTACAACCGCCTACCAAATATTGGGGAAAAACACATGATTGAGACCACTCAATCCAATCCCTAACAAAGCGGAAAACAAGCTAAATCGTGCACAAACAACTAATCTATGATCAAACAACCTCAAACAATTCAAATCCAATCACAAAACACAAAACAAGCAATATAAAAGAACGATAACAATAAACTAAATCATGCCAAGATTTATAGTGGTTCCACTAACGATATGTTAATGTACATCCCATTTGAAAGAGGAATTTTATTACCATCAAATGAGAAGAGTAAAAGATATTGATTACAATGATCCAAAATTCAATAGAGAATATATGTTTGTGGATATTAAAACTGAAGTAACAATTAGGATTGCGTAGCCCTATTTAATGGAGGGCTAAACCCTTGCTTTGATGGATTAGTCAACCATTCCCCTTTCAGATATGAAAAATAGCTTACATAACTGTATAGAAACCCCAGGAAAATGTCCAAAATGGCCATGCAGATTCATAAATTAACAGCAGACTTCCCAGGCCTGAAATCAGCCCAGGTCACATTCCAAACGTTTAGCCCTAAATTCGAGACTTCTGGATACACTTTCAGGATACTCACTGGCTCGTTTCAAACATCTGGATTTCTTCCCAGACATTTAAATGGCTTCCCAAACATTTGGAATCCTTCTCGGGTTATGCACAAATAGGTTCCAAATGTCTGACACCTTCTCCCAAACATTTGAAACTGCTCTCAACTCACTACTTCCTGCTTCCTTCGCCATATCTTCCACATACGAGCTTTGATTTGTGAGTTGTCTTCTCCTATGCGAAGTTACTTCCTTCCTATTCAATTATACCATATAGTATCACAAAATTTAACAATTTGTTTAATCTTTTAAAGCATGCATTTGTTGCTTTACTTTTTCTCATGTTTATGTCATTTATAAACCATAATCAAGTATTTGGCCTGAATGTGGATGCACTTTGGATTTAATAATGTTGTTTCATTTTTTACTTCTAGGTGGACGATGGTAAATGTTTGATTATTATTTTTAATTGGTCTGAGAGAAAGTAATTTTAGTGGTATTATGTGTAAATTCAACCAAGTAACCATGCACCTAGTTTTAGTAGGTAGGTTCCAATTGGGAAGTTGAAGGATATGAATTTTGTTAGCTAGACATGTTTGTTTGAGTTCGATAAAAAAAATCACTTATTTTCCACGTTCTTCTGATCTTCTTTTAACAAAAGACTCAGTTTTACATTATTTTCCTTTCATGATTATGTTAACTGAACAAACTTATTAGATACAGTATAAAGAAATTAAACATGTCTTTTTTGCCAAATATAGAAAAGGTTTGACATTCTTATTATTTTTTTGCTTTTCTTTGTTTATTTTTTATTTTTGGAGATAGAGCTGAAAGTTGGACTTAATCGTTGGTTTATGCAATTTATGAATTGATCAGCTATAATGCATGGCATGCTTGAATGCTTATGAGCCGAAGTTTTGAATGCTTAGGAGCCAGAGGAGAAAACTAGAATGTTGTGTGCAGACAAAGAAGAAGCAAGTAAAGCTATAATAAATAAGCAAGACAAGAAGTATTAGATGCATGACAAGCGGTAGAAACTTTACCAATAAAGCATGGAATCCAAGGACAGTGACTTTGTAGAGTCGGCGGGAAAAGAGAGGATGGAAACATGATTTATCATGCACATTTTCATAATCAGACATATTATTATATTCATATGACACTGATTTATCATGCTGGTAACTCTCAGGTTTCTCAACTTCTTTGACTCGGATATGGCCGCTAGCACATTCGTAAAATGCGCTCATTCTTTTGCATGGGCTTTTCATGTTTTTAATAGAAAATTACATCCTTAATGGTGCAAAAAGTGAGTTGGGCTTCTTCGTTAATTATCCATATACATGTACCTTCATTTTTGTATTAGTTGATGGAATTCGTAGAGTTTCAGTTTTTTTTTTCTTTTGCTTTATGCATGAGAGTGCATTAGAGTCTGCTGAGGTTTCTTTTCGTATGTTGAATTGCCAAATAAAATCTGAGGGTAATTGAGGCCGAATAGATTTTTTTTTTTCCTACTAGTATCCCTCCATTATTCAACCTCACATCTCAAGGTAAATTTTATTTCTTTAATGCAGCAGCATAATTTTTCCTATCACTACCTCCTATTGACAATTTTATCCCTGATTTTTTCATATTTTCTAGCATTACCACCTACTTATATAAAAGTCCTAGTTAAGTATATGGAATCCAACTCATTCATATTTCTATAAGTAATTCATGTTAAATTCTTATTGTTAAATTTCCTCTATAGGTAATTAGCTTTTTCGAAGTAAAGATGCAGCGGCAGCAAAGAATTATTGGCAACCAAACAATATTTTTGGCTTTAATGGTTATATGTATTACAATATTATGTTAATGCTACTTGTGTAAACTTGTTTGCGAATGCGCATGGTGTTATTTGTGGAAAAACAACAATCAAATAGATTAAGTGAATAGCGTGCTTTTTTCATTATTTGAATATATGGTGATCATATGATTGATTGAATGTTTGTTTGAATATGATAATTATGTGATTAATTTCTGGATGAATATGATAGTTATGTGATTAATTGCTGGTTTGAATATGGATATTAGATAAGTGATTATTGAAAATGATACGAACCATAACAATAAATGGCGGCATTTAAAATATGCATTTAAACAACCAATAATTTTTAGTTGTGTTTTAGAAATGCTACATATACAAATGTAAACTAGTAAAAAAAAATGGAGTTGCATAGAAAAAAACGCTACAGAAATTTTTTTGTTGCATTTAAAAAAGTTTTCGTAGCGTTTACTGCAACGCTACAAAAAGTTTTAGATTTTTAGTTGCATGTCGTATAACAACGTTCTTTATAATGCTGCTATAAGTTTTGGTAGCATTTTTTTTCAATGTTATAAATGTCTTTTCAGGTGTAGTGAGACATTTTTAGTGATGTCTTCTAACTTGGTTTTTAGACTAGAATTGTTTAATTCCGTTATTTTAATCTTAGTTTTCAAATCTTGATTTTCAGAAACAAGTCCATTATTCATTTCTTTTTGAGTTTTAATTTCTTGACTCAATAATATAAGTTGAGAATTAAAATTAGAAAAAGCTTATTGATGTTTTCTAAGTTCTTTTTCTAATATTTCTTTCTCATCCTTAAGCATATCTCTTTAGAATTATGTCTTTTTCGGCATGAAATGCTAGATTCCTTTTGTCCTGGGCATGAACTCTTTTTGCCTGCAAAGTAACTTCATACGACATTAGATATCCAATTAACTCTTATAGTTTCATGGTAGAGAGATCGTTAGCTTATTCAATTGTTAAGACCTTTCTTTCCCAATCTTCTGTTAAAGAGTTTAGGATTTTTGATACCACATCAAAATCAGAATATTTTTCTCCTGGTCCTAATAGTGAGTGATAAACATCTTGAAATATGGAATACATATCATTGCTAGATTCATCATGATTCATTATAAAATTTTGAAACAGACTTTTAAGCATGGATATCTTGCTTTGCTTTACCTTGTTAGTTCCTTCACGAGTTACTTTAAGTGTTCGCCTTATTTCATATGCAGTATTGCACATATTAATATGGTTAAATTCATTTCTATCTAAGGCGCAATGCAACATATTAATGGCTTTAGCATTTAGTTGTTTAGAGTTTGACCATTCGAAATAATTAATGGTAGGAGCTGTATATTCAGTTTAAGTAATATTCCATAAGTCAAATCCATTTGCTTGCATATATATTCCCATTAGTATAGCCCAATAGTTATAGTTCGTGCCAGTAAATAGTGGACGTCGTGCAGTGGATTGACCTTTCATAAAACAAGTGTTAGTTTTATTTTTCGTATTATCGAGACATCAAATAATTGTTTTACGGTTATAATATGTCCTACTCTGATATCAAATGAAAGATCGAGTAATATGAAAGTACGTGTAATAGACAGAGTGCAGAAGAGTTAATAAATGATATATTAATTTCGATATATGCAAGTAAATCTTAATGAGATAAGTGATTAAAGACGATACTACAAGTAAACACTATAAAAGTAGAAAATAAAAGTAAAGAACACCGAATATTTTTATACTAGTTTGGAGCATCATTCAACGTTCAATCCCAAACTCCTTCTGGAATTTCTACTAGTCAAAAACCTTCACTTAACCCAGAGGATTTGGTATTACAACACCTGAGCAGAAAAACAAGGACCTGAGCAGTAGAATAAGATTTCGCCTCAGTAGCCGAAGATGACTTTACTTGCCTGAGCAGGGAAACAGGACTTCCACTAACACAAATGTTTCCTTGACTATTTGTGTGTTCTATGAAACATGGATATGTCACTATATAGTACACCCTTCGTATGGTATTCTCCTTTAATATATATATATATATATATATATATTGTTAAGTATATGAAGAATTAATAAGGAAAGTGATTTTCAATCATAGAGTATGAAAATTTGAGAGCATAAGTGAATGTTGTATAGAATAATTTCAGAATTAAAGGAATATTAAGATCAGGAAAGTTCGCCGATTAAAACAAGTGATTTTAAAGTGTATTTATGTTAAATAAAAGGTTGCAATTATTCATGAAAAAGTTTGACTAAAAGATATAGTCATAACTCTTGGATTAAAGAGTTGTGACACTTTAAAATGTCTCAAACCTTTAGTTCAGCCGACTGAATTTACAGTTTAGTTGGCTTAAAAATGGCTATGATTTGAAAATAGTATGCATATGCACAAAGTCATGTCATTCAGCTGGTTGTTTCAAGAATTCAACTAGTTGAATGCTCAAACTAAAAAGTTTGAACAGCTCAACAATCAACCGGTTGAATTTTTGAATCAAGCGGGTGTTGCTCATAATTTTATCCATATGTGCTTCAGCCTTTAATAATTAAAATCTATTTATATATGTATAAGAGATTTTAATATTAAATCCAACTGAATACTAACTCTATTACAATAATAATATACCTGTATATCATGTTGTCAAATCTTCTTGTATTTAAGCTATGTTCTTCTCCTTTTCTCCCATAATAAACATTAGTGATCGAATTTGTCGATATATAGTTTCATAGTCAACATATAGCTCAATAATGGAGGTTCTTACAATAAGACTACAAGAGTATTAACGTCAACTCAACCAAATCATTTACTATAACTAATATCGTATTATTGAATGTGTTGTAAAAGTAACAATCTTATTTGTTAATTTTACTGGAAATACATGTAAATGTGAAATATATGTCTTCTAGCAAATGAACAAATCAGGGAAGCATGTTCAATTGGTGGGTTCCATTGTCAATAGTTATCATCCCAGTTAGAACCGAGAGTGTTGATTAAAAATAATCTAAAATAGAGCAACTCAAAATCAGAAATTGCAAAATTAACAAGGACCCCATTATGTGTCAATGCATTGAAATACATCCCATCTTTGGTATCATTTTCATCCAAAGTTAAGGTGGTTGGTTCACAAATTACATAATTACTCCCAACCAATATAACATTGTATAAGTAGATAACAGTGACATTAATTATGCAAACTCTTATGAGTCAAAAAGTTAATTTAGCAATCATGTGATACCAGCAATGAGAATGTAACACCCCATATTCTAATACTAAATAAATATATAAAGAAGAAAATAAAATGAATATTAATTAATTAATTATTCAAAATTGAGTAAAACAGACTTCATCGTTGCATTCGTTACGAAATTTATGTTCAAATATTGGTTTTCTTAAATAAGATTAAGTATGAAGAAGTTATGAACTAAAGAAGTTTAAACTAATATATATATATATATATATATAATATTATCAATAAAATAACTAAACTTACAAAACAACGGTCGCTGGGCGACCTAACAGCATATGAATCGACACAAGTGTCGGCCCATGTTGAAGGTGGGTCGACCCACCTGCATGTAGGGCAGATTTCTACGCCATAACCTGGACTGTTTTATATGCTATATTCTTTGCTGACTTAGCTTGAAGTGTACGGTTTGATTTGATAACCTAATATCCTATGGTTTATGCTTATTCTGACATATCTATAAATAGGCTGGTAGCCTCTCCATTTTCTTATGCACAAACATTCTCCATCTTCTTCCGGCCCCAAGCTATGTTCTGAAATAAAATTAAGAAAATGTTGGAGGTGCCATCAGAACATAGATTGAAAGGATAATTCTTCTACAACAACTATTTCAAAGGCTTTTTCTAGATCTACAACAACTATTGTGAGTATTATTGTGATTTTCAGATTTCTTCTAAGTTAATATTAAAATAGATACAATTGTTGTTGTAGTAAGCTAAATAAAAAGAACTTTTGACAGTAAAACATATTGGATCTGAAAGTACCAGTGTTTATAAGTTTATTCTTATATGTTATTGTTGTTTTAATTACTATCGATTACCTATTCATTTTCAGTTATTACCTGTTTATATGTACAACTTTCTTCATTTTCCCCTTTCTATCATTGTTTATTTACATCCTTATTATGCCTTTACCATTTGAAAGGTGTATAGTTTGGGATAAATTGGAATAACTTGTAATGACAATAAAAAGGGGAATTAGGCATAGTGTAATTTGAGAACCTTGGACTGTATATTTAGGTAATTACAAAAAAGGGAAGAATATGCAAACATGTTAATCTAAATAGGTTGGACTTAATTTAATATTAAGTAGAACATATTACGGAAAATATGTATTTGACATTAATTTATAAATATGGCATTAAATAGGAAGAACAATTTGACATTGATTTGTGAACATGGAACTAACTTAGTAAACATGTTATTTAACATTGATTGTAAATATGTTAATATGGTATTGATTGAAAAACATATAATTGACATTAATTAAGGAGAATATGTTAATCTGAGAAACATGGTAATTCATGATAATTGACATTAATTATATGTTCATTTGGGAAAACATGTCAATTAGACACTTATGTTCATTTCATGTTAATATGAGAAAAACAAGTCAATTAGACACTTTTGTTCATTTCATGTTAATTTGGAAAAACACGTTAATTAGACATTTATGTCCATTTCATGTTAATTTGGGGAAAACATGTTAATTAGACACTTATGTTCATTTAATGGTAATTTGGGAAAACATATTAATCAGACATTCATGTTCATTTGATGATAACTAGACATTTATGTTCAGTTGATGTTAATTTGGGAAAACATGTTAATTAGACATTTATGTTCATATAATGGTAATTTGGGAAAACATATTAATTAGACATTCGTGTTCATTTGATGATAACTGGGCTTTTATGTTCATTTGATGTTAATTTGGGAAAACATGTTAATTATACATTTATGTTCATTTGATAAACTTGTTGTTTGACGTTAATTTGTAAATATGTTAATTTGGCATTGATATTGGAAAACATGTTATTTGACGTTAACTTGGAAAGTACGTTAATTTGACATTAATACGGAAAACATGCTAATTATACTTAATAAGATATTCAGTAAACTTATTGGGAAAACGTGTAATCAGAATGGGTTATACTTAATAGGACATTAAGTAATCCGTATGGGAAAAACATGTTAATTGGAATTAATGGTATTTAATTGGAAATTAACATGCAAATGGAAAATATGTGAATTATACAATTTAATATTAAGTAAATATGTCATTGGAAAATGTGAGAATCAAATGTAAATTAAGTAAAACATGTTACTGTAATTTATATACATCTGAGCAGATGCCTGTCTGTTTTGGGGAAGGGTTGCACACAAAGTAACATTTAAGAGGAAATATCATTTACAACCATGCTTATTAATGTACTTAAACCTATTAAGTTAAACCTATTTAATTAATAAGCTAAGAGGCTCCACATTTGTTGATAAGATATCATATTTTTGGGGGAACTCTTAAAATCCTAGTTTACTTGAAGGACCAAGCCAAGGGGTGGCTTGTCTCAATTTTGCTGTTGTTTGGAACCCGTATCAATCAGTATCCCTGTTGGTATCATATCGAGGCCTCACACTAGATAGGGGCCAATGAACGCTTTACTGATTTTGATTGTAAGGGGCTCAAAATCTTGGAGGTGGGTACGGGCGACGGGCGTGATCAGGCAGAGCTATGCAGTTAAAGCCCCACTAAAGCCCCCATAAAATCCTCGCTATAGCCCGTAGCGCTCTCCAACCGCTAGGCTATTTCAATTTAGCGCTGATGAACATTAGTTCTGCTTAAAGCCCTGCTATTTTCCGCTGCATCTGCTAAATCAACGTTATTTAGCACCCGCTTTAGCAACATTAATATACAAAGGATGATTTGACCAATTCTTTTTTAAAATAAATCAAAAAAGTCAATGTAAAGAGCTAATTTAAGTCATAAGTGTCATATGTAGGTGAGAAATTTGTAGTAATCCTTAAATCAAGTGTGCATAACCATGATATTCTTTGGTTTGTTATGTAATATTAATTAATATTCGTTTCTTCAACACAAATAATGCAAGAATGATAATTAATTAATTTTAATTGTATAATTTTACATCTAATTAACATTTATACACCTCCTCTATATCCCGATATTTCTCCGCTTTATCCTCGCTACAGCTTTTTACGCCTCTACCGCTATCGAATCGGTAAGTGCTTTAACTGCACAGAGGCAGAGTCATGTGTGTGCATGGGTCCGATGAGGGAAACTAAGACGCTGTAACACCGACATATAAGGTTGTGTCTTTAAAGTTGACGGGTTAGGGACTGATATCCCCTACTGTCATGGATGGCACAGGTTATTCCTGTCTGTATGGAGGTGATCGATGGGTAGCATTAGGAAAAATCCCTCCTAATTACTTGTTTCTATATGAACTTGTAGAAGTGCAAAACAGTCAATCTGCCTGATCTGGTTTCTTTTATTATTGCTATCGTCATTGTCTCTTTATAAGTATAACCAGTCCTTATTATCAGCTCATATCGGTTATTGTTCATCTTTAGATACGTTCAGACATTTGCCCTTTTATGATGTTAGAACTACTATTTATCTGTTTTACTTAACTTAGCTAGTCAAGCTGGTAAACATAGAAACTCACCAGGCTTTATGTCTGACTCGTTTCCTTTCTTCCTTTCTCTTTTCTTTTCCCCAGGCTTACAGGGAGAAAGCTCATAGCTCAGATTTCTTTGTTAGCTTTGTCGTGATGGATTTATGCAAGTTGGATTACTTTCTGTTCTCTTTCCAAGGTTAGGTTGTACCTTTTTGACTATATTTGGCACTACAAGAAAATATGTTATTAATAACACTATATAATAACGCGTTATTCTAAAGTGTTATTGTTTATGCTTAAATATTTGTTCTTTTAACTCATTTTGTTCTGTGTCGTGCTTGTCTAACGCCCTTCGCTCCAAAATTTTCATCCTCCCTCCAAAAAAACAATTATGCCATATCTCCGTCTCCAAAATACAATCGTCTTCGTATCCGCTTCCCAATTTTATCTCTAACAAAATAACCCTAATCAAATTTGTCCACTGCATCTCAGATCTTCGGAGCCGTCCTTCTCCACTACATTAGTTCGCTCCCGATGTCTGAAACCTAATATTTTATCTTCAATTTTGCCTTTCATCCGTATTTGGTCTTTTCAACAACCCTGGAATCGAAGAAAGAAAGGCATCCAGGTTCGAAATCCAGGTTTTATATTGCCAAGCTCTTGCTTTTATATGCAGTGGCTTACTTACGATTTGTAATCTTAACTGCAGCCTCTATTGTTTGTGTTTTTCTAGATGAAATTTATTAATAATCAATGTATGATTGATGGAAGCAATTGACATTGATTATTTATAGATACTTTTTTTGTTACTGACAACGTAATCTACAACAGTCCCTTCTATTTTGAGATAACTAAATAATTTATTTAGCAAAATTATTGTTTGCTTATTTTTATTTTATAACCCAACTGAAACAAACTTCTGGATTCATCCTGTTGGATATGATCTGAATATCACAGAAAACATGGATGCTCAGCTACAACGAGAGGTAAGAAAAAAGGTCAACTCCAATTTTGTTATAACTTGCTTTTATATGGCTTATACAGAATGATTAACAAGAAGACAAAGAGGAAGACAAAAACAAAAAAACCTATGTAGGAGTGTGACCCAAAAGTTCTCTTATAGGCCTTGAATCAGCAAAAGGATGGTCAGCTGGAAACTCATATACAATTTGGTTAAGTATCTGAAGAGGCAACATAATCTTTCAAAAGGAGGTTTGTGCACAAATATTAAATACTCATATCTATAGAAAAGGACGGTCAAATAACTGATGCTATGTATAGAAAAGCACAAACTGAAAATTTATTTAAAGGTCAGGATGCATCACAGTGAGTTTGCTATATATATATATATATATATATGTGTGTGTGTGTGTGTGTGTGTGTGTGTGTGTGTGTGTGTATGCATTCCTCAATTTATTTATACATATATGCATAATGTGTATATGTATGAACATGCATGCTTATACATACAGAAGCTAATGTATACTTTGTGTGTGTATGTAGGTATAAATGGAGGGTTGAGCTTTGAGGGAGGTGTGGATGAATCTGGGAGAAGAGCTAAGGTATTTTTATTTTTGTTTCTTCTTTCTCTAAATTAACAATTATTAGTAGTGTTTCATATATGTTCACAGAAATATTAGTGAAATCTATTAATTATTTTAATGGCTATAAAGTAGCAGAAATTTTTAAGAGCGCATTAGCATGTAACACACTAATTAACTATTTTTTTATTTTGGATTTTCGTTTCTATTAGAGATGTTATAAAAGCAAGATTATATTTCAAAAGTGTATCATATGAACTTGAAAACATTATTCAACTGAAATAATATAATGGGTGCGTTTTTTAGAGGTCCCTATTAAGTTTCAAAATATAAAAAAAAACCGGTCATAAACTTATTGTAAATTAGGTCCCTATTTTCTGAAAAGTCATCAAAAAAATATGAAAAAAATATAAAAAAATCACGATAATTCGTATTTAAATTAAACATGTACTCGCCCAAAAATTCAGATCATAATAAAATCAAAACATGCATCAAAATCAAAAAAATACAGAAAACAACGAAAAATGCAGTAATTTGCATCAAATCATGCACATATTTGGAATACTTGCATTCATCTGTGCAAGTATTTCTCTGTTATATTTTTACATGCAATACTTGCATACATGTGTGCAAGTATTTAAAATAGTTGCATACATGTATGCAAGTTTCTGCACACATTTTATTTTCACATGTAAATACTTGCATACATGTGTGCAAGTATTTCAAATAGTTGCACACATGTATGCAAGTTTCTGCATACATTTTCAACTAAAACAGCTTCAGAAAAACTTGCATACATGTATGCAACTATTGGCAAAAGTTGCATACATGTATGCAACTATTTGCAAGTTTTAAATTCACAATACATCCCTGTAATTAATGTTTTCTCTGTAAACCCGCCCCCTATTTTAGATGCCGCCTGGAATCTTCCGCCTGCCACTTTCCATACCTCCGCCTCTTTCGTTTTCTGTCCAAATTTTCAGGCGCTATCACTTAAAAAAAAAAAAATTCTAAAATCTATAAATATTCTCGAAAGTCCACAGAAATTTAAAAAAAAAAAGTTGCATAAATGTATGCAACTTTTACGAATAGTTGCATACATTTATGCAACTATTCGAATACACATGCATATATTTATGCACGCCTGTTTGAAAAATTGCATACATGTATGCAGTTTTTCTATATAACTGCATACATGTGTGCATATATGTCAAAATACATGCAAACGTGAATAAGTTGCACGTAGGTATGCAGTTTTTAAATAAATGCATCGGCAGATGCATGTTTTAACCATATGTGCATACATGTATGCATTTATACTGCAGTTTTGACGCAGATTTGAAATAAATGCATACATGTATGCAACTAATCGAATTATATGCATGTTTTGATGCAATTTACTGCATTTCGTTGATTTTCTGTATTTCGTGATTTCGACGTTGTTTTCAATGTTTTTTTGATCTGATTTTTTTCACGATTAATTGTTTTAATTAAATACGAATTTACATGGTTTTTTAATATATTTTTTACATTTTTTTATATGTTTTTGAAAAATAGGGACTAAATTTACAATAAGTTTATGACCGGATGTGAGCCTAATTAAGTTTCGTTTTAGGGATGTGTGCCTAATATTCACTAATATAATTACGTTTAGTTGTGCAAGTAAATAAGTCGATTCTACATGTCTCTTGGATAGTCACAAAATCTTTTTCTTTTCTTTTCGCTGAACTAAAATGGTGTAAGAACCCGTGACTTCCCCGTGAAGGAAAGAGCGGATACTTTGAGAACAACACACAAAAGGACTCAGACGGAAGAACATTTCATTGTTATTACAACAATTCCATCAGATACAAGAATATACAGAGCATAAATGAATATTATACATTCGATAAATCACAAAGATTACAATAAGTTACATAGCAGCGGAAAAATAATACAAAACACAACTGAAAGTGATACACGGATACAGAGCTTTCCGAGCATCGTTCCAACTGTAAATCAGGACCCTGTGAATATAAATCTGCAAAACCAAAACTACTAGCTGCCCGTGTCGAAAATAAGGGCACCCAGAGTTTAGGTTAAAACAATAAACTCCAGGTCAGTCATGTGACTGGTGTGAGAACTAAAACAGTTATTAATCTTTATTTTAAAGTTTGGTAAATCAAGGGACCACGCCGTATAACACGGAACGGTTTCCTCCCAAGAATACCAGTGCATAGAACAAACAGCGCAATGCTAAATAAAGAAAAATGAAGCTGTTATAAGACCCAGGTCCCATCACACAATGCAACGCAAGCCGGAGGATAGGGTTTTTACCTTATAACAGCCAAAGCATGCTTGATACGTTTAAAACACATTATTTGATACTATTATAGGTGTATAGTGTCAAAACAATTTCAATCATAAATATCAATCATAGGCGGCATGAATGACTCATACCACTATGTCGCCATACTAGGTTCTACAAATAAAACCGAAACATACGTATTGGAAATTGGATTCCATCATGAGTCGAGGCAAGGGGCAAGCTCCTCTCCGCGTTCGAGACACTCTAGCAATGCCTCAGGACCCCACTATGATCCTTTGGAACCTCCAAGGTTGGTCCTCTCTTACTTTTGAGGATTGGCAATTCCTGAACACACGTTTCCCGGTCCTTACAGACCTATATCCGAGGCGCCTCGTATCCAACAACCACACAGGTGAAAAGTATATAAATGTCAGGGCTGGTAGGTCACTGACACCACCCTAGCTAGAAAAAAACGTCGTGCACTCCTTGGGTCCGTTTCCCATTTTTGACTCATACCGAGGTGTGAGGCTCGCGAATTCACGCTATACACAAAGCTACGCCACACAGGCCGTGCTTTGATCATCAACCATAAGACTTTGCTTTTCAACAGAAGCCCTGATCAATTGCCACTTACGCGTGCCACACTGGCAATTCACTCCATGCGACTGATGTCCATCGATATACAACATCTGAGCTCGTACGTCTCAGAGAAGGGCGTTAAGCAAGAGAATAAATTCTCCGCCGCCAAACAGATGTATATTTAATAGAGATCAATCAACACAGAATAAAATCCAATGTCAGACACACAATCCATTTACAAGTTCGTTCTGGGTCTGAACGAAACCGGAGGCACTTTCCTCGCATATCCATCGATCTCCAAGTACGTCTGGACGATCACCAACTGTTTCCCTCATCTTGGGTGTACAGTCCAATCAAGATCATCAGTAATCACCCAAACGATGTGAAGACTTCCGGTCTTCAACCACCGTCTTCATCTTCGACATCTCGTCGAATCGGTTATTCAGAATGGGTATAAACCCGGCCTTTCTGAATATCCCACGTATATAATAAACAAATGTTACACAAACACACAAACGCCTCATTCCAATTCAGAATATTCTTTTATTCACAAAATCACATTCTTTGGGGAGAGGTTCCCACTAATTTTATCCAAGATAAATTCTTCAAAATTTATTCTTTAATCCTTCTTTGGATATCATTTCAAACTAGTCGGGATTAGCGAACCACACCGAAGTAATTATTTATTTTATTTCCCAATCCCAACCTATATATCCCATGGAGAAAACTGGTAATACTCCATATCTAACACCACGGTGCTATCGGTAAAAGTAGTTACCATTTCACGCTCAAATCTAATTAAAGATTTAACTATCGCTTTGGAGCAAAACTGGTGGTACTCCATTTTCGATCACCTTTCAGATTTGATAATTTAAATTATCAATTCACATTTCAATCTAATTAAAGATTCATTAAAACTCTACTTAGTTTTAATATTTTCAAAAGTCAACATCCTGCCTTTAACTGGGTTAAAGAACCAATGTCATCTAAAACACGATTCACGATAAACCCAAATCATATTTGATATTAAATACAAGGCTCTGAATAGAAAATATATCGGCTTATATTCAATATCAAATTCTGAAACCAACATATATCGTATTGGAAATAACGATATAAAATATATCTTTCAAATTCCCATAACAATATCTGTATAGTCACGAAATCCAACATCGAAATATTCTGAAGATAATTTCGATTCAACTTCAGTCCAATTCACGTATTGGGAATATTGATTATTTTTAAAATCACTTTCAAATTCAATTTATTTATTTTAAAAATAAATTGATTTTAATTCTAGTTCAAAACTAGTTCATTT
Source organism: Allium sativum (assembly GCA_030737875.1). Lineage (NCBI taxonomy): Eukaryota > Viridiplantae > Streptophyta > Magnoliopsida > Asparagales > Amaryllidaceae > Allium > Allium sativum. The sequence goes on from CM060921.1 coordinate 181,775,949, forward strand.
CGATAAAAAATTATTTTTATCTTTTCAAATATGGAATTTTTCAGCCCAATTTATGATTTTACACAAATTATATATATTTTTAATAATTTTATCAAGGCCCGTACAGTCGATTTCCATCAACGGCCATCGAACTGCACTTACAGCGACCTTTTCCAAATTTGATTTGGACATAATTCCAAATCCAACCGTTAGATTTCAAATTTCTAATATTCATTGAAAAACTCTTTTCGATACGAACCCAACAGTTCCGGTTTTAGGAGAATCCGACGGTCGGATCTCCCGCAACATCAATTTGAAGTCAATGGTCGAAATTCACGAACTGCCGCGGCGCGGCGCGTTCTATTCGGGCCATTATATAATATATATATATATATATATATATATATATATTTCGTCGATTTCCTTTTTAAAACGTATTTTATAAATCGTTTGAAATTCGTTTTCAAAACCATTTCAATGCTACATTCAATTTCAAATCGATTTGATTTCAATTCAATTCGAATTCATTTCAATTTTATTTAATTCGAATTCAAATTCGTTTCAATTCTAATTCGTTTCAATTCAATTCAATTTGAATTTACCTTCTATTTAATTCAATTCGAATTCATTTCAAATTGATTTCAATTCAATTTCAGTTCGTTTTAAATTTCATTCAAAACGATTTCAATTCGTTTTTAACTCAATTTCCATTTAATTCAAATTCATTTCAATTTAATTCGAATTCAAATTCACTTTCTATTCAATTCGAATCGAATTCATTTTCTATTCGATTCGAATTCATTTCAAATTGATTCAATAAAATTTCAATTTGAATTTTAATCTAATTTAATTTGAATTTCATTTCAAAATATTAAATTTTGAAATCACTTTTCAATATTCATTATAAAGCGAATAAAATCGATATAAATATCGTTCGCGTCAAAATAACGCATCTCTAATCCACACGGCTGTATATTTTTCAAAAACTTCTTTATTCTATTCAATAAATGAATATTTATTCCATTCAACACATGAATATTTATTTCATTCAACACATGAATCTATATTTCTTTCAACACTCGACTAATCTCAACACATGAGTACTGTCAACACATCACTATTTTTGTTATGTAAAATATTTTATAAATTATGGTATCTATCGTTTGATTTTCAATTAGATTCTACCGTGAAGTAGTTCTAATTTTAAATATGATGAAGATGTAAATTTTATTATATAAAATATTTCACTCAACACATGAACATCGTCAACACATGACTATTTTTATATTCAACACATGAATTTTCTTTTATAATATTCATTATTTTCCCGATTGGAATGAGGCCCAATCAATCACCATATAATGTTAATTATATGGATTACATACAACACATGTATATAATAGCAATGATAAACAATCAACCATCATCCAAGGTGCACCACACAACTACATAAGCATCAAATATAAATAATCAACGCTTACACAGCCTGTCGACCAATCGATCGACATACAATTAAATAATTGGGATTAGTGTACCCAAATATCATCCCAACACCCGTGTGGGGTTTCAAATCAACAAACACAGATTTTTATTTGTGCAGTTGGGCGATGTGTAAAATTTATCATCCCAATCAATATCAGTCAAATCAGTGTATATAAACAAATCGGTCGATTTGTTTATAAATATTTATTTATTCACTTTCACTATATTCATATTCACGTTAAAAATTATATTTTTAACGATAATTAATTTATTTCAACACATTAATCTATATTATTGATTTCACATCCACATCACAAACAAATTTTCACAACATATCAATCAAACAAACAAGTCATCCATGGTCTGTGGATGACGGGTGTCGGGTGCTGCTAAGCACCGTCTGCATCCTAGTATATATATATATATATATATATATATATATATATATATATATATATATATATATATATATATATAACTAGAAAAAGAAATTTAGGGTGAGAAGTTCTCACCAATAGCTAATCCAAACGCCACGACTCTTCATATGTAGAAATCTTCGTCGTTCTCGCCTTTTGCCACTTTCGTTAGAAAGATATCATCAAATAGATTGTAATATTTTTGGTTTCACTAAAATCCGATTTATTTTGCACTCGGTACATTCAATTGAAGTTTGAAATCGAATTATTGAACTACCGCGCCATTTTCAATTCTATTTATAATTATATATAATTATTTATATTCTAACGACGACGTATATAATATATACGTCGAATTCTATTCAAAATAAATTTCTCGTCCTCATTATTTAAAATAATCTATTTTAAATGTTCAAAATTCGCTAAAATTGCCAAAATAAAAATTTTAAACTGGCCCAGATTTTCGGGTTGTTACAATGGAGTTAATTTGATTGCTGTCAATGATTAAACTTTTCCTTTCTATTAATGGATTACGATTAAGCTTTTTAGGTCACTACAATAGTATAGCACAATAGGTAAAGGTTCGGCTCTTTAACTTGTGTGGATTGATATAGCTAAATATAATAACATAAATACATGTATTAGATATAATCAAAAAGTGACGACTTACGTGCTAGTAGAATTTGGTAACATGAAATTGTTTGGAGGTTTGTGATTCCATGAATCTAACTTTAGCAAAAATGACTTGTGTGCAAGTAGATTTTCCTAACATTTAATTGGTTATGGTTTGTGATTTCATAAATCTAGCATTTTCTATAATTAATTCCATCTCTTCTTTAAGCAGGTTCATTGTTAATGGTTCTATTTTTGAACAACTCCAAGTTCAGCTTCATCAGTATTGAGTACTCTTCAGCAGTCACATCGATGGTTCTATTTTTGAACAACTTCCTTTTCTTATTGTACGTGGTCACGCATTGCATGTCTTTGTTAATGTTCAGCTTTCAGGTAACGTGACATATAAGTGATTAATGACAAGTTTTGGTAAATATTTTTTTGGCTTAGCACTGTACTTTTGTGAATCTAGGCTTTGCATTTGGTACCAGAGACAACAAAAGGTCTACTTACACCGGTAACATAAATCGTCGTCCTGGAAGTAATAAGCATGCATTTTTGGAAGCCCAGATCGCAAATTCACACATCAGGAATTTTTATTTTATTTTTAGTCACACGGAATGTTACATTGTGAAAGTATAATTCCTAAATAAATGTTACACGGAATGTTACTTTTGTGAATCTAGACTTATAGATAGTTGCTATTATTAGACAAACACGGAATGTTACATTGTCAAATTTAAGATTAAAATAAATGTTTTCCAATAACTATCATCAACGACTGCAGTATGGTTTGTTATTTATGTGCCATTGTTAATAGAGAAGTGCTTCCTGAATAGTCGAACTGAACTATATATTTCTTTAATAGGTATTGGTCCCCTGGCCCCCTGAAAGCAACTTTGTGAAAGTATAATTCCTAAATAGCCTTCAAGTCTGCGCTACAGTTTCTTTGAATACATTTCGAATAAAATTGTGCAGTAATACTGAATCTGCAGTTAGCAAAATTATGTTTGATTGTTCTTTCCTATTTCATTAGGTTTTTGCTCATTGGTACAGAGCACCTGAATTATTATTTGGCAGCAAACGGTATGGATCTGGTGTGGATGTATGGGCTGCAGGGTCCATATTTGTTGAACTTCTTTTGGGACGTCCATTTTTACAGGTGGGGCTTGCTCTATTATATGTACCTTTTTTAATCCTAAAATTGTTATCTATCAAGGACCGGGTTTCATATATAATGTATAATGAGTGAATTAGATACAAGTGGAATCATTTATAACTTAAAATTAATTTTAGCCTGATAAACTACGATCCTGTTAAGTGGCTTCAAGAAAACAGAGAACAAAATTGCTCGTCCATATAGGACTTTTGTTGTCTAATTCAGTTAAATATTACAAAATTTGTTGGAAATTCTGTGCATTATATTGATCCTAGTAGTCATATTGGTTTGTTATTTCATATATATAATGTTTATTTATTTATATCACACTTTTCAGCTAGAAGTGCCCAAAGAATTGATAACTTCATCTGAATTGGAAATGTTGACGAGGCATTTTTTATCCATTCGTCATACATGGGACATAAGACTTGCCATGCATAAATTAATGATCTTGCTTGCCTCGCTCGAGGTTTAGAATCTTATTGGTCAACAAATTTTAATATCTACTGGTTTCTAAGCGTCAATCACATGGGATTTATATTCAAAGTAAAACACACCAAACCGTATTGAATGCCATGGTTTCCTGTCTAGAATAACTCATAAATCGCCTTTCTTCTAGACTGATACTGATACATTTATTCCTCTAAAATTTCAGCCCTCTATGATGATGCCAACCTTCTGTACCTATCAGGTTCAAACTTGAATCCAGAGCTATAAGGGACCAAGCTACAAAAGGAGTATGTGTGTAGGCACCTATTAGGAAGAATGGCGGTGAGTCATTCTGGATAATTCTTATATAAACATGGATGTTGTGATTTTATCCATTTATTTTATTTTTATTTTATGCCCAGTATTTCTTGATATCAACAGTGGTTCCCTATTTGAAACTTTTTATATTTGGATCTTCCATATTTGAAACTTTCAATAACATATCCATCTAAATTTGAAACTTGTAACTCATGACATGTAGAGCAAATTGAAACTTTCGTTAACACCAGGTCCTGAGTTGCTAGAGTTTCTTGAGGTAAATTCCTTGTTGTTAGAATATCTTGACGTGTGTTCTTGAGGATTAAACTACAATTGTGTTGATGTAGAGCAAATTGGAAACCAATGACATGTACTGAAAAAGTAAATAGAAAAAAAAAGAAGAAAAAAAAATAGTCGCCCCTCTGTCGGTTGCAAATTTTTAAATACTCACGAACATGCCAAATCGATCAACATGGTTGACAAAAATCATGCATAGCAAAAAAGCAATCCAGAAAGAAATATTTTCTCAACTAATCTGCAACGGCTGAAAAGAAAATTCTTTTTCATAAACACAATATATCACAGTTCATTCCAAATGAACTAAAATGCAATATTTTAGCAAACATGAGACTATTTTTTCAAAGAATGTCTGAGTTCATTCCAAATGGTGCAATGTCTCATCTTATGTTTCAGATATAAAAAAATGATATTGCTGACCTACATGAATGGTACCAGCTATTATGTATTCTGATTTCTAAGACACTAATGCCAAAATGTGCGTCTGTCTTGAAATAAAGGCTTTCATAAACATCAGCTATTATGTAAATGGACCATCTAAGCACTGCATAACAGTTTCTGCGTTTATATTCATGCTTCGCTTCTTCCATAACAAATGATGTATCACAGTCGACTCTTTTTTCGTTGACTATAAACTTCATCCTTGGTCTAATCTGCTACATTTAACTTACGCAATTAACGTGTGCAGTGATAAAAGTACTTAGTTGTTGCTACTATCAGCAGGTAGCACACTTCATCTTAGAAGCATCAAAAGGATAAGGTAGAATCCTATGTATAGAGTAAGCTATGTTTATACAAGTTACATGAGTGATTCTATAATGCAAATACAATTTGATTGAGATCCTTCTATATCTTGATTTATCACAAATTCTCTAGATTTTTTATTATAGACCCTTTTGGGCTTTTTTATGTACACATTTACAATATATCAATAGTGCTGAACAGCCAAGTTTTCATTTGTTCATCGATGACACATACAATTTGTTAAATATTGGTAGTATCAGAATAACATGTCAATATATTTTTTGTATTGACTCACTAAGGAAATGAGTTGGTCTTAAAATACAAATATTCAGCATTGAAACAAAAATATATTATCCATACTGAATTATACAGAATTTATTTAGTGATTTTTAATTGAATTTGGTTTGTCTTACAGGACTTACCCTGAACATTAAGAAATATCGATGAAACCGTCATGTTACTTCAATGTATACAATATTAACCACTTAAGCCAATAGTCAACGGAAAAGATTTATTATATTATCTTGGGTTTTCATCAATGCTTGATATTGCTGACCCATTGTATCAGGTATGCATTTTGTACTCGATGTACAGTAGAGTTCAACATTTGTATATATATGCATAAAATATCTTATTGAATGATGATGGAGAACCTGTATAACTATCACTTACATGCAAACACATGTGTAAACAATGCTCTATTTATGGCGGTGGTCATATACTTTTGCATTGTTTATTTGTAAGCTGCAATTGCTAGTCAAATGAGCTGCTGTCGGAAGCGATCCATTTGATTACTAACACAGTTACTACTTTCAAGTTGATATGTATTTTCTTCCATTAGCAGCTCAGCTGTTTTAGTAAATGAGAAATTTATAGAGAAACAAGGAGGATTTGTAAATTATATCTGCGATTTGCAAACGAATTGGTTGGAAATGAACAAAGTGTAGTGAAGGAATTTTGATTCAAGACCGCTCAAATCAAAAATCTCAACGCCACGGAAAACGAAATCGTGGTAATAGTGCAAAAACAACCAATCGAACAATCTCAATCTTATCCAAGCCAATCACAATCACCAAATAATGGAAATAATAGAGCAATAACGAGAAAACTAAATCACACAGGGATTTATAGTGGTTCCACCGACGTCTTGTCAGTGTACGTCCACTTTGAGAGAGAAACCTTTATTAATATCAATAGAATAGTACAAGAGATTGATTACAATGATCAAATTTACTAGAAAAAATTGATTTTGTGGAGAAAAGAATTGAAGAAGATTAGGATTGCCAAAACCCTAATTAGAATAAATCTTGATCTAATCTCTTGATTTTTGATCCACCTCCTTTTGTATTCGATGTAGCTTATATAGGCATAGAGAAGTATATGGAAATTCCCAAAATTTCCTCCAAAATATCCTCTAGATCCAAAATATTCTCCAGATCCAAAATATCTTCTAGATCCAAAATATCCTCTAAATCCAAAATATCCTCTAGATCCAAAATATTCTCTACAATAGTATCGCATACTTCAACACTCCACCTCGATACTATATCCATCTACATCACAACCTTCAATGCACCCAAGCATTTCCTTCTATCTTCAATCAAGAAAGCTTGAATGTTTCCCCAATGAACTCCGGCATAGCCACCGCCCATTGCACTTCAATAACGAGTTCAGGCATAGCCCCCACCCGTTAATAAAGTGTTGAAACATCCAACTCCTAAACCAGTCCCACCGAAAGACAATGTACTCGGGAGTGAAAACGAGTACTTACCATTAAGATAGAACAACAACCTCTCACCGATACTCTTCTACACCCAAGTTTCTCTCTCAACTGTGCCACCTCGTGGCACCTAGCATATCTCCAAGCGAATTAAGTTCGAGCAATGCTCGAACTTCCCAACCGGCAATGTCTTAGTGAACATGTCCGCCGCGTTATCCTTTGTGTACACTTTCCGAAGGCATACTTGCTTGTCTTCGTCCATGGCTACTAGAAATGACTCTCTCACTTCAATATGCTTCGTTCGTGAGCTAAACGCCAAATTCTCCGCCAAATGTATAGCACTTTGGCTATCACATCGAACATCAATACTCTCATGTTCGAAACCCAAGTCACACAATAGTCGCTTCAAATAGAGTGCCTCCTTTGCCGCTTCCACAGCGGCTATCAACTCCGCCTCCGTAGTGGATAAAGCAACTACGGTCTGCAATCTCGATCTCCAACTAATGGTCGTACCACCAAGTGTGAAGACATATCCGGAAGTTGATTTCCTCCGATCCCTATCACCAGCGTAGTCCGAGTCACAATAACCAACTAACTTGCAACTCAATCCATCACTACCACCAAAAACAAGACCATGAGATGCTGTGTCTTTCAAGTATCTCAATATAGCCTTCACGGCTTCCCAATGTGATTTCCCCGGATTAGCCATATACCGACTAACCACCCCGACGGCATTTGCAATATCGGGCCTTGTACACACCATAGCATACATTAAGCTACCAACCGCACTTGCATATGGCACCTTTGCCATATAAGCCTTGTCTTTCTCTCCGATAGGTGATCCCTTATCTGAAAGCTTCATATGTAAAGGTAAAGGTGTATTTAACGCTTTTGCATTCTCCATGTTAAACCGGCAAAGCACCTTCTTAATGTACTCCTTTTGAGTCAATCTCAACTCAAAACGCTTTCGGTCCCTTACAATCTCCATGCCCAAGATCTTCTTTGCTTCTCCAAGGTCTTTCATCTCGAACTCCGCCTTTAATTTCTCTTTCAACTTGTTGATTTCTGCCTTGTCCTTAGAAGCAATGAGCATATCGTCCACATACAAGAGTAAATACACCCAACAATCATTTCCTAACCTCTTGAAGTAAACGCAAGCATCCTTGATGCTTCGATGGAAGCCACTTTCAAGCATGAAATGATAAAATCTCTTGTACCATTGCCTAGGTGATTGCTTCAAACCATATAGTGATTTCTTCAACTTGCAAACTAGTTCTGACTTACCTTCTACAACAAACCCTTCTGGTTGCTCCATGTAGATGTCTTCATCCAAGTCTCCATGCAAGAAGGCGGTTTTCACATCTAGTTGCTTCAACTCCAAGTCGTAAATAACAACTAATGCAAGTAGTATCCGGATGGAAGTATGCCTCACAACCGGTGCGAAGATCTCATCATACTCCTTTCCTTTCCTCTGTGCAAACCCCTTAGCCACTAGCCTAGCTTTGTATCTTCCATCGTCCTTCACCTTATATATCCATTTGCACCCAATAGCATGGTTTTCTTGAGGAAGTGGAACCAACTCCCAAGTCTGGTTCTTCATCAACGATTGCATCTCTTCCTCCATGGCGCAAATCCACTTCGAGCTATCACTCGAACCCATGACGTCATCAAGGTCCATCGGCTCATTTTGGACTACATGAAGAGCATAGTCCAAATTCTCACAAAAGCAAAGATAGTTCCAATCACCATATCTTTCGGGTGGCCTTATAGCACGCCGACCAACCCGAGTAGCAATACCATCACCCGGTCTTCCTTCAACTCCACCTTGAACTGAATCTTCTCTAGGCTCGTGCACATCACCAACACTACTAGAGGAATCATGTGGACTATGTGATGTAACATCAACCGCATTCACCTCGCAAGCACCTCCAACAACTCTACTCTCTCTAGGTCTGAAAGTGGGAATAACTTCCTTCTCCTTTGATTCACCATGAACCAAATCCGGAACATCCGATGAGCCTTCGTTCTCCTTGAACATAGCCGACTCATCAAAAGTAACATGACGAGAAACCGTAGCCTTCTTCAATTCCAGATTCCAAATCCGATAGCCTTTGACGCCATCCATATATCCGAGAAAAATCCCTTTGAAAGCTCTAGGCGAGAGCTTATCATTCCCCGGATCATGCACATAAACAGGACTGCCAAATACACGAAGATAACTCAAGTCAATGCTCTTCCCTTTCCACACTTCCTCTGGAATTTTGTTATCAATAGCCGAGCACGGAATTCGATTAATAATATGCACCGCGGTTGACAAAGCTTCGGCCCAAAATCCCTTAGACAAACCCGATGTCAATCTCAAGCATCGAGCTTTCTCTAGTAGAGTTCGGTTCATTCTCTCCGCCACTCCATTAGATTGCGGATCTCCCGGTGTAGTAAAATGCCTCCGAATACCATGATGCTTGCAAAAATTCAGAAACTCTCCGGAAACATACTCGCCGCCATTATCGGACTTAAGAACCTTCAAAGATTTTCCACTCTCATTCTCAACAAGAGCCTTCCATTCTTTGAATCTTGCAAATGCCTCCGACTTGGCCTTCATTACATACACCCAAACCTTCCGAGAAAAATCATCAATGAAAGAAATATAATATCTTGCTCCTCCTAAAGAAGCTACAGGCGCTGGTCCCCAAACATCCGTGTGCACATACTCAAGAATCCCTCTTGAATCATGTTTTCCTTCACCGAATGATACTCTAGTTTGCTTCCCCATGACACATTCCTCGCAAAACTCCAACTTGCTGAAACTCTCACCATTAATCATCTCCCTTCGACGAAGAACATCTAAACTCTTCTCCGAGACATGACCCAATCTCAAATGCCACAGCCGTGTAGCATCTAAGTCACGAGAACTATCAACACTGACACAAGTTTCGCCTTGCACGGTCACTCCTTGAAGCAAATAAATACCATGAGTTCTAGCACCCCTCATAACCACAAGCACACCCTTCGAAACCCTCAAGCTATCACTCTCAATCGTGATCTTGCAACCTAAAGAATCCAACTGTCCCAAAGAGATAAGTGACTTCCGTAGTCCCGGAACATAGCGCACATTAGTGAGAGTACGAACCACTCCGTCAAACATTCGAATTTGCACGGATCCAATGCCCTTCGACTTGCAAACTGCACCATTTCCCATAACAATTGATTTTCCTTCCCGTTCAACATAAGAAGAAAAACAATTCCTATTAGGCGTCATGTGATATGAAGCCCCTGAATCAAGCACTCAATCGCTGCCCGAAACATCTGATGCTACTGCCGACAAAACATCTACGTCTCCCTCACCAACATCTCTCTCCACCGCAACTGATGAAGATGCTACTTCCTTCTTCCCCTTCTCTGGAAAATCATTCTTCCAGTGACCAGGTTTCTTACATATAAAGCACTTGCCATTTCTTTCCTTTGACTTTCCTCTTCCACCGGGCTTCTTAGACTTAGAACGCCCCCGGTTTCCCTTCTTCTCTGACTTTTCTTTCTCCGCATATAAACCTTGACCATTACCAGCACCACTACTACCATCACTCAGCTCCTTCATCTGATCTCGCAATTCCTCACTAAGAAGACCCGTCTTGACATCATTTAGAGTCAATGTATCACAGGCATAGATCAAACTGTTTGAGAACCCAGTATAGCGCTCAGGCAATGAACATAGCAATATCATCGCCTTCTGCTCCTCCTCAATCTTCAAATCTACCGCCTTCATCTTCATTAGCAAATTATCAAACACATTTAAGTGCGCCTTTAGCGAAGTTCCTTCCTTCATCTTGTAGGTAAAGAAAGTCTACAACAAGATCAATCGATTTGTGAGTGATTTCTTCATATACAACTCCTCCAACTTGTTCCAAATACCTTTAGCAGTCGTCTCACCACTAATAACATTCTCTCCCATGGCAAGTTGAAGTGTAGTGAATGCCCACTCTTCCATTTCTTCTCTCTCCACATCTGAGATGTCCTCTGGCAATAAATGTGTATCAAACACTACGCGATGTACCCGATTCCGCCTAAGAACCGCTTTCATCTTCCACTGCCACTTTTCGAAATCATTATCGCCATTCACTTGTCGATAACCAATTGTGAACCAGCAGCTGCATACGACCCACGTACATAAGGAGCTACACCACTTGGACCAACTGTTGATGAATTATTTGAACCTGATTCCGACATTTCTACAACTATCTACCAACACCAATGCTCTGATACCAAATGTAGTGGAGGAATTTTGATTCAAGACCGCTCAAAACAAAAATTCCAACGCCGCGGAAAACGAGATCGTGGTAATAGTGCAAAAACAACCAATCGAACAATCTCAATCTTATCCAAGACAATCACAATCACCAAATAATGGAAATAATAGAGCAATAACGAGAAAACTAAATCACACAGGGATTTATAGTGGTTCCACCGACGTCTTGTCAGTGTACGTCCACTTTGAGAGAGAAACCTTTATTAATATCAATAGAAGAGTACAAAAGATTGATTACAGTGATCAAATTTACTAGAAAAATTTGATTTTGTGGAGAAAAGAATTGAAGAAGATTAGGATTGCCAAAACCCTAATTAGAATAAATCTTGATCTAATCTCTTGATTTTTTATCCACCTCCTTTTGTATTCGATGTAGCTTATATATGCATAGAGAAGTATATGGAAATTCCCAAAATTTCCTCCAAAATATCCTCTAGATCCAAAATATTCTCCAGATCCAAAATATCCTCTAGATCCAAAATATTCTCTAGATCCAAAATATCCTCTAGATCCAAAATATTCTCTACAATAGTATCGCATACTTCAACACAAAGAAGCTAAGCTGATGATGCTTTTCTGCAAATATAGGTAAATCTGATATCCTTTAGCCGATATTTAACCGCTTTATTATCTTATCTTGTGTTTTCTGCCTTTTTTTAAAGGAAAAAAAAACACTAACTGAATACAAAATGAGCTATGGCCATTTTTAATAATCTTCTGGTAAGTACAAGTGCATGTATATGAAATTTTAATCAAAACATAGCAATATTGTTATAGCTTCATGTATATTCGTGACAGACCTCATTCATACACCATCCGTAAGTATTATAGATTTATATCTTGGACCAATTGTTCTGTTTTATTCTCTATCGGATTGAAAATTATGTACTTGTTCTTTTTTGGCTATCGAATAACTTTTAACACATGATATATCAAATGGTTTCTTATTGTTATAGACCCATTTTGTTCAAGGTGGAATAGTTTTGAAGAAATCGAGGGGGTGCAAAACCATTCAACCTTACATCTAGGTGCGTTATCTATAAATTGTCTAATTATTGTATGGTCGTTGATCTTTTGTGTTTCATCCACTTATGCTTTTCTCCTTTTGTTTTCACTATGTTAACTGGTACTTTTGAATTATGCTTTTACTGTTGTTATGGCCTTTAAATTCAAAGTAATTGCTCAATGTCTTAAATGGGTCTGATGGTTATAGCAGGACAAATTCCTAGGGTGGTTATACTTCAAATAGATATTAACTACTTTATTCATTATTTCTTTGAATGTACCAGTTCACTATTATAGATGTTCACTTCATTCAGGCAATGAAGTGATAATCTTACTCTAGCGGAAAATCAAGAAGAAGGCGAGAAGGCAAGCCTATCTTTTGGAACTTTCCCACACATCAATTTCCATCGACCTATATTCATATGACAGTGTTGAATATCCAAGTATCTTGTAACAATTGAATACGATTTGATTGTACCGCATTCATTTGAAAAATCAATATTTTTCCACTGTCCGTATATGTTTCCGTATGATTTTCTTATAGAACATTAAGTGAAATATGATATGATTAGCAATGATACGATTTTGTTTAGGCAACACACGCTTTAGGGATCATTATTTTAAACATGATAGATATAAGAGAAATCTACGATATGGAGTCATGGACCTTTCAAATATCTAGTTTGAGTATACATCTGGGAGGAATGTTTGTACTGTAATAACCTCTCAGCGGTTCATGAGTAATGAGGATGTTATCAGAAATGCTCCTAGTTGAGAGAAGTATGAATTGATACATTAAATGGCTCTTACCTTAGATATTTCTGTAAGTGAGAACACAAAAGTACAATAAAAAGGCTGATTAATTTGAACTTTAATCCTTTAGACGAGGAAATAGAGACAAAATCATTACAGGGAATTATATGAGATTCATAATCAAGGAAAAATGATTAACTTACAAGTAGTTCAGTAGAAAGTGATACTTGAGAATGAACTAGCCATTAAGATATTAATCAACGAAAGGGCCAAATAGAAGAAGAGACAATGCCTGAATTGGTGCAGTTTTGCTCAGTAGTTCAAAAGAACCAATGCTGTCCTTTTTTTTATAAATGAGCCAAATGTATGTGTTAAGAAAATGCAAGTTAACACTTTAAAGAACTTCATTAAGCAGCCAAGATAACTTAGAATTAGAAACAATAACTATTTTATGGTACCAAAACAAATGACAGTAGGATTTTGTAGTAATGTATTATAATGTTCCCATAAGTTATATACAGTTATACATTGATAACTTTTGTTTCTGTACTATGCATATCAAATGCATTTTTTCAATTTACCACTGTAAGAGACAAGTAAGTAAGTTAACAATAGCAAATACAAGGTTTAGAATGATTTGTATTAGCAGTAACAGGTACTTTTAGTATTGATCATCACGTTTTAGTTTACATAAGCCTGAGATACAACTTCCTTTTTTTAATTAATTTCAAATAAACCACGGTTAAAAAGGCAACATACCCTCGTGCGCATTTGTTATCGTGAAATCGCTGCAGTGAGTAGCGATGGATACTAGAAAAAATGTGTTGAAACCATCTGGGACCCCGTACTAGTGGCATTCAAGCTGAAGACAACAGCTTCTATCTCGTCCTTAGGCCAGTGGGAAAGAAAGGTTCATTTATGGTTGAGTGGAAAATTTTACAAAAGCATTACTAATTACAATACTATCAGATTTATGCATGCTTCTAATTTGGAGTGCTTAACCTTTAAATATGTGTGATAGAATTTAGTATTCCTGTAACCTTAAAAAAAAAAAATCAATCCTCATCTTTTGTTTTATCATTGCTATGTAACTGTCTAGCGCAGATATCAACTGAACTTTAATTTCGTACTAGTGGCATTCAAACTGAAGACAGCAACTTCAGTCTCGTCCTTAGGCCAGTGGAAAAGAAAGGTTCATTTATGGTTGAGTGGAAATTTTTACAAAAGCATTACTAATTACAGTACTATCATATTTGCACATGCTTCCAATTTGGAGTTCTTAACCTTTAAATATATGATAGAATTTAGTATTCCTGTATCTTTATATAAAAAAATCAATCCTCATCTTTTGTTTTATCATTGCTATGTAACTGTCTAGCGCAGATAGCAACCGAACTTTAATTTCGTGTTCATGCTTCGAAAGAGCAGCATCATCGGGGTTCATCAGCTTATCCTGTTGTGCAGTGTCAAGGTTTTTCCTTTGCTTAAAGATAATTGCTATGTAATCGTACGATTTTGTTATGTGACATTACGTATCATGTCAAATCTGACCAAGCAACATCCATCATGACCTTAACTTAAATCTTTGAATAACTTTGAGGTTTTTTTTTGTATTTAAATTGACCAATTTTAACTTGGTTGACAATTTTAACTTGGTTCACAATTTTTAATTCAGGATTTACATGAACAAAATTTTACTGTATGCAGGCAGTCAGATGAGAATGTTGTAGCTTGTTGCAGGGTCTAGCAGGCATGGATGTCACACTCAGATCCTTGAGGATAACACTGTTATATTTTGTAAACTCTTGCTGCTGAAGTATGTAGTATGCTCATTTATTATGGAGGAGCTGACTCATTTGCTTCTACAGTATGATTCATCATTATATAACTTCTTTAAGTGGAATCAAGTGTTTCCAAAGCAAACAACTATTGCTAAAGAAAACATACTTCAGGAATGTTAAATCAATAAAGGTAGTTTATAATCTGTAACTTTCAATGTAGATTGCACTTTTTAACTAGTTTCCTTGCTCGTGCAAAATAATCAAAATCTTCATAAACCACATTTGCCATCAAAATGACTCCAAATCATTTGTGCCATTCAGATAAACTATAAACATGTCACTTTTGAGTACTACAACTCAGAATTAATCCTTCTAAGCCAGTTTCCAGCTTTTCTTTTCTTTTTTTCGTCGTTGGGAAGGATTCCAATGTAGTATTGTAGTTTGTTTAATATTTTTTATTTCTTTGGGTTTATCATGAATTTATAAATGTGTCTTTTTGGAACCAGGTGATTGCATAGTATCCATGGACTATTTGATGGAAAAAGAAAGGCTTTGAGCAGTTGACGTTCTTAGTGATGCATTTGGTACTTGTAAACTTTAAATATGAACTATGTTTTGTCTTTTGTGTACTTAAATTTACATCAATATGGAATGGAAACCATATGTATTGAATTTGGTAACTCGTGGTTGAAATTATTTTTTGTTAGTTGATACTTTATTTTGTTATCATGAATATGTGTTACGGTTGTTGATTATTATATTTTTTTTGGTTCTTACATTGCTCTTTAAATTGTTTTGAAGATTTATTTTGATTGTTATTATTAAAATGTAATATATATGCATAGCTCTACGAATTTTATAGCGGCATATATGAGCTGTAAAAGGTTTTAGCTATACTATAACATGTTAATTTAATAGCGTCACATAGCCGTTATTATATAAATATGTTATAGCGACTATAATGTGTTATAAAAGATTCTCACTTTCATTGAGATTTAGATGTTTAATAGCGGTGAGGATGAGCTATTGTCTTGAAGTAACATAATGACAAATTTGTGCTATAAAACCATGCACTTTTATAGCGGCAAATAGAGCGTTATAAATATTTAGCAGTTTTTTATAACATGTTCATATACAGCAGTTATGGAATCGCTATAGTTCTTATTCATAGCGGCTGTAGGCCGCTATAAAATACCAGTTTTGTTGTAGTGTGGGGATAATCTTATTTTACTCTGATGTTGTTTTTGATTGAGATTTTGAGACATGACATTTTGTAACTGTTTGGTTAAATGAAACAAATATGGTTTTGTATTCTGTAAAATATAAGTTTCTTCTTTCACTGTAAATTTATATTTTTATGTCATGTGAAATCTTAGTCTCTGTGATGTTTTATGTCTTTATATCTACAGTGCTCCATACTTTTTTATTGAAGTCCTCATATGGGTGACATTAAGAAATGTGGTGTATTACAGAGAACTATGCAAATGGTCTACCAACCATCAAAACACAAGCATATCAACGTAAATTTGAAATGAAGATTCCATTGATGTTCAGACGGTTTAAAAGTGAAAAAAAGGTTACCTACGGTGCAACATAAAAAGTATGAAGTCATATACTTGAGAGTTAACATCTTACTATGCATGTGTACAAATTTAATACACAGTATTGTTTGGTGGATAACATATCAACGCACCTTGTGAAGCACTGAAGTATAGGTTATTAACCATATATTAACTATTAAAATAAAACTCACCACAATATAAGATATGGCACTGCCCTTGTGCGTAGCGCGGACCACTAACTAGTTAAGTAATAAAAACAAGACATGTTATGAAAATAAAAATAATAACAAAGGGAGTTTTTCATAAATATTTATGAAATAAATTATGCTGCTTTTCATGTAAATAAAACTAAAAAATCAGTTATATAAAATGTTATAATTGTTAAATGATATATTATAATAATAATGTGGTAATGAAAAGAAAGATTTAAACAAATATTATTGTTTCAATATAAAATGATGGTAACGTTAATTTTTAAAAAGATTTCGAAAGAAATTATTGTTTTCGAAATTAAGATGATTTTTTTGTATTATGTTGTTTACAGAGGGTTTTCGAAGTATATTATCAATTCGAAAAAAATAAGCATATACTACTTTAAGACGTTAGATGCAACATCCCGTAAAATATACTCTAAATAGACATAGATAATTAAATTAAGTATAAACAATAATAAATTAATAAAGTATTAATGATTTGAAAATAAAAATTTTGGACTATTGGAAATTTAGCCACGAAAATATTAGAAATTCTGATCCATTTTCAAAACAGATCGCATATGAAGGAGTTATTAATAAAACAAATTAGATGATAATTATATACACTCAATATTTGAATTTCAAACTAAATAAATATAAATATATATTGGTTTGCATTATAGAATATTCCTTAAAGATTTGAAATTTTGTGTGTACATACGCAAGAGGGGACAAGAATGAATAATAAAACGTAAGAATTAATTGTAATTAATATAAAAAGAACCGTTCTGTAATAACCCGGAAAATCCGATCCAATTTAAAAAATTTATTTTGACAATTTTAGCGAATTTTGAATATTTAAAATGAATTATTTTAAATAATAACGTCGAGAAATTTATTTTGAATAGGATTAGAACGTATATATTTATATAGATCGTCGTTAGAATATAAATAATTTATTTTAATTATAAAAGGAATTGAAAATGGCGCGGTAGTTTGAAAATTTGATTTCAAATTTCAAATGAATGCACAGGATTCAAAATAAACCGGATTTTAGCAAATCCTAAAATATTAGAATCCATTTGAAAATATCTTTCCAACGAATCCGAAAAATTGAAATTTCATAGCGGAGATAAAAAGTTGTGCCCAGTTGAAAATTCAGAATAGTCGCTATGAAATTTTGGCCCTTAAAAATAGAAATTTTGCAAATGACCTCCGTTTTCGATGAAACCACTTTTGTTGGATCCGGGATGTCAAATTATTGCTAGATTCCAAAATTCATAATTTTTGGAATTAACATGTGAGCGTGGCACAAGAAAACGTGTTTTGTCAATTTGGATCAACCAGAAAATGACCATTTTTCAAACGATCTCCAAATTTGATGAAATTAGTTTTGTTAGAACAGTATCGTCAATACGAAGCGAGACATAAATTTTCTGGAATTTTCGGGGTCCGTATGTGGCCCCGGTAAATTGAAATGTGCGTTCAAATTCAATATATAGATTTATATTTTGATTTTGACGAAAACCGATCGAAACAGCCAAACTGGCTTATGAAACATATCTCATTGTGTTCGGAATGAGGGTAATTAGCTAGGGACGACAATCGTTGGGCCTCGTTTCGAGGTCGAAATTAAAAGTAACTTTTTGGGATAAATTTTAAATAATATAATATATATTATTAAATACACCATCCTCTTCTCCTTTTCCCCCGCTGACCTCAAATCATTCAGAAGAGAAAAAAGAAAAAAAGAAAACCAAAATCGCGGAAGCCCCCCACCCCCATCGAAGTTCGGCCTCGCGCTCCCCCTCAGGTGGCGCCGCACCACCTTGCTCCCTCCCCCTTCCCCTCTGATCCCCTCTCCATCTCCCTCCTCCCCCCCATCCTCCTCTCCTCCTTCTTCGACTAAAACCGCACCGCTCCCCAAGGCAGCCCCGCCAGGCCCCACCTCGACCACTGATGACGCCGCGACCTCCGCCCTGACCCCCGCACGCCCTCAACTCCTCCACCTACCGCAGTCGACAGCCGTGGCCCCTCCTCCAAAGGAAAATTCCGATTTTTTACAAGTTGAGCTTTATTTTTTTTATTTTATTTAAGGTAATAGGTGTTAGAATAATATGAAAATCAGTTTATATAATTAGTATTGTTTTCAAAATAGAATAAAGAGATGATTTTTATAATAAAAATATGATTTTTATTATAAAGATATGATTTTTAAAATGTAAAAGGTATAATTTTTATTCATATGAAAGACATGGTTTTTATTTTAATATAAAAATATGACTTTATTGTTTGAATGGAATAATAAAAATATGATTTTTATATTATAGAGATAATAAAAATATGATTTTTATATTATGAATCACGATATAAAAATTGATTTTTATTATATATGAAGCGAAATAAAAATTCGATCTTTATATATGAGGTAGAAATATAATTTTTATATAGAAAGAAGCGTTGTAAAAATATATGAAGTAGAAATAAAAATGTGATTTTTATTTATTGGAATGAAGCGATAACAATGTGATTTTTATATGTAAACAGCGGGATAATGTCGCATTGGAATTTCAGATAAATCTGAATCGTTCAGAAATAAAGAACGGCGGAGTGGAACCCAAAGGTGAGAACTTCTCACTTTTATTTTATTTTCTAGTTAAAATATATACTAGGATGCAGACGGTGCTTAACAGCACCCGACACCCGTCGTCCATAGACCATGGACGACTTGTTTGTTTGTTTGATTGTGTGGTGAAAATTGATTGTGTGATGGAATGAAATAAAATATTTTATAGTTAAAAATATAATTTTTAACGTTTATATGAATTAAATAAATATTTATAAATAAATCGGACGATTTGTTTATGTACACACATTTGACTAACATTGATTGGGACGATAAATTTTACACATCGCCCGACTGCACAAATAAAATACGATATTTGTTGATTGAAACCCCACACGGGTATTGGGATGATATATGACATACACTAATCCCAATAATTAGCTGTATGTAGATCGATTGATTGACAGGCTATGTAAGCGTTGAATATTTATATTTAATGCTTATGGAGTGTAGAATGCACTCTGGATGATGGATGGTTATTTATCACTATTGTTGTATGCATGTATTGTATGAAATCCATATAGTGAAATTATATGGTAATTGACTGTGTTTGATTCCAGTTCAGAAAGAATGAATATTTTAAAATAATGAATATTTTAAAATAATATTCGGTAATGGATCAAAAATGTGATTTTGATGTCCGATTTGGGATGGACACGAATATATTTAAATATATAAAGCCATGTTGATTAGATTGATGTCATTTTGACGTGAACGATATTTATATCGATTTTATTCATTTTTATAATGAATACCGAAAAGGAATTGATTTCAAAATATAATGGTTTGAAAATAATATCATTTATATATCGATAATATGGAATATTCAATTTTGATTAGAAATTGAATATGAAGTTGAAATCATTTTGAAAACGAATTTAAAACGATTTATAAAATACGTTTTAAATGGAAATCGACGAAATATATATTATATATATAATATATATAATATAATGGCCTAAATAGAACGCGCCGTGCCGCGGTAGTTCACGAATTTCGACCACTGACTTTGAACGGACATTACAGGAGATCCGACCGTCGGATTCTCCTAAAACTGAAACCGTTGGATTCGTATCGAAAAGAGCTTTCCAACGAATATTAGAAATTAGAAATCTAACGATTGGATTTGGCATTATGTCCAAATCAAATTTGAAAAAGGTCGTTGTAAGTGCAGTTCGATGGCCGTTTATGGAAATCAACTGTATGGGCCTTGATAAAATTATTAAAAATATCAATAATTAGTGTAAAATCATAAGAAATGATTTGGAAAGAGTTGAGATGAAAAATTCCATATTTGAAAAGATAAACATAGATTTTTATCGAAATGAACTAGTTTTGAGCTAGAATTATAATTCAATTATTTTTAAAATAAATAAATTGGTTTTGAAATGGTTTTAAAAATAACCTGAATTTCCAATATATAAATTGGAAATGGATTTGAATCGAAATTGTCTTTGGAATATTTCGATGTTGGGTTTCGTGATTATACAGATATTGTTATGGAAATTTTAAAGATATGTATATATTGTTATTTCCAATACGATATTTGTTGATTTCTGAATTTGATATTGAATATAAGCCGATATATTTTCTATTCAGAGCCTTGTATTTAATATCAAATTGGATTTTGGGTTTGTTGTGAATGGTATCTTTAATAATACTGTTCTCGAACCGAATGGTGTTAAGAAAATTAGAAACTAACTGGAGATTAGTTAAGTTGAATGGTTTCCTGGGTATTGATCTGATGTTGGTTTCGGCCTTCGGGGTTAATACTTAGGGGACTGTTCTCTTACTAATTTACGTTTAGAGGCTAATGTGAATTGGGTTTATTGCGAACTGTGTTTTTAACGACGTTCGTTCTTTAACCCGATTTACAGTGAAATGTAATTTGGGATTTATAAATCTTTTTATTTAGATTTAACGGGAATTATCCAAGGTAACGTTTTCCAATTTAATATATTAAACTGGAATTGGATGGAATTCGTTTTGATAATAATCGAAGAGAACTTCTGTGGAGGAAGACTGTTAATACATATGGAATTTAAGAGGCGTTGTCATTATTCCATTTATATTATTTGTCGGATATGGAAATTGATATCGATTATATATGATTTGTTTTTCCATGAAAATTCCATAATTAATGGAATGTGATTTGGGTTGTCGTGAATGGTATCTTTAATAATACTATTCTTAGACCCAATGGAGTTAAGAAAATCATAAACTAACTGGAGATTAGTTAAGTTGGATGGTTTCTTGGGTATTGATCTGATGTTGGTTTCGGCCTTCGGGGTTAATACTTAGGGAATTGTTCACTTTCTAATTTACGGTTAAAGGCCGATGGAATGGAATGTGATTTTGGGTTTATCATGAACCGTGTTTTAAATGACATTGGTTCTTTAACCCAGTTAAAGACAGGATATGGTTTCCCAAGTTAAACAATCTTTAATATTGATTTTTGGGAAGATTAAAACCAAGTGGAGTTTTAGTGCATCTTTAATTAGATTGAAGTGATGTCCAAAGGAAGATTAAAGAATAAATTTAAAGAATTTATCTTTGATAAAATTAATGGGAACCTTTCCCAAAGTATAAGAATATTTGAATAAAGGAATATTCTGGATTGGAATGAGGCGTATGTTGTGTTTTTATAGCACTTGTTTATTATATACGCGAGTTATTCAGAAAGACCGGGTTTATCCCATTCTAAATAACTGATTCGGCGATATGTCGAGGATGAAGACGGTGGTCGAAGACCGGAGGTCTTCACATCGTTTGGATGATTACTGAGGTCTTGATTGGGTTGTACACCCAAGACAAGGTAATAAGTGGCGATCGTCCAGACGTACTTGGAGATCGACCGGATATGCGAGGGCCACTCCCCTGTATTGGACATATGGGGGAGGAATAAGGTGCCTTCAGTTTCGTTCAGACCCAGAACGAACTTGTAAATGGATGTGCATCTGACATCGGATTTCATTCTGTGTGATTGATTGACATCGGTTGCATAGCGTGAATTTCCTGTGCAGCACACTGAGATGCAAATGATCAGGGCTTCTGTTGAAAAGCAGAGTCTTGTGGTTGATGATCAAAGCACGGCCTTTGTGGCGTAGCTTTGTGTAGCGTTAATTTGTGAGCCTCACACCTCGGTGTGAACCAGAAACGGGAGAGGACATCAAGGAGGGCATGCGTTTCTTTCTAGCTTGGAGTGGTGTCATCTTTTTCACGCCCTGACATTTTACTTATGTGGATGATGGATAGGAGGCGCCTCTGTTATATCGGTCGATCCGGGGCCGATGGAGTCATTTGGCTCATTTACGCCCCATAGGGTGGGAAAACGCATTGTTCAGGCATTTTAATCCACTCCATGTGGACCGACCCTGACGATCCAAGGTGCAATTGCGGCTGTTCCTGAGACATGGTAGTCTAGATTGTCTCAAAGTGGTAAGGACGATCCCTTGCCTTGGTTCACAGACGGAAATTCAACTTCCAATACGTGACAATTGCGGTTTTGGTTGTAGAGACATGATATATGGTACCCATGCCGTCTAGGATTGATACATTTATATTTGAAGTTGTTTTATATGCTATGCACTTATAATAGTATCAAATGGTTTGTTTCAATGTACCAAGCATGTTTGGCTATTATAAGGGAAAACCCTATCCCCAGGCTTGCGTTGCATTGTGTGATAGGACCTGGGTCTTATAATAGCTTCATTTTTCCAAAAAGCATTGCGTTGTTTTGTTATATGCACTGGTATTCTTGGGAGAAAACCCGTTCCATGTTATACGGCGTGGTCCCTTGATATATATGATTTAAAGTAAAGTTTTAAAATAACTGTTTTAGTTCTTACACCGGTTACATGACTGACCCGGTGCTTATTGTTTTAACCTAAACTCTGGGTGCCCCTATTTTCCACGGGCAGCTAGTAGTTTTGGTTTTGCAGATTTATATTCACAGGATCCTGGTTTATAGCTGGAATGATATTCGGAAAGCTCTGTATCTGTATATCACCTTCGGTTGTGTTTTGTATTATTTTCTGCTGCAGTAATGTATTTAAATATATGATATTTAGTAAATATCTGATATTTAGTAAATATGTAATATTTATTTATACTCTGTTGTATTCTTGTATTCTGATGAAATTGTTGTAATAAGCAATGAAATGTTCTTCTATTTGTGTTTTGATTCGTCTTGTCCTTAAGGCAATCTGTTCTTCCTCTTCTCTTCGGAGACCAGGGAAGTTACGGGTCCTTACACGTCCAAACGAAACAAATCTCCCAACGTCAACCCCAGAAAGGGGGTCGACCACACCACAGAAGGGGGTCGACTGGTCAGTCGACTGCCCTGTTGTGAAGGGAATCGACCGCCCTCCTGGTCGAGGGTGGGAGAAAGACACCGATTTAAAGGGTTTTTCTGTAGTATTGCTTTACTGGATTGTCCAGATTAAATCTAACTAATCCTATGTTCCACATACACACTAGCAACTATAAAAAGGTCCCTTTGCCTCCCCCCAAAACCCTACCTTCTTCTTCCTCCACGCCACAATTATATTTCTCCACCATTTCTTAATTCTAGAAACATAATAGGTTTCTTCTCCTCTTCTAACATATATTCTATCTCGTCTTATCCGAATTTTTATATAGATTCTGGAAATAAGTATAATATATGTGTGAGATTCTAAATCAAATTCTTATTTGTATATTTTAGAAGAATTTAGAGTACGTTTATCCGAAGGTTCAACCCAAATCATTAGATTCTACACTGAATTGTTATTCTTCTCTTCCTACCTTTGTGAATGGAAATTACATTAGTTTTCTATTTTCTATATGATGTTAGCGTAGATCTGGATTATTATGCCTAAAGAGATTTGGGTTTATACAAAAACAAAACATTAACAAATCCTCTAAATCTCTTATATTTGCGGAAATTGTCAATCAATTGTGTTTATTGGGTTTTGATTATTGAGGTAATAAAAATAGAATTTTAGGTGTAGTACAGTTTTTGATAATGGTCTGATTCACTTTCTTATAAATATTGTAAATTTCATATGTATGTGTGCAAAGGCATAAGACTTGAGTATTTTGTAAATCTAATAGGTTTAAGCATCTATTTTTAAAATAGATAGTTTGAACGTATTATATACAAATCACTAAAATCTTAAGTTTTTGTGTATATACGTTAATCTTATGAAAAGTGAAGTAGTACCAAAAAGGAGGCTTTACATATACAATTGGATTATCGCACCTTGTCTTTCTTTTATTATCAAAATAATCATTTAGACCTTGGTTACAAGTTTATATGTATTTGTTGTCATTTCCCTATTATCGATTATAATATACATGTTCATGCCATATTGGTAGAAGTTAGGGAAATAAACTTGTAAACCTTCTTTTGATGTTAAGATTGACATTTCAAACGAGTTAGGACGTTTATTCATCTACGCTTAGTTTACGTTATATTTACTACTATTTATTAGCATAATTAACGTACTATTAATGTGTATTAAATTCATATTAAATAGCATACTAAATGTGTTAAAATATGAAATTAGAATTATAATGTCCCAATTGGAAATTTGTATGTGTGTGAGTTTGGTGGCTTTTATTAGTATTAGTGACACATAGACACGATGTTAATCCCTACTTGTATTAGAAGTCTGCTCGAGACCGATCGGCATATCCAGCATCTACAAGTTATTCGGGTTAATGCCAAAGGTTTTGTTGCCATGAGCCATTATAATAATTACACAAAGACGTGAGATTAAGCCCAATTTGTAGTATAAGCCTGTCCGGAACTGCTCCGTAAATACAACATCTACAAGTGGTCAGTTTAATGTGAGAGGTCTTTTTTTGTGTGTGTGAGAGAAGAAGGCCTACCTAGAGAAGGTATTAAGTGGATGACCTACCTAGTTTGGGCATTAAGTAGTTAGGACTAGGTTCATTCCTAAGGTTCACTCCTTGGTTTAGGACCCAAGTCACGGGACTCGCCCTTACAAAGGTCTTAAATGGTCACGAGGTTCTCCTTTCTCTTAAAAAAGTATTAAATAGTCTAAAATAATGATATAGGTGGAGTCGGGGTAGTTCTCCAGAAGTTGTTTGTTTTCTCTATAGGGGCTGTATGAGAGCATACCTAGAGGGATGTGCAGTATAAATGACGATGAAATGAATGCTTTCTAAAGTTTGTCTATTTACGGGAAATATTAAGTGGCTAGGTGCTCAGCCGTAATACCAGTTATATAGTAATGAAAGGGTCCGCCGAAGGGTCTTAAAGGACAATAAGTGTCTGCCTAAACCAGTACTAAATAGTTGCTTACTATTTTCATATTACAAGAGAGAATATTTAATAGCGTTGATGATTAGAACACGAGGTCTTAAGTGATTGGGGTCCGCCACAGGGTCAAATGATGGGTTCTACCCTTAAATAAATATTTATTTAATGGCCTTAAGTGACCAAGTGGCAGTCCTTCTCATAGGGAATTAAGTGATAATATAATCTGCCCTTATAATTGTGAATGTTGGCCTTAAGTGACTTTGGGATAGTCCACATAGTTTATACATGAATTTGTGTGCTAAGTTTGTGTAGACATAAGTTGATAATGTATAATGCCATGTATAGGAAATAGTCATTCCCTAAACTTATGTGATTTTCATTCATCAGATCTTTTGTTTTGACTTTTCCACTCTTAACAAATAAACATGTTAGTAGGTGGGAACATTATGTTGATGTAATCATGGATGTTGATGCTTGACGAAGAATGATTTTTAGTTATTATTATTAATAGTTGTCTTAAAAACGAAAACTTTTGGTCCGACCATGAACTTCCAAAATTGCCCTTCATATGTTGTTCTTTAAACAATGTATATCTGAAAAATATCATGCAAATGAAAGAGAAATAATATTTGCAAATGTTAAAGTTGCTTAAAATTAGAATTTAATAGTTTTTATATTTTTACAAATTCATTTTTTTCTCACATATGTTACCAAATTTAATTTCACTAAAAATAGAATCTTACAAATAAACTTCATATATATTTAGTAACAAAAAAAGCACACTAACGAAAAATAATAATTTAAAAGCTACAGCTTCGAAATTAAAACTCAAACTAACTACACATGATCCAAATGCAAATACATAGCCAAATATTTATGAAATCATCTCTTGAATATTTAAAACACATGTCATTATTTTAACCCGCGAAGCATGTACTATCATTATGTGCAAACACTACAAGAAAAAATGTTGTTTTCAACAGAAGGGGGCAACGACTTGCATCGGCTAATTTCCGATGGCTTTCGATGGGTCGTCGGCAGCCGTCGGAAATTATCGAGATATACTGCAGACCGACATCTTTCTTCCTCATTTCTTTTGCACCTCTTATTTTCCAATATACGGGTTTTAACCCCAATCACCCCCAAATTTGACTTTTTCGCCTCCAAACACCAATTTCTTCGCGTAGGAACCTCCCCTGCTTCAATTCAGACCTCCATAACGACTAATTTGAGGTATAATCTCTCTTTTTGCATGAAAATAATTTTTTTAACCTAAATCTATATTTGCTTAAATTAGAAAATTAGGGTTATCTATTTATTGTAATTGGTTCCAATAGCATTGTAGTGGATAATAGCATCCTATTAAGTGTATATTTCATATGATATAGTGAAATTGGAAATTTTGTGTGCAATGTTTGGTTATTTATGCATATGTCCCCTTTAGCTTGGTTTTTGTTGTTGTATAATTGTGGTTATTTGTGTATATATGCATTGTTGTGTACGTGTGATTCTTGAATTATGTAAGTTGATATAGGAAAAACTGAATGCACGAGCTAGGAATAGTACATTGTGCAGGCTTTGACTTATTCAAAAAAAAAATATGAGTCTAAATTCTAATTGAGTCCATTGAAACGACAATAATAGTAAATTAGCTTTAAGTTAATTGATACGTCGAGCAAATGTGATAAATTAAAATATTTTGTGTTGTAATAAAACTTTATTTTCCTAGTAAAATGCGCATATCTAATTTTCTAATATCCCTTAGAGTGTTTTCGGCCCCATCCGACGAGTGTTGTACATGATTACATGATCGTTACATAAATAGTCATTTTTGTCAAATTAAAAAATGACCGCTTATATTCATCTGGTACAATATTTGTTGAATTTGTCCTTGTATTGAACAAGTTGTAAACGCAGTAAGCATCTACATTTTGTATACTAATTCATTTCAAACGATTCAAAAAATTTTGGTTTAACTTTCTTTTTGTTTCCTGCGTACACGTATTTGTGTACAATGCAGGAAACAAAAGGGAAATGCTGCCAAAATTTTGTTGAATCATTTGGGATGAAGTAATATACAAAATGTAAATGTTTACCATGTTTATAATGAGAAGTAGGATGCCTGACCATGTAAAAAAGTTACGATAAAAAATATGCCATATTTGAAATTATTTTTAACTTTATGAAATTTTTATTCGCTTTCAACCATTATATATACATGCGTCGTACGACCATAAAAACAAGCTTTTTCGAATTTGTATTCTTGAAAAAATATTAATTTTTGAACATGTGACTAAATTTCTCAAATAGGAAAATTGATTTATTATTTTGTTGATTGGAGTTGTTGGATGTACCAAAGAAGAGGACAAAGAGGTTCAATAAAAGAAGATTTTTATAATGGTATAAATGTCTTTGTTAGATCCGCTTTAAGTAATAACAAAAGCGATCCAGAAATTCGTTGTCCGTGTAGAAAGTGTAGACATTTGAAGTATTTGTTACCCGATATTGAGAAAGTCCATTTGTGCAAAAAAGGATTCGTACCTAAGTATTATTTTTGGTATCATCATGGAGAAGTTGTAGCAAATACTTCTGTAGAGACTGAGGTAGATTGTGCTGTTAATGAAAATGTTAGTGCGACCCGTATTGAAAATATGATCGAAGATGCACGATCAATGTTTCATATGGATGCAGTTGACGATGATAATGGAAATGCTGAAAAACCGAATATTGATACTAAGAAAATTTATGATTTACTAGAAAATGCTAAGAAACCTATTTAGGATGGTTGTAAAAGCGACCCTCAAACTGTCAGTAATCGCAGAATACATTGCGATGAAGTCAAAATACAACATTATTGAAGTTGTTTTTATAGCTATTGTACAAGCTACAAAAAGGCACATGCCGCACGATAATTTAATGTGCGAAAATCACTACGAAAATTAATAAAACTTATGTCGATATTTGGTTTACCTTATCAGAAAATAGATACATGTTTAAAAGATGCATGTTGTTTTGGAAAGATGAGGTAAAGCTTAGAAGTTGTAAAATATGTAATCATGAAAGATATAAACCAAGAAAGAAGAAGGGAAAAGAAGTTCTATACAAACATATGCATTACTTACCCATTACTCCAAGGCTTTAAAGGTTATATGCATCTTCTGCAACACATCTCATATGAGATGGCATAAGATGAGATCGGAGGAAGAAGATACATTGACCCATCCGGTCGATGGGGAAGCATGGAAGCATTTCGATAAAACTTATCTTAATTTTGCAGCAGAGAGTCGTAATGTCAAACTTATCATAATTGATGTTTATTTACACTTTTGATTAAAGAATTAAAAACATTGTGGAACGAAGGAGTAGTAACATATGATGTTTCAAAGAAGAAATTTTTTCGTATGTTTGCTTCTTTGTTGTGGACTATAAGTGATTTTCCTGCTTATGCAATGCATTCAGCATGGAGCACCGCTGGTCATCTAGCATGTCCATATTGAATAAATGAAACATGAGTGTTTTCCATACTGCATGGTAAGAAAATTTCGTGGTTTGACTGTCATCGATGTTTTCTCCATGTAAACTATCTTTTCAGAGTAGACAAGAATTTTTTTTTAGCTAATAAAGTAGAAATCAGGCAACCACCAATGATATGGTCTAGCGAAGACATATATGAACTGGTTAAAGATTATCCAAAGATACATGAAACTGGAGTTCAAAAGAAATTGAAGGCAAATCGACTGTTCACAATCGGTGCAAACAGTTTATTTTTTGAGAGTTTGCGTATTGGAAACATTCTTCGTTATAATATTGATGTGATGCATAATGAGAAAAATGTATTTGATAATGTCTTTAACACAATTTTGAATGTCAAAGGGAAGACTAAAGATGATTTGAAATCAAGGCGCGATATAGAAGAATTATGCAAACGTCCCGAGCTTCATACGGAACCAAATGACGGTAAAAAAAACCCAAAGCATGTTATGAATTAGATAATAATCAAGTTAAAGTTGTGTTAAAATGGGTTGAAGGGTTAAGATTTCCTGATGGGATTTCTTCAAACCTTCATAGATGTGTTTACTTTAAAAATGGTAAATTGAACGGAATGAAAAGTCACAACTATCACATTATGATGGTGCATTTATTTCCCGTTATATTCAAAGAATTACTACCGTTAGAAGTTTGGAAGGTAGTAATGGAGCTTAGTATGTTTTGCAAAGAGCTTTGTTCGACTACTTTAAAAGTGCAACATTTACGTAAACTTGAAGTAGATATTCCTATATTGCTCTACAAATTTGAGAATTATTTCCGTCAGTTTTTTTTTAATGTAATGGAGCATTTACCTGTTCACCTCCCAACTTAAGCATGACTTCGAGGTCTCATCCAATATGGATGGATGCATCCATTTGAGAGGAATATATAAGCATGTTACCTACTAATTTAATTGCACTTAAAATATGATGTAATGTAAATTAATTTTGCATAGATATCTAAATCAACTGAAGAAATAAGTGAGATAAAAAGCACGAGTTGAAGGTTCGATATGCAAATCTTACATCGAAAAAGAAGCTTCATTCTTTTTCTCGCATTATTTCAGTGATCATGTGAATATATCATTTGAAAGTGCTCCTCGAAATGACGAAGGAGATGAACAAGAACAGTCTCAAATAGTATTTTCTATTTTTAGACAACATGGTCGACCTTCTGGGAAATGTGTAGACATATGGCTAGATGATAGAGATCTTCATGTAACACACACTTATATTCTTTTAAATTATGCTGAAGTTGCACCATTTATTAGGTAATATGAAATATCAATTAGTGCTTTATTCATTTCTTTAGTACTTGCATGTGTACAATCTAATGTAATATTTTATTTATATATATAGCGTTTATGAACGTGAATATCCAAACAGAGATCTCAGTAAAGAATTTTCTGCTTGGTTTTTACAAATTACGATTATGAACCCAGAAATTGTGTTGTTGATGAAAGGTTGAAACATCTTGCATTGAGACCAAAAAGAGTGGTCAAGACATATCTAATATACTTTGTTAATGGATATAAATTTAACACCAAAGAATACAGTGCTGAGAAATTAACGAACAATACAGGTGTATTCGTTAAAGGAAGCGACAATCCAAAAAATCACATAAATGATTTTTATGGTGTTTTAACATAAATTTTGCAACTGTCATATTTCTCACGACCCGCGAAGGAGGTGTTTCTATTTAAATGCAATTGGTTTAGTAGTATTCCAGGTTTTGGGATTAATGTGCATAAGGATTATAATCTGACTGAAATAAAACATACATTGCATTATTACCAATGATCCTTTTTTACTAGCCAAACAAGAATTTCAAGTTTATTACGCTTCTTATCCGTCTCTAAAAAAAGATAAAGCAGATTGGTCAGCAGTTTTTAAAACAAAGGCCAGATTTACGTTCGACGGGAATAATATTCCAAATGAAGGAGCCTATCAGACAGATCTCGAGCAGAACAATGATATAATAATTAAAGACGATCATGAGATTTTGGACCTCTGATCGATGAATCAAATGTTTTGGTAGAAGCGTTTGAAAAGGCGAAGGTAAGTGTACTATTTTTTTTAAATATAAAAAATATTTGCTCGATAAATAATGTATCAAATTTTGAATGTACATGCAGAGTAAGAAAGAAACTCTGCAAATAGGAATGCAAATCCAGTCACTCATCGAGGAGGATCTAAGTCAGTTCAACAGTATTGCAGGAGTTAGGAAATTTTATAAATGCGACTTATAAAAAATTAATATGCTATATAATTTTGAATGTGTAATAATTGTATGTAATAATCAAATTCGGGTGGGTCCAGTCTCATATATGGACGTGTTAACTCGTACGCATGCCATCGAGCATGTCGATGCAGATGGAAACATCTCATATACTGGCATGATGACAAATATAGGAAGAGTCATGTAAGATTTCATTTTATATAGAAGTATTTGTAGTAATTCTTAAATTATAATGAAGATATCATGATGTTAATTCTATCTACATTCTTATTTGGTCTTGTAGGAGAAGTTTATGGAGCAGTGCCAGAAGCGTCTAGCTGAGACTGAATCATCTAGCTGAGACTGGAAAAGAGCAGCTCACAACTGACGAGGACGACATTTTATTACAGTCGGTGATGGATCCAGTAATGTGGAACAGGCGTTATGGCTTTGTAAATCAAGCGATAAACAATTTTTCCCTTAATTTATTTTTATTTTAGAAATAAAATAACTTTTACGAATTACAGGTAATTAATATAATCACACATGATTAATAGATTTTTAAATAATTATTACAGGCTAGCAGTCAGGAGAGACGGGGAATGCAGGCTAGAGATGATATAAATGGCGCAGAGATTGAGGAGTTGAGATCTAGGATGGCTTTTGAGCTTGAGGACCAGAATCGCCACCAAGCCATTGAGATGACTCGGCTTCTAGATCAGCGTTTGGCCGAGTTTGTGCAACAGTATGGTGCTTTCCGTGTTTAGTCGGTTCTGCAGATGATCAGCGATGTAGTGTAAGCTATGTTTTTTTGTTGGGGCAGTGTACATACATATGACTGCGGGTTGATATGACTATTGATTGATATTTTGTATGTATTATGACGGTAGACTTGTTGTGGTAGTTTTGATTTGGTAGACCTGATGTATTTATGTTATTATGATGGTAGACTTGTTGTTATTCGAGTTTGTGGTTTGATTTATATTGTTTTTGATGATTTTTTGAGTTAAAATTAGTTTTATTTTGATATTTGCTTGGTATATGGTGTGCTAGGATTATACGTTGTCACTGAGATGATAGTTTGACTGACACATGTAGTTTGAAGGATAAATACCAACTGAAATACCAAAAATAACGTGCAGGTTTTCCGACGGCTTACAGGTACACGAATCTGTAATGGTTTCCGATGGCTTACCATGGTTTATTGGTGTTGTGCATGTAACGGTTTTCCGAGGGCTATCGACGGCCGTCGGAAACAGACATCAATTTTTAAGCTGTAGGAAATACAAACGACGGGCTATGCCGATAACCATCGGAAACTCTGTTCCTTGACGCCGCTAAAAGGTACAGCTATTTCCAATGGCCACCGACGGTTTTGAGCCATCGGAAATAGCCTGTTTTCTTGTAGTGAAAGCATCATAACCCTCATTTTACATAAACAATTTGTAAAATCAATAATTCACACGTGAAACGCGTGTCGTAACACTCGTTATTATTATTATCATGATTGTTGTTGTTTGGGATATTACCATTATTATCGATGTACCTTTGTAACAGTTGAGATTTTCATGTAATCAACATTTATGAGTTTTAATTAATGGTACATCTACTATCTGTTATTATATTTTATCATTTCCGCTATGAGATTCTGATGACGTTACTAGTTTTATTATGTGAATGTAATCCTTATAAAAACGAACGACACGTTTAGAATGACTCTAACTTCCGATAGGTCCTTTTTTGAGTTGAAATTTAGGCCCATTCCGGACGGGTTGTTACAATAGATGTAAGTTATTTAATCTAACAAGTGTATTTACAACTTAATAAGCGATATGAGATAAGTAGTTTGTTAATGAAGTTTCATAAACATATGTTTAATCTACTCTTTAACTCAATAGATGTTCTTTTGAAATTGTTTGGATTTTTTTAGTGAATTTCAATGTGAAGATGCTACTTAAAAGACTTTTATTAAAGTATGCAGTTGGAATTTATAAAATAATTTGAGAAACTTTTGAAAGATACTTATAAAGCATGAAACTTGATTTTTTTTCCAAGTTTATTTAATATTTTTTAATTCAAGTTTGAAGGAGGAGGAGGTTTTAGTATTAAAATTATTTGAAAATGAATTTTATAGATTTTGAACTTAATATCTTAATATGAATATTTTATGTTTTTGAAATAAACATGGTTTTAGTATAGGACTTGAATTTTATTCAAGTTATTTGGTTTGAATGAAGAAGTGATATTTATACTTACATTGGTTGACAAAGAATACTTTTAAGTATAAAATTTGTATTTTATTCTAGTTATTTGGACTTGAAAAGGAAAAGGGTATTTGTACTTGAATTCTTTGAAAAATAATTCTATGGAATTTTATAAAGAGAGAATGACTATGAGCTATTATCAAATTATAGGATTTGAATTTGGGTTTATTATAGTAATATTGTGTTAACTGAAAATAATAAATCATCCATTTCTAATAATTATAAATTAAATGTTGATGGAATTATGTTGCTACTATAATATATTTGAGTCTAAGATATAATTGGGTATCATATGACTAGGGACACCACGATGATATGCTAAGTTGTAAACAGCATAGAATAAACATGCTTTGAGAGTTCGCAATGTGTAACTGGCTAGTGGATGATTTGGGAAAGCTAGCGCCATAAGATATTGATCCTTTCTCGGTCTTTTTTAGAGGTAGAGAAATCATCTCTAAGTAGTCTTTTTGAAGGTATGGAGAGTATTGATAAATATTTTTTGTTTGTTTACCCCATATGCGAACTTATGAAAATAGCTTAGTGGTTATGTTAGAAGCAAGTTAGCTTATGAGGTGATTGTAGAGATGAAGTCTAGGTTTTTCCGTAGGGCTTGATATAAAATAAATAAGAGAGAACTAATTTGTTCCAAGTACAAAAAGATAATTTTATGTATATGAGTGTAATGGACCTTGAGGAGATGATGACTAGAGTTTTCCATCATAAGCTCTTTACTATAGGTTCATCTTTGGTTAGTTTATACTTTAGCTTGCCGTTACATCATTGTTGGTTTTCATGATTATGTTAGTTAGTTAATGGATATAGACATACTTGTATGGATGGTATGTTTGGTTGTATGCACGTTCTTGTGATATATGTTGGTTGCTACAGATGTTTTGTCTAGATTATGTTAGTTTAGTTAATATTGAGTTGGCATGCATGTATATACATTCCAACGCAAAATTGATACTCATATTCAGGCATTTGAAATTACATTGGATGATTATATATGTTATTTTCCTTTGTTTATATGTTTACTGATTGTGTCAATAAATTTGTTTGTTTACTTACACTTTGATATGGATATTGTAGATGGATGTATGGACACATACATATATATGTATATTTGTGTACATTAGAATTATGCATACATGTTGGTTGCACAACATTTGCATTCATATAGAGGCCAATTAAGGCATTTGCACTCATCCCATATTATACCATATCATCATATTTGATATATTATGTGTATGTTAAACTTTTGGTTGCGTCTTGATACTTTTGGTAGCATCTTGCATGAATTATACGATGGATGCTAAATGGTTGTAATTATGTTTGTTTTGTACGCTTGTACACTCGTACGATTTGCACTGTCCGTCTTTTGGAATTTCGAGGACGAAATTCGTTTATTGAGGGAGAATGTAACACTTGTAATTTTATATAATGGTAAAATGGTACATTTGTATATGATTTTGAATTAGGCTTCAAAGCCTATTCCATTGCATTCAGAATGCCTTTTACTGTCAGAAAATATTTATTACTTGCTGAAATTGGATAAACGGGCTAGAAATTATGAGAAGTCAAAACCCACTAGCCTAGAGTACAAAAATAGATCCTAAATTCTAGTATTTCTAGCTTATAAATATGGTCTAAATCTCATTTTGTTGGCTAAATAAAGTCTACCTCCACTTCTTAAATCCTAACTCCCAGATCAATTACAATTTCTTCAGATCAATTACAATTTCTTCAAATCAATTACTAATCGATCGAATCAAGTCCAAAATAAATAAATAAATATATGGAATCAAATACCACGAAAAGGTCTACGCAAATAAATCAAAGCTATTGGTGGATTTGACATTTTCAAGGTGTGTAATTTATGGACAACGAAGACTCTGGCGAATTCAAATAACATTAGAGAAAATGCAAGGCTAATAAATGAGTAGAATTTATCATATTTTTTTCTAATGCATAATGATTCATCGTGTGATCTTAAACTATGTTAAGGTGAAATAAATAATGGCCAAAAACCTTTTCTATGTACATCTGATTAGGTCTAGCATGTCATGACTAGTTAATTAAAAGAATTATTTTTTTTCAATTGACATCGACAAAGTTAATCTTAGTTTACTTTAAACGTGCAAAATACAACTTTGCTTCAAATTAGACATATTATATATAAAGGTTATAGTCCCCGATGACATGAAGTCAACAGTTGTGTTCGTTATACTGATCGACCAGAATACGCATGTTACAGTAATTAGATTAATAATTAATTAATTTAATGAACCATTAAATTAATAACTAATTAATTTAAATTATTCTCTTAACTTAAAATACTTATAACTCTTACATGGGAACTTCGTTTTACGTGGAGTTTATTGCATTATGATCGCGGCGAGATGAGGAACATTTTAGTATATTGTTTGCTATAGTTTGAGTTTCTTCATAAAAATGTTTTATTTTAATAAATTCGTTATATATAGCTTTATCAGGACATTTGGGGTACAAGTGTGAGGAAATTAGTTCTTGGTTGTTGTAACAACCCGAAATTTAACAACGTGTTAAATTAAGAATCAAGGCAGAATTAAAATATAAAGTCTGAATCAGGAGAAACGGGCTGTGCCACTGCGTTCATCTCGGAAAAATACGCGAAATAGAGTCTGAAATTTCGTAAATCGGAGTCCGTATGACCCAGTTAAGGCCCAACGAAGTTTCACGAAAATTCAAATCCGAAAACAAATTTGAAATTCAGCCCAGAAAGAGAAGGCGGGAAAATTCCCGCCAGACCCACAGGGTGTCGACCCTTGGGTCGACCCCCCTCCAGGGGGTCGACATGGGTGTCGACCCCTGGGTCGACCCCCCCCACCCCCCCCCCCCCCCCCACCCCCCCGTAGAACTCCGACCTGGTGCACTGCTTGTCATGTTGGCTCGGTTTTGGAGGCTTGTGACGATTTTTGAGGGTTCAGATCTATCCTAGGGTTTATCCTACGGCCAAAACTACTCCTAATCTCTATAAAAAGACCCCTAAGCCTACCCTAAACCCTCACAAATCACTCATGCCACGAAGTGCTGCCCAAATGCCAAGTGATCATGGCCTCCATCTCCAACTCCAAGAGACTATACATGCAAATCGGATCCGAATCGAAAGGTGCAAGCTTGCTACACCAAATAGAGGCTCGATCAACGTTGCTACGGCAATTTCATGACGGTTCTTCATCAAAGGAGTTACCTTTCATCGTCAAGACGATTCATGCGCACCCTCTAAGCCTCGCTATGTAAGTTCTAGCTACTTCGAGATGTTAACGGTAGTTTAATCATGGCATGGAATAAAATGTGGTTAAACATGAATGCTATAACCTATGCGAGCCTAGTTTGCTCCTTTAACATGAACATAGGACTTTAGGTTGTGTTTTAGCGATTAAACCATGCTATTCATGTTGCATTGGACCTAGTTTGCCATGAAAGATTGGACCTTTACTTGTGGTATGTTAGCATGCACACTTGAAACCACTTTGACTCATGAAACATGTGCATGAATGTGACTTTGAGGCTATGCAAGTATATGAACCCAAAGTCCCTTATGATAATATGCAAGTTTACCCTTTTTATGACATAAGTAACATGTGCATGTTTATCCCTTCATGATAGGTTTATGACATGAACACTTATGCAAGTTACCCTCTTTATGACATTGTGCATGCTTGTGGCCAACCCCTATATGATAGTATGCATGTACAAGGCCAATCCCTTGATGATACCATGCATGTTTGAAGCCAACCCCGTCGTGGCATCGTGCATGTTTTGGGGTAGTTAGACAAACGTGAACGTGACGCGAAAACTTGACTTGTATGTGGCACGAAAACTTGACATGGGGTTGCATGAAAATGTGACACTCTTGGAAACACTTAAACATGAACATGACACGTACGAAAACATGGAACTTGGGGCTAGACACGTATGGGTTGTAAGTGTAATATGACACTAGACCAAACATGAAAGTGGCCAACTCGAGGTTGGGTTGAGTTTGTAGCATAAATCTACCCGGACCCGCCCGGCTTAACTAGTGGCTACAAACAATAGGATCCAATGTGAGAAGTTGGTCATGTCGCGCTTAAGACCCGAGGTTAGAATAGGTTGTGGTGTAAAACTACCCGGACCCGCCCGGCTTAACTAGTAACCACAACAAGGTATAATGTGAGAGGTTGAGAGTGCATTAATTAAATTAATGCCACATGATAAGGTTAAGTAAATTTGACTAATGACACTTAACCGATATGACACGAATGGGTAGGTTAAGTGGGACCGGGCTTGATTTCTTAATGACACTTAACCATACAAGATGATTAGGGGATGGGGTTAAGTAATTTACACTTAACTAATCTGACTTGGTAATTAGATGGGGTTAAGTAATTTAGACTTAACTAATCTAAACACGGTAATTAGATGGGGTTAAGTAACCTACACTTAACTAATCTAAACACGGTACTTCGATGGAGTTAAATTAAACACTTAACCGATCTAAACTTGGTAATTCAATGGGGTTAAGTAGCCAATATTTAACCAACTTAACAAGATAATTTAATGAGGTTAAGTAACTTATACTTAACCAATTATACATGATGATTTGATGAGGTTAAGTAACCGATACTTAACCAATCTAATATGCAGACCTGATAGGGTTAAGTCATAGGACCTTTTAAATATACTCAACCGTTATAATACGATTAGTGGATGGGGTTAAATTAACCTATACTTAACCAATCTGACTCGATAATCCGATGAGGTTAAGATAATCTGTGCTTAACCAATCTAACACGATAACCTGATAGGGTTAAGATAAACAAGTACTTAACCAAATTGACTTGATGATTGAATAGGGTTAAGTCATGAGCTTCTTGGTATACTTAACCAACTTGTAGGGCTAGGTCTCGGACTTGAATACTTAGCCAATCTTGACATGATTCATAGGCGGGCTAAGCCATGAACTTGAATAACAACACTTAACCCAATAGGCAAAACCCTAATAGAGGAACTAGGTAGAAAATCGTAGTTAATCAAGGGTAACGGGGAAATGAAGCTAAGTGGTAAACCTTAGTTTGGGAAACTAAGTAATAATTCTTAGTCAAGAGATTGGGACCAGTTCATATATAGATGTGTAACCTGATACGGTAGGTCATCGCTTAGTATACGAGGGGGAGCGAATTATCTGACTTAGATAAAGGCTCCAACGAACTGGGTGACGAAGCGGTAGCTTCGGGGGACGTGAGGGTACTCTTGGTATCCCTCTGTGAGGTGGCGGATGGTCCATGAAACCTGGCCTCACAGAGGTTAAGGTCTGCGGTAGAAGAGCCAAGAGTATGCCTTGGTTGCTATGCGAGCAACCTAAAGACTGGGATGGATTAGCGTGGAGTCGTCGATTCTTGTTTTTGCCCTGGATAGCGCGTCGTCGACTACCTACCATCTTTAGTCAATCGCGTACGAACGGAAAGGCAGGGAACCCCCAACAGACCATGTTCTTGCTATCAAGTCATGGGTGAGGTTGGCCCATAGGAAAGTGGGGCTATAGTGGGGCCGGGATGTGGTTCTCATACATGATTTTTCTTGGATTGCCTTACTGTAGTTGAGGGAGGGGTCACGTGGGACCATAGCCACGGGTACAAAAACTGACCTTGATATCTGCATCAGTAGACGACTTAAAGCTCCCGACCGAGTTTCGTATTTCTTGATTTGCCCTGGCACGGAACTCGGATGGCACATTGAGGAACATGTGCGTCTAGACATAGAAAATGATTCACCATACATACGCGGGATAAAGGGCGCGGTTGACGGGTGGCATAATCCCTAGTGGCCCTAGGTGGCCTGAACCCAAACCGAGACACGGAATTGTTCATTAGGTAGCACAATCCCTAGTGGTCCTAGGTGGCGTAAATCCTAAGTGAACACGCGATGAAAACATAACCAAGTCAAGGGCAACAGTCCAAAACAACTTCAAGGATACGATGGTAATACATGGGAAAGCCCGTACGGCCTACGGCAAAGGACTGAACTTATGCATAGAAACATACGAGTGGGGAAAAACCTACATATGTTATATATTAGGTTGACATGGACCATTACATGACATTGGGCAAGGGACATTCATAGTTAACACATGACGCAGGTTGGGATACTAGTACAAGAGGTGCAGAGCAAATATACATGTTAGAACCATGAGAAATATACATGATAGATACCGTGGGATGTTATACAGGATAGATACCTTGGGATAGTATACTTGATAGAAACCTGACGATGTGATACCTTGATTTATCTTGACACCGTAGTTTATCATGATATCTTAGTTTACCTTGCTACAGTAGTTCAGCCTGTTACCCTGGTTTAGTTTATCTACCTTGTCGTCATCCTTATGTTTACTTTCAGTTTATGCATGTCATGTTACCTTTACCTGTTTTTATACTGGAAGTAGATAGGACTTACCAGTCTTTATGACTGACCCCGTTTTGTTTCGCCTCTTTGTCTTCCGTTCCCCCCCCCCCCCTCCCCAGGTTTCAGGGAGGAAACACTGTTATCTAGTTCGGACTTCTTCTGCCTGAAGATCATCACGCATGGCTTGGACTTTTCTTGGCTATGGCTACTTTACTGTTTTACTTGGGGAATAATTTATGAAATGGTTTTATGCTTCTTTACTATTGCAAGACAGGTTTTGATGTATTCTGATGTAAAAGGCTTTAGACCTTATTTTATAAGGTAATGAAATTTGTTTTACTTCCGCTGTTTTATATATGTTCTGTCTTGTAATATTTCTGTGCATGTTTACCTCGATAATGCTTCACCAAACCTAGTGCATTCCCTTTGTGAGTGACCCTAGCGGAGGTGGGGTGTTACATTTGGTATCAGAGCAGAAGGTTACCAGACTGGGCAAAAGTTTTAAAACCTTCTGAAAACTATTTGAAAAACCGTTTACAAAGAAGCATTTTTCAAGAAAAGTTTTTAAAGGCTATTCCCCAAAAGCCATTAGCACTTGTTTCCTTGATCGAATCTCTTTTCCTTTCTTTCCTCCATCTGTAGTCACAGTAGTTCTAACTGTGACTAATCTTTGTCTAACCACGTAGGTGTTTTCCGTACGATGGAGGTGGTTCTCGAGAGACCTGTTGCCGTGGTACAAGGAAGGATAATAAGAGTAAGGATAAAGAACGCGATCTTAAGGATAAGCAACTTGTTGGTATGGCTTGGTCCATCAAGGAGGACAAGGATAAGATCATCGGAGAGGGCAATTGTACGCTCCCATTTCTAGGGTACCTAAAAGAGATGGTACCGTTTCTGGTAAAGGTTTAGTCGTTCTTTTCTATCATCCCGTCCAGACTTTGTCTTGATCATCGTATCATTTAAGTCTGCTTGGATAGTTGAGTCTCTGCACCTTAGTACTAGCATGGTAGAGGATCCCAGTTTTTGTCCCAAAAACTTGGTTGGAGAGTTGGTCCATTTCTTCATGACTTGTTTGGATTTGAGGATGACATGTCTCGGCTACGGATGGATTCTAGGGATAAAGTGGTCACCCAATAAGGGGTGCCATTCTCGGTTTTGGAAAGAGGGTAGTTAGACTCTCGACTCACCTTGGTGATACCCTCGAAGTCTCGGGTAACCTTTTGGGTTCTGTCATGGTTAGTTACCTAGAATCTCGGGATGCAGTTGTTGGTAATCCGTTCGAATAGAATTCGCCGCTAAGGCGGATGGTTCGTTTCGCTTATGCATGAGTTATGGGAATCACCCTAGTAAGTACTCTTGGCAACATGGATTGGCATCGGCAAACGAGATCCAGAATTCCCTAGTGAATTTTGGAGAGCTTGCATGAGTAAGTGGATACGTTTGAGCCAAGTATACTAGGGAAAGGATAAGTGAAAGTGGAATAAGAGGCGACAACGAAATGAGTTCTGTGAAGACCCGTTATTTTTAACGGTCCAAAATCAATTATAAACGTCATCAAACACGCTTACAACTAATTTTAGATATTAAAAGTAGCGGACCTTAAGTAAAAAAAATACTAGAGACGATTACTAATATGGAAAATCTCATGATGTCACAAAATAAATAATCACATAATTAAAACATCATAATCCATTTTATTACATTGAACATCCACAAAGCAAAATAGCAGCGAAACAATAAGAAGTAAATTTAAATAACAACCTTTAGATCTAACATGCAGGCTAGGCTCCTTTCTTCTTCAATTTTTTTTTTCTCATATCTTCCAACTTCACAAATTCTGTTCAAAGAGGAAAAAGAGTTTCAACTATGTTTGGACTGCGCCTAACCCTATACACCCCGACCCAATCTAAGGGTTCCGGTGGCTATTGCATAGGAAAAGACTGCCTACGTACCCCTTTTGGGAGATCAAGCCCACGTAGTTCTATTTCCTGCTCTTCTCCTGCATCCAAATACTTGTTAGTGCATTAAAACCATTACATCCATTCAACCATTTCATCCATTTAACCATTGCAATCAATGTGATTTAATACCAGTGTAAAATTGCAATCAATATAATTAATGCAATCACTGCACCAACGTAATCGAATAAAAGTAGAATATACTATTTTACTCACTTATCGTAATAATGTTAACATGTAGTCATCAAACACCAACAATATCCAATGATAACTCCAAATTATAGGATAAGAAGATAAAAAAACAAATATACTTACACGATTATTATTTATGAACCAATAATAATATGCCATCAATGTAAGTATAAACAATTCATTGTATACTAATTACTCTTGAATAGTAATGCTGTCATTAACATCATCGAACATGTACTATTCCAATCAGTATTAGTAACAAAACATCCATCATTAAATAACCATAATTAACTACACATTAATTTGTAGTAATAATGG
Source organism: Allium sativum (assembly GCA_030737875.1). Taxonomy (NCBI): domain Eukaryota; kingdom Viridiplantae; phylum Streptophyta; class Magnoliopsida; order Asparagales; family Amaryllidaceae; genus Allium; species Allium sativum. Next base: position 181,818,500 of record CM060921.1, read on the forward strand.
TGAAACATCACATATTCATCCTTAATGTGATCCATCATCATAAAACAAAACATGATGTAAATAGAACTTAATTATTAACCATGCATTACAACATTTCAATCAAATTTACAATAATTCTTTTTCTTATGAGTACAAGATTATCTTATTATTGTTCATTATTAAAGGACCTTTCTTGTTTAATTTATCCTTTTACAATTCTTGTTGCTTCTTATCTTTCAAAACGTTATATTTATCAAAATATAACTTCATTAAATCACTTTGGAAATCAATTGAATGCTAGAATAATAGTGATTGCATATTAAATTCTTCTAATATACTAGAAAGTCATGTCATTTCCATTTTTCACAAAATAGTGCAATCTATAGGAAAACCATATCATCATATATAAAATCTTATTTTATTGAACAAGAATTAACATCCTTCTACTTTATTTATGATTTTGTTCAGGAATTACTAAGTATTAAGTAATAACATTATTTCACATCTCTAATTAGTTTTTTTTTCTTTTTTTTCCTTCAGAAAGTGTTAATGCATACAAACTATGGATAATCACAATTTTTTTTCATTTATCCAACCAATTTCAACATCATTGCTAAACTTCATTCATTTTAATGAATAGCTCCTATATTCAGATCTGTCACTAATTTCAATTAAAATTCGAATAGTACAATAATCAGTAATGAATCGTAAACTTAGACTCAACACACCAAAAAAAATATCAAATATCAAACAATTATCAACATATCATGTCAAAAGTTAATAATCATAAATATTTTCCAAGAGACATCAAAATTAATAATCTAAATTCAACTAGTTAAGTTAGAGAACTCATACCTATGCTTTTGAAAATATTATCCATACTCATATAAGCCATATGCATGTATCATCTCCGTTTTATCTAACATTTATTCCCTTTTACCATAGCTGTGAACTTTGTATAAGCTTTCTTCCTTTTTCTCCTTTATTTTGATCCTCTCTCTATTCTTTATTTTAGAATGAATCTTTCCATTATTTCTATTAAGGAAAAATTAAAGAAGTAAATAGGATGTGTTTGAATACTTTTCCAAAAAGGAAGAAGAAAGAAGAAAAAAAGATGGAGGTTAAGGTTAGATTTGGCTAACTTATAGAACAGTTAAAGATTGATTTAGTACCTTAGATTATTCCTAGGAATTCTCCAATTAAATCGTAGCCTCTCTCTTATTTATTTTGCAATGAAGTAATATGTTAAGGCACATCTCGTATGCCTATTTCTATTACTTTAATCCAACCGTGATAAAAAGAATTTAAATACACCAAAAAGGTAACATCTAAATGTATTTTTGAAACTTATCAAAAAGTTACCGTTTATACAAGAGAATTAATTTATTGTCTTAAGGAAATAAACCCCTAATAAAAACAATTCAATTCTCCTACATGTCAATTAGTGCCTAATTAATCCTCACATGCATGATTAATCAAAACATTTACATATATACATGAATATATGATAATTCAAAGTTATATCGATTAATGTCTAATAGCTGCAAAATATGCATAAACCTCACAACCATCCGTAATTAAATACATTGTCAATTGATGCAAATTAATTCTTTACTTTATAAAATGAAAGACATTTGTGTGTGTGTGTGTGTGTGTGTGTATATATATATATACATAGGATGATTTGAATCTTACTAATTAATTGTATGAATATGCAATTAACCCTCCCTCCATAATATGTAAAGTCAACAAATGTCTAACAAGTGGAATATATTGACAACTAATGCGAATGGATTGCTTACCAATTAAAAAAATGCCACTTATATACGGGAATTAATTATTATTATTTAGGAACAAATTTCTAGTATGACAAATTAATTGACATACATGTCAATCAGTGCTTACTTAATCTTCACATATGCACTTAATCAGTTATTGCTCCATAGTATATAAAATTATGGCATTTACATATTTATACATATATAGGTAAATTTAGATTTATAAGAATAGGCAATAAACCCCATAACCATCCATAAATCAAATATGTCACTGATTATTGCATAATTGATAACTAACCTGTTTTTTTTCAAAAGTGGAAAGCAAATATAATTTTAATTTTTCTTTTTTTTTTCTTTGCTACTTCCCCATAACATAGAAAGTCTATGTATGATCAAACTATATACATGCATATATATTTATACACACAAAAAGTATTTAAATAACATGTTAGTTAATGTGCAATTAATTTACATCCTATGTACTATAATCTGAAAACAATATTCATCTCATATATATGTAACATATCACATACAACCACGTAAAATCTTTCCTTACATGCAACTCTTTATCTTACGTGTCTCTTATTTATATACAAATATATCATATTTGGAACATGCATAAATTTGATTGTTTTACCTAAAAACCAAAAATATGTCAATGACGGGAATTGAACTCATGACTTCATGTATGAAAGTCCACTAACTTAACTACTCCAAACACATTTCTTATTCATAAAATTATAACACTGAAAAATTGATGGTTTCATGTGCATATCTTTCATTCTAAAAAAAATGAAATATTTTGTGAATAATGTCAAATATATCAAAATTATATATCAAACTGATCGTCTTGGAAAGACCTTCGCAATGGTAATAGATACGACATCCGGTTTATCTTTTAGTAATAATTAATTCTTAATTACTTAACTTTTAGAACCGTAAAAGTTGTGGGATGTTACATTCTTCCCCCCTTAAAAGAATTGCGCCCTCGCAATTCCCCAAATATAAAACCCATTCAAAATAATAAATCTTTCATTAGGATTTTAAAATAAAACCATCCGTCATAAGTTAACTTCCCATATGTAATAACCATAGTTTCTTGCCAGTCACAACACACCACACACTATAATAAAATATGTATTTTCTTGTCATTCTATGGGACATATGGTGTGTAAAAATAAAAATCCATCAACAAACAATAGTTATTATAACATCCTCATACAAAGAAAAGAACGCTCATAAATTAACCATCAATGTGGTTCACAAGAGTAAACCAAAAGAACAATTAACACATCATGAAACTAACAATAAACACATGTATGTTCATTAATGTGCTATGTAACAACCTGGAATTTTAGGGCCAATTTAAAATTTTATTTTAAGGAAATTATGATAGAAAATGCGTCAGAATTTAAAAATTCCATTTCTAAATTAAATTTATTATTAAAAAAAAAATTAAAAAAAAATAAAAAAAAAAAGAAGAAGAAGAAAAGAGTATGAAATAATAAGGATATAATTTTTCCAATAATGTAATAAGGTTACATGATATTAAAATGTAATACAAATGTAAAGGTATTAAAAACAATGCATATAAATTACCTAATAATAACATGGAAAGGAACATTAGTATTTGGTTCAGAAGGAGGGTATGAAATGTAGGAATTAACATTTATTTCAAACGCAGAATACAAAGAGATGGTTATGGTCATTTATTTGCGCTAGAATATAAAATTGTTAAAATTAATACATATAGAATGATAAGAAATAAATATGGGTAATAAGTGCATTAATTCACAAACATACATACTTTATTCATCCAAAGCATGTGTAACAAATGCTAGTTATTGGTACTAAATAGGTAAAGGTTTAGGTTAGGTTGGAATTTGAAATGTCCTCCATTTATTACTATTACATATAATAAATGGAATATTAACAATTACAACCATGTAGTTTTGAGGGAAGTAAATGTACTAATAAATTAGTATGGAATTAGTGTGTTTAGTTTTATATAATTTTATTCTTTCCTTGTTCGTGCTCCTTTGTATTTATGCCTAACATTCTGGCTTTCGATTTCATTACTTGTATCTGACAAATTTGAGTATTTTAAATTTTGCTGTCTTACTTAACATATTTATCTATTTCAACTCAAATCTATTTGCGTTGTAAACCATTGTATTTACCGGTTTTATATTAGAAATATCTTATTTTGAACATAGTATTCACTTTGGAATTAAAATTACTTTTGTAAATTTATTTTTCTAATGTAATGTTCTAGCGTAATTTACATCATTAACAAATTTGAATATTCAATATTAGAATTCTTTAATGATAAGAATATTTCTTAAATATAATACTTTCCCTAGTTATTCAAACTATAAGGTTCATTAATGTGGAAAGTTGCAGCAAGTTTTCAATGCGTTTTACATTCCTTATTGCAAGCGCATGCATCCATGCTATATATTTGGTGTCATTTTATGAACAAAAATAAATAGAATTTCTTTTATTTATTTTTTCTTCTTTTTGCAATTAAATTTAATGTAATAAATGGTAATATGTGATTATAGCTATAGCAAATGTGAACGTGATTTGAAATTCAAAAGGTTACAATCAATTTGAACATAATAAATGTTTTCAACTTTAAAATAAACGGAAATTTAATTGAGAACAATTAAACATACAAGGGGTAAAGGGAAAATTCATCTCCACTATAGAATATCCTAAACTCCTCCCATAACCTAACACAAACTCTCATTCACCTCCTCCTTCTTATCAATGGCCACGACTGCTCTTTTCTCCTCTTTTTTTTTCCACGAAATGAAATTAGAAACTCATATAGGAAAGATCGAAGAGATTTTTAGGAGCTTCAAGATCATACGGATGTGATCATATTTCGTGAACTGTGGAGGGTGAATTCGAAGCTCAAAACGGCGGAGTTCGTCGCCATTTTCAAGCGCAAGAAACCCCTCACCTCCTCTCCAGCGTGCCATTTTCTGATTGCCTTCAAGCTTCATCGATTTGGAGAAAATAGAAACCCCAGATCTGAAATCGTCTTGAATTGGAACACCGAACCTGAATCACCTCCTCTGACCAAACACTGTGAGAGTTTCAAACCGCAATTTTTTTTTTTTTTTAATTGAATAAATTGTTGAGTGTTTATGTGGATAATAATTGGGCATCATAATTATATGCTATGCTATGACGATGAAATTGTCACCATTATTTTTGTGATGCTATAACGATAAAATTTGACACCGTTTAATTTGCGATGTTATGACATGATAAAATTTGACACCGTTTAATTTGCGATGTTATGACATGATAAAATTTGACACCGTTTAATTTGCGATGTTATGACATGATAAAATTTGACACCGTTTAATTTGCGATGTTATGACATGATAAAATTTGACACCGGTTAATTTGCGATGTTATGACATGATAAAATTTGACACCGTTAAATTTGCGATGTTATGACATGATAAAATTTGACACCGTTTAATTTGCGATGTTATGACATGATAAAAATTGTCACCATAAATTGTTTGATGTTATGACATGATAAAATTTGACACCGTTTAATTTGCGATGTTATGACATGATAAAATTTGACACCGTTTAATTTGCGATGTTATGACATGATAAAAATTGTCACCATAAATTGTTTGATGTTATGACATGATAAAATTTGACACCGTTTAATTTGCGATGTTATGACATGATAAAAATTGTCACCATAAATTGTTGGATGTTATGCCACAAGGAATTGATACCATATATTGTCCGATGCTATGACATGTAAAATTTGACGTTGTATGTAGTGTAGTGTTGACAGTAAGTTTTGGGAACAAATTGGCAATGTAATTTGATTGACATTTTTTTTTTTTTTTTTTTGTCAATGTTTATATAAGAAAATAAACACCGTATGATGATTGACAATTTTTTTTTTTTGTCAATGTTTATATAAGAAAATAAACACCGTATGTTGATTGACATTTTTGTCAATATTTTAAAATAGAATTTGTTGCCATTTGAGATAAGTATATTTTTGTTCATTTACAAAATAGAATTGGCCGCTATATGTAATGAACTAATATTTTGTTCATTATCAAAATAAGAAAACATCGTATGTAAGTGAATATATTTTGTTCATTATCAAAATAAAGAGCACCGTATGTTGAATGAACAAATTTGTGTTATTATAAAATTTGCATTGCATAAAATAGTATTTTGTCATGATAGAAAAATAGAAATTTGCTTTGCATAAAATAGTATTTTGTCATGTTAGAAAGAATAGAAAATGCATTGTATGTATATCATCGTTTTTTGTCAAGTTAAAAGCATAAAATGCATTATATGTAAAATAAGTAAATAATGCATTGTATGTAAAATAATGCATTGTATGTATGCATATTATTTTATCAAAGTTAGAAAATAATGCATTGTATGTAAAATAATGCATTGTATGTATGCATATTATTTTATCAAAGTTAGAAAATAATGCATTGTATGTAAAATAATGCATTGTATGTATGCATATTATTTTATCAAAGTTAGAAAATAATGCATTGTATGTAAAATAATGCATTGTATGTATGCATATTATTTTGTCGAAGTTAGAAAATAATGCATTGTATGTAAAATATAAAAAGAATAAAGCATTGTATGTTAATGAATATATTTTGTTCATTATATAAAAAGGAGAAAGCATCGTATGTTAATGAATATATTTTGTTTATTATAAAAGTTAAAAATAAGAAAGCACCGTATGTTGAATGAATATATTTTTTTTTTTTTTTTTGTTCATTATAAAAGTAAGAAAAGCACTGTATGTGAATGACTATATTTTTGTTCACTATAAAATAGAATATGGCATTATATGAAATGAACAATATTTGTCATAAATAAGAAATATTTGCATTGTATGAAAATAGCATATTTGTTAATATTAATATAGAAAATTTGCATTGCATGAAAATAGTGATTTTGTCAATTTAGAAAAAAAAATCAAATGCATTGTATGTATAGTATTTTTGTCAATTTAGAAAAGTACTAAATGCATTGTATGTATAGCATTTTTGTCAAGTTAGAAAAATATCAAATGCATTGTATGTAAATAGTATTTTGTCGAGTTAGAAAAGTATCAAATGCATTGTATGTAAATAATATTTTGTCATGTTAGAAAATATTAAATGCATTGCATGTGAAAATAGTGTTTTTGTAATGTTAATAAATAGAAAAAGGCACCGTATGTAATATTAACATTATCTTTAATGTTAATAAATAGAAAAAGCACCGTATGTAATATTAACATTATCTTTAATGTTAATAAATAGAAAAAGCATCGTATGTCAAGAAGGATAGTTTAATCATAGGATTCATATACATTTATTTTCAATGTTATTAAAAAGAAAATGAAGTGTATGTAAATTTGACATCATTTACAATGTTATTTTACAAGAGGATTCACCGTATGATTGATTAACATATTTTTAATGTTAATATAAAAATATCTACACCATATGGTATTAACATCATCTTTAAATGTTGAAAATAAGAAAAACTTTCATCGTAGGAAAATTTCATTTTTTTAACGTAATAAAAAGAGAAATCCACCGAATGCTATTTACATTATTTTATAAGTATAATATAATTGAAATTCATAGCATGATGAAATTAACATTGCTAATGTTAATGAAATAAAGGTAATTTCACCGTAGGATGTAATTAATATTTTTTTTAAATGTTAATATAAAAAGAAATTTATGCCGTAGGATAAGATGTTCATTATTTTATAATGTATATAAAAGAGAAAAATGCATCGTAGGAAAAGTACATTATTATTATTTTTATGTTGAATAGAAAGGTAATCTACATCGTAAGATGAAGTGTACATTATTTATAATGTGAATAAAAAGGGAATTCCATCGTAAAATAAAATTTCATTTTAATGTAATTGATATTGAAAATGCATTTAAAAAGAGATTTAACTGTAGGATGAGTTACATTATTTTATAATGTGAATTAAAAGAAGAATTGCACCGTAGGATGAGAATAACCTTATTTTTAATTTAAATATTAAAAAGAGTTTAACGATAGGATTAATATACATTATTTTTAATGTAGATAATAAAAGAAAGTTTAATCAGAGGATAAGTTACATTATTTATAATGAAAATTAAAGAGAATTGACCGTAGGATTGAATTATATTATTTTAATTAAAAGGTAATTTAACATAGGATGAGTTACATTATCTTAATGTAAATTAAATGTAATTTACATCGTAGGAAGTTAACTTTTATGTTAAATGATTAACATTTAAGAGGGATTACAACGTAGAATGAGTTAACATTATTTTTGATGACAATATATAAGAATGCGACATGTAAATGCAAGTTTACATTTTATTCATTGTAAATAAGTAATAATGTGACATGTAATTGCAAGTTTGCATTTTATTAAATGTAAAGAAAACAAGAATGCGATATGTAATGAAAGTTTACATTTTAATTAATGTAAATAAAAATATGATTTTGAGAATTCGTCGTTAAATAAGAAGTTTGACTATTTTAAATAATTAAAATAGAATGAATTGTTAATAAAAATAATTATTAACAAATAAGGAGGATTTTCAAAAATATATATATGTATATATATACGAGGATTGTTTGGGAAGTCCGAGATATTCTCATCCCAAATTAATCCAGCGGCGTTAAAGATCGAAGTAAGAAGACGAAGCATGAAGACCGTAAACCTTCCCTCGAATGGACAGCAATCGAGACCCTGAATTGACTTGCTACCAATTCATGGGTCAAGGTCATTGCCCAGACGTACGTGTTGGTTTCACGGATTTGACTTTCGTTCAGACCCAGAGCATAAGTTTAAATGGATGGTGTGTCTGACATCGTACTTCGTTATATATCATATTGTTGATTTTCTGTTAATATATAAATATTGGTGGTGGAGAATTTATTCTCTACTTAACACCCATTTATGTATTGATGGAGAAGCAATGGTATGGTATGGAGTGACAGTGTGGCATACTAAGATGCAATGATCAAGGTTTATTGTTGAAAAGCAGAACCTTGTGGAGATGATCAAAGCATGGCCTGTTTAGGCGTAGCTTTGTGTATTACGTGACTTCGCGAGCCTCACACACCGGTTGAGTCAAAAACGGGCGAAGGGAACGCAGGGAAAGCAGCACGTTTCTTTCTAGCTAGAAGTAGTGTCAGGGACCTCCCAGCGCTGATACTTTACTTATGTGGATGATGGAATGTGGCGCGCCTCGGATAGGTCCTATAGGACCGGGAAACGTGTGCTTAGGAATAACTAATCCTCTAAGCTGTATGTGAGGACCGGCCCTGCCATTTCCAAGGGTTAACTGCGGGTAATCCTGAGGCACTAGCTAGAGTGTCTCGAATCGGTAAGGAGCTCCGCTCTAGCCTTGACTCATGATGGAAACCAAAATCCAAATACGAACCGACGAATTTGATTGTATTACTAGTACGGAGGCATAGTATATGGTACCTATGCTTCCTAAGATTAATACATTTACTTTGAAATGCTTTCATATACACTAATAATAATATTAGATGCGTATTTGCCGTATTTAGCATGTTTAATCACCATAAGGTAAAACCCTATCCTCTGGTGTGCGTTGCATTGTGTGATGGGACTTGGGTCTTATGGTGATTCCATTTTTCCAAAAAGCATTGCGTTGTTTACGATGTTATGACACTTTAAATTATGCACTGCAATCCATTAGAGTAAACCCGTTCCGCGTTAGCGGCGTGGTCTTTGGATTTGCCTTATATCTACTAGTATTTTACTTAAGAATTCTCACACCAGTTCCACGACTGACCCATAGTTTGTTTCACCTTTTTGCAAACTTGGGTGCCCTCTTTTCCACACGGGCAGCCAAGTAGACAGGTTCATTCTTTGCTTGGAGTCTTTTCTTTGGAGCTGCTTATTCTATCTTTTGGATTTGCTTTTGTGGAGAGGTGATGACTTGGAGCTTGAAGACATTTATCTTTTGTTTTCTATGGCATCTTTTCTTTTCTTTTTAGTCATCAAATTTATTTCTTTTCTGCAACTTGTTGTAATAGCTTAGTTTCGGCGACTGTGGATTTTCTGTGATTGATGACATTATATTTTTCCGCTGCTATAATGTTATTACTCTATGAATTTCCTTTGCTATATTGTATCTGTGTTCTGTTTTATTGTATTTATGTTGTATTCCAAAAATGATCAGTCCTACTTTCACTCGTGGAAGTTTGGGGTCGTCACAGTTGGTATCAGAGCTTTGGTTTACAAAGCGGAATATAACATATTTATAATAATTCGTTTACGTAGAATCACTATATTCTACGGCGAACAGTTCATGAGATACATAATAGCCAGTCACTTTATCGTCATCTTTTTCATTCATCCTTCGATCTTTTCTATCTCTTAAATCACCATTTCAGTTGTTTTGACTCTTCCCTTAATCGTGCATTCGAAGAAGACTAAGAGAAGTGGCGATGCTTAATTGGCACACGTTTACGAATGAGCGAAAGGACCAACTTCTTCAGTGCCAGCTTTTACTGAAGGAGGAGGAAAGCCTGTTGTCTCTAAAGGTACGCCTAGAATAAGTTACGTTCTCCATGTTTCTTTCTATTTTTTTTTTTTTTTATGAGCCGTTGCTTGGCTTTCTCTCTCTCTTATCCTCTTTCTTCTTTCTCTTTCTCCTTTTCGAGGACGAAAAGTTCTTAAGTGGGGGAGACTGTAACAACCTGGAATTTTAGGGCCAATTTAAAATTTTATTTTAAGGAAATTATGATAGAAAATGCGTCAGAATTTAAAAATTCCATTTCTAAATTAAATTTATTATTAAAAAATAAATAAAAAAAAATTAAAAAAAAAAGAAGAAGAAGAAAAGAGTATGAAATAATAAGGATATAATTTTGCCAATAATGTAATAAGGTTACATGATATTAAAATGTAATACAAATGTAAAGGTATTAAAAACAATGCATATAAATTACCTAATAATAATATGGAAAGGAACATTAGTATTTGGTTCAGAAGGAGGGTATGAAATGTAGGAATTAACATTTATTTCAAACGCAGAATACAAAGAGATGGTTATGGTCATTTATTTGCACTAGAATATAAAATTGTTAAAATTAATACATATAGAATGATAAGAAATAAATATGGGTAATAAGTGCATTAATTCACAAACATACATATTTTATTCATCCAAAGCATGTGTAACAAATGCTAGTTATTGGTACTAAATAGGTAAAGGTTTAGGTTAGGTTGGAATTTGAAATGTCCTCCATTTATTACTATTACATATAATAAATGGAATATTAACAATTACAACCATGTAGTTTTGAGGGAAGTAAATGTACTAATAAATTAGTATGGAATTAGTGTGTTTAGTTTTATATAATTTTATTCTTTCCTTGTTCGTGCTCCTTTGTATTTATGCCTAACATTCTGGCTTTCGATTTCATTACTTGTATTTGACAAATTTGAGTATTTTAAATTTTGCTGTCTTACTTAACATATTTATCTATTTCAACTCAAATCTATTTGCGTTGTAAACCATTGTATTTACCGGTTTTATATTAGAAATATCTTATTTTGAACATAGTATTCACTTTGGAATTAAAATTACTTTTGTAAATTTATTTTTCTAATGTAATGTTCTAGCGTAATTTACATCATTAACAAATTTGAATATTCAATATTAGAATTCTTTAATGATAAGAATATTTCTTAAATATAATACTTTCCCTAGTTATTCAAACTATAAGGTTCATTAATGTGGAAAGTTGCAGCAAGTTTTCAATGCGTTTTCCATTCCTTATTGCAAGCGCATGCATCCATGCTATATATTTGGTGTCATTTTATGAACAAAAATAAATAGAATTTCTTTTATTTATTTTTTTCTTCTTTTTGCAATTAAATTTAATGTAATAAATGGTAATATGTGATTATAGCTATAGCAAATGTGAACGTGATTTGAAATTCAAAAGGTTACAATCAATTTGAACATAATAAATGTTTTCAACTTTAAAATAAACGGAAATTTAATTGAGAACAATTAAACATACAGGGGGGTAAAGGGAAAATTCATCTCCACTATAGAATATCCTAAACTCCTCCCATAACCTAACACAAACTCTCATTCACCTCCTCCTTCTTATCAATGGCCACGACTGCTCTTTTCTCCTCTCTTTTTTTTCCACGAAATGAAATTAGAAACTCATATAGGAAAGATCGAAGAGATTTTTAGGAGCTTCAAGATCATACGGATGTGATCATATTTCGTGAACTGTGGAGGGTGAATTTGAAGCTCAAAACGGCGGAGTTCGTCGCCATTTTCAAGCGCAAGAAACCCCTCACCCCCTCTCCAGCGTGCCATTTTCTGATTGCCTTCAAGCTTCATCGATTTGGAGAAAATAGAAACCCCAGATCTGAAATCGTCTTGAATTGGAACACCGAACCTGAATCACCTCCTCTGACCAAACACTGTGAGAGTTTCAAACCGCAAATTTTTTTTTTTTAATTGAATAAATTGTTGAGTGTTTATGTGGATAATAATTGGGCATCATAATTATATGCTATGCTATGACGATGAAATTGTCACCATTATTTTTGTGATGCTATAACGATAAAATTTGACACCGTTTAATTTGCGATGTTATGACATGATAAAATTTGACACCGTTTAATTTGCGATGTTATGACATGATAAAATTTGACACCGTTTAATTTGCGATGTTATGACATGATAAAATTTGACACCGTTTAATTTGCGATGTTATGACATGATAAAATTTGACACCGTTTAATTTGCGATGTTATGACATGATAAAATTTGACACCGTTAAATTTGCGATGTTATGACATGATAAAATTTGACACCGTTTAATTTGCGATGTTATGACATGATAAAAATTGTCACCATAAAATGTTTGATGTTATGACATGATAAAATTTGACACCGTTTAATTTGCGATGTTATGACATGATAAAATTTGACACCGTTTAATTTGCGATGTTATGACATGATAAAATTTGACACCGTTTAATTTGCGATGTTATGACATGATAAAAATTGTCACCATAAATTGTTTGATGTTATGACATGATAAAATTTGACACCGTTTAATTTGCGATGTTATGACATGATAAAAATTGTCACCATAAATTGTTGGATGTTATGCCACAAGGAATTGATACCATATATTGTCCGATGCTATGACATGTAAAATTTGACGTTGTATGTAGCGTAGTGTTGACAGTAAGTTTTGGGAACAAATTGGCAATGTAATTTGATTGACATTTTTTTTTTTTTTTTTGTCAATGTTTATATAAGAAAATAAACACCGTATGATGATTGACATTTTTTTTTTTTGTCAATGTTTATATAAGAAAATAAACACCGTATGTTGATTGACATTTTTGTCAATATTTTAAAATAGAATTTGTTGCCATTTGAGATAAGTATATTTTTGTTCATTTACAAAATAGAATTGGCCGCTATATGTAATGAACTAATATTTTGTTCATTATCAAAATAAGAAAACATCGTATGTAAGTGAATATATTTTGTTCATTATCAAAATAAAGAGCACCGTATGTTGAATGAACAAATTTGTGTTATTATAAAATTTGCATTGCATAAAATAGTATTTTGTCATGATAGAAAAATAGAAATTTGCTTTGCATAAAATAGTATTTTGTCATGTTAGAAAGAATAGAAAATGCATTGTATGTATATCATCGTTTTTTGTCAAGTTAAAAGCATAAAATGCATTATATGTAAAATAAGTAAATAATGCATTGTATGTAAAATAATGCATTGTATGTATGCATATTATTTTATCAAAGTTAGAAAATAATGCATTGTATGTAAAATAATGCATTGTATGTATGCATATTATTTTATCAAAGTTAGAAAATAATGCATTGTATGTAAAATAATGCATTGTATGTATGCATATTATTTTATCAAAGTTAGAAAATAATGCATTGTATGTAAAATAATGCATTGTATGTATGCATATTATTTTGTCAAAGTTAGAAAATAATGCATTGTATGTAAAATATAAAAAGAATAAAGCATTGTATGTTAATGAATATATTTTGTTCATTATATAAAAAGGAGAAAACATCGTATGTTAATGAATATATTTTGTTTATTATAAAAGTTAAAAATAAGAAAGCACCGTATGTTGAATGAATATAATTTTTTTTTTTTGTTCATTATAAAAGTAAGAAAAGCACTGTATGTGAATGACTATATTTTTGTTCACTATAAAATAGAATATGGCATTATATGAAATGAACAATATTTGTCATAAATAAGAAATATTTGCATTGTATGAAAATAGCATATTTGTTAATATTAATATAGAAAATTTGCATTGCATGAAAATAGTGATTTTGTCAATTTAGAAAAAAAAATCAAATGCATTGTATGTATAGTATTTTTGTCAATTTAGAAAAGTACTAAATGCATTGTATGTATAGCATTTTTGTCAAGTTAGAAAAATATCAAATGCATTGTATGTAAATAGTATTTTGTCGAGTTAGAAAAGTATCAAATGCATTGTATGTAAATAATATTTTGTCATGTTAGAAAATATTAAATGCATTGCATGTGAAAATAGTGTTTTTGTAATGTTAATAAATAGAAAAAGGCACCGTATGTAATATTAACATTATCTTTAATGTTAATAAATAGAAAAAGCACCGTATGTAATATTAACATTATCTTTAATGTTAATAAATAGAAAAAGCATCGTATGTCAAGAAGGATAGTTTAATCATAGGATTCATATACATTTATTTTCAATGTTATTAAAAAGAAAATGAAGTGTATGTAAATTTGACATCATTTACAATGTTATTTTACAAGAGGATTCACCGTATGATTGATTAACATATTTTTAATGTTAATATAAAAATATCTACACCATATGGTATTAACATCATCTTTAAATGTTGAAAATAAGAAAAACTTTCATCGTAGGAAAATTTCATTTTTTTAACGTAATAAAAAGAGAAATCCACCGAATGCTATTTACATTATTTTATAAGTATAATATAATTGAAATTCATAGCATGATGAAATTAACATTGCTAATGTTAATGAAATAAAGGTAATTTCACCGTAGGATGTAATTAATATTTTTTTTAAATGTTAATATAAAAAGAAATTTATGCCGTAGGATAAGATGTTCATTATTTTATAATCTATATAAAAGAGAAAAATGCATCGTAGGAAAAGTACATTATTATTATTTTTATGTTGAATAGAAAGGTAATCTACATCGTAAGATGAAGTGTACATTATTTATAATGTGAATAGAAAGGGAATTCCATCGTAAAATAAAATTTCATTTTAATGTAATTGATATTGAAAATGCATTTAAAAAGAGATTTAACTGTAGGATGAGTTACATTATTTTATAATGTGAATTAAAAGAAGAATTGCACCGTAGGATGAGAATAACCTTATTTTTAATTTAAATATTAAAAAGAGTTTAACGATAGGATTAATATACATTATTTTTAATGTAGATAATAAAAGAAAGTTTAATCAAAGGATAAGTTACATTATTTATAATGAAAATTAAAGAGAATTGACCGTAGGATTGAATTATATTATTTTAATTAAAAGGTAATTTAACATAGGATGAGTTACATTATCTTAATGTAAATTAAATGTAATTTACATCGTAGGAAGTTAACTTTTATGTTAAATGATTAACATTAAAGAGGGATTACAACGTAGAATGAGTTAACATTATTTTTGATGACAATATATAAGAATGCGACATGTAAATGCAAGTTTACATTTTATTCATTGTAAATAAGTAATAATGTGACATGTAATTGCAAGTTTGCATTTTATTAAATGTAAAGAAAACAAGAATGCGATATGTAATGAAAGTTTACATTTTAATTAATGTAAATAAAAATATGATTTTGAGAATTCGTCGTTAAATAAGAAGTTTGACTATTTTAAATAATTAAAATAGAATGAATTGTTAATAAAAATAATTATTAACAAATAAGGAGGATTTTCTAAAATATATATATGTATATATATACGAGGATTGTTTGGGAAGTCCGAGATATTCTCATCCCAAATTAATCCAGCGGCGTTAAAGATCGAAGTAAGAAGACGAAGCATGAAGACCGTAAACCATCCCTCGAATGGACAGCAATCGAGACCCTGAATTGACTTGCTACCAATTCATGGGTCAAGGTCATTGCCCAGACGTACGTGTTGGTTTCACGGATTTGACTTTCGTTCAGACCCAGAGCATAAGTTTAAATGGATGGTGTGTCTGACATCGTACTTCGTTATATATCATATTGTTGATTTTCTGTTAATATATAAATATTGGTGGTGGAGAATTTATTCTCTACTTAACACCCATTTATGTATTGATGGAGAAGCAATGGTATGGTATGGAGTGACAGTGTGGCATACTAAGATGCAATGATCAAGGTTTATTGTTGAAAAGCAGAACCTTGTGGAGATGATCAAAGCATGGCCTGTTTAAGCGTAGCTTTGTGTATTACGTGACTTCGCGAGCCTCACACACCGGTTGAGTCAAAAACGGGCGAAGGGAACGCAGGGAAAGCAGCACGTTTCTTTCTAGCTAGAAGTAGTGTCAGGGACCTCCCAGCGCTGATACTTTACTTATGTGGATGATGGAATGTGGCGCGCCTCGGATAGGTCCTATAGGACCGGGAAACGTGTGCTTAGGAATAACTAATCCTCTAAGCTGTATGTGAGGACCGGCCCTGCCATTTCCAAGGGTTAACTGCGGGTAATCCTGAGGCACTAGCTAGAGTGTCTCGAATCGGTAAGGAGCTCCGCTCTAGCCTTGACTCATGATGGAAACCAAAATCCAAATACGAACCGACGAATTTGATTGTATTACTAGTACGGAGGCATAGTATATGGTACCTATGCTTCCTAAGATTAATACATTTACTTTGAAATGCTTTCATATACACTAATAATAATATTAGATGCGTATTTGCCGTATTTAGCATGTTTAATCACCATAAGGTAAAACCCTATCCTCTGGTGTGCGTTGCATTGTGTGATGGGACTTGGGTCTTATGGTGATTCCATTTTTCCAAAAAGCATTGCGTTGTTTACGATGTTATGACACTTTAAATTATGCACTGCAATCCATTAGAGTAAACCCGTTCCGCGTTAGCGGCGTGGTCTTTGGATTTGCCTTATATCTACTAGTATTTTACTCGACTGACCCATAGTTTGTTTCACCTTTTTGCAAACTTGGGTGCCCTCTTTTCCACACGGGCAGCCAAGTAGACAGGTTCATTCTTTGCTTGGAGTCTTTTCTTTGGAGCTGCTTATTCTATCTTTTGGATTTGCTTTTGTGGAGAGGTGATGACTTGGAGCTTGAAGACATTTATCTTTTGTTTTCTATGGCATCTTTTCTTTTCTTTTTAGTCATCAAATTTATTTCTTTTCTGCAACTTGTTGTAATAGCTTAGTTTCGGCGACTGTGGATTTTCTGTGATTGATGACATTATATTTTTCCGCTGCTATAATGTTATTACTCTATGAATTTCCTTTGCTATATTGTATCTGTGTTCTGTTTTATTGTATTTATGTTGTATTCCAAAAATGATCAGTCCTACTTTCACTCGTGGAAGTTTGGGGTCGTCACATGCTAACCATATAATCATCCTAATGTGATGAAATTTATTAAAGCCTCACATTTGTAGAAGCGATGTGTCCTTTCTTTCTTTCCTCTTTAACAATATCTTATGCACCCACTTATGGTCATTCCTTCAAAATAATAAGTGCACATTCATAAATGTATAAATCTTTATAATGGTTAGTACGACATCTCCTCCTATTACTGCTGTCCATCATTCATTATGACATTTACTTACTCATCGCGTAAAGCATATGGAATTCGCTATTTTCTGTTATCCACCCAATTCAGGTATAGCGAATGCCCCCAAGCACACGGCAGATAGACAAATTCCTAACATAGTGGAACAGACATTTGGAACCCCTTACATGGTGGAGTCCCCTACCTTCCCTGTACCAACCTCTCAAAGATGCACCGAAGTCTTAAAAGCCAACTACCCCTTTGCAAACGTCCTGCGGCAAAGCCCAAATTTGGAAGTTGACACATTGGTTCCTACTTGAACCATTGGTTCCCACCTGAACCCCTTGATTCCATTTTGAATCCCTTGGTCCCCACTTGGACCATTAAAGACAACTTCCTTCTTGAGCTACCTTTGCATCTAGGATTTTTATCGATTGGAGTTTATCTTCAAAAGAGTTCTTCATCTTTGCATTGGAGTAGTGATAATCCATATATAGCAAGTTCCTTCATTTTGTAATAAAGTTAAACCGTACAAAATACCAAAGAGGAATCCACTAGATAGGAGTGATTCACATGCCTTTAAAAATTTAAGATTTTGCTTTCAAATCAAAAATTCCATCTACGTTTAAAATAAAAATCCTTTGGCAAAATTCTCAAGTTCACAAAACATTTTTCTTTTAAGTTATGGAAGCTGGTAATTATTTGAAAAAAATAAATATGCATTTTGAATCACTCCAACTTTCATACATATTCCCAAGTGGTAAACGTTAAGTCTTTAATCACTAAAATTCTCCATTTTACTCTTCTCACCTTCAAGGAACATCTCCAAAACTTTTAGTCATTCCAAATACTAGTCTTCTTTAGTTTAGAAAACAACATATTCACATTATGCCTAAACTAATCATGTTCCCCTTCAATCCTTTTGTTTCTCGAGTGTAGATTCAATCAATAGTCAACACTAGCTTACTATCTAATCATACAATTAACATAAACAACAAACAAACAACATACAAGCAAACTAAACATATCAAGTAAGAAAACAATAATCAATTCAATTAAAAGAATTAATCTAAACAAACATGACATTAACTAATAAGCAAACATCAAGCATAGAGTGTAAAGTGGAAGTGTGCGTGTCATGGTGCTAGCAAACATCAAACAAAGCAATTATCCTCACATCTCTCACTCAGTGCGTAAAGCATACGATGTCCACCGCTTTCAATCACTAGACCCATCGAAGTAGTGGCGGAGTTCGACTTGTACAACTACTGCTACTACCAAGCTTACCCCATGGAGTCATAACCAAATCTTTACAAATGACCCCACTTTATTGGTCTATAGCTCTTTAGTCGTACCTAGGCCACTGCGACCCTGAACCCGTTCACGTACCCCCTACACATAGTGATCCAAAGTTATAGACATCGACAACCCCTTAGCACACGTCCCGCAGCAAAGCCCAAATCATGAAGTGAACTCATTGGTTCTCATCTAGATCCTGAGCTCTAACTTCTCCTTTGGACTACCTTTGCATCTCGGTTTTTGGTCAAATTGGAGTTGGTCTTCAGAAGAGTCGTCACGATCATTGTTGCGTGGTAGTGGTAAAAGCTCGAATCCGGTTTGGTTCGGTTTGGTAATCTTGTTCGGCTCGTCCATTTCGGTTCGGTTCGGTGCTACACTCCAACTCCAACCCTATGCAAGTGGCCCTCCTTTTTGCCATGTTCCAGTTCAGTTTAGTTCGTCTTATGTTCCGATCTGGATCCTTGCATAATTTCTAGCAAGCTATTTTTCGCCGAACGATGGCGTTTTCAACCATTCTAACTTTTATATGCAACCATAAAACATACCAAATAGCAGTAACAACATATAGGTTCAATCAAAAAAAGATCAAAACAACATTCATGTTCATAGAAGGGGACTAATTAACCTTAATTACTCTTAATCCCCTAATTAGCACTAACATGCAAATCACTCACCAATGATCATTTTCTATTAACTAAGGAGATAGCTTTAAAATAAAGGATATATGTTAAAAACATAATTCTAGACCATTGTTGTTCTCTTAAAACGATTATATCTTTACTAAGCTTGGGTTTCAATTGCAACCTAATCACCATGTGTATGTTCATTCAGGTTATAACTCACCCCCTAAACGTTCATCCTGCCTTACTTTTTTTTCCTTTATCCACCATAAAAGGTTTCTCATGAATAAACAACATTGTAGAGTGAGGTAATAACTAAACAAACAATACATACACATAAAGCATGCAATTATAAATCGAAACATTTTCTCCCATATTTGAACCAACCTTAAGGTGTAAATCATTACAATATAACGGTTAAACCTACCCAAGGCTCAGGTAATCGCTAAACCTAAGCTCTGATACCAAATGTGAAGACCCGTTATTTTTAACGGTCCAAAATCAATTATAAACGTCATCAAACACGCTTACAACTAATTTTAGATATTAAAAGTAGCGGACCTTAAGTAAAAAATAATACTAGAGACGATTACTAATATGGAAAATCTCATGATGTCACAAAATAAATAATCACATAATTAAAACATCATAATCCATTTTATTACATTGAACATCCACAAAGCAAAATAGCAGCGAAACAATAAGAAGTAAATTTAAATAACAACCTCTAGATCCAACATGCAGGCTAGGCTCCTTTCTTCTTCAATTTTTTTTCTCATATCTTCCAACTTCACAAATTATGTTCAAAGAGGAAAAAGAGTTTCAACTATGTTTGGACTGCGCCTAACCCTATACACCCCGACCCAATCTAAGGGTTCCGGTGGCTATTGCATAGGAAAAGACTGCCTACGTACCCCTTTTGGGAGATCAAGCCCACGTAGTTCTATTTCCTGCTCTTCTCCTGCATCCAAATACTTGTTAGTGCATTAAAACCATTACATCCATTCAACCATTTCATCCATTTAACCATTGCAATCAATGTAATTTAATACCAGTGTAAACATT
Source organism: Allium sativum (assembly GCA_030737875.1). Classification (NCBI taxonomy): domain Eukaryota; kingdom Viridiplantae; phylum Streptophyta; class Magnoliopsida; order Asparagales; family Amaryllidaceae; genus Allium; species Allium sativum. The sequence continues at coordinate 181,839,129 of CM060921.1, forward strand.
GCAATCAATATAATTAATGCAATCACCGCACCAACGTAATCGAATAAAAGTAGAATATAATATTTTACTCACTTATCGTAATAATGTTAACATGTAGTCATCAAACACCAACAATATCCAATGATAACTCCAAATTATAGGATAAGAAGATAAAAACACAAATATACTTACACGATTATTATTTATGAACCAATAATAATATGCCATCAATGTAAGTATAAACAATTCATTGTATACTAATTACTCTTGAATAGTAATGTTATCATTAACATCATCGAACATGTACTATTCCAATCAGTATTAGTAACAAAACATCCATCATTAAATAATCATAATTAACTACACATTAATTTGTAGTAATAATGATAAAACATCACATATTCATCCTTAATGTGATCCATCATCATAAAACAAAACATGATGTAAATAGAACTTAATTATTAACCATGCATTACAACATTTCAATCAAATTTACAATAATTCTTTTTCTTATGAGTACAAGATTATCTTATTATTGTTCATTATTAAAGGACCCAATGTGAAGACCTGTTATTTTTAACGGTCCAAAATCAATTATAAACGTCATCAAACACGCTTACAACTAATTTTAGATATTAAAAGTAGCGGACCTTAAGTAAAAAAAATACTAGAGACGATTACTAATATGGAAAATCTCATGATGTCACAAAATAAATAATCACATAATTAAAACATCATAATCCATTTTATTACATTGAACATCCACAAAGCAAAATAGCAGCGAAACAATAAGAAGTAAATTTAAATAACAACCTCTAGATCCAACATGCAAGCTAGGCTCCTTTCTTCTTCAATTTTTTTTTCTTATATCTTCCAACTTCACAAATTCTGTTCAAAGAGGAAAAAGAGTTTCAACTATGTTTGGACTGCGCCTAACCCTATACACCCCGACCCAATCTAAGGGTTCCGGTGGCTATTGCATAGGAAAAGACTGCCTACGTACCCCTTTTGGGAGATCAAGCCCACGTAGTTCTATTTCCTGCTCTTCTCCTGCATCCAAATACTTGTTAGTGCATTAAAACCATTACATCCATTCAACCATTTCATCCATTTAACCATTGCAATCAATGTAATTTAATACCAGTGTAAACATTGCAATCAATATAATTAATGCAATCACCGCACCAACGTAATCGAATAAAAGTAGAATATACTATTTTACTCACTTATCGTAATAATGTTAACATGTAGTCATCAAACACCAACAATATCCAATGATAACTCCAAATTATAGGATAAGAAGATAAAAACACAAATATACTTACACGATTATTATTTATGAACCAATAATAATATGCCATCAATGTAAGTATAAACAATTCATTGTATACTAATTACTCTTGAATAGTAATGCTGTCATTAACATCATCGAACATGTACTATTCCAATCAGTATTAGTAACAAAACATCCATCATTAAATAACCATAATTAACTACACATTAATTTGTAGTAATAATTGTGAAACATCACATATTCATCCTTAATGTGATCCATCATCATAAAACAAAACATGATGTAAATAGAACTTAATTATTAACCATGCATTACAACATTTCAATCAAATTTACAATAATTCTTTTTCTTATGAGTACAAGATTATCTTATTATTGTTCATTATTAAAGGACCTTTCTTGTTTAATTTATCCTTTTACAATTCTTGTTGCTTCTTATCTTTCAAAACGTTATATTTATCAAAATATAACTTCATTAAATCACTTTGGAAATCAATTGAATGCTAGAATAATAGTGATTGCATATTAAATTCTTCTAATATACTAGAAAGTCATGTCATTTCCATTTTTCACAAAACAGTGCAATCTATAGGAAAACCATATCATCATATATAAAATCTTATTTTATTGAACAAGAATTAACATCCTTCTACTTTATTTATGATTTTGTTCAGGAATTACTAAGTATTAAGTAATAACATTATTTCACATCTCTAATTAGTTTTGTTTCTTTTTTTTCCTTCAGAAAGTGTTAATGCATACAAACTATGGATAATCACAATTTTTTTTCATTTATCCAACCAATTTCAACATCATTGCTAAACTTCATTCATTTTAATGAATAGCTCCTATATTCAGATCTGTCACTAATTTCAATTAAAATTCGAATAGTACAATAATCAGTAATGAATCGTAAACTTAGACTCAACACACCAAAAAAAATCTCAAATATCAAAAAATTATCAACATATCATGTCAAAAGTTAATAATCATAAATATTCTCCAAGAGACATCAAAATTAATAATCTAAATTCAACTAGTTAAGTTAGAGAACTCATATCTATGCTTTTGAAAATATTATCCATACTCATATAAGCCATATGCATGTATCATCTCCGTTTTATCTAACATTTATTCCCTTTTACCATAGCTGTGAACTTTGTATAAGCTTTCTTCCTTTTTCTCCTTTATTTTGATCCTCTCTCTATTCTTTATTTTAGAATGAATCTTTCCATTATTTCCATTAAGGAAAAATTAAAGAAGTAAATAGGTTGTGTTTGAATACTTTTCCAAAAAGGAAGAAGAAAGAAGAAAAAAAGATGGAGGTTAAGGTTAGATTTGGCTAACTTATAGAACAGTTAAAGATTGATTTAGTACCTTAGATTATTCCTAGGAATTCTCCAATTAAATCGTAGCCTCTCTCTTATTTACTTTGCAATGAAGTAATATGTTAAGGCACATCTCATATGCCTATTGCAATTACTTTAATCCAACCGTGATAAAAAGGGATTTAAATACACCAAAAAGGTAACATATAAATGTATTTTTGAAACTTATCAAAAAGTTACCGTTTATACAAGAGAATTAATTTATTGTCTTAAGGAAATAAACCCCTAATAAAAACAATTCAATTCTCCTACATGTCAATTAGTGCCTAATTAATCCTCACATGCATGATTAATCAAAACATTTACATATATACATGAATATATGATAATTCAAAGTTATATCGATTAATGTCTAATAGCTGCAAAATATGCATAAACCTCACAACCATCCGTAATTAAATACATTGTCAATTGATGCAAATTAATTCTTTACTTTATAAAATGAAAGACATTTGTGTGTGTGTGTATATATATATATATATATATATATATATATATATATACATAGGATGATTTGAATCTTACTAATTAATTGTATGAATATGCAATTAACCCTCCCTCCATAATATGTAAAGTCAACAAATGTCTAACAAGTGGAATATATTGACAACTAATGCGAATGGATTGCTTACCAATTAAAAAAAATGCCACTTATATACGGGAATTAATTGTTATTCTTTAGGAACAAATTTCTAGTATAACAAATTAATTGACATACATGTCAATCAATGCTTACTTAATCTTCACATATGCACTTAATCAGTTATTGCTCCATAGTATATAAAATTATGGCATTTACATATTTATACATATATAGGTAAATTTAGATTTATAAGAATAGGCAATAAACCCCATAACCATCCATAAATCAAATATGTCACTGATTATTGCATAATTGATAACTAACCTGTTTTTTTTCAAAAGTGGAAAGCAAATATAATTTTAATTTTTCTTTTTTTTTTCTTTGCTACTTCCCCATAACATAGAAAGTCTATGCATGATCAAACTATATACATGCATATATATTTATACACACAAAAAGTATTTAAATAACATGTTAGTTAATGTGCAATTAATTTACATCCTATGTACTATAATCTGAAAACAATATTCATCTCATATATATGTAACATATCACATACAACCACGTAAAATCTTTCCTTACATGCAACTCTTTATCTTACGTGTCTCTTATTTATATACAAATATATCATATTTGGAACATGCATAAATTTGATTGTTTTACCTAAAAACCAAAAATATGTCAATGACGGGAATGGAACTCATGACTTCATGTATGAAAGTCCACTAACTTAACTACTCCAAATACATTTCTTATTCATAAAATTATAACACTGAAAAATTGATGGTTTCATGTGCATATCTTTCATTCTAAAAAAAATGAAATATCTTGTGAATAATGTCAAATATATCAAAATTATATATCAAACTGATCGTCTTGGAAAGACCTTCGCAATGGTAATAGATACGACATCCGGTTTATCTTTTAGTAATAATTAATTCTTAATTACTTAACTTTTAGAACCGTAAAAGTTGCGGGATGTTACAAGTTCTAACTCATATCTTGGAAATAGGAATCAAGGAGCTACGAAATCATGGAGTTAAAAAGATGGTCAAGGCACCGAGGAATTAAGCTCAAGGAAACGCGACTTAGAAGATGTAAGGCTAGACACGCGCATCGTACCTCTTTTTAAAGAGTGTATCCTTGATCCCTGGTTTTTCCTGTAGAGCTTGCTCGCATGTTATCTTTTGGTGCATATCCTCTCAGTCCTGTTTCTGTTGCAAACCCCGTAAGGAGTTTGTCTTGTTTATCTTCTCGATCCTGTCTTGGGAACCTTAGGTAGAACCCTATGGATGTAAACATGTATTTGAAACATGTTATGTTTGATATGGTTGCAAATGGTTGCAAGTGGTTGCTCGTGGATGCGCGAATACACACTTGATACTAGATCGACTCAGGCACATTTCACGTTGCATACACACGAGTATTTATACTTGTTTATGGATGAAATTGAATATGTTATCATGTGGATGTTGCATGTGGATGGATGTTTGTGCACGCATATAGTATTTATATGACTAGGACTATTTGCATACATGTTGGACTCATGGCACTAAACATATTTTGCATTAGAAAGATCATTCAGGCCTGATCATTAGCATTAGCTAAGGAGCATATACACACACGTTTTGCATATGTTCATATGACATTAGAAATCGTCTAAGGACAATGTTTGCCTGTGGATGATGTTTTGAGTAGATGGATGATGGATGGTAGGATGCGTTCTTCCTAACTTGGAGATTTCGGGGACGAAATCCTTAAAGGAGGGGAGAATGTAACAACCCAAAATTTAACAACGTGTTAAATTAAGAATCAAGGCAGAATTAAAATATAAAGTCTGAATCAGGAGAAACGGGCTGTGCCACTGCGTTCATCTCGGAAAAATACGCGAAATAGAGTCTGAAATTTCGTAAATCGGAGTCCGTATGACCCAGTTAAGGCCCAACGAAGTTTCACGAAAATTCAAATCCGAAAACAAATTTGAAATTCAGCCCAGAAAGAGAAGGCGGGAAAATTCCCGCCAGACCCACAGGGTGTCGACCCTTGGGTCGACCCCCCTCCAGGGGGTCGACATGGGTGTCGACCCCTGGGTCGACCCCCCCCCCCCCCCCGTAGAACTCCGACCTGGTGCACTGCTTGTCATGTTGGCTCGGTTTTGGAGGCTTGTGACGATTTTTGAGGGTTCAGATCTATCCTAGGGTTTATCCTACGGCCAAAACTACTCCTAATCTCTATAAAAAGACCCCTAAGCCTACCCTAAACCCTCACAAATCACTCATGCCACGAAGTGCTGCCCAAATGCCAAGTGATCATGGCCTCCATCTCCAACTCCAAGAGACTATACATGCAAATCGGATCCGAATCGAAAGGTGCAAGCTTGCTACACCAAATAGAGGCTCGATCAACGTTGCTACGGCAATTTCATGACGGTTCTTCATCAAAGGAGTTACCTTTCATCGTCAAGACGATTCATGCGCACCCTCTAAGCCTCGCTATGTAAGTTCTAGCTACTTCGAGATGTTAACGGTAGTTTAATCATGGCATGGAATAAAATGTGGTTAAACATGAATGCTATAACCTATGCGAGCCTAGTTTGCTCCTTTAACATGAACATAGGACTTTAGGTTGTGTTTTAGCGATTAAACCATGCTATTCATGTTGCATTGGACCTAGTTTGCCATGAAAGATTGGACCTTTACTTGTGGTATGTTAGCATGCACACTTGAAACCACTTTGACTCATGAAACATGTGCATGAATGTGACTTTGAGGCTATGCAAGTATATGAACCCAAAGTCCCTTATGATAATATGCAAGTTTACCCTTTTTATGACATAAGTAACATGTGCATGTTTATCCCTTCATGATAGGTTTATGACATGAACACTTATGCAAGTTACCCTCTCACTACACCAAAAATGCCAATTTGGCAGTGCTCATGACCGTATCAAAATGGATTTGCTACGGTTTTAAGCCGTATCAAAAAATGGCGTCTCTGTTGTTTTGATACGGCTTAAAACCGTATCAAATTCATAAATTGATACGGGTTAAAACCGTATCAAATTCATAATTTGATATGGTTTTAAGCCATATCAATTGATTAATTTGACACGGCTTAAAGCCGTATCAAATTAATATGCTGGCACTGTCCACTTTATATATCGATACGGTTTTAAGCCGTATCAATTTACTAGATTGATACGGCCTTAAAACCGTGCTTAATTGATCATTTATACAATGCTATCAACGAATTAGATACGGCTTTTAACTGTATCAGAATCGGTATATCATATATGCAATATATAGAAACACTACCCATTGATATATATATATATGCATAATAAAGAAGGTACACTGCACCCATATAATAGTATATAAAGAAGAAACACAAAGCATAATTCGATTAATACACAAACAATAACTTCAGTTAATACAAACCACAATATATACAAAGCATAATGTTCACAGTTCTTGCTCTAAAAACAAAAGGAGACAACAAAACTGTAGTTGTCAAGCACATGCAACTCATGCTTGTTCCAAAGCCTGAAAAAAATTAAAATAACAAACATCAGTTGGAGAGGTGGTTTTGTTAAATGTAAATTTCACCTTTCTATTCTCACAAAATACCACAAGATTTGAGATAATTCATAAATCTACATCTCACGAAATATATTATCAAAATGTTGGAAATACAGTGCATTTAATATAATTTTGGACTCGAGATACCACAAGACTTTGTCGATTGAGAACATCCATCAAGAAAAGTGCTAAAAAAGGAACGACTACAAATGCTTCGCAGGTACTCGCGGGAAACGCATCTTTGTTTGCAAAAAATTAAAACAAAATGATGGTGCAGGTTATCAAATTACACAAAAAATTGAGCACACCTGACATTACATAATGACTTATGCCGCGATCAGTTCTTATCGAATGGAAACATAAGCTTAGAAATATCTTGATTCAATTCTAGCTAACCAAGTTTGACTTTCATTAATCTGAATTATAATGATAACACAACTCCAATCTAAATAAAATGAAACAAAAACGAACCTTATTTCATTTGCAAAAATCATATAAGTCCCCACCGTTGGCTTTTAGTGAAATTAGGCTCTCACTGTAGTGCAAAAAGTACCCAAGATGCCAGGGGTACTTAGGAACTTGGATTGGGGTATAATTTTCTGCAGTTGCAAACTCACCGTAGTGAAATTAGGCTCTCACCGTTAGCTTTTAGTGAAATTGGGGTATACATTTCGTGAGACTCAGTTTGCAACAGTTGCAAACTGGACTCAGTTTGCAACTGAGTTGCAAACTCTTGCAAGCAAACTGATCCAGTTTGCAACTGAAGTCGCAAACTGGACTCAGTTTGTGACTGAATTGCAAACTCTTGCAATTGAAGTTGCAAACTGATCCAGTTTGCAACTGAAGTCGTAAACTGGACTCAGTTTGCAACTGAGTTGCAAACTGAGTCGAGTTTGCAACTGAAGTCGCAAACTGAGTCTCAGTTTGCAACTGAGTTGCAAACTGAGTCTAGTTTGCAACTGAAGTCACAAACTGAGTCTCAGTTTGCAACTCCACTACACCGGAAATCAATATACTATATATATGTTTACCATGGGGTAGCTACTAATTTTAATAATATTGACACTTCCTTTTATAATCATTTTATAACTCAGAGTATAGCACAATGTCTTGGCATTCTTAAATAGGTTATACCCTATGCAGTATAAACATTACCTTTCAGATACAATATAAACATAAGTTTCAAATCATTCTAGTTCCAAGCTTTGCCAGGAATCAATATATATATATATATATATATATATATATATATATATATGTAGCTCTGCATTTTATCTATTATCTTCATATATCAATACCACACAGTCTGCCTTTAAATGCATTTTCTTTCTTTGTAAACCATTTTGGTTTATTTCCAGAAACGAGATAAAATTAATATATCAACTATAGCTTATACTTAAAGTTATGACCTTCATGCTTAATTCATATCATTTAAAAATACGTTCATATCATACAAATCTTAGAGCATTCGATCATGCATTCAAAATTGGGAATGTAGGCAAGTTTCAAATCTTAATAGCTATATCATGTTTGTATTGCAGATGGCTATACAGATCTGACTTAAACATATATACAGTGATCAAAGTGATGTAAAGCTCATCTAAGATCATGACTTTTACTATTCAATTGACTATCTAACGCTATATTTGATCATTGCAATTGCTGTTCGGAACTGGAATTGCTTGCTGTTCCGAACAGCAAGCTCTTGGGCCTGCTGTTTCGGAACAGCAAGCTCTTATTGTTGTTCGGAACAGCAATGGCTTGCTGTTCAGAAACAGCAGGCCTAAGAGCTTGCTGTTCGGAACTGCAAGTAATTGCAGTTCCGAACAGCAAGCTTCTTGCCAAGTATAACACTTTAAACCACTTGGGATTAAATGCAGTTCTAGTTGAGAGAAACAACAGAACAAAGAATTCTGTCCAGTCACAAGACTGAAAAATCTTAAAGATTATATACTCCAATTATCATTAAAACGTTGCCTTCTATTAATTAAAAGATCTTTTCGATCCCATAAAAAAATATGAAAGATCTTTACTTATATGTTACAATACCTTTTGCTATGAATTTGAAGTCCACAAAGACTATTAATTTATCAATAAGATAAAATTTGCTAGACCCTTAAGTTTAAGAACATTTGAATTACGCAAGCCAATATTATTTTTAATGACAAATATGTCTTTTCTGAATGAGGCAACCATACAACTTTTAACATGCATTTGTAGAAATCGGCTGCTCCTTTTAACATGCATTTGTAGACAATGTTCACAGAATCATTGTAGGAAACTTATGGAAACAAACATTGATTTTATCATAGTATTAAAATACTGCTCCAGGGAACCAAACATTGATTTTAGCTTCATAAACAAATGAGTATGATATACTTCTTGACATCAAATAATTGATTCTTTTGTAAATAAATCAGTAAGATGAGGTTTTATGTAAGAATATGTTAAAACATGTAAATACAAAATATTTCATGAGCTGAGTTAATTTCTATTTTAAGCCTCAAAATGAGCAGGATTTATAACAATTCGCAGCACACATTTGATTAATTAACAAGCAATGTATCCTACATCATAAAGGGAAGGCCATATAGCTTAATTCATAAAACGAAACAGCCCAACAGAAGAGCAACGCCTCAACAATTCTAACCGCACTCATAGGTCATCAATTTAGTGACTCAAATCTCACTGCATCACTCTCGATTAGCGTTGTATTAATAAGTATTAATACATATTATTGTAGTAATCTAAGCCTTTAAGATTTACACGATTTTAGTATACCTGCTAATCAGGAGCAAGCTAGCTACATAATATACTTTCGGTCATTAGGGATGTTTCTTGAAAACAAAACCAATTCTTTATAAAATAATAATTCAAAAACAATAATTCAATCTAGCTACATAATATACTTCATAATTCCAGAACAGGTAATGACTTACATTTCATATCAATGGAAAAAAGAGTTTGTAGCATCTTTTATTTACTAACTCAAGTTTGTAAGTCTAGTGGATGCCATCTAGATGATATAACATCATTTATCACAATTTGTATTTCTAGTGAATGTCATTTAGATGTTAAACTTGCTTTTTAGATGACATGATGAAATTATGATAATTAATTATAATAACCAAGACACCAGCTCCTTCACCCATTACAAACCCATCTCTATGCTTATCCCAAGGTCTAGAAGCCCTTTCAGGCTCGTCATTTCTTTGAGACAATCCTCTACATACAATAAATTCACAAACGTTGCTTGCACATACATACATACATACATCCATACGTACATACGTACATACAAAAGGTCGGATTTTAAGTTCAAAAGCTATCTCCATTCATTCAATGGAAGGGGAAACATATTTTACGTGGAAGATTGAAGATTGACTCTCTTAAGAAGACTTCAGTTTGTCAATTGGAAATCTCTATACATATCGAAAGTTTATATGAAGCTAAGAATCTATATATAGTTGATCTTATTAAAATGACAGATATCATATATGTTTTGTTTAGTATTCAAGAAAAATCAAATTAATTATGACAGTTAATTGATGTCCAGGGAGAAATAAAACTCACCAGAAGTACGTTTAGTTCATCAAGATATGGCTGAACTCGTAACATATACTTTTGAATCTTTGCTTTTAGCTCCTCATACTCTTGGCCCTGGGCAACAAGTAAGCTAATGAATACTGCTCTTTCAGGAATAAGCTTTTATGCTACCTGTTTGCATATGCATTTCCATATTATTTTGGTCTTAAAGGCAAAAATATCAAGAAAAATAGAAACTAAGCAAGTGAATTGGGTTCTTTTTCTCGGTTGAACTCAAATTTTAATGCCACATATAACATAAGACATACATATAGAAGAATTACTTTATAAGCAGCAGAAGAGATCCAGCCATGCCATGGCTGCAACATGCTTTTATATGCTTCTTCCACTACTTGATTCAAACTCAGTTCACGATCCTTAAGTAATCCTTTGAATACTTCTATTCCAAAAAAAATGTGATATGACTGTAAAGAGAAAGTATATAACATTAAATTACATCATATTGGATTTATTTGTTTATGTCTATTGGTTTTGAACCTGGTTAACCAAACTACTGCTTTAGAGCAACTTCAAGGCTTTTTTGTTGATACTTCACCGGACTCTTTGTTCATTATTTCTTCCAATCTATGATATTTTTTTGGGTTTGATTCGTAAACATCTTCCAGTCTCTGAAATATATTGAAGTGTCTGTGTTAACTTGCATCAGTAAGGGCATAAATATGAATGCAAAGAGAAGCAATATACCTCTATATTTCTCTGTATGTCTTGCCTCAAGATTGCCATGGTCGGTCCAATCTTATCTGCACAAAATATTCATTTAGTTTCTATTCATCAAGTTCTGCAAACGTGGTTGCCTCAAGACTTCCATGCTTCATACATAGATACTGATTCATTTTCTTATTCTATGAACTTTCCTTTCTCTTTCATGGACCTTTACTTGGCTTATATTATTTTTTCCGACACTCCTGCATTGTTATGAGCTTGAATCTTTGGTTCGGAGCTGAACAAAAGCAGTTGATTTTTTCTCTAACATTGCATGACCTAAGTTATATGACAAATTTGGACAAACGCTATGAATCGGTACTGCTTTAGCAATCGCATGACATGAGTTAATGACAAACTTGAGCAAACCTTAAAAATCGGTATGGAACCCTGATAATTGATTAGTATCGAACCATTACTTGATTTTTTTTATTTCTGGGCATCGCACTTGAAGTAGATGGCGTACAGGTCATTCTTGAAGATTCTTGACTTGATTATTACTTCACGGCTTGGCCTTGCCTGTATAGAACAATAAGAAATTATATGACAGACTTGAGTCCAGTTTGCGACTCAGTTGCAAACTGGACTCCAAGCCGCAAACACCTTATGGTATCGTAGGAAATAGGAAATAGTATATATACCATCAAGTAAAACTGCCTGAGGTGAGTCAAGAATCTTAATAATATCCATCAAGTAAAACAGTTACAGATGTCTGAATAAAAATAGTTTGTGTGTATATATACCATCTTGTAGGCAGTAGTCCTTCAACACCAATCGGACCTTGAACATGAATTCTACTTATACTTGTACCAACCTTTGTAACATATAAAAGTTACAGTATTAACAAAATAGAATATATGTACAATAAATTACATAGAATTCATAGTATTTAGAAGAAGAAGAATATACCTCGGCACCAAGACCAAATCGAGCACCATCACAAAAACGTGTGTTAGCATTACAGAACACAACAGCACGGTATAAAGTAAAAATAAAATAAAATACCACATGTAAATTGTAATTTGAAGGCACAATATATGGCCAAATCCACGTAGTGCTTGCTAAATCTATATATCGTAGGATTTTTATTTAGGAAACATCCTAACTAGCAACTTCAATAACCATCAACCCTAACAAGTTCAAGCATGAAAACATTATTTATATTCAAAAGCTTTTCTTTACATTAAAAACTTCTCATTTCAAAATAGCAGCTGTATCCGCATATATAACATTATTTGTATTCAAAAGCTATTCTTTACATTAAAAGTTGCAAACTTTCAGAACTGTTCTCATCAAAGAATCCGGATGGTAAGAAAAATAGTTAAGCAAAATTACAGCAGGGAAAGCAAAATAAGCAACTCGTTGGGAGAAAGGATTCACTGTACTATGCTTTATAAACGAATTGAACTTTTTATCTAATTTGAATCCATAAAGATTAACATAGTGATAAGCCATGAAAAAAGGGAAAAAATACTTATGCTAGGACCGCCTCCAACAGCATGTTCTTCTTGTCAATCTTCTCCAAGCTATGTTACCAGCCTCCGCCAAGCATCAGTTTACCATCACACCAATCATCACTCTAAATCGTATCCCCTTCAGCATCAGATCGGAGAATCCATCTCGCGCACACTTAATTGCTTATGAATTTGGAGTGTGGATTTTAGGGTTTTCATCGAGAAGAGGGAGATGGGAAAGGAGACAGAATGGAGATAATTAGAAAACAAGCGGCCGATCTTTTTTGGGTTGGTGAGAAAGTAAAATTCAGCGGGGAAAAAATACAAGGCTTATTTAATACGGGTCAAAGGTATACCAAAAGGAAACAATCCGCGGCTGTCATGATCTACGGCCAGATTTTCAAGATTAGGAAGACGCGGATTGGTTAAGCTGTAGCAAATAAATTTAATACGGCTATGAGCCCTATCAAATTTGATACGGCTTAGATCCGTATCAAATCTCTGAATCCTACTGTGTTAAATTGGTTGTTTTGGTGTAGTGTCTTTATGACATTGTGCATGCTTGTGGCCAACCCCTATATGATAGTATGCATGTACAAGGCCAATCCCTTGATGATACCATGCATGTTTGAAGCCAACCCCGTCGTGGCATCGTGCATGTTTTGGGGTAGTTAGACAAACGTGAACGTGACGCGAAAACTTGACTTGTATGTGGCACGAAAACTTGACATGGGGTTGCATGAAAATGTGACAATCTTGGAAACACTTAAACATGAACATGACACGTACGAAAACATGGAACTTGGGGTTAGACACGTATGGGTTGTAAGTGTAATATGACACTAGACCAAACATGAAAGTGGCCAACTCGAGGTTGGGTTGAGTTTGTAGCATAAATCTACCCGGACCCGCCCGGCTTAACTAGTGGCTACAAACAATAGGATCCAATGTGAGAAGTTGGTCATGTCGCGCTTAAGACCCGAGGTTAGACTAGGTTGTGGTGTAAAACTACCCGGACCCGCCCGGCTTAACTAGTAACCACAACAAGGTATAATGTGAGAGGTTGAGAGTGCATTAATTAAATTAATGCCACATGATAAGGTTAAGTAAATTTGACTAATGACACTTAACCGATATGACACGAATGGGTAGGTTAAGTGGGACCGGGCTTGATTTCTTAATGACACTTAACCATACAAGATGATTAGGGGATGGGGTTAAGTAATTTACACTTAACTAATCTGACTTGGTAATTAGATGGGGTTAAGTAATTTAGACTTAACTAATCTAAACACGGTAATTAGATGGGGTTAAGTAACCTACACTTAACTAATCTAAACACGGTACTTCGATGGAGTTAAATTAAACACTTAACCGATCTAAACTTGGTAATTCAATGGGGTTAAGTAGCCAATACTTAACCAACTTAACAAGATAATTTAATGAGGTTAAGTAACTTATACTTAACCAATTATACATGATGATTTGATGAGGTTAAGTAACCTATACTTAACCAATCTAATATGCGGACCTGATTGGGTTAAGTCATAGGACCTTTTAAATATACTCAACCGTTATAATACGATTAGTGGATGGGGTTAAGTTAACCTATACTTAACCAATCCGACTCGATAATCCGATGAGGTTAAGATAATCTGTGCTTAACCAATCTAACACGATAACCTGATAGTGTTAAGATAAACAAGTACTTAACCAAATTGACTTGATGATTGAATAGGGTTAAGTCATGAGCTTCTTGGTATACTTAACCAACTTGTAGGGCTAGGTCTCGGACTTGAATACTTAGCCAATCTTGACATGATTCATAGGCGGGCTAAGCCATGAACTTGAATAACAACACTTAACCCAATAGGCAAAACCCTAGTAGAGGAACTAGGTAGAAAATCGTAGTTAATCAAGGGTAACGGGGAAATGAAGCTAAGTGGTAAACCTTAGTTTGGGAAACTAAGTAATAATTCTTAGTCAAGAGATTGGGACCAGTTCATATATAGATGTGTAACCTGATACGGTAGGTCATCGCTTAGTATACGAGGGGGAGCGAATTATCTGACTTAGATAAAGGCTCCAACGAACTGGGTGACGAAGCGGTAGCTTCGGGGGACGTGAGGGTACTCTTGGTATCCCTCTGTGAGGTGGCGAATGGTCCATGAAACCTGGCCTCACAGAGGTTAAGGTCTACGGTAGAAGAGCCAAGAGTATGCCTAGGTTGCTATGCAAGCAACCTAAAGACTGGGATGGATTAGCGTGGAGTCGTCGATTCTTGTTTTTGCCCTGGATAGCGCGTCGTCGACTACCTACCATCTTTAGTCAATCGCGTACGAACGGAAAGGCAGGGAACCCCCAACAGACCATGTTCTTGCTATCAAGTCATGGGTGAGGTTGGCCCATAGGAAAGTGGGGCTATAGTGGGGCCGGGATGTGGTTCTCATACATGATTTTTCTTGGATTGCCTTTCAGTAGTTGAGGGAGGGGTCACGTGGGACCATAGCCACGGGTACAAAAACAGACCTTGATATCTGCATCAGCAGACGACTTAAAGCTCCCGACCGAGTTCCGTATTTCTTGATTTGCCCTGGCACGGAACTCGGATGGCACATTGATGAACATGTGCGTCTAGACACAGAAAACGATTCACGATACATACGCGGGATAAAGGGCGCGGTTGACGGGTGGCATAATCCCTAGTGGCCCTAGGTGGCCTGAACCCAAACCAGACACGGAATTGTTCATTAGGTAGCACAATCCCTAGTGGTCCTAGGTGGCATAAATCCTAAGTGAACACGCGCTGAAAACATAACCAGGTCAAGGGCAACAGTCCAAAACAACTTCAAGGATACGATGGTACTACATGGGAAAGCCCGTACGGCCTACGGCAAATGACTGAACTTATGCATAGAAACATACGAGTGGGGAAAAACCTACATAAGTTATATATTAGGTTGACATGGACCATTACATGACATTGGGCAAGGGACATTCGTAGTTAACACATGACGCGGGTTGGGATACTAGTACAAGAGGTGCAGAGCAAATATACATGTTAGAACCATGAGAAATATACATGATAGATACTGTGGGATGTTATACAGGATAGATACCTTGGGATAGTATACTTGATAGAAACCTGACGATGTGATACCTTGATTTATCTTGACACCGTAGTTTATCATGATATCTTAGTTTACCTTGCTACAGTAGTTCAGCCTGTTACCCTGGTTTAGTTTATCTACCTTGTCGTCATCCTTATGTTTACTTTCAGTTTATGCATGTCATGTTACCTTTACCTGTTTTTATACTGGAAGTAGATAGGACTTACCAGTCTTTATGACTGACCCCGTTTTGTTTCGCCTCTTTGTCTTCCGTTTCCCCCCCAGGTTTCAGGGAGGAAACACTGTTATCTAGTTCGGACTTCTTCTGCCTGAAGATCATCACGCATGGCTTGGACTTTTCTTGGCTATGGCTACTTTACTGTTTTACTTGGGGAATAATTTATGAAATGGTTTTATGCTTCTTTACTATTGCAAGACAGGTTTTGATGTATTCTGATGTAAAAGGCTTTAGACCTTATTTTATAAGGTAATGAAATTTGTTTTACTTCCGCTGTTTTATATATGTTCTGTCTTATAATATTTCTGTGCATGTTTACCTCGATAATGCTTCACCAAACCTAGTGCATTCCCTTTGTGAGTGACCCTAGCGGAGGTGGGGTGTTACAGTTGTACTTGTAATATTTTATAATGATTTGTTTAAGCATGATTTGGTATCTTCATCAAAGGTGGGATGATCATGATTTTTAGGCTTGATCACAATAGTGACGTTGACTGTTGGGTGATTGTCTAACATGAACTAGTTCTCAATAGTTAGTACGTTTTCGGCATTCGAGTTTAGAATTTAGGCTCGATCGTTTGCGTATGTTTTTGGGGGTACACGTATGAGGAAATTAGTCCTCAGTTGTACTAGTAATATTTTATAGTGATGAGTTGGAGCATGATCTGATAACTTTGTAAACGGTGGGGCGATCATGAGTTTTGGGCTTAATACCGATAGTGACATTGACCGTTAAGCGAATGCCCAAAATGGACTAGTTCTCAATAGTCATTAGATTTTTGGCATTTGAGCCGAGATTTTGGACTTGGTCATTTGTATTTAATTTTTAGGGGTCTATGTATGGGGAAATTAATCCTCAAATGTACTAGTAATATTTTATGGTGACGGATTGTGGTGCGATCTAGTGACTTTGTAAACGGTGGGGCGATCATGAATTTTCAGCTTGATCCCAACAGTGATGTTGATCGTCAAGCAAATGTCTAGCATGGATTTGTTCTCAATATTCAATATATTTTCAACATTTAAGCTAAGACTTTTGGTTTGGTCATTTGCGTATGTTGACGACATGCGAGCTGAGAATTTGGGCTTGGTCGTGTGGTTATGTTTAGGACAATGATGAGTTTGGACCTTGGGAAAAATCGAGATAATGCTTTAGTATATGATTAGACCTAGTAGATATATTAGTGAGACATTAAGATGTCACTATAGTATTGTATTATGTTTAGCTAACTTGTTGGATGTAAGTGACACAAGTTAAGATATGGTTTTTGAGCATAATTGTTGTTTACTAGCTTATTGATATCATATATGTGTTTCATTCAATAGACGTATGTCTGACCCCTATATCATTTTATCTCTAGTTAGTTATACTCTGGTATGTTGACTGAGAGGACTGGTGGTGACTTAGGAGGTGTGATGGAGAGCTGGAGATGCTTATATAAAACTATCTACTTTTCTATTCAGTTATTCCCAAACATTTATTTTCATGATTTTATAGAGAAATGTTATAGATATGGAACTAAAATTCATTATGTAATGTTACATTTGTTTGAGATTATACTATTAATTTTATTATATGTAGTTTATTTCGCTATAAGATTCGAAAAATGTAGAATATTGCAGATGGCTCTAAGATATATTTTATGATTTAGTTAAAAACAATTCGTCAGTTAGGGGATTTGTGATTCCAGTTTCATTTTTATATATCAGAATCAGTAGGAATGTCGTATATGACAGATTGTTGCATGGGATGTATAACTCGATGGGAGATGTAGTAGTTCATGGTGATTTAGGGGTTTTCAGATATTAAAGTTGTAAATTGGGTTTTTGGAAATTGAAGGGATTAGGAGAGGGAGAAGTAAAAACTATTTATAAGAAGGAAACAAATAGTCATTGAGAGGGAAGACAAAAATACTAATATGGAGCCAAAATTAGATGTTGTTGTAACTTCAATCAAACAAAATATGGATGTTGTCTGGAAGCAATATCGATTATAAGAGGGATGTAACACCCCGCAAATTCTATAACTGTGAAATTAGCAAATTAAAGTATAATTAATCTGAAGTCAAAGAACTAAGGGAAACGGGATACGCCATTGCGTTCGTCTCGGAAAAATACGCGAAATAGAGTCCGAGTTTTCGAAAAACGGAGTCCGTATGAAGAAGATATGGCCTTCGGAAGTTTGAGAATCAAGTTTAAATTCAAACAGAATAAATCAGGTTTAAATTCGAAAATGGGGCCCAATGGGCCAGGGCGGAAAAACACCCGCCTGACCCACCAAGTCGACTGGGCTGTCGACCTGGTCTAACCAGGTCGACAGGCCTGTCGACAGGGCTGTCGACAGGGGTGTCGACCTGGTCCAGACCCAGGTCGAGCCCAGTCTAACCCGGCTGGCCTATTCTCTATGTGGTCGATTTTCTGTGGTCTGCTTTGTCACTAGGGCTAGGTTGCAAGTTTTAATTGGTCTCTCCTTAGAATGAATGGCTACGATCAATCCAAGCAACATCAATGGTCCTAATCAGTCCCTAACCTCTATATAAACAACCCTAGACTAAACCCTAATCTATTCATTCAAAAAATAAGAACATAGCCGCCATGTTGCTGAGGAACGACTAGGAGTAGCCACCAAATTGGAGAGACGATTAGGAGGAAGATTCTAAAGCTTAAAGCAGCCTAAACAAATCAATTCAACAAAGGAATTTGCGTCTTCAATCCTTAAATTAGAGAATTCATCACACCATTGTAAGTAGAGTATTACTTTGGTATGAATAAACAATTGTGTTGGTTTGTATGCTTGAATTGTGGCAATAAAGTAATTCATATTTGTGCGTTCTTATCAATTTGAAATATTATATACGTTTGGATATTTATGAATTATGTTATTCATTATAAAGAACTACATGCGGTAGTTCTATGCAAGTATACGTTTGGAATATTTCGCAAATTATGTAATCCATGTTGAAGCTACATGTATGTAGTTGATTTAAATTCATGCAAGTTTGGGGTTTGCTTCTATGCCACCATGATGTATATTTTTGTGCATAAATCATTTTGTAAGTAATTGGAACAAGTTTGGTTATTATCCATATGAAATTATGTTGAGAATTTGGCATTATGTATTAAGCCATGCTTTTGTACTAGAAAACCTATTTGCAAACTTATGAATATGGCTAGGCTATGATTGATATTTGGCAACCATGATTAGGTCTATCTTGTTTACAAGAATTATATGATGACATATGTGGTGCATGGCTAGGTTAGGTTCAAAAGGTCCCTTTTTGTAAGTTTACATGGCTAAAGTAAGAATCATGATTTCATGTTAGAAATATTTATGCCATGGTTATGTGAACAAATTTAACTATACTTATGCCATGCTTATATTTGATATTATGCCATGCTTATGTTTGACATTATGCCATGCTTATGCTAGAAATATTTATGCCATGCTTATGTTTGACATTATGCCTAAATAAAAATATAGGTTCATGTGACAATAATGATATCTCAATTACAAGTTCACATGCTTTGATTCATGTCACCTATGTTACCACTATGCAAGTACACCAGTTTCTATTTTGTATTTCCAACGTCGTATTGCAAGTTCATGCGCTCACATTCCCCTCTTTGTGTATGTAATTACGCTTTAAGCCTCCCCTTTTCGCATGGCTAATTTGGGCTTTAAAAGGCTAAGCC
This sequence comes from Allium sativum, assembly GCA_030737875.1. Taxonomy (NCBI): domain Eukaryota; kingdom Viridiplantae; phylum Streptophyta; class Magnoliopsida; order Asparagales; family Amaryllidaceae; genus Allium; species Allium sativum. The sequence goes on from CM060921.1 coordinate 181,858,753, forward strand.
CAAAATATATATAAACGGACGTGTTAAACGGGGGAAAATAACGTTGGGTTAAAATTACTAATGAATGAAAATATAAAATAGAAGGGCCCAAGTTCAAGTATGGGTTGGGCCCATGATTGGTGTAACCTTTACACCATTAACTTAATAATGGGCCGCAAATATTTACATATAAGAAATAAAGAGGAATGACAAAATATGTAAATGTAGAACATACGATGTGTTTAACCCGAGGTTGGATTGAGTTGTGATGTAAACCTGCCCGGAACCGCCCGGCTGTCCAGTAGTCACAACAATACCTATCCAATGTGGGAGGTTAAACATGGATCCCAGCAAGGACCCGAGGTTAGACTGAGTTGTGGCGTAAGACTGCCCGGAACCAACCGGCAACAGGCAGCCACAATAATACCTGTCTAATGTGAGAGGTCAGGGCCTTAATAAGACAATTAAGGCTGAGTCAGGATTGATAGGATTAAGTGAACTAAAGACTTAATCAAAATGGAACATGCTAAACAAAACGGACTGGTGGGGGTTAGGTTAGGAAACACTTAACCAACTTAGCATGTTGGCTAGAGATAGAAAACCTAGTAACGGGGGACCCTTTTCAGCAGTAACCCTAGAAGGTGTATCAGGATACCCTGAAACTAGGCAGGGTGGGGCACGATTACTGGGCTGATTGTAAGAGGTCAAAGCGATGACGGTGGTGTAGCAGTGTAGGTTCTAACGGAGTGCGGGCGTGCACACACTCCGGCGCAGAAAAATAAGGCACTGGACACCAGTAGCATACCTGTGCATTCTAAGGTTGTGTCGGGCCGCCACCATGGGACTTGATACACCCCATGGTGGGACCAGCATAGGTAACTACAACATCGGGGGCCGTAAGACACATGTAACTATGCGAGTAGGAGTCGATCATCGAAGAATGGATCACTTCACCCTGATTATGGGGTGCCAGTTGGGAACTAGTTTATATGGGTTCAGAGATTAGCATGGGGTACGATAGTATATTCGACCCTAGACAACTTAACCAAGTTTATAGTGTATGCCCACTTCTTGTTTATACTTATCATACCCAGTTCTTTATTCATAGACAAAATAGTACTAGACTTACTCAGGCTTTATGTCTGACTCTACTTTTCTTTCGTCTTCTTTCTTCCGTTCCCCCCCCCCGGTCCTCAGGGAGGGAACACAGCAGCTTGACCAACCTCAACATCCAGCTTGAAGAAGAGAAATGTATTGCTTGGACTTTCCTGTTTTGAACTATGGCTTTGGACAATCCACTATGGGGCTTTTGCAGTTTATCTAAGTTTTATTTATGCTTCTTTAAATAATGTACTCAAGACAGATTATGAAAGTGTTATGTTATGTTTTTGGAAATGATGTTGTTGTAACACGTATTTGACTTTATGAAATAAAGTTTGTTGTTCTTCCGCTGTTTACAAATATGTGTTCTTATATCTGTCTTGTATATCTGTGACTTGTACTTATAAACCTCCACCAAAATTAGGGCATTCCCTTTGAGAGTGACCCTAATGGAGGTGGGGTGTTTCACTTGGTATCAGAGCATAGGTTTACCAAATAAGATAAAAAGTTTTGAAAAATTGTTTTCAAAAAGGAAATTTAAAGAAGCATTTTTAAAAAGAAAAATATTATTTTATTTTAAAAAGGCAAAGTCCACTCCCCAAAGCCATAGGTACTATCTCTTATCCTTCGTTTTGAATCTATCCTTTTTGTTTCAGCATGTCCGAAGATCTTAACTTGCCGGAAGGGGTGCCAATACCTGGTTGGTTTAGACGATTCTTAGAAGCAAGGGCCACTCAGCCAGGTCCTACCATTCCTCCTCCCCCAGCGGAAGGAAATCATCCAGCTGCAGCGGCACCTTTTCCTCCACCTCCTCCTCGGGGTAACACTTTTGCTAAGATATGTAAAGATTTTAATGCTATGGGAGGAAGGGATTTCCATGGAACTGAGTCCTTCGTGGAAGCTAGAAATTGGCTGAAAGAAACTGAGGACCTATTCATCATCTTTGAGGTAGAGTATAGACAAAAAGTACAATTGGTAGTATGGCTATTGAAGGGCGAGGCTTCCTACTGGTGGGAAGTCACTAATGCTGAAAGACCAGTAGAGACATGGGAGGACTTTAGGGCAAGGTTTGAGACTAAGTTTCTCTCACATGCGGAAAGAAGTTTGCAGTTGGAAAAATTCTTATTTCTTAAACAAGGGGACAAGACAGTCAGAGAGTATGTGAATCAGTTCGATGAGCTGGCTAGGTTTGGGCTTGACCTAGTCAACACCCCGCACAAGAAGGCTCTCCGTTTCGTCAAAGGGTTGAATGAGCCATTACACAGTTTGGCCATGACCCATATACCCATGGGAGCCACGTATGAAAGATTGGTGCAAATGGCATTGCTGAATGAAGAGGATAAGGGCAAGAAGGAGACAAAGGCAGAAAGCTCTCAAGGGAAGAAAGAGGGTTTGCAGCCTAAGAAGACAGACTTTAAAAAAGGCGGGGAAGGCAACAAAGAGAAGAGGACGTGTAATTTCTGTGGCAAAGTGGGGCACTTAGTAAAGGACTGCTGGAAAAAGAAGGCCAAGGAGAATGGTGGGTGCTTTTCTTGCGGTGAGACGGGCCATAGGGCTAAGGACTGCCCAAAGAAACGGGGACAGGGGCAGGGCGCTGGATCCACCCCAAGGGCACAGATTCATGTGCTGGAAGCGCCACCTTTGCAACAGCGAGGTACAAACACTTCTGTAGAAAGTGTAGTTTATCTTTACGATCACCCCGTTCGCACTTTATTTGATTCTGGCGCATCACACTCCTTTATCTCGTCTGCTTTAGTAGAATCTCTGCACCTAAAAACTAGTATGGTAGAGGACCCCTTAATTGTTTCAAACCCAATTGGGGGCCCAGCTCATTTGTCTATGATCTGTTTGGGATTGAAAATTTCTATTCTAAGTGTTGAATTTCAATGTAGTGCCTTTGTTTTGGGCTTTTCGGGGTATGGTTTGATTTTGGGTATGGATTGGCTATCCAGTAAATGGGGCCATCCTTGATTGTGAGAAAAGGGTTGTTAGGCTCCTAACCCAACTCGGTAATACTTTGGAAATTTCTTGTAATCCCTCGTATGCGGTTATGCTTAGTTATCTTGAATCGCTAGATGCCTCTGTTGAAAACTTGAAATCAGTTAGAGTGGTCCGGGAATATCCGGATGTCTTCGAAGAGGTGAAGGGCTTGCCTCCGAAGCGGGAAATAGACTTCCGCATATATCTTGTAGATAATGCAAAGCCCGTTGCGTTGCCCGTTAGACATATGGCTCCACGAGAAAGGAAAGAGCTCAGTAAACAGATTAAAGAGCTTCTAGAAAAGGGGTTCATTAGGAGGAGCATTTCAGAATAGGGCGCTCCATTAGTGTTCGCCACTAAGGCTGAAGGTTCATTTCGCTGATGCATGAGTTGTAAAGAATCACCTTAGTAAGTACATTTGGCAACATAGTTGACATTTGTTTATTTTCAAGAGATAATTCATCTATGTGGAATACCTTCTAGTAAGTGAACAAGATCCAAGATTCACTAATGAATTTTGGAGAGCTTGCATGGAACCATGAGTACGCAGTTAGGCTTGAGCCAAGTATACTAGAAGGAGAATAAGTGAAAGAGGAACGAGAAATAGGTTCCAACTCATATTTTGGAAACAATAATTAAGAAGCTACGAAATTGTGAAGTTAAAGACGGACAAAGCATAATGGAGTTAAGCTCAAGAAATGCGGCTTAGAAGATTGAAGACTAGATTCGTGCATCGTATCTCTTCTTAAGAGTATATCCTTGATCCCTCTCTTCCTGTAAAGCTCACTTGCATGCTATCTTTTGTGTATATCCTCTCGGTCCTATTCTTAATCCAATTTCTATTGCAAACCCCATAGGGAGTATGACTCATCTGTTAGTAACACATGTTGGGGCTCGAGGGTGTTCGTTGATTTTACTAAAGTTTTTGGGCTTTATAGGATACGGGTTGGTTTTAGGAAGGGACTCCCTTGTGACCTAAGAGGAGTCCATCATGCTTAGTTTCCTAGAATCATATATGGTGGTTGGGTTGAGTAATTCTTTGGGTGTCAGTCTGATGTTGATTTCGGTCTTCGGGGCTGATGCTTAGAGAGTTCTTCTCCTAATCAATATATATGTGGCATAGATTTCCAGTTTCGACATTGCCTAATGGGCACAAAGTTTTTACTTGCTTCTATCATTCGACTATACCTTTAGGTAGGACCATTCCCTATCATTGAGAAAATTTGGAAAATGGCCTATAGATTAGAGCTACCCGAGAAGTTGGCTGGAGTCCACAACGTTTTTCACGTTTCACATCTCCGAAAATGTCTACATGAGTCTGCTGAAGTGGTAGAGCCAAATATACTCGAAGAGGCCGAAGTGGAACGCGAAGCAACCATAAGAAAGGTTCCAACCCGCATCTTAGGAACGGAAGTGAAGAAGCTACGCAACCGTAAAGTCAAGCTCGTCAAAGTTCAATGGAGCGACGCCGAGGGAGACGCGACTTGGGAAACTGAAGCTAGAATACGTACTGCCTACCCTTTTCTGTTCGAGGGTACATCCTTGATCTTTCTTTTTCCTTAAGTTGCGCTTTTATCTACCTTTTTAGGTATATTTCCTCGACCGTATCTTTTAGGTAGAAACCCTTTGGATGGAAACATGTAGTTGAAACATGTTATGGATGATGGTTGCAAGTGGTTGCAAGTGATTGCTAGTGGTTGCTCGTGGTTGCATATACACACACAATCTAGGTTTTAGATCGGCTCAGTCACTTCATATTGCATATGCATATATGTTTGCATTCGTATGTGGTTGAACATTAATGTGTTGTCATGTGGATGTTGCATTTGTATTGAATGATTGTGCACTCATGTAGAATCAAGAATAGGAAAATTTGCATACATAATGGATTCATGGCACTTACATAATTCGCATTAAGGAGGTCAACTGAATCAGTAGACCGCCTGATTTTGCATTAGATAAGTACATGTACACACACACACTTCGCATATGATCATGAAGCATTAGAAGTCTTTTAAGGACAATGGATGCTCGTGTTTGATGGATGAGTAGATGGATGATTGGATGTTAGGATATACATTCCTCCTAACTTGAAGATTTCGGGGACGAAATCCTTTTAAGTGGGGGAGAATGTAACACCCCGCAAATTCTATAACTGTGAAATTAACAAATTAAAGTATAATTAATCAGAAATCAAAGAACTAAGGGAAACGGGATACGCCATTGCATTCGTCTCGGAAAAATACGCGAAATAGAGTCCGAGTTTTCGAAAAACGGAGTCCGTATGAAGAAGATATGGCCTTCGGAAGTTTGAGAATCAAGTTTAAATTCAAACAGAATAAATCAGGTTTAAATTCGAAAATGGGGCCCAATGGGCCAGGGCGGAAAAACACCCGCCTGACCCACCAAGTCGACTGGGCTGTCGACCTGGTCTAACCAGGTCGACAGGCCTGTCGACAGGGCTGTCGGCAGGGGTGTCGACCTGGTCCAGACCCAGGTCAAGCCCAGTCTAACCCGGCTGGCCTATTCTCTATGTGGTCGATTTTCTGTGGTCTGCTTTGTCACTAGGGCTAGGTGGCAAGTTTTAATTGGTCTCTCCTTAGAATGAATGGCTACGATCAATCCAAGCAACATCAATGGTCCTAATCAGTCCCTAACCTCTATATAAACAACCCTAGACTAAACCCTAATCTATTCATTCAAAAATAAGAACATAGCCGCCATGTTGCTGAGGAACGACTAGGAGTAGCCACCAAATTGGAGAGACGATTAGGAGGAAGATTCTAAAGCTTAAAGCAACCTAAACAAATCAATTCAACAAAGGAATTTGCGTCTTCAATCCCTAAATTAGAGAATTCATCACACCATTGTAAGTAGAGTATTACTTTGGTATGAATAAACAATTGTGTTGGTTTGTATGCTTGAATTGTGGCAATAAAGTAATTCATATTTGTGCGTTCTTATCAATTTGAAATATTATATACGTTTGGATATTTATGAATTATGTTATTCATTATAAAGAACTACATGCGGTAGTTCTATGCAAGTATACGTTTGGAATATTTCGCAAATTATGTAATCCATGTTGAAGCTACATGTATGTAGTTGATTTAAATTCATGCAAGTTTGGGGTTTGCTTCTATGCCACCATGATGTATATTTTTGTGCATAAATCATTTTGTAAGTAATTGGAACAAGTTTGGTTATTATCCATATGAAATTATGTTGAGAATTTGGCATTATGTATTAAGCCATGCTTTTGTACTAGAAAACCTATTTGCAAACTTATGAATATGGCTAGGCTATGATTGATATTTGGCAACCATGATTAGGTCTATCTTGTTTACAAGAATTATATGATGACATATGTGGTACATGGCTAGGTTAGGTTCAAAAGGTCCCTTTTTGTAAGTTTACATGGCTAAAGTAAGAATCATGATTTCATGTTAGAAATATTTATGCCATGGTTATGTGAACAAATTTAACTATACTTATGTCATGCTTATGTTTGATATTATGTCATGCTTATGTTTGACATTATGCCATGCTTATACTAGAAATATTTATGCCATGCTTATGTTTGACATTATGCCTAAATAAAAATATAGGTTCATGTGACAATAATGATATCTCAATTACAAGTTCACATGCTTTGATTCATGTCACCTATGTTACCACTATGCAAATACACCAGTTTCTATTTTGTATTTCCAACGTCGTATTGCAAGTTCATGCGCTCACATTCCCCTCTTTGTGTATGTAATTACGCTTTAAGCCTCCCCTTTTCGCATGGCTAATTTGGGCTTTAAAAGGCTAAGCCCAAAATATATATAAACGGACGTGTTAAACGGGGGAAAATAACGTTGGGTTAAAATTACTAATGAATGAAAATATAAAATAGAAGGGCCCAAGTTCAAGTATGGGTTGGGCCCATGATTGGTGTAACCTTTACACCATTAACTTAATAATGGGCCGCAAATATTTACATATAAGAAATAAAGAGGAATGACAAAATATGTAAATGTAGAACATACGATGTGTTTAACCCGAGGTTGGATTGAGTTGTGATGTAAACCTGCCCGGAACCGCCCGGCTGTCCAGTAGTCACAACAATACCTATCCAATGTGGGAGGTTAAACATGGAGCCCAGCAAGGACCCGAGGTTAGACTGAGTTGTGGCGTAAGACTGCCCGGAACCAACCGGCAACAGGCAGCCACAACAATACCTGTCTAATGTGAGAGGTCAGGGCCTTAATAAGACAATTAAGGCTGATTCAGGATTGATAGGATTAAGTGAACTAAAGACTTAATCAAAATGGAACATGCTAAACAAAACGGACTGGTGGGGGTTAGGTTAGGAAACACTTAACCAACTTAGCATGTTGGCTAGAGATAGAAAACCTAGTAACGGGGGACCCTTTTCAGCAGTAACCCTAGAAGGTGTATCAGGATACCCTGAAACTAGGCAGGGTGGGGCACGATTACTGGGCTGATTGTAAGAGGTCAAAGCGACGGCGGTGGTGTAGCAGTGTAGGTTCTAACGGAGTGCGGGCGTGCACACACTCCGGCGCAGAAAAATAAGGCACTGGACACCAGTAGCATACCTGTGCATTCTAAGGTTGTGTCGGGCCGCCACCATGGGACTTGATACACCCCATGGTGGGACCAGCATAGGTAACTACAACATCGGGGGCCGTAAGACACATGTAACTATGCGAGTAGGAGCCGATCATCGAAGAATGGATCACTTCACCCTGATTATGGGGTGCCAGTTGGGAACTAGTTTATATGGGTTCAGAGATTAGCATGGGGTACGATAGTATATTCGACCCTAGACAACTTAACCAAGTTTATAGTGTATGCCCACTTCTTGTTTATACTTATCATACCCAGTTCTTTATTCATAGACAAAATAGTACTAGACTTACTCAGGCTTTATGTCTGACTCTACTTTTCTTTCGTCTTCTTTCTTCCGTTCCCCCCCCCCCAGGTCCTCAGGGAGGGAACACAGCAGCTTGACCAACCTCAACATCCAGCTTGAAGAAGAGAAATGTATTGCTTGGACTTTCCTGTTTTGAACTATGGCTTTGGACAATCCACTATGGGGCTTTTGCAGTTTATCTATGTTTTATTTATGCTTCTTTAAATAATGTACTCAAGACAGATTATGAAAGTGTTATGTTATGTTTTTGGAAAGGATGTTGTTGTAACACGTATTTGACTTTATGAAATAAAGTTTGTTGTTCTTCCGCTGTTTACAAATATGTGTTCTTATATCTATTTTGTATATCTGTGACTTGTACTTATAAACCTCCACCAAAATTAGGGCATTCCCTTTGAGAGTGACCCTAACGGAGGTGGGGTGTTTCAAGGGAACCAAGACGTTTATCGCATTGGAAGGGAAAACCAAAATGTTGATATAGAAGGAAAGCTATTTTTTTATAATTACAATCATATAACAAATAAATATTTTCTGAAAATAAAATATAGTTTGAACCTTAAAATGGTGAATTTTCTGTATGACGCTAAATCATTGTTCGAATAACAAAAATGAAAATAAAGTTGTAATGGACTTTGTCAAAAAACAAATATTTTTTATAGGATAACATAAAATTTAGCATGTGTTGTCTAATCACCTATTTGATGCTTTTTTGGCATAGGGTAAATTTGAGTCATCCATTTAAAATACCCATAATCCATTTTTTAGCCTCCCCTTTCATCATTTTAGTCAAAATTTGCAGCTCTTTTTGTGGGTCTTAAACCATTTTATTCCCTAAAGACTAAATAAATGTTATTTAATCAAATCTATCGGAATCTCATATCCATCAATATATTTATAACTATTATAGATATGTACAATAATAATTATTGCTCAAAGTATGTATTAATATTTCATAATAAATTATAAACTAATTATATCATTTGGTCTTAAGAGAATTCATCATTTCAGTTATGTAACTCAAGGATGTAAATTCAGCCACAATTAACATCGAACTATCAGTGTTAACATTCACATGTCATTTAGCAAATATGCGTCATTATGGTTAAATTTATCACATGCTTAGTTTTGGTAAAATCTAATTTTAGTTTAATAAGCATTATTAGACTATGACATTTACTGGCACCAATTTTATTCTTCAAAACTATATCATTTTAGACTTATTGATTTTGGTAAAGATAAATATTCCCCATATTCAACTCTACCGTTTAAACACAAAATAATTGGTATAGTAATAATAATTATCATTAACTAAAATGCTACGGTCTAAGACTTCAACTTTGAGTTGACTTGAATTGTCCGTGATACTAACCACATATAATCGGAAAGACGATCCTCTCTTGGATAATGCTTCACTTTCAATACTTTCATTAGACCCAACTATATTCACATGATGGAAGCCATGCCATGATTTGGTTATGATCAAAATAGAGCTTTCATGTCAAAGCTTCACAATATTTTTCAAATCCAAAGAGCTGTGTAAATCAGTCACATCGATATTTTTAATTTGACCTCATTTATATTGACTAACATAAAAATATCAAATGAGTCATCTCATTGTTATCTAATAATTACCAGTATGTAAACCTTAGGTGCTCCAATAGTCATGAGTAATATATTGTCCAACACTTGAATAACATTATGTATTCTAGTCTTAACGAGTACATCGATATCCAATCTTGATGCATCTCGGTTAGGAATATTATAAAATTGTATATTTATATTCATCGTGATCACTACTAGAACTACAGTGTATTCCAACGCCCTATTCCAATGCCCACCAACGGCCTCCAGTGACTCGTTGTTTTTTAAACAAGCCGTCCGTAGCTGTTGGGAACCGTTGGAATACAGGCCGCTTGCGACCGTTGGAAATTTCTTGGATAATTTACAAAAACTGCGTGCTTCAGCTCATTATCTTCCCCAACCCAAATTTTAACCCCAAATCCTCATTTCTCTTCCTCCTCCAACGTTGTCACCACTCCAACAACTTACCCAATAACCTCTGACGCCACCTACGACGTGCTACAGCCCCTCTCCACCCTCCACGCTTGCTAAATCATCTGATTTCCCTAAACTTGTTTTTTAGGTTTATTCGATTTAGGGGCTAATTTAGATTATGATTGATTCCTAATTGTTAGTGTATGTTTTACATCATATTGCCTTCTAATTGCCATTATTATCATCATAATGATCAAATTACTACCAATTGCAAAAATTTCTAATTTAGTATATTGCGTATGTTTAGGGTGATTTGGTTAGTACGGAGCGTAGGTGTGTGATAGAGTTTGCAAATAGTATAATTTATGCAAACACGAAATATATATTAGTAATATTTTTTCATTGTATAGGACGAAGTAGATCCGCATGAGGTTGACATCAGCCTAGTTCAACGACAATGGAACTGGAAGATCGCTAAGAACTACAAGGAGAAAATGTCAGAGATAAAAAAAAATTGGAGAAGAAATCAAGGTGGATGAACGCAGTTGTATGGGAAAAATGGGTTGACTGGTGGAATACTGATGAATTCAAGGTAAATCTACGACGAATCTCATTAATTTTTGGGCGATTATTAAATAATTATTCAATGTAAATTTGCAGGCGGAGTCAGCAAGGAACTCAACATGAATCTAGTAACTCATCGTGGAGGATCTAAGTCTTTCCAATATCACCGCGAAGACTTAATAAATTTATCAGTTATTACATTTGTATATTTATTAGTTCAATAATTAGCTATGTGGAATTGAATTGTCTAAATTATCAATTGTAGGAATGAACTCGTGGACATTCCATGTCCTACATGAATGTATATGCTCACACTCACGCATCAAGGCAAGTAGACGAGGCTGGTAACATCACGTATCGGTGGGGTGATCAAGATAGGGCGACAAATGCATATGTATGCGTATTTTAAATTCTACTACTCACATCGATAAATTTATAATTATAAACTACTCACATCGGTAAGTTTATTAATTATAATCTATGTAAAATAAAAATAACATTCTACTATTTTTCAATTGTAATTGTTTTTGCATTATAAGCAAGTATTCAGGAGGCACGAGCTCATGCGCTTAAGGAGTCTGGTCATGATGAGTTGACACCAGAGGAGGAAGATAACATATTTGACGTTGTTATGGATCTGACGCAGTGGAGTAGAAGTGATGGCTTCCAGAACCTAACGGTAATTAACCTTTTGCATATATATACAATAAATCAGCATGTAGACATATAGTGTTATAATATTTATATGCTAACATAACCCCATTGATATTCATTTAATTTGAAGGCTCGAGCAGCTCAAAAAGCCGAAGACAAAGCTGGAATAAAGGAGCTTAGAACAATGATTGAACAGCTATAGGAGTAGAATCGTCTTCAAGCTATACAGATGGAGCAGCTGAATCAAAAGCTTGCGGAGTATGTGCAAAATCATGATTCTTTTCCTTCGTCGTTTGGTGCTTTCGAAAACGACGAAGATGCTTGAGGTATGTTTTTTTTGTTTTTGTGATTGCACGATGTATATATTGACTTGGAGATGGTGAGGACTGTGTTTTGATGTTGTATATGTTGGTATGGAGTGGATGATATTTTGGATATATTTTAATGGTATGTACTTGGTTTGTTGACACATGTGACGTTGATGAGTTGGTTTTTGACGTTTGTATGGTTTATTTTGTATATATTGATGTTTATTTGATTTATATTGGTTGTTTATATTACTATTGATATATACATGTTATATATGTGTGGAATAGATTGAAAATGGAATAGCTGGAAGGTAATAGGCTTGCTGTTATTAAAAAAAATCGCACAAATTTCCAATGGCTTGAAACGGTTACCAGCGGCTTGTTGGTCATTTGTTTCAAACTGTTTCCAATGGCATGCAACTGTTAAAGGCCGTTAGAATAGCTGTTGGAAATGCCCCGTTGGTAATCTTTATAATTCGTTGATTATATTGCAGCGGCTTCGATCGGCCGCCAATGGCTTTTAGCTGTTGGAATAGCCGTATTATCTTGTAGTGGATAAATTACCATGGGTTACAATACTTTGTAACTATTATAGCAAAATGTATCATTAATGAACTTTCTATTAAAAATACTTTTAATTAAAATGATTAATTAATATAACATGTTATATCATGTATATTACAGAAACAAGATATTTTTATTTTGAACAAGCTTGGCCAACGAGTTAAGTTTGTGTAACAAATTACATAGTTGCTCATAGAATATGCCCCTAACTCTATCAATTGAAAGTCAAGTGGTACTATAAACCAACTTGTAAGGGATGTGCTAGACCCGTGGGATAGCGAGTAAGGTTTCCTAGGATGGACGAGGGCGGGTCGTGATGAAGCTGGATTGTGATGAAGCTGGACCAAGAATGGGTCACGCTTGAGTCGTTTTTATTTGATGAGTCAGTTGCTAAAGCCATCTTGTGTTGCGCCTATAAATACTAGACTTGGAGCGTAGATGAATGTGAGGTCTGGTTAGGGGTCATATCGGGTTTATGTCGAAAGTACTAACTACTAAGTTGTAGGTCATATCAAGTTTATGTCGAAAGTACCGACTGCTAAGTTGTAGGTCATATCAGGTTTATGCCAAAAGTACCGACTGCTAAGTTGTAGGCTAGTCTAGAATGTGTTGGACCATGCCTAATTATCCCGCTAATCGTACATATGAGAAATTTGATTATTTGAGCAACAAGCGCAACAAGCTATAAACTTGAAAACAATCAAATATTTAAAACTAAAAATGAAAAGTTCTGAAATATACATAACCACCGTATGTAACAAACTGAAGCTCTACTACGATCAAATGTTGTATGAACACGACTAAATATAATGTTTGATTAGAACTAAAAATAGCACGGTTATGAATTACAATTGAACATAAAGTTGAAAACACATGTTTTATATTTCACAACATGCAATTCCTTTTAAATTGTTCGTTGTTCGCTCATTCTGTTTCGACCTCTCTTAATAGGGGATTGACTAGGGCTGTTATGGTAATGGTTACCGTTACCATTATACAAATACCGTTACCGTACCGTTTTGTTCGGTAAAACAAAAATGCATACCGTTACCGTTACCGATACGTCGGTAACCGTTTTATCGGTATACCGATATGTCGGTAACCGTTTTGTCGGTAACGGTAAATTACCGTTTTTAAAGGATAAAGTTCAACCTGCAGCTATTACATTTTTATCTAACATACATGCTAATATAATATAGTTTCAGCAGTTTTAGCTCTCACTGACAGATAAACAAAGTCATAAACATATACATTTTTAGTTAATATCATCAACATAAATTTTAAAATCATCGGCATAAATACTAATAAAACCTTCAATTTAAATCTAAAGAGTCACAGCAGCAACAACTCATCAATCATTACAGTCTTATAAGAGTTTCATCACAGCAGAGCATAAATATTACAGTGCACGAATATTAGCATGAATATTACAGTGCATAAATATTAGATAGCAACAACTCATTACATTCAGACTGTTCTATTGCATAAATATTAGTCTTATGACCACCAATTCTCATTTGCTTACTGTTTTGTTTCAGCTTGGAAGGACATACATCAATCAAGTGAAGTTGAGGAAGACGGTCGATCGGAAGGTGTAGCTTTCTCGTTCACGCCTGGAAAGACAAATATGTGAACATAGGAGAATTCAATATGAAGCAGAACAGTACACTAAGCAGAACATGAATACTTAAAAACATATAAAATGCTCTCTGTTAACACCACAAATATTAATTTGTTGCAATTCATGTATATTGTGGAATCCCAAGTTTTCTTTTTTCAACAATCAGCATCTTTATAGACCATCAGGTCCATCACTTATTAAGCTTATGGGTACTCACTCTACAGGAATTCCCCCCACATGTTATATATTTTTAATTTAAATATCATATAGCAAACATATATACAAAAAGATTGATAAAACTCCTAAAAGTTTCACTCTACAGAAAAAAAAAAGGGCACTATGTGGCAATGTGATGTTTGTGAAGATTAACAGTCCATTGCAGTTGCTTTTATACAGTGGAAGTTTGTGAAGACTTACCATATATGCCACTAATATTCATATTTGAATCATGTATAATCCTTTGCATAAAAAAATGTAAACTAAAACAAACTTATATGGCAATGTGATGTTTGTGAAGACTTACCATATATGCTACTAATATTCATATTTGAATCATGTATAAGCCTTTGCATAAAAAAATGTAAACAAAAGCAAACTTAATAATTGCTTACTTGATTCAAATTCTTCAAGTTCCTTGTAGAAAGAGACATCATCTTCGCTCGGCTCCTTATAGAAATTGAATTCATCCCCCCTAAGCCAATCATTTGTACAAACCAATGCCTCAACCATTTTTGGAGTCAATGAAGCTCTAAACGGATCGACGATTCTCCTTCCCAAACTAAAAGCATTCTCACTTGCCACCGTTGAAATTGGAATTGAAAATAAATCTTTAGCAACTAACGAAAGAGTTGGATACCATGTTTGATTCACCTTCCACCAATTCAAAAGATCAAAAGATTCACCATCAAGTTTCTCACACGGATCCGAAAAGTATTTGTCCACTTCATTGTTAATTTCTCTAACTTCCAATTGTTCTCTCTTTCTCTTGAGTCTCATCTCAACTTGAGAAAGTCCACTTGATTGAGAATTAACATTTACATTGTCCCTAGAGGTAGTTTCTTTTGTGGTAGATAATCGTGCTTGCTCGTTAACCCCTTTATATTCATTATATAACTTTAAAACACATTCTTTTATTTCATGGACAATGTTTTTAATCGAATAGCTATCTTTTCCCATATCTTCGAATGAAATTTGTAGCAACTCAAGTTTATATTTTGGATTGAGAACATGAGCTACATATATCATCTTGTTTACGCTTTCGAATTTTCCCCAATATTTATCCCACTTGGCTTTCATAGATTTTCCAACATTTTGCAAAATCGAATTGCCATCGTCATTGATTTTCATTTCAATATCAATAAGTAAGTCTGACACAACCACAAACATTAAAGGAGACGTGCAAGATTTAGTTGCACTTAGTGATAAAGTGGCATGATAAATTTTTTCTAAAAAATGAACAAACGCCTTAGACTTCTCCCAATCATCATCATTTGGTGGTCCAACTCTTTTTAATCCATCTTTATCTTTTTCATTAAAATAACTTACAAAAGGAGCACATTCGTCGGCCATTCTATCAAACACCTTTTTATATTTTCCGGAACATTCAAGCATTTTATAAGTTGAATTCCATCTAGTTGGAACGTCCATAGGTATGTTTGACATTTGATCCATTTTGAACATGATAGCATATACCCTAAACTTGTCTAATCTTGAGGGAGATGAATGAATAAACATGACGCAATTCCTTATGCATTCAATTGAGCTATATAGATCTTTCAAACCATCCTTAACAATCAAGTTAATTATGTGACATGCACACCTCATATGTAAGTATTCACCGTTAAATAATAAAGTATTCATATCACGTAATCTCCTTTTCATGTATTCAATAGCTCCATCATTCGCGGATGCATTATCAACCGTAATACTAAAGATTTTTTCAATCCCCCAACTTCTCAAGCACATCTCCAAACACCTTCCTATATCATCACCTTTATGGCTCGTTATTTTTGTAAAATTAATTATTCTTTTATGCAACTTCCATTCACTATCCATGAAATGAGCGGTGACAACCATATAATTTATGTTTTGAATGGATGTCCAAGTGTCTGTAGTGATGCACACTCTTTTTTCCCCTATCACGCTCATTATTATGCCCTTTTCTAAAGTAAACATTTCCCATACTAAACCCGCAATTTTTTGTCTAGTAGGTATGAAAAAACGAGGACACAACTCCTTTAATAATTCTTTGAACCCCTTACCCTCGACCACTCTAAAAGGCATTTCATCCATTATAATATACCTAATTAATTTCTCCTCACATTTTTTCTGATTAAAAGTATGTGGCACTAAAGTCCCCCCCGCACCGTGATCTAATGAAAGAGTAGGCTGACCTTTTGCACAAGTATTTCTTCCGTAAGCGGGACATTTTTGGCATTGTTTTGACAAATGATTACCAAGTCCGGTTGTTCCATACGCTTTGCTGTCCGCTTTCACTTCTTTTTTGCATGTTCTACAAACGCCAACATAGTACTCTTTACCTTTTGCATCTTTTCTTAACTCTTTGTCAGCATAATCCCATACCCAAGAAGTTTTTTTCTTACCTAAGTTAAATAAAATATAAATAATGACACATGTGCTTAAATGATAAATTTATTATTGTTCATGAAGCAATAATATGATAAATTATTATTTGAAAAAAAAATCACCTGCTGCAAAAACGATAGTGCTAGATGCATTAGTTTGATTTGTAGGTATAGATCTCGATGCATGTTCATCTACACCCTCAACATTGTCGCCTACTAGACTTGACTGCGTTGATGTCATCTCTTTTTTCAAATTTAGCTATAACAAAAGTAATCACCCAACCTGAGATTGATCAAATTAGGTATTGAGTATTTGAGAACGTGCACTGGACGTGTGTATAAAGAATACCTCATGAACAAAGCAAATAAGTAAACTGGAATGATCAAATATTTACCCATAATTTATATGTATTTAAACTAGAATGAGCAAAGCAAATATTTAAACTGGAATGAGTAAAGCAAATTTCACACAAACTAACTTAAAATTATGCAAAAATAGAAATAAAGGGTACATTTGACTTGCAACTTCATGCCACTTATCTATATAAAAGTGATGGCACTTTCAGAACTTCATTGTCAGACCAAAATATTGTTACTTCATTCCAACTATTGATAAAAATAAATAACGTTTCTCACAAACAAACATGAAATGCAAACAAATCTAGTCATACAATTTAATGATAGCAAAATCTAGTAAATTATTTACATTATAAATGATTATATATACACTATTTCACTAATTTCTCAGTGCTGCCACACTAAAAGGGAAAATATAGAGTCAATCAGCACACTGGTCACCTAAATATGTTTGTAAAAGCTTGAGTTTGAGATGAAAATATTCATCGTGGATCAGAAAAAAATAAATAACAAGTAACGGCCTTATATAATTATAGTCTTTCATTAAAATACCAAATTTTTATAATAACCTTATTATTGCCAAGCACCTTGTTCAAAATGTAAGGCAAGGTTACATGTAACAAAACATATACTACCTGCTTCTGTTCAAATGAAATTTGCACATCATTAAAGACTTAAAGTTAATGCCCCTTTTTGCAATTACATGTATGCAGTTAATGCCCCTTAATTAGTTACATGCATATAGTTAATGTACATCCCTTTTTCCAATTACAGGCAAGGTTACATGTAACGTAAGGCAAGGTTACCTTGTTCAAAATGTACGCCCCTTTTTCCAATTACATGCATATAGTTAATGCCAGAAGATGATGTTATGTACATCATTAAATACTTAAAGTTAACCATACGTTCATAATTAGACTTATTCAAAATATAAACAATATCTTTTACTAAAATATTCAAATTGGTGAAGAAAGAAACCGCAGTTTGTCAAGAAACAGTTGTTTAACGGTTTCCAAAAATAACTTGTTTAAACCGCAGTTAGTTAAGAAAGTAAGAAACAGCTATGACCGAAATGTATGGGGAAAACCCACAAATAACGTTTGTCATGAAGGATCACTGTGCTAAAACAGTTAAAATACGACTAATACTATCCTGTATATCCACTAATTTCAAATTCATGCATAAAAATAGATCACCGAAAGAAGGTTTGATGATACGACTAAAACCTACATAAACCGTGAACAAGTACAAAAGGAATTAAACAATTTTGCTATATTAGAAAAGAAAAAAAATACCGCAGCTCTGTTCAAGCTTGAGATCTAGAGATCTGGACCCAGTTAATCAGTTGCGCTTGTTGTCTCGAGTCCCAAAAAGAAAGGGAAACGAGAAGGAGAAGGAGAAGATTCGAGATCTACCGTGAGGAAAGTATTTTGGAAGAAGTAAAAGGGAAAAGTAAAAACGACGGCACTGTTACTCTGCGTGTTTTCTTTGGTACAAATTAATAACCCTAATGAACTAACACGGTAAGATAGAAATCCAACGTCCAAAAATTGTAAACTCATAAACTGTGTACTATATCGGTAATTTACCGATACTGACGGTATAGAAAAAAATTTACCGAACATTTATCGTGTAAATCGGTAAAATTACCGTTACCGTACCGATTTAAATTGGTATACCGTTTTTTCTTGTAATCGATAACCGATTTGTCGGTAACGGTACGGTAATGGTAAATTTACCGTTACCATAACAGCCCTAGGATTGACTAACTAAACTTGTATAGTTGTTTCAACCATGAAGTTGGAAGTGAAAAAAACAATGACAATCTGATGTAGTAGATGCAGAACGTGGTCCTTTTTAAAAAAAGTTAGCAATCGCAGAATGATAATTTTGAATTCGATTTTTTTATTTATTTGGCCTCCTTTTATAAACCTATAACACGTTTAGCCTAGTCTGAAAACTTATTACGGCCGTAGCCTGGTTTATGTCACATCAGCTGAAATCCGTTATTTAACACTAGCGTTATTTCAAATAACGCGTGCAGCATTATTCAAGGTGACGCAGAGATGATTTTGTGTTAAAACCACTTTAAATTTCTGAATCTTAAATAACGCACGTTAGCGTTATCCTGAATAACGCACATATTGAGAGCTTTTGATATTTGGAAGAACACAGTTTAAAGCGTTATTTAGGATAATGCTGAAAAGAGTTATTCTAAATAACGCAAATATAAAATTATGGGTTTTAAGGTCTTACAGTTTTTCTTACGCGCTATCTGAAAAAATGCTAGTGGCGTTATTTCAAATAACGCACAGACGTGGTATACAGAGAGCAAAAGCTCTCTTCCTCCTCACTTTCTTACTTTCTAAATATTGAAAAAAGAAACCCAATACCATAAATCAACTTCTGAAATTAAATACTTCATTAATTTTAGCCCCGATCCATTAGCAATTTCAGATTTGTGTCAACTGGATTCTATTCTCCGTCATTTGATTCATTACAAGGTTTGAATTTCAAAACCCTAAATCATAGTTTTTCTGGATCTTTAACTTTTATTAATATATTCTTTTTTGATGTTGTAAATTAGAATGGCTCCTAAGTTTATTGCAATTATATGCTACTTCGATGGTGAGTTGGTTATTGATGATAGAAAGTGTGGGAAATATGAAGGTGGATCTTTCAAACCTGTAAAAGTTCTCAAAGGTTGTAACTTGATGCAATTAAAAGCCTCGATATTCAAATCAACAATGATTAATAAAGAGCAATTTGATATTGAGTTAGTTTGCAACTGGCCGACTGATTCTGGTTCTAAGGCAATTAAAATTGTTGACGATGGTGATGTTGAGTTAATGTTTTCTGTCGCTTGTAAGACTATAGAGTTATTTGTTGTGAAAACGACAAAGTTAGTGGTAGAAGCACCTACTGCTGTAAGACCCGTTCGAGTGACACTGTTCCGTCCAACTCCTCTAATGTCATCACCAAATAGTATTCCTCCTTCTAACGTTTCAGAGTATGGACAACATCAAATGTTCTATGCGTACCCCCCGCATATGAATTATACACAGAATCCGCATTTTTGCTTTCCATATCCTACGCAGGAAAATATTGGATGCGCGACGCAGAGGTAAGCCCAACTTAGAAGGTTATATATACATGTTATATTTTGGTTCTCTCAATTGTTGTTATTGACCGTCATATATTGTATAGTTATGATCCTTACTACCATTGTACACAAAACAATGTTGGACCGTCTACACAAGTAGCAGAACCGTTGCAGCCAACGCCATCTGAGTTATATCATATGAGTCAGAAGTAAGTATTCTTTGAAATGAATTGTTATTTGAGTAATGCATAAGTGTTTGATCAAGGTGTAATATTTTCATGATGCAGCTGTCCGCTGGATTTCATGGAAGAGCAATCACCCTTCGAAGAGAATGCATGAGATGACGCTAGTCAAGTAGATGGTGATGTATACCTACAAACGAACCCTGGACCTGCTTTGGACAGCATGACCGTTGCTTCGATTCCCGATAACAATCACGCATGGTTTGACAACATGCAAGTAAATAATGATTCGTTGAACTTTGACTTCGGAGCTGAAGAGATGGATGATGAGGATGATGAAGAAGATGTGAGTAATGACGAACCTGCAATGGAGATTCCCCTTGATGAGGGCATGTGTACTGCGCAAATGTTAGCCAGATCCGTTGTCGCAGACTTGCAAAGCAGGGGAGAATTATTCTCGTCCTCCTGCGTTCAAAGTGGCTTTAAACCTGGTCTTGTATTTGAGAGCAAAGCTAAATTTCAGCAACAACTAAGTGAGTGGTCCATTTTACATGCTGTTTCTTTTAAGCCCATTAGGTCCAACAAAGAAATGTATACTGCCATTTGCAATATCGACGATAAATGCCAGTGGAGAATTCATGCAATTGTTTCCAAAAAATCGCAGGCTGGGTTGTGGGTTGTTAAGAAGTGTAGATGGGAGCATACTTGCGTTAATCCGACGGTCAATTCAAGCAATCGCCAAGCGACATCAACATTTCTGGTTTCGAAGATCATGCCTTTTGTGAAGTCTGATTTAAACATAACAGCTAGAACAGTTCAAGTGTTGGTTGAAGAACAATTTTTTATTAAGATTGGTTATATAAAAGCTTGGAGGTCTCTGAGCAAGGCAATTGTTATGGTTTACGGGGATTGAGCGGAGTCATATTCATTGTTACGGTCATATTTTGATGAAATTAGAAGGTCAAATCCCAGTAGTGTAAGCCATATAGTAACAGATGAATATGGTGTATTTGTACGTGCATTTTGGGCATTTGGCCCTTCCATTGAAGGATTTCTACATTGTTTCCCATTGCTGTGTATCGATGACACTCAT
Organism: Allium sativum; assembly: GCA_030737875.1. Taxonomy (NCBI): domain Eukaryota; kingdom Viridiplantae; phylum Streptophyta; class Magnoliopsida; order Asparagales; family Amaryllidaceae; genus Allium; species Allium sativum. Next base: position 181,879,781 of record CM060921.1, read on the forward strand.
TTATATGACAAATATAAATGTACACTACTCGTAGCCACTGCAACATATGTGAATGATCAACTCTATCCGTTGGCGTATGCCATTGTTGAGGCTGAATCGGCTAACTCTTGGGCTTGGTTTTTTCCTGTATGAGACAATTTATACATAGTGTAAACAATCGACATATTACTTTCATATCTGATATAATGAAAGGAATCCCTATCGTATTGCAGGAAAGATGGGTTGAGCCACATAAGCATAGATTTTGCACGAGGCATCTAAAAGCAAATTTTCAAAAAGCCGGCTTTAGAGATCAACGTTTGACTGGTTTATTTTATGCGGCGGCATGTGCCTCAGAAGAGGTTGAGTATCGTAAGCTTCGGGAGGAAATTAAGACGGCCAACGTCAAAGCTCATAACTGGATTGAGAGAAGTTTGGGCGGAAAAGAGGAAAATTGGGCTTTGTTTAAAGACGATGGCGGAAGGTTTTATGTAATGACGACAAATGCTTCTGAAAGCTTCAACGGTGTGCTAAGAGGTGCACGATCGCTTCCAGTTAAGTCGTTGGTTGCGCGTACCTTCTATAGATCGGTGGATTATTTCAATAACAGGTGGCAAAATGTTGTTGGTTCGGTATGCAAATTAACCCCAAAGTGGGAGGCAAAAATAGCTGAAAGAGCCGAAGAAGCAAGACGTTGCAGAATAGTTCGCTTCGGCGAATATGAATGGGTTGTAATACATTACTACGGTGATGAATTTACAGTAAAGATAGATGGTAATACTTGTTCGTGTACATGTAACATACCAATGCTACAACACCTTCCTTGTGCGCCTGTTATGGCTGCATGTTCGGCAGTGGCTAATGGGGCCAAAAGAGCTCATCACGACTTCGCCGCCAACTGGTACACAGTTCAAAGTTATCACGCGGCTTATACGCCTGAGTTTCATCCAGTTCGTGACAAGCGCTATTGGCCACAACCTTCAGGATAGGCCTAGATCTACTAGAATTAAAGGCACGGGCAGTCTTCTAGATCTAATAGGTGCAGCAAGTGTGGAGTAAATGGCCATAAGAAGAGCTGTTGTACTACAGTGACATAGACTCTACTAAGTGTTATGTAGTACCTACTAATCCTGGTTTATTACGTTGCGTACCTTTCTATCTGATTTTATTATGTACAAGACATATGCCGTAACTATTTATCCTGGTGTTTTATGTTTTTGCTAACATTTACCTTGGTTTTATTACGTTGCGGCCTTTTCTATTTGGTTTTATTATGTAAATGAAATATGTTTTGGAGAATTGGTTTAGTGGTACACAGACGGACAATGCACCATGCATGATACGATACAACGTTATAGACCAATACACTACTCATTACAACTACATTCGAATGATACATAGAACGATACATTAGAACGATACATTAGAACGATACATTAGAAGGATACAGAGAACTATACATTAGAACGCTACATATACCGATACATAGAATAATACATTAGAACGATACATAGACCGATACATAGAACAATACATTACTCATTAGGATATCTAGGAATGGTGGACTCTAGTGAGTCATATTTTTCCCGCATTCGGTAAATTTCGGTCTTTAGTTGTGCATTCTCTTCTTGCATCTCCAACGCATACTCGTGGCCTCTTCGACATAATGGAGGATCTATCCACTCCGTGTAACGACAAGACATAACCAAGTGCGGCACGATAACCATACCGGATATTGCCCGCAAGTGTAGTACCATCAGCCAGCGTTTGCCTTACTCTTCGCAACATGCACATGACAATAGACATTACAATTGCAATATTGTCGTGGTACTGCTTCCCCAATCGCTAAGGCTTTCCCCCTATTTCTTCCGCCGTTTCCATCCACCGCTACAAAGGTCTTTTGTCGCATTTCTTTAGGTATGAGAGCTTCCAACCGTGGTTCTTTGCCCGATCAGCGTTCGATTGATTCAAACTCATCCATGTACTTAGCTAAAGTTTCATCATCAAGTTCCCCTTGATCCATCTAAAGTATACTTGCATGAATAAAATGTATATTATGGATTAATTTTGCAAAAAGAAAAAAACTAAAAGAAAAGATGCGGGGATTCATGGGATTACCTTCAATTGTGAGCAAAATAGGACCTTGAAATTGTGAGGTTTTTTGGGTTTGATTTGGGAAAGTAACAAATGAATGGATGGGTTGGTGAAGATGACACATCTTTTAATGACAATAGTTGCAGGATGCCAACCTGGAGCGTCATTTGGAATAACGCGCATAGCGTTATTCCAAATAACGCATCAAGCGTCATTCCAAAAAACGCTCCAGGTTGCTCGAATTAAAAATAACAACCTGGAGCGTCATTTAGAAATACGCTTCTTGCGTTATTTGGAATAATGCAAGCAACGTTATTTGGAATAATGCAAGCAAAGGCCGCTCCAGGTTGATTACAGGTTATATTTCCTTCCGAATCATGCATAAACCAATCAACTTAAAGTCAATAACCGTAACCAACCAAAAGCAAACAGTGGAACCTACTATGGCAAACCAAAATGATGTCACATAAACCAAAATAAGCAAACGTTACAACTCCATATCCAAGTTAACCACAACCCGCAAAACATTACACAATTTCAACATCCGAATGAAAAGTTCAAGTAGCTACAAATAACAGTTAACCTACAAATTACAACACCACCCTAGAGACGAACTACTTCAGAATCCACTGCTGGTAAGGAGTTTCTCTCTGTTTCTTCTTCGGTTTTGGGGGTACATCTTCATGCGAAGACGATGATGAACCTTCTTGGGGCTGTGACGGACCATGCAAAACCTGGGTTGGTTAAGACGACTCTGGTTCCTTACCCTTACCCCTTCCCTTTGACGCCGCCTTTTTCCTCCGTGACGTATAAACCAAAGTAGTTGGAGGCGGAGGAATGTCACAGACTTCTTGTGCCTCCGAAGCTCCTACGAGTGCTAAAGCTTCAGGTTGCGGAGGAGGAGGCGGTGCCGGTCTAGCGAGCTTGTTCTTTCCCAAAATAGTTTGCAAAATTCACTTGATGCTAAAGCATTTTCCCTTGCTTCGTTCGGGCACCTCATGAGTTAGCTCATCGACCATTTGTATGGCCCAATACACACCGTTCGCCTGTAAATTTCAAGTTAACGTGCATAAGATTCATACTTGACAAAAATTCTACATCATTTAAACTTATTCGCAAAGTTTTCATACCACATTCCTCTCAAGAGGAGCTCTAGGCGTGTACGTTTCCATTACAGCACCAAGAGGTTCCACGCTGTGAAGAATATACCGTCGGGTAATCTGCCAATACCATGTGTAATACTCTTCGTCTGACAAGGTGAACTCCTGCTCCTGCTGCATGTGCATGTGCCGATGGTTCCATGTCTCAATGGCCGCCTCGTACTCCCCATGTACTTCTAAGTTAATCCTGTAATGTTGTGGCATTGGTTCAGGAAGGTGTTGTCTAAATCCAAACTGGCGCATCACCCGATCAGGAACGTGATATGCTACATCGTTCAAACATATAATGGGTACATGAGCGGTCCACAGATGGAAAGACACGGTACATAAGGCCAGAAGCTGTTCAAAATCCTGGGCATATGGGGTCCATGTAACAACATCCGGACTAAGCACGTCGAGCTCATTGCGATGTAATTTTAGATTACGCCTCGGAGTCGACGAAGTTCTATTCTTTCCAACCCACCTGTAATTGTGACTTGGTAAGAGATAGAGGAAATAAGTTAACACATATAAGATAAATAATTGACGGAATAAAATTACCTAGCCCCGTAAGGCAAAGAAATATTAATATTGGGGTGCTTTAATTCAAGTCTACCAAGGGGAAGATACGTTCACGACCATAGCTACAAAGAAATTTGATAAAGAAACACGACATATGAAAAAAAGAAGAAGCAAATAAGCGTACGAAAATAAAGTACCTGTATCAAAGAAGGACAACCTCCCATATAAGGCCTCTCAAGCAAAGCGACCCTGCTAAGTTCCATATATGTGTATGCTAATGTCGCACTGGCCCAAGAATATTGCCAACACTGATCAAAATTCTCAATAAAATGCAACCATTTCAGCCACACCCGAGTCTTAGAATGATCACAAATTAGGCGTTGAGTAATGATCCAGAGTATGATAGCTATAGCACGCTGTTCTATCTGCTCCTGCGTGGCATTCTGTGGAATGTCATGCACAAACCGTGCTTTGTACCAACTAGTTATAATTTGCTCATTTCCCATCCACTGGTCCGCGGGAGGCGTAATACCTAAAAGCCGCTGGCACATCTCCATGTAGTCTCCGGCCTCTGGAGTCCTCAAAGGAGCGCCATCAAACGGCAAGCCTAGCAGGACCGCCACATCACCTGAAGTGATGGTCATCTCTCCACCTCTAAAATGGAATGTCGATGTCTCCGGTCTCCATCTATCGACTAAGGCAGTTATGAGATAATGATCGAGTTGAACGTATTCCGACCGGTGTACTAGTCGGAATCCAACGCGCTCAAGTAAGGCCAAGACTTCTGGATGTGTGGAGGTAACCGCGCCAACGAAAACCGTGTGATCTATAATCCGATCGAGATCTTTTCCCTGTAAATAAAATTTAACATACAACGTAAGACATACATACAAAAAAATAAGATATAAATTTAGGCCAACATACAGACACCGTACAGACATACCGCCATCAAAGTATTATTGTTCGACCTATGCTTGTTTTGCAAGTATAGGACAGTAGCATCTACCGGTCCCGATTCCATCTCAACGATCTCTACACAAATCATATTCCAAACAACATTAGTGATATGCGAACGTAGCGAAAAAACCACAATCAATGTTGAAAACTATATAATTTCAACTACATTGAACCCATTAAACCACATACAAGCTTATTCACAAGTTTCCTCAATCATGGACAAACCCTAAATTTTATAATAAATCAACAAAATTAGAATTTTTTTACCTTCTTGAGCTTCTTGGGTTGATGAGCTTGCCATAATGATGAATTTCGATCAAAAAAGCCTTTAATTTGATGTTATGGTGAGCAAATAGGGTTAGGAGCTTAGGGTTTTCGGTTTTGATAAAATAGAAGTTAAGAAAAAGTGAGGAGGAAGAGAGCCTCGGCTGACTGTATATCACGATGGTGCGTTATTTAGGATAACGCGTACAACGTTATTCTAAATAGCGCATACTATAAACCATATTAAGTTTGCGTTATTTAGAATAACGCACAGTGGAATCAAAACAATAAATGTCCTATTCTAAAACATTTGCGTTATTCTGAATGACGCTCATGTGCTCCATCTTAAAAACCACTCCACAGGACTGGAAAATATTTGTAACAACCCATCCAGCGTTATTCAGGATAACGCTAACGTGCGTTATTTAAGATAACGCTCGTGGGTTCAACAGAAATTCAAAGTGATTTTAAACACAAAAACATCTCTGCGGCATCTTGAATAACGCTGCACGCGTTATTTGAAATAACGTTAGTGTTAAATAACAGATTTCATCTGATGTGACATAAACCAGGCTACGGCCGTAATAAATTTTCAAACTAGGCTAAACGTGTTATAGATTTATAAAAGGTTGCCAAATCGAAAAAAAATCCTTTTGAATTATGGCTACGTGCCTCTGGTTCGGAGTGCAATTTTGTTGACACCCAAAAAGGGATGTCAACAAAACTTCCACCCCTGATTGGTGGAAACAAGGGGGGCCATATGAGTCCCCCTGATTTCCACCAATCAGGGGTGGAAGTTTTGTTTACACCCCTTTTTTGGGTGTGAACAAAATCGTATTATGTGGTTCGCCACATTTCCAAATGCTAAACTCGTTCGAGATTGACAACAAGCTCACAACTTTGTTTTGCTTTCCGTGCAAGATATCCACCACTTCCACCTCAGCCCAAAAAACCCCGCCAATTCCGACCCTTTAACTGATTCGCCTACATTTGTAAAGTAAAAGATTAGGGTTTCAAACTCTGAATGGGAAGAAAGCGCCCAATCGCAATCGTCTCTTCTTCCGATGACGATGAAAGGAAGCTCATCAGAACTCGATCCTCGTCAAAATCGAGATCGACTTCAAATGCATCTCGAAGAGGGGAATCTAAAAAGCGCAATGTCGGAATTTCCAGTAGTAGGGTGGTCTATCAGTCGCAAGAAGCGGTATACTTACTTTTATCACCTAAACTGTAAACATAGAAAATGGAGAAATATTTGTTTTCTAGTACGGAACAGTATACTTTGTAGATAGTAACGTTATTAGGTTTAACCTTGAAACAAATTTCCTTGTAAAATTTATGGATTATAGTTAGTGCGACAAATGTGCTGGTGTGTCATCAAGAGTGCTTCATGTGTTATCAGAGGACCGTCTGTTTCAATCAATATTCGCTGAAGACAAACTCGTGTGTTTTGTTAGTATCTGACCATATGATTATTTTATTATTGAAGGATAAGTTCGAGAGGCTTTCAGAGGACTTTGGTGAATGCATGAGTGATTTTTCTATAACACAAGGTGAGGCTTGAACGCAGAATTTGAAGTTCACTATACTTTTGAGGAAAAAAGAGAGTTTTGGGCAGTTGAGCAACTGCAGCACCCCTACAACTGGGGAAAATAGTAATCATGAAATAATAATATGATTCAATCAAACTATAAACTTTAACCTACGATGAATTTGAAGTTCATTGTAGGTTACATTTTATAGTCTGATTGAATTAAATTAACAATTGAGGAGATCTCTGGAATAACAAGAAACATATTCATAACTAGTATGATGTACCAGTTGCAGCATGCTTCCTGTCATTATTTTAGTTATATTAAGTGCTGTAAGCAAGCATTGTCGGGTAATTAGGGTCTAATGATGATACTAAAAATAAAAGTCACTTTCTTTTTTGCAATTAAATCATCACTACCAGGGTATTTGGAACAACACATTCTTTACTTTCCTCACAACACCTTTGCATTTTAAGTTGCCAGTAAGTTAGCTTCTTGTTGTGTGTGTGTGTGTGTGTGTGTGTGTGTCTATATATATATATATATATATATATATATATATATATATATATATATATATATAATATGTGCAAATTCAGAACTATAAGCAATCATAGCATCACTAATTGGCTTGTAAGTCTGACTTTCTAAGTTTCATCCATGATTTTCATATTCGAACAACAAACTAGTGATTAATTATGTGTGTTGTATAAGCTGAAAATGTATTTACACTGAATTATTGATTGATTATGTACCATTACTTGAAGGTCCATCACTTATGAAAAATCTGCACACTTAAGTATGATTGAAGTAAATATATTATACCTGTACCTCTTTGTTATTTACATGTTTCCACTGTGTTTGCATTTGAGTACATTCTAGCTGGTCCGCTTTATTGCTTGCGAAGGACTTTTACTCAGTAAACTGCCAATTGCGTCATCAAGTTATTGTATGAGAATGATCTTAGCAGGTTCAAAGCATACAAATGTGAAAGAGATGTGGGTTGACAGGTTTAAGCCCTTATCAATGGCAGAACTTGCTGTTCAAAAGAAGAAGGTGATTTTTACCCTTCATAAACTCACAACTGTTTGCCAGCAGCATGCAATTATTTGTTGGTATCATGTTGATTCTCTCCATTGTTTTCATTTTATAATTTTCTGTGTTATCACACGTAATGCGACTGGTTTAAAATGTCATTTCTCTCAAAAAGATGTTCACATCCAATCTATAGGACTACTCAGTCGTGGAAACTTAGAGTACCTACAATACCGTTAACTGTCATGAATGGCAAGCACGACTGGCCATCATTTGCGAGCATCGTAAAATTGATTTTTCAAAAGTACTTGAGATCCCTTTCATGTATTGCCATAATTAAATTTATCTTCAACAATGCAAGATCAGATCCCAAGACCAAGTGTTTTCACGTTGCATCAAATGTTTGCATTAAGTACATTTCCTCAAATCATCATCTGTTTTATTCTATGTTACCTGGTACATGGAACGATCCAGTACGTGGACCGAAAACGGGAACGAAAAAACCTACATACCACGGAACTCAATACTTTAGGGGTAAGCTTAACCGGAACGAAATACACTTTAACCGGAACGCGAAACAATTTTTGAGAACGTTCTCTTTGCATACAAAGTTGTATAATACTGTCATATTACCAGAAAAGGATGGGCACAAATTAAAAGCATTTTGTATTAATAAACATACCATTAATGTTCATTTCCAACTAGTTATAAATGACAATTAGGGTTTTGAGCGCGAACAAGTCTTTGGATAAATTGATTTTTTATTTGTAATTATATGTTAGTCTCTCCACTTTGCTACTTATAATTTAGTAATATCTTTTTTGTACTCTTTTTTCCATGAATAAAAAAGAGCCTTTGGTGCCGTAGACGTAAGCAACCTTGGCGAACTTTGTTAGATGTCTTATGTTCTTTACTCTTCTATTTTTCTTTGTTTGGTGTGTTTGTTATTCATTGAATTGGTGATTGATAAGTAGTCCACGAACTAGATCCTCTTTTGGTTGCTTCCGCGCATAAGCCTAACAATTTGACAACCGTTTGACATTAGTGCAAATTAATTAGAATTTTGCACAACAGTATGTAGGTCTCTTTACATTATTAAGTTAGAGTTAAAATAAAGCAGAAAACATGACTTTTAGCCTTGTCAAGGCTGATTTGAAACCATTCTTCATTATTTAATTATATTTTCAAAAAGAAATAATTAGTGCTTGATGTTTTATGTTCTCAGTAGGAAATCATTATTATTTCGTGTATATTAGCATATAACACAATTAAAGTCACCAGAATAAACATTTTTTGAACATCAAAATCAATATTTTGAAACATAGAATTAAACGTTTCAAAACTTTAAGTTTGATATTTCAGAACGTCAAAATAAGCGTACCAAATCGTATGCATATAGCGTTTCAAAATGCTGGTGTATTGCGTTTCGGAACACATGTACCAAAACAGCATACGATAGTTGAAGTGTGAATTATGGTAACATATGTTTTATTGAACGTTCACCTTTTTTTTCCAGCTGGACCAATCCACAACATGACATTTTGTTTCCTTCTAACTTTTTTCATGCGAATCATCTTCAATAAAATAAAATAAAGAAAATAGTTTTTTTTTTTAGGTTGATGAGGTGTACCATTGGCTTGAAGAGAAGCTAACAACATCAAAGGTGATAATTTATTTCACTTGTCGAGATGTAATGTATTGAATTTCTTTTCTAATATTGAGTCATTTGAGCAATTGTAATCTCAAATGCTTACATATTCACTGATACATGCCTTCTTATCTTTCCAGTTGCACTTTAATTAATATTGCATATGCTTCATTTCTATGTCGCTCTATGTGATGTTTGAGCTAAAATTTGCTAGAGCTGGTTAAAGATTCCAGTTTACATTTTCATTTTGATTATTTGGAATTCTCGAGATTTCTATCAGTCTTGGAAATCCCAAAATTGTCGGTTATGTTCTGGTTCAGTATTCTGTATTTATGTCTATCAAAAAAAAAAAAACCTGTATCATTAATATTGCTTGTGCTTCATTACTGCATCGCTTTATGTGATACTTGAGCTAAAATTTGCTTTTCATAGATTTGCTTAGTCTGGTTAAAGATTCTAGTTTACATTTTCATTAGTTTCTTTGGAATCCTCGAGATATCTGTCAGTCTTGGAAATTCCGAAATTGTCGGTTATGCTCTGGTTCAGAATTCTGTACTTATGTCTATAGAGAAAAAAGCCTTTGTCATTACACAACAAACTAGCTGTGTTATAAAGTAGTACTTTATGTTTTTGCCCTACCTCGTTACCCTATTTATAAATAACACAGGCATAAATAGGTAAAACATGTGTCATAACACAGTTAGTTTGCTGTGCTATGACACATACCCATATGCCTCCTATAGAAATACACTAATAAATGGTGCGTACTTATATTTACAAAAATTAATATGTATCATACTTTATAATGTTGATTTCTTAATTGCTTTTATTGTTTTTTTCACGTTACTTATTACGAATTCAGTTGGAAATGATAGAAAGCTGTTTGTTTTTTTGTTGCATCTTTGTATTGTTTTGATTGATCTGTTTTGTTTTCTGTTTTTGGGTACTCTTTTACATGTTTTGCTGCATTTTTCTTTCATTTTTTGCTATATATTTTTACTATTTTATAGCACTTGAAGGCCAAACCAAAGTTTAGACCATAACCAAAATTCAGATCAAATTTTGTCCCGATCATCACTGGAATAGGAACCAAATGATTGGAATTCTGGCGTTTCAACTGAAATTTTGATCCACACAATCCACAACGAAACTTGTAGAATATGTACACTGCTTGTCTTTCATAGTCATGAATATTATGATTACTTTTCGTTCTTTAACGTCCACCGTCTGTTTACTTATAACATTCTACGATGATAGCAGTTTAAAAAGATTTGACTCAGTTGTGAAGAATAAAAGCAGTATGCATTGGTCCTATTTATAACCTTTGTACCGTGGCTGCTACATATTTAAAAAATGTTTCTGCTGTGTGCTATGCTGCAGAAGCTGACATATTTTTTCCTATCTCTTTTTATGACTGCCTGAAAAGAGTTGACTTGTCTACCATTGAAGAGTTGTATCCTAGTGGATTTGTTCTGTAAACATATTTATATTATGTTAGTAAAGGAGTTGATTTCAATTTTGTGTTCCCCATACATCTGCCTGTTTGATTTTCCTTTGTGCATATTGCTAAATGTGCTATATCATGTAGGTTGACTATGATTGTAACCTCATGTCTCCCAAAAGGTGTGAAAAATCTGCCAACTGTATTGTTGGACTTGTATAATTTGCATGTACACCCTCAATTGATTTCTTTGTATGCCGAACACTAAAATCTATTTGATTTGTAGCTGCTAATTTGGGATGGTACATGTAACGCGTTCTTGTATGAGATGAAAACTTGTAGGATGCTCTTAAATAATGCAGTGATATGTACCTGACAGTTTTCCTTTTTTCTTCTATCGTACTTTTGTTCTCATACAATACAGCCCATTTTATATTTTCACAGCAAAATCACCCTTGATATCAAGCTGCGTGCTTTTTTATGTTTCAAAACGCCTAATTTCATAGATATGACATTCATGTTTATAATCAGTTAGATTGCATATGCAGGGAGGATCAGGTGATTCTACTCTTCTGATAACTGGAAAATCAGGAGTTGGAAAATCTGTAGGTTATATGCTTTCAGCTTACATTCAACATTGACCATATATTTCTCAAGATACAAGTTATCTGCCACTTTTAGAAACTGCAAATATCATGTCAGCAAAGCTTTCATTTGCATTTTTACTAGTCATCCTCCGCATAATAAGCTCTTCAATTATGCACTAGCAGAACTTAAATTTCTCAACATGATGCCCACTACACACATATAGCACACTAGCGCACACACACAATATCTCTCTCTCTCTCTCTCTCTCTCTCTCTCTCTCTCTCTCTTATTTTTGTAAATATTAACATAACTACAGAATTATATAGCATTTGAAGTATTGTAGCTCAAAATATGGTAGGAGTGCTCAAAAAGAGTGGGGGTCGTTGAACCTTCCTCTTAAACACATACATGTGTGTGTGCACACACACGTGCACGTGCACACACGTGTGTGTACATATAAATGCTATAATTTTGTATATTAAATTTGAAGCATATTACCTAGTGTGCTAACTTTGACATTAGATTGCGTTGTTTACTGCTGTGATAATGTAACATGTTTTGCTTGTAGCTGGATTTGAGAGTATCATGTAAGAATCTTCCTATTATTTTGTTATTATTGCAGTCAACAGTTCATGTTATCGCATCTCATCTTGGAGCTGAATTATGTGAATGGATAACCCCTACTCCTACTCTTTGGCGAGAACATCTACATAACAGTACTACGGGTAATTACCACTCTTTGCTAGTTGCAACATACCACTCTAGCCAGAAGAAAGTTCTGTCACATTTTGTTCAAAATACCAAGTCCAATGGCATGTATTGATCAAACAATGCCTTTTTGCACATTAAGGGTTAACATCTATAATTTCTTTTACCACTATTAAGTTATGCAGACTGGTTCCCAGGTAGCCTTTATTGAAACAACCAAAAGATAAAATAAAATAAAACCGATGAACTAAAATCATTTCTTTCGTAAAGTGGCATTTAATCTACTTTTTCAAAATAGAGGGTGTCTGAAGTTTTTCCTTTACTTGACAAGCTGTACTTTGTAAAAAGCATCTTAAAATATTCAGGGGACATGGAATCCCTTCCAAGGTCTGTTGGATTGTTATAGAATTACTGCGATATGGCGTTCAGTCACGTATCCAGGGAACTGAATGTTTATACAGTAATATCTTATTCTAACACCTGGCGTCTTCAGAAACAAAAACATAATCTTTGACTTTGTCCTTGCATCATTGATTTTCAAGTTTAAATAATGTCCGCGTTTAGCGGAGTGTAGAGTATTGCGTATTATACTAGTTCAGTCTAGATTTTGTTTGTTATGGACTCTTCAATGCTGATGGTTTTAGCATTCTAATGAGCGGATAATAAATTCTGTTGTACGGGTATAAAAAGCAATTCCCAATGCTGGGGTGGTAACTGGTGGTGGTGGGAGTTTGCATTGCAGTCCAAGTGTGTAGTAAAACCACGGCAATATGTTAGAGGTTAGCCTTAATCTGAAAATCAAAAATCCTCCTTTTGATAGAGTATTTTTGTTTCAACAATATCAAAGTTTTTATAAGGAACATATTTAATTCTTCAAAGCTGGTAAGGTTGGTATAATATCTACGTCGTGCGGATTGGTTGACATCACACATGTTGTGGCCGATATGGATGCACTAACCAAAACTCAAGGGCTCAATTCCTCACATACATACCGAATGCCTGAATTGACCTTTATATTTCCAAACAGTATAAATATAGGCATAATTTAACATATACACTTCCAGGAATTACTGCTACTACTACTACGTTTTTGAGGGGGAATTTGGGGGCTAAACGGAGGGTGGTAACCTACTGGTACCACATGTCTTAGGTAATATATGCATACTACAAGTTTAAATACGTCTAAGGTCGAATCATACTCCATAAAATTCGAACTCGTGACATACTCCAAGTCTAAATATGTCTAAGGTTCAAATCACGCTCCATAAAATTTGAACTCGTGACCTTAAAACTTAAGTCTGAACGCCTTACCAATGAAATGTGGTCTTAGACTATGCTTTCAAGGGTTGCCGAGTTTGAATTGGTTGATATTTTCCATGTCAGAATGTGCTGGTTAGACAATACCTTAAAATCAGGTAGCAAGGAACCAAATATCTTATTGTGTTGTTACATATATACTATATAGTATATCTAATGATTATAACATGACGCTGTTGCTGTCTAGGGGGACATTACATCTCGAAGCTGGATGAGTTCGAAATTTTCATAGAAAAAGTAGGAAAATATAGCTTGCTTCATACATCCGAAAGTGGAAGATCAGAAAAACCAGTTATTGTATTAATTGATGATTTGCCCGTGATTAATGGAAAAATTGCTTTAGCTAGACTCATCAAGTGTTTAACAGCTCTAGTCCGGTCATCTCGAGTTCCTACTTTTATATTGGTCAGTGATTACCATAAAACTGAATCTACAAACAGTTTGCAGAACTACTCTGACGAACTCCAATCAAACCTTGAAAAAGCTGGGGCTCATAAGGTAACTGCTCATATAGTATATCACATGCCCATCAATGTGAAGCATTTGACCATATTCTAAGTCTAACAACAGTTTATTATTCAATTTTATTCAGGTTGTTTTTAATCCTTTGACGGTAAATTCTATAAAGAAAGCACTTTTTAGAATCTGTGAGGAAGAAAAGTGTGATATCAATGCAGAATGGATAGATCTTATAGCCAAGGCTAGTGGAGGTGACATCAGAAACGCAATAACATCTTTGCAATATCTCTGTTTGAGATCTGTGGAATCATTATATTTGCCTGGCTCAATCCAGATTGAAAAGATTTTTGACAAACACAATCCTTCTTCATCTCAAAGTTCAGCAGGTAGAATGAACATAGATAACATATCATCAGTTTCTTTTGGAAGGGATGAAACACTAACACTATTCCATGCTTTGGGGAAATTTCTACATAACAAAAGGGAGAATTCAGAAGTGCATGCATTTGGTATGTTATCTATATATCTCCATCTTTCAATTAGCATACATGCAAGAAATATGGAACTATGGATCTTCAGTTAAAATCATTATTTGGGAAATCTTAATAAGACTATCACTGACATCTTTTGTAAATTTGTGACGCTTAGTTTGACTTTGTGCAACTTTAGTTAACTTCTTGCAGTTACTGTCTGATATATACACCAATCTGTGGCCTCATCTCTTGTATGAGACACATCGATTAATTCTTACAACTGATCTTATGTTATGTATTAGGCTTTTTACCTTTTAAAATCATTTCACATTGGCACGTGCGATCCACTTGCTTAAAGAATGTCCATGAAAAGAGAGAATGATCTATATATAGTTAATAGTTTTAATAGTCATAAGTTGAAAAATATGACTAAAGAATAAAAATATTTTCTGTTGGAACTGGAATTTGAACTCGTGACCTCATTTATATATCAAAATTAAAAATAAAAGTTAACTTGTATCATTGTAAATATTCGAACTTGTGACCTTGTATATGTATGTTGGGCGATTTGCGTTCGGGCCAAAATATTGTGATTCCATTACAACTATTTATTTACGGTATATAAATTGCTCTCTCACACACATGCGCGCGCGCGCGCGCACACACACACACATATATATATATATATATATATATATATATATATATATATATATGTGTATACACATATGATAATAATATGAAATTATGAAGTTTCAATGTTAGATATATTTCTAATGTAAAAATTGGAAATTATAAAATAAAGCTAATGTGTACTTTTTCTGAAACTAAAATTCAAACTTGTTATCTCTCTCTCTCTCTCTCTCTCACACACACACACACACACACATATATATATATATATATATATGTATACATACATATATATGTATATATATATGTATAGAGGAGCGATCGAGGGCACCCCTGTTGCACCCCCTACCGGTCTGTGTGCTACGACGATCCAAATCCAACGAGAATTTGTAGATGTTCAATCCACATATATATAATGATCGATCCAAAATTGGAGCTCATCTCGGCATTCGTATAATAATATATTTGATGTTTAAATTTAATGATTTGAATAAATGTCTGAACGGTGAATAATTGAGCTATGATTTTGAAAATGTTACGTATGTCGGAACGATCCATTTATGTTAGTTTTAAGTTAGTGGGAGGTGAGAGAAGGAGAGAGAGGGAGAATGTGTGGTGGAAAATAGGGAGGCCAAAAGGGTGCTCCACTGTTTTTGAGGTGCCATTGAACCTGCCTCATATATATATATATATATATATATATATATATATATATGTATGTATGTGTGTGTGTGTGTGTGTGTGTGTGTGGATGCGTGTGCGTGTGTGTTCAGGGTGGAATTCGAATTTCTGACTTCTTAGCTGCATATAAGACCAATTTTGAAACTAAGCATTCAAACCGAAGGATTGGAAACTCAACTCCAATTATAACTCAAATTCTTGACCTCATATATATAAATATTTTTTCAATTAGAAAATAATATTAACTTTTATCAGTAGTGAATTTTGAACTCGTGACCTAATTAGTATGCAAAGACATTCAGAAAGTTGCAGTCGGACCAAAATATTGTAATTTTGTTACTACTATTAGCAAAGTTAATTTCTTACCATTGTGCGACAATTGTAATAGGTACTAAAGTAGCAGGTCAGTCTTTAAAACCAAGTACACATTCACCAGTCAAATGAATTTTTCGATTGATGAATCTATTATATATTGTTATGAAATCTAAGTGTCATGATCATTAATGATATGTTTACTGTAATATTATAAAAGGATGGATGATGAAAATTGTAAACCTTCCCAAATCAATTCAAGGTACAATTTTCTAATATTAATGATGAAAGTTTGTTGGCTAAGATATCGAGCTAGGGATATAATACTTCATCTTAGCCTCTCTTCAAATGGTATTAGAGCTGCAAGGGTAACAGTTTTCTTTTCTTTGGTGTAGAAGATCTACTGTTGTGTGATAACATATAGCTTGAAATTAGTCAATCAGATTTGTTATATAGTTGAATCAATTGATTTACTAGGTATATGAAGATCTTTTATGTAGTCTCACTTGATTGGTGTTAGACCCAAAAATTCCAAGAATGAATAAGGTACGCAACTACCAAAAGTTGGTAGTGTAGAATAAGCTGTTGCAAGCTGACAGGTATGAACCTTTGAAGGTTGGAACAATGAAACATCGCAAGTTGATGAGAGTTGACACACAATGAAGGGATATGACAAATTGAGAATTTAGTAGGCTATCACATACTGGCAATACAACGAGTAATTATAAGTTGAAGGCGTAAATGAGCCATTCTTGGATTAGTCTATTAGAATATAGGAAGAAATTATCAAAAGGTGAGATGTTTGAGCTATCGCATATTGACTTCCAGAACTATCAAAGGATGAATATTTGTGCCATCACATATTGACTCCAGAAACTATCAAAGGACGATGAGATGTTTGAGCCATCGCATGTTGACTTCAGGAACTATCAAAGGATGAGATGTTGAGCCATCACATTTTGACTCCAGAAACTATCAAAGGTCGAGATGTTTGAGCTATTGCATGTTGACTTAGGAACTATCAAAGGTCGAGATGTTTGAGCAATCGGATGTTGACTCCATGAACTACCAGAGGATGATATATTTGAGCTATCGTGTATTGAGTTTATAGGATTGTTGCATGATGAATGTGAAAAGCTATCGCAAGTTGGATTTGTAAAGTTGTCGCATGATGGAAGTAGGAAGCTATTGTAGTTTGAGTTTATTAAGCTATCGTATGTTGCGTTCAAAAGGTTATTGGAAGTTGAGCTATCACATGTTGATGAACAAATGAACTATCCCATGCTGACAACTAAAGCTATTGAATGTTGAGAAATACTCTACAAATAGACGTGTAACCCCTATTAGAAAGGGGTGAATTCCAAGTTGATCTTTTCCATTTTAATTCTTGAATAACATTAAGAGTTTGATTTGCAACATCAATGGCCAATTTGATCTTGAGAATTTTTTTTATACGAGGAATTTGAATAGAAAACAAATTGCATAATGACCTCGTATAATCTTAACATTAGCATACTTGGCTACAAGACCATCCTACTTAAGATATTATGAAAATTGTTTGGCAAATAGCAGACGGTAGATCAATCGTCTAAGTGGTGATTAATTGAGGATTAATTAGAACTAGATGCTTTTAATAGATGCTTTTAATAGCTCATGTTTTTTGGATAAACTTTACTCAGCTGATAAAAATTGAAAATTGGAATTTGGATGTGATTACGAGTAACAAGGAGACAAAGACTAATTAAAACTAGCATATTGATGTTTATACTTGACACTAAGGCTTCGTTTGTTAAAATTGCTGAATGCTGATTGCTGATTACTGAATGCTGATTGCTGATTGCTGATTGCTGATTACTGAATGCTGAATGCTGATTGCTGATTGTGAAAATGTTGTTTGATTAAGTGTTGGTTGTAAATATGTTTTTTTGTATTAAGTTGTTAACTGACAAATTTGCCTTTCATGGTTAATTCGTATTTTATTCGACGTGAACGATGAATTTACGTGTCTGAGTTATTACAAACTACAATTGCGGATATTATTTCACTGACTGCATACATGAAATTAAAATCAAAGCAAGATTTCGAAAAGAAAAAAAATTAAAGCGGACTTGGCCGATTTATTATGTTTACTGTGCTATTAGCCTATTAGCTGTATACCAAGTAAAAAGAGTAAGAAAATCCATTTTCAAATAATATGATGAAACAGCTGTATACCAAGTAAAAAAAGTCTATTAGCTGGTAACAACATGGTGTGACTGGATCAACTAGAATAGGTTATTATCAACTGTACCATATGATATCTATTCACACAACAAAATCCATTTTCAACAGTAAAGTAAAAGCTATATAAATAACAGTGCTTTCACGTGAATTCAACCTACTACCAAGCAAAAAAGCAAACACAATTCAAGCTGAAAAGAGACCATGTTGTTACCTAGTAATGCTGCCGTTGCTTTTGCAGAGAGAAAAAGCTATGTAGAGAGAGCTACTTTATTTTTTGTCTTACTCCGATATATAAAAGAAACAAGGGTATTCATTGTAAAAATATCACACCAAATCAGCACCTCAAATAAGTTCCGTTTTTGTGCTTATTGAAATTTTGCTGGTTTGAACAAGTTTTGCTGATTGGATAATCCACCCAAACAAGCTGAATAAGTTTTGCTGATTGGATTAGTCCACCCAAACAAGCTTAATACTGCAGAATGTATTCAGCACTTTCAATCAACAGTTCAAAAAGCGCTTTTTGATTGAAACAAACAGTACCTAAATCATAAACAATGCTTAAATAATGCCTAAAAATATGTTTGATTCTTACACGAAGTGGTAAACGTTGTCTAGGCGGGCCTAGGGTGAATCATTCAACGATAAACCTTGCATAGCATCTAGGCAAAAGCTTAGGTGGATGCCTAGAAGAATATTTAGTGTTTAAGTATCCTTGATTCCTTGAAGTCAAATAACACTAGTCTGGCGTAAATTCGGACCTAACATCAAGTGATGTTTTCATCAAGAGCTGAATTCAACGACCTTATTAGCAACAATTATAACAAAATGAGATCTACTAAGAAAGTGAATATACAAGTTCAACATGATGTAGCCCGCTGCATGGATCTTGAAGGGAGTACATCCCTTCAGTTTAACATGTAGAATGTCGAGGTAGGACGACCTGCAGTGTGAGGGAAGCGCCAAAAGAAGAAAATGCTATCAAAATAATGAAGAGAAAACGACATAATTCATGACTTAATTGAAATGCTTGTTTCTCATAAATTTTTGAAAACGTCACGAAGAATGAGATGGGTCGAAGAAGCAGAAGTTGAATCTCCACATAGAAAAGTTGGAAATCAAAATTTTTGTCAACAAAGAAGGGAAGAGAAGTTCTTAACACAAAAGCCAAATAAGAGTTCAAAATCACCACTCGTTCTGCTTTGCGAAAGGAATATAAGCCGAAACGAAAGAATAATGACAATAATAAGGCATATATAAGAGACATGTCTAAAAACACGAAGAAAGCATGACGGAACCAAAGGAAAAAAAAATAACATTTAACCCCAAAAACTAATCACGTGAGCACCATCCATAGAAGAAATTATGTGTGTATTGCTACCATCTTATGTCGATATTCCATCAGTCCGGTATGATGGCACAATCAATTCAGATGATCATTTGATGGCATTTGGAAGTCATATGGACTTTATATGATGCCCCAGAGGTTGTAAGATGTAGGCTATTTTCAAATACATTCTTTGGAGCAATGACAAGATGATACCAACGTTATTGAGAGGAGGCAATTCACTCATGCTAGCAATTTGTTTGAGAATTCTCGGCGTAATTTTGCGACTCAAAATAGCCAACTCTCGATGCAAGTGTATTGGCTAGTATGAAACAAAAACGTTTAGACTTGTTAAGGGATCATCTTAAAAGATTCAATGTTGAAGTAAACAAAGCGGAGAAAGTGATCGAGAAAAGCTGACGTGTAAATCATTATTACTTAGTGTATATTAGCATAACACATTTAAAATCACCAATATAAACGTTTTCTGAACATCGAAATCAATATTTTGAAACATAAAATTAGACATTTGGAAAATTTAAGTTCGATATGTCAAAACGTCAAAATTAGTGTACCAAATCTTTGGTGTTTGCGCTTCGGAACGTTGGTGTATTGCGTTTTGGAACGCGCATATCAAAATGAAATACGATAGTTAAAGCGCAAAGTATGATAACATAGGTAAAACGTTTAGAAGTTTTCGGAACTATTCGTTACGTTCGTGTATCAGGTGTTGAAGATGGAAGATGAATGCAAAGACGAAAAATGTGTTATTGGGGGCTATGATAAAAGAAAGGATAACGAGGTCATGGATCTTTCTATTCACGAGTTTGTTATCCTTTGACATGAGATTTTCAATGAAATTCTTCATGTTATGGTGCTTGTTGCAATGAAGATTCTAAATTACATAAACCAAATATTGTTGGGCTGCCAATGTTTCTTGCAGTGGAAGGACACCATAGTTGTGGGGCATGGTGATAGGAGCATTGGCTTAGAAAATGAAGAAGACAATGAATGATTCATTGACATTGAGAAAAACTAGAAACATACTCAAGGTTAAAGAGAACCATAATAAAACTGACAAGTTTTAAGGATGATAATTTCACAAACATATATTCATGTTTCTTTTTTCAACCAATTTAAGAAGTACCATCTTGTTTTGAAGAAGCCATAGATGTTCTTAAGTGGTGGTTTACAATGAACAACGAGATGGATGCATGTATGAAGAATGACTTTGAATGTTGTACCTAACTCAAAAATCATGCCTCCGGTTGCTTGCAAATGACTGCAAATTCAAGAGAAAATCAAATGGAAACTTAGACAAATGTAAGATGAGATTTGGAGCTTTTGTTTTTTCTCAAAGTTAATAGATACGACTCTGAAGAGACCATCTCATAATGAAGCTGATATTCGTAGGTATTATTACTTAATTGGATGCAACCTGGAAATGGAGGTTATGATAGCTCGATGTAAAGAATGTGTTGTTTTATAATTTATAACAATCTTCACATGAATATCTATATGAGCAACCATCAAGATATATTGGAAAGAAGCATCCAAGCATTCCGTGTTAGCTAAGGAATGGTTTGTATGGTCTTTAAAGACTTCATATTTCATTCACCTTGGGATTTTCATAAATGGTATCTTGTATTAGATAAGTTTATATCAAGTGTACACCACCTTAACATCTTGGACCATAAAGTACGTCATAGTCCAACACTTAAAAATTAGAGATATCCATAGTAGGAAAAAATAAAATAAAATTCGAGAGAAAGAGATACATATGGATATGACAACATCCGCATCCGAAAAATTACTTTTCCGCCTTTTATCAGCGTGATTGTGTGTGTGTGTGTGTGTGTGTGTGTGTGTGTGTGTATATATATATATATATATATATATAATGATTGATATTTATTATTTTATCGAGATAAATTTCATATTGTGTATTCAAATCAAACAACTTTTTTTATTCTTATATTTTAGTAAGCATTAGCATTGAAATAACTTCACATTAGAACGAATTTTTACAAGGAGCAGCTATTTAGACATAAATTTGGGGACACAAGGTTTCAGTCATTGGATCAATTTGGCCTTAAATGAGTGATGAAAATCAGAGAGCAATCTACCGATGGAGATTCATTATGTCATTAGTTGTCTATATTTTGGATCTAAATAAACTTTTTTATTGATATATTTGATTTTTTTTAACACAAGAAAGGGTAGTTTATTACATACAACAAAATCAGATACATCAAAGTGTGCATATATGACAGAGTAGACAAACTAATAAATATAAAACTTAACAAACTTTAGCGCAGTCAAACCGGTAGCACAACTCTGTAACCAGTCAAAAGAAACAAATCGCTCGTGCCTCCAACTAAAGCTCTTCACTTTCCCAACTCTAGAAACATGGAATCATGGCGGTCGATCTTTAATTTCCTCAAGCAACTTCCTTCGTAATTCAACCTTAGATTGCTTTAAAGTACATGTGACCTTCTGCTCAATCTTTCTTCTTCGATGAAAAGCCTGAATCAAAGATTGAATCTCAGCTAAAATATATTTTGCTTTGATCCCAAACAACAACAACTAAACCATTAGTCCCAAAAAAATTGAGTTGGCTAGAGATGGAACCAAAAACAAAAAAACAGTCAATATAAATGTAACAATAATAGCAAGGGATTTAAAGGTGAGAATATAAATAATGATAAAATAAAATTGAAAATAATTAAACAAATAATAATAGTAATAGTAATGAATAAATAAACTCTGATGTTGATGATAATGATAATAATAATGATAGTGGTAGTACTAGTAGTAATAAATATCGAGGAACTACGCTATGTCTTATGCCCTTATGCATTAGCCCTGTTATCTAAAACTAATAACACTTTCTTAACCTAGCTGAAAGCTCAAAGTTTTGGTATATGGATCGATAACTTCGATACGCTCTTGTCGAGCACCAACTCTTCAGATATACTTAAATTTCTCAAGTCTTATTTTACTACTTTCTCTCATGTCATCCTTGATCGACGTCTACATATTTTTGAGCATTCGATGTGACCTATAATTTCGACGTGCATCAGTTCATTTTGAGGTCTTTGTTGGAGATGTCTAAACCATCTTAATCGGTGTTGAACTAACTTCTCTTTAACTGTCGCAACTTCAAGTTTGTCCTGAGTATCATCATTTCTAATTCGGTCTCGTCTGGTATGTCCGTGGCTCCATTTCAGCATACACATCTCTGCTACGTTTATCTTTTGGACATGTTGCCTTTTAGGAGGTCAATATTCTGCATCATATAACAACACATGTTTGATAGCTGTTATATAAAACTTTCTATATCCATTTGCTATTCCAAGAATATAGATATCTAAAAATTGATTTCGGAGATGGACGTGAATATATGCCTTTTTTCTTATTAGTATTCCATCCTTGGTAGGTTACCACACCCCAGAGCAATCTTAGAGTTATGCTAGAAATGATAATTTATTAGTTTTTTTGATGTGTAGTAGAGAATCGATTTGATTATGACTATTATTTTCATTTGACCATTCAAAAAGATGGATTGTTGTTATGAGTCAAGAGTAAACGATATGATTGAAATAGTCAACTTCTATATATATATATATATATATATATATATGTGTGTGTGTGTGTGTGTGTGTGTGTGTGTGTGTGTGTGTGTGTATTTGAATATACTCTAGGAGAACCGATGGATCGGTAAACTTCATAGGGAAATTATGTTGTGCATTTTTGTTTCAACTTGTGACACTTGCGGGTAATTTTGTTTGGTGAGAGTTCAAGTATAAACATACGTAAAAGGGAAAAAAAAAAAAAAAACTTCAAAGAAGATTGCAGATTATAATCTTGTTCTTTTCTTCAAGTGCGAAATGATATCAGATAAGACAGAAAATAACGGTCTTAAGATAAACTCCTAGGGCCTAGTTCATGAAGATCGCCAAGTATTTACAACTTTTTGGCAATTATCAAACAGACGTGGATCTTAATTTGCAGTGATGTAAAGTGGACTTGCACACTGCAAATTTTTATGTAGGCGATGTTACAATCACTGATAACAATGGAGATGAAATTGCTAGATTTTATGTTTGATATTTCTTAGCTTAGCGAGGAAAATGAAGAATGCCATTTTATCTTTTTTATTTCGTGTAAAGAAACTTTTTTTTAGCATGCTCTAGGAGAACTTGGCAGACAAGTAAACTCCTAATAGGAACTGTGTATGTCCACTTCAATATGATATTTATAATCCTTGGATATTATTCTTGCGAGAAGTGTGTGCATGACCTGTTTGCGAACGTTGGCCTGTTTGCGAATGTAGGCCTGTTTGCGAACCTAGGCAGTCCTTTCCATTCACACCCGCGGACATTTAAAGAAACCATTTGATAAATGTTGGAAGAGTTTCACTCCAATTGATGCATGAGAGTATGCAACTTTCTAAGATAAGATGTCAGACCATTATTGATTGATCCTTTTTTATATGATAAATTGATGTATGAATCTCATTTAAATTGATTCAATGTATAACTCCTTTTTTTGGGCTTTTCAGCTAAGATCTTGGGTTGGAGATTGACCACTTCGTTTCGCCGTTCTTTTTAGATATTATATGAATATTAGTATAATGTCATCCAAGGTTATCGAAATGGGATTCAAATCACAAAATTTGAATTTCAAATCGAAACTGGATTTAAATCGTAAATCATAGATTTAGAAGGTCCATATTTTAAGGTTTGTAGACACTTTAAAATTGATTATGATGTATGAACTTTGCATATAAATCTATTTTCTCTCACATGTTTTCTTTTCTGTTTTTTATTAGGGTACACTAAAATTAAAAATTGTTGATAATAAACACATGGAATATATAAGCACATATCGAATGATTTTCCTCAACTGCGGTTCTAAATGAGTTTGGATGGCAATATGTAAATCACATCAGAACGAAAAAGATCCGATTTGAAACAGGATTTGAATCATACAGTTTTAAGATTTTTGATAAATTATTTGCTTTTGTTTTAAATATTAGGTTTACAAATTTAATTTAATATTGAATTTGCTTCATGAACATTGAACCAAGGTGTCAGGTTCAAAACTTCGCACTCTGACCATCCGCGCCTGGTTTTGACCAAAATCAAATGGAATTTGGAGAACACTTTTGTTAAGTAGTAACATTCAAAATTTTACTGGATTATACAAGAAAATCAAAAAGGCAAAGCAATAAGCATCGACTGAAATCAAAAAGAGAAACAAAAGAACCGTGCAAAATGAAGCAAATCTTTGTTGCAACAACCCTTTTTCTAGATCTGCAGCGACTCCTCTTCTTGGAGATCTCTTCTCCCTGTCGCTGCAGTTAACTTGCTGTATAGTTCTAGCTTTTCCTCTTCTTTTTTAATTGATAAGAAAATGAATTTGTTTGGTGTGAAAATGCATCATATTATTTAAATATGGACAATATGGGGGAAAAGGGGAATAAATTGTTTTATTAAGGGTTGGATAATGTAGTGGGAATAAATTGATTTATTTAGGATTGGATAATACAGTGGAAAATACGGGACTGTTGCACAAAATTTTGTTTGGATAGGGAATAATATGTTTGAGCTTAGAAATAGCATGCTTGGATTGGGAAAAATATTTAATTGCTTATGTTTTAGGTTGGAGATGGATGATTGAGTTGCATGGTATATATATTCTGCAACTTATATACAACATTTTTTCATGTATTATAATTTAAAAATGTGTTGGAAATAAAATCCAAATTGAAACCGAAGCTTTCAATTTTTTTGAAATTAAACAAAATTTTGAGTATCTCGAATGTAACCAAAACCGAAATCTCGGATCTTGCATCAAACAAAAAACAAACCAACACCATCTTCTTTCATTCATCTCAACCTCTTGACTTAATAATTTTTAATTACTTACCGCCAATATTTTTTAAGCTTCAGTTATACTAAACTACTCAATGCTTCTCCACCATCTGTCGATAGCAAATTGGTCAAAGGTCTTGTTTCATGTTCATTGTGTTGTAAAGGGTTGTATTCTTTTATGTCTATTTTCTAAGGACTTTGATGTATAAATTATGTTGATACTGACTTTCGGTTTTCTCCCATGTCTTTCCATTTTACTTTCATGTTTGCTCCTTTTTTCTTCTCTCATTCATGTTTCTTCCACCAAATTGATCAGTCGATAATATTTTCATATGAATCAACAAAAGCGATGGTAAAATATTCTATCGATCGGCCAATCTTCCTACCAAAATTGCTAATTTCTTATACCATTGCATTTGAAAGTAAATCAATGTATATTTATCTAAATGTAGGATGGCAAACATATAGTTATATTTGATGAGGGGCTGGGGATCCTTCCCCTATTTAATTTACCTTATAAACTAAGAATGCGCAATTGAAATGAAAATAAATGACCTACACGAATCTCTTTTAAGCTATATAAAAGATGGAGAACAAATTTGGAGAAGAAACAATTACAACAGAGTTGTTTTGAATTGACTAGAAAATGTTTTGAAATTGAACTAAATACAGAACCTTCAAAATATAACAAAATCTCAAATGCGTTTATCTTTCTAAAATAAATAAATGCATATATTTTTTTATGTTTAAAAACAGTGCTTGATCAATTTTTTATAGGATTCATTAAGAATTGACATGTTATCATTTGTTTGTAGCATGTACACAAATATATACGAAACCTACATTCAAAAAGGTAAAAACATTTACTGTTTTGTCGAAAAATATGCAAGTATTCTTATATGTACATTGAAAATTTGTATAATGAAAAAAATTATGGTAATCCTTATCAAAACAATTTAGTAAGCACCTTCATAATAAATTAATAAACTTAATTGTATTCAAAAAAGGAAGAAGAAAACAAAATACAAAAAGTTTAAAACATTTAGCTTTCGCGTTGCGTGATAAAATTCCAAAAACGTAAATCCTATGCCAACTTGTATGCACACATATACATACATATATATGTTGCATGTACGTATGCATACACATACATACACACATATCTTTGCATGTGTAACTTGAATATATATATATATATATGTACATATAAATACATACACATAGGTACACGTACTTACATCTACACATATACATATATATGTTCACATGTTAGAAATTGATTAGAATATGCTTTTAAATTGATTAATATCTCTCTCTCTACACACACACACACACACATGAGCGTTTCGGGACACCCTTGTTTTGCAGCACCCTACCTGGTCGTAAGCTACGGTAATCCAAATCCAACAAGAATTTGTAGATGTATACATATATATGTTGTAGATGTTCAATCCACATATATATCATCATTTATCCAAAATTTGAGCTCGTTCCGACATTCATAACATTTTCAAAATCTTAACTCAATTATTCACCGTTCAGACATTTGTTCGAACCGTTAAATTTGAACATCAAATATATTATTCTACGAATGTCGAAACGGTCCCAAAATTTTGGATAGATGCTAACATGTGGATTAAACATCTACAAATTTCTGTTGAAATTGGATTACTGTAACTCACGAACTGGTAGAGGTGCTACAAAGGTGCTACAAAACAGGGGTGCCCCGGAACGCTCCTCATATATATATATATATATATATATATGTATATATGTATATATACGTGACACCCCAAATAGTGCAGCACTCCTTTAGCCCCCATGATTTCCACCACACGTTCTCGTTTCCCTCTCCTCTCACTAATTCTCTCTCCCTCCACTAACTTATTTAACTATAAATACTTGGCCACAAATGAGGTGCAAAAGGGAGACCAAAAAAAGAGGTGCCATATAACCCCCCTTATATATATATATACACACACACACACACGAGCGTTCAATGACACCTCAAAAATGGAGCACCCCCTTAGCCTCTCTGTTTTCCACCTTTTGTTTATATTAAAATAAGATAGTGAACGGAGAGAGAATGAGTAGAGGGAGAGAGAGTGTAAATGAGAGGTAGAAAATAGGGAAGCTATTGGCGTGCTCCTTTTTTGGGGTGCCATTGAACCTGCCTCTCTCTCTCTCTCTCTATATATATATATATATATATATATATATATATATATATATATATATATATATATATATATATAAGAAGAAAATAAACTTCAAATGGGTCGAAAAATTAAGGAGTTTTCGGGCTGATGAGTGCCACTGAGATTGGAATGCGATTTGAATAGAAGCAAAAAAGGAAATCGGCTTTGTGAGGGTTGGCTGGTGATTTATTTTATTTCTCCCTTAAGCTTGTTAATGAAAGGTGATTGAATTTAGTTACATCAGTATATGGAAAACTGTCCTTGATATCTATGGTTGGAAGATGATGTCTACATTGCTAAGTAGACTACTTATGAAAATATCAAATCATAAATCTTCAACATCTAACACCAAACTCATTTTATGGATAAGAACTTGAGATGATGCGAAGTGAATGTTATGGCTACTTGAGGTAATGTGAAGTTAATGTTACATTTCCCCATCTTTGTTCTCGCCTGGGATGTTATTGCTGTCTTTATTGACCAGTATGTCGTTTTATTAGTCAGTGAATGAACTTTGATTTGTCCCGTCTCGTTGCTATTGCTTACATAACATCAGGGAATGATGTGCTTGCTCTCAAAGAGGAATTAATTAGAAATGTACCGAAGATGGATACTCCAGAAAAAATTCTTTCCCAGGCCCACGGCCAAGCTAGAAAAGTGGTTGATTTCCTACATGAAAATGGTGATTCATTATACTTTTAATTCTGAATGTTATTTTTTTTTTCTACAATTTGATATCTGAAGGATGCTTCCGATAAAGTTGAGCAAATCTAGTCACTCAAATGTGTTATTAAATGATGAGTTATCATGTACTTTTTTGTTTTATGTCTATCTATAAACTTCTTAACCAGAAATGTAAACCAAGGTGTAAAACGTTCTTTCATCTGATCAATTGCTGTTTGTTTAACTCAAGTTAATCATAGTTCTTATCGACTAAAGAGGATGGGGTGTCGGATTATTGCATGGATTATGTTTCAATGATAAGTAGCTTCCATATATCTGAAAAATTATTATTACTCTAGTTACGTTTCAGATAATACAACGCTGAATAGAAAATTTGTTTTTTTTTTCTGGACGATGTTGCCCTATTATTTGTAATAATGAAGCTGGGCGTGTAATCTGCTTGCTTATGATTTCAAGCATATGCTTGTATGTAACAGGACTCCTTTTTAAACTTCTGCAGTTCTCGACTTTATAAGTGGGGAAGCATGTGATGATGCGTGGCTAGTGACTTCATATATATGTGATGCTGATATTCTTCTTGGTCGTTCTTTACGTTCAGCAGGGAACAGCATAATAACTGAACTATATGAATCAGATAATTTAACTCAATCTGTAGCAGCTTCAGTTGCAGCACGTGGAGTGTTATTTGGAAATTCACACCCTTCACCTTCAAGGTTAATAAACTATTAATGTTAACTATTAAACTGATGAAATGTTGTGCATCAGTGACGATTGTTATAATACATGGTTATTTCTCATGATAGGTGGCATACAATACGTAGCCCGAAAATCTGGCATATTGACCGGCTATCACATCACAATAAGGTCTGGTATTTCTTAACGATAAACTCCGATAGAGATCATGCGGTGCAAGTTCATTTTCCCAGTATTCTTATGCCGTTTAGATTGATTGTTACACTCACTGCACCACAAGATCATTTTTCATAGCGTCATGGTGCCAAATTCTGCCATGTCGGTAGGAAATTTGATGCACTTATTTTGTTGAGAGCTCGTGTACCTTTTTATTATTGACACTTAAAAAATTAACGCTTTAAAATTATAAAGCTTCTGCGCAGAATGATTCTTTACTTGGGTAGACTGGTCAGATGAAATTTCAGCAAAAATTTGTATGCAGTGCATTTTTTTAGTGGTTAAACCCAGTATTCAGTGCCAAAGTTCCTTGTACAAGGATATCATATTGCATCGACTAAATCTAGTAAATGCGAATTGTTTCAGCCATGCATACTATAATATGATAGTCTGTTAAAAAATCCAACTCGTTCTTGTTTCCGAAATCATAGAGTCAAATGATCATGAAGAGGTGCTCCAATTTGGATGGCTCCAATTTGCATGGTCTTTTCCATGAATCATCCGAGTACGGACCCACAGTCAAATGGCTCCAGTTTGTGTATAGTTGTAAGGATATAGAGATGGAAAATGGCGAACCTAACTTGATGGATCAAGAAAAAGATGAATTTTGCATTGAAGATAACGAAGAGGACGACATAGAAGAGTGGTGAGACTTGGCGATTCTCACAAGTTATGGACTATATTTCCGGGGATTCTTGCGTTTGTTGGTTGGTGGGACTGCAGAGAAGAGATGACTTATAGAACTGAATGTTGCTAGTCCTTTTGGTCACATTCTGATGCCGACTAGTATTTTTGTATTTGATATCGTCCAAGCTGAAGGTTTTAATAGATAAAATTATAGTCATCAGTGTAATAATATGTATGTAGGCAGCTACGAGTATTTGAATGGAATTGAAATGGGAACATGGCATGCATGTATATTTTGGATGTGGATGTGAGAATTAAAGTGAAATGGTTATGACGTTATGTACCTTTTAGCTGTCTGTTAAGTTTTAATGCGAAGAAACCAGGCCTACGTTTGTTTTTAACCAAATTTATCTTTGTCTAACTTGTAGCTGCCTACGGTATGGTTTCCCGGACAAAGTAAACTATAGTAACTATATCTAACCAGCTGAAATCTTCATTCCTCCTTTTCTTCGTCTCCTTGGTGTCTAATAAATTTCAATCATAAATTTTTATGATTTGATTGATGTGACTCACTGAATCAGATATAATGATGTTGAAATTTATGCAGTTAAAGCGTTTAGCGGATTCACTGCGGTAGGTGTGTAGAAAGTTTTAACGGGGATAGAGCGAGGAGATAGCGGGATATAACAGATAAATCATGTAAAACTTGTATTTAATGCTTTTAAAAATATATAAATGATAAATTAATTGAGAATTAACATTTAATTATAATTAGTACATAATTTTGAATAAAAGCATGTGCAGACATATATAAATAAGTGTGAACTTTTATTTAGCTTGATTAAATTTAACATTATAGTATTTTCGATTTTAAAAAATATTTGTTCAAAAATTCTATTAGAAAACTAATTGTTTAAATTTTATAATGTATAAATTGTTTTTTTCAAAAAAATCATTTCTTTTATATAAGATATATAGCGGAATATAAATGAAATAATGTGATATACCGGAATATAGCGGGGCTTAAAGCGGAAAGTCTAGTTCAAGACATTTAGAAATAGTGTAGCGGTAGAAATACGCTACACTATTATGGGTAATAGCGGGGCATTAACTGCACATGTTAAAATCAACGGTTGATGGAGGTTGCACACATAGGAAAAGGAATTTTGAGGACAAGATTCTTGTAACGTCCTGGAATTTTAACGATTTAATAATTTATTTATTTAATTACTATAATATATTGGGTTGATATTTTAAATGGTTAAAATTCAAATATTTTGGATATTTAATTTAAATATAAATATATGATAATATATTTAATTTCTGAAATTGTCGGAAATTACAATTTTGGGTAAATTGGTTTATTTAAGAAGTTTAAACGAGTTTATATTCGAACTAGAATAATGAATATATTTATATAAACGACGATTGAACGTATTAATTGTAATATAATTTAATACGAGCTCGTAACGTCGCGATAGTTTGTAATATTGAATTTTGAACTTCAATTAGGTATACATGATTCATTATAAGTCGGATTTTTTTTGAAATAAGAAACGTTTGAATCGGTTGAACTATATTTTTCTAATGAAAGTGAAAAATCAAGATTTCGTCTCATGGATTGTAAGTTATATCCAAATCAAATTTTCAAATAGTCGTTGTGGAATCGTTTATAAACCATAACAGTTTATTAAATATAATTAAATATTGGTTTCAAATTTGGACAAGATTTTTGACACGCATACTATGACGGCCCGCCCCGCACCAGCCGACATTTCCCTACGAAATGCGCTGTGCCAATGTCCAACTAGCATGGGACGGTCGTCAAAAGAAAGAGATTTGAAACTATGAATCATCGAAGTACCTGTAGTATATCTCACAACGCATTAAATAAAATATAATAATAACATAACTTGACATAAAACATGCGAGACAGTGCATAAGCTGAAAACTAAACCATCATAGCAGCGGAATCCAAAATACAGCTTATGATCCAAACCATTATTACAACCTCAAAATACTGTCTCTAAAGCAAAATAAAAAAAGGTACACTACTAATGCCTAAAGCAGTGACCAGCAGCAACATATGGAGAATATATGTAAATAGTACGTGGAAGCCTCCTGCTCGTCTCCGGACAGCTACTCGTGCATACCACCCAACCTGTCTCTAGTCTGCTCGTTTAGGAGCACCCAAAGTAATAAGAAGAGACATAAAACTCTGGGTCAGACAAAAGTCTGGTATGAGCGATAACAGCAAAACAGAACAATAACAGGTATAAATAATCATACCTGAACCTAAACCTGCAACCAAAGAGTTAGCACAACAAGATGTACGGTACTCTAAGGTAACACTAAAGTGTAAGGTGGAAGTGTGCATGTCATGATGATAGCAAATATCAAACATAGCAATCAGCCTTACATCTCTCACTCAGTGCATAAAGCATACGATATCCACCACTTTGATCACCAAATCCTTTGCTACGACCACTTGCCCTTGGGAGTCCCATTGCGCTGGTCCATAGCCACTAATCCTTTGCTACGATCAACTTACCCTTGGGAGTCCCAACGATCCCATTGCGCTGATTCATAGCCATGCTACGATCACTTGTCCTTGGGAGTCTTAATGATCCCATTGCGCTGATCCATAACCGCTAATCCGTCTCTCAGTGGTGAACCAAAGCTATAGATATCGATAACCCCTTTGCACACGTCCCCTAGTAAAGTCCAACTCATGAAGTTAACTCGTTGGCTCTCATCTGGATCCTGAGTTCTAACTTCTTATTTAGACTACCTTTGCATCTCGGGTTTTCGTTATCATCGCGGTTTGTGGCTCATGCAAGAAGGTGGCTCGCAGCTCCTTCCTCGTTTCGTGAGGCTCCAGTCCGGTACGCGGTTCGCCCCCTGGCACGGCTCGTGGTGATACTCCGATTCGTGAGTGTACTTCTCTAGCGGCTCGTCATTCTGGTTTGTGGATGGTACGCCGGTCGGTTCGTGAGTCCTAACCTAGGTTCTTGGGTGCACTCGTGGGCGAGTGGCTCGGCTCGTGGTGGAGGGTGCTCCACGGTTTAGCTCATGGCATCGGTTTGTTGTCTTCATTCGCGAGCCGGGTCGGAGATAGGTTTGGGTCGTGGTACCCTGGTCACGAGCGGGGTCCTACACTATTTCCTGCAACTTTTCCAACAAGCTATTTACGCCATACGACGGCGTTTTCGACCAATCTAACTTTACTAAGCAATCATAAAACATTTCAAATAGTAGTAATAACATATAGGATCAACCATAAACACCAAGACAACAAATTAACATGTTAATATTGATCAATATACCAAAAACCCATGTTTTCCCCTTAATCATGTTTAACCATTCGATTAGCAAACTTAATCCAAATTAACTCAAATTTTTACCAGTGACACTCAAATTTTTACCAGTGACATGAAATAATATTTCTTAATTTATGCATATTTTTCCATATTTTTCTGAGGTGTAATTTCGCTAATTATCACTAATCACCCTTAATTAGCCGTAATTAGTGAATAAGCATGCTAATCACTCACCTTAGTTACAAATAAATTTCAGATCTGAAATTCTAACTGATTTGGGTCGAATTCCTATGTGTTCCAGCAGCTCTATTTCGATTTTGATGCTAATCCGCCTTGATTTGATGTAGATTTGGCTAATATGTGATTAGAAAATGATTTGCGATAAATTTAGAGGATTGGGGCCATTCCTAGGGTTCAAGAGAGATTAGTGGTGGCTAGAAAATTGAAATGAAATGTTTTCCGAAACCCTTTCAGCTCTCCCGTAACCCTAATCTCGAAATGGGTTATGGGTTTCGCTGCTAATCACCCGGTTAAGCCCAATTATGCTGTTTTTTCATCTTCAAACCTTATTTCAGCCATATCTCCCAAATGGTAAGTCCGTTTAATTAATGTGACCACTCTACGAAAAGGTAAATGATCATCTGAATCTATTGGAAGTAGTTTCAAGTCAAAACTCCTTACCAATCAAAAGTTAAATGCGAAACAAGATTCACTAGGGGTAAAACGGTCATTTAAAATCCGGCAAAAATCATGAACATGGGAAATGACCCCAATAGTCGTTCCCCAAAGTTACACAACCATATGACTTTGTATGTGAATGAAATAAATATTGTACGATCCTCTGATGCGTAGAATACGGGTCGTTACACTCTTCCCCCTCCACCTTTTAAGAAATTTCGCCCCCGAAATTCCTTAACTAAGAAAGCAACAAAGGTTCCCGCATGCCTATCAACCATTTGCAACAGTCAAACATACACAATAAACACAACAGGCCTATCCTAGCATGCAGAATAACTATATCACGATTTAAAACCTTATCAGGAAAAGAGTTCTGAATACAACTTCCTTATGCTTTCCTCTGTTTCCCAAGTACAGTCATTCTCATTATCGCCCCACTGAACCTTGACCAGTTTCACCGTCTTCCTTCGAAGTTGTTTCGTATCGTGCCCGATAATACGAATCGTCCCGCGGCTCCCAACTGCCTCGGATTCTACCTCGATATCATCCAACTGATCTGGTGAAATAGTCATATCAGAATCGTGCACGAACTTTCTTAACTGGGAAACATGAAATACGTTGTGAACTTCCGCCATCTTGTCAGGTAACTCAACTTTATACGCTAAATTCCCAACTTGTTCGAGAACTGGGAATGGGCCAACAAACCTTGGTGGTAATTTACATCTTCTACCAAACCGAATCACACTCTTCAACGGGGAAATCTTGACGAATACAAAGTCGCCAACGGAGAATTTCAAATCTCTTCGTCTTTTATCAGCATAACTCTTCTACCTATCTTAGACAGCCTTCATTCGCTGTTGAATAACCTTGATCTTATCTGATGTTTCTCTTATTACATCTGGTCCAAGCACAAATTTCTCACCGGTTTCCAACCAACATAATGGTGAGTTGCTCGGTCTTCCATACAAAGCTTCAAATGGAGCCATACCAATACTGGACTGATAACTATTATTATATGTGAACTCAAGCAGATGTAAATGGTCATCCCATGAACCTCCAAAATCCAATATATAAGCTCTTAAGAGATCCTCTAATACACGATTCACCCTCTCTGTTTGACCGTCGGTTTGAGGATGGTACGCGGTACTGTGATGTAATTCTATCCCTAAAGCTTCTTGTAAGCTCTTCCAAAACCCACTAGTAAATAATGGATCTCGGTCACTCACATTACCTTTAGGTACTCCATGAAATCTTACTACCATTTCATATACAGTTCTGCTAACTTAGCTGCCATTCTACTTAAATTGACCGATATAAACCTTGCGCTTTTGGTCAATCGATCCAGAATTACCCAAATACTATCATGACCCGATCTAGTTCTAGGCAAACCGTCAATGAAATCCATTGGGACTTGTCCCCATTTCCATTCGGGAATTTCTAGCGGTTGTAACAAATCACTTGGTTCCTTTTGCTTGGCTTTAACTAACTGGTAGTTCATGTACTTGGATATAAACTTCCCAACGTCTCTCTTCATCCCTTCCCAATAGTAGGTTTGCTTCATGTCTCGATACATTTTGTTACCAATGGGATGTATAGTCAGTTTCGAGTGATGACACTCTCTAAGCACTTCATCTCTCAATCCATTAACATTGGGTACAACCAGCCTCTCATTCTTTCGAAGCCATCCTTCTCGATCCAATCCATACTTGTTCGTTGCCTCATCGTCGATACCAATCTCTATCTTGGAGATGATTTCCAATAGATTAGGATCGTCCCTCTGACTGGAACAAATCCGCTCAATCAAAGTCGGTCTGATCGTCAAACTTGTTAACATTTCTGCATCCAATTCACACTTAGGTCGGAAATCATATCTTGCGATATACTCCAGTTGCTTCCATTCCAGAAACATAGCCCCCAAACTAGCATGTCTCCTACTCAATGCATCATCTACCGCATTGCCCTTCCCGGGTGTGTATGTGATATTGAAATCATATGAAGCCAAGAATTTCAACCATCTCTGCTGACGAAGATTTAAATCCTTCTAAGAGAAAAGATACTTTAATGACTTATGATCTGTAAACAACTCAAATCTTTCTCCCAAGAGATAGTGTCTCCACATCTTTAACACGAACACGATCGCGGCCAGTTCCAAATCATGGGTAGGATATCTCTTCTTATGCGGTTTCAGTTGCCGACTATCATAAGCTACAACCCTACCTCCTTGCATCAGTACAACACCTAGTCCGGTACCGCAAGCATCCGTATATACCGTCATCTCTTCGTTCCCCTTAGGAATAACTAACACTGGTGCACACGTCAACTTTTCCTTTAGACCCTCGAATGCATTCTTACACTTTTCATCCCAAACAAAAGCTTGATTCTTCTTGGTCAACTGAGTTAACGGTGCTGCTATCTTGGAGAAGTCTTGGATAAACTTACGATAATATCCAGCTAACCCTGAGAAACTTCTCATGTCCATTGCATTCTTGGGCGTAGACCAATCTTGCACCGTAGCCACCTTCGCCGGATCCACGACAATACCATTTTCTGAAACAGCATGGCTTAAGAAACTCACTTCCCTCCTCCAGAAGTGACATTTAGAAAATTTTGCTTTCAACCGGTGTTTCCTCAACACCTCCATCACTGTCCTCAAATGTTCCTTGTGTTCTTCCTCCGTCCTTAAATAAACTAAGATACCGTCCACGAACACAAGAACAAACTTATTCAGTTGATCCTTGAATACCCTATTCATAAGATCCACAAAATATGCTGGTGCATTGGTCAACCTGAATGGCATGACCAACCACTCATAAAATCCTGACGGCGTCCGAAATACCGTTTTAGGTATACTCTCAACTGCTACTCGGAGCTGATGAAATCCTGTCGCGAGATCCAACTGGGAGAACATTCTCGCTCCATTCACCTGATCAAACAAATCGTCTATCCGCGAAAGAGGATACTTATTCTTCCTCGTCACCTTGTTCAACTCGCGGCAGTCTACACATAAACGAAGGGAACCATCTGCCTTAGTAGCAAATACAGCTGGTGCTCCCCACTCGGAAACACTTCTTCGGATAAATCCCTTCTTCAAAAGATTGCCAACTTGTACTTCGAGCTCTCGCCGCTCCCTTGGTGCCATACGACGAAGTGACATCACTATAGGTCTGGCATCTTTCACTAAATTGATACGAAACTCAATCTCTCGGTGTGGTGGAAGTCCGGTCACTTCCCCGAAGATATCCGGATACTCGCCAGCAATAGGCACATCTGACAACTCATCATGCGAGATGTCGAGGGAATTTAGAAAACTAGCCATCATCCCATCACTAGGTAGGCAACCAAATAGTACCCTCTACCCATCGTCCGCTCTAATGGTCACCGAAGACCCCTCACAGTCTACCACCACCCGATATCTTTGGAGCCAATCGACTCCCAAAATAATGCCAAACCCAGTAAAGCCCAAAACAAAGCAATCACAAGCAAACATACATTCATGACTCGATAAGACCAAATTACGACAAATCATACCAAGGCTAGTCGAACCACCGATTGGGTTCGTCACAACCAAAGGTCTATCGACAATCTCGGGTTCCAATTCCAACCTATCTACCAGGTTACTAGATATGAAGGAATGGGAATCCCCGGTATCAAACAACACTCGAACATGAACATCATAAAT
Organism: Allium sativum; assembly: GCA_030737875.1. Taxonomy (NCBI): domain Eukaryota; kingdom Viridiplantae; phylum Streptophyta; class Magnoliopsida; order Asparagales; family Amaryllidaceae; genus Allium; species Allium sativum. Next base: position 181,917,084 of record CM060921.1, read on the forward strand.
AGAGAGCATACCTTGAATAACGACGTCCTTTCCCTTCTACACCACTGTTGGGGCATTCGACGAAGAAGGAACAACGTTGATAGCATATGCTTTCACAATCTGCTTCTCTTTATGGGGTTGTGGACATTTATCCATGTGATGTCTCACTTGGACACAGTTGAAGTACTTCTTGTCCGCTGGCTTTGCTCGACAATCTTTGGCATAGTGACCCTTCTTGCCACAACTATAGCACTCAACATCTTTCTTATTCTTCTTCCTCTTATTCTGCGAATTATTCTTGCCTCCACCGCTTGCCTGTGACTTTGGCTCCCCTGCAGATGTAACAGAAACCTCGGTCTTCGACTTAGGGTAAAGGCTTTTAGATCTCAATGCCTTTTCCACAATAGACTCGAATGTCTCATCTATATGATTTATCAGCCTTTCCCCCAAGTACTCATCTAAGCCAGTTATGAACTTCTCGTTCTTCTTCTCGGTAGTAACGATAAGGGATAATCCATATTTCGATAAGGTATCAAATTCAGCGATATATTCTAAGACTGCCCTACCATTCTGCTTAAGCTCCAAAAATTTCCTAAACAATTCTGACTTCTGAGCAGCTGGGATAAACTTGTCATTGAAGCGAGTCTTAAACTGATTCCAAGTAACTTGATCCTCAGAAATAACTGCTTTAATAGCATTCCACCAATTCATAGCTCGTCCTTGCAGCTGACGCGATGCTAACCTTCTCTTCGTTGCATCCTCGATTCCCAAATCCTCGAAAATGCCTTCATAACTATCAAGTCAATCTTGAACTTCCTAGCCGATTCCATTCCATGGAGCGGCTTCCCACCAAGACTAGTATAATCCTTGTAGAATTTGGCGAAATCGGCTCTAGGCGCCTGCAATACTGCACCACCATTGTTAGCAGCATTAGGAACTGCTCCCTGAACATCTCTAAGCATATCTCTCATGAAGGTAGTAAACATCGTCCTCATATCAGGGGCATTCCTATTATTGGCCCCTGAACCTGTACTCCTCATATTTCGGCTCATCGTATAATCTGTAAAGAGAAAACGATTAACCATCTCATTAGTGGTGCTCGTGCAGTGAGACTTCATCCTTAGATATACTAATAGTATATATATAGTTTTTAAAAACCAAAATATAACAAATACGTGCTCTCATATACGTATACTATCTCTCCCTTATGTCTTCCCCTAGGTTAACTACGCAACTTGGCTCTGATACCAAGTGTGACGGCCCGCCCCGCACCAGCCGGCATTTCTCTACGAAATGCGCTATGCCAATGTTCAACTAGCATGGGACGGTCGTAAAAAAAGGGATTTGAAACTATGAATCATAGAAAAACCTGTAGTATATCTCACAGCGCATGGAATAAAATATAATAATAACATAACTTAACATAAAACAAGTGAGACAGTGCATAAGCTAAAAACTAGACCATCATAGCAACGGAATCCAAAATACAGCTTATGATCCAAACCATTATTACAACCTCAAAATACTGTCTCTAAAGCAAAATAGAAAAATGTACACTACTAATGCCCAAAGCAGTGACCAGCAGCAACACATGGAGAATATATGTAAATAGTACGTGGAAGCCTCCTGCTCGTCTCCGGACAGCTACTTGTGCATACCACCCAATCTATCTCCACTCTGCTCATTTAGGAGCACCCAGAGTAATAAGAAGAGACATAAAACTCTGGGTCAGACAAAAGTATGGTATGAGCGATAGCAACAATAAAGAACAATAACAGGTATAAATAATCATACCTGAACTTGGACCTGCAACCAAAGAGTTATCACAACAAGATGTACAGTACTCTAAGGTAACACTAACATAAAGTGTAAGGTGGAAGTGTGCATGTTATGGTGATAGCAAATATCAAATATAGCAATCAGCCTCACATCTCTCACTCAGTGTGTAAAGCATACGATATCCACCACTTTGATCACTAAATACTTTGTTATGGTCACTTGCCCTTGGAAATCTTAACGGTCCCATTGTGCTGGTCCATAGCCACTAATCCTTTGCTATAATTACCTTGCCCTTGGGAGTCCTAACGATCCCATTGCGCTGATCCATAGCCATGCTACGATCACTTTCCCTTGGGAGTCTTAATGATCCCATTGCGCTTATCCATAGCCGCTAATCCGTCTCTCGGTGGTGAGCCAAAGCTATAGATATCGATAACCCCTTTGCACACGTTCCGCAGCAAAGTCCAACTCATGAAGTTAACTCGTTAGCTACCATCTGGATCCTGAGTTATTACTTCTTATTTAGACTACTTTTGCATCTTGGGTTTTAGTCATCATCACAGTTCGTGGCCCATGCAAGCAGGTGGATCGTGGCTCATTCCTCGGTTCGTGGGGCTCTAGTCCGGTTCGCGGTCCGCCCCCGGTACGGCTCGTGGTGATGCTCCGGTTCGTGAGTGTACTTCCCTGGTGGCTCGTTATTCTGGTTCGTGGGTGGTACACCGGTCGGTTCGTGAGTCTTAGCCTCCGTTCTTGGGAGCACTCGTGGGCGACTGGCTCAGCTCGTGGTGGAGGGTACTCCACGGTTCGGCTCATAGCATTGGTTCATGGTCTTCATTCGCGAGCCGGGTCAGAGATGGGGTCGGGTCGTGGTACCCTGGTCACGAGTGGGGTCTTGCACTATTTCCTGTAACTTTTCTAGCAAGCTATTACACCATACGACGACGTTTTCAACCAATGTAACTTTGCTAAGAAATCATAAAACATTCCAAACAGTAGTAGTAACATATAGGATCAACCATAAACACCAAAACAACAAATTAACATGTTAATACGGATCAACATACCCAAAACCCTTATTTTCCCCTTATTCCCCTTAATCATTTTTAACCATACGATTAGCAAACTCAATCCAAATTAACTCAAATTTTTACCAGTGACATAAAATAATATTTCAGAATTTATGCATACTTTTCCATATTTTTCTGAGGTGTAATTTCTCTAATTATCACTAATCACCCCTAATTAGCCGTAATTAGTGAATAAACATGCTAATCACTCACCTTAGCCACAAATAAATTTCATATCTAAAACTCTAACTGATTTGGGTCGAATTCCTATGTGTTCCATCAACTCTATATCGATTTTTATGATAATCCGCCTTGATTTGACGCAGATTTGGCTAATATGTGATTAGAAAGTGATTTGGGATAGATTTAGAGGATGGAGGCTATTGCTAGGGTTCAAGAGAGGTTAGTGGCGTCTAGAAAACCGTAATGAAATTTTTTCCGAAACCCTTTCAGCCCTCCCGTAACCCTAATCCCGAAATGGGTTATGGGTTTAGCTGCTAATCATCCGGTTAAGCCCAATTATGCTGTTTTTCCATCTTCAAACCTTATTTCAGCCATATATCCCAAATGATAAGTCCGTTTGATTGATGTGACCACTCTACGGAAAGGTAAACGATCATCTGAATCTAATGGAAGTGGTTTCAGGTCAAAAATCCTAACCAATCAAAATTTATAGGCGAAACAAAATTCGCTAGGGGTAAAACGGTCATTTAAAATTCGGCGAAAATCGTGAACATGGGAAATGACCCCAATAGTCGTTCCCTAAAGTTACACGACCATATGACTTCGTATGTGAATGAAATAAATATTATACGATCCTCTGATGCGTAGAATGCGGGTCGTTACATATACTTAACTTCATTTATAAGATTTTTTTGTAATTTTTATTTTGGAAAATAATCATCCTTTTACTTGAAGTATTTTACACCCTATATCAACGTTTTTGGGATATCACAAAACAAGTTATCTTGTCTATATTACTATATTTTTGGAATCATGACACATCGTTCGACATGACCGTATTTTTATTTTTGTCCATTGTAGCTCAACCGTGAACGAAATTTTACGTGGCATGGTACGTAAAACTAAAGAAGTTAAAAGAAAAGAAAAAAATAAACATGCAAGTTACCAATCATGTCACCCTTCTGTCGACTGGTTACTGCACTATCACGTATGCCTACAATGCACGTTAAATAACCGATCTAACACTATCTTAAACACATACCCTTCTATTGTACATCGTTGCTTAATTTCTAAGCAATGGGATTGAAACGCAGACTAGTGAAAATAGTTCTCAACTTCGAAAACTTGTAGTTGGAAAACATCCACGGCCTGTGTAAAACTTATGAACACATGCTAAGTAATGTATGTAGTTTCTAAAGCAACATATTAAACTACAAATATATGCTTTAGTCTTTTGATTGAAGTGATAAACAAAAGGCACCGACTGTTTTTCAGTGTAAATAATGTTTCAGTAACTGCAGCTGACTATAGTTGGCTCAACTATATATCTATATCCGATTGAGATTGTTAAAAATAATGAGACACAATTGAAATCAAAATTTTCCCATTGTAAATAATATGTAGTCGTTCACCAACTAGTTTTATAAGCAATCATAACCTCTATATTATATGTAATCAGTTCTAATTACATGTATATAACATTTTTGATAACTCTTAGTGGACATTTGGATTAAACTCAGCAGGAGTAACATCAACAACCCAAAATTTAAAAGAAGAATGCTGATGCCTAATAGCTAACAGTAGACATTCAACCATGTTAGGAAATGTCCACAGGTTCGGTAAGTGCAAGTGTGGAAGCAAGTAAACCTGCATACAAAGATGATTCATAGTGCAATGTGTCAACCCTACTATAGTGACAACATTAAAATCACAGACGTATGCCAGTCTAATCATCATAACAGTACAAATAAATAAGATTAATAAAAAAAAGGAACAAAGTGGTCACTGTTGCATCACCAATGGTACAGAGTACCGGCTGAATGGTTCCATTTCGAATCAAGTCATGTAAGACACATGAGCGAGCATCTACTCCCCTGTTATTCTTTTCACCGTACATCTACCCTAGATCTCCCTTACATGCTGAAGCCTTTACAGTTAGCACAGACCTATGAAGGGGAAAACAATTTAGGGCAGACCTACTTACAGTAATCACACAACTACCTTGATGTAGTATTACCAAATGGCTACCATCGATGGTTACTAATACCTCATACCTTAGCAACCACGACTTTGTAAGGCTATAAATACACCAGTCCTTTGTTCTTCTTACCGCAGCAATGGATTCAAGTGAAAAATCCAAATATAAACAAATGCCACCATTAATTGTAAACAGGAAGCTTAAAATAAGAACAATTCACACAAATACCTTTTGATCAATACATATAGACTAGAGATCGTATGATGACCCCTTCAATCTCGTACCAGTTTGGAGTAGATCGACATGTTTGTTTTGTTGCGGTTTTCGTTATAGCTTAGTCAAAGTTGGACGAAAATAGGAGATTGAAGCATGATTTCGGGTTTTGGATATTCGATTTCAACCTTTGAGGCTATTCCAGTCTGGTGCGAAAAATTTCCTAGTCTTGCATGTACATAAATGTTGCAAGTCTTCCTGAAGCTTGCGTGATTGCTGTTCAAATGTAATGACAATGAAAGAGTGGATTTGTTCAAGAGCTGGGTGAAGTTGAAGAGAATGATAAGAGAGGAGTTTGGGAATATTTTGTTTGAGTTATAAGTAAAGGATGGAGGAGCAGTTGAGTAAGGAAATTGCGGAAATGGTGGAGGAACATAATTCTGGAGCTTGCGTTATATTGAATGGGGAAGATAACTATATGATACGGTTTGAGTTTTTAACATTGTGGTTGGGCCGGGTTACAACTTGAGGTCCATATATAATAAAAAAAAAGAATGAGGAAAGCCATAGAAAGAGGGACGTGAATTATCGGTAAAATGGAGTGAAGGAAATTATCAGGAAGGAGAGGTTCTTTCATGACTAGAAGGAGAAGGGTTAGTGGGTCGAGTGCAAGAAGGGTGCGGGCTGGTTTTAGTGGGTAAGCCCAAACATATATATATATACACACACACACACACACACACACACACACACACACACACACACATATATATATATATATATATTAGTTAAGTAAATAACATATAATTTTGTAAATGCAATAAGCTGCTCATACGTTAACGAAATTTAACAAAACAAGATTCATTGGAATCGTAGGTTCGCAGGCTACACGACGATTTTAGTCTGAAGTGATTTGCAGCTCATTAGAAATTACGACAGAATTAAACGCCTGAACAGATCTATGGAACGTTAATTATTATTTAACGGTTAACGACCAAAGTGAGTAAACTCTCTAGCTCTGTCCAGGTTTATAAATTTATAAACGTGATTTAATATAGAGAAATAATGATTTGATGCTGTGTGATAGTTGATTGGATGATTTACAAATAATTTGGTTGACAGTATATATATGAATTCATTGGTTAAATATTGATTTAATAATTTCATATTGATATGAAATTAGTGTTATTTATGTGATTAACATCTGCGGATGCAGGAAAACAGGGTGGAGGGATCCAACTGAATTTCTCAACAATTATATTGTTGTTTTTCATATATTGCATTATATGATGTGATAAATAATCTGGTGTTGATTACTGTGTGTTGGGATGCTTGAACAACATTGAACTGAAATAATTGGTATTAAAATACCGTAAAATAGATTTGAATATATTGGGAAAAGATATTTTGGGTTTTAAATTAAAAAAAAATCTATTTTTAAAATAGAAATCGAATCTCGATTTTCTAGAATATAATAACTTGTTTAATTATATAAAGCAAGTAGTTTGGTATATTAACGATATTTATAAATGGAATCAAATAATTATTGTTAAATAATCTGTGAATGTTAATTCAAAAATGAGCAATGAAAAGAGAAATTGTTGAATTTTTCTCGAGGTTTGAAATCTGAATTTGGATTGAATAAGACTATAAGGATTCGTAATCGAATGTTATCAAAATAATTTATTTTTAGAAATTATATATTATAAAATAATTAATATTGGTTTATAACCAATAATTTATAATCGAATATGGAATCGAGATGAGGTTATAAATTTGATATATAATTAACAAGAAATTGACTTGTAAAAGAGTTTATGAAATGGGATATAAATTATGAATTTATAAAATAACAAGATGAATGGAATTAAACTGTAAAGGTATTTATGATTTAAATCAAGATTTGATTTAATTAAATGAGTCCATATTTCTATGGAGGAATAATATTCACGTTTAAAGTGAATAATGATTTAAAAGAAAACATTTTGCAGATTAAACGGTTTATAAAGGGAAATTGATAAATATTCGTAGTGATAAATTCAAAAGTGAATTTAGAAACCAAGTTAACCTGAAAGGGTGAATTTTATTCCGACGCTCAGAACGTTAGTCAAGTAGCGGTTATTCGAAAGAGAGTTATACTTAAAATTCGATTATATCGAATTTGGGAAAGTACTATTTACTTTCCGTTTTAAATCAAGATTTTATTTGTTTGATTAATTATTAAGTATTATTTATTTATTCAAAGTAACAAATCAAGTTATATTTTAAAGTTGAATATTTTGGAAACAGAGATTATAATGCTATCATTATAATCCATATTTTTTCCTAAAAGGAGTAGATTTGTAAACTGAATTCGAGAGTTACGTAAGCAGTAATTTGATAAGAAATTAAAAATGGAGTTAAGGAAATTAGAAACCGACTAGAGACTAGTTAAGCTGAACGATTTTCTGAATATTGATCTGATTTTGGTTTCGGCCTTCGGGGTTGATACTTAAGGAATTGTTCTCTTACCAGTTTACGGTTAGGGAGTGTTGGGTGTGGAAGAATAGTAATATGTGTTAAGATATGGAAATGTTTTCCAATATTAATAACGCATATTTTCTAAATACAGAAAATAAGAAGTTATGGATAGATGGGTACGTTTCCCAAGAATCGTGATAGGTTAAACGAGATTTGAAGAATATATGGGCAAGGATATAAAAAGGGAATTTGGAAATGAATAAATTATTGATAACCTATTTAAACAGGCTCAATGTTGATTGATATAATTACCATTTAGAAATAAGATCATTGTTCGAATGCATGTTTTCCTTTGTTAGTTAAATAACCGACTATCAAAGTTTTTGACCATTTTTCCATTGTCAATATTGAGAGTTCGGGACCATATTTATTATCTCAAAACCACTCCGTATGGGCATTAGCGATGCGAATCAAATATGATGAAGATAATTGACGATGGAGTTTATGCAAGGGCTGTTCTGGCAATCCTAGGTAGAAATTGCCTAAGATGGATTTACAGAATAGTGCCTTCGGTTTGTCCCGTCCCAAGGCAACATGTATGGACAAACGTCTGACAGACTATATCTAATAGATCGCGTAAGTTGATCTCTTCAAACATATTTACGTTTGGTGGTGGATGAATTTGTTTCTCTTTGCTTTATACCCGTGGTATTTTTGAAGTAATCAATTTGTGATTTGGCGGGTATGACGATGTGACATTCAAAGTAAATAAATGTGTGATTTGTGAAAAGATACGTTATGACCTCAAGCCTCATCAACCGAGAAATGAAAAAGATCGGGTAGGCAACATGACTAAGTGGGTCGCACCCAATTAGGGTATGTTGTCACCTTTCTAGAGAATATTCATATTTGTTACTCCTTTCATTTCTGTATCTCCCGAGAACGGCTATGTTGGTACACCAACCGTAAGATGACAATATATTCAGAACATTCAAGCGAAATGAGTGGCTGGTCATGTGTGGCTAAGTTACAAGTTGTTCTTGTTGAACTCCAGTGTATCCCCTCTACAGTAAACTGATCGGAAGGTGGTTCCATACCTTTTCATAGTTGGAAATCCATTACCCATAAGAGCCTGCGATTTTTGATTGTATATTATATATGTGGAGCATGAGATGCAAATGTTCTACTAGATTGTTATTTACTTGTATTAGACACTATTATTATATCAGAATAATATTGTTTTAAAAATGTTTTGGGTTTATCGTAAGGTAAAAGCCATCCGTGTTATGTGTGGACCGGTCTTAAGATTATCCTTCCTTTTGAAAAGGGTTTTGAAAAGTTAAACCGAATGATTGGAGTTACTAACACCAGTCCCATGACTGACCCATAGTTTATTTGTTTTTTTTACCCTAAGCTCTTGGGTGCCCAAATTCGTACGGGTAGTCAAGTAGTCGGGATTTTACAGATACTTGGAGGAGCTTGGAGTAGGAGGCTCAAATGTTAGACTATACAGAGTTGTTTCCACTGTAATATATATGTGATATAATCTGATGACGTATGTAAGTCAAAATATAGTTTTGTATTTCAAGGCAATGTTGTATTATATATTTTATTCATTCCACTATGAGATTCGTGTTTACTCAGATTTTATTCTGTTGTGATATTCTTCTTCTTCTATTATAATTTTCTTTCTTTCTATTTCTCACCCTCTAACTTCTATCTATTAATGATCAGGTGTTCTCGATGCTTGGATAGTCGATAGGTATTTTATGTCGATTTTCGGGGTTGAAAATCCCTTGTTCGTTACAGTGGTATCAGAGCCAGGTTAAGTGATTACCTTGGCTCTGTAGCTTAACTCAGTAGAGATGGGGTTAGCAATACCCTAGATTGAGTTGAGTGTATATATACGAGAGAGCGTATTTGTAGATTATATTAAAATGGTTTTATATTATGGAGATTTATTGATTGAGTGGCTTATAAATTCTGGTCGATGGTGGGGCACCACAATTTCAGTAGGAGTTTCTAAACACTTGAATACAATGAACTGACATAGTAAGTTTTGGAAAAAGGGTAAATGAAATAATTTACCCAAAATATATTTTGATATAAAAGAAGTATATATATTGGAATTATTATAATATATATTGGATGTGTTCGTTGTTAATATAATCAAATAAGATAATAATTAAGATGGTTATGAATAACCAATATGAATTCGTAAGTATAAAATATAAAATCAGATGAATTAACTCTGAACTTAAACCAGAATTGGAATTAAAAACTCTAGAAATTCGGAAACGTGTTTGTAAATGTATGTGGATTAAATATATAGGAATTTTAAAATCCTAGGAGATTTGAAAAATGTTTTCCAAGCATTATGAAAGGTATTTTGGACTAATTTCAAAACGGAAGTGTTTGAATTTAAGTTTCGAAAGTGATATATTATTGAACTCACTTCGACCACTGGAAGAAAATTCTGATGATGACGACCGCATCATCAGTGTTCACTTTCGAGTTGCTTAGTGACAGATTACTACCAAAGATTTTGTTTTGAATTGTTTTAAGGAAATAATTGTTTAAATATTCAAATGTTTTGAATTTCTATTATTAGATGTAAATATATATGATTTCAAACTGATTTGAAATAAAAACCTAGGAATTTGAATTTTGAAATTTTAATTTTTAATTTATGAAGTTAAATAAATCGAAATGGTAAAAGTGAATAAATAAATTAGAATTTAACTAAAGTTAAATAAAATTGGATTGGATTAGAGATAATCTGGAATGGAATTGGATTATTGAGTAAGAATTTGGAATGTGAGATTGGAACTAGATTTTGAAATGGATTTTGGCTTGGATAAGTGAAGACTGGATTTGAAGATAAATTGATTGGAGATCAATTGGGATGACATTTGTTTATGCTGAATTGATAGGAAACGGAAGAGACAGAATTAAATGTCCAACAAAAAGATACGAGTTTATATTATATAGAGTATGAGACTTTTATGAGCCAATTTGGTAAGCCGCTTGGCTATTTGATTTTCTTTTGGATTGGAGTAGGCCTAGAGAGGCGAGTTGTAGTTGTACAGATTGGGCCACATAAAGGAGATGCTGGTGAAATATTTCAGAAATTTAAAATGTTAGAGAATTTTTAGACTTTTTGGAAATTTTCGTTTATAGGAATGAATTAATATTTTAACTGAAATAAACTAGTTGAGTTGAAACTTATGTTAAGGAGTAAAACAAATGATTTTAACAGGGTTAATAAATATTTATAGCATTTTTCCTACCTTAGTAATTTCAGGGATGAAATTCTTTTAAGAGGAAGGAATGTAACGTCCCGGAATTTTAACGATTTAATAATTAATTAATTTAATTATTATAACATGTTGGGTAGATAATTTAAATGGTTAAAATTCCAATATTTTGGATATTTAATTTAAATATATATATATATATATGATAATATATTTAATTTCTGAAATTATGGAAAATAGCGGAAATTACAATTTTGTGTAAATTGGTTTATTTAAGAAGTTTAAACGAGTTTTTATTCGAAGTAGAATAACGAATATATTTATACAAACGACGATTGAACCTATTAATTATAATATAGTTTAAAATGAGCACGCAACATCGCAGTAGTTCGTAATATTGAATTTTGAACTTCAATTGAGTATAGAGGACTCATTATAAGTCAAATTTCTTTGAAACAAGAAACATTTGAATCTGTTGAACTCTATTTTCTAATGGAAGTGAAAAATCGAGATTTCGTCACATGGACTGTAAGTTGTGTCCAAATAAAACTTTCAAATAGTCGCTGTGGAATCGTTTATAAACCATAACCGTTTTTTAAATATTGGTTTCGAATTTGGACAAGATTTTTGAGACGTATACTTAATTTAATTTAAAAGAATTTTTCTGTAATTTTTATTTTGTAAAATATTCAAGTTTTTATTTGAAGTATTTTACACCCTATATCAACGTTTTTGGGATATCACAAAATAAGTTTTCTTGTCTACATTATTATATTTTTGGAATCATGACACATCGTTTGACACGACTGTATTTTTATTTTGTCCATGGCAGCTCAATCATGAATGAAATTTTACGTAGCATGGTACATAAAACTAAAGAAGATAAAAGAAAAGAAAAAAAATAAACATGCAAGTTACCAATCATGTCACCCTTATGTAGACTGGTTACTGCACTATCACATATGTCTACAGCGCACGTTAAATAGCCAACCTAACACTATCCTAAACACATACTCTTATACTGTACAGCGTTGCTTAATTCCTAAGCAATGGGATTGGAACGCAGAGTAGTGAAAATAGTTCTCAACTTTGAAAACTTGTAGTTGGAAAACATCCGCGGCCTATTTAAAACTTATGAACACATGCTAAGTAATGTATGTAGTTTCTAAAGCAACATATTAAACTATAAATATATGCTTGAGCCTTTTGACTGAAGTGATAAACAAAAGGCACTGACTATTTTTTAGTGTAAATAATGTTTCAATAACTGCAGTTGACTATAGTTGGCTCAACTATAGATGTGTATCTGATTGAGATTGTTAAAAACAATGAGACACAGTTGAAATCAAAATTTTCCCATTGTAAATAATATGTAGTCGTTCACCAACTAGTTTTATAAGCAATCATAACCTCTATATTATATGTTATCAGTTCTAATTACATGTACATAACATTTTTGATTACTCTTAGTGGACATTTGGACTAAACTCAGCAGGAGTAACATCAACAACCCAAAATTTAAAAGAAGAATGCTGATGCCTAATAGCTAACAGTAGATGTTCAATAATGTTAGAAAATGTGCACAGGTTCGGTAAGTGCAAGCGTAGAAGCAAGTAAACCTGCATACAAAGATGATTTATAGTGCAATGTGTCAACCCTGCTATAGTGACAACATTAAAATCACAGACGTATGCCAGTCTAATCATCATAACAGTAAAAATAAATAAGATTAATAAAAAAAGGAACAAAGTGGTCACTGTTGCATCACCAATGGTACAAAGTACCGGCTGAATGGTTCCATTTCAAATCAAGTCATGTAAGACACATGAGCGAGCATCTACTCCCCTGTTATTCTTTTCACCGTACATCTACACTAGATCTCCCCTACATGCTAAAGCCTTTACAGTTATCATAGACATATGAAGGGGAGAACAACTCAAGGCAGGCCTACTTATAGTTATCACATAGCTACCTTGATGTAGTATTATCACATGGCTAACACCGATGGCTACTAGTACCTCATACCTTAGCAACCATGTCTTTGTAAGGCTATAAATACACCAGTCCTTTGTTCTTCTTATCGCAGCAATGGCTTCAAGTGAAAAATCCAAATATAAACAAATGCCACCATTAATTATAAACAGGAAGCTTAAAATAAGAACAATTCACACAAATACCTCTTTATCAATACATATAGACTGGAGATCGTATGATAACCCCTTCAATCTCGTACCAGTTTAGAGTAGATCGACATGTTTGTTTTGTCGTGGGTTTCATTACAGCGTGGTCTAAGTTGGACGAAAATAGGAGATTGAAGCATGAACTCGGGTTTTGGATATTTGATTTCACCCTATGAGGCTTTTCCGATCTAGTGTGTAAAATTTCATGGTCTTGCATGTGCATAAATGTTGCAAATCTTCCTGAAGCTTGCGTGACTGCTGTTCGAACGCGATGACAATGAAAGAGTGGCTTTTTCAAGAGCAGGGTGAGGTTGAAGAGAATGACAAAAGTGGAGTTTGGGAATATTTTGTATGAGTTATTGGTGAAGGATGGAGGAGCAGTTGAGTAAGGAAATGGCAGAAATCGTGGAGGAACATAATTCCGGAGCTTGCGTTATATTGAATGGGGAAGATAACTATACCATACAGTTTGGGTGTCTAACATTGTGGTTGGGCTGGGTTACAACGTGAGGCCCGTATATATTATATAAAAAAGAATAAGGAATGCCATAGAAAGAGGGACGTGAATTAGTGGCAGAATGGAGTGAAGGAAATTATCAGGAAGGAGGGGTTCTTACGTGACTAGAAGGATAGTGGGTCAGGTGCAAGAAGGGTGCGGGCCAGTTTTAATGGGTAAGCCTAAACATATATATATATATAGTTAAGTAAATAACATATAAATTTGTAAATGCAATAAATTTCTCATACGTTAACGAAATTTAACAAAACAAGATTCATTGGAATCGTAGGTTCGCAAGCTACACGATGATTTTAGTCTGAAGTGATTTGAAGCTCATTAGAAATTATGGCAGAATTAAACGCCTGAACAGATCTATGGAACGTTAATCATTATTTAATGGTTAACAACGTGAGTAAACTCACTAACTCTGTCTAGTTTTATAATTTTATAAACGTTAGTTAATATTGAGAAATAATGATTTGATGTTGTGTAATGGTTGATTGGATGATTTACAAATAATTTGGTTGATAGTATATATATGAATTCGTTGGTAAAGCACTGATTTAATAATTTCATATTGATATGAAATTAGCGTTATTTATGTGATTAACATCTATGGATGCAGGGAAACAGGTTGGAGGGGTCCAACTGGATTCCTCAACAATTATATTGTTGTTTTTCATATATTGCATTATATGATGTGATAAATAATCTGGTGTTGATTACCGTGTGTTGGGATGTTCGAACAACATTGACCTAAAATAATCGGTATTAAAATACCGTAAAATAGATTTGACTATATTGAGAAAAGAAATTTGGGGTTTTAAATAAAAAAATAAATCTATTTTTAAAATAGAAATTGAATCTCGATTTACTAGAATATAATAACTTGTTTAATTATATAAAACAAGTAGTCTGGTTTACTAACGATATTTATAAATGGAATCAAATAATTATTGCTAAATAATTATTATTAAATAATCCGTGAATGTTAATTCAAAAATGAGCAATGAAAAGAGAAATTGTTGAATTTATTTCGAGGTTTCAAATGTGAACATGAATTGAATAAGACTATAAGGATTTGTAATCGAATGTTATCAAAATAATTTATTTTTGGATATTATATATTATAAAATAATTAATATTGGTTTGTAACCAATAATTTATAATCGAATATGGAATCGAGATGAAGTTATAAATTTGATATATAAATAACAAGAATTTGACTTGTAAAATGAGTTTATGAAATGGGATATAAAGTATGAATTTATAAAATAACAAGATTAATGGAATTTTAAACTGTAAAGGTATTTATGATTTAAATCAAGATTTGATTTAATAAAATGAGTCCATAATTCTATAAAGGAATAATATTCACATTTAAAGTGAATAATGATTTAAAAGGAAATGTTTCGCAGATTATACGGGTTATAAAGGGAAATGGATAAATATTCGAAGTGATAAATTCAAAAGTGAATTTAGAAACCAAGTTAACTTGAAAAGGTGAGTTTTATTCTAACTTTCGGAACGTTAGTCGAATAGCGTTTATTCGAAAGAGAGTTATACTTAAATTTCGATTATATCAAATTTGGGAAAGATCTATTTACTTTTCATTTTAAATCAAGATTTTGTTTGTTTAATTAATTTATTAAGTATTATTTATTTATTCAAAGTAATGAATCAAGTTATATTTTAAAGTTGAATATTTGGGAAACAGAGATTATAATGTTATCGTTATAATCCATATTTTTCCGTAAAAGGAGTAGATTTGTAAACTGAATTCGAGGGTTATATAAGCAGTAATTTGATAAGAAATTAAGAATGGAGTTAAGGATATTAGAAACTGATAAGAGACTAGTTAAGTTGAATGGTTTTCTGAATACTGATCTGATATTGGTTTCGGCCTTCGGGGTTGATATTTGGGAATTGTTCTCTTACTATTGTACGGTTAGGGACTGTTGGGTGTGGAAGAATAGTAATATGTGAATAAGATATGGAAATGATTTCCAATATTAATAACATATATTTTCTAAATACAGAAAATAAGAAGTCATGGATAGATGGGAACGTTTCCCGAGAATCGTGAGAGGTTAAACGGGATTTGTAGAATATACGGGCAAGGATATAAAAAGGGAATTGGGGAATGAATAAATTATTGATAATTTATTTAAAGGGGCTTAGTGTTGATTGATATAATTTCCATTTGGAAATAAGATCGTTGTCCGTATGCATGTTTTCCTTTGATAGTTAAATAACCGACCATCTAAGTTTTTGACCATTTTTCCGTTGTCAATACGGAGAGTCTGAGACCAGATTTATTATCTGAAAACCACTCCGTATGGGCATTAGCGATGCGAATCAAATATGATCAATATAATTGAAGATGAAGTTTATGCAAGGGCTGTTCTGGCAATCCTAGGCAGAAATTGCCTAAGATGGATTTACAGAATAGTGTCTTCGGTTTGTCCTGTCCCAGGACAACATGTATGGACGAATGTCTGACAAAGTATATCTAATAAATCACGTAAGCTGTTCTCTTCAAATGTATTTACGTTTGGTGGCGGGGTAATTCGTTTCTCTTAGCTTTATACCCGTGGTATTTTTAGAGAAATCAATTTGTGATTTGGCGGGTAGGACAATGTGGCATTCAAAGTAAATGTAGGTGTAATCTATGAAAAGATACATTATGACCTCAAGTCTCATCAACTGGGAAATGACGAAAATCGGTCAGGCAGCATGGCTAATGTAATGATATAGATTTCGCCCGGACCTAATCGATCGCTAAATCAACCAAGACCGTTCAAAACCTGGATACGCTAACTCTGAGCATACAACACATCAGAACAAATAACAGAAGACTTTTATATACATCATAATTATGTTACATCAGTGTAACAACCCGAATTTTCAAAACCAATTTAAAATTTTTATTTTAGCAATTTTAATGGATTTTGAATATTTATAATGAATTGTTTTAAATAATAACGACTAAAAATTTATTTAAATCGAAGTTTGAACGTATACATTTATTTTAATTATAAAACGAGCCTGAAATGGCGTGGAAATTTGAAAATTCGATTTCAAATTTCAAATGGATGTATAAGATTCAAAATAAATCAGATTTCAGTAAAACTAGAAATATTTGAATCTGTTTAATTATATCTTTCTAATGAATATGAAAAATTCAGATTTCATAATGGCAATAAAAGTTATGTCTAGTTTAAAATTTAAAATAGTCGCTATGGAATATATATATATATATTTTAAATAATATATAGCCCTTAAAAATAGCCATTTTGTAAATGACCTTCGTTTTCAATGAAACCACTTTTGTTGGATCCAGAATGTCAAATTATTGCTAGATTCCAATTTTCATAATTTTTGGAATTAATATGTGAGTGTGGTGCGTTAAAACGCGTTTGGTCAATTTAGTTTGAATTTAATCGACTGGAAATTGACCATTTTCCAAACGGTCTCCAAATTCGATGAAATTAGTTTTGTTAGCACCGTATCATCAAAACATAGCTAGATTTATTTTTCTAGAATTTTTGGAGTCTGTATGTGACCCCGGTAAATTAAAATGTACATTGAAATCAATTTTGAACGTTATATTAAATTATATTTTAATTTTGATAAAAAATGATTGAAACAGTCAAATTGTCTTGCGAGACATATCCCATTGTGTTCGGAATGGGGGTAATTAGCTAGCAGCGACAATTGTTGGGTTCGATTTGGAGTTCGAAATAAAAATTTAACTTTTTGGAGTTAATTAACTAAATAAATAATTTATATTAGGTTTTAAACCTAATCCTCCCACAACAAAAATCGCGCCCCCTTTTACAAAATCCCTTCACCCTTCAAAATCGCCGCCCTATTGCCTCCTTTCGCCACCGCAATAGCCGCCCCGTTGTGACGACCCCGAACCCCGTACTGACGGAGACAAGGGTAATCTTTGGAATATAACACAGAAACAGATAATAGCAGAACAGAAATAAATAAATATACCAGATAATGAACAATAGAATATATTGGATAAAAGTAATCATCAGAGTTACACAGTATACAGGATCTTACTTAGTACAAATACAGTTCAACTATACATATATGTCTACAGCGGAAAAACAAACATAATGTACAATAGGAGCTGAACAACATAAAAAGAGATAAATGATAGAATCCATCTTCAGCTCCAGCTATCCAGAGAAAGCCAGCTAAAACCTGCACACAAGGCTGCCCGTGTAGAAAAAGGGGCACCCGAGTTTGAAAGTGAAACAAACTACGAGTCAGTCATGGGACTGGTATGAGAAATCTACTCAACACATTTAAAATATGGCTAATCACAGGACCACGCCACTTTCGTGGAACGGGTTTACTCCATTGGATCGCCAGTGCTCTAAAACAAATCTTTCTTTTAAACATCGCAATGCTTTTTATAAAAATGAAGCCATTATAAGACTCAGTTCCCAACACACAATGCAACGCAAACCGGAGGATAGAGTTTTACCTTATAATGGCCAAAATATGCTTGATACGAATAAAACAAAAGCATTTGATATTACTACTAGTGTTTATATGTTTCAAAAACAATTTCCAGTCATAACTATCAATCATAGACGACATGATCGTCCCATGCCACTATGTCGCCAAATATAGGTATATAATCAAAACCGCATGATGTCGTATTTGGAAATTGGATTTCCGTCATGAACCAAGGCAAAAGATAGTCCTTACCGACTTCGAGACTCTCTAGCCCGAGCCTCAGGGTCAGAGCGCATCGACCCTTGGAGCGACAGGGCCGGTCCACCGATGTGGATTAAAATTGCTGAACACTGTGTTTCCCCGCCCTATGGGGCGTAAATGAGCCAACGAATGACTCCATCGGACCCGGATCGTCCGATCAAACCGAGGCGCCTCGCAACAGTAACAACCACAAAAGTCAAACTCGTCAGGGCGTGTAAAACCACTGACGCCACTTCTAGCTAGAAAGAAACGCATGTCCTCCCTGAGGTCCTTCCTCCCGTTTCTGGTTCATATCAGGTGTGAGCTCGCGATTTCACGTTATACACAAAGCTACGCCGCACAGGCGGTGCTTCGATCATCACCACAAGATTTTGCTTTTCAACAGAAGCCCTGATCATTTGCCACTTAGGCATGCCACACTAGCAATTCATGCCATGCGACTGATGTCCATCGATATACAACCTCTGAGCTCGTGCGTTTCAGAGAAGGGCGTTAAGCAAAAGAATAAATTCTCTGCCGCCCAACAGATGTATATTTAATAGAGATCAGTCAACACAGAATAAAATCCAATGTCAGACACACAGTCCATTTACAAGTCCGTTCTGGGTCTGAACGAAACCGGAGGCACTAAATACCTCGCAAACCCATCGATCACCACGTACGTCTGGACGATCACCACTCATTATCCATATTTCGGGATGCCTCCCAATAAGGACCTCGGTTACCACCCAAACGAAGTGAAGATCACCGGTCTTCGACCACCATCTTCATCTTCGATTTCTTATCATCGATTCAGTTATTCAGAATGGGATAAACCCGGTCTTTCTGAGCAACTCGCGTATATAATAAACAAGTGCAACACTAACATACACACACATCATTTCAATTCATTAGTCACTAACCGTCAATCAGTAAGAGAACGATTTCCCAAATATTAACCCTGAAGGCCGAAACCAACATCAGATCAACACCCAGGAAACCATTCGACTTAGCCAACCTTCAGTTAATTTCTAAATTTCACATCCATATCGTTTATAATATTTTATAACAATTTCTCGCTATTTTTATTTATTTTAAAATAGCCAATTTATTTAAAATGACGCTTCGGGCCATAACGCGGCCGTGGCGCTGTTTTTCTTCAGATTTGTTTTACACATATCTGAAAATCTAACCGTTGGATCTTCACAAAATTTACATCACTAGAAAGATCCGTTCAAAACGAATCCAACGGTTCCAGTTTTGGGAAAATCCGACGGTCGGATCTCCCAGTACAATCGTTTGAAGTTTCGATTTCAAAATACGAACTGCAGCGTCGTTATTCGATTAAATATAATTATATATATATATATATATATAATCGATTCTGGCGCTGTTTTTCTTCAGATTTGAATTAAACATTCCAGACAATCCAACCGTTGGATTTTTACAAAGTTGGTGCCGTTGGAAAGATATTTCCAAAGCGAACCCAATGGTTGCGATTTCAGGAAAATCCGATGGTCGGATCTCCCGTACTAATCGTTTGAAATCACGGTTACAAAATACGAACAACAGCGTCGTTTTTCGATATATTTCAATTCTATTTAAATATATATATATATATATATCGATTCTTCGATTTCAAAACTATATTCTTTTCATACATTTGATAAAAACGATATTTCTATCTAACTGTCTTCTATTTCAACACTTCACTATTTTTAACAATTCATTTATATAATAAAAATGTGATTTTTATTGTAAAACAATTTATTTCAAAACGAGATTATTTTATACATTTCATATAGATGATAAAAATGTGATTTTTATATAAAACAATTTATTTCAAAACGAGATTATTTTATACATTTCATATAGATGGTAAAAATGTGATTTTTATATTTAAAACACGAACACCATTCAGCACATGAATTTCTATCCAACGAATGAATATCGACTCAACACATGAAGGCTTTCTATTCAACGAATAAATATAGTTTCAACAAATGAAAATAATTCAAACACATGAATATTATTCAAAATTTCGGCAGCATAACGGCAGGGTTGTTAAAACCGGGACCGTCCCTAGTACGGCTCCTCGCTCTACCTTAAAACCTCGCGGTATTTGACAATGGGGAATCATGCATCTAGTTCGCACGCAGGCGGCATGTATATATTTTTCATTTCCACAAACTAATCCTATGTGGTTTCAACCAAATATTTCTCAACCACAAATGGGTATTTTTCAACCATAATCAATTAATATCAACCACAAACAATTCCAATCAACCATTCGCTATCAATCGATTTTCACACCAATCACAACCAATAAATATCGTCCATGGTTTGTGGACGAGGGGCGTATATATATATATTTATATATAGCAATTCACTTCTATTTCAACACATATATAATTTTTACAATGCATATATAACTTATACATCGAACGTACAACTTATACAACGCTTATACATGAGGTGTACAACGCTTATATAACCCATACATCGACTATATAATTTATACATCGTCGTTTTCCATATCATTTATAAATTAGAAATCTCACATTGGGTTCCACTCCACCAAAAATAGCAGAAGGCTCAGAAAAATATGCGTTCTCTTTTAGAAGGTAGAAGACGTCCACACGAGTCCACTGTCTCTTGTTTCACTGAATTTCGTCAATACACGAAAAAGATATGATTTTTCAAAGTTTGCAACGGTTTTAAACTGTGGAAATTAGTTCAGAAGTTCAAACCCGTTACCTGCTTTAAATCTTCGAAACTAGGTTTTAACCTTTTGCTCGATCCGTGAGGTGTTGCGTCAATCAGCCACTGCCACGCTGTAGAGGGGAGAGAGGCGCACCCAACGATGGTGGTGCGGTGGACTCCGGTGGTCGGAATCGGGTGCCGCGGCGGTGGGAACAACGCGACTTCCTGGCCCTGTATCTCGACGTACACGAATCGAGGAGGGGCGAAGGTGGTAAAGATTTGAAGAGGGGAGGGAGGCGAACAAAAAACCCAACTGGAGGCGGGGCTGAAGACCGACGAGGCGGCGGCAAAACGCTCGGGAAGTTTTGAGCCACTTCCGTCGTTTATCGGGGGGGGGGGGGAGGGGAGGAGAGAGATTTTATTTATTTATAAAAAGTATGATTGGCCGGTGGGTTTTAAAGGGGTTTTCTGGCACGACCACCAATCTAAACCCAACAACTGTCGTCCCTAGCGTTTTACCCCCATTCCGAACACAATGGGATATGTTTCGTAGGCCCATTCGACTGTTTCAGTCAGTTTTCCTTCAAATTAAAATATATAACATTCAATATTTGATTTGAACATACATTTCAATTTGCCAGGGCCACAAACTAATTCGAAAAATTCCAGAAAAATAAATCTGGCTATGTTTTGACGATACGGTCCCAACAAAACTAGTTTCGTCGAATTCTGAGACCGTTTGCAAAAAGGCCCATTTCTGGTCGATCCAATTTAACTGTAATTGACCAAAACACGTTTTCCTTTGCCACGCTCACATATTAGCTTCAAAAATTATGAAATTTGAAACCTAGCAATAACTTCATATCCCGGATCCAACAAATGTGGTTTCGTCGAATTCCGAGGTCGTTTGCAAAATGGCCAATTTCACGGGCTATATAATTTCCATAGCGACCTTTCTGAAAATTCATTTGGCCATAACTTTTGCTTTCCGCTATGAAAATTCAATTTTTCAGATTCATTAGAAAGGTATTCACTAACAGATTTAAATATTTTTGGTTTCACTCAAATCCGTTTTGTTTTGCACCCGGTACAGTCCGACAAAGTTTGAATTCAAATTTTGAAACTACAGCGCCATTTCTGGCCTTGTTTATAATTATAATTAATTATATTCGTTTTCAAACGTCGATTCAAACTCACTTTTCATTGCCATTATTTAAAATATTTATTTTAAAATTTTAAAATCCACTATTTTAGCCAATTTAAAAATTTTAAATTGGTTCAGATTTTCCGGGTCGTTACAATCTCCCCCACTTAAAACTTTTCGTCCCCGAAAAGGAAAAAAGTCGAAAGTGGTTTGATTAATCAACTCTACGTTCAATCTGGCTTTCATTCTCTAACCTTTCAGTTTCTGAGAATATTCAAATTCTTCAAAAATTTGGCTAACACCCGGAATTTTCGAAAATTTTCGCCATAACCTCCTTTGTACGAGGAGAGGTTTGGAAATTTATTAGGCCGTATTAAGTACCCAATAAATCCTAATAAGCATACACATATTTATAGTGATATATTCTGGTGTTTACAGGGGAGCGTGTATTGATTATAACTCCAGAGAATAAATTCTCGTCACCTTGTCAAAGCCTGAGGGAGTGTGTGTTTTTTTAAATGCTCCAGAGGATAAATCCTCGTTACCTCATCCCGTGTGGGAAATAAATAGTCCATGTGCCGTATCTAATAACTAGAGAGACGTGGTTATTGTCAACTCCAGACCCGTGTGGGTTTTTTATTAATCTGGCAATTTTATTGTTACAATTTAAATAGTCCATATCAGTCATCAGTTCAACCTGTAAAATATAGTCATCTCCATACAAGCCTCTCGCTCGTATGGTAAATCTTCCACCTCGTCACACAAGCTCCAAATGCTTATGTGGTATATGATGAAGTATGCCTATCTCCAGAAGTATGCCATGTAATGTAGTTCAAAATTAATTGTTACTATCCTATGGCGACATTTATTATTTCACACAGAATAACCAGCACTCCGCATCCAATGGCATTCACAGGAGTTGATATAATAATAAAATTGCGCATCCAACTCATTAAGGTTTACCTATTTGTCGGGCATGCAAATAAAATCTTTACTCAACAGCTATCCATTTACCTGTTCAAACATATATAATGCACATGTATATATATTTCTATTTATTTTCTAATCAGTTCAATGTGTGATCTAAATGAATAAATTCTACCATTATTGATTAAATTAACTATCGTTTTAATAATTTAATTAATCAAATCTACTATCACACAACACAAACAACAATCAAATTGTTTTTAACTTTTCAAAAATATACTAATCAATTTCTATATTCTTTTAAAATCATTCAGACTATAGAATTAAAAGTGCACACCCATGGAAAGAAAATAACAACAGAATAGAGAACTAATTGGTAATGCAAGGTATGGTAAATGTACCTTGCACTGGAGTCAATCAGAGATATCCACTCGGCATCTGGGATAGGCTTTCTGAATGCTCTCCTCAGTTTCCCAAGTACAATCTCGCGGATCTCCACTCCATTGCACTTTGACTAAGTGTACCTTCTTGTTCCTCAGCTCTTTGGTTTCTTTGCCGATGATCTTTAGCGGCTCTCTTCTCACAGCTAATTCAGGGGTAATTTCAATATCCTGTTGAGCTGCTTCTTCCACAATCAAGTCTGGGTCATGAACATGTTTTCGAAGTTGCGATATGTGAAATACATCATGAACTCCAGGCAACCAATCAGGCAATTTAACCCTATATGCGAGAGTTCCGATCCGTTCCAGAATAGGAAATGGACCAATGAATTTGGGCGCCAACTTTCCAGTTTTACCGAACCGGATTACTCCTCTCATCGGCGATACTTTCAAATATACGTAGTCGCCAATAGCCAATGATATATCTCTTCTTCTCCTATCGGCGTAGCTCTTTTGTCGGCTTTGAGTGGCGAGTAATCGCTTCTTGATAAAGTCGACCTTGTCAGCAGCTTCTCGGATCATATCAGGCCCCTACACCAGTCTATTTCCGGGTTTGACCCAACAAGCAGGAGATCGGCACGGTCTACCATATAATGCTTCGAATGGCGACATTGTCAGGCTCGCCTGGTAGCTGTTATTATTTGAGAATTCAGCCAAATGCAGATGGTCTTCCCATGATCCACCGAAATCTAGAACACAAGCCCGCAATAGATCTTCTAGTATACGATTCACCCTCTCAGTCTGACCATCTGTCTGAGGATGATAAGCGGTGCTTAAGTTCAACTTTGTTCCTAGCTCCACTTGAAATGCCTCCCAGAATTTACTAGTAAATATTGTATCTCTATCACTGACTATACTGAGCGGCACTCCATGTAGTCTAACTATTTCTTTGAAGTAAATCTGCGCCAGACTCTGAGCCGTTCTGTTTGATCTGACAGGTATGAAATGGGCAGTCTTCGTGAAGCGATCTACGATCACCCAAATACTGTCATTCCCTTTTCTGATTCTAGGCAAACCATCAATGAAGTCCATGGAAATATGTTCCCACTTCCAGCCTGGAACGTCTAGCGGTTGTAATAATCCCGCCAGTTTCTGTTGGTCGCTCTTGACTAGTTGGCAAGTAGGGCATCGACTAACATATATCGAGATGTCTCTTTTTAACGACTTACACTAGAATGTTCGCTTGATATCGTTGTACATTTTACTCACACCCGGATGGATACTGAGCTTAGATTTGTGGAATTCATCAAGCTCATCTCTTCTGAGTTCAGGAATTTCTGGAACACAAATTCGTCCTTCTAACCTCAGAATCCCTTCGCTGTCGAGATGGAAATCCGAAGCATTGCCTTCACGAATTCGCTGACTCATTCCTTTAATAAATTGGTCGTCTTTTTGGAGAGCCGATATCTTTTCAATCAACGAAGTCGCAATGATAAAACTGGCTATCATTTCATTCTTTCGGCTTAACACATCGGCCACGACATTGGCTTTCCCTGAAGTGTATAGAATCTCAAAATCATATGCTGCAAGGAACTCTAGCCAACGTTGCTGCCTCAGATTCAGGTTTTTCTGAGTGAACAGATACTTTAACGACTGATGGTCTGTATATAGTTCGAATTTCTCACCCAGAAGATAGTGTCTCTAGATTTTCAAAGAGAATACGATAGCCAACAACTCAAGATCATGAGTTACATAGTTTGTCTCGTGCGGCTTCAGTTGACGGCTAGCATAAGCAATCACTTGGCCTCTTTGCATTAACACTGCGCCAAGGCCTTCTCTAGAAGCATCAGTCCAGACTTTCAAATCCTGATTGCCATCAATGATGGTTAACACTGGAGCTGTCGTTAATCTTAACTTTAGCTCTTCAAAAGCCTCCTCACTTTCTCGAGTCCATTTGAATTTAGAGTGCTTCTTTGTAAGCTTCGTTAAGTGACCAGATATCTTCGAAAAGTTTTTAACGAACTTCCGGTAATAACTAGCCAATCCGAGAAAACTGCGAAATTTTGTAGGAGTACTGGGCTGTTTCCAATTCTGAATAGCTGTGATTTTACTTGGATCCACAGCAATTCCTTCTTTTGATACGACATGGCCCAGAAATTTTACTTCATCTTGCTAGAATATACATTTGGATAGTTTGGCTTTTAATACATTCCTTCTGAGGATTTCCAGAACCTGTTCCAAATGCTTTTCATGTTCTGCCATTGATTTAGAGAAGATTAGAATATTGTCAATGAAAACCAGAACAAATTTATTCAAAACCCCTCTGAACACCCTATTCATCAGATCGACGAAGTAAGCTGGAGCGTTACATAAGCTGAACGGCATTACTAACCACTCGTAGAATAAGTCGGGACCTATGAATGCTGTCATTGGAACACACTCTTCGGCAATTCAAAGTTGATGGAAACCTGTAGCTAGGTCCATTCGTGAAAATACTTATGCTTCATTCAATCGATCCAACAAATCATCAATCCGCGACAATGGATATTTGTTCTTTATTGTCTGCTTGTTCAGATCATGATAATCCACACATAGACGTAGAGTACCATCAGATTTTGGGACAAACACCACTGCTGCACCCCAATCAGAGAAACTAGGCCTGATCAGACCCTTCCATACCAGCTGTCGTGTTTGATTGTCAAGTTCTTCTTTCTCTTTCAAGGACATCTTTCGAATAGCGTGAACTACCGGCCTTGCATTGGGAATCAAAGAGATCTTGAAATCAATTTCCCTCTGCGGAGGTAAGCAAACAACTTCCTCGAACACATCCGCATAGTTTTTGACGACAGGAATATCTTTCACTAGGTCGGGAATATTCTCTGTGATTTCAGGGACATTTTCCATTTGGGCTGGAGAAACATTTAGAGCCGACCAAAAGTCTTTTCTATTTGAATTCGGGCCTTCGCATGGTATGGTTATATAACTCCCTGATTGGGCCTTTGCCTTAACAACTCTCTCGGCGCATCTAACCTCTGCTTCATATTTGGTTAGCCAATCCAATCCCAGAATAAGATCGAATTCATTAAAATTCATGACGACAGAGATAGTAGGGAATTTATAGCAGGAAAAAGAGACAGGCACCCCACAAACCCAACTGAGACTGATGGAACCTCCAACTGGATTTTGGACAGTCATTGGTTCTTTGAGCTTCTTCAATTTCAAATCCAACTTCTTGACTGCACTCTTTGCAATAAAGCTTCGTGACGCGCCAGTATCAAACAGTACTTTAAATGGAATGTTCTTGACATTAAACGTACCTTCTAAAACATCAGACCTTTCCTGAGAAGACGAAGATGCAGGCACTTCTGCCGCTTCGTTCACTTGAACTACTCCGGGCTTGTTTAAGAGAGGGCAATCCTTTGCAAGATGACCAGCCTCGTGGCACTGCTTGCACTCCCTATTCTCTTGAAACTCCCCATCAGTTCTAAACCTTTTCTTCTTTTGCTTTTGATTGGCTCTATATCCCTCTTTTCTTTGTTTCTTTAAAGATCTGCAACTCATCGACAAATGTCCTTTCTTATTGCAGTTAGAGAAAATAGCAGTTGTTACTGGTTCTTTCCCAGATTTAGCCCTTTTTCTCTTGGCACTGGGCTTCTCACTGACCTCAGACCTCGTACTGGCTTCAGGAATATCAGTTTCCGACTCTTCTTTGTTTCTAGAACTGACTTCCTCTTCGTCGCGCAACATGCCTTTCTTATGGAGATCTTCATACTGATAAGCCATATAAATCATTTCTGAAAAAGGAAGCTTCACATTCCTCATCACATTATTCTGATATTTTCTTTGCAGGCCATGAATAAATCTCAGATTCTGATATTTTCTTTGCAGGCCATGAATAAATAGCAGAACATAAATAAATAAATACACCAGATAATGAACAATAGAATATACTGGATAAAAGTAATCATCAGAGTTACACAGTATACAGGATCTTACTTAGTACAAATACAGTTCAACTATACATATATGTCTACAGCGGAAAAACAAACATAATGTACAATAGGAGCTGAACAACATAAAAAGAGATAAATGATAGAATCCATCTTCAGCTCCAGCTATCCAGAGAAAGCCAGCTAAAACCTGAACACAAGGCTGCCCATGTAGAAAAAGGGGCATCCGAGTTTGAAAGTGAAACAAACTACGAGTCAGTCATGGGACTGGTATGAGAAATCTACTCAACACATTTAAAGTATGGCTAATCACAGGACCACGCCACTTTCGTGGAACGGGTTTACTCCATTGGATCGCCAGTGCTCTAAAACAAATCTTTCTTTTAAACATCGCAATGCTTTTTATAAAAATGAAGCCATTATAAGACTCGGTTCCCATCACACAATGCAATGCAAACCGGAGGATAGAGTTTTACCTTATAATGGCCAAATATGCTTGATACGAATAAAACAAAAGCATTTGATATTACTACTAGTGTTTATATGTTTCAAAAACAATTTCCAATCATAACTATCAATCATAGACAACATGAGCGTCCCATGCCACTATGTCGCCTAATATAGGTATACAATCAAAACCGCATGATGTCGTATTTGGAAATTGGATTTCCGTCATGAACCAAGGCAAAAGATAGTCCTTATCGACTTCGAGACTTTCTAGCCCGAGCCTCAGGGTCAGAGCGCATCGACCCTTGGAGCGACAGGGCCGGTCCACCGATGTGGATTAAAATTCCTGAACACTGCGTGTCCCCGCCCTATGGGGCGTAAATGAGCCAACGAATGACTCCATCGGACCCGGATCGTCCGATCAAACCGAGGCGCCTAGCAACAGTAACAACCACAAAAGTCAAACTCGTCAGGGCGTGTAAAACCACTGACGCCACTTCTAGCTAGAAAGAAACGCATGTCCTCCCTGAGGTCCTTCCTCCCGTTTCTAGTTCATACCGGGTGTGAAGCTCGCGATTACACGTTATACACAAAGCTACGCCACACAGGCGATGCTTCGATCATCACCACAAGACTTTGCTTTTCAACAGAAGCCCTGATCATTTGCCACTTAGGCATGCCACACTAGCAATTCATGCCATGCGACTGATGTCCATCGATATACGACCTCTGGGCTCATGCGTTTCAGAGAAGGGCGTTAAGCAAAAGAATAAATTCTCCGCCGCCAAACAGATGTATATTTAATAGAGATCAATCAACACAGAATAAAATCCAATGTCAGACACACAGTCCATTTACAAGTCCATTCTGGGTCTAAACGAAACATGAGGCACTAAATACCTCGCAAACCCATCGATCACAACGTACGTCTAGACGATCACCACTCATTATCCATATTTTGGGATGCCTCCCAATCAGGACCTCGGTTACCACCCAAACGAGGTGAAGATCTCCGGTCTTCGACCACCGTCTTCATCTTCGATTTCTTATCGTCGATTCAGTTATTCAGAATGGGATAAACCCGGTCTTTCTGAGCAACTCACGTATATAATAAACAAGTGAAACACTAACATACACAAGCATCATTTCAATTCATTAGTCACTAACCGTCAATCAGTAAGAGAACGATTTCCCAAATATTAACCCCGAAGGCCGAAATCAACATCAGATCAACACCCAGGAAACCATTCGACTTAGCCAACCTTTAGTCAATTTCTAAATTTCACATCCATATCGTTTATAATATTTTATAACGATTTCTCGCTATTTTTATTTATTTTAAAATAGCCAATTTATTTAAAATGACGCTTCGGGCCATAACGCGGTCGTGGCGCTGTTTTTCTTCAGATTTGATTTACACATTTCTGAAAATCTAACCATTGGATCTTCACAAAATTTACATCACTAGAAAGATCCTTTCAAAACGAATCCAACGGTTCCAGTTTCGGGAAAATCCGACGGTCGGATCTCCCGGTACAATCGTTTGAAGTTTCGATTTCAAAATACGAACTGCAGCGTCGTTATTCGATTAAATATAATTATATATATATATATATATATAAATATAATCGATTTTGGCACTGTTTTTCTTCAGATTTGAATTAAACATTCCAGACAATCCAACCGTTGGATTTTTACAAAGTTGGTGCCGTTGGAAAGATATTTCCAAAGCGAACCCAACGGTTGCGATTTCAGGAAAATCCGATGGTCAGATCTCCCGTACTAATCGTTTGAAATCACGGTTTCAAAATACGAACTGCAGCGTCGTTTTTCGATATATTTCAATTCTATTTAAATATATATATCGATTCTTCGATTTCAAAACTATATTCTTTTCATACATTTGATAAAAATGATATTTCTATCTAACTGTATTCTATTTCAACACTTCACTATTTTTAACAATTCATTTATATAATAAAAATGTGATTTTTATTGTAAAACAATTTATTACAAAAAGAGATTATTTTATACATTTCATATAGATGATAAAAATGTGATTTTTATATAAAACAATTTATTTCAAAACGAGATTATTTTATACATTTCATATAGATGATAAAAATGTGTTTTTTATATTTAAAACACGAACACCATTCAACACATGAATTTCTATCCAACGAATGAATATCGACTCAACACATGAAGGCTTTCTATTCAACGAATAAATATAGTTTCAACAAATGAAAATAATTCAAACACATGAATATTATTCAAAATTTCGGCAGCATAACGGCAGGGTAGTTAAAACCGGGACCGTCCCTAGTACGGGTCCTCGCTCTACCTTAAAACCTCGTGGTTTTTGACAATGGGGAATCATGCATCTAGTTCGCACGCAGGAGGCATGTATATATTTTTCATTTCCACAAACTAATCCTATGTGGTTTCAACCAAATATTTCTCAACCACAAATTGGTATTTTTCAACCACAATCAATCAATATCAACCACAAACAATTCCAATCAACCATTCGCTATCAATCAATTTTCACACCAATCACAACCAATAAATATCGTCCATGGTTTGTGGACGAGGGGCGTATATATATATATATTTATATATAGCAATTCACTTCAATTTCAACACATATATAATTTTTACAATGCATATATAACTTATACATCGAACGTACAACTTATACAACGCTTATGCATGAGGTGTACAACGCTTATATAACCCGCACATCGACTATATAATTTATACATCGTCGTTTTCAATATCGTTTATAAATTAGAAATCTCACATTGGGTTTCACTCCACCAAAAATAGCAGATTGCTCAGAAAAATATGTGGTCTCTTCTAGAAGGTAGAAGAGGTCCACACGAGTCCACTGTCTCTTGTTTCACTGAATTTCGTCAATACACGAAAAAGATATGATTTTTCAAAGTTTGCAACGATTTTAAACTGTGGAAATTAGTTCAGAAGTTCAAACCCGTTACCTGCTTTAAATCTTCAAAACTAGGTTTCAACCTTTTGCTCGATCCGTGAGGTGTTGCGTCAATCAGCCACTGCCACGCTGGAGAGGGGAGAGAGGCGCACCCAACGATGGTGGCGCGGTGGACTCCGGTGGTCGGAATCGGGTGCCGCGGCGGTGGGAACGACGCGACTTCCTGGCCCTGTATCTCGACGTACACGAATCGAGGAGGGCCGAAGGTGGTATAGATTTGAAGAGGGGAGGGAGGCGAACAAAAAACCCAACTGGAGGCGGGGCTGAAGATCGACGAGGCGGCGGCAAAACGCTCGGGAAGTTTTGAGCCACTTCCGTCGTTTATCGGGGGGGGGGGGGAGGAGAGAGAATTTCTTTTTTTTTATAAAAATTATGATTGGCCGGTGGGTTTTAAAGGGGTTTTCTGGCACGACCACCAATCTAAACCCAACAACTGTCGTCCCTAGCGTTTTACCCCCATTCCGAACACAATGGGATATGTTTCGTAGGCCCATTCGACTGTTTCAGTCAGTTTTCCTTCAAATTAAAATATATAACATTCAATATTTGATTTGAACGTACATTTCAATTTGCCAGGGCCACAAACTTATTCGAAAAATTCCAGAAAAATAAATCTGGCTATGTTTTGACGATACGGTCCCAACAAAACTAGTTTCGTCGAATTCTGAGACCGTTTGCAAAAAGGCCCATTTCTGGTCGATCCAATTTAACTATAATTGACCAAAACACGTTTTCCTTTGCCACGCTCACATATTAGCTTCAAAAATTATGAAATTTGAAACCTAGCAATAACTTCACATCCTGGATCCAACAAAAGTGGTTTCGTCGAATTCCAAGGTCGTTTGCAAAATGGCCAATTTCACGGGCTATATAATTTCCATAGCGACCTTTCTGAAAATTCATTTGGCCATAACTTTTGCTTTCCGCTATGAAAATTCGATTTTTCAGATTCGTTAGAAAGGTATTCACTAACAGATTTAAATATTTTTGATTTCACTCAAATCCGTTTTGTTTTGCACCCGGTACAGTCCGACAAAGTTTGAATTCAATTTTTGAAACTGCAGCGCCATTTCTGGCCTTGTTTATAATTATAATTAATTTTATTCGTTTTCAAACGTCAATTCCAACTCACTTTTCATTGATATTATTTAAAATATTTGTTTTAAAATTTTAAAATCCACTATTTTAGCCAATTTAAAATTTTTAAATTGGTTCAGATTTTCCGGGTCGTTACACCCACCTCCCTCAGGCGCCGCGACCATTGGAGTCCCCTTCCCCTCGCCACCGACCCCCTCTCTTCCTCCTTCTCTCCTCCTTCTTCAATTAAAGCCGCAACCACCTCCGCCAGCCACTCCAGGGCCCGCCGCCGCCTAATGCTCCACCGCGCCAACCACCAGCGATGCCAAGCCTGCTCCTCCGATCGAAAACCGTGAGTTTCTCTGATTTTTTTACTATATAAAGATCTGACTTTTAATTAGGTAAAAAAATAATTTTTATTATATAAAAATATAATTTTTATTTAGATAAAAATATAATTTTTAGTTAGGTAAAAATATAATTTTTAATAAGAAAAATAATGTGATATATATTTATATAATGGCATGATAAAAATATGATTTTTATACGTATAATGGCATGATAAAAATATGATTTTTATATATGAATAGCATAATAAAAATATGATTTTTATTGTATGAAGTAGCATAATAAAAATGTGATTTTTGTATATGTTGTAGCGTTATAAAAATGTGATTTTTATTATGAAATGGTTTAGATAAAAATATGATTTTGAATTAAAAATGTGATTTTTGCACATAAGATTTTGAATTAAAAATGTGATTTTTACACATATGGTTTTGAATTAAAAATATGATTTTAAGCAAAAATAAATGTGATTTTTATATATATAGTAGCGATATAAAAATGTGATTTTTAATATAAACCACGTGAAATAGATTTCACTGGAACCACGGTGAAATGCACTACGCACTGGAAACAAATCTAAACCGTTCAATTAAAGAATGACGGAGTGGAAACTAAAGGTAAGAAAACCTTCTCACTCAATTTATTTTACAGTTAAAAATATATTTGGATGCAGATGGGGCTTAGAAGCCCCCGACACTATTTATTGTACAAACCATAGTTGTTTGTTTGGATTGTATTATGGAAATTGACTGTATTATGGTGAAAATGATTGTATTGAGATTTGGTTGTTTGGGTTGATTATTATGTACGACGCGAGCCAGTATGAGGAGAGGAGTAGTGCTAGACATTACTCCGGTTTTAATATCGCGCCGTTATAATGCCAAAATTTTCTGAAATAAATATTTATTCATTAAAAATCTAATCTATCTATTACTTATACTGGAAAGCAGAAACCAAACGCTTTAACAATCAACACGTGTCCCTTTATCTTAAATACCGACAAATTAAGTCACGAAGATGGAAAAACACATGAAGCAGTTATTCTGATTGTCTCCCTAGATCGACCAATTCCTTTCCAAAACCAGAAATTACTGCCACATAATCGACAATCCATAACCTTCAATTATGGTAATTCAACTTTAACGGAGGCGAAATAGACTTTTAATTAGATGGAGACACTTCCGTCTTCTCCCTTCATTATTTCATGACTTCTCAGTTCATAGTACGAACTTGGATCATCTCCATTTGCAAGGTAATGTTTTCTTCCAATTTTTCCTTCACTTCTGATCAATTCAGCACTACATTATTAGTGATTTATGTATAATCTGTGTTAACTATGACCAGATCATTTGTTCATATTGTTAACAATCTTTGTTCGATTTAGTTCAACTGAGAGGGCAAAGATAAAAGTACCGTGGTATTCATTATTACTCAATATTACTAAAGTTACATAATGATGCATGTTTTTTCTAACAGTATTTATTGTCATTATTTGGTCATGACTGATTTTGGGATGTCGACAACTAGATCTGTTTCAATTATTGAACTGCAACTAATCGTAAAAAAAAAGTGAGGAAATTTCATTATTTCCTATTTATTGTCAGACTAGGAAAAGGAATTGTTTAAGCTAGAGATTTTTTACTGTCCAAATTTGTGAGGTTTTCCATAATTCAAATTATTCTTCCCAATAGTATGCTTATGCTTTTTCATCTCCCTATACAGTTCAAAATATAAGATGGCACTAATGCGTTTTCATTTTAATAATATAATTATTTCATCATTTTAACTTCCTTCTAAAAAAGTTCAACTTTTTAAACTATGTCACTATTGGGTATTGTTATTAATGAGTTCACTGAGATAAGTCTATTCAACAGATCCGTCCCAAGTCTATGCATTAGGATTGATTTCATGTTGCAAGACATATTGTTGTCAATAACCATAACCTAGAAATCATGTTGTGGACGATATTGTATGTTTCTGCCTCCTTAAAGAAAATTGGCCTTTTTCACCAACGTAGTTATAGGGCACTCATATATTAGTAGCCAATTAAAAACCATAGGGTAGATAATAATATTAACCGTTTCAGCCCTGCTTGCCACAGACAAAGGCATACAGCCCCATCTATCCACTTGACCAGTTATCTTCTAAATCCATGAGGTATAGTCAGCTTTGTGGAGACAATCATTAGAGAGAGGCATTCTAGATATTTTACAAGTAAGTTGTCTTTAGTTATATCCAATATTTGTACAATTGTTTCCTTACACAATGTATGTGTGCTGAAGTATTACCATAAATTTCAAGTTGTTGATGTGAAAATATTTTATAGGTAACTGGAGCTTATTTTTAACTATTTCCTAAACTGTTATTTCATTACAATTTCCAGTCTTGAGTATTTTATTTATCCAACTATTTATTTTTTCCCCGTATTACAATAAATTAAAATGTATGACCTACTGTTAGTGGAAGGATAAGATGTGAAGTAAATCCAAAAGATAAGACTATCGTAGATTAATTGAATAATCCCTTTTAGTTTTTGTCTTCATTATCACTGTCTGAAAGAATGCACATAGGCATGTAGATAAATGTGTTATAGATAAACAAGCTTTTGACTACCTACACCAGAAAGAGAATTTGTGCATAACCAGACCATCTGCATTAGTATTGAACGCACTGAAGGTGTGAAAAATGAAACAAACTATAAGTTATCATTAGTCATCTGTTATAGGCTAAAAGAAATGTAGGCACGTCATTTTCGTGGTGGTGGAATTGTAGAATGATAAAGATACAGCTTATGAAATAATGAGTTTGGTAATTAATCTTCAGATTTGAAACTACAGCCAATTGGCCAAAGCGAATACACATATTTCACTCTACAAAGTATTGGCTGTAAACGTCCCATCTTTGAAATTGTAAGATGGTGCCATAGTGGAAATATTTTTTATGAAACTTCAGAATTTGACAACTAATCTGTAAACTCTAGAATGTGTATGTATAATGTTGTATAATAGAATATGGATTTTGTAAATTTATGTGTACTAGAAACTAAGGGCTTTGTTAACAGTTAACTGGACTACATTTAACAATGGAAGCCCATTATTCTTTTACATTCTTGACAAGTTTATTTATTTTCCACTATTACTTGAGCGAACCAATTGTGCAGTACAACCTAATTTATTATTTTTTAAATGAAATGAGCATTCTAACATTTATCAATATAGGTGCATATAGGTGTTGCTCTTATCCACATATCGTATCACATATAATTGTTGTCTGTACAAGTATCAATCTGACCTATAAAAGTGACCTTTAAATTGTGAGCACAAATGTTTGTGAAATACTTCATTTTGTGGATAATGAATGTTCATTAAACTTTATAAATCCAAATATTTGCTATGCTAATATTTGCAATTTTGACTGCAAATATATGCGATTTAAACTGCATATTTTTCACTTTAACATTTGATGGGATGTATCTTGAAATGTTCTGTTAGAGGGGGCGGAAGTAGATTTTGGGACTTTTTTCAATTTTTGGAAGAAAATATGCATTAATAAAGTTTTGACTTCTTGAAGTTGGAAACTTTCAATTTCTAGCCAATCAACATAGTGATTTAGACCATGGTTGAAAAACATTATCCCACTTAGTCTGTGAAAATAGCACATTATATTTTCATGGAAGGCCGATATCAGGGATAATAAGGATAATTTGAACCATATTTTATCTCCTTATATGGAGAAGCAAATTACATATATATGTATTTTGTTTACTTTCCATTAAATAAAAGATGCATGATGAATGTTATAACTGAATCTATTCATTATTATTTGATAGGGTCAGTGCAGAGTTGCATGGATTATCACTTCTTTAAATTATTTTCATATGCATTTTAAAATATATATATCTGACATAAACCTTTTTGTTTGATTTATCCAACACACTACTTAAAAATACAGAATCTATTTGTTATCAACTAAGTACATCGGTGCATACCTATATCGCCTATCATTCTTCCAGTTCAGAGATCGTATACATTTCAAAAGGTACATATTATGTATGCTATTTTTATTTGAATTATCCACCACAATATCTTGAATTTATTTCCAGTGGCCTTGCACCAAAGCTTTTGAATCTTTATTTTGTCTCTAGGTGTAAATTGTTCTTAGCTCAAATTTGTGTTGCTCTTTTGTGTAGTTTAATGACATTTTCAAATAGGAAAGTAGAAACCACTTGGTCTGTTCTTAAAAATTCTGCACCAATTTTCATGTACGAATTTTCATTGATTTTTCAAGAGCTTACTACTGTTGGTTAGTTGGCATTCAGGCACCAATTTTTATGTACTAATTTCATTGTAGAAAAGTTATAACTGAACCATGTGCAAAATTCACGCGTACTATGTGCTTACAAAAACCTTCTTGGTTTAGTTTGTGTAACAATCAAGCAGGATCTATGTGCTTACAACTTTCTTCCTTAACTGCTCATTCATGGTCCAGAAATGGACTAACTTAAGTAAATATTGAGATTAAAGCCCATCATATTTATGCACTGATATGACTTAAATAATCAACAAAACTTCTTCGAATATTGTGAAACTAGACCATTGGAAAATCAAAAATTGTTTTATTTTCTATTTATTTTTATTTATATATTTATCAGCATAGGTAATGGAATGATAAAAAAATAGTAGCTTATGAACAAAAATTTGAATTTTTTTGTCATTCCTTAAAAATATGAATACATCTTGTATGTAATTTTACAGATGTTTCTTGCTTTAGTTAGACTGAATTTAATTTTAGATTTCATAGGATCCTCCCTTTTCTATCACTAACACAAAGAATTAAAGAGAAAGGTAAGATAGTGCACAATAGATATATAGGTTCTTTTGGATTCACTTATTTAGTCTACTATTCCAATTTTACATGTTTCATACAAAACTTCAACATGCATTATCAAAGAGTCCACCTTTCTTGCATATTAGATTATTTTCTTTCCCATTCATTGCTTCAGATGCTTAGAGTGCTTTGGCCTTTCTGTTAGCATTCTACATGTAGGTTCTGAATCGTAGATTACTATGTTGATTGGTAGTTTAGTCAATTAATTTTGATGGATGCCCTCTACGTTTTTATGAATTTGTTGACTAAAAGGATGTATATTTTAGCATATACCGTGTTTCCAATTTTAACTTTCCTTCTTTTAATAATCTGTCTTATTGAGTCATCTTGATGTGTCATCTTCACTAGTAAGCTATCAAGCATCAAAATTGCAGTCCAAGATTTTACAATAAACTAAATAATAGTAAAGCTTACTTCTCAATGGATCCTGCATAATTTGTTTAAGAACTAATTTGTTATATATTATGCCATACTGCATATACAATTTGTATAACAGACTATAATTTAGCTTACTGTAATTAATTTATTGCCAGTATATAGCTTATCATACGTATAAAGTTATTCTTAAGTACTAAGTTTGAAATAGAACAAAAATGTCGATGAAATCTATAGCAATCGAAAAAGGGAGCCAGTCTTTTTTAAACCCGATACAAAAGACAGTACACTGACTGAAAAATTCGTGAACTCCAAATCGATGGATAAAAAAGGATGCCCTACTTCTACATCCCTTCGCATAACTAAGACTTTTATGTGCTTGATTGGTGGCGAGAGTGGTTCCATCTTTACTACTACCTTCCAAAATGATCAAGTTGACATAACGAAACCTTTACCCATTGTAATACCATGTAGTGCAAAAAATTGAAATGTTCAAGTGATCAATAAGGCTATCAGTAGATAAGCGGAGCAATGCCGAAGCCATTGTACCTGTTGATTTTTCAGTCAATGCGGACAATAATCTTCCCTTCATTGAATATGAGCTGATTGTTCGAAATCTCTGGCCTTTCTCAGCCTTTCCTTTACATTTTGTCAATGTCATATCTACACACGTTTTAGGTTTAACTAACTATTGATTAAGAATGTGCCTATTTTCCATTGGTGTCAGTAGTTTTACCTATTATGTTATTTGGGCTTTGGTCTCTATGTTTAAATTAGCTTCATTTTTGATGCAGGCATGCTTTCCCACAGAAAATTGGCTGGTATGTCTGGTAACCTATGCCTTCATTAATCTTACCGCAAACGAAATACAATAAATACCAGCTTGGAATTCAGTCGTTGTCCACAGCGCTGCTGGTTAGAAAGATAATACGGTCAAAACTACTAAGCTTACACTAGAATGGAGATCGAAACTTTTGAAAAGGCTATTGTTGGTACGAATGACCGTTCATTTAGTAGTATAACTTTAGACATGAGGAGGCTTGCGGACAAAATAAAATAGAGAATCCGACTCATGAAATAGTTCCAGCTCAACTGTGTCTCAGTTCGGTTGAGTGCTTTCATGAGACGTATTTTGTCTGCAAGCTCATGGTTTATGCAAGTCTGTGTGGTTAAAAAGTTAAGTTAGACACTACTTTTTCAGGTTACCAATGCAATGGCTCTCACTGTAAAAAAAATGAAGCAGGGAATAATGCCATACCGCATAAGCAAATAATGATCAAACAAGATAAGGTGTTTGCAGTCGAATTCAGAGGTAACATGTATCGAAGTATTACTTAAAGCCGATGTTCTTTGTGCTATTTGATAAAGGATGTTTAGTACATAAATTTGTGTAATTGTATTGACAATGTATTACAAACATGGAGGTTAAATTAGTTACGTTTGTTAATCTGTTTCTTGCACATGGTTTATATGTCAATCCATGTCGTAATAACATAACCACACTTAGACTAAGTATAATTGTTGCTAAATGCTTTTTCACTTATGTGTTATGAATCTATCTAGGTTGATCAATGGATAAAAACAACCAATATGCTATTCTATGCATATATGATTTACTATACTTTCCCTTAGTGTATAGATGGATGATATAAACTTCGTGAGTGCATAGCTTAATTTGTTCATACTAACACACAACTTATATCCCACATTATTTTTTATTACAAAATAAAGTATTTCCTACGCAGCTGAATGCAACTAGGGCTGTCAACCGATGCTTTCGAATACGGATAGTGTCATATCCATATCTGAAATTATTTTTGGATATCGGATATCCGTATCTGTTAAATTTTCGAATATCGGATGTCCATATCCACTTAATTTTGGATACGGACGAATATCGTATATTTATCCACTCTACCTATAGTTAATAAACTTAAGAGTGTAAATAAAAAAGTTTGGATTAACATAAATTAATTTTTGTATTAGTGTTTATAAAAAACAAGGAAATAAAGAAGTATAATGAGGAAACATTGATTTATACTAAAATCTATAAGCATATCCAAAAATATTCCAAAATTAAATGCTAAAACTACAATTTTTCACTAAAAATGGACAAAGAATTATATCATAGTAACATCCAATAGTTACAAAATAATTGTTAACTCTATTTTTCTGTTTTGAGTTATATATATATATATATATATTACATCAATCAGTCAGACGGATATTTTTCGGATACGGATATCACTATAACCATATTCATATCCGAAAAGCTTTCCGGATATCGGGTATCTGTATTCGCTTTTCGGATAATGGATATTTTGGATACGGATTCGGACGGATATCGGATTTTTCGGCTATTCATTGACAGCCCTTAATGCAACAACTCTTTAGGCACACACTTACAATATTCTTTTGGCTATCCTAACTGCAAAATGCTAATGGTAACCACTAATATCACAATCTTACAATATTCATATTCCAGCTCTACCCGTATGCGTAGCACGGGCCACACACTTGTCTTTAATGTATATACGAACTGTATAAAATATTCATGTGTTGAATAAAATGTTTGAACAATAAAAATGTCATTTTTATTGATGTACGAACTATTAAAAATATTCATCTGTTGAAATAAATATTTTATTGTTAAAAATATAATTTTAACGTATATGTGAACGACATAAAATTCTCCTGGAATGAAAATAAATATTCATTTACAAATCAAACGATTTGTTTATGTACACCCATTTAACTGATATTGATTGGGACGATAAATTTTACACATCGCCCAACTGCACAAATAATATTCAGTATTTATTGGTTGAAACCCCACACGGGTATTGGGATGATATTTGACGTACACTAATCCCAAATGTTTAGTTGTATGTCAATTGACTGGTTGACAGACTGTTGTAAGCGTTAATTATTTATATTTAATGCTTATGCAGTTGTGTAATGCACTCTGGATGATGGATGATTGTTTATCATCGTAATTATATACATGTGTTGTATGAAATTCATATAAATAACATTATATGGTAACTGATTGGCTCTCTTTCCAATTTGGGAAAAATAACGAATATTTTACAATAATATTCAAAAAAAGATTAATAATATTCATGTGTTAAATAAAATATTCATGTGTTGAATAAAATATTCATGTGTTGAATAAAAATATTTAAACAATAAAAATATCATTTTTATTGAGTGTATAAACCATTATAAATATTCACGTGTTGAATAAAATATTTAAACAATATTTTAAAATAATATTCGGTAAAGGGTTAAAATGTGAATTTGATGTCCGATTTTGGATGGATACAGAAATATTGAAATTTGTGAAGCCGTGTTGATTAAATATGCGCCATTTTAACACGAACGATATTTATATCGATTTTATTCATTTATATAATGAATATCGAAAAGGAAATGATTTCAAAATCTAATATTTTGAAAATATTATCATTTAAATATTATAATGATAAGCAGTATTCAATTTTGATTTAAAACTGAAGTGAAAGCAGGAATCGTTTTAAAACGAATTTATAAACGATTTATAAAATACATTTTAAATGGAAATCCATGATATATATATATATATATATATATATTAAATAGCCTGAATAGAACGTGCCGCACCGCGACCGTTCGCGAATTTCGACCATTGACTTCGAATTGACATTACGGGAGATCCGACCGTCGGATTCTCCTAAAACCAGAACCGTTGTGTTCATATCGAAAAGCGCTTTCCAATGGATATAAGACATTTGAAATCTAATGGTTTGATTTGGAATTATGTTCGAATCAAATTTGGAAAAGGTCGTTGTAAGTGTAGTTTGATGACCGTTTATGGAAATCGACTGAAAGAGACTTAATAAAATTATTAAAAAAATTAATAATTTGTGTAAAATCATAATAAATGATTTGGAAAGAATTAGGATGAAAAATTCCATATTTGAAAAGATAAAATTCAATTTTTTTTATCAAAATGGACTTGTTATTAACTAGAAAGATAAATCCAATAATTTTTAAAATAAACAAATTGGATTTATAAAGGGCTTTAATAAAACCAAGAATTTCCAATATATAAATTGGAATGGATTTGGATATAAATCATCTTCGAGATATTTCGATATTGGATTTCGTGACTATACAGATACTGTGAAGGAATTTGGAAGATAAATATATATCGTCATTCCCTGTACGATATGTGTTGGTTTTAGAATTTGATATTGAATATAAGCCGATATAATTTCTGTTTAGAGTCTTATATTTAATATCGAATTGGATTTTGGGTTTGTCTTGAATGGTGTCTTCAGTAACACTTTTCTTAAACCCCGCATGAAAAGAATAAATCTTTTAATTTAGATTATTAGAGTTTCCAATTATATTTAATAATTGGAATAAAATGGAATGTGAGTTAGGTTTATTGTGAACTGTGTTTTTAATGACATTCGTTCTTTAACCCGATTAACAGTGAAATGGGATTTGGAATTTATTTTTTTATTAAGATTTAATGGAAATTTTCCAAAGTAAAGTTTTCCAATTTAGTAAAATAAATTGGGATTGAATGGAATTCGATTTGGTAATAATCGAAGTGAGCTTCTATAGAGGAAGACTATTAATATATATGGAATTTGAAAAGCTTTGTCGTTATTCCATTTATATTATTATTCGGATATGGAGATTAATATCGATTATATACTGATCTGTTTTCCATGAAGATTCCATAATTAATGGAATGTGATTTTGGGTTTATTGTGAACTGTGTTTTAAATGACATTGGTTCTTTAACCTAGTTAAAGAAAGGATGTCTAACATTGTATTTCGAACTGTATTGTTGATCTCTGCTAAATATTTATGTGTATATATATATCTGTTTGGTGGCGGAGAATTTATTCTCTTGCTTAACACCATTCTCTAAGATGTACGAGCTTAGAGGTTATATATCGGCAGAAATCAATGGTATGGTGTAGATTATCGATGCGGCATGTTTGTGTTTCCAAAGTTAAATAATCATTAAATAATGATGGTTGGAAGATTAAAACTAAGTGAAGTTTTAATGAATATTTAATTTGATTAAAACGTGATTATGATAATTTAAATTATCAAATTTGGGAAACGAACGAGAATGGAGTATCACCCGTTTTACTCCAGGCGATAGTTAAATCTTTAATTAGATTTGAACGCGAAATGGTAATTTAATTTACCGATAACACCGTGGTGTTAGGTATGGAGTATTACCAGTTTTGCTCCATGGGATGAATAGGTTGGGATTGGGAAATAAAACAAATGATTACTTCAGTGAGGTGCGCTAATCCCGACTAGTTTGGATAAACCGTAATTTGGTTTGAATTGATATCCAAAGGAAGATTTAAGAATAAATTTAAAGAATTTATCATTGATAAAATTAATGGGAACTTTTCCCTAATGATGTGAATATTTGAATAAAAGAATATTCAGAATTGGAATGAGGTATATGTTGTGTTTTTATAGCACTTGATTATAAAGTATGTGAATTATTCAGAAAGGCCGGGTTTATACCCATTCTGAATAATTAATTCGACGAAAAGTCGACAATGAAGACGGTTGTTGAAGACCGGAGTTCTTCACATCATTTGGATGATTACTGATGTCTTGATTGGGTTGTGCACCCTAGATAAGGTAATGAGTGGTGATTGTCCGAACGTACTTGGAGATCGACCAGATATGCGAGGACCTGTCTCCTGTATTGAACATATGGGACGAGGAATAAAGTGCCTCCGGTTTCGTTCAGACCTAGATCGAACTAGTAAATGGATGTGTGTATGACATTGGATTTTATTCTG
Organism: Allium sativum; assembly: GCA_030737875.1. Lineage (NCBI taxonomy): Eukaryota > Viridiplantae > Streptophyta > Magnoliopsida > Asparagales > Amaryllidaceae > Allium > Allium sativum. The sequence goes on from CM060921.1 coordinate 181,960,474, forward strand.
TGTTGATTGATCTCTATTAAATATATATCTGTTTGGTGATGGAGAATTTATTCTCTTGCTTAACACCCTTCTCTGAGATGTATGAGCTTAGAGGTTATATATCGATAGACATCAGTCGCATGGCATGAATTGCCTGTGTGGCATGCTGAGATGCAAATGATTAAGGCTTCTGTTGAAAAGTAGAGTCTTGTGGTTGATGATCAAAGCACGGCTTTAAATAGCATAGCTTTGTGCATAGTGTTAATTTATGGGCCTCATACCTCAGTATGAGTCAAAAACGAGATAAGGGACGCAGGGAGGACACGGCGCATGCTTCTAGCTATGGGTGGTGTCATGGCATGGAGCCCAGACATTTATATATTTTTATCTATGTGGATAATGGATAGCGAGGCGCCTCGGATATATCGGTTACTACATAGCCGATGGATAGGTCCTATAGGACCGGGAAATGTGTGTTCAGGTATAACTAATCCACTAAGTGTGGACCGGCCCTGCAGGGTCCAAGGGTTCGCCGACGTCCGAACCATGAGGCTTTTGCTAGACTGTCTCGAAGCCGGCGAGGAGTACATCCCTTTCCTCGACTCATGACGGAAATCCAATTTCCAATACATGACATTTTAGTTTTAGTTGTAAACCTATATGGCGACATAGTTGCATGGGATACTATGTTGTCTATGATTGATACATTTATATTTGAAGCTGTTTGATACACTATGCACTTATGGTAATATTAAAATAATTTGTTTTAAAATGTACCAAGCATGTTTGGCTATTATTAGGTAAAACTCTATCCTTCGGCTTGCATTGCATTGTGTGATGGGACCTGAGTCTTATGATAGCTTCACTTTTCCGAAAAGCATTGCGTTGTTTGTTTTATGCACTGGTATTCTTGGGAGGAAACCCATTTCGTGTTATAAGACGTGGTCCCTTGATTTACTCTATTTTAAAGTAAAGTTTTAAATAACTGTTTTAGTCTCACACCAGTCACATGACTGACCTGGAGTTTATTATTTTAACCTAAACTCTAGGTGCCCCAATTTTCTACACGGGCAGCTAGTAGTTTTGGTTTTGCAGATACTATATTCACAGGATTCAGGATTTATAGCTGAAGCTACATTCACAAAGCTCTGTATCCGTGTATTTCTTTAAGCTGTGTTATGCGTATTTCTTTAAGCTGTGTTATGTATTATTTTTCCACTGCTATGTAATGTATTTTAATCTCCGATATTTTTCTGATGTATATTATTTATTCATACTCTGTTATGTTCTTGCACTCTGATGTAAATTGTTGTAACAACAATGAAATGTTCTTCTGTTTGCATTCTGATTTGCTTTTTTCTCAACTCAATCCGTCCTTTTCCGCCTCTTCAGAGATTGGGGGATTTCGGATCGCTACAATCAGAGTACAGAATATCAAAGTATATCAGAATATAATACAACGGAAGATTAATTTACAATAAATGTAATACAATGCATCAGAAAAAAAAATAAACTAAAACAGCGGAAGACTATCAATGCTCTGGACATAGCTATAAGCTTCAATCCAGAATCCTGCTCAATAAATAAATATCTGCAAAACAAACCACTCGACTGGGCGTGTGGAAAATAGGGGCACCCGAGTTTGCAAGGGAAAAGCAAACTATGAGTCAGTCATGGGACTGGTATGAGAAACTCTCCATTTAAAATTAACTTATATAAATGATAAGGCAAATCACAGGACCAGCTGCTAACGCAGAACGGGTTTACCCCCATGAATGCAAGTGTATAAACAACAATCAGTAATAAAGATATGGATCTGTTATGCATCAATCAACATGCAGTATTCCAGTCTACCCATTTAATTTAATAGCCACACTTAGATTTTCCAAATCCAATTCAATTTACAGAAATTAATCCTTTGGACTTTATTTCCCGATTTCTATTTCAAATCATTTGAAATACATATCTAGCTTTTATATCAAAGTAGATTTCACTTCGAGATCTCAAATCAAATCCTTTGGAAATATGAATTGTAACACACCGTATTTTATGCTAACGTTATAATAACGAATTGAACAATACTTAATTTCAAATGTGAGAATTAAGGGAAACGAATTACGCCATTGCGTTCATCTCAGAATTCTGCTTGAGATAAAGTCCGAGTTTGCGTGAATTGGACTTCGTATGAAGAAGTTATGGCCTTCAGAAGTTTCAGAAGTTCAAAAAAATTCAAACAGCTCGAAACCGGATTCAAAATTCAAAACAGAAGTAAGAAGCGGGCTGGGCGGGAAAATTCCCGCCCAGGACCTAGGTCGACCGGGGGTCGACTCTAGAGTTGACCTCCCCCCCATACAGGTCGACCTGCCCCCCCGGCCATATCTGAATTTTGATGACTTATGACTTGTTGCTGAGTCACTAGGGTTTCTGGATAGTTTTGATCTGGTCTGAATGGTTGTGGTTAACTCTAGGTTCACCTGACGACGCTAATTAAATTGAAATTCTATATAAACAACCTAATACTCAACCTAAAATCACACAAAAATAATCTTGGAACTGTCATGCCGTACATAGAGAACTTGGAGTAGCTGTCACTGTTTTCAATTCAAAGACGAGATAAAAGCCTACATCAAAATCAAATTAAAACTAATCTGATTCAACGATCTACATCAAAGGCGAGCATTTCAACTTCAGAATTCAGATTCCAGAAATCAAGAATTCCTTTTAGTTTATAAGTTGGTTATTACGTAGATTTAAACGTTCTCTTAAATGAAATCATGACATGTGTAATTCGAATATAGAATGATGCTTATGTATAAGATAAATAAAGTTTGATTCTCATTTATCTTAAATTACCATTGCGATTGATCATGCCTATATGTTTGTGGTGATGAACATACAAAATTGTATGGTATTATTGGAATCTATTATGATTGGATGATGAACTTATTATGCCAACTTAGTGATGAACACGTCATGTTATAGTTTGGTGATTACTTGCAAGTTTATGATCTAAATCACATGCCTACATGTTTAGATCAACATTTATGTATATTTAGAACTTTGTTAAGTTGAACCTATTATGTTGCTAGATTGGATTTGTGTCCCTCTTATGTTTTAACATACATAAGTTATCATGCTAAGTTGTGATTTAAATATGTTTATAGTAGCTTTCTTATGTTTTCACATACATAAGTTAATATGCTAAGTTGTGGTTTAAAATTGTGTTTATATGTTAAACCTTCATGTTAGACATATATCAAGTTTACATGATAATTAGACCCAACTTGGTCACAAGTTCACCATTACTTGTTTAATTAAGTTAGTGATGCTTCTATGCCAAGTTACACATGATAAGTTAAAAGTATGTTATTGTATGCTTATTTCATTGTCCCTTGTTTGTTACCCTTTTTGTTTATGGGTTTGGGCTAATTTACTAGCCCAACATTTTATGTAATTTATGCGAACTTACCACGGGGGTAGCGTTGGGAAAACATGAAAATTTTCATGGCATAGATTGGTTCATGAAATGGTATATTTGGTATACCATTTATTGTGAGCATAATCAAAAGTATAATTATGGCATGATTAAATTAAGATTAATTTACATATAGAATTAGACATATATAGAAAATATGTGAATTTAGAAAAGACGAATATGCCTAACCCGAGGTTAGAATGAGTTGTGGTGTAAAACTGCCTGGAACCAACCGGCACATCCAGAAACCACAATAAGACCTGTCTAATGTGGGTGATTAGTGCATCAAGCCCAAAAAGGACCCGAGGTTAGACTAAGTTATGGTGTAAAATTGCCCGGAACCGACCAGCACATCCAGTGACCACAACAAGACCTATCTAATGTGAGTGGTTGGTGCTTTAATGAATAAATTAAAGCTAAGTCAAGAATGGTAGGGTTAAGTCAATTAAGGAAATACTTAACCGATTCAACATGTTAACTAAACTAATGGGTGGGGTTAGGTAAACTTGGACACTTAACCAAATAAACATGTTGATTAGAAAACCCTAGTAACGAGGACCCATTTCAGCATTAACCCACATAGCTGTATCATGGTACCCTGAACTAGGCAGGGTGTGGCATGATTACTGGGCTGATTATAAGCGGTCAAAAACGTCGGCGGTTGGTGCGTCAGTGTAGGTTCCGACAAAGTACGGGCGTGCACGTACTCCGAAGTGGAAAAAGCAGGCACTGGGCATCAGTAGTATACACTGTGCATCTTGAATCGTGTCAGGTTGCCATCAGAGGGACCGATACACCCCATGGTGGGACCATCACAAGTATCTACAGTCAAGCAGGGCCGAATGACACAGGATATGAATGCATGCGAGTAGGAGCCGATAATTAAGGGGATCGTTCGTTATGAACACGCGAGGCTGGTTGAAACAATGGTTAGTAAGTGCAAAGACTATAGTAATGGGTGCGATCACATGTTCATCTTAGCTTATATTAGGGTGTTGTCCTATGTTCTGTTATTACTGACATGATCCCTTTCCTTGTTTAAATACTAGTAATCACCGAACTTACCAGACTTATTGTCTGACCTGTTTTCTTTCGTCCTCTTTTCTTCTGTTTCCCCCCAGGTCCACAGGGAGGGAATACTCCAGCTTAGTCAGACTCTTTGCAAGCTCCAAGAAAGTAGATGTACAATTGGGGATCTCTTACCTTGGCTATGGCTTTTGGACACTACACTTGGGTATTTATGCAGTTTTATTTATGGTTTATGCTTCTTTATTAAATAATCAAGACAGAAATTATGATGTAATGTTTTTGGAAGTTATTTTGAGACAATTTGCTGTAATGCTTTTGTATTGAACCACGTATGCAATAAATGTTTGATTTCCGCTGCTTATATTTATCTGTCTTATAATTTTTCCGTGTCTCGTACCTATATCCCTCCACCAAAGTTAAGGCATTCCCTTTGTGAGTGACCTTAACGGAGGTGGGGTGTTTCATGAATTCCAAATCATAACAATGCATACAAACAAGTATGCTACCAAATATCGTGCATGGCCCTCAGACCAGGCTATACGCGCCCCTCCAACTCGATATATGTATATATATGCACCTCCTACTATGGAGCAGGCTACACTAACGATGCACCTCCCATGCATGGAAGCATACACCGCCCAAAGCCATTTAAGGCTATAACATCCATACTTTTAGTCACTCTCGGGTTACCCGAATCTTTAGCCACATATTTTCTAAATCATTTTATATCCCGAAGTGGGGAAAAATCATTTCACAACATAGTAATCAGAAATACTTTCAAACTATAGTACTTCACATCAGCAATTCACACATATGATTAGTTACTATTAATCACATAACCTTTGAGCTCGTACATCTTAAAGAAGGGTGTTAAGTAAGAGAATAAATTCTCCGCCACCAAATAGATATATCATCAATAGCAACTAATCGGTTATGTGTTGAGCTACAATGTAACACATAATACATTTCTAAATCATTTCAGAAATCATTGGATCTAGGCCTCGAAATCCGTTCTGTTTTATAAATTTTTTTTATAAAAACATTCTATGTCCAAAATCGGGAATACATTTCTTTTCATTTAAGAAAATATCATTTCAAAATTATTCATTAAATTTGAAATGAACTCAACAACTTCGCTAAACATCTCATAGGCAAATCGTGAAGTGTTTCACAACATGTTAATACCAAATATTTCTACCCAACCCAATGCTAAATGTAAAAGCATATTCTGCTCATAAACTGGTCTAGCACCATCCACACAGTCAATCAATCAATAATAATCAATATCAACAATCAATTAGCCCAATCCATATCAACAACCAAGTATATTTGGTTCAATCACGTTTTGGTAATTTATTTATTACCGTTTATTCATTCACAATATAGTTAAAGATTTATTCAAACTCCAATTGGTTTCAAAATCATTACTTAATGATTGTTCAACTTTTAGGAAAATTAATCCTGTCATTAACTGGGTTAAAGAACCAACGTCATTTAAACATGATTCACGATAAACGAAAAATCATCTTCCATTTCATATGGAATCTTCACGAAAATCATAACAATATATAATCGATATCAATTTCCGTATCAAATCATTGCTATAAATGGAATAACAGCAAAGCCTTTTAAATTCCATAAATAGTAACGGTCTTCATTCATAGAAGCTCATCTCAATTATTACCAAATCGAATTCCATTCAATAACAATTTAATATATTATATTAGAAAACTTTACTTTGGAAAATTCCATTAATCTTAAATTATAAGCTCCAAATCCTAACTTCATTGTTAATCGGGTTAAAGGACACATGTTATTTAAAGTATAGTTCTCGACAAACCCAAAATCCAATTCGATATTAAATACAAGGCTCTACATAGAAATTATATCGGCTTATATTCAATATCAAATTCCGAAACCAACAAATATCGTTCTGGAAATAACGATATATATATATATATATATATATATCTTCCAAATTCCTCAACAATATCCGTACAATCACGGAATCCAATATCGAAATATTCCGAAGATTATTTCCACTCAACTCCATTCCAATTTGTTCATTGGAAAATTCTGGTTAATTTAAAACCCATTTTCAATCTAATTTATTATTTCTAAAATTAATTGGACTATTATTCTAGTTAATAACTAGTTCATTCAGATAAAAATATTTTCTATATTTTCAAATATGAAAATTTTCATCCAAAAATCTTTCCATATCATTTATTATGATTTTACACAAATTTTCCATATTTTTAATAATTTTATTAAGGCCCGTACAGTCGGTTTCCAATAACGGCCACCGAATTGCATTCATAGCGACCTTTTCCAAATTTGATTTGGACATAATTCCAAATCCAACCATTAGATTTCAAATCTCTTGAATTCGTTGGAAAGCTTTTTTCTATATGAACCCAACGGTTTTGGTTTCATGAGAATCCGACGGTCAGATCTCCCGTAACATCAATTTGAAGTTAATGGTCGAAATTCACTATAATAACCCGGAAAATCAGAACCAATTTAGAAATTTTATTTTAAGGAATTTTTTGGAAAATGTGCCAGAATTTAAAATTTCCATTTTCAAATAATATTCAATTAAAAATAGTCATTTTATAAATGACCTCAGTTTTCGATGTAACCATTTTAGTCGGATCCGAAATGTCTAATTATTGCTAAGTTTAATTTTCCATAATTTTTGGAATTAATATGTGAGCGTGGTAAATTAAACTGTGTTCGATAATTTTTGTTTAATTTAATCGAACGTTAAAAAGGCCATTTTTCAAACGATCTCCAAATTCGATGAAATTAATTTTGTTACGACCGTTGCGTCAAAACATAGCTAGCTTTATTTTTTGGGAATTTTTAGAGTCCGTATGTGGTCCCGGTAAATTTAAATGTACGATCAAATTAAATAATTAAATAATTTATATTTTAATTTAAAGAAAATAAGCTGAAAACGATCGATTGGGCTGACGGGACCTAGCCCATTGTGTCCGGAACGGGGGCATTTTCCTGGGGACAACTCTCGTTAGGCTGAATTTGGAGCTGTTAAGGGTTAACGGGCTTTAACTAAGAGATTAGGGAATTTAAAATTATTTTATTATAAATATACATTAACCCTTAAAACAAAACCCTAATACACATACTGTAGCCGCCGCCCTCATTTTCAATGGCCAGTGCTGCTCCTTGCTTCCTGTAACAACCCGGAAATGCGAGCCAGTTTAAAATTTTTATTTTGGCAATTTTATTGAATTTTGAATATTTAAAATGAATTATTTTAAATAATATCGACGAGAAATATATTTTGAATATAATTCGAACGTATATATTATATAAGTCGTCGTTAGAATATAAATAATTATATATAATTATAAAAGGAATTGAAAATGGCGCGGTAGTTCGATAATTCGATTTCAAACTTCAATTGAATATACCGGGTGCAAAACAAACCGGATTTTAGCGAAATGAAAAATATTAGGATCTATTTGAGAATATCTTTCCAACGAATCCGAAAAATTGAGATTTTATAGCGGGAATCAAAAGATATATCCAGTTGAAAATTCTGAATTGTCGCTATGGAATTCAGACCCTTAAAAATGGGAATTTTGCAAACGACCTCGGATTTCGACGAAACCACTTTTTTTGGGTCCATGATGTCAAGTTATTGCTAGGTTTCAAATTTCATAATTTTTCGATTCAATATGTGAGCGTGACAAAAGAAAACGCGTTTGACCAGTTTTAGTTGATTTTAATCGACTGGAAAATGGCCATTTTTCCAACGGTCTCAGAATTCGACGAAACTAGTTTTGTTAGGACCGTATCGTCAATACGAAGCTAGAAAATATTTTTCTGGAAATTTTAGAGTTCGTATGTGACCCCGGTAAATTGAAGTGCGCGTTTAAATTCAATATATAGAGTTATATGTTGATTATAACGGAAATTGATCGAAACAGTTAAATCATCTTATGGTACATATCCCATTGTGTTCGGAATGGGGGTGAAACGCTATGGACGACAGGCGGTGGGCCTCGTTTAGAGGTCATATGAAAAAGTCAACTTTTTGTAAATTAAATAATTAAAAATAAAATTCCCCCTTCTCTCTTCCTTTTTAACTCCAGCCCCCCCCCCCGATTCGATTAATTTCAAATCAGAAAAAAGAAAAAGAAGAGTACGGAGGAGCAGCGGTTGCTCCTCCGATCGGAGCGCCGCCACCGCCCAAGGTGGCGCAGCCCACCGCGCCCCCTCTAGACCCCCTCCTCCTCCTCCGATCCCCTTCTCCCTTCTCTCCTCCTTCCAGTTGCGCCCCCACCCAAAACCCGCATGGCCCCACCACACGACTGCCGCCGCTGCTTCTTCTTCTCCCTCCTCTCTGCCTCGTTTCCCCTCCCCCTCTTGCGCCTCCGAACTCTTCTCCTCCCCTCACCCTGTAAGTTTTTTTGTTTGTATTTATTTACTTTTATTTATATAAAGTAATTAGTTTTTTTATATAAATAAATCAGTTTTTCTATAGCATTAAAAAGTTTATATTTTATAAAGGTATGATTTTTATAGTGTAAAAGTGAAGAGCTATGATTTTTGTTTAGGAAAGGGTAGTGATTGTGAATGGGAAAGATCGTATTTTTATATATGAAAGGCGTGATTTTTATATCACGTAAAGGTTAAAAATATGATTTTTATACTTTTAAAAGTATAAAAGAAATGATTTTTACTTCGATAAAGGCGAAATCTTTATATTTGAAAAGGCGAAATCTTTATATTTGAAAAGGCGAAACCTTTATGTAGAGAATAGCGTGATAAAAATATAATCTTTATTATATGAACATCAACTTAAAAATAGAATTTTTATCTATATAGTAGTGAAGTAAAAATAGAATTTTTACTTATATAGTAGCGGTGTAAAAATGTGATTTTTATATACATAGCAACAATATAAAAATGTGATTTTTATATGTAGTGGCTACGGGCAACGAAAGTGACAAAAGGCGAGAACGGCGATGATTCCCTACAAAAGAAGAGTCGTGGAGTTGGGATAGCTTTGGTGAGAACTTCTCACTCTAAATTTCTTTTTCTAGTTATATATATATATATATATATATATATATATATATATATATATATATATATATATATATATATATATATATACTAGGATGCAGACGGTGCTTAGCAGCACCCGACACCCGTCATCCACAGATCATGGATGGCTTGTTTGTTTGGTTGATGTGTTGTGAAAATTATTTGTGATGTTGATGTGAAATCGATAATAAAATGTAGATGGTTGAAATAAATTAATTATCGTTAAAAATATAATTTTTAACGTGAAAGTGAATAAATAAATATTTATAAACAAATCTGTCGATTTGTTTATATGCACTGATTTGATTGATATTGATTGGGACGATAAATTTTACACATCGCCCAACTGCACAAATAAAAATCTGTGTTTGTTGATTTGAAACCCCACACGGGTATTGGGATGAAATATGGCATACACTAATCCCAATAATTAGTTGTGTGTCGATCGATTGGTCGACAGGCTGTGTAAGCGTTAATTATTTATATTTGATGCTTATACAGTTGTGTGGTGCATTTTGGATGATGGTTGATTGTTTATCGTTGCTATTATATACATGTGTTGTATGGAATCCATATACTTAACATTATATGGTAATTGATTGGGCCTCATTCCAATTGGGAAAATAATGAATATTATAAAAGAAAATTCATGTGTTGAATATAAAAATAGTCATGTATTGACGATGTTCATGTGTTGAAACTATTTATGTGTTGAGTAAAATATTTTAATAATAAAATTTACATCTTTATCATATTTAATATTAGAACTACTTTACAGTAGGAGTCTAATTAAAAATCAAACGATAGATACCATAATTTTATAAAATATTTTACATAACAAAAATAGTTGTGTGTTGACAGTACCTATGTGTTGAGATTGGTCGTGTGTTGAAAGAAATATAGATTCATGTGTTGAATAGAATATATATTCATTTGTTGAATAGAATAACGAATTTATTGAAATATATAAAGCCGTGTTGATTAGAGTTGCGCTATTTTGACGTGAACGATATTTATATCGATTATATTCGTTTTTATAATGAATATAGAAAAAGGTAGTGATTTCGAAATATAACGTTTTGAAAATATTATCATTTATATAGTAATGATATGAAACATTCAATTTTGATTTGAAATTGAATATAGAGTTGAAATGGTTTTGAAAACGAATTTAAAACGATTTATAAAATACGTTTTAAAAAGGAAATCGACGAAATATATAAAATATATATATTATATATATAATAGCCTGAATAGAACGCGCCGCGCCGCGGCAGTTCGTGAATTTCGACCATTGACTTCGAATTGACATTACGGGAGATCCGACCGTCGGATTCTCCTAAAACCGGAACCGTTTTGTTCGTATCGAAAAGAGATTTCCAATGAATATTATAAATTTGAAATCTAACGGTTGGATTTGGAATTATGTCCAAATCAAATTTGGAAAAGTTCGCTGTAAGTGCAGTTCGATGGCCATTGATGGAAATCGACTGTACGGGCCTTGATAAAATTATTAAAAATATCAATAATTTGTGTAAAATCATAATATATGAATTGGAAAGAACTGGGATGAAAAACTCCATATTTGAAAAGATAAAAAATAGATTTTTATCGAAATGAACTAGTTTTGAACTAGAATTAAAATCAATTTATTTTTGAAATAAATAAATTGAATTTGAAAGTGATTTTAAAAATAATCAATATTCCCAATACGTGAGTTGGACTGGAGTTGAATCGAAATTATCTTCGGAATATTTCGATGTTGGATTTCGTGACTATACAGATATTTATATGGGAATTTGAAAGATATATTTTATATCGTTATTTCCAATACGATATTTGTTGATTTCAGAATTTGATGTCGAATATAAGCCGATATATTTTCTATTCAGAGCCTTGTATTTAATATCAAATGTGATTTGGGTTTGTCGTGAATCGTGTTTTAGATGACATTGGTTTTTTAACCCAATTAAAGACAGGATATTGATTTTTGAAAAGATTAAAACTAAGTGGAGTTTTAATGAATCTTTAATTAGAATGAAATGTGAATGGATAATTTAAATTATCAAATCAGAAAGGTGATCGAGAATGGAGTACCACCAGTTTTGCTCCAAAGCGATAGTTAAATCTTTAATTAGATTTGAACGTGAAATGGTAATTAATTTTACCGATAATACTGTGGTGTTAGATATGGAGTATTACCAGTTTTCTCCATGGGATAAATAGGTTGGGATTGGGAAATAAAATAAATAATTACTTCAGTGTGGTTCGCTAATCCCGACTAGTTTGAAATGATATCCAAAGGAAGATTAAAGAGTAAATTTAGAAGGATTTATCATTGATAAAAATTTATGGGAACCTATTCCCTAAGAATGTGATTTTGTGAATAAAAGAATATTCTGAATTGGAATGAGGCGTTTGTTGTGTTTGTGTAACATTTGTTTATCATATACGTGGGTTATTCAGAAAGGCCGGGTTTATACCCATTTTGAATCACCGATTCGACGAGATGTCGAAGATGAAGACGGTGGTTGAAGACCGGAAGTCTCCACATCGTTTGGGTGATTACTGATGATCTTGATTGGGCTGTACACCCTAGATGAGGGAATCAGTTGGTGATCGTCCAGACGTACATGTAGATGGATGGATATGCAAGGAAAGTGCCTCCGGTTTCGTTCAGACCCAGAACGAACTTGTAAATGGATTGTTTGTCTGACATTGGATTTTATTCTGTGTTGATTGATCTCTATTAAATATACATCTATTTGGTGGCGGAGAATTTATTCTCTTGCTTAACGCCCTTCTCTGAGACGTACGAGCTCAGAGGTCGTGTATCGATGGACATCAGTCGCATGGAGTGAATTGCCAGTGTGGCACGCGTAAGTGGCAATTGATCAAGGCTTCTGTTGAAAAGCAAAGTCTTGTGGTTGATGATCAAAGCACGGCCTGTGTGGCGTAGCTTTGTGTATAACGTGGATTCGCGAGCCTTACACCTCGGTATGAGTCAAAACGGGATACAGACCCAAGGAGTGCACGGCGTTTCTTTCTAGCTATGGTGGTGTCAGTGACCTACCAGCCCTGACATTTATATACTTTTCACCTGTGTGGTTGTTGGATACGAGGCGCCTCAGATATAGGTCTGTAAGGACCGGGAAACGTGTGTTCAGGAATAATTAATCCTCAAAAGTAAGAGAGGACCGGCCTTGGAGGTTCCAAAGGATCATATTGGGGTCCTGAGGCATTTGCTAGAGTGTCTCGAATCGGAGAGGAGCTTGCCCCTTGCCTCGACTCATGACGGAAATCCAATTTCCAATACGTGATATTCTGGTTTTAATTGTAGAACTAGTATGGCGACATGATAGATGGTACCCATGCCGCCTATGATTGATATTTATGATTGAATTGTTTTGACACTATACACTTATTATAGTATCAAGTGATTTGTTTTAAACGTACCAAGCATGTTTGGCTATTATAAGGGAAAACCCTATCCTCCGGCTTGCGTTGCATTGTGTGATGGGACCTGGGTCTTATAATATCTTCATTTTTCCAAAAAGCATTGCGCTGTTTTGTTATATGCACTAGTATTCTTGGGAGGAAACCCATTCCGTGTTATACGGCGTGGTCCCTTGAATTACTCTCTTTTAAAGTAAGGTTTGAATAACTGTTTTAGTTCTCACACCAGTCACATGACTGACCTGGAGTTTATTGTTTTAACCTAAACTCTGGGTGCCCCTATTTTCCACACGGGCAGCTAGTAGTTTTGGTTTTGCAGATTTATATCCACAGGGTCCTGATTTACAGCTGGAACGATGCGGAAAGCTCTGTATCCGTGCATTACTTCTAGTTGTGTTTTTGTATTATTTTCCGCTGCAATGTATTTAAATGTAATTTAAATCTCTGATATTTGTTGAATGTAATTTATTCATTTATACTCTGTATATTCTTGTATTTGATGGAATTGTTGAAATAACAATGAAATGTTCTTCCGTTTGTGTCCTTTTGTGTGTTGTTCTCAAAGTATTCGTGCTTTCCTTCACGGGGAAGTTACGGGTCCTTACAGTGGTATCAGAGCTTTGGTTTACAGAGCTCGAGAACAAGACACATTAGAACCACACGAAAGAATTCATCAGATATTGGATTAGTAATATCCAATTAGAATGACTCGTTAGATATAGGATCAGTAGTATCCTAGAACGAGTGTGAAGAGTATACTTTTCAAATGAAAACAATTTTGTTTTGAAAATTTAAATTGTTTTAAACGTATTTGAATATTTTATTTGTATTGAATATGGACAATCCAATATATAAAGGTTTTGTTTATACAACGTATATTCGAAGTTTTAATATACTGGATAGATATAGGATTATACTCTAGTCGCTCGGAGATGATTTTGATGATGGAGCTCCATCACCAAAATTTATGTTCGTGTTTCGAAGGTGTGATTTCTATATATTTCCATTAGGCTGGTGTGAGAACCAAAACTTATATAGATAGATTTATTTGTTGTGAATTGGCATCGAAAACATGATTTTCTGTATATATATCAAAATTATGAATTTGAAACGCTAATTCACTAATTGATTGATGTTTGTGTTGTTTGTTTATTTGTTTGATAATTTTGAACCATTTAGCCTAATTGAACCAAATATTGCATTGTATTGAAAATTGGTCGCATTTGCTTGCATATACATGTACTTACATTGAACAACTCATAGCAAGGAGGCTAGAGCAGAAGAATAAAATTTGTTTGCTCGACAAATAGGTACATGTTTACCATAATTTACTGTTTTGTTTGGGTGATGAGGATTTTATGAGCCGATTGGCTAGCCGCTTGGCTTTTTCTTTTTGAGATCAGAAGGCCTGTATGGCAATTTCGGGATTTTCCCGGTGCTCCCGGTGCAGGGGAGGTTATGGCGAAATTTTTCGAAAATTTAGGGTGTTAGCCAAATTTTTGAAAAATTTGAAAAGTTCTTAGAAACTGAAAAGTTGAAGAACTTAAGCCGTAGTCAAAATAATGGAAGTTGAGTTGATTTGTTAAACAATTTTCGGCTTCGTTCCTTTTCGGCATCCATTGTTATGTTCCTTTTCGGCCTTTGAATTAGAGAAGATTAGAATATCATCAATAAAAACCAGAACAAATTTATTCAATTAAATCACACATTGAACTGATTAGAAAATAGTTAGAAATATATACTTGTGCATTATATATGTTTGAACAGGAAATTGGATAGCTGTTGAGTAAAGATTTTATTTGCGTGCCCGACAAATAGGTAAACCTTAATGAGTTGGATGCGAAATATTATTATATCAACTCCTGTGAATGCCATTGGATGCGGAGTGCTGGTTATTCTGTGTGAAATAATAAACATCGCCTTAGGATAGCAACAATTAATTTTGAACTACATTACATGGCATACTTCTAGAAGATAGGCATACTTCATCATATACCACATAAGCATTTGGAGCTTGTGTGATGAGGTGGAAGATTTACCATACGAGCGAGAGGCTTGTATGGCGATGACTATATTTTATAGGTTGAACTGATGACTGGTATGGACTATTTAAATTGTAACGATAAAATTGCCAGATTAATAAAAACCCCACACGGGTCTAGAGTTGACAATAATCACGTCTCTCTAGTTATTAGATACGACACATGGACTATTTATTTCCCACACGGGACGAGGTGACGAGGATTTATCCTCTGAAGCATTTAAAATACACACTCCCTCAGGCTTTGACAGGGTGACGAGAATTTATTCTCTGGAGTTATTATCAATACACGCTCCCCTGTAAACACCAGAATACATTACTATAAATATGTGTATGCTTATTAGGATTTATTGGGTACCTAATACGGCCCAATAAATTTCCAAACCTCTCCCCGTACAAAGGAGGTTATGGCGAAATTTTTCGAAAATTCCGGGTGTTAGCCAAATTTTTGAAGAATTTGAAAATTCTCAGAAACTGAAGAGTTGGAGAATGGAAGCCAGATCGAACGTAGAGTTGATTAATCAAACCACTTTCGACTATGTTCCTTTTCGGGGATGAAAAGTTTTAAGTGGGTGAGATTGTAACAACCCGGAAATGCGAGCCAGTTTAAATTTTTTATTTTGGCAATTTTAATGAATTTTGAATATTTAAAATGAATTATTTTAAATAATATCGATGAGAAATTTATTTTGAATATAATTCGAACGTACATATTATATACGTCGTCGTTAGAATATAAATAATTATATATAATTATAAAAGGAATTGAAAATGGTGCGGTAGTTCGATAATTCGATTTCAAACTTCAATTGAATGTACCGGGTGCAAAACAAACCGGATTTTAGCGAAACCAAAATATTAAGATCTATTTGAGAATATCTTTCCAACGAATCCGAAAAATTGAGATTTCATAGCGGGAATCAAAAGATATGTCCAGTTGAAAATTCTGAATAGTCGCTATGGAATTCAGGCCCTTAAAAATGGGAATTTTGCAAACGACCTCGGATTTCGACGAAACCACTTTTGTTGGGTCTGTGATGTCAAGTTATTGCTAGATTTCAAATTTCATAATTTTTCGATTCAATATGTGAGCATGGCAAAAGAAAACGCGTTTGACCAGTTTCAGTTGATTTTAATCGACTGGAAAATGGCCATTTTTCCAACGGTCTCAGAATTCGACGAAACTAGTTTTGTTAGGACCGTATCGTCAATACGAAGCTAGAAAATAATTTCTGGAATTTTTAGAGTTCGTATGTGACCCCGGTAAATTGAAATGCGCGTTCAAATTCAATATATAGAGCTATATGTTGATTTTAACGGAAACTGATCGAAACGGTCGAATCGTCTTATGGTACATATCCCATTGTGTTCGGAATGGGGGTGAAACGCGATGGACGATAGGCGGTGGGCCTCGTTTAGAGGTCGTATGAAAAAGTCAACTTTTTGTAAATTAAATAATTAAAATAACTAAAAATAAAATTCCCCCTTCTCTCTTCCTTTTTAACTCCAGCCCCCCCCGATTCGATTGATTTCAAATCAGAAAAAGAAAAAAGAAAAAGAAGAGGACGGAGGAGCAGCGGTCGCTCCTCCGATCGGAGCGCCGCCACCGCCCAAGGTGGCGCAGCCCACCGCGCCCCCTCTAGACCCCCTCCTCCTTCTCCTCTGATCCCCTTCTCCCTTCTCTCCTCCTTCCAGTTGCGCCCCCCCCTCCAAAACCCGCATGGCCCCACCACCCGACTGCCACCGCTGCTTCTTCTTCTCCCTCCTCCCTGCCTTGTTTCCCCTCCCCCTCTTGCGCCTCCGAACCCTTCCCCTCCCCTCACCCTGTAAGTTTTTTTGTTTGTATTTATTTACTTTTATTTATATAAAGTAATTAGTTTTTATATATAAATAAATCAGTTTTTCTATAGCATTAAAAAGTTAATATTTTGTAAAGGTATGATTTTTATAGTGTAAAAGTGAAGAGCTATGATTTTTGTTTAGGAAAGGGTAGTGATTGTGAATGGGAAAGATCGTATTTTTATATATGAAAGGCGTGATTTTTATATCACGTAAAGGTTAAAAATATGATTTTTATATTTTTAAAAGTATAAAAGAAATGATTTTTACTTCGATAAAGGCGGAATCTTTATATTTGAAAAGGCGAAATCTTTATATTTGAAAAGGCGAAACCTTTATGTAGAGAATAGCGTGATAAAAATATAATCTTTATTATATGAACATCAACTTAAAAATAGAATTTTTATCTATATAGTAGCGAAGTAAAAATAGAATTTTTACCTATATAGTAGCGGTGTAAAAATGTGATTTTATATACATAGCAACAATATAAAAATGTGATTTTTATATGTAGTGGCTACGGGCAACGAAAGTGACAAAAGGCGAGAACGGCGATGATTCCCTACAAAAGAAGAGTCGTGGAGTTGGGATAGCTTTGGTGAGAACTTCTCACTCTAAATTTCTTTTTCTAGTTATATATATATATATATATATATATATATATATATATATATATACTAGGATGCAGACGGTGCTTAGCAGCACCCGACACCCGTCATCCACAGACCATGGATGGCTTGTTTGTTTGGTTGATGTGTTGTGAAAATTATTTGTGATGTTGATGTGAAATCGATAATAAAATGTAGATGGTTGAAATAAATTAATTATCGTTAAAAATATAATTTTTAACGTGAAAGTGAATAAATAAATATTTATAAACAAATCTGTCGATTTGTTTATATGCACTGATTTGATTGATATTGATTGGGACGATAAATTTTACACATCGCCCAACTGCACAAATAAAAATATGTGTTTGTTGATTTGAAACCCCACACGGGTATTGGGATGAAATATGGCATACACTAATCCCAATAATTAGTTGTGTGTCGATCGATTGGTCGACAGGCTGTGTAAGCGTTAATTATTTATATTTGATGCTTATACAGTTGTGTGGTGCATTTTGGATGATGGTTGATTGTTTATCGTTGCTATTATATACATGTGTTGTATGGAATCCATATACTTAACATTATATGGTAATTGATTGGGCCTCATTCCAATTGGGAAAATAATGAATATTATAAAAGAAAATTCATGTGTTGAATATAAAAATAGTCATGTATTGACGATGTTCATGTGTTGAAACTATTTATGTGTTGAGTAAAATATTTTAATAATAAAATTTACATCTTTATCATATTTAATATTAGAACTACTTTACAGTAGGAGTTTAATTAAAAATCAAACGATAGATACCATAATTTTATAAAATATTTTACATAACAAAAATAGTTGTGTGTTGACAGTACCTATGTGTTGAGATTGGTCATGTGTTGAAAGAAATATAGATTCATGTGTTGAATAGAATATATATTCATTTGTTGAATAGAATAACGAATTTATTGAAATATATAAAGCCGTGTTGATTAGAGTTGCGCTATTTTGACGTGAACGATATTTATATCGATTATATTCGTTTTTATAATGAATATAGAAAAAGGTAGTGATTTCGAAATATAACGTTTTGAAAATATTATCATTTATATAGTAATGATATGAAACATTCAATTTTGATTTGAAATTGAATATAGAGTTGAAATGGTTTTGAAAACGAATTTAAAACGATTTATAAAATACGTTTTAAAAAGGAAATCGACGAAATATATAAAATATATATATTATATATATAATAGCCTGAATAGAACGCGCCGCGCCACGGCAGTTCGTGAATTTCGACCATTGACTTCGAATTGACATTACGGGAGATCCGACCGTCGGATTCTCCTAAAACCGGAACCGTTTTGTTCGTATCGAAAAGAGATTTCCAATGAATATTAGAAATTTGAAATCTAACGGTTGGATTTGGAATTATGTCCAAATCAAATTTGGAAAAGTTCGCTGTAAGTGCAGTTCGATGGCCATTGATGGAAATCGACTGTACGGGCCTTGATAAAATTATTAAAAATATCAATAATTTGTGTAAAATCATAATATATGAATTGGAAAGAACTGGGATGAAAAACTCCATATTTGAAAAGATAAAAAATAGATTTTTATCGAAATGAACTAGTTTTGAACTAGAATTAAAATCAATTTATTTTTGAAATAAATAAATTGAATTTGAAAGTGATTTTAAAAATAATCAATATTCCCAATACGTGAATTGGACTGGAGTTGAATCGAAATTATCTTCGGAATATTTCGATGTTGGATTTCGTGACTATACAGATATTTATATGGGAATTTGAAAGATATATTTTATATCGTTATTTCCAATACGATATTTGTTGATTTCAGAATTTGATGTCGAATATAAGCCGATATATTTTCTATTCAGAGCCTTGTATTTAATATCAAATGTGATTTGGGTTTGTCGTGAATCGTGTTTTAGATGACATTGGTTTTTAACCCAATTAAAGACAGGATATTGATTTTTGAAAAGATTAAAACTAAGCGGAGTTTTAATGAATCTTTAATTAGATTGAAATGTGAATGGATAATTTAAATTATCAAATCAAAAAGGTGATCGAGAATGGAGCACCACCAGTTTTGCTCCAAAGCGATAGTTAAATCTTTAATTAGATTTGAACGTGAAATGGTAATTAATTTTACCGATAATACTGTGGTGTTAGATATGGAGTATTACCAGTTTTCTCCATGGGATAAATAGGTTGGGATTGGGAAATAAAATAAATAATTACTTCAGTGTGGTTCGCTAATCCCGACTAGTTTGAAATGATATCCAAAGGAAGATTAAAGAGTAAATTTAGAAGGATTTATCTTTGATAAAAATTTATGGGAACCTATTCCCTAAGAATGTGATTTTGTGAATAAAAGAATATTCTGAATTGGAATGAGGCGTTTGTTGTGTTTGTGTAACATTTGTTTATCATATACGTGGGTTATTCAGAAAGGCCGGGTTTATACCCATTTTGAATCACCGATTCGACGAGATGTCGAAGATGAAGACGGTGGTTGAAGACCGGAAGTCTCCACATCGTTTGGATGATTACTGATGATCTTGATTGGGCTGTACACCCTAGATGAGGGAATCAGTTGGTGATCGTCCAGACGTACATGGAGATGGATGGATATGCGAGAAAGTGCCTCCGGTTTCGTTCAGACCCAGAACGAACTTGTAAATGGATTGTTTGTCTGACATTGGATTTTATTCTGTGTTGATTGATCTCTATTAAATATACATCTATTTGGTGGTGGAGAATTTATTCTCTTGCTTAACGCCCTTCTCTGAGACGTACGAGCTCAGAGGTCGTGTATCGATGGACATCAGTCGCATGGAGTGAATTGCCAGTGTGGCACGCGTAAGTGGCAATTGATCAAGGCTTCTGTTGAAAAGCAAAGTCTTGTGGTTGATGATCAAAGCACGGCCTGTGTGGCGTAGCTTTGTGTATAACGTGGATTCGCGAGCCTTACACCTCGGTATGAGTCAAAAACGGGATACAGACCCAAGGAGTGCACGTTTCTTTCTAGCTATGGTGGTGTCAGTGACCTACCAGCCCTGACATTTATATACTTTTCACCTGTGTGGTTGTTGGATACGAGGCGCCTCAGATATAGGTCTGTAAGGACCGGGAAACGTGTGTTCAGGAATAATTAATCCTCAAAAGTAAGAGAGGACCGGCCTTGGAGGTTCCAAAGGATCATAGTGGGGTCCTGAGGCATTTGCTAGAGTGTCTCGAATCGGAGAGGAGCTTGCCCCTTGCCTCGACTCATGACGGAAATCCAATTTCCAATACGTGATATTGCGGTTTTAATTGTAGAACTAGTATGGCGACATGATAGATGGTACCCATGCCGCCTATGATTGATATTTATGATTGAATTGTTTTGACACTATACACTTATTATAGTATCAAGTGATTTGTTTTAAACGTACCAAGCATGTTTGGCTATTATAAGGGAAAACCCTATCCTCCGGCTTGCGTTGCATTCTGTGATGGGACCTGGGTCTTATAATAGCTTCATTTTTCCAAAAAGCATTGCGCTGTTTTGTTATATGCACTAGTATTCTTGGGAGGAAACCCGTTCCGTGTTATACGGCGCGGTCCCTTGAATTACTCTCTTTTAAAGTAAGGTTTGAACAACTGTTTTAGTTCTCACACCAGTCACATGACTGACCTGGAGTTTATTGTTTTAACCTAAACTCTGGGTGCCCCTATTTTCCACACGGGCAGCTAGTAGTTTTGGTTTTGCAGATTTATATCCACAGGGTCCTGATTTACAGCTGGAACGATGCTCGGAAAGCTCTGTATTTGTGCATTACTTCTAGTTGTGTTTTTGTATTATTTTCCGCTGCAATGTATTTAAATGTAATTTAAATCTCTGATATTTGTTGAATGTAATTTATTCATTTATACTCTGTATATTCTTGTATTTGATGGAATTGTAGAAATAACAATGAAATGTTCTTCCGTTTGCGTCCTTTTGTGTGTTGTTCTCAAAGTATTCGTGCTTTCCTTCACGGGGAAGTTACGGGTCCTTACACTTCCCCCTCCAGTAACTCCAAATTCCTTCAACGAAATCTTCCACTCCAGTTAAGCTTTTTGTAGAGAATCCTTCTACCTTCACATCCATACCCAATTGGCAATTTTTAGTGGTGTCTTCGTCAAATTTTTGCACCTAGAAGTCATCGGGTTTGCAACGCCACTGCACCCCCTTAGCACAATCGAACTCCACCGCGTGGGCCCCCCAGGTGCGCCTCCCGCTCCTCTTCGACGCAGTGGTGTCGGATCGTCGCGGAGTTGAGTGATTGGATCGTAAACTGTAAACCTAGAATTGAACAAAGGTTGAAACTCGCGGCCATGTTTCAAAAGGAAGAAGAAGAGGGTATTTTCTAGTTTAATTAATTAATTAATTCAAAATGTTATTTACACAAATAAATTCATACCTTATTCATACGAATACAGAATTGAACAATTTCAGAACCGTTGGGATCGTAAATTCGAGATCTACATTTCTGGACAGACTAGAACGAATTTAGAGCAAATCATATTTTGGGGAAAATCCAATTCTGAACTGTTCAGAATTAAAGAGCACTGTGAGAATTCTTTTTTTTTCAAAAAATAATTAAAATTAATTATTTATGATTGTGTTATTACAAATCCGCTGTTAAATTCTATTTGTTGTTATACATGATTTGATCTAGGATTGATGTTGTTATGTAGATCTGTTGATTTGATGATTGTTTTGTTGACACAAAATTTACCTTTTTGTTGAAACCAAATTGTTGAAACAAAATTTAACTTTTTGTTGAAACAAAATTTACCTTTTTGTTAAAATACAATTCGTGAAACAAAATTTATATTTTTGTCAAAATAAAATTATTGAGACAAAATTTACATTTTTGTCAAAATAAAATAGTTGAGACAAAATTTAATTTTTTTTTCAAAATAAAATTGTTGAGACAAAATTTACATTTTTGTAAAAATAAAATAGTTGAGACAAAATTTACATTTTTGTCAAAATTAAATAGTTGAAACAAAATTATCATTCTTGTTGAAATTAAATATTCAAAACAAAATTATTATTTTTGTTGAAATTAAATAGTCAAAACAAAAATAACATTTTTGTTTAATAGATTTGCGTTAAAACAAAAATGTCAATTTTGTTGAACTAGATTATTGTTAACAAAATGAGTTATCATTCTTTTTTAATCATTTTGTTAAAATAGAATTGTTAACAAAATGAAGTTATCATTTTTATTCATTTTGTTAGAATAGAATTGTTAACAAAATGAAGTTGTTATTTTTATCATTTTGTTAAAATAGTATTGTTAACAAAATGAAGTTATCATTTTTATTATTTTGTTAAAATAGAATTGTTAACAAATTGAAGTTATCATTTCAATTCATTTTGTCGGAATAAAATTGTTAAGAAAATGAAGTTATCACTTTTAATCATTTTGTTGAAATAGAATTGTCAACAAAAATGAATGAATCATTTTTAATCATTTTGTTGAAATGGAATTGCCAACAAAAATGAATGAATCACTTTTAATCATTTTGTTGAAATAGAATTGTCAACAAAAATGAATGAATCATTTTTAATCATTTAGTTGAAATAGATTTGTCAACAAAAATGAAAGAATCATTTTTAACCATTTTGTTGGAATGGAATTGTCAACAAAATAGAAATATCATTTTTATTTATGTTGTTGAAATTGAATGGTCGACAAAAAAAATATCAATTATTTTTAGAATTAGAATTGTATACAAATTAAAGTGACATTTTTATCGTCAAATCGCACATTAGAATTTGTGTACAAATTAAAGTGACATTTTTATCGTCAATTTACACATTAGAATTTGTGTACAAATTAAAGTGACATTTTTATTGTCAAATTATACATTAAAATTTGTGTACAAATTAAAGAAACATTTTTATTGTCAAATCATACATTAGAATTTATATGCGAATAAAAATAAACATTTTTTTTATGTGTCATGTTATATATTGAAACTATATACAAATAAAAATATTTCTTTTTATTTGTTAAAGTTAAAAATAGAAATACAAATACTGAAAATAAAAGTTATCTTCTTATTTGTCATTAGCAAAATATCATGTAAATAAATTACATTTTATTTGATATTAGAAACATGTAGAAATGAATGCAAATAAAATACATTTTTATTTGACATTTTAAACATGTAGATATGTTATACAAATAAAAACATTCTTTTATTTGGCGTGTTAAACATGTTAGTGGAATCGTCGAATGATTTATATTTGTATACAATTATATATATATATATATTAAAATTAAACGAATCGCGCACGGCAGTTCGCGTTTCAGAATCGTAACTTTAAGCGATTATACCGAAAGATCCGACGGTCGGATTTTCCCAAAACAGAAACCGCTAGGTCCTCTTTGGGAAGATCTTCTCAACGATATAAATTTTGTTAAAATACAACAGTTAGATTTTGAGAAATGTGTAAATCAAATTTGGGTAAAAACAGTGTCGGGACCGCCTATTGACCCGAAGCTTCGTTAAATTAAATCGGGCTATTTTTGTATAAATAAAAATAGCGACAAATCATTATAAAATAATATTAATGATATGAAATGTTTTAAATTATATATATGCGAGAATTATTTGAAAAGACCGAATTCAATCTCATTTCAAATAATTATACGACGATTTAAAACGAAGATATTGATGTTGGTGATTGAAGAACGGCGATCTTCACATCGAATGGACGACTACTGATGCCCAGCATTGGTTAGCTCCCAGTAAAGGGATAAAGTGGTTGTTGCCCGGACGTACTTGTTGATTTTCCAGATAAGCGAGCTCCTCTCTTCTGTATTGGACATGCGGGACGGGGAATAAGATGTCTCCGGTTTCGTTCAGACCTAGAACGGACTTGTAAATGGATGTGTGTCTGACAATGGATTTCATTTCATGTAAATTGATTTCTATTTAATATATGTTTGCTTGGTGTCAGAGAATATATTCTATTCCTTAACACCCTTCTCTGAGACGCACGAGCTCAGAGGTTATATATTGATAGTTATCGATCGCATGGCGTGGATTGTTAATGTGGCATGCCAAGATGCAAATGATCTTGGCTTTTTTTTGAAAAGCAGAGCCTTGAGGTTGATGACCAAAGCACAACTTTATTTAGCATAGCTTTGTGTATAAGCGTTACTTCGCGAGCCTCACACCGTGGTATGAGTCAAAAACGGGATAAGGACAGTAGGGAGGGCATGCGTTTCTTTCTAGCTAGATGTGGTGTCATGGTATGGAGCCCAGACATGTTTACTTATGTGGATGATGGATTTTATAAGGCGCCTCAGATATATTGGTCGATAGTGGCCAATTGATAGGTCCAATAGGACCGGGAAACGTATTGTTCAGGAATAATTAATCCACTAAAGCATTTGTGAACCGGCCCTACCGCATCCAAGGGTTTGCCAGCGCCCGAATCCTAAGACATTTGCTGGCGTGTCTCGAATCGGCGAGGAGCCATCCCTAGCCTCGACTCGTGATGGAAACCCAATCTCCAATACGACATTACGGACCCAATCTCCAACACGATATTACAGTTTTGATTGTAAACCTATATATGGCGACATAGTAGGATGGGGTACTATGCCTTCTAGGATTGATACATTTACTTTGAACAGTGTTTTTAAACTTATTAGACACTAATAATAATAATATTAAATATTATTTTATACGTGTCAAGCATGTTTGATCATTATAAGGAAAAACTCTATCCTCTGGTTTGCGTTGCATTCTGTGATGAGACTTGGGTCTTATAATGATTTTATTTTTCTAAAAAACATTGCGTTGTTTTGAATAAAAATTTATTTAATTTATGCACTAGCAATCCAATAGAGTAAACCCATTCCGCGTTAGCGGCATGGTCGGGTGATTAGCCATATTTTTAGATAAGTTTGGAAAGATTTCTCATACTAGTCTCATGACTGACTCGTAGTTTGTTTCACTTTGCAAACTCGGGTGCCCTTTTTTTCACACGGGCAGCCAAGTGACAGGTTTAGGTTATTTTGGATATGTGCTGGATTGGAGTATGCTTATGGACATAAGACGAAGATTATTTCTACCTTTTATTTCTATTTTGAAACATTTAGACATCATTTATTCATGTTGCACTCGATGGTGTTTTAAACTTATTTCTATTCGCTGAGACTTTCTATATGCTAAGTCGTATCCTATAACTGTGCCATTGATGTTCTGACATTGTGATGTTGATGAAATTTCTATTTCAACTGTTATGATTTGTAATGACCCGACTTTTACACATATCACTGACACGAATATTGATTGATCGTAAGTATCGTATTTACAAATACGAGTTAAAATCCATATTTTTTAATATTTCAAAACATATCAAAAGTTTTAATTGCATTTCTTTTACCTATGTAACAGCACTTATATATGCATATATCACAACATTTAATAAAATCCTCTTTTCACATTCATGTATGATAGCATTTGCATAAGCATGTAGCACAACAGTTACAAACATCTATTTTGCTCATTCATGTATAAAAGCATGAAGTGTATAGCGTTTGTTTAAAATTCATTTTCTTATGTATGGATAATAACACATGTTTATAGCAAGACTTAAAATGCCACTTTTCCTTTTTTTTATGTATTTTGTTCATCCATTTTTAAAGGATATTAAAACCTTATTTTTTGCAAAGTTTGTTTTAAACCATGAAATAATTTTGAACCAAAGCATGCTAAAACCATTTGTTTTGGCAAAGCAAGTTCAAATCCTTTGTGTTCACATGAACTTCAAAATAAAACATGAAAGTGCCATTAGTTTTATTTGAAAAAATGTTTTCATGTACAATAATTCGAGGATGGCACCTTCACTAGTTCTAGGCTAGTAGAGAAAATCAAGAAATACTTTCACATGGCAAATCATTTTTGATTTAATATTTTCAGTTTTAAAATCTTCCTTGTTTCTTACATAGGATTTTCTGAAATGTCATTCTCTTTTCATTTTTCAAAAACATATTTACTTTGTCAACAAAACATGTGTTAAAGATTTGCCAAATCTTGTGAATTTATACCATAGATTTCTTCTACCCTAGATGATTAGTAAAGCAACGATTTTTAAGATTTTTACATGTCATATCATTACATGCCAAGATCAAAATGTGTACAAGAATTTCAGACTTTTGTTAAACCTTTGAAGCCAAGTAAAAGTTTTATATATTTCTTGTTAAATCAAATCTTCATGTGAAGGATATGGTTTAGAAAATCAATGTAAAACTAAGATTTTAAGGTACAAAATTGATTGCTTAAACCAAGAAAAAGATTTAGAAAATAAGATGGCACATGTAGCATTTAAGGAGAGGATTCATAGAGAGGCCAATGAAAGGAAAAGGGGTGACATGTGCAGGTGATTTCAGGTGAGTCTTGGCTGATGTAAAGCCATGTGAATTTAGATTTGGTGTTTTGATATTGAGAGAGAAATGGGTATTTAATATTGTCAATCCATTGTCAAACAAAATCTGAAAACAGATTTTTATCTTTGTCCAAAAACAGAAATTAAATGCATTATATTTTAATGTTTTCTTCACCTATAAATAGACATAAGTATCCATACATTTCCTCTACGACAACAAAGCTTTCAAACAAAATCAGTAGAAGAAAATCAGTGAGCAGCTAAAAACAAAAGTGAGTAAATCTTTGAACAAAAATCCTTTACTGTTCTTTCTATTGTGAAATTGAAAGTAGTTCTTGCTTGTATTGAACTTATGCTTTGTTACATGTTTGTTCTGATCAAACTATAGTTGTTTGTCACCCAAAACTTAAGTACAAATTGTTTAACTGTTTGGTACTTTGATTACCATATCCTATTTTTTTTTTTCTGTTTGAACTATGCACCACCAAGTCGATCTGTAAATCCATGTTAGAGTAGAAGTGAGATGTTGTTCTGATTTTTAAAAAAACCTTTCCAGTAGGCTAAAAATAGTTTAGAAGGAGCAAATCACTTTAAACATACCATGTATATTAAAACAGAAAACACAGTATGTTCATTTTCAACTCTCTGTATGTTCAAATTTTCAAAACTCATGTTAAGCCAAACTAAATACATGAATAGAATCCTGGTAATGAATGGTGATTTTTGAAAGTGGTTTGGTGATTTTTAACACCCTATGTTGGTCGGGGCGATGAGATGATCAAAATTGGTAATTAGGGCAATTTCTGATCATCCAGTCAATCAGAGATAGAGTGGCTGAAGGTGAAGCTTCATCGAGGTGTAAGTATGCTAGGAAAAATGCAAAACAAATTTTCAAATGGGTAGATTTGGAGGAACTGAGGAAAATAGGGTTTAGTTTGGGTTTTTGGGTCCCGTTGATCATCGGTGAACTGCTCTTCGACATAGGGTTTGGGGAGGTGCGGTACTAGGGGAATCACGGCGTCTTGGTGGTGTGGTATCGTGGCAGGATGCTGGTGGCGGAGCATGGACGAGGTGAGGCGCGGCGGTCATTTTTTTGGATGGGTGGTTTTTCTGGCAAAGGGGGTTGAAAGGTGAAAACCCACCAGGGCCGTGGAGGTGGTGATCCAGGCATGGGATTGTGATCGGTGGATGAAGGGGGACGTGGCTGGGTGGTCGTTAGAGATGGGTGGCGGTCCTGGCGGCTGTGCACGTGCACAGGACTGAGGAGGGGACATTGAAGGGGATGCTGTGTTTTAATGTGATTGGGCTAGGAAATCACGACATTGGAGGGGTGGCACTTTGGTAGCTGGTACTTTGGTTGGCACGCATGGAAAAGGGGGTTATCGGGCAAGAAACCGTGGTCAAATCAAAGTGGTATTTTCAACCTGGCACTTTAGCTTTAATACGACTTTAAACTTTAAGTTTTAAACTGAAAATACAAGTTCTTAATAAATAGATTATAATTTAAATTATAAATGAAGATAAAGAAAATAAAAATAAAAACAACAATTATGTTTTCAAACTGCCAAGTCAAGAAGGAAGGAAGGAAGTGAATCAGGATCTGATGAATTTTGTCGAGAAATACAACAGTGAAATAATTATAGTTTATAATTTGAATTTGAATTTTATTTCAAATAAAGTATTTGAAATTAAGTGAATAAAATAGAAATATTTTATATACACTAAAATTTCCCGGTTTAACTGTAAATCTAAAATTCCTGTCACAAATCAAGGGTAATGTACTATTCTGAACTTGTGTGAATAAAAACTGTATTTTTATATGTTTAGATTAGAAATTACAAAATAAATTTTATTTAAATTAGTGTATAGAAGGAAGAAGTAAATCAAGTATAATGGATAAAAAAGAAATTTTGACAAAAATGATATAAAGTGCAAAAGTAGTAAAATCAATGATAAACCATAACTTTCATTCATTTATGAATAATCAGATTAAGAAGTAATTTTGGAAAAAATATATTTCCAGAGAATAATGCAAGTATATATTTTTAAATTTGACAAACAAAATGGAAAGGAAGACCGTGTGCGACGCGCACACTAAAATTGTCCATTTTTAAGAAATAATCAAAACAACCAGATATGAGCAAGATAATCATATGCTGTTTATTTTGTTTGTAATTATCCATGTAAATTGGTTATAATCATGTTAGATTAATAATTTAAAAAAGGAAATATATTCCTTAATCATTTCAAAGAGACTAGATTGACATTCCACTTCGAATTGAGTATACTTTGCGCGTCAGAGATTTTAAAATTGAAGACGGCGATATACAAGGACTATTTTTAAATAGTGCCTTCAGTTTGTCTAATCCCAGGACAACTTGTATGGACAAATGTCCGACAAATTAATTCTAACTGATCACGTACGTTGATCTCTTCAAACATATTTATATGGTAGCAGAGGAATTCGTTTCTCTCCCTGTATACCTAGAATATATTTTTGGGGAAGTCAATTAGTGATTGGCGAGTTTTGACGATTAGGCATTCAAAAGAAATAAACTGTGATGATGAAAAGGTAAGTCTAGACTCAAGCCTCACACCGAGGAAATGACAAAAATCGGGCAGGCAACAAGGCTATGTGGGTCGCTCCCATTAGGGTGTATTGTCACCATCTAGAGAATATTCATATTTGTTACTTCTTTCATTTCTGTATCTCCCGGGAACTACGGTGGTCACGACAAAAAGCCGTAAGTGACAATATATTTGATACACTCAAGAGAAATGAGTGGTCGGTTATGTGTGGGCCGGGTTGCAAGACGTTCTTGTTGAACCCAGTGTATTCGTCTCTAGAGATACACTATCGGCAGGTGCTCGCATACCTTGTCATAGATGGAAATCCAATTTCCATAAGCGCCAAGCGGATTTTATTTGTATACTATATAGGAGAATGTGAGATGCAAGCATTCTTCTAGATTCTAATTTATTTGTAAAAAAACTTATAGACACTATGATAATATCTGATTTCAAGTATACAAAGTGTTTTTATCCCATAAGGTAAAAACCCGTTCCGTATTCACGGCGTGGTCTTATAAGACATGTTTATTTGTTTACTTTGTTTTAAACTGTTTACTCATACTAGTCCCCTGACTAACCCAGAGTTTATTTTTCTGTATTTCCCTTAAACTCTTGGGTATTCATAACACTTGTTATGAATTGACAAGTGAATCAGGATTGGATAAGACTTGAGAAGCTGGAATGGAACTTTATGTGCGCTGGTCCACTTATCCTATCTACTGTATAATTAAGTCTGCAAGTTTGGTCATCTATGATATGTATAATTAAAGATGTACTATGAATGGCTTGTATCACTAGATTCAGTATGCTCTGATGTAATATGTACCGCTGTGTAATATTATAAGGTATTGTATTTTGAAAAATTCCGCTGTGAAATTCTGATGTTTTCTGTGATTTTATCTTCTATCTATTCTTATTCTTATTAATGGCACAACTTCCGATGTGTTCGAAAGTTGGGTCATTACAGTTGGTATCAGAGCTTAGGTTACTGATTACCTAGGCTTTGGGTGAGTGTGAGAGAGCGTATTTTTGAAAATTTAAAATAAATCAACTTGGATGATATACCTAAGTTAGTTATATCCAATCAAGTCTGGATTGATGACCTATTATATTCAGGTGATTAAAATGAGTAACCGAGGACGAACAAGTCTAGCTAGTGGAACTTCCACTATTATTGGTTGTAATATTGGATCCCAGGATCAAGGAGAAACTGTGGAGGAAGTTGTACCAGTCCAGCAAGATAAAATCTTTGCAACCATTTGTAAAGAGTATACAACTCTGGGAGGAAAAGTTTTCAAAGGGATGGAATCTTTCATTGAAGTCCAAGCACGGTTAAGGTCCCGTGAAAGGATTTTCAAGGGACTGAAATTGATTGATGAGCAGAAACGTCTCTTAGCTTCATGGCAACTTCAAGAAGCTGCTACTATTTGGTGGGATGCTCAGACCACGAATGTTCCTGAGGAAGATTTCACTTGGGAAAAATTCAAAGAAGCTTTCGAAGCCCAATTTCTACCGGCTGCAGGAAAGACTAGAATGTATCGGGACTTCATTGATCTAAAACAAAGGAATATGAAGATATCCAAATATGAGAACAAGTTCAATTCACTTTCTTGTTTCGGGCCACAACTGATTAATAACCCGCTCAAGAAGAATGAGATGTTTATAGCAGGATTGAAAGATAGCCTCCAAGTTCAAATGATTGGGCATCTCAAAATTCCATTTGTCGATCTGGTGGATATGGCAGTTCGTTATGAGGCACTAGAGGGAAAGAAGCCAGTTGCAAAACCGTAGACAGGAGAACCCAGTGACGAGAATTCCAACAAAAGGAAATTCAATCCGAACTGGAACAACAAGGGAGTACCAAAGATGGGGGAGAAAGCCAAAGAGTGTTATAAAGATATGCAATGCCATAACTATAAGGAGAAGGGATATATTGCTAGGTTTTGTACGAAGCCAGCAGCGAAAAAGCCATAGCAAACTCAGCACCCGGAGCAACCTAAACCAAAGGGAACAAGTGATGCTATTACCAAAAAGTTTTCATGCTATAACTGTCATCAGCCTGGGCACTTGGTTAGAGACTGTCCGCTAAAAAGGTACAGCAACCAAAGGTCTACGCTTTAATGGATAAATCATCAACTTCTGAGAATGTGAGAATGGAAGGAGCTTCAGAAGGTACCTTACTCTTTTTATTAAAAGGAGTTAATTAACTAGGGTCAGCCTTAGGATAAAATTAATATCGTTGGATTAAATATAGATAATATTCAATCATATTGATTCAGAAATCAAGTTAGAATTTTAAATTAAATTAAAATTTGGATTTCCTGAAATTAAGTCTGGACTCAAGTATTAGTTGATATGAACTCAAGAAAAAGTGAACTGGTTGTTTTGTGAAATTAAAACATATTTTTGAGTCCCGAGTTGGAGAAAGTTAATGGGGACTATGGAGAATACTTAATGAAAATAAGTAAATTGACGGATGAGTTAAAAAGGTGAATTTGGACAGATACATGCACTTGAGAAAGATTGATTTAAATCAATGAAGTGAATAAGACTTGAAATTTATTTCAAGTATATTTGGGAGTTGATGAGAATTCAAGAATAATATTACAAGGATGGATTGTTTTTATTCAACCACAGAAACAATAACTATTATAAATAAACTATTTATTGATGTGTGTTGATAACTCTAAATCTACTATTTACAAATTTCGAGGACGAAATTTTTATAAGGGGGTAGAATGTAATGACCCAGCTTTTACACATATCACTGACACGAATATTGATTGATCGTAAGTATCGTATTTACAAATACGAGTTAAAATCCATATTTTTTAATATTTCAAAACATATCAAAAGTTTTAATTCAATTTCTTTTACCTGTGTAACAACACTTATATATGCATATATCACAGCATTTAATAAAATCCTCTTTTCACATTCATGTATGATAGCATTTGCATAAGCATGTAGCACAACACTTACAAACATCTATTTTGCTCATCCATTTATAATAGCATGAAGTGTATAGCGTTTGTTTAAAATTCATTTTCTTATGTATGGATAATAACACATGTTTATAGCAAGACTTAAAATGCCACTTTTCCTTTTTTTTTAATGTATTTTGTTCATTCATTTTTAAAGGATTTTAAAACCTTATTTTTTTCAAACTTTGTTTTAAACCATGAAATAATTTTGAACTAAAGCATGCTAAAACCATTTGTTCTGGCAAAGCAAGTTCAAATCCTTTGTGTTCACATGAACTTCAAAATAAAACATGGAAGTGCCATTGGTTTTATTTGAAAAAATGATTTCATGTACAATAATTCAAGGATGGCACCTTCACAAGTTCTAGGCTAGTAGAGAAAATCAAGAAATACTTTCACATGGCAAATCATTTTTGATTTAATATTTTCAGTTTTAAAATCTTCCTTGTTTCTTACATAGGATTTTCTGAAATGTCATTATCTTTTCATTTTTCAAAAACATATTTACTTTGTAAAAAAAACATGTGTTAAAGATTTGCCAAATCTTGTGAATTTATACCATAGATTTCTCCTACCCTAGATGATTACTAAAGCAAAGATTTCTAAGATTTTTACATGTCATTTCATTACATGCCAAGATCAAAATGTGTACAAGAGTTTCAGACTTTTGTTAAAACTTTGAAGCCAAGTAAAAGTTTTATATATTTCTTGTTAAATCAAATCTTCATGTGAAGGATATGGTTTAGAAAATCAATGTAAAACTGAGATTTTAAGGTACAAAAATGATAGCTTAAACCAAGAGAAAAATTAGAAAATAAGATGACACATGTAGAATTTAAGGAGAGGATTCATAGATAGGCCAATGAAAGGAAAAAGGGGGACATTTGCAAGTGATTTCAGGTGAGTCTTGGCTGATGTAAAGCCATGTGAATTTTGATTTGGTGTTTTGATATTGAGAGAGAAATGGGTATTTAATATTGTCAATCCATTGTCAAAACAAAATCTGAAAGCAGATTTATCTTTGTCCAAAAACAGAAATTAAATGCACTATATTTTAATGTTTTCTTCACCTAGAAGTAGACATAAGCATCCATACATTTCCTCCACAACAACAAAGCTTTCAAACAAAATCAGTAGAAGAAAATCAGTGAGCTGCTAAAAACAAAAGTGAGTAAATCTTTGAACAGAAATCCGTTACTGTTCTTTCTATTGTGAAAGTGAAAGTAGTTCTTTCTTGTATTGAACTTATGCTTCGTTACATGTTTGTTCTGATCAAACTATTGTTGTTATTCACCCAAAACTTAAGTACAAATTGTTTAACTGTTTGATACTTTGATTACCATATCCTGTTTTTTTCTTCTGTTTGAACTATGCACCACCAAGTCGATCTGTAAATCCATGTTAGAGCAGAAGTGAGATGTTGTTCTGATTTTTAAAAAAACCTTTCCAGTAGGCTAAAAATAGTTTAGAAGGAGCAAATCACTTTAAACATACCCTGTATATTAAAACAGAACTCACAGTATGTTCATTTTCAACTCTCTGTATGTTCAAATTTTCAAAACTCATGTTAAACCAAACTAAATTCATGAATAGAATCCTGGTAATGAATGGTGATTTTTGAAAGTGGTTTGGTGATTTTTAACACCCTATATTGGTCGGCCGATGAGATGATCAAAATTGGTAATTTGAGCAATTTCTGATCATCCAGTTAATCAGAGATGGAGTGGCCGAAGGTGAAGCTTCATCGAGGTGTAAGTATGCTAGGAAAAATGCAAAACAAATTTTCAAATGGGTAGATTTGGAGGAATTTAGGAAAATAGGGTTTAGTTTGGGTTTTTGGGTTCCGTAGATCGTCGGTGAACTACTCTTCGACGTAGGGTTTGGGGAGGTGCGGTGCTGGGGGAATCACGGCGTCTTGGTGTTGTGGTATCGTGGCAGGAAGCTGGCGGCGGAGCATGGGAGAGGTGAGGCGCGGAGGTCATTTTTTTGGATGGGTGGTTTTTCTGGCAAAGGGGGTTAAACGGTGAAAACCCACCAGGGCTGTGGAGGTGGTGATCCAGGCATGGGATTGTGATCGGTGGATGAAGGGGGACGTGGCTGGGTGGTCGTCGGAGATGGGTGGCGGTCCTGGCTGTTGTGCACGTTCACAGGACTATGGAGGGGACATTGAAGGGGATGTTGTGTTTTAATGTGATCGGGCTAGGAAATCACGACATCGGAGGGGTGGCAGTTTGGTAGTTGGTACTTTGGTTGGCTCGCATGGAAAAGGGGGTGATCGGGCTAGAAACCGTGGTAAAATCAAAGTGGTATTTTCAACCTGGCACTTTAGCTTTAACACGATTTTAAACTTTAAGTTTTAAACTGAAAATCCAAGTTATTATTAAATAGATTATAATTATAATTTAAATTATAAATGAAGATAAAGAAAATAAAAATAAAAACAACAATTATGTTTTCAAATTGCCAAGTCAAGAAGAAAGGAAGTGAATCAGGATCTGATGAATTTTGTCGAGAAATACAACAGTGAAATAATTATAGTTTATAATTTGAATTTGAATTTGAATTTTATTTCAAATAATATATTTGGTGTTAAGCGAATAAAATAGAAATATTTTATATACACTAAAATTTCCCGGTTTAACTGTAAATCTAAAATTCCTGTCACAAATCAAGGGTAATGTACTATTCTGAACTTGTGTGAATAAAAACTGTATTTTTATCCATTTAGATTAGAAATTTCAAAATAAATTTTATTTAAATTAGTGTATAGAAGGAAGAAGTAAATCAAGTATAATGGATAAAAAGGAAATTTTGACGAAAATGATATAAAGTGCAAAAGTTGTAAAATCAATGATAAACCGTAACTTTCATTCATTTATGAATAATCAGTTTAAGAAGTAATTTTGGAAAAAATATATCTCTAGAGAACAATGCAAGTATATATTTTTAAATTTGACAAACAAAATGGAAAGAAAGACCGTGTGCGGCGCGCACACTAAAATTGTCCATTTTTAAAAAATGATCAAAACAACCAGATATGAGCAAGATAATCATATGCTATTTATTTTGTTTGTAATTATCGATGTAAATTGGTTATAATCATGTTAGATTAATAATTTAAAAAAGGAAATATATTCGTTAATCATTTCAAAGAGATCGGATTGACATTCCACTTTGAATTAAGCATACGTTTCGCGTCAGAGATTTTAAAATTGAAGACGGCGATATACAAGGACTATTTTTAAATAGTGCCTTTGGTTTGTCCAATCCTAGGACAACTTGTATGGTCGAATGTCTGACAAAGTAATTCTAACTGATCACGTACGTTGATCTCTTCAAACGTATTTATATGGTAGCAAAGGAATTCGTTTCTCTCGCTTTATACCTATAATATATTTTTGGGGAAGTCAATTAGTGATTGGCGAGTTTTGACGATGTGGCATTCAAAAGAAATAAATTGTGATGATGAAAAGGTAAGTCTAACCTCAAGCCTCGCACCCATGAAATGACAAAAATCGGGCAGGCAGCATGGCTATGTGGGTCGCTCCCATTAGGGTGTATTGTCACCATCTAGTGAATATTCATATTTGTTACTTCTTTCATTTCTGTATCTCCCGGGAACTACGGTGGTCGCGACAAAATGCCGTAAAGTGATAATACTTTCGATACACTCAAGAGAAATGAGTGGTCGGTCATGTGTGAGCCGGGTTGCAAGACGTTCTTGTTGAACCCAGTGTATTCGTCTCTAGAGATACACTATCGGCAGGTGGTCGCATACCTTGTCATAGTTGGAAATCCAATTTCCATAAGCACCAAGCGGTTTTTATTTGTATACTATATAGGAGAATGTGAGATGCAAACATTCTTCTAGATTCTAATTTATTTGTGAAAAACTTATAGACACTATGATAATATCTGATTTCAAGTATACAAAGTGTTTTGATCCCATAAGGTAAAAACCCGTTCCGTATTCACGGCGTGGTCTTATGAGATATTTTTATTTCTTTACTCTGTTTTAAACTGTTTACTCATACCAGTCCCCTGACTGATCCAGAGTTTATTTTTCTGTGTTTCCCTTAAACTCTTGTGTATTCATAACACTTGTTATGAATAGACAAGTGAATTAGGATTGGATAAGATTTGAGAAGCTGGAATGGAACTTTCTGTGCACTGGTCCACTTATCCTATCTACTGTATAATTAAGTCTGCAAGTTTGGTTATCTATGATATGTATAATTAAAGATGTACTATGAATGGCTTGTATCACTAGATTCAGTATGCTCTGATGTAATATGTACCGCTGTGTAATATTATAAGGTATTGTCTTTTGAAAAATTCCGCTGTGAGATTCTGATGTTTTCTGTGATTTTATCTTTTATCTATTCTTATTCTTATTAATGGCACGACTTCCGATGTGTTCGAAAGTTGGGTCATTACATGATTTATGTGTTATGTTGTTATCTGAGATCTGCTGTTGTTGTAAATATATTATATTCCAATGATTATCCTTGCTTTCGTACTACGGGAGTTTGGGGTTATCACAGTTGGCATCAGAGCTAATGGTTAACTTTAGCTTCAGAGTATAACCTATTTATAAAAATTCGTCTAGATAGAATCAACAGTATTCTAAGGCGAGTAGCTCATTAGAGATAGGATTAGTAATGTCCTAGAATGAGCACAGCAGAATAACACATCATAATCAGTCATTATATCATCATCTTTCCATGTGTCCTTTACTTTTACTTTTCCCTTAAAATTATCATTTCTGTTGGTCTGACTCTCTCCTTGATGGTACAAATCTGACTGAAAATGAGAACGAGAGCGAGAGCCAGAGGCGGAGCAAAAGGACCAGGAAGGGGTGAAACCCCCACTGCTCAGGATCAGCCCAATCCCAAGGCAGTAGCACCACCACCACCTCCACCCCCATAGCCTTTTGACCTGGACAAAGTAGCTAAGAAGTTCATGAACTTGGGTGGCATGCCGTTCACGGGCCATGAGACAATGATGGAAGCACAAGCATGGCTCAAGACATGTGAGAAGATATTTGAAGGCTTGGAACTTGAAGACCACAATAAGCGATTTATGGCATCATGGCTACTGGAGGCTCAGATTGGTGGGAGACTGTTACGATTGGAGGTATTGATGTCGACATGTCTTGGACAAAATTCAAGGAGCTCTTTAACGAGAAATTCATTCCTCGACAAGAAGTCGAGTGTCTTCATGATCAGTTTGCTAACTTACAACATGGAGATAAGACTGTTTCTGAGTATGTGCGGAAATTTGAAGAGCTTTCATGATATGCTCCTAAATTAATTCAAGACCCATTCCAGAAGAATAAGAGATTCATTAATGGCCTTTCAATGAAGTATCTTAACAGAGTGACATCACATATTAAGCTTCCATTTAATGAGGTGTTCGAGATGGCTTGTCTTTATGAAGAAAATGACAAGAATTCTCAGCAAGATAGGAAGAAGAATCAAACTAACAACAAGAGGAACCAGTCTGACATGAAGCTGGAGGCGAGAACTCTTCAGCCGCCAACTCTTCAGCTGCCAAGCCTCAAGGAAGTAAAAAAGCCAAAGTCAGGTGCCTTAACTGCCAGAATATGGGACACTTTGATTACGAATGCAGAGCTCCAAAAAGGCCAAGGAGGAATGAGTCAGGGCCTAACCAGAATTCTCGCGATACCAGGGAATGGTTTAATTGCCACAAGACAGGGCATCTCATCAAGAATTGTCCACTCCCGAAGAAAACCGAGTGGCTCATGTATACAATGGATCGGCTGCACCAGCTTCTTCTGAAGGAGCAGGTAAACCAGATGTCTTGGGAGGTACCCTCACTATTAAGAATATTCCTATTTAGTACTGTTTGACACTGGTGCATCACGATGTTTCATTTCTAGTAACTCAGTTAAAAAGTAAAGTCTGAAACCAAGAAATCTTAAAGAATCAATTAGTGTCCATAATCCAATAGGAGGTTCTCTTGTTCTCGGTCTATATTGTAGAGTGCTGATCTCATATTCTCGTTACAAATTTCCTATCAATCTGATTGTCATGAATTTTTCTGAGTATGATGTTATCCTTGGGCTGGATTAGTTAACAAGACATGAGATCAAAGTTAGGTGTGCCGAAAGAATTATCAAAGTTAAAACGAAGCTCGGAGATATATTTATACCATGCTACGGCTCAGCAACTGATAGGAAAGAATTCTGGTCTTCTCTAGAAGTCACTCCTACTTCTATTGAGAATATTCTTGTTGTCAAAGAATATGCGGATGTGTTTTAAGAAGTTGATAGCTTACCTCTGCGAAGAGAAATTGACTTCAGGATTGACTTAGTTCCGAATGCAAGGCCCGTGGTGCATGCTATTCGGAGGATGATGCTGAAAGAGAAAGAAGAACTGAGCAATCAAACTAAGCAGCTCTTATGGAAAGATATGATCAGGCCTAGCTTCTCAAATTAGGGTGCAACAGTGGTGTTTGTCCCAACATCAGACGGTACTCTCAGACTATGTGTGGACTACTGTGACCTCAATAAGCAAACGCTAAAAAACAAATATCCATTGCCACGTATTGATGATCTGTTAGACCGCTTGAATGGAGCGCAAGTATTCTCTAGAATGGACCTAGCTAAAGGTTTCCATCAATTGCGCATTGTGGAAGAAAGTGTTCCTTTGACAGCTTTCAGAGGGCCATACTTATTCTATTGAGTGGTTAGTAATGCCATTCAGCTTATGTAATGCTCCTTCTTACTTTGTCGATCTAATGAACAGAGTATTCCGCGATGTCTTGAATAAATTCGCACTGGTTTTCATCGACGACATTTTAATCTTCCCTAAATCCACTGCTGAGCATGAAAAGCATCTGAAAGAAGTTTTGGAAATTCTGAGAAAGAATGTGTTGAAAGACAAATTATCTAAACACATATTCTGGCAAGAAGAAGTGAAGTTCCTCGGTCATGTTATATCGAAAAAAGGAATTTCAGTAGACCCAGGCAAGATCTCAACCATCCGAGATTGGAAGCAGTCTAGCACTCCTACAGAAGTCAGAAGTTTCCTAGGATTGGCTGGCTATTATCGAAAATTCGTTAAAGATTTTTCAAAGCTATCTTGTCCATTGATGAAGCTGACCAAGAAGCATACAAAGTTTAATTGGACACCTGAATGTGAGGCAGCTTTCCAAGAGTTGAAATTGAGGTTGACCACTGCTTCTGTGTTGACCATTATTGATAGCAACCAAGATTTGACATTCTATATTGATGCTTCTATTGAGGGTATTGGTGCGGTGTTAATGCAAAGAGACAAAGTAGTTGCTTATGTTAGCCGTCAGTTGAAGCCGCATGAGAAGAGGTACCCCACTCATGATCTTGAGTTGTTGCCCATCATTTTTTCTTTGAAGATATGGAGGCACTATCTTTTGGGTGAGAAGTTCGAATTATATACAGATAATAAATCCTTGAAATATCTGTTCACCCAAAGAGACTTGAATTTGAGGCAGCAACGTTGGTTGGAATTTCTTGCGGCATATGATCTGGACATCTTGTATACTCCAGGGAAAGCCAATGTTGTAGCCAATGCACTCGGTAGGAAGAATGCGGTCCTTCCCAATCTTATCATCGCTAATCTTATCATTACGCCTTCATTAATTGATAAGATCTTTACTCTTCAGAAAGATGATAAGTTTATTTAGATGATTAGTGAGCGAGTTCGAAAGGGCAAAGATTCAAGCTTCCAAATTTACAGCAAGGGGACTCTTAGATTGCAAGGGAAAATCTGTGAGCTAGATATTCTTGAGCTCAAAAGAGAAGTTATGGATGAATGTCATAAATCTAAACTTAGCATCCATCCTGGAGTAAGTAAGATGTATCACGATCTTAAGCGCACATTATGGTGGAAGGCAATAAAGAGAGACATTTCCATATATGTTGGCAGATGTTCCACTTGTTAACAAGTCAAAAGCAATCAACAGAAGCTCGCCGGATTGTTGCAACCGCTAAAGGTTCCAAGTTGGAAGTGGGACCAAATTTCAATGGATTTCATTGATTGTTTACCCCGGAACCGAAAAGGCAATGACAATATATGGGTGATTGTAGATCATTTCACGAAGACCGCCCATTTTATTCCTGTCCGATCTAATAGAACAACTCGAAGTCTGGCGCAACTATATTTCAGAGAAATTGTCAGACTACATGGAGTTCCCAGTAGCATTGTTAGTCACCGTGATCCGATATTTGCTAGTAAATTCTGGGAAGCATTCCAAGAAGAATTAGGGACAAAGTTGAATTTGAGCACCGCTTATCATTCTCAGACAGATGGCCAGACTGAGAGGGTGAACCGCATATTGGAAGACTTGTTGTGAGCATGCATTCTTGATTTTGGAGTGTCTTGGGAAGATCACTTGCATTTTGTTGAGTTCCCTTATAATAACAGTTACCAAGCAAGCCTGCAGATGTCGCCATTTGAAGCATTATATGACAGGCCATGCCGATCTTCCACATGTTGGATGGAACCAGGAAATCGGTTAGTATTGGGTCCCGACATGATACGTGAAGCTTTAGATAAAGTTGATTTTGTTAAGAAGAGACTTCTGACTGCTCAGAGCCGACAAAAGTGCTATGCAGACTCACGAAGAAGGGATTTAGAATTTGCTATTGGCGATTATGTGCACTTGAGGGTTTCCCCATTGAGAGGTGTAGTTCGTTTTGGGAAGACTGGGAAGTTGGCGCCAAGATTCATTGGTCAATTTCCTATTCTCGAAAGAATTGGAGCTCTCGCTTATAGAGTTTAGCTGCCTGATTGGTTGTAACACCCCGTGTATTCTATAACAGTGAAATTCACAAATTAAAGTATAACTAATTTCAAATCAAAGAATTAAGGGAAACGGGATACGCCATTGCGTTCGTCTCGGAATTATGCTTGAGATAGAGTCCGAGTTTGTGTAAAAAGGACTCCGTATGAAGAAGATATGGCCTCCGGAAGTTTCAGAATTCAGTTTAAAATTCAAACAGACCAAAACAGCCCAGAAAAACTAATTCAGAATTCAAAATCGGGCCCAATTGGCCAGGGCGGGAATTTTCCCGCCCAAGGCACCCAGGTCGACTTGGCAGTCGACCTGGGGCTAACCAGGTCGACTGGGCAGTCGACCTGGGTCACCCGTGTCGACTGCCAAGTCGACACGGTGTCGACTGGCGTGTCGACCTGGCCCCTGAGCCAGGTCGAACCCAGCCCCCTTGGCTGGCCTGGTCTGTGTTTGGTCGATTTTCTGAGCCTTGCCTTGTCACTAGGGCTAGGTGTCAGCTCCTGGTTGGTCTCTCCTTCAAGCGAACGGCTATTATTAAACCAAGCTCCATCGACGGTCCTAAT
Organism: Allium sativum; assembly: GCA_030737875.1. Lineage (NCBI taxonomy): Eukaryota > Viridiplantae > Streptophyta > Magnoliopsida > Asparagales > Amaryllidaceae > Allium > Allium sativum. Next base: position 182,002,354 of record CM060921.1, read on the forward strand.
CAACTCGCAAACACTATAAAAAGACCCTAAGACCTAGCCTAAATCATACTATTTCATTTTAGCCTCATGCAGCCGCCATTAAACCTAGAACTCTAAATTAAAAACACATAGAACAAAATTATGGAAGACGAAGGACGATTCTTGAAGGCTACAAATAGAAGCTACAACAACTACGATGCTTTAGACAACGGATTTGGGGCTATTTGATTTGGAATTTTGATTACTTGCTTCATATTGTATGTTCTATGTCACTTTTTAGGCAAAAACGCTAAAATAACATGGACATGCCATGAATTGAAAACGGATTTAGGAACTATTATTAATCCATGTTTATATTGTTTATCTTTGAATCATAATTTGGGAATATTTCTATGTCAACGTTGCAAGTTAAACTTATCATGATTTTGATGTTGTTATGAATCACTTGGGCTTAATTGTATGGCAAGTTGGACTAATACATGTCCATGGAATCACTATGTTTATTGAAATCTTTATGTTGATTAAACCATGCCTATGATGCTAATTAAACCATGTCTATGATGTTGATGGAACTGTGCCTGTGATGTTAATATACCTATCATGTTAATGACAAATTGGGAATTGCTAGGTTATGATGAAAAGTTGGAATCATTATGTTTATAATGCTAGATGAGAATCATTATGTTAAAAATGCTAAATTGGAATCCACTATGCCTATTAGAATTACCATGCCTTTAATGTTTCATGTTTAAAATTATTATTATGCCCGCAATGATTATTATGCCTATGATGTAAAGTTGAAATCATCGTGTTAAACTAAGTTGGAACCATTACTATGCCAAGTTATCATCATACTAGTATTGAAACCATGTGATATGTTATAGCCTGTTTATTATGCAAGTGATGTTGGAATTGTCACATATGCCTATCACATGTTTGGTGTTATTCCCCTTTTTCTCTTGAATTGTTTATGCTTGTGAACGAAGTACGTTTATATACGTTGGGGATACGATTGGGTAGAATAGGCGAAACTTGAATTGATTATAATCATAAACCGTGAAATTTGGCATAAGTAGAACATGAAATATGGCACGAAAACTTGGCTTGAACATGCCATAACTTGACTTGAAAAACATGCCTTAGTTGGGCACGAAGTTGACATATGAACATGCTATGGAAATAGCACGAATCTGCTAAGAACATGGGCATGACTATAGAAAACAAGAAAGTGGCCAACTCGAGGTTGGGTTGAGTTTGTAGTGTAAATCTGCCCGGAACCGCCCGGCAAATCCAGTTGCTACAAACAATAGGATCCAATGTGGGTAGTTGGTCACATCGCGCTTGAAACCCGAGGTTGGGTTGAGTTCGTAGCGTAAACCTGCCCGGAACCGCCCGACAAATCCAGTGGCTACGAACAACAGGATCCAATGTGAGTGGTTCGTTGCATTAACGAATCAATTAATGCCAATTAGGGTTAAGTCATGAACATGAAAAGACAACTTAACCAACTTGAACACGATTTGTAGGGCTAAGTCATGAACTTGAAACGACAACACTTAGCCAACATTGACATGACACGTAGGCGGGTTAAGTCGCAAATTTAAATGACATACTCAACCACCTTGACATGACTAGACTGGAAAAGGATTAAGTCACGAATTACATGACTTAATCGGTTAGGCGGGTTAGGTCACGAATTACATGACCTAATCTGTTAGGCGAAACCCTAGACACGACCCTTTTCAGCAGTAACCCTCTAGATGTATCAAGGTACCTAGGGTCTAGGCCGGGTGGGGCACGATTACTGGGCTGATTGTAAGAGGTGAACGACGGCAGTGGGGTACGCCAGTGTAGGTTCGGTGGACTACGGTCGTGAACGTATTCCGGGGCAGACACTGGGTATCCATAGATTTATCTGTGCATCTTGAATCGTGTCAGGGGTTGACACCCTAGGGCTGATACACACGAAGGTGGACCCAGCACAAGTGACTACATTCGTGATTAGCCGTATGACACGGACACTTGACGAGCTAGAACTTGTAGGGAGCCGATCGACTAGATAAGCGCTCCGTACACTACAACAAAATGACCCTATTACAACGGTGGAACACCGTTGTAATATACATTTTACAACGGTGGGCAAACCGTCGTGTATTAAGAAGTTGTAATAGACTAATATCTTTTACAATTTTTCTGCACTGTTGCGACACCGTTGTGAAATGTATATTTTACAACTGTTTTCCACCGTTGTAGTAATACATATTACAACATTTTTGCACTGTTGTAGTAATACATATTACAACTTTTTTCACCGTTGTAGTAATTCCTACTACAATTAATTATAACAATATGATTTTTATTTCGTTATACATTACATTTCACATAAAAATAAATATTTATATTGAATAAAATGATACTACTCTGAACTGAAATAATCAATTAAATATTTTATTTCAATATTTGAATTAGTACAACAATACATACATTCCTCACTACAAACTGATCACTCAATACACTCAGTTACATACACACTTTCGTATAAATATACATACACACTGACACACATCGAGTCTTTATGCTCCAGCATCCAATCCAGTTACCTATCACAGAATTTTACACACGTTAATATAGGACGGTTGATCTTCATAAATTCGCTTCTTACCATCGCAATCCTCAGGTAAGAAGAGGGAGACCAAATCATAGAGAAGTGTTGCATTGGCAGGGATATTGCAATCACCTACAAATAAAATGCTTCGATTTCGTAAATATGATACAAATATGAGATTATACAACAGTGTAGGTAACTATAAGAAAGAAATTTGGAAATAACACAATTAAGCTTCACCTTTAAAGCATCCGGCAGGCTCAGGTCCATATGCTAACAGTGGAGGTATCATAAGCTACCTGCATTCTTTTACATGAAATATACTAGTAAACTCACGCACACAAAATATGGTATTAACAATCAAAATTAAATGTTTTTCCCCTGATTTATATGCAAAATTTTGCAACTGCACATCAATAAACAAAAACAGAGTATGAAAGTCTTACTGAAAAAATGTCAAGCATCAAGCAACTACAAAGATGCTTTTGGTGTGATGATACAGGTAAGTTTACATATCAAATCAAACATCTAAAGAGAGAAGTCAGAACCTGCACAAAGGATATCCTCCAATTAAGGAGATATGCAAATTGGGATTTTGTAGAGCAAAATCCTACAAGGGTCCTCTTGTAGAAAATGGAGGTAAAATAGAGTTCACAATAAATGAAATTGCATATATTGCACCGTAACTTTGGTGTGGAGATAATAAAAAAGCAACATCTAAATTTTCTACGGAAAACATCTAAAATAGAGTTCAAATATTCTAGTTTAAACTATAATCAAAATAGCGACTAGACCTATGAATTAATCTTTGCTGAATTTGAGCATGTGAAAAAAAAATCACCTCGACAGTTGCATCAATGCTTTTCAAAGACGAGTCGACTTTTATAACACTCCCAACTGTGACACCGCGTATCCTCACAGGGGTACCGACACAGATCCCACATGCCTGCGTAAACTCAAAAGCTGCTTGATATTTCTTAAACCTACTTCTCATATGAAACCCCTTCAACCAAACAAGGCTCAATGCAAGAATGGCTGCACCGGAAACAACAAAAAGACCAACACCTCCTTCCTATATACTTCTCTTACCAAAGCCAAAATCACTTAATGGCTGTAAGATAGTTGCTTCCAAACAGTTTTGGGTACTTCAAGAACAACCGATATTGGATTTCTCACTTCAGGCATTCTCAATATCCCACCAATTCATAACCAATGTTCAAAATTAACCAACAAACTGGAGATTAAAGAAGAATACAAAATGTGTCAAAAGCAGTTACCCTTCAAATCTGAAATGTCTCATCAAATGGCCGCTTTGGAGCAGCTCGTGCTGGCAGAAGTAGTCGCGGCGCCAAGCGCCGAGAGGGGCAGTAACACCAGGGGTTCGGTCAGCGGTTTGGAAAGCTGGAAAGCAACTCAATAGCTGTTAGTCTTGGAGGCAGCTGAAAAGAAATATGGCCAGAATAAAAGAGGAATACACTCACCGAGGGTTTTCTCAACGTTATCCTCTCCAGATCCTCGATTTTGGGCTTCGAGATTCGCCAATCCCTCTGAATCCGCTGTAAATCTCCCTACGAACCATGAATCCATTTGCTATGAGTCGGAGCTGGCGAGACTATCTGAATTCGATTTTCCTCAACTTTCCATTTCCTAGGGTTCGGCCATTATTTTGTTTCCTTTTATTTTGAACGTGGAGAACATGAATCTGGAAACGACGGCCTCTCTATCTTTTTATTGGGTTCATTCCATACGGCTAGGGTTTTTGATTTCTTGCTAATTCCAATTTTACCCCTAGCTTTTGTATTAGCCTGTTATAATAGTTAAGCCCATTTTCCCACAACACTTAAACTAATTTTCATGCTATATTTAAACCAATACTAAACACGAATCTTTACTTACAAATTAAACACACAAATAATGTACAAATCGACATGTATATTTTTCCACAATTTAAATCATGGCACAATTATTAAAAATTTCTTATTAATCGTTCGTTATTATAAATTAATTATTAAATATAATCTTAGTTATTAATCTCTTCTTCTTAATTATTAATCTCTACTTCTTAATTTTTAATAGCAATCATTGATTATTCATGATTAGCATTAATTATTATATTTTAATTATTAACTATAAACTATTTAATAGTAATTATGTATAATATTAACTATATTTTTTTAATTATTCTTCTTAATTTCCAAGTATTAAATATTATGGATTGATTATTGATTATTACTTCCTAATTGATTATTAATAGTAATTATTAGTTATTAATTATAGATAATCAATATAAATGTATTAAATATTAATTATTAGTTGTTAATTGTATAAAAATATAGTCATATATTACAACAGTCAAAAAATAAAAGTTGTGGTAGGCTTTTATTACAACTGTTGAAATAACACAGTTGTTAAAAATAAGTTTATTACAACTTTTCTGGAAAAAAGTTGTAAAAAACTATTTATTACAACGGTGCTTTTACCACCTTTGTAAAACTAAAGTTGTAATATGGTGTTTTTGTTGTAGTGGTAGGACCCTGTACTTGGGTCAGACCCCGTTTCAGGGTCATTTCACGATATTGGGCCGTGAGATTTATTTCGTGATTAACTTGTGACCTGGGCTTAGTATACTAGTACAGTCGATGCAACGAATCTTGAACATGTGATGCTTTATTTGACTTGTCTTGATTTATCATGATCACCTTAGTCTATCTGTCCACCTTGACACCATTCTTAAGTTTAGTTCCAGTTCATACATGACATGTTGTTTTAACCATTTTTACACTGAAAGTCACTAGGACTTACTCAGTCTTTACGACTGACCCTTTTCCTTTCGCCTCTTTTTCTTTCCTTTCCCCCCCAGGTTCTCAGGGAGGGAATACCGCTGCTTGACCAGCTTTCACATCCAGCTTAAAGAGAAAGAATGTATTGCTTGGATCTTTTTCGTTTTGGACTATGGCTTTGGACAGCAATTATGGGACTTTTGCAGTTTATTTATGTTTTCTTTATGCTTCTTTAAATAATGTAATCAAGACAGTTATGAAGATGTTATGTTTTTGGAAGTATTGTAAGACAATTATGGTATGGTTTGTGTAACACGTATTTTAATGAAATAAAAGTTGTTGTTGTTTTCCGCTGTTCAAAAATATGTATTCTTATATCCGTCTTGTATATCTGTGACTTATACTTATAAACCTCCACCAAAATTAGGGCATTCCCTCTGAGAGTGACCCTAACGGAGGTGGGGTGTTTCACTTGGTATCAAAGCATAGGTTTACCAGATAAGATAAAAAGTTTTGAAAATTTATTTTCAAAGGAAAATTTAAAGAAGCATTTTTAAAGATAAAATATTATATTTTAAAAAGGCAAAGTCCCCCAAAGCCATAGGTACTATCTTTTATCCTTCGTTTTGAATCTATCCTTTTTGTTTCAGCATGTCCGAAGAACTTAACTTGCGAGAGGGTATACCAATACCTGGTTGGTTTAGACGATTCTTAGAAGCAAGGGCCACTCAGCCAGGTCCTACCGTTCCTCCTCCCCTAGCTACAGGAAATCATCCAGCTGCAGCAGCACCTCTTCCTCCACCTCCTCCACAGGGAAATACTTTTGCTAAGATATGTAAAGATTTTAAAGCTATGGGAGGAAAGGATTTTCATGGAACTGAGTCCTTCGTGGCAGCTAGGAATTGGCTAAAGGAAACCGAGGACTTATTCATCATCTTTGAGGTAGAAGATAGGCAGAAGGTACAGCTGGCAGTGTGGCTACTAAAAGATGAGGCTTCCTACTGGTGGGAAGTCACCAATGCAGAAAGACCAGTGGAAACATGGGAGGACTTTAGGGCAAGTTTTGAGGCTAAATTTCTCTCAGAAGCTGAAAGGAGTCTTCAGTTGGAAAAATTCTTATTTCTTAAACAAGGGAATATGACAGTCAAAGAGTATGTTAATTAGTTCGATGAGCTGGCTAGGTTCGGACTGGACCTAGTCAACACCCCGCACAAGAAGGCTCTCCGCTTTGTCAAGGGGTTGAATGAGCCATTACACAGTTTGGCCATGACCCATATACCCATGGGAGCTACATATGAAAGGTTGGTGCAGATGGCATTGCTGAACAAAGAAGATAAGGGCAAGAAGGAGACAAAGGCAGAAAACTCTCAAGGGAAGAAAGAGGTCAAGCCCAACGATTCTCAGAATAAGAAGGTAGACTCCGAGAAAGGAGGCAAGAACGACAACTCACGTGATAAAAGGAAATGCAATTTCTGTGGTACGGAAGGGCACATAGCCAAGGATTGTAGAAAGAGGAAGAGAAAGCAAGGTGAATGTTTTCATTGTGGGGAGACTGGACACATCAGCAAAGACTGCCCTAAGAAGCAGACCGGACCTTCTGGGGGTACATCGTTAACTTCTTCTAGATGCCTTGTTTTATCTTGTTTCTCTCCTCGATCCTATCTTGAGAACCATAGGTAGAATCTTTTTGGATGTAAACATGTAATTGAAACATGTTATGATTGCGAAATGGTTGCAAGTGGTCGCAAGTGGATGCTCGTGGATGCATGAACACACATTAGGCACTAGATCGTCTCAGACACATTTTCATGTTGCATATGCATAAATGTATTTATTCATATATGGATGAAGTTTAGTGTGTTGTCATATGGATGTTGCATTTATATATGAATGGTTGTGCACTCATGTAGGATCATGAATAGGAAAATTTTCATACATAATGGATTCATGGCACTTACATGATTCGCATTAAGGAGGTCAACTGAATCAGTAGACCACCTGATTTTGCATTAGATAAGTACATGTACACACACACTTCGCATATGATCATGAAGAACTTGAAGATTTCGGGGACGAAATCCTTTTAAGTGGGGGAGAATGTAACACCCCGTGTATTCTATAACAGTGAAATTCACAAATTAAAGTATAACTAATTTCAAATCAAAGAATTAAGGGAAACGGGATACGCCATTGCGTTCGTCTCGGAATTCTGCTTGAGATAGAGTCCGAGTTTGCGTAAAACGGACTCCGTATGAAGAAGATATGGCCTCCGGAAGTTTCAGAATTCAGTTTAAAATTCAAACAGACCAAAACAGCCCAGAAAAACTAATTCAGAATTCAAAATCGGGCCCAATTGGCCAGGGCGGGAATTTTCCCGCCCAAGGCACCCAGGTCGACTTGGCAGTCGACCTGGGGCTAACCAGGTCGACTGGGCAGTCGACCTGGGTCACCCGTGTCGACTGGCGTGTCGACCTGGCCCCTGAGCCAGGTCGAACCCAGCCCCCGTGGCTGGCCTGGTCTGTGTTTGGTCGATTTTCTGAGCCTTGCCTTGTCACTAGGGCTAGGTGTTAGCTCCTGGTTGGTCTCTCCTTCAAGCGAACGGCTATTATTAAACCAAGCTCCATCGACAGTCCTAATCAACTCACAAACACTATAAAAAGACCCTAAGACCTAGCCTAAATCATACTATTTCATTTTAGCCTCATGCAGCCGCCATTAAACCTAGAACTCTAAATTAAAAATACAAAGAACTAAATTATAGAAGACGAAGGACGATTCTTGAAGGCTACAACTAGAAGCTACAACAACTACGACGCTATAGACAACGGATTTGGGGCTATTTGATTTGGAATTTTGATTACTTGCTTCATATTGTAAGTTCTATGTCACTTTTTAGGCAAAAACGCTAAAATAACATGGACATGCCATGAATTGAAACCGGATTTAGAAACTATTATTAATCCATGTTTATATTGTTTAACTTTGAATCATAATTTGGGAATATTGCTATGTCAACGTTGCAAGTTAAACTTATCATGATTTTGATGTTGTTATGAATCACTTGGGCTTAATTGTATGGCAAGTTGGACTAATACATGTCCATGGAATCACTATGTTTATTGAAATCTTTATGTTGATTAAACCATGCCTATGATGCTAATTAAACCATGTCTATGATGTTGATGGAACTATGCCTGTGATGTTAATATACCTATCATGTTAATGACAAATTGGGAATTGCTAGGTTATGATGAAAAGTTGGAATCATTATGTTTATAATGCTAGATGAGAATCATTATGTTAAAAATGCTAAATTGGAATCCACTATGCCTATTAGAATTACCATGCCTTTAATGTTTCATGTTTAAAATTATTATTATGCCCGCAATGATTATTATGCCTATGATGTAAAGTTGAAATCATCATGTTAAACTAAGTTGGAACCATTACTATGCCAAGTTATCATCATGCTAGTATTGAAACCATGTGATATGTTATAGCCTGTTTATTATGCAAGTGATGTTGGAATTGTCACATATGCCTATCACATGTTTGGTGTTATTCCCATTTTTCTCTTGAATTGTTTATGCTTGTGAACGAAGTACGTTTATATTCGTTGGGGATACGATTGGGTAGAATAGGCGAAACTTGAATTGATTATAATCATAAACCGTGAAATTTGGCATAAGTAGAACATGAAATATGGAACGAAAACTTGGCTTGAACATGCCATAACTTGACTTGAAAAACATGCCTTAGTTGGGCACGAAGTTGACATATGAACATGCTATGGAAATAGCACGAATCTGCTAAGAACATGGGCATGACTATAGAAAACAAGAAAGTGGCCAACTCGAGGTTGGGTTGAGTTTGTAGTGTAAATCTGCCCGGAACCGCCCGGCAAATCCAGTTGCTATAAACAATAGGATCCAATGTGGGTAGTTGGTCACATCGCGCTTGAAACCCGAGGTTGGGTTGAGTTCGTAGCGTAAACCTGCCCGGAACCGCCCGGCAAATCTAGTGGCTACGAACAACAGGATCCAATTTGAGTGGTTCGGTGCATTAACGAATCAATTAATGCCAATTAGGGTTAAGTCATGAACATGAAAAGACAACTTAACCAACTTGAACACGATTTGTAGGGCTAAGTCATGAACTTGAAACGACAACACTTAGCCAACATTGACATGACACGTAGGCGGGTTAAGTCGCGAATTTAAATAACATACTTAACCACCTTGACATGACTAGACTGGAAAAGGATTAAGTCACGAATTACATGACCTAATCTGTTAGGCGAAACCCTAGACACGACCCTTTTCAGCAGTAACCCTCTAGATGTATCAAGGTACCTAGGGGCTAGGCCGGGTGGGGCACGATTACTGGGCTGATTGTAAGAGGTGAACGACGGCAGTGGGGTACGCCAGTGTAGGTTCGGTGGACTACGGTCGTGAACGTATTCCGGGGCAGACACTGGGTATCCATAGATTTATCTGTGCATCTTGAATCGTGTCAGGGGTTGACACCCTAGGGCTGATACACACGAAGGTGGACCCAGCACAAGTGACTACATTCGTGATTAGCCGTATGACACGGACACTTGACGAGCTAGAACTTGTAGGGAGCCGATCGACTAGATAAGCGCTCCGTAGGACCCCGTACTTGGGTCAGACCCCGTTTCAGGGTCATTTCACGATATTGGGCCGTGAGATTTATTTCGTGATTAACTTGTGATCTGGGCTTAGTATACTAGTACAGTCGATGCAACGAATCTTGAACATGTGATGCTTTATTTGACTTGTCTTGACTTATCATCATCACCTTAGTCTATCTGTCCACCTTGACACCATTCTTAATTTTAGTTCCAGTTCATACATGACATGTTGTTTTAACCGTTTTTACACTGAAAGTCACTAGGACTTACTCAGTCTTTACGACTGACCCTTTTCCTTTCGCCTCTTTTTCTTTCGTTCCCCCCCAGGTTCTCAGGGAGGGAATACCGCAGCTTGACCAGCTTTCACATCCAGCTTAAAGAGAAAGAATGTATTGCTTGGATCTTTTTCGTTTTGGACTATGGCTTTGGACAGCAGGTATGGGACTTTTGCAGTTTATTTATGTTTTCTTTATGCTTCTTTAAATAATGTAATCAAGACAGTTATGAAGATGTTATGTTTTTGGAAGTATTGTAAGACAATTATGGCATGGTTTGTGTAACACGTATTTTAATGAAATAAAAGTTGTTGTTGTTTTCCGCTGTTCAAAAATATGTGTTCTTATATCTGTCTTGTATATCTGTGACTTATACTTATAAACCTCTACCAAAATTAGGGCATTCCCTTTGAGAGTGACCCTAACGGAGGTGAGGTGTTTCACTGGTTGCCAGGGGTGCATGATGTATTCCATGTGTCTCAACTTCGGAAATATGTACATGATCCAGACTTGATTGTAGAGGAAGAAACACAACAAGATTTAGAGATTACCCCGAGCTTAGCAGTAAGGAGGGAGCGAGTGAAAATTGTTGGCAAAGAAACAAGAATTCCGAGGAACAAGAGAATCCACTTAGTCAAAGTGCAGTGGAGCGGGGATCCTAGAGACAGTACATGGGAGACTGAGGATAATATCAAACAGGCTTATCCCAAGTGCAGAGTAGACATCTCCGAGTAACTCTTGTGTAGAGGTACATTTACAATATTTTACATTTTCCATTTTGTTTCCTACTTTACTATTGTTTCCTTTTCGGGGACAAAAAGTTTTTAAGTGGGGGAGATTGTAACAACCCGGAAAATCAGAACCAATTTAAATTTTTTATTTTAAGGAATTTTGTTGGAAAATGTGCCAAAATTTAAAAATTCCATTTTTAAATAATATTCAATCTATTAAAAATAGTCATTTTATAAACGACCTCCGTTTTCGATGAAACCATTTTTGTCGGATCCGTAATGTCTAATTATTGCTAAGTTTAATTTTCCATAATTTTTGGAATTAATATGTGAGCGTGGTAAATTAAAGTGTGTTCGATAATTTTTGTTGAATTTAATCGACCGTTAAAAAGGCGATTTTTCAAACGGTCTCCAAATTCGACGAAATTAATTTTGTTAGGACGGTATCGTCAAAACATTGCTAGCTTTATTTTTCGGGAATTTTTGGAGTCCGTATGCGGCCCTGACAAATTTAAATGTATGACCAAATTAAATAATTAAATGATTTATATTTTAGTTTAAAGAAAATAAGCTAAAAATGATCGATTGGGCTGACGGGACCCAACCCATTATGTTCGAAACGGGGGTATTTTCCTAGGGACAACCCTCGTTGGGCTGAATTTGGAGCTGTTAAGGGTTAACAGGCTTTAACCAAGAGATTAAGGAATTTAATATTATTTTATTATAAATATACATTAACCCTTAAAATAAAACCCTAATACACATACTGTAGCTGCTGCCCTCATTTTCAATGGCCAGCGCTGCTCCTTGCTTCCCCCTCCAATAACTCCAAATTCCTTCAACGAAGTCTTCTACTCCAGTTAAGCTTTTTGTAGAGAATCCTTCTACCTTCACATCCATACCCAATTGGCAATTTTTAGTGGTGTCTTCGCCAAGTTTTTGCACCCCGAAGTCATTGGGTTTGCACTGCCGCCATACCCAATTAGCAATTTTTAGTGGTGTCGGATTGTCGTGGAGTTGAGTGATTGGATCGTAAACTGTAAACCTAGAATTGAACAAAGGTTGAAACTCGCGGCCATGTTTCTGAAGGAAGAAGAAGAGGGTATTTTCTAGTTTAATTAATTAATTAATTCAAAATGTTATTTACACAAATAAATTCGTACCTTATTCATACGAATACAGAATTGAACAATTTCAGAACCGTTGGGATTGTAAATTCGAGATCTACATTTCTGGACAGACTAGAATGAATTTGGAGCAAATCAGATTTTGGGGAAATTCCAATTCTGAATTATTCAGAATTAAAGAGCACTGTGAGAATTCTATTTTTTTTAAATAATTGAAATTTATTAATTATGATTGTGTTATTACCAATCCACTGTTAAATTCTATTTGTTGTTATACGTGATTTGATCTGGGATTGATGTTGTTATGTAGATCTGTTGATTTGATGATTATTGTTTTGAAACAAAATTGTTGAAACAATATTTACCTTTTTGTTGAAACAAAATTGTTGAAACAAAATATACCTTTTTGTTGAAATAAAATTGATGAAACAAAATTTACCTTTTTGTTAAAATAAAATTGGTGAAACAAAATTTATATTTTTGTCAAAATAAAATTATTGAGAAAAAATTTACATTTTTGTCAAAATAAAATAGTTGTGACAAAATTTACAATTTTGTCAAAATAAAATTGTTGAGACAAAATTTATATTTTTGTCAAAATAAAATAGTTGAGACAGAATTTACATTTTTGTCAAAATTAAATAGTTTAAACAAAATTATCATTCTTGTTGAAATTAAATCATCAAAACAAAAATATCATTTTTGTTGAAATTAAATGGTCAAAACAAAAATAACATTTTTGTTAAATAGATTTGTGTTAAAACAAAAATGTCAATTTTGTTGAATTAGATTATTGTTAACAAAATGAGTTGTCATCTTTTTATCATTTTGTTAAAATAGAATTGTTAACAAAACAAAGTTATCATTTTTATTCATTTTGTTAGAATATAATTGTTAACAAAATGAAGTTATCATTTTTATCATTTTGTTAAAATAGAATTGTTAACAAAATGAAGTTATCATTTTCATCATTTTGTTAAAATAGAATTGTTAACAAAATGAAGTTATCATTTTTATTCATTTTGTTGAAATAGAATTGTTAACATTGTTAAAATAGAATTGTTAACAAAATGAAGTTATCATTTTTATTCATTTTATAAGAATAGAATTGTTAACAAAATGAAGTTATCACTTTTAATCATTTCGTTGACATATAATTGTCAACAAAAATGAATGAATCGTTTTTAATCATTTTGTTAAAATAGAATTGTCAACAAAAATGAATGAATCACTTTTAATCATTTTGTTGAAATAGAATTGTCAACAAAAATGAAAGAATAATTTTTAATCATTTTGTTGTAATGGAATTGTCAACAAAATAGAAATATCATTTTATTTGTGTTGTTGAAATAGAATGGTCGACAAATAGAAATATCAATTATGGTTAGACTTAGAATTGTATACAAATTAAAGTGACATTTTTATTGTCAAATTACACATTAGAATTTGTGTACAAATTAAAGTGACATTTTTATTGTCAAATTACACATTAGAAATTGTGAACAAATTAAAGTGACATTTGTATTGTCAAATTACACATTAGAATTTGTGTACAAATTAAAGTGACATTTTGATTGTCAAATTACACATTAGAATTTGTATACAAATTAAAGTGACATTTTTATCGTCAAATTACACATTAGAATTTGTGTACAAATTAAAGTGACATTTTTATTGTCAAATTACACATTAGAATTTGTGTACAAATTAAAGAAACATTTTTGTTGGCAAATTATACATTAGAATTTGTATGCAAATAAAAATAAACATTTTTTTTTATGTGTCTTGTTATAAATTGAAACTATATACAAATAAAAATATTTCTTTTTATTTGTTAAAGTTAAAAATAGAAATACAAATACTGAAAATAAAAATTACTTCTTATTTGTCATTAGCAAAATGTATTTTATTTGACATTAGAAACATGTAGAAATGAATGCAAATAAAATGCATTTTAATTTGACATTTTAAACATGTAGATATGTTATACAAATAAAAACATTCTTTTATTTAGCGTGTTAAACACGTTAGTGGATTCGTCGAATGATTTATATTTATATATATAAATATAAATTAAAATTAAACGAATCACGCACGGTAGTTCGCCTTTCGGAATTGTGACTTTAAAGGATTATACCGAAAGATTCGACCCTCGGATTTTCCCAAAACTGAAACTCTAATAACCCGTATTTTCAGAACCAATTTAATTTTTTTATTTAAGCCATTTTAAGGAATATGCGAATAGAAATTGGGTATTTTTGCTAAATAAAATTTGATAATAATTTTAAAATTAGTTTTTATCTTTTATTTGACTAATAATAAAACTCAGTAAAATTATTCAATTGATTTAAAAGCTTTGTTTTGGAAATTTGAAAATTCGATGTTTAAAATTAATACATAGCCCTTAAAAAGTGATATTTTGCATATGAGCTTAGAATTTGACGAGACCAATTTTTTTGGATTCATAATGACAAATCATTGTTGAGTTCCAAAATGCGCGTCGAACGGAGTTAGTATGTGGCCGCGTAAGGCGAAACCATTTATTCAAAAACAGGCAGTCATTTTACAAAGGAACATTATTGATACGACCTCGAAATTTGATTCTACTATTTTTTATGGATTTATATCGCCAAATAATGCTTAAATCCAAAAGGCCATGATTTTTGGAGTAACCGTTTGGGCGGGCAAGAAGAAAAGGTGCTCTAAAATCGCATTTTTGAACAATATATGAGCATCTTTGAGAATTTTAACGGAAGGTCAAATGAACTCAAAATTCGACGAAACTTGTCTCGTTGGACTCGTCTTGACGTCTACTATCTCGTATCCAAAATCCGCGGCAATTGGAGATCGTTTGCGTTAGGACGATCAGATGAAAAAAGAGATAAAAGCACTTATTTTCCCTTTCTCTCTTCATTTTCCTCTTCCTCCTTTTTCTTCCTCTTTCCCTTTTAATGGGGAGCTCCACCCCTATGCCGCCGCTCCTCCTCCTTCCTCCCTCCTCCAGCTGCCGACAGCCCTCTTCTCCTCTTCCTCCTCCTCCTCCTCCTCCTCTTCATCCTCTCCTCTCTCTCCACTTTCCCTCTGCCAAATTTCAAAACCCTTCTCCAAACCCTAACTCCTCCAGCCACCACCACCTCCCGCACCCCACAGCCACCACCAGTGGCCTCCCCATGTCCAATCAGGTCCACCGCCGCCCCCTCAGCCCAGCTCCGGCTGTGGGCCCCATTTCACCCAAAAACCCATTTTCTCCAAAATTCCCGTTTTGCAAATAACCCCCTATCACTATTTTGCCAATAACTCTCAAACCGTGCGTTTCTAGCCAAACTCCACAGTACTAAAGTCGAAGATCTCGTTTTTCTCTTCGATTTGAGCATTTGGAAGTCCTATTTTGGATTGCGGAGCTGTCCGGAAAACGCATCCGAAGATCGCGGATCTGCAGCTATTTTTCGCGATTTCCGGCGAATTGTTGCTGCTTTAGAAGATAGTCCACTAGGAAAATTTTGTTCGGAATGGAGCGTTTAGGTAAGTGACAGAGTTTGGTGAAGATTGGAGGCCGTATGCAAATTTTAAAGCCAAAGAGATGAATTCAAGTGCGGAGAACGACAAAAGCGAGCGCGGCGACAAGAATTTTCTACATTAGAAGAATTGCGACGATTGGTTTACCTTCTAGGTGAGAACTCCTTCTCACTCTATTTATTTTGCAGTTAAATATATATTAGGATGCAGACAGTGCTTAGTAACACCCGACACCTTTGATTGAAACCATGATTGTTTGTTTGGACTGTATTGTAATGTGATTGTGGTGTGAAATGGAAAATAAAATATTCACATATTGAATAAAATATTTTATCGTTAAAAATATAATTTTTAACGTATATATATGAACAGCATAAAATTATCTTGAAAAGAAATAAAATATTCATTTACATATTGGACGATTTGTTTATGTACACCCATTTATCTGATATGGATTGGGACGATAAATTTTACACATCGCCCAACTACACAAATAATAACCAGAATTTGTTGTTTGAAAACCCCACATGACTATTGGGATGATATTTGACATACACTATTCCTAATATTTAGTCGTATATCAATCGATGGATTGACAATCTGTGATGAGCGTCATTTATTTATTTTAATGCTCACATAGTTGTAGAATGCACTCTTGATGTTGTATAAATTTTTAATGATTGTTTATCATTATTGCTGTATACATGCGATGTATGAAATTCATATAACTGAATTTATATGGTAATTGATTGAGTCGCATTCCGATTCAGAAATAAAGAATATTTTAAAATAAAGAATCTTTTAAAATATAGAATATTTTAAAATAACAAATATTTTAAAATAATATTCAATGAAGTAATAAAAATATTCATATGTTGAATTATATGTTTGTTAGATAAAATTTTATTTTTAACATATATGTGAAGGGAACAAAATTTACATGTTATGAAATAAAATTGTTTGAACAATAAAAATCACATTTTTATTGTATTTATAAAATATTTAAAATGTTCATGTTTTGAAATAGAATAGGTTGAACAATAAAAAAAATCAATTATATATATATATAATATGAAAATGGTCATTTTTTTGAAATAAAAATATGTTAACGATAAAATTTACATTTTTATTGTACATGTAGAAAAGATTAAAAATGACCATTGATTGAAACAGAAAAGTTAAACAATAAAAATTCACATTTTTATTTAATGTACAAATAATGAAAAATATCCATTGATTGAAATAAAAAAGTTAAACAATAAAAAATTCAAATTTTTATTGAATGTAGAAATAATGAAAAATATTCATTGATTGAAATAAAAAGGTTTAACAATAAAAATTTACATTTTCATTGTATATAAGAAATGGTGAAAAAGTATGTTTGAATAAAAATATTTCAATATTAAAAAATCACATTTTTTATGTAAGTATGATTCATTAAAATATTCATTGTTTAAATGAAAATGTTGTAATATTAAAAATTACATTTTTTATGTAAGTATGATTCATCAAAATATTCATTGTTTGGATAAGAATATTCAATTTGATATAAAATTGAAACTGAAGTTGAAATCGTTTTAAAATGAAATAATAAGCGATTTATAAAATACAATCTAAATGGAAATCAATGAAATATAATATATATATATATATATATATATATATTATATTTAATGGCTTTAATAGAATGTGCCGCGCAACGACCGTTCGCGAATTTCAACCATTAACTTCAAAATGATGTAACGGGATATCCGACCATCAGATTCTCCTAAAATTGGAACCGTTGGGTTCGTATCGAAAAGAGCTTTCCAATGAATGTAAGAGATTTGAAATATAACGGTTAGATATGGAGATATGTCCAAATCAATTTCAGAACAGGTCGCTATGGATGTAGTTCGGTGGCCGTTATTGGAAACCGACTATACGGACGATAATAAAATTATTAAAAATATGAAAAAATTATGTAAAATCATAATAAATGATTTGTAAAGATTTTTGATGAAAAATTCCACATTTGTGTAGATAAAAATATATTTTTATCGAAATGAACTAGTTATTAACTAGAATAATAATCCAATATTTTTAAATAAATAAATTGGACTTTAAAAATGGTTTTAAATAACCAGGATTTTCCTACGAATAAATTGAAATGGATTCAGAATGGAAATAATCTTCGGAATATTTTGATATTGAATTTCATGATTATACAGATATTGTTGAGGAATTTGGAAGATATATATCGTTATTCCCAATATGATATTTGTTGGTTTCAAATTTTGATATTGAATATAAGCCGATATAATTTTTATTCAGAGCCTTGTATTTAATATCAAATTGGATTTTGGGTTTGTCGTGAATGGTCACTACAACAAAAATACTCTATCACAACGTCTATTTTACAACGGGAATTGGCTGCCCGTTGTAATAAAGTGCTATTACAACGGTCAATTCATGACCGTTGTAATAGATGTCATGTATACTGCCCTTTTTACAAGGGACATGGACCGCCCATTGTAATAGAATGCTATTACAACGGTTTTTAAAAGCCTGTTGTAATAAATATCAATTTTACAACGTTCATATGATGCCCGTTGTAATAGATATCTATTTTACAACAGTCAGAAAATGACCGTTGTAATAGGTCCAATTTAATAGCAGTCATAAAACGCCCATTTTAAACGATGCCAATTTACAATGATCATAAAATGCCTGCGGTAATAAATGTCTGTTAATAATTTTCGACAATCAATAATTAATAATTACAATACTTTCTTAAAATTACTATTGATTATTTTTTATTATTTAATAATTAATCTTTAATAATATTATATTAATCATATGTTACTAATTATTAACTATAATATTACATTATTACTAATCATTAATAATATTTTATTATTTAGTAATTAATCATAAATGATATTAAATTAATCATTTATAACTTATAATAATTAATGATTATTAATAAATAATCAGTAATTATCAATTATTATATATAATCAATATTCCAACATGCTTCATTTTACTTTCCAGTTATTCATACGTAATATCGAGTAATTAATATCAAATATATAATAATTTATAATTAACAATAAATATTAATAATTTATGATTAGTAAAATTCCAATAAAAAATTAAAAATTAATAGACTTAAATTTACTTTGAGAAATAATAATAGTATAGTACTGATATTGGATGGTATATTTCGATTTTGTTTGTATTTTCGAAATTTGGATGCAAAATTATTATATTTATTTAATAATATATTATTGTTAATTATTTATTACTAGTAAATTATAGTTAATGTTTATTCATTTCATTTTATAATTAATCTTAAATAATTAATATTAAATAATTAATAGTTAGCATTTTAGTTAATTTTTGACATTTAATATTCAATAATTAGGAAGTAATAATGAAATTGATAATTAATAGTTATGATCGATAATAGTTGATAAATGTAATTAATATTTGATAACTAATAATTAATGAATATATATTATTGTTGATTATGTTCATTAATATAGGAAATGTTTGTTCCAGTAAAGAAAGTTTCTATAAAATTTAATTACTAGGATTACGTAGATGCGATATATAGAATGCTTCTTTATATTTATAATTAACAATAAATATTAATAATTTATGATCAGTAAAATTCCAATAAAAAATTAAAAATTAATAGACTTAGATTTACTTTGAGAAATAATAATAGTATGGTACTGATATTGGATGGTATATTTCGATTTTGTTTGTATTTTTGAAATTTGGATGCAAAATTATTATTTTTATTTAATAACATATTATTGTTAATTATCTATAACTAGTAAATTATAGTTAATGTTTATTCCTTTCATTTTATAAATAATCTTAAATAATTAGTATTAAACAATTAATAATTAGTATTTTAATTAATGTTTGTGTGAGAACCCAAAATTTGATGACCCTAAATTATATTGATTCAATTAAATCTAAAATATATTTGGGGTGAATAAATAAATAATTAAATCATTTGTGATATGTACATGATGAATATGTGAAATTGTGCATGATTAAAATGGTGAATAAACACACACATTTGTTTGTATATTGTATATGTGACATGGAAAATTTGTTTAAGTGTTATGATTTGGGGCTTAAGTGTTATAAGGGTTAACATTAAATCTAAGGGCAAAATGGGTATTGGCTGTAACACCCCACTCCCGCTATGGTCACTCACTAAGGGAATGCCATAGCATCGGTGGAGTATTTTAGTGAATATAGAACAGAAAAATTACAACAAGACAGATGTAAATAGTACTTGAAATTTAAAACATCATCTCATAACAGCGGAAGTAAAACATGTCTGGTTACATCATAAAACCACAATAAAAGTCAAGTACAATATCCATCAAAATAAAGAAGTACATAATCCCACTCTCATACAATAGCCATGACAAAAGAAAAGATAACTGGGTAACTGGAGCTTTACATCTATCCAAGCTCCTAAAGACTGGAACAACAATCCGATCAAGCTCCACTACTGCTAGGATCCACCATAGGACCTGAGGGTTGGGAAAAAGATAAAAACAACGGGGTCAGACATAAGTCTGAGCGAGTCCTATAACTTTAACAATACAACCGTTAAAGTAACCAGAGAAGACATAAACTGATATACGGTAACTAATGGGGATGAATGGCTACACTAAGCAGTCAACTAAACTAAGATAAAAGATAAAGACGCATCTACCCTTCCAAAGGTAAATTACTAAACTGCACCACACCAGTCGTTCCTAACTTAAAGGTTGATCCCACCCATGGACTTATAAAATTAACTTAATAGTTCTCACGTACCCCTAGGTGACTAAGTAGACGCCACGGGGCCCTACAATCCACTAGGTGTACACACTACTCCCCATTCGATCGGCTCCCTAACGTAGATACCCGTGCTGGCCCCACCGTGGGGTGTACCATTCCCCAACGTGGCAACCTGATAAAATTAACGGTGCACGGCTTATATCTACACGATGCAACAACGTCTTATTTACCAGCCCGGGTCCACACACGCATATGAAACCCGTTGGTCATGCGTTGCCACCGCTAACCCATTTTGGCCTCTTATAGTCAAGCCCAGTATGCGTGTCCCGTCCTCGACATGGGTCGAGCCCACTAAGATACGTATGGGTTACTGGTTGAAATGGCCCCCCAGCACAAGCCATCCCCCTAAGCTTGGCCCACACACTAGTGTTTCCCACTTAACCCTTTAATCATGTTTAATTACATGTTTCATCTTGGTTAAGTATTTTATCATATTTTCTATTGGCAACCACTAGCAATTTCCACATACCACCCAAGGTACCCACTTAACCCCCATGCCCCACTACATGCTTATCTGGTTAAGTGTTTCATAATTGATTAACACCGTAACCGTGTAAAGGACCCCTCACATCGGACCGTCATTTGTAGATGCCTGGTTAAGCCGGTAAACTCCGGGCAGTCTTACACTACAAACGGGTCCAACCTCGTGTCATTTACCCTTGTTACGTATTTAATTTATGATTAAGACCCCTCACATTGGACCGTCATTTGTAGATGCCTGGTTAAGCCGGTAAACTCCGGGCAGTCTTATACTACAAACGGGTCCAATCTCGTGTCTTAATCGATTAATTACTCCTAATTAATCACCCCCATAATTTGTTTTAATTATCATGTTTATTTTAGGAATATGGGTACACCTAACTTAATAGGCAAATTCCCAACTCCAAAGTGTGGGTACACCTAACTTAATAGGCAAATTCCCAACACATAGTATGGGTACACCTAACTTAATAGGCAAATTCCCATACTATGTTCATTTATTTTATGTTATGCATAATTATATTAATTTCACACAATCTTATTAACATATGCATTTAATTAACCCCATCGTTCCCACGTAATTTCGTTCTCATGACATAACACATATAAAAGTTGTCAACTTGCATATGTATGAACATGTTTCAAAGGTGCCATCTTGCATATTAACAAACACATAACTTGCATATGAACTTGCATAACATGTCACATAACTTGCATATAATCTTGTATAACATGTCACATAACTTGCATATAATCTTGTATAACATGTCACATAACTTGCATATAATCTTGTATAACATGTCACATAACTTGCATATAATCTTGTATAACATGTCACATAACTTGCATATAATCTTGTATAACATGTCACATAACTTGCATATAATCTTGTATAAAATGTCACATAACTTGCATATAATCTTGTATAACATGTCACATAACTTGCATATAATCTTGTATAACATGTTACATAAACTTACATATTAACAAATACATGACTTGCATATGAACTTGCATAATATGTCACATAACTTGCATATGAACTTGCATAACATGTTACATAACTTGCATATGAACTCATAAACTTGCATATGAACTTGCATAACATGTTACATACTTGCATATGAACTCATAAACTTGCATATGAAGAAACATACAACTTGCATAATTATCATACATGTAACTTGCATATTATCATACATGTAACTTGCATATTAACATATGATCACAAAGCACAAAACTTGCATAACCCACATACATTAGCAAACTAACATCATGTCATATGACTTAAAACCCATTAATCCCCAAACAAAACCATATGATCTCATCATATCTCATCTACTTAGTTTAGCAATTGATCATTAGAGTGATAGAAACTCACAACTAGCCAATTTGCACTCCAAATGAAGAAGATTAAGATGCTTAGAATGGATTAGAGGTTGATTAGAGAGTGATTAGCTTGCAACCCTCTTCATAAATTAGTGGAGGCTCCTTCTAAGATTTAATTTGGTGGCATGTAGCCCTCAATTCTTTTTTTAGTATGGATTAGGGTAGGTTTAGGGTGTATTTATAGATTAGGTGAGTGTTTTAGGCCCTTAGATTAACCCTAAATTAGATTAGGACCCTTAGATTTCGGAACCTTCCAGAAACCAGCCCTAAGACCAAGCCCAAACCCCAAACTGGTGCACCCAACCACAGAACTCTCTAGAAACTGTGCAGGTTCCCTGTCCCGACATGGGCGCACTTCCCAAGTGCACCAGTGTATTTTTGTACTGGCGCACTTCACAAGTGCGCCAGTGCATTTCTGGCCTGTTTCGGATTTTTCTACCTAACTTCGTTCGTTCATAACTCTTTCATACGGTACCCGTTTTACGCAAACTCGGACTCTATTTCGCGTATTTTTCCGAGACGAACGCAATGACGCAGCCCGTTTCCCCTGATTCTCTCATCTGAGATTAATCATACTTTAATTACTAACCATTAGTGTTAATTGAAATTCGGGGTGTTACATTCTCCCCTACTTAAAGGATTTCGTCCTCGAAATCTCTAAGTCAAGAAGAACGTATCCTACCAACCAAACAACCATCTACTAAACCATCAACCACAAGCAACCATTATCCTTAGAAACTTCTAATGATGTACAAACATATGCAGAAAGTGTGTGTATATGTCCGAATACTAATGCAAAATCAGGCGATCTACTGATTCAGTCGACCTCCTTAATGCAAACCATGATAGTGTCATGCATCCAATATGTATGCGAAACCCTATTGACGCATACAATTTCTATATGCGTGCACAACCATACACAAAAATGCATCATCCACATGATAACACAGCCATGATACATCCATCAATCTAACTACCACATCCATTTATGCGATATGCAACATGAAGTGACTGAGCCGATCTAGTGCCTAATGTGTGTGTATATGCATCCACGAGCAACCACTAGCAACCAATTGCATCCACATGCATCCATCAACCATAACATGTTTCAAATACATGTTTCAACCATAGGCTTTACCCTATCTAAAGGTCATAGGTACTAGCGAGAGGATATACTAAAGATAAGATAAGTACTAGACAAGCGATAAAGGAGAAGTTAAAAGACATGCTCTCAAAAAGAAATGGGTACAAAGAATGCATCTTCGCTTCCATCTCCCAAGCAGCATTGCTTTCGTCATCTCCCCATTGCACTTTAACTAGCTGAACTTCTCTGTTCCTCAACTTCCTAGTTTCTGACCCAAGGATGCGAGTAGGAGCTCGTCGAATCGTCGCATCACGCTCTACCTCTACATCTCTAAGCAAGCTCGGCTCTACGACCTCTGCGGTCTCATGTAAGCACTTCCTCAAATGTGATACATGGAATACATCATGAACACCACTAAGTCTGTCGGGCAACTCCACCCTATATGCCATCCGTCCAATCCTTTCCTTAATAGGAAACGGCCCAACAAACCTCGGTGCTAACTTCCCAACGGACCCAAAGCGAACAACATTTCTCAACGGAGATACTTTGACAAAAACCATGTCCCCAACCTCAAACTCAAGACCCGTCCTTCTCCGATCCGCATAAGATTTCTGTCTATCTTGCGCTGCCTTCATCCTTCTTCGAATCAAATCAATCTTCTCTGAAGTCTCTCTAACCATATCTGGCCCAAGCAAGATCTTATCCGTAGATTCCCACCAACATGTAGGAGATCGACAAGGCCTTTCATAAAGAGCTTCGAAAGGTGCCATGCCAATACTAGGCTGAAAGCTGTTATTGTATGCGAACTCCACCAAAGGAAGATGTTCTTCCCATGTACCTCCAAAATCCAAGATACAAAGCCTCAAAAGATCTTCTAAGATACGGTTCACCCTCTCGGTCTGACCGTCCGTCTGAGGATGATATGCGGTGCTCAAACACAACTGAGTCCCTACCGCCTCTTGCAAACTTCTCCAAAACTCACTAGTGAAGATAGGATCTCGATCACTCACAATGCTGGATGGTACGCCATGCAATCTAACAATCTCTCTAACATAGACTGAAGCAAGCCATGGAGCGGTCCTCTTACTCTTCACGGGTATAAAATGGGCACTCTTGGTAAGTCTGTCTACCACAACCCAAATTCCCGTATTGCCCTTCCTCGATCTCGGTAACCCATCGATGAAATCCATAGAGACACTATCCCACTTCCATTGCGGAACTTCCAATGGGTGTAGCAACCCACCGGGTTTCCTTTGCTCCGCTTTAACTTGTTGGCACACTAAGCATCTAGCTACATACTCGGCCACATCTTTCTTCATACCGGCCCAGAAGAAAACTCTCTTCATATCTTGGTACATTTTGTCTCCACCGGGATGAATAGTCATTCTTGAACGATGTGCATCATCCAAAATAGCCTTCTTCAAACCCTCATCTTGCGGTACACAAAGTCTACCGTCTCTATGCAACCATCCCCTATCATCTATGGTGTATCTACCCAAATGGCTGGACGACTCCCCCCTTATAAGCTTCTCTACCAACTCAACCAACTGTGGGTCGTCTCGCTGAGCCTCGCCAATCCGTCCCAAAAGAGTAGGTCTAACCTCCAAGGATGCCAACAAACCAGGTACAAAGTCAACAGAAGGTCTGAAGTCGAACAAAGAAAGAAACTCCAAGCTTCGCCGTTCCACGAACAATGGACTCAAAGATAGCCTTTTTCTACTCAAGGCGTCCGCCACCACGTTACCCTTGCCAGGGGTATACGCTATCTCGAAATCATAGGATGCTAAGAACTCTATCCACCTTTGCTGTCTTAAGTTTAAATCCTTCTGAGAGAATAAGTACTTCAATGATTTATGGTCAGTGAACAACTCGAATCTCTCACCAAGAAGATAATGGCGCCAAGACTTAAGTGCGAAAACAATCGCGGCCAACTCTAGATCATGGGTAGGGTAATTCTTCTCATGCACTCTCAATTGCCTCCCTCCATAGGCTATTACCCTTCCCTCCTGCATCAAGACTGCGCCTAATCCTGTCCCACAAGCATCGGTATAAACAACAAACGGCTTACTCCCATCTGGAAGCACTAAAACTGGAGCGGTGGTCAAAGCTCTCTTTAACCGTCGCAAAGCATCATCACAATCTACGTCCCATGAGAAAACCAGATTCTTTTTCGTCAAGCGGGTTAATGGGGCTGATATCTTCGCGAAGTCTTTGATGAACTTCCTATAATATCCTGCCAACCCCAAGAAACTTCTTACTTCGGTAGCATTTCTAGGAACTTTCCAATCCTGGATAGATACTATCTTTGCGGGATCCACAGCTATCCCTTCCTTAGAGACCACATGCCCTAAGAATCGCACTTCTCTTCTCCAAAAATGACATTTAGAGAATTTAGCTTTAAGACTATGTGCTCGAAGAGTCTCCAATACTTCTCTGAGATGTAAGGCATGCTCTTCTTCACTCTTGGAGAAGACCAAGATGTCATCCACAAAGACCACTGCAAACTTATTCAGATACTCTCTGAACACTCTACTCATCAGATCAACAAAGTATGCAGGGGCATTTGTCAACCCAAATGGCATCACAAGCCACTCATAAAAACCATCCGGAGTCCGGAAAGCAGTCTTCTCTATACTGTCCTCCGCCACTCTCAACTGATGAAACCCTGTAGCTAAGTCCATCTGCGAAAACACTGAGGCGCCAACCAACTGATCAAAGAGATCATCTATCCTCGGTAATGGGTGTCTATTCCTCTTCGTGAGCTTATTAAGTTCTCTATAATCCACACAAAGTCTGAGGGACCCATCCGCCTTCGTGGCAAACACTACTGGAGCTCCCCACTCCGATATACTTCGCCTTATGAACCCCTTCTCAAGCAACTCCCCTACTTGCTTATGAAGTTCTCTTCTCTCACGAGGAGCCATATGGCGCACTGGCAAAGACACTGGTTTGGCATTATCCACTAAATAAATTCGGAAATCTATCTCCCGCTTCGGAGGCAAACCCTTCACCTCTTCAAACACATCCGGATATTCCCGGACCACTCTGACAGAACGCAAACTCTCGACCGAAGCATCGAGCGATTCAAGATAACTTAGCAAAACAGATTCCATGGGATTACAAGAGATCTCGAGAGTATTACCCAAGCGGGTCATAAGCCTGACAACTCTCCTTTCACAATCAAGAACGGCACCATTACTGGATAACCAGTCCATGCCCAAAATCAACCCATAGCCCGTGAAGCCCAATACAAAAGCATCACATCCAAACTCAACGCTAAGTACAGAAATCTTCAAACCCAAACATATCATAGACAGATGTATGGAGCCCCCAATTGGGTTTGAAACAACCAAGGGATCATCAACTAGACTGGTGTCTAAGTGCAGTGACTCAACTAAAGATGATGAGATAAAAGAATGCGATGCGCCAGAGTCAAACAAAGTACGAACTGGATGATCAAACAGAAAAACCAGACTTTCAACGGAAATAGTTCTACCTCTCTGCTGAATCGGTGGAACTGAGAGAGCCTGAACTTGCCCCCCTGCCTGAGCTGGTGCCATAAGAGCTTGCACCTGACCTTCTGAGGTAGACCTCGTCTTCTGCCCTTTCTTTGGGCAGTCCTTCACAAGATGTCCTGCTTCACCACAATGAAAGCAACCGGTCTTCTTCTTTTTGCGACAATCCTTG
Organism: Allium sativum; assembly: GCA_030737875.1. Classification (NCBI taxonomy): domain Eukaryota; kingdom Viridiplantae; phylum Streptophyta; class Magnoliopsida; order Asparagales; family Amaryllidaceae; genus Allium; species Allium sativum. The sequence continues at coordinate 182,029,515 of CM060921.1, forward strand.
CTGAGGTGGCCTGGGGTCCCACAATTGAAGCACTTCTTCTTCTTCTTCTTCCCCTTGTCACCATTGCCTTTTCCACCCTTGCCTTGTTGTTGTTGTTGCGGTTTCTTCTGATCCCCCTTCTTCTCTGGTGCCTTAGAACTCTTATCATCCTCATGCATAAGTGCCATGTAGACAAGCTTCTCAAAGGTGGCCCCCATAGGAATGTGAGTCATAGATATTCCTTGCAATGGTTCGTTCAAGCCTCTAACGAACCTCAAAGCCTTCTTCTCCGGTGTATTCACCAACTCTATGCTAAACCTTGCTAATTGATTGAAGTTGTTGACATATTCTTTCACCGTGAGATTCCCTTGCTTCAAATTCAAGAACTTCTCCATAAACAGATTCTCTTCCACCCTTGAGAGAAACTTAGCCCCAAACCTTTGCTTGAAATCTGCCCAAGAGTCAACAGGGCGTTCTCCATTAGTGACCTCCCACCAGAATGAGGCCTCTCCCTTCATTAACCAAGCCGCCAACTTGACTTTCTTTCCCTCTTCCACTTCAAAGATATCTAGTAACTCTTCCACTTCCTTAAGCCAATCTCTAGCCTCTACGAAAGTCTCTGAACCTAGAAAAGGTTTTCCTCCTATAGCCTTGAACTCCTTGCAAATCTTAGCAAAATTATCCACTCTAGGCTGAGGAGGAGGAGCGGTTGCCTTTGGTGTAGTAGCATTGGCAGGACCCGCAGCCGCGGCCCTAGCCTCTTGTAACCTCCTATACCATAGTGGTATAACTAAGCCCTCCGGGATGTTAAGATCTTCAGCCATGCTGAAACGGAAGAGGAAAGATTCAAAAAGGAGATTCCGAAAGATAAAGATATGGCTATTGGGGATTATGCTTTTCTTTTTCAATAACTTTTCTCTTAAAAGACATGTTTTTGAAAATACTTTTTCCAAAAATAATACCTTTACTATTTTCTAAAAAATGTATTTTTCTCAAAAATTTATCTGTTCCGGTAACCTTCAGCTCTGATACCACGTGTAACACCCCACTCCCGCTATGGTCACTCACTAAGGGAATGCCATAGCATCGGTGGAGTATTTTAGTGAATATAGAACAGAAAAATTACAACAAGACAGATATAAATAGTACTTGAAATTTAAAACATCATCTCATAACAGCGGAAGTAAAACATGTCTGGTTACATCATAAAACCACAATAAAAGTCAAGTACAATATCCATCAAAATAAAGAAGTACATAATCCCACTCTCATACAATAGCCATGACAAAAGAAAAGATAACTGGGTAACTGGAGCTTTACATCTATCCAAGCTCCTAAAGACTGGAACAGCAATCCGATCAAGCTCCACTACTGCTAGGATCCACCGTAGGACCTGAGGGTTGGGAAAAAGATAAAAACAACGGGGTCAGACATAAGTCTGAGCGAGTCCTATAACTTTAACAATACAATCGTTAAAGTAACCAGAGAAGACATAAACTGATATACGGTAACTAATGGGGATGAATGGCTACACTAAGCAGTCAACTAAACTAAGATAAAAGATAAAGACGCATCTACCCTTCCAAAGGTAAATTACTAAACTGCACCACACCAGTCGTTCCTAACTTAAAGGTTGATCCCACCCATGGACTTATAAAATTAACTTAATAGTTCTCGCGTACCCCTAGGTGACTAAGTAGACGCCACGGGGCCCTACAATCCACTAGGTGTACACACTACTCCCCATTCGATCGGCTCCCTAACGTAGATACCCGTGCTGGCCCCACCGTGGGGTGTACCATTCCCCAACGTGGCAACCTGATAAAATTAACGGTGCATGACTTATATCTACACGATGCAACAACGTCTTATTTACCAGCCCGGGTCCACACACGCATATGAAACCCGTTGGTCATGCGTTGCCATCGCTAACCCATTTTGGCCTCTTATAGTCAAGCCCAGTATGCGTGTCCCGTCCTCGACATGGGTCGAGCCCACTAAGATACGTATGGGTTACTGGTTGAAATGGGCCCACAGCACAAGCCATCCCCCTAAGCTGGGCCCACACACTAGTGTTTCCCACTTAACCCTTTAATCATGTTTAATTACATGTTTCATCTTGGTTAAGTATTTTATCATATTTTCTATTGGCAACCATAGCAATTTCCACATACCACCCAAGGTACCCACTTAACCCCCATGCCCCACTACATGCTTATCTGGTTAAGTGTTTCATAATTGATTAACACCGTAACCGTGTAAAGGACCCCTCACATCGGACCGTCATTTGTAGATGCCTGGTTAAGCCGGTAAACTCCGGGCAGTCTTACACTACAAACGGGTCCAACCTCGTGTCATTTACCCTTGTTACGTATTTAATTTATGATTAAGACCCCTCACATTGGACCGTCATTTGTAGATGCCTGGTTAAGCCGGTAAACTCCGGGCAGTCTTATACTACAAACGGGTCCAACCTCGTGTCTTAATCGATTAATTACTCCTAATTAATCACCCCAATAATTTGTGTTAATTATCATGTTTATTTTAGGAATATGGGTACACCTAACTTAATAGGCAAATTCCCAACTCCAAAGTGTGGGTACACCTAACTTAATAGGCAAATTCCCAACACATAGTATGGGTACACCTAACTTAATAGGCAAATTCCCATACTATGTTCATTTATTTTATGTTATGCATAATTATATTAATTTCACACAATCTTATTAACATATGCATTTAATTAACCCCATCGTTCCCACGTAATTTCGTTCTCATGACATAACACATATAAAAGGTGTCAACTTGCATATGTATGAACATGTTTCAAAGGTGCCATCTTGCATATTAACAAACACATAACTTGCATATGAACTTGCATAACATGTCACATAACTTGCATATAATCTTGTATAACATGTCACATAACTTGCATATAATCTTGTATAACATGTCACATAACTTGCATATAATCTTGTATAACATGTCACATAACTTGCATATAATCTTGTATAACATGTCACATAACTTGCATATAATCTTGTATAACATGTCACATAACTTGCATATAATCTTGTATAACATGTCACATAACTTGCATATAATCTTGTATAACATGTTACATAAACTTACATATTAACAAATACATGACTTGCATATGAACTTGCATAATATGTCACATAACTTGCATATGAACTTGCATAACATGTTACATAACTTGCATATGAACTCATAAACTTGCATATGAACTTGCATAACATGTTACATACTTGCATATGAACTCATAAACTTGCATATGAAGAAACATACAACTTGCATAATTATCATACATGTAACTTGCATATTATCATACATGTAACTTGCATATTAACATATGATCACAAAGCACAAAACTTGCATAACCCACATACATTAGCAAACTAACATCATGTCATATGACTTAAAACCCATTAATCCCCAAACAAAACCATATGATCTCATCATATCTCATCTACTTAGTTTAGCAATTGATCATTAGAGTGATAGAAACTCACAACTAGCCAATTTGCACTCCAAATGAAGAAGATTAAGATGCTTAGAATGGATTAGAGGTTGATTAGAGAGTGATTAGCTTGCAACCCTCTTCATAAATTAGTGGAGGCTCCTTCTAAGATTTAATTTGGCGGCATGTAGCCCTCAATTCTATTTTTAGTATGGATTAGGGTAGGTTTAGGGTGTATTTATAGATTAGGTGAGTGTTTTAGGCCCTTAGATTAACCCTAAATTAGATTAGGACCCTTAGATTTCGGAACCTTCCAGAAACCAGCCCTAAGACCAAGCCCAAACCCCAAACTGGTGCACCCAACCACAGAACTCTCTAGAAACTGTGCAGGTTCCCTGTCCCGACATGGGCGCACTTCCCAAGTGCGCCAGTGTATTTTTGTACTGGCGCACTTCACAAGTGCGCCAGTGCATTTCTGGCCTGTTTCGGGTTTTTCTGCCTAACTTCGTTCGTCCATAACTCTTTCATACGGTACCCGTTTTACGCAAACTCGGACTCTATTTCGCGTATTTTTCCGAGACGAACGCAATGACGCAGCCCGTTTCCCCTGATTCTCTCATCTGAGATTAATCATACTTTAATTACTAACCATTAGTGTTAATTGAAATTCGGGGTGTTACATTGGCAATGGTGAAACACTAGCCGTACGAATCAAAGTAAATAAAAGAAAATAGTCCGTCGGTTTCCATTTCATTCTCTCGTTCTAAAAAGGAAAAATTGGTCGAAGCCCTAGCGACTAGGAATTGGGGAAATTTGCAAATCGATCATCTCACATCAGATTGGAGGTGGATTTGTGACTAGTAAGTGGGATCGGCAGCAAGTCTAGAAGAATCTCGAACCCAAATCGAGATCTCAAAAGGAATAAAGTCAATAGATAACCCACAGTGAGTGTATTTTACCTTTTATTGGCAGTAAGACCTTTTGTATAGGCATCCATCTCACCAACTTGAGTTACTGTATAATCATCATAAGTAAATAGGAATGCCGACTTTGTTATTTACAAGTTAATTTTAATGATTTTTGTAGATGAATGTTTTATTGGTTTGAATAGCATACGGATATAGTAGTGATTGATGTTTGTTTCACTGTTGTGTGGTTGCGAACTCCATATAAATATATAGATCTGTTACAAAGTTAAAAAGGGGTTTTATAAAAGAAAAGTGATTGTTGAAGATCATATTACCTAATAGAATATATGATGTGAAGTAGGGTTCACATGAATTACAATAATACTTGCTCGAGCACCTTTAATCTAGATTCAGCTAAAAATATTTAAGGTGAATCTGTAATAAAAAGATGTCATTAGCCCAGAAAGATTTATGTCCTAAAATTCCAGATTTAGTTAATTTCATGATAGGCCAAATTGAACTAAAAGTTCAGTTTTACTGTTGTACTATGATTGTTGATTTCATAGTTGCTGGAGTGACATAATTGGATATATGTTTGAATTATGTTGGTATGCATGATTATTTGGATTCATTGAATGATATTTATATTGGGGCTATGCCTATGATGAATGACCCTTGAATAATTTGCATGTTACTGATTGTTACGCATAAGTAAATGATGAAAGTAATGAGGTCTTATTGGGTATTCATATCAGGGTTGGGTATGAATACAAGATAATAAGGGAAACAAACCAGATTTATTGAAGGAACTGGGGGAATTAAACATAAACAATCCAATTAGTGTATGTGTTTGTGTGCTTGGTTGTCAATGTATAATTTATTTTGTATATTGATTGGTTATAGGTTTATATATATGAATTGTCTAGTTTATCTATTAATAAAGGCTGAAGTATAAAGATCATCATGTGACATTCAACAAATTATAAAAGAAAAGTTTGACTAATATAAACACAAGTTCAGGATAAACAGATTAATCTGAGAAGTATATTGAGTGTTTAACTGCATTCCATACTCATGTTTGCCCAAGTGAATTATTTTCAGAAAATGAAAGCTGTTAGTTAATTAATTTTTGATGGAAATGCAGGCTTGTATGTATATGTATACATATATCAAATGTGTGTGTGTGTATACATGGAAATATGTATATGCATACATATGTGAACCAAAAATAAACATGTTAGTTAATAATGATGTTAATTTATATTGCCAACGGATCTGAATGCTTGAATGTTTCCAAATTTGGTTGATATAAATAATTATGAAAAACCTGAATTAAGTGAATATGTAAATATATACAGACCTGAAAAGGTAGGTACATATATATATACATATATATATATATATACATACATTGGGAATATATACTGCCAGTATTGGTTGATTAATTAACAGGATCTTATCTAGTTGTTCTAATATTTATATACATGTTAAAGTTGAATATAATATATTTGTTGTGCTCTGAAACAGATTAGAATATGGATTATTAAGGGAACATGTATAACCTGTTTCACACATTTAGAGAGTTCCAATATGTTATTTAATGTTTTGCCTGAAACTGAAAAGTATGGAAACATAGTAGTACTAGAGATTCACTTCTATATAAGTTTAAACCAGTATCATTGTGTCACCTAGTTTATAAATACACTCATACCAGACAGTCCGTCTGACCCCTGTGTGTTTTTATGCACCTGGGGTGCCTCATTTTTGTAATGAGGCAGCCTTAGAGCTTTGCAGGCAATATCTGAAGTTTATAAAAGCATGAAGATTGGATTATATGCATAGGTGCTTAGGAGCTATTAACTGAATCACACTGTTTTGTGTATTTGAAGATTTTGCTTATATGTTGCGTCAGTCATTATGTTTAAATTAATGTAAACTGGTTTGTATGCATTTATATGTTTAGTGTAATTCAATGAAGGCAAGTTAGCATCTGTACACTGTAAACCTTATTGCAACAAATATATTGTTGGGATGTGTAATTTGTATACTGGAAGTATTTAAGTCAATACATGTATTAGTTTAATGGCAATGCAATGGACTGAATGTGTATATTTTGGGTATGAAAGATCATTCAGTCATTTTATGTATTCTAATATTTTTGATAGAAAAATCTAAGAACTTTTTCTGTGTTTCGTGCACACGAAGGGAGTGTTATACCATATAATTCATATATGGGAATGGCATTCACTTGTAAAAGCCAAACATATTTAGCTATATTTTATTCGAGAATTGCTGAAAGGTATAAACAAGTTTTGTAAATGATATATTGTAGTCTGTAAAACCTTCAGCATATAGTTATTTCAAATGGGCAATGTACTATGTTAATATAATAGAATTTTATAATGCAGAACAAACTAGTCAGCACGTCTTATATATATATATTTGTATGGGATTCTGGAATTTTAAATAGTTGAAATGTGTTGAATGCCAACCCCAACTTGTTTGGGATATATGGCTTTGTTGTTGTTGTTGTTGTTGTTGTTGAAATGTGTTGAATGAATTTCTTTTATATAAAACGTGAGACTGGCTAGCCTTCATTATTTAAATATAAACATCTTTAGGAATGGTTTATTTATATTCATGGATTATATACTCATTAAAGGGTGTGCCACTTTCTGATATATACAGGAATTGTGATGATTTGCTAGTGCCTCCACAGTTGCTGTTAAATTCATGTCAAAATCTAAGGGGGGAAGCAACAAGTTATGGATGCACATAAAAATTTGGCTTTTATAAGGTATTTTCTTACTTGTTAAAAAGAAAATCATTTTTGTTTTGCTTTCAGGGCTCAAATGCTGTATAATAATATCAGGTGATATGTTTACAAAAATTGGAAATAAAACAATTAACTTTTTGTACACATTCCCAATTTAGTGCAATGTTGTAAGGTTACAGCAACGCAAGACCGAAATGCTGTATAATAAGTTCTGAATGGTGTATAACAATATATTCTCTCAACATTTAGTAACAACTTTTTTTTTGCAGTCACACCGTGCTAGTAACAGTATGCATGCTCAAGATCAATGAGATCATGTTACTTTGGACGGTTTGGTGAAAAAAAAGTGCAAGCTGTTGGGTTGAGAGAAAAATGTAGTTGCAGAGGGGACAATAGCAAGTACTGATCCTGATGCTTTAGTACATTTTAAAAAGCTTGGAGCTGATGTTTGGAAGATATGTGTGAATGTAGGGTGAACCGGAAGCTTTTTTGTTTAGGCCAAATTCGGAGATGTTCACTATCAAACGGGCTGTTGTATCTACCGTCGTGTGGCACAAAGATTACATTTCCTTGGTCTAGTGTTGGTACTTATGAAACTGGTTATGTAATTTATGTTGGAACTATGTCGATATAACTTATCTAACCTTTTGGAATGTAAACTTATCTAAATCTTTTGAGATGTAAACTTATTTAACTTTTTGAATTGTGTTGGAATTTTATAAACTCTTTCTTTAGTCTTTTATCATGTGTTATTATCATGTGATTTTGATCGTTGCATCACAATATTTATTGTATCTTAAAATATTCATTATTATTATGGATGTATATGGCAGTAATTATATTTAAATCTGCATTTACTTCGCAACGGTCGACAACTGTTGTTATATAATGTATTACAACGGGCAAAAGCCGCTTGTAATTTATTAGCTATTACAACGGGTATATAGCCATTGTCTTAGAGTCATTGCACGTGAGAGGGAAAGTTATTACAACGGTCATTTACAACAGTCACTGACCGTTGTAAAATAGTCAGCACCTATTACGACGATGCATATTAGGACGGGCGTGTGCCCGTTGTGAAAAGCATATAACAACGATCTTTGCCCGTTGTAAAATGACTGTTTTGTTGTAGTGGGTGTCTTTATTAACACTGTTCTTAAACCCAGTTGAAAAAAAGAATAAATGTTTTAATTAAGATTTAGGAAATTTTACCAATTAATTAATATTTAATTGGAATTGAATAAAAGAATTGGATTTTTGGGTTTATCATGAACGGTGTTTTAAATAACACTTGTTCTTTAACCCAATTAACAATAAAGATATAACTTGTGATTTATAAATCTTTTATTAAGTTTTAAATGGTAATTTTCCAAAATAAAGTTTTCCAATTTAATATATTAAATTGGAAATGAACGGAATTCGATTTGATAATAATCGAGATGAGCTCCAGTGAATGAAGGCCGATACTATATATGGAATTTAAAAGGCATTGCTGCTATTCCATTTATATTTTTAGTCTGATATGGAAATTTATATCAATTATACACCATTATGATTTCTGTGAAGATTCCGTAGTTAATGGAAGAAGATTAAGGTTTAACGTGAGCAATGTTTTTAAAAGACATTAGTTCTTTAACCCAATTAAAGATAATATTAATCTCTTAAATTCGAATAATCATTAAGTAATGATTTTTGAGATTAAAAAGAAAATTAAAAAAAAGATTTTATCTTTGATAAAATTAATGGGAACCTTTCCCTAAAAATGTAAATATTTGAATAAAAGAATATTCTGAATTGGAATGAGGCGTAGGATGTGTTTTTATAGCACTTGATTATAAAACACGCAAGTTATTTGGAAAGATCATGTTTAACCCATTCTGAATAATGAATACGACGACTAACAGTCGAAGAGATTAAAGACGGTGCTAGACCGACGATCTTCACATCGAATGGATGAGTTGCTACTGGTGCCCATGATTGGAGTAGCTACCTTGAAGGGGCTACAGTGGTAGCCTCCGGACATACTTGTTGATTGTTTGGATATGCGAGGGCCTCTCTCCTGTATTGGACACATGGGACGAGGAATAAGGTGCCTCCGGTTTCGTTCAGACCCAAAACGGACTTGTAAATGGATGGCATGTCTAACGTTGTATTCCTTTATGCTATATTCGTTGATCTCGACTAAATATATATCTGTTTGGTGGCGGAGAATTTATTCTCTTGCTTAACACCCTTCTCTGAGACATACGAGCTCAGAGGTTATATATTGGCAGAAATCAATGGTATGGATTGATAATGTGGCATGCCAAGATGCATGGATTAAGGCTTTTGTTGAAAAGCAAAGCCTTATGGATGATGATCAAAGCATAGCTTTAATTAACATAGCTTTGTGTAGCGTTACTTCGCTAGCCTCACACTCCGGTATGATGGTGAACTGATGGTCAGGTCAGTATGCTTTCGATATGAGGATGGATTCGGTCGACCGAGATGAGCTGAGTGTGGTTGCTCCGCGCTCAAAGGGATATGGCATACCCCCCGATTCCCAGAGGGGTAGAGTAAGCGGTGTTTTCTCTCGCTGGGACGTAAGCCGCAGTGATACTTGATTTCCCAAAACGGCGGATGTGCATTACGGTGTTTTCTCTAGCTAGGATGTAAGCTGTTGTGTATTGCACTACGCGATAGATCTTTCGAATCAGGAGCCATCAGTATGGAAATCCAAACTTCCAATACGACATTTTGCGGTTTTAATTGTAAACCTATATATGGCGTCATAATATATGGTACCTATGCCGCCTATGATTGATACATTTACTTTCGAAATTGATTTCTACACTATACACTTATAGTAATAATAAAAGATAAATTTTGCATATCAAGCATATTTGGCTATTATAAGGTAAAACTCTATCCTCCGGCTTGCGTTGCATTGTGTGATGGGACCTGAGTCTTATAATAGCTTCATTTTTCTTTAATTAGCATTGCGCTATTAGTTCTATGCACTGGTATTCTTGCGTTCCGTGTTATATGGCGTGGTCCCTTAATTTACCTAACTTTAAAATCAAGTTAATTATTGTTTTGAGTTCTCACACCAGTCCCATGACTGACCTGGAGTTTATTGTTCCTTCCAAAACTTTGGGTGCCCATATTTTCCACACGGGCAGCTAGTAGTTTTGGTTTTCGCAGATATTTCTTTTCACAGGATTCTGGATTATAGCTGGAGCTATATTCGGAAAGCTCGGTATCCGTGTATTTCATTCAGTTGTGTCAATTGTTATTTTTTGCTATGCATTATACTTATGTGTTATTTTTCACTGCTATGTAATTTTTAAAATCTCTGATAATGTATTTCCAATGTGTAATAGTTATTCATGTTCTGGAATATGATTGTACTCTGATGTAATTGTTGTAATACCAATGAAATGTTCTGTTGTTTGTGTTCTGATGTGTCGTGTTCTCAACTCAATCTGGGCTTTCCCGAAAGGGGAAGTTTGGATCGTTTCAGTTTGGTATCAGAACTTCGGTTTACAGAGCTCGAGAACAAGACACATTGGAACCGAACGAAAGAATTCATCAGAGATTGGATTAGTAATATCCAATGAGAATGACTCATTAGAGGTGAGATCAGTAGTATCCTAGAATGAGTTTCAAAGAGTGTTATTTTTAAAAATTAAAATGAAAACAAATTTTGTTTTGAAATTTTAAATCTTATTATACGTATTCGAATATTTATTTTATATTGAATTTGGACAATCGAGTATATGAAGATTTTACATATACACCTAGCTAGCGTGTATACGAAGTCTCAAATATACTGGATAGATATAGAATCACACCCTAGTCGCTCGGAGATGATTTTGGTGATGCTCGGGCATCATGTGGGATATCTATATATTTCCAATTGACTAGTGTGAGAACCAAAACTTAATTAGAGTTTGTTGTTGTGATTTGCACTGAAATATGATTTTTGACTATATATAAAAGTTTTATATATTTGAAAAGTTAATCAACAAATTGATTACTGGCTGTGATGTGTGATTACTAATTCAACTAATAAAAATATTGGAATGATAAAAACTATTAAGAAAATGGATGGCAAATTAAGCCAAATAGAATCAAATGTTGAACTGAATTAAAAATTCGTTCGAATTGCATACATGTACATGTGCATATAATAAACAGGTCATAGCGAGGAAGCTAAGAAGAGGAATAAAATTGTTTTCCCGACAAATAGGTACATATTTACTGTATTTCTTGGGTTAGATGATTTTATGAGTCGATTGGCAAGCCGCTTGGCTTTTTCCTTTTTTTTGGATTGATGAGAGCACTGTGAGGCTAGTTGCGGTTTTAAATATCAACCCGTACAAAGGAGGTTATGGCGATTTTTTTCGAAAATTTAGGGTGTTAGCCAAATTTTTGAAGAATTAGAAAATGATTAGAAACTGAAAAGTTGAAGAATGAAAGGCAGAATAAAAGTTGAGTTGGTTAGTTAAACCACTTTCAACTCCGTTCCTTTTCGAGGACGAAAAGATTTTAAGTGGGAGAAATTGTAACAACCCGTATTTTCAGAACCAATTTAATTTTTTTACTTAGGCTATTTTAAGGAATATGCAAATAGAAATTGAGTATTTTTGCTAAATAAAATTTGAGAATAATTTTAAAATTATTTTTATCTTTTATTTGACTAAAAACTCAGTAAAATTATTCGATTGATTTAAAAGCTTTGTTTTGGAAATTTTGAAAATTCGATGTTTAGAATTAATACATAGCCCTTAAAAAGTGAAATTTTGCATATGAGCTCAGAATTCGACGAGACCAATTTTGTTGGATTCATAATGGCATCTTTTTTGAGTTCCAAAATGTGTGTCGAATGGAGTTAGTATATGGCTGTGTGAGGAGAAACCATTTGTTCAAAAACAGGCAGTTATTTTACAAAGGAACATTATTGATAGGACCTCGGAATTCAATTCTACTTTTTTTCCGGATTCGTATCGCCAAATAATGCTTAATCCCAAAAGGCCATGATTTTTGGAGTAGCCATTTGGAAGGGCAAGAAGAAAAGGTGGGCTAAAATCGCATTTTTGAACAATATCTGAGTATTTTTGAGAATTTTAATGTAAGATCAAACAAACTCGGAATTCAATGAAACTTGTCTCGTCGGACTCGCCTTGATGTCTACTATCTCGTGTCCAAAATCCACGGCAATTGGAGATCGTTTGCGTTCGGACGATCAGATGGAAAAAGAGATAAAAGCACTTATTTTCCCTTTCTCTCCTCACTTTCCTCTTCCTCCTCTTTCCCTTTTAATGGGGAGCTCCACCCCCATGCCGCCACTCCTCCTCCCTCCTCCAGCCGCCGACAGCCCTCTTCTTCTCCTCCTCCTCTTCCTCCCCTCCTCTCTCTCCTCTTTCCGTCTTCCAAATTCCAAAACCCTTCTCCAAACCCTAGCTCCTTCGGCCACCACCACCACCTCCCGCGCCCCCGCCACGACCAGCGGGCTCCTCACGTCAAATCAGGTCTGCCGCCCCCCAGCCCAGCTCCGGCCGTGGTCCCTATTTCACCCAAAAACCCATTTTCTTCAAAATTCCCATTTTGCAAATAACCCCCTATCACTATTTTGCCAATAACTCTCAAATCGTATGTTTCTAGCCAAAACTCCACAGTACCAAAGTCGAAGATCTCGTTTTTCTCTTCGATTTGAGTATATGGAAGTCCTATTTTGGATTGCGGAGCTGTCTGGAAAACGTGTCCGAAGATCGTGGATCTGCTGCTGTTTTTCGCGATTTCCGGCGAATTATTGCAGTTTTGGAATAAAGTCCATTATGCAAAAGTTATCCGTAATGGCGTGTTTAAGCTAGTGACAAAGTTTGGTGAAGATTGGAGGCCGTATGCAAATTCTAGACCAAAGAGGTGAATTCAAGTGCGGGGAACGACAAAAGCGAGCGCGCCGACAAAAATTTTCTACATTAGAAGAATCGCGACGAATTGGTTTAGCTTCTACGTGAGAACTCCTTCTCACTCTATTTATTTTACAGTTAAATATATATTAGAATGTAGACGGTGCTTAGTAGCACCCGACACATTTGATTGAAACCATGATTGTTTGTTTGGACTGTATTGTGATGTGATTGTGGTGTGAAATGGAAAATAAAATAATCACATGTTGAATAAAATATTTTATCGTTAAAAATATAATTTTTAACGTATATATATGAACAACATAAAATTATCTTGAAAAGAAATAAAATATTCACTTACAAATCGGACAATTTGTTTATGTACACCCATTTATCTGATATGGAATATTGGGACGATAAATTTTACACATCGCCCAACTGCACAAATAATAACCAGTATTTGTTGTTTGAAAACCCCACACGGGTATTGGGATGATATTTGACATACACTGTTCCCAATATTTAGTCTTATGTCAATCGATGGATTGACAATCTATTATGAGCGTTATTTATTTATTTTAATGCTCACACAGTTGTAAAATGCACTCTGGATGTTGTATGAATTTTTAATGATTGTTTATCATTATTGTCGTATACATGCGATGTATGAAATCCATATAACTGAAATTATATGGTAATTGATTGAGCCGCATTCCGATTCAGAAATAAAGAATATTTTAAAATAAAGAATCTTTTAAAATATATAATATTTTAAAATAACAAATATTTAAAATAATATTCAATGAAGTAATAAAAAAAATTATATGTTGAATTATATGTTTGTTAGATAAAATTTTATTTCTAACATGTATGTGAAGGGAACAAAATTTACATGTTATGAAATAAAATTGTTTGAACAATAAAAATCACATTTTTATTGTATTTATAAAATATGTAAAATGTTCATGTTTTGAAATAGAATAGGTTGAACAATAATTTTTTGTCAATTATATATATATATATATATATATATATATATATGAAAATGGCCATTTGTTTGAAATAAAAATATGTTAACGATAAAATTTACATTTTTATTGTAGATGTAGAAAAGATTAAAAATGACCATTGATTGAAATAGAAAAGTTAGACAATAAAAATACACATTTTATTGAATGTAGAAATATTGAAAAATTTCCATTGATTGAAATAGAAAAGTTAAACAATAAAAAAATCACATTTTTATTGAATGTAGAAATAATGAAAAATATTCATTGATTGAAATAAAAATTCATATTTTCATTGTATATAAAAAATGGTGAAAAAGATTCAAGTTTGAATTAAAATATTTCAATATTAAAAAATTTCATTTTTTATGTAAGTATGATTCATTAAAATATTCATTGTTTAAATAAAAATGTTGTAACATTAAAAATTACATTTTTTATGTAAGTATGATTCATCAAAATTTTCATTGTTTGGATAAGAATATTCAATTTTGATATAAAATTGAAATTGAAGATGAAATCGTTTTAAAATGAAATTATAAACAATTTATAAAATACGATCTAAATGGAAATTGATGAAATATATATATATAATATATATATTATATATATTTAACGGCGTGAATAGAACGCGTCGCACATCGACCGTTCATGAATTTCGACCGTTAACTTCAAAATGACGTAACGGGAGATCTGACCGTCGGATTCTCCTAAAACCGGAACGTTGGATTCGTATCGAAAAGAGCTTTCCAACGAATGTAAGAGATTTGAAATCTAATGGTTAGATTTAGAGATATGTCCAAATCAATTTCAGAAAAGGTCGCTATGGATGCAGTTCGGTGGCTGTTATTGGAAACCGACTGGACCGGCGATAATAAAATTATTAAAAATATGGGAAAATTATGTAAAATCATAATAAATGATTTGGAAAAATTTTTAATGAAAAATTCCATATTTGTGAAGATAAAAATATATTTTTATCGAAATGAACTAGTTATTAACTAGAATAATAATCCAATATTTTTAAATATTAAATAAATTGGACTTTAAACATGGTTTTAAAATAACCAGAATTTTCCTACGAATACATTGAAATGGATTCAAAATGGAAATAATATTTTGATATTGGATTTCGTGATTATACAGATATTGTTGAGGAATTTGGAATATATATATATATATCGTTATTCCCAATACGATATTTGTTGGTTTCAAAATTTGATATTAAATATAAGCCGATATAATTTCTATTCAGAGCCTTGTATTTAACATCAAATTGGATTTTGGGTTTGTCGTGAATGGTGTCTTTATTAACAATGTTCTTAAACCCAGTTGAAAAAAAAGAATAAATCTTTTAATTTAGATTTTGTAAATTTTACCAATTAATTAATATTTAATTGTAATTGAATAAAAGAATTGGATTTTTGGGTTTGTCTTGAACGGTGTTTTAAATAACACTTGTTCTTTAGCCAATTAACAATGAAGATATAATTTGGGATTTATAAATCTTTTATTAAGATTTAAATGGAAATTTTCCAAAATAAAGTTTACCAATTTAATATATTAAATTGGAATTGAATGGAATTCGATATGGTAATAATTAATCGAGATGAGCTCTTGTGAATGAAGACAAATACTATATATGGAATTTAAAAGGCATTGCCGCAATTCCATTTATATTATTAGTCTGATATGGGAATTTATATCGATTATACACCATTATGATTTCTATGAAGATTCCATAGTTAATGGAAGAAGATTAGGGTTTATCGTGAACAATGTTTTTAAAAGACATTAGTTCTTTAACCCAGTTAAAGATAAGACTAATTTCTTAAATTCGAATAATCATTAAGTAATGATCTTTGAGATTAAAAAGAAAATTGAAAAAAAGATTTTATCTTTGATAAAATTAATGGGAACCTTTCCCTAAAAATGTAAATATTTGAATAAAAGAATATTCTGAATTGGAATGAGGTGTAGGATGTGTTTTTATAGCACATGATTATAAAATACGCGAGTTATTCGGAAAGATCGGGTTTAACCCATTATTATGAATACGACGACTAACAATCGAAGAGATTAAAGACGGTGCAAGACCGACGATCTTCACATCGAATGGATGACTTATTACTGATGCCCATGATTGGAGTAGCTACCTTGAAGGGGCTTCAGTGGTATCCGCCCGGACGTACTTGTTGATTGTTCGGGTATGCGAGGGCCTCTCTCCTGTATTGGACATATGGGACGAGGAATAAGATGCCTCCGGTTTCGTTCAAACCCAGAACGGACTTGTAAATGGATGGTATGTCTGACGTTGTATTCCTTTACGCCATATTCGTTGATCTATGCTAAATATATATCTGTTTGGTGGCAGAGAATTTATTCTCTTGCTTAACACCCTTCTCTAAGATGTACGAGCTCAGAGGTTATATATTGGAAGAAATCAATGGTATGGTATGGATTGACAATGTGACATGCTAAGATGCATGGATTAAGGCTTTTGTTGAAAAGCAAAGCCTTGTGGATGATGATCAAAGCATAGCTTTGTGTAGCGTTAATTCGTGAGCCTCACACACCGTTATGATGGTGAACTGATGGTCAGGTCAATATGCTTTTGATATGAGGATGGATTCGGTCTACTGAGATGAGCTGAGTGTGGTCGCTCCACGCTTAGAGCGATAGGACACACACCCCCGATTCCCAGAGGGATAGAGTAAGCGGTGTTTTCTCTTGGTGGGATGTAAGCAACAGTGATACTTGATTTCCCACAACGGCGGATGTTCATTATGGTGTTTTCTCTAGCTGGGACGTAAGCCGTTGTGTATTGCACTACACAATAGATCTTTCGAATCAGGAGCCAACAATATGGTAATCCAAACTTCCAATACGTCATTTTGCGGTTTTAATTGCAAATCTATATATGGCAACATAATAAATGGTACCCATGCCGCCTATGATTGATACATTTACTTTCGAAATTGATTTCTACACTATACACTTATAGTAATAATAAAAGATAAATTTTGCGTATTAAGCATATTTGGCTATTATAAAGTAAAACTCTATCCTCCAGCTTGCGTTGCATTGTGTGATTGGACCTGAGTCTTATAATAGCTTCATTTTTCTTTAATTAGCATTGCGCTGTTTGTTTTATGCACTGGTATTCTTGGGGGTAAACCCCTTTCCGTGTTATACGGCATGGTCCTTTGATTTACCTAACTTTACAATCAAATTAATAAGTGTTTTAAGTTCTCACACCTGTCCCATGACTGATATGGAGTTTATTGTTCCTTCCTAAACTCTGGGTGCTCATATTTTCCACACGGACAGTTAGTAGTTTTGGTTTTCGTAGATATTTCTTTTCACAGGATCCTGGATTACAGATGGAGCTATATTCGGAAAGCTCGATATTCGTGTATTTCATTCAGTTGTGTCAGTTGTTATTTTCTGCTACGCATTATACTTATGTATTGTTTTCCATCGCTATGTAATTTTTAAAATCTCTGATACTATATTTCCAATGTGTAGTAGTTATTCATACTCTGGAATATTCTTGTACTCTGATGTAATTTTTGTAATAGCAATGAAATGTTTTATTGTTTATGTTCTGATGTATCGTGTTCTCAACTCAATCCGGGCTTTCCTAAAAGGGGAAGTTTGGGTCATTTCAGAAACCATTAGATGCGATTTGGGAAGATCTTCCCAATGATATAAATTTTGTTAAAATCCAACGATATAAAATAATATTAACGATATGAAATGATTAAAATTATATAAATGCGAGAATTATTTGAGAAGACTGAGTTCAATCTCATTTCAAATAATTATACGATGATTTAAAACGAAGATATTGAAGACCGTGGTTGAAGACCGGCGATCTTCACATCGAATGGACGACTAGTGATGCCCGGCATTGGCTAGCTCCCAGTAAAGGGTTAAAGTGGTAGTTGTCCGAACGTACATGTTGATTGTCTGGATAAGCGAGCACCTCTCTTTCGTATTGGACATACGGGACGAGGAATAAGGTGTCTCTGGTTTCGTTCAGACCCAGAACAGACTTGTAAATGAATGTGTGTCTGACATTGGATTTCATTTCATGTAAATTGATTTCTATTTAATATATATCTGTTTGGTGGCGGAGAATTTATTCTCTTGCTTAACACCCTTCTCTGAGACGCACGAGCTCAGAGGTTATATATTGATAGTTATCAATCGCATGGCATGGATTGTCAATGTGGCATGCCAAGATGCAAATGATCAAGGATTTTGTTGAAAAGCAGAGCCTTGTGGTTGATGATCAAAGCACAACTTTATTTAGCATAGCTTTACGTATAAGCGTTACTTCGCGAGCCTCACACCCCGGTATGAGTCAAAAACGGGATAAGGACTGTAGAGAGGGCATGCGTTCCTTTCTAGCTAGAAGTGGTGTCATGGTATGAAGCCCAGACATTTTTACTTATGTGGATGAAGGATTTTATGAGGCGCCTCAGATATATTGGTCGATAGTGGCCAATTGATAGGTCCAATAGGACCGGGAAACGTACTGTGAAAACCCGTACCTTCCCCGTAAAGGAAAGCGTCGGATAGTTCGAGAACAAGCCACAACAGAACACATATAGAAGAACATTTCATTGTATATTACAACAATGCATCAGATTACAAGAATATACAGAGTATAAATGAATATTACACAGAAATATCAGAGATTTAAATTACATTTAAATACAACGCAGCGGAAAATAATACAATACACAACTAGAATGAGATATACGGATACAAAGCTTTCCGGATATCGTTCCAGCTGTAAACCAGGATCCTGTGAATATAAATCTGCAAAACCAAAACTACTAGCTGCCCATGTCAAAATAAGGGCACCCAGAGTTTAGGTTAAAACAATAAACTCCAGGTCAGTCATGTGACTGGTGTGAGAACTAAAACAGTTATTAATCTTTATTTTAAAAGTTAGGTAAATCAAGGGACCACGCCGTATAACACGGAACGGGTTTCCTCCCAAGAATACCAGTGCATAAAACAAACAACGCAATGCTAAATAAAGAAAAATGAAGCTGTTATAAGACCCAGGTCCTATCACACAATGCAACGCAAGCCGGGGGATAGGGTTTTCCCTTATAACAGCCAAAGAATGCTTGATACGTTTAAAACAAATCATTTGATACTATAATTGGTGCATAGTGTATAAAACAACTTCGAATCATAAGTATCAATCATAGGCGGCATGGGTACCATATATCATGTCGCCATACTAGTTCTACAATTAAAACCGCAAATGTCACGTATTTGGAAATTGGATTTCCATATATGAACCGAGGCAAAAGATAGTCCTCAACCGATTCGAGACTGTCTAGCCCGAGTCTCAGGTCGGAGCTCGAGTGACCTTGGATCGTCAGGGCCGGTCCACCGATGTGGATTAAACTTAAACTCTGAACATGCGTTTCGCCGCCCTTTGGGGCGTAAGTGAGCCAACTAAATGACTCCATCGGTTCGAGAACGACCGATCAATCCGAGGCGCCTCGCAACAGCAACAACCACATAAGTCAAACTCGTCAGGGCGTGTAAAACCACTGACGCCACTTTTTAGCTAGAAGGAAACACATGCCCTCCCTGAGGTCCTCTCCCGTTTTTGGTTCATACCGGGTGTGAAACACGCGAGGTAAACGTTACACAAAGCTACGCCACAAAGGCCGTGCTTTGATCATCACCACAAGACTTTGCTTTTCAACATAAGCCTCGATCAATTGCCACTTAGGCATGCCACACAGGCAATTCACTCCATGCGTTTGATATCCATCAATATATAACCCCTGAGCTCGTACGTCTCAGAGAAGGGCGTTAAGCAAGAGAATAAATTCTCCGCCGCCAAACAGATATATATATTTAATAGAGATCAATCACACGGACTAAAATCCAATGTCAGACACACAGTCCATTTACAAGTCCGCTCTGGGGCTGAACGAAACTGGAGGCACCTAGTACCCCGCATATCCATCGATCTCCAAGTACGTCTGGACGATCACTAACTGTTTCCATCTTCTTGGGTGTACAGCCCAATCAAGATCATCAGTAATTACCCAAACGACGTGAAGACTTCTGGTCTTCGACCATCGTCTTCATCTTCGACTTATCGTCGTATCAGTTATTCAGAATGGGATAAACCCGGTCTTTCCAAATAACTCGCGTATATTTTAAATAAGTGTTACACAAACACAACATACGCCTCATTCCAATTCATCAGTCACTAACCGTAAATTAATCAAGAGAATAATTCCCCAAATATTAACCCCGAAGGCCGAAACCAACATCAGATCAATATCCAGAAAACCATTCTGCTTAGCTAATCGACAGTTAGTTTCCGATTTCACATTCATAGGGAAAGGTTCCCATAAATTTTATCCAAGATAAATTTCTTGAATTTATTCTTTAATCTATTTTTGAATATCAATTCAAACTAGTCGGGATTAGCGAACCTTACCGAAGTAATCATTTGTTTTAATTTCCCAATCCCAACCTATTCATCCCATGAAGTAAAACTGGTTATACTTCATATCTAACACCACGGTGTTATCGGTAAATTCAATTACCGTTTCACGTTCAAATCTAATTAAAGATTTAACTATCGCCTGGAGCAAAACTGGTGATACTCCATTCTCGATCATTTCAATCTAATTAAAGATTCATTAAAACTCCACTTAGTTTTAATCGTTAACTGGGTTAAAGAATCAGTGTCATTTAAAACACGGTTCACGATAAACCCAAAAATCAATATCAATTCAATTCCAATTAAATATTATTTAATTGGTACACTTCATTAAATCTAAATAAAAAGATTTAATCTTTTCTCAACTGGGTTCAAGAACAGTGTTAGTGAAGACACCATTCACGACAAACCCAAATCACATTCGATATTCAATACAAGGCTCTGAATAGAAAATATTTCGGCTTATATTCAATATCAAATTCTATGACTAACAAATATCGTATTGGAAATAACGATATAAATATATATCTTTCAAATTTCCATAACAACACCTGTATAATCACGAATTCCAACATCGAAATATTCCGAAGACAATTTCGATTCAAATCCACTCCAACGAAATCATTGGATATTCTGGTTATTTTCAATACCCTTTTTAAATTCAATTTATTTATTTAAAAATAAATAGAATTATAATTCTAGTTCAAAACTAGTTCATTTCGATAAAAATCTATTTTTATCTTTTCAAATATGGATTTTTTCATCCCAATTCTTTCTAAATCATTTCTTATGATTTTAGACAAATTATTACTATTTTTAATAATTTTATCAAGGCCTGTACAGTCGATTTCCATCAACGGCCATCGAACTGCACTTACAGCGACCTTTTTCAAATTTGATTTGGACATAATTCCAAATCCAACCGTTAGGTTTCAAATTTCTAATATTCGTTAGAAAGCTCTTTTCGATACGAACCCAACGGTTCCGGTTTTAGGAGAATCCGACGGCCGGATCTCCCGTAATGTCCATTTGAAATAAATGGTCGAAATTCACGAACTGCCGCGACGCGGCGTGTTCTATTCAGGCCATTATATTATATATATAATATATATAATATATATAATATATATTTCGTCGATTTCTATTTAAAACGAATTATATAAATAGTTTTAAAATTCGTTTCAAAAGCAATTTCAACTTCCATTTCAATTCAAATCAAAATTGAATTCCTCTTTATAAATTCGTTTTAAAATTCATTTCTATTCAATTCAAATTTCAATTCAATTTGAATTCATTTCAATTCGCTTTCAATTCCATTTGAATTCGTTTTCAATTCAATTCATTTCGAAATCGTTTTCAATTCAATTCATTTCGAAATCATTTTCATTTCAATTCATTTCGAAATCGTTTTCAATTCAATTCATTTCGAAATCGTTATCATTTCAATTCATTTCGAAATCGTTTTATATTCAATTCATTTCGAAATCGTTTTCATTTCAATTCATTTCGAAATCATTTTATATTCAATTCATTTCGAAATCGTTTTCAATTCAATTCATTTCGAAATCGTTATATATATCGTTCACGTCAAAATGGCGTCAACCTAACCAACACGGCTTCATATATTTCTATTTTCAAATATTCTATTTTAAATATTTCTTTTTCAAAATAGTTGTTATTATCAAAATATTTCGTTCAACACATGACCAATCTCAATGGATGAGTACTGTCAACACATGAACCTTTATTTTATATTGATAAAGATGTAAATTTTATTACTAAAATATTTCGTTCAACACATGACCAATCTCAATGGATGAGTACTGTCAACACATGAACCTTTATTTTATATTGATAAAGATGTAAATTTTATTACTAAAATATTTCGTTCAACACATGACCAATCTCAATGGATGAGTACTGTCAACACATGAACCTTTATTTTATATTGATAAAGATGTAAATTTTATTACTAAAATATTTCGTTCAACACATGACCAATCTCAATGGATGAGTACTGTCAACACATGAACCTTTATTTTATATTGATAAAGATGTAAATTTTATTACTAAAATATTTCGTTCAACACATGACCAATCTCAATGGATGAGTACTGTCAACACATGAACCTTTATTTTATATTGTTCTTTATTTTCTAAATTGGAATGAGGCCCAATCAATCACCATATAATGTTAATTATATGGATTTTCATACATTATACACATATAATAGCATTGAAAAATAATCAACCATCAACCAAAGTGCACTACACTGTATAAGCATCAAATATAGATATCTAACGCTTATAACAGCCTGTCAATCAATCGATCGACATATTTAATCAATCAGGATGAGTGAACTTCAAATTTCATCCCAACACCCGTGTGGGGTTTCAAATCAACAAACATTTATTTTTATTTGTGCAGTTGGGCGATGTGTAAAATTTATCGACCCAATCAATGTCCTTCAAATAGGTGCACATAAACAAACCGTCCGGTTTGTAAATGAATATTTTATTTTATTCACTTCACGTTAAAAATTACATTTTTAACGACAAAACATTTTATTTTAACTTATGAATTTTCTATTCGATTCATTCTTTAAATAAAATGATATTTTTATTTTTCTAACATATTTTAGAAAATTTCGGCGGCATAACGGCACGATACTAGAAACGGGACGAGGCCTAGCCTTATCCCCGGTCTAGTGAAGGCCCACGCCATTCACACATCAATCAAATCCATTCATCTCACCAAACAATTCAATTTCACCAAACAATTCAATTTCAAATCAAATCATCTATCTAATCTATGCAACCAAACAAACAAGTCCATGGTCTGTGGACGTTTGTGTCGGGTGCTACTAAGCACCGTCTGCATCCTAGTATATATATATATATATAACTAGAAAATGAAATTGAAGAGTGAGAAATTCTCACCGATAGCTATCCAAACATCTTGACTCTTCTTATGTAGAAATCTTCGTCGTTCTGCTTCTTATCACTGTTCACTGCCCGTATTCTCTACATATATAAAAATCGAATTTTTACTTCGTTGTTCAATATATAAAAATCACATTTTTACTTCGATGTTCAATATATAAAAATCACATTTTTACTTTATTACACATATAAAAATTATATTTTTAACCTTTCTATATTCATTATAAAAACCGAATTTTTATTTCTCCTTCTAGATGATAAAAATCGTTCCTTTCCTTATTTTAAAAACCAAAGCCCTCTTTGCATTAAAAATTAAAGTTTTACCTTTATAAAAATAAAATCTTTATATGTTAAAAATCATATTTTTCCTCCATCAAAGATCTCATCTTTAGTAATCAAAAATCTGAACTTTATCTATATAAAAACCATTACTTTCTGTTGCAAATGAATAAATAAAAATCGAATCTTTCTCTTGCAAATGAATAAATAAAAATCGAATCTTTTTCTTATACATAAACCTAAACCTCTCGTGAATAAAAATCTAAATTTTATCATAATCTAAAGACTGAATTTAAATCATGTTTTTATATTTAAATTAGCTAACTAAAATAAACAAAAGGAATAGTAAAAGTAAAAATAAAACACTCACTGTTCTTTGGTTTTTGACCGAAGGGGGGGGGGGGGGAAACAGTAGTCGCCGGAGATCAGGAGGTCCGGCCAGAGGCTCGGCGGGTCCCACATTGGTGGCGCTGGGTGGCCCTTGGGCTAGGGTTTCGCTGGAGCTCGATTTGGGGAGGTAGGGATCTTCGAATGGACGGGAACTTAGCGGAGTGGGGAGCGACTGGTGAGAGGCTGACCATCGGTGGAGATCGGCGGTGGTGGGGCGCGGCTAGCGGTGGTGGGGCGTCGTGTCTGGCGGCGAGGGTTTAGGGGGAACTCGCAGTGGCGGGGAAGAGGAAGGGGAAGAGGAAAAGGTGGAGGCGGCGCGGCGACTGGGGATGGAGGCGCGGCTTGGAGGATGGGCGACGACGGGGTATACAGGTTTGTGAGGGATCGGGTTCTTTTTTTTTATTTGGGGGAAAAAGAAATGAACGGGGGGGGGGGGGGTTGTTATGAATTTATATATTATATTTTATTATTATATTTTAAATCCTAAAAGCAACTTTTATTGACGAACTCGAAACGAAACCCACCGCGTGTCGTCCATAGCATTTTACCCCCATTCCGAACACAATGGGATATGTATCGTAGGTTGATTCGATCGTTTGAATCAGTTTTCGTTAAATTTACGTTTAAATCACTATATTGAATTTTAAACGTACATTTCAAATTACCGGGGTCACATACTAACTCTATAAATTGCGGAAAAATATTTTCTAGCTTCGTATTGACGATACGGTCCTAACACAACTAGTTTCGTCGAATTCTGAGACCGTTTGAAAAATGGCCAATTTCCAGTCGATTAAAATCAACTGAAACTGGTCAAACGCGTTTTCCTTTGCCACGCTCACATATTGATTCGAAAAATTATGAAATTTGGAACCTAGCAATAAATTGACATCACGGATCCAACAAAAGTGGTTTCGTCGAAATCCGAGGTCGTTTGCAAAATGTCCATTTTTAAGGGCCTGAATTCCATAGCGACTATTCAGAAATTTCAACTGGACATATCTTTTGATTCCCGCTATGAAATTTTGATTTTTCGGATTCGTTGGAAAGATATCATCTATTAGATTCTAATGTTTTTGGTTTCACTAAAATCCGGATTGTTTTGCACCCGGTACATTCAAATGAAATTTGAAATCGAATTATCGAACTACCGCGCCATTTTCAATTCTATTTATAATTATATATAAATATTTATATTCTAACGACGACGCGTATAAATATATACGTTCGAATTATATTCAAAATAAATTTTCGTCGATATTATTTAAAATAATTCATTTTAAATAATCAAAATTCGCTAAAATAGCCAAAACAAAAATTTTAAACTGGCCCAGATTTTCGGGTTGTCACAATCTCCCCCACTTAAAACTTTTCGTCCCCGAAAAGGAACAAAGTCGAAAGTGGTTTGATTAATCAACTCTACATTCGATCTGGCTTCCATTCTCCAACTCTTTAGTTTCTGAGAATTTTCAAATTTTCAAAAATTTGGCTAACACCCTAAATTTTCGAAAAATTTCGCCATAACCTCCCCTACACCGGGAGCATCGGGGAATTTCAAATAGCTTCCCCGGTCCTTCTAATCTCAAAAAGAAAAAGCCAAGCGGCTAGCCAATAGGCTCATAAAATCATCATCACCCAAACAAAACAGTAAATTATGTAGTAAACATGTACCTATTTGTCGGGCAAACAAATTTTATTCTTTGCTCTAGCCTCCTTGCTATGACCTGTTCAATGCAAGTATATATATATATGCAAGCAAATGCGACCAATTTTCAATATAATTCAATATTTGGTTCAATTAGGCTAAATGGCTAAAAATTAGCAAACAAATAAACAAACAACACAAACATCAATCAATTAGTGAATTAGAGTTTCAAGTTCATAATTTTGATATATATACAAATCAGATTTTTGATACCAAATCACAACAATAGGTCCTATCTAATTTTGGTTCTCACACCAGTCAATAGGAAATATATAGAAAGTCCACCTTCGTCACACGAACATAAATTCTAATGATGGAGCTCCATCATCAAAATCATCCCCGCGCGATTAGAGTGTAATTCTATATCTATCCAGTATATTAAAACTTCAAATACACGTTTGCAAGGCGTATATGCAAAATCTTTGTATACTGGACTGTCCTAATCAATATAAATAGATAATCAAATACGAATAATTGATTTAAATTTTCAAAACAAAATTGTTTTCATTTGAAAATGTACTCTTCACACTCGTTCTAGGATACTACTGATCCTATCTCTAACGAGTCATTCTAATTGGATATTACTAATCCAATATCTGATGAATTCTTTCGTATGGTTCTAATGTGCCTTGTTCTCTGAGCCTTGTAAACCAAAGCTCTGATACCAACTGTGAAAACCCGTAACTTCCCCGTAAAGGAAAGCGTCGGATAGTTCGAGAACAAGCCACAACAGAACACATATAGAAGAACATTTCATTGTATATTACAACAATGCATCAGATTAAAAGAATATACAGAGTATAAATGAATATTACACAGAAATATCAGAGATTTAAATTACATTTAAATACAACGCAGCGGAAAATAATACAATACACAACTAGAATGAGATATATGGATACAAAGCTTTCCGGATATCGTTCCAGCTGTAAACCAGGATCCTGTGAATATAAATCTGCAAAACCAAAACTACTAGCTGCCCGTGTCAAAATAAGGGCACCCAGAGTTTAGGTTAAAACAATAAACTCCAGGTCAGTCATGTGACTGGTATGAGAACTAAAACAGTTATTAATCTTTATTTTAAAAGTTAGGTAAATCAAGGGACCACGCCGTATAACACGGAACGGGTTTCCTCCCAAGAATACCAGTGCATAAAACAAACAGCGCAATGCTAAATAAAGAAAAATGAAGCTGTTATAAGACCCAGGTCCTATCACACAATGCAACGCAAGCCGGGGGATAGGGTTTTCCCTTATAACAGCCAAAGAATGCTTGATACGTTTAAAACAAATCATTTGATACTATAATAGGTGCATAGTGTATAAAACAACTTCGAATCATAAGTATCAATCATAGGCGGCATGGGTACCATATATCATGTCGCCATACTAGTTCTACAATTAAAACCGCAAATGTCACGTATTTGGAAATTGGATTTCCATCTATGAACCGAGGCAAAAGATAGTCCTCAACCGATTCGAGACTGTCTAGCCCGAGTCTCAGGTCAGAGCTCGAGTGACCTTGGATCGTCAGGGCCGGTCCACCGATGTGGATTAAACTTAAACCCTGAACATGCGTTTCGCCGCCCTTTGGGGCGTAAGTGAGCCAACTAAATGACTCCATCGGTTCGAGAACGACCGATCAATCCGAGGCGCCTCGCAACAGCAACAACCACATAAGTCAAACTCGTCAGGGCGTGTAAAACCACTGACGCCACTTTTTAGCTAGAAGGAAACGCATGCCCTCCCTGAGGTCCTCTCCCGTTTTTGGTTCATACCGGGTGTGAAACACGCGAGGTAAACGTTACACAAAGCTATGCCACAAAGGCTGTGCTTTGATCATCACCACAAAACTTTGCTTTTCAACAAAAGCCTCGATTAATTGCCACGTAGGCATGCCACACAGGCAATTCGCTCCATGCGTTTGATATCCATCAATATATAACCCCTGAGCTCGTACGTCTCAGAGAAGGGCGTTAAGTAAGAGAATAAATTCTCCGCCGCCAAACAGATATATATTTAATAGAGATCAATCACACGGACTAAAATCCAATGTCAGACACACAGTCCATTTACAAGTCCGTTCTGGGGCTGAACGAAACCGGAGGCACCTAGTACCCCGCATATCCATCGATCTCCAAGTACGTCTGGACGATCACTAACTGTTTCCATCTTCTTGGATGTACAACCCAATCAAGATCATCAGTAATTACCCAAACGACGTGAAGACTTCTGGTCTTCGACCATCGTCTTCATCTTCGACTTATCGTCGTATCAGTTATTCAGAATGGGATAAACCCGGTCTTTCCGAATAACTCGCGTATATTTTAAATAAGTGTTACACAAACACAACATACGCCTCATTCCAATTCATCAGTCACTAACCGTAAATTAATCAAGAGAATAATTCCCCAAATATTAACCCCGAAGGCCGAAACCAACATCAGATCAATATCCAGAAAACCATTCTGCTTAGCTAACCGACAGTTAGTTTCTGATTTCACATTCATAGGGAAAGGTTCCCATAAATTTTATCCAAGATAAATTTCTTGAATTTATTCTTTAATCTATTTTTGAATATCAATTCAAACTAGTCGGGATTAGCGAACCTTACCGAAGTAATCATTTGTTTTAATTTCCCAATCCCAACCTATTCATCCCATGAAGTAAAACTGGTTATACTTCATATCTAACACCATGGTGTTATCGGTAAATTCAATTACCGTTTCACGTTCAAATCTAATTAAATATTTAACTATCGCCTGGAGCAAAACTGGTGATACTCCATTCTCGATCATTTCAATCTAATTAAAGATTCATTAAAACTCCACTTAGTTTTGATCGTTAACTGGGTTAAAGAATCAGTGTCATTTAAAACACGGTTCACGATAAACCCAAAAATCAATATCAATTCAATTCCAATTAAATATTATTTAATTGGTACACTTCATTAAATCTAAATAAAAAGATTTAATCTTTTCTCAACTGGGTTCAAGAACAGTGTTAGTGAAGACACCATTCACGACAAACCCAAATCACATTCGATATTCAATACAAGGCTCTGAATAGAAAATATATCGGCTTATATTCAATATCAAATTCTACGACTAACAAATATCGTATTGGAAATAACGATATAAATATATATCTTTCAAATTTCCATAACAACACCTGTATAATCACGAATTCCAACATCGAAATATTCCGAAGACAATTTTGATTCAAATCCACTCCAATGAAATCATTGGATATTCTGGTTATTTTCAATACCCTTTTTAAATTCAATTTATTTATTTAAAAATAAATAGAATTATAATTCTAGTTCAAAACTAGTTCATTTCGATAAAAATCTATTTTTATCTTTTCAAATATGGAGTTTTTCATCCCAATTCTTTCTAAATCATTTCTTATGATTTTACACAAATTATTACTATTTTTAATAATTTTATCAAGGCCTGTACAGTCGATTTCCATCAACGGCCATCGAACTGCACTAACAGCGACCTTTTTCAAATTTGATTTGGACATAATTCCAAATCCAACCGTTAGATTTCAAATTTCTAATATTCGTTAGAAAGCTCTTTTCGATACGAACCCAACGGTTCCGGTTTCAGGAGAATCCGACGGCCGGATCTCCCGTAATGTCCGTTTGAAATAAATGGCCAAAATTCACGAACTGCCGCGGCGCGGCGCGTTCTATTCAGGCCATTATATTATATATATAATATATATAATATATATTTCGTCGATTTCTATTTAAAACGAATTATATAAATAGTTTTAAAATTCGTTTCAAAAGCAATTTCAACTTCCATTTCAATTCAAATCAAAATTGAATTCCTCTTTATAAATTCGTTTTAAAATTCATTTCTATTCAATTCAAATTTCAATTCGATTTGAATTCATTTCAATTCGCTTTCAATTCCATTTGAATTCGTTTTCAATTCAATTCATTTCGAAATCGTTTTCAATTCAATTCATTTCGAAATCGTTTTCATTCCAATTCATTTCAAAATCGTTTTCAATTCAATTCATTTCGAAATCGTTTTCATTTCAATTCATTTCGAAATCGTTTTATATTCAATCCATTTCGAAATCGTTTTCATTTCAATTCATTTCGAAATCATTTTATATTCAATTCATTTCGAAATCGTTTTCAATTCAATTCATTTCGAAATCGTTATATATATCGTTCACGTCAAAATGGCGTCAATCTAACCAACACGGCTTCATATATTTCTATTTTCAAATATTCTATTTCAAATATTTCTTTTTCAAAATAGTTGTTATTATCAAAATATTTCGTTCAACACATGACCAATCTCAATGGATGAGTACTGTCAACACATGAACCTTTATTTTATATTGATAAAGATGTAAATTTTATTACTAAAATATTTCGTTCAACACATGACCAATCTCAATGGATGAGTACTGTCAACACATGAACCTTTATTTTATATTGATAAAGATGTAAATTTTATTACTAAAATATTTCGTTCAACACATGACCAATCTCAATGGATGAGTACTGTCAACACATGAACCTTTATTTTATATTGATAAAGATGTAAATTTTATTACTAAAATATTTCGTTCAACACATGACCAATCTCAATGGATGAGTACTGTCAACACATGAACCTTTATTTTATATTGATAAAGATGTAAATTTTATTACTAAAATATTTCGTTCAACACATGACCAATCTCAATGGATGAGTACTGTCAACACATGAACCTTTATTTTATATTGTTCTTTATTTTCTAAATTGGAATGAGGCCCAATCAATCACCATATAATGTTAATTATATGGATTTTCATACATTATACACATATAATAGCATTGAAAAATAATCAACCATCAACCAAAGTGCACTACACTGTATAAGCATCAAATATAGATATCTAACGCTTATAACAGCCTGTCAATCAATCGATCGACATATTTAATCAATCAGGATGAGTGAACTTCAAATTTCATCCCAACACCCGTGTGGGGTTTCAAATCAACAAACATTTATTTTTATTTGTGCAGCTGGGCGATGTGTAAAATTTATCGACCCAATCAATGTCTTTCAAATAGGTGCACATAAACAAACCGTCCGGTTTGTAAATGAATATTTTATTTTATTCACTTCACGTTAAAAATTACATTTTTAACGACAAAACATTTTATTTTAACTTATGAATTTTCTATTCGATTCATTCTTTAAATAAAATGATATTTTTATTTTTCTAACATATTTTAGAAAATTTCGGCGGCATAACGGCACGATACTAGAAACGGGACGAGGCCTAGCCTTATCCCCGGTCTAGTGAAGGCCCACGCCATTCACACATCAATCAAATCCATTCATCTCACCAAACAATTCAATTTCACCAAACAATTCAATTTCAAATCAAATCATCTATCTAATCTATGCAACCAAACAAATAAGTCCATGGTCTGTGGACGATTGTGTCGGGTGCTACTAAGCACCGTCTGCATCCTAGTATATATATATATATAACTAGAAAATGAAATTGAAGAGTGAGAAATTCTCACCGATAGCTATCCAAACATCTTGACTCTTCTTATGTAGAAATCTTCGTCGTTCTGCTTCGTATCACTGTTCACTGCCCGTATTCTCTACATATATAAAAATCGAATTTTTACTTCGTTGTTCAATATATAAAAATCACATTTTTACTTCGATGTTCAATATATAAAAATCACATTTTTACTTTATTACACATATAAAAATTATATTTTTAACCTTTCTATATTCATTATAAAAACCGAATTTTTATTTCTCCTTCTAGATGATAAAAATCGTTCCTTTCCTTATTTTAAAAACCAAAGCCCTCTTTGCATTAAAAATTAAAGTTTTACCTTTATAAAAATAAAATCTTTATATGTTAAAAATCATATTTTTCCTCCATCAAAGATCTCATCTTTAGTAATCAAAAATCTGAACTTTATCTATATAAAAACCATTACTTTCTGTTGCAAATGAATAAATAAAAATCGAATCTTTCTCTTGCAAATGAATAAATAAAAATCGAATCTTTTTCTTATACATAAACCTAAACCTCTCGTGAATAAAAATCTAAATTTTATCATAATCTAAAGACTGAATTTAAATCATGTTTTTATATTTAAATTAGCTAACTAAAATAAACAAA
The DNA here is from genome assembly GCA_030737875.1 of Allium sativum. Classification (NCBI taxonomy): domain Eukaryota; kingdom Viridiplantae; phylum Streptophyta; class Magnoliopsida; order Asparagales; family Amaryllidaceae; genus Allium; species Allium sativum. The sequence goes on from CM060921.1 coordinate 182,061,541, forward strand.
AGAAATAGTAAAAGTAAAAATAAAACACTCACTGTTCTTTGGTTTTTGACGAAAGGGGGGGGGGGGGAACAGTAGTCGACGGAGATCAGAGGTCCGGCCAGAGGCTCGGCGGGTCCCACATTGGTGGCGCTGGGTGGCCCTTGGGCTAGGGTTTCGCTGGAGCTCGATTTGGGGAGGTAGGGATCTTCGAATGGACGGGAACTTAGCGGAGTGGGGAGCGACTGGTGAGAGGCTGACCATCGGTGGAGATCGGCGGTGGTGGGGCGCGGCTAGCGGTGGTGGGGCGTCGTGTCTGGCGGCGAGGGTTTAGGGGGAACTCGCAGTGGCGGGGAAGAGGAAGGGGAAGAGGAAAAGGTGGAGGCGGCGCGGCGACTGGGGATGGAGGCGCGGCTTGGAGGATGGGCGACAACGGGGTATACGGGTTTGTGAGGGATCGGGTTCTTTTTTTTTATTTGGAGAAAAAGAAATGAACGGGGGGGGGGTTGTTATGAATTTATATATTATATTTTATTATTATATTTTAAATCCTAAAAGCAACTTTTATTGACGAACTCGAAACGAAACCCACCGCGTGTCGTCCAAAGCATTTTACCCCCATTCCGAACACAATGGGATATGTATCGTAGGTTGATTCGATCGTTTGAATCAGTTTCCGTTAAATTTACGTTTAAATCACTATATTGAATTTTAAACGTATATTTCAAATTACCGGGGTCACATACTAACTCTATAAATTGCGGAAAAATATTTTCTAGCTTCGTATTGACGATACGGTCCTAACACAACTAGTTTCGTCGAATTCTGAGACCGTTTGAAAAATGGCCAATTTCCAGTCGATTAAAATCAACTGAAACTGGTCAAACGCGTTTTCCTTTGCCACGCTCACATATTGATTCGAAAAATTATGAAATTTGGAACATAGCAATAAATTGACATCACGGATCCAACAAAAGTGGTTTCGTCGAAATCCGAGGTCGTTTGCAAAATGTCCATTTTTAAGGGCCTGAATTCCATAGCGACTATTCAGAAATTTCAACTGGACATATCTTTTGATTCCCGCTATGAAATTTTGATTTTTCGGATTCGTTGGAAAGATATCATCTATTAGATTCTAATGTTTTTGGTTTCACTAAAATCCGGATTGTTTTGCACCCGGTACATTCAAATGAAATTTGAAATCGAATTATCGAACTACCGCGCCATTTTCAATTCTATTTATAATTATATATAAATATTTATATTCTAACGACGACGCGTATAAATATATACGTTCGAATTATATTCAAAATAAATTTTCGTCGATATTATTTAAAATAATTCATTTTAAATAATCAAAATTCGCTAAAATAGCCAAAATAAAAATTTTAAACTGGCCCAGATTTTCGGGTTGTTACACGTATTGTTTAGGAATAATTAATCCACTAAAGTATTTGTACACCGGCCCTACCGCGTCCAAGTGTTCGCCAGCATCTGAATCCTGAGACATTTGCTAGAGTGTCTCGAATCGGCGAGGAGCCATCCCTAGCCTCAACTCATGATGGAAACCCAATCTCCAATACGACATTACGGTTTTGATTGTAAACCTATATATGGCAACATAGTAGGATGGGGTACTATGCCGTCTAGGATTGATACATTTAATTTGAAAGTATTTTAAAACTGATTAGACACTAATAATAATATTAAATATTATTTTATACGTATCAAGCATGTTTGATCATTATAAGGTAAAACTCTATCCTCCGGTGTGCGTTGCATTGTGTGATGGGACTTGAGTCTTATAATGATTTCATTTTTCTAAAAAGAATTGCGTTGTTTTGAATAAAAAATTATTTAATTTATGCACTGGCAATCCAATGGAGTAAACCCGTTCCGCGTTAGCGGCGTGGTCCTGTGATTAGCCATATTGTTAGATAAGTTAGGAAAGATTTCTCATACCAGTCCCATGACTGACTCGTAGTTTGTTTCACTTTGCAAACTCGGGTGCCCTCTTTTTTACCCGGGTAGCCAAGTGACAGGTTTAGGTTATTTTGGATATATGTTGGATTGGAATATGCTTATGGACAGAAGACGAAGATCCTTTCTACCTTTTTTTTTATTTTGAAACATTTATACATCATTTATCCATGTTGTACTTGATGGTGTTTTAAACTTATTTCTATTCGTTGGGACTTTCTATATGCTAAGTTGTATCCTGTAACTGTGCAACTCTGATGTTCTGACATTGTGATGTTGATGACATTTCTATTTCCGCTGCTATGATTTATGTGTTATGCAGTTATCTGAGATCTGTTGTTGTTGTAAATATGTTATATTCCAATTATTATCCTTACTTTCGTACTACGGGAGTTTGGGGTTATCACATTGGCGAACGGTTGCTGCGTGGCGCGTTCTATTCAGGCCATTATATATATAATATATATCGTCGATTTCCATTTAAAACGTATTTTATAAATCGTTTATAAATTAGTTTTAAAAACGATTCCAACTTCCACTACAATTTTTAATCAAAATTGAATATTCCATTATATGTAAATTTTATACAGTGCATATATATGTTAAAAATTATATTTTTAATAATACAATATTTATTTCAACACATGACCATTTTATATATCACATATATACGTTAAAAATTATATTTTTAACAAACAAATATTTATTTCAATGCATGACCATTTTATATATCTCATATATATTTTAGACAACGCGTATATATTTGTCACATCATATATATATTTTATTCTCATCGCATATATATATATATATATATATATATTTTATTCACATCTCATATATATATTTTATTCACATCGCATATATATATTTTATTCACATCACATATACATATTCTATTCACATCTCATATATATATTTTATTCACATTGCATGTATATATTTTATTCACGTCGCATATATATATATATATATACATTATTCACATCGCATATATATTTTATTCACATCACATATATATATATATATTTTATTTACAACGCGTATATATATTCACATCGTATATATATATTTTATTCACATCACGTATATATATATTTTATTTACAATGCGTATATATATATATTTTATTCACATCTCATATATATATATCTGTATATTATTTACAACGCGCATATATATATATATATATTTTATTCACATCTCATATATATATTTTATTCACAATGTGTGTATATATATATATATATTATTATACTTGATTTCACCTCACAATCACAACACAGTACAATCAATTAAATCGTCCATGGTCTGTGGACGAGGGAGGTGAGTTTAACAGACACTACACAACATTTGTGATAATTAAAAACTGATAAAATCAATACTGGCAGTTCATATATGCAATTATAAAATAAATAACTATACAAAAAATTATAGTGAGTTCTCAAATTGGGTTCCACTCCGTCATTCTTTAATGGCGATGTCAGTACTATTCAGATTTAAATTTGCCTCAAATTCCAACTTCCTCCATTTCTGTTCTAGTCTGTTCCATATTGTAGTGTTCGATCCCACGATTCCAACGCAACCGAATTTACTGAATTCTGAGGTCATTTGAATGAGTTACGACCATTTATAGATAAATCACTTTAATAACTAAATAATTAATTAATTAAAATAGTCCATTCCTATCTTCCTTTAATCATCCTCGTTAATCATTGTCCACGTCTTCTTCCTGGAACAAATCATTGAACCCATATCATGCCACTTTCTCCACCTGCGCACGCCATTCCATCAAACCAGAGCACGATCCATGAGCACCACTAGGTGCGGCTTCGCACCTCCTCCCACCGACCAAAAAAATGGTGAACTCGACAGCCTAATAACCCATAAATCCAATCGAAATCACCACGTTCAAGCTCAAATTTTGAGCTATCTGTGCCACCAAGTCGGATCATTGCCATACGAAATTAACGAGCATAAAATGCTCTTGAATTTTCTTTTAGTGCGTTTCTGAAATCATGGAAGGGATTGGAAGAGATCATCATTTTTGAATTCGGGAGCATTCGAGCCCTCCAATTGCTTGAACGGCGGCTGATAACGTAACAAAAAGGAATTAGGGTTTCGTGTTTTTTCTAGGTAATTATAATATAAATTATAAAAATAACTCGTTTAATCTCCTAACTCCAAATCAAACCCAACGACTGTCGTTCATAACTAAATACCCCTATTCCGTACACAATGGGATATGTTTCGTAAGCCAATTCTATCATTTTGATCAATTTTCGCCAAAATTAAAATATAAATCAATATATACTGAATTTAAATGGTCATTTTAATTTACCGGGGTCACATACTGACTCCAAAATTTCCAGAAAAATAAATCTTGCTACGTTTTGATGATATGGTCCTATCAAAACTAATTTTGTCGAATTTGGAGACTGTTTGAAAAATGGCCATTTTCTGGTCGATCCTATTCGAACTAAAACTGTCGAAACACATTTAAATTTACCACGCTCACGTATTAAATTCAAAAATTATGAAAATTGGAATCTTGCAATAATTTGATATTCCGGATCCGACAAAAGTATTTTCGTCGAAAACGGAGGTCGTTTGCAAAATGGCTATTTTTAAGGGGTCTATATTATTTAAAATATAATTAAATTCCATATCGACTATTTTAAATTTTAAACTGGACATAACTTTCAATTTATATTATGAAATATCAGTTTTTCATTTTCATTAGAAAGATATAATTATACAAATTTAATTATTTCTGGTTTTACTGAAATCCGATTTATTTTGAATTCTGTACATTCATTTGAAATTTAAAAACGAATTTTCAAACTACCGCGCCATTTCAGACTCGTTTTATAATTGAAATAAATTTATTCATTCTAACTTCGTTTTAAGCAAACTTTTAGTCGTTATTATTTAAATTAATCATTTTAAATATTCAAAATCCATTAAAATAGCTAAAATGAAAATTTTACATTGGTTCCAAAATTCCAGGTTGTTACAATCTCCCCCACTTAAAATCTTTTCGTCCTTGAAAAGGAACGGAGCTGAAAGTTATTTAACCAACCAACTCAATTTTCATTCTGGCTTTCATTCTTCAACTTTTCCATTTCTAAGAATTTTCATATTTCTCAAAAATTTGGCTAACGCCCTAAATTTTCCCAAAATTTCACCATAACCTCCTTTGTACGAGGAGACCTTTAAAACCGCAACTAGCCTCACAGGGCCCTCACCAAACCAAAAGAAAAAGAAAAAGCCAAGCGGTTAGCCAATCGGCTCATAAAATCATCAAAACCTAAGAAAATAGTAAACATGTACCTATTTGTTGGACATACGATTTTATTCCTCTTCTTCGCTTCCGTGCTATGACCTGTTCAATTATATACATGTAGATATATGCAATTTCAATCAAATTTTCAATTCAGTTTAACTTTAAATTTGGTTTGGCTTAATTTTAGCTTTCGTTCTGTTATTGGTTTGATTATTCCAATATTTTCATAAATCAGACTAATAATCACGCAACACAACCAGTAATCAATTTATTGATTAAATTTTTAAATATATAACTTTAATATACTCAAAAATCATATTTTCTAAGATCGAATAATATATAACCACAAATACGTTAATTATAAACTTGTCACTCTCAACTCATATATGTATTTTAATCACACAACCGCTGCTATGTAATGTATTTTAATCTCTGATATTTTTTTGATGTATAATATTTATTCATACTCTGTTATGTTCTTGCACTCTAATGTAAATTATTGTAATAACAATGAAATTTTCTTCTGTTTGCGTTCCGATTTGCTTTGTTCTCAACTCAATCCGGCCTTTTCCGTCTCTTCGAAGATTGGGGGGATTTCGGATCGTTACAATCAGAGTACAGAATATCAAAGTATATCGAAATATAATACAGCAGAAGATTAATTTACAATACATGTAATACAATGCAGCAGAAACAAATAAACTAACACATCGGAAGACTATCAATGCTCTGGACACAGCTTTAAGCTTCAATACAGAATCCTGCTCAATAAATAAATATCTGCAAAAAAACCACTCGACTGGCCGTGTGGAAAATAGAGGCACCCGAGTTTGCAAGAGAAAAGCAAACTACGAGTCAGTCATGGGATTGTTATGAGAAACTCTCCATTTAAAATTAACTTATATAAATGATAAAGCAAATCACATGACTACGCCGCTAACGCGGAACGGGTTTACCCCCATGAATGCCAGTGTATAAATAACAATCAATAATAGAGATATGGATCTATTATGCATCAATCAACATGCAATATTCCAATCTACCCGTTTAGATTAATCACCACACACTTAGATTTTCCAAATCCAATTCAATTTACAGAAATTATTCCTTTGGACTTTATTTCCCGATTTCTATTTCAAATCATTTGAAATACATATCTAGCTTTTATATCAAAGTAGATTTCGCTTCGGGATCTCAAATCAAATCCTTTGGAAATATGAATTCCAAATCACTACAATGCATACAAACAAGTATGCAACCAAATATCATGCATGACCCTCAGACCAGGCTGTACGCGCCCCTCTAACTCGATATATATATATATGCACCTCCTACTATAGAGCAGGCTACACTGACGATGCACCTCCCACACATGGAAGCATACACCGCCCAAAGCCATTTAAGGCTATAACACCCATACTTTTAGTCACTCTCGGGTTACCCGAATCTTTAGCCACATACTTGCTAAACCATTTTATATCCTAAAGTAGGGAAAATCATTTCACAACATAATAATCACAAGTACTTTCAAACTATAGTACTTCACATCAGCAATTCACACATATGATTAGTCACTATTAATCACATAACCTTTGAGCTCGTACGTCTTAAAGAAGGGTGTTAAGTAAGAGAATAAATTCTCCGCCACTAAACAGATATATCACCAATAGCAACTAATCAGTTATCTGTTGAACTACAATGCAACACATAATACATCTCTAAATCATTTTAGAAATCATCGGGTCTAGGCCTCAAAATCCTTTCTGTTTTATAAAACATTTTTGTAAATACATTCTGTGTCCAAAATCGGGAATACATTTCTTTTCACTTAAGAAAAATATCATTTCAAAATTATTCATTAAATTTGAAATGAACTCAACAACATCGCTAAACATCTCATAGGCAAATCGTGAAGTGTTTCACAAGATGTTAGCACCAGATATTTCTACCCAACCCAATGCTAAATGTAAAAACATATTCTGCTCATAAACTGGTCGAGCACCATCCACACAGTCAACCAATAAATAGTAATCAATATTAACAATCAATTAGCTCAATCCATATCAACAACTAGTATATTTGGTTCAATCACGTTTTGGTAATTTATTTATTACCATTTATTCATTCACAATGTAGTTAAAGATTTATTCAAACTACAATTGGTTTCAATCTCTAAAATCATTACTTAAAGATTGTTCAACTTTTAGGAAAATTAATCCCGTTATTAACTAAGTTAAAAAACCAATGTCATTTAAACAAAATTCACGATAAACCCAAAATCTTCTTCCATTTCATATGGAATCTTCACGGAAATCATAACAGTATATAATCGATATCAATTTCCGTGTCAAATCATTGCTATAAATGGAATAACGGTAAAGCCTTTTAAATTCCATAAATAGTAACGGTCTTCATTCACAGAAGCTCATTTCAATTATTACCTAATCGAATTCCATTCAATTCTAATTTAATATATTAAATTGGAAAACTTTACTTTGGAAAATTCCATTAATCTTAATTAAAAGATTTATAAGTTCCAAATCTTAACTTCACTGTTAATCGGGTTAAAGAACTCATGCTATTTAAATATAGTTCACGGCAAACCCAAAATCCAATTCAATATTAAATACAAGGTTCTAAATGGAAATTATATCAGCTTATATTCAGTATCAAATTCTGAAACCAACAAATACCATTTTGGAAATAACGATATATATATATATATATATATATCTTCCAAATTCCTCAACAATATCCGTATAATCATGGAATCCAATATCGAAATATTCCAAAGATTAGTTCCGCTCAACTCCATTCCAATTTATTCATTAGAAAATTCTGGTTAATTCAAACCCATTTTCAGTCCAATTTATTATTTCTAAAAATAAATGGACTATTATTCTAGTTAATAACTAGTTCATTCAGATAAAAATATCTTTTATGTTTTCAAATATGAAAGTTTTCATCCAAAAATCTTTCCAAATCATTTATTATGATTGTACATAATTTTTCCATATTTTTAATAATTTTATTAAGGCCCGTACAACCGGTTTCCAATAACAACCACTGAATTGCATCCATAGCGACCTTTTACAAATTTGATTTGGACAAAATTCCAAATCCAACCATTAGATTTCAAATCTCTTATATTTGTTGGAAATCTCTTTTTGATACGCACCCAATGGTTCTGGTTTTAGGAGAATCCGACGGTCAGATCTCCTGTAACATCAATTTGAAGTTAATGGTCGAAATTCGCGAACGGTCGCTGCGCGGTGCGTTCTATTCGGGCCATTATATATATATATATATATATATATATATATATATATATATAATATCATCGATTTCCATTTAAAACGTATTTTATAAATCGTTTATAAATTCGTTTTAAAAATGATTCCAACTTCCATTTCAATTTTTAATCAAAATAGAATATCCCATTACATGAAAATTTTATACAGTGCATATATATATGTTAAAAATTATATTTTTAATAATCCAATATTTATTTCAACACATGAACATTTTATATATCACATATATACGTTAAAAATTATATTTTTAACGAACAAATATTTATTTCAATACATGACCCTTTTATATATCTCATATATATTTAGACAACGCATATATATTTTTCACATCATATATATATATATATATATTATTCTCATCGCATATATATATTTATTCACATCTCATATATATATTTTATTCACATCGCATATATATATACATATTTTATTCACATCACAAATATACCTTTTATTCACATCTCATATGTATATTTTGTTCACATCGCATATATATATTATTCACATCACATATATATATATATTTTATTTACAACACACACACACACACACATATATATATATATATATTCACGTCGCATATACATATTTTATTCATATATATATATATATATATATATATATATATATATATATATATTTTATTTACAACACACACACACACACACACACATATATATATTCACGTCGCATATACATATTTTATTCATATCACATATATATATATATATATATATATATATATTATTTACAACACGTATATACATATATATATATTTTATATACATCTCATATATATTTTATTTACAACAAGTATATATATATATTATTCACATCTCATATATATATATTTTATTCACAACGCGTATATATATATATATATATATATATATATTATACTTCATTTCACATCACAATCACAACACAGTACAATCAATTAAATCGTCCATGGTTTGTGGACGAGGGAGGCGAGCCTACATACATCGTACAACATTTGTGATAATTAAAAACTGATAAAAATCAATACTGGCAATTCATATATGCAGGTATAAAATAAATAACTATACAAAAAATTGTAGTGAGAAGTTCTCACATTGGGTTCCACTCCGTCATTCTTTAATGGCGATGTCAGTACTGTTTGGATTTAAATTTGCCTCAAATTCCAACTTCCTTCGTTTCTATTCTAGTCTGTTCCATGTGGTACTGTTCGATCCCACGATTCCAATGCAACTGGATTGTAATAACCCGAAAATCTGGGCCAGTTTAAAATTTTTATTTTGGCGATTTTAGCGAATTTTGATTATTTAAAATGAATTATTTTAAATAATATCGATGAGAAATTTATTTTGAATATAATTCGAACGTATATATTATACGCGTCGTCGTTAGAATATAAATAATTATATATAATTATAAATAGAATTGAAAATGGCGCGGTAGTTCGATAATTCGATTTCAAACTTCAATTGAATGTACCGGGTGCAAAACAATCCGGATTTTAGTGAAACCAAAAATAATGGAATCTAATAGTGAATATCTTTCCAACGAAGTTAACAAACTGAGATTTCACTTTGTAAATGATAAGATATGTCCAGTTGAAAATTCTGAATAGTCGCTATGGAGTTCAGGCCCTTAAAAATGGACATTTTGCAAATGACCTCGGATTTCGACGAAACCACTTTTGTTGGGTCCGTGGTGTCAAATTATTGCTAGGTTTTAAATTTCATAATTTTTCGAATCAATATGTGAGCGTGGCAAAGGAAAACGCGTTTGACCAGTTTCAGTTGATTTTAATCGACTGGAAATTGGCCATTTTTCAAACGGTCTCAGAATTCGACGAAACTAGTTTTGTTAGGACCGTATCGTCAATACGAAGCTAGAAAATATTTTTCGAGAATTTATAGAGACTGTATGTGGCCCCGGTAAATTGAAATGTACGTTCAAATTGAATATATACTGAATTATATGTTGATTTTGGCGGAAACTGATCGAAACGATCGAATTGGCTAGCGAAACATATCCCATTGTGTTTGGAGGGGGGGTAACACGCTAGGGACGACAGTCGGTGGGTTTGATTTCGAGTTGGAAATAAAAAGTTGCTTTGTGGTGTTAGAAATAAAATAAATATATAAAACATTATATAACCTAGGCCCCCTTCCCCTCTTCTCTCTCTTCTTTCAACAGAAATCAAATTAAAAAAAAAAAAATGGCCGACGTTGACCTCGAGCCCACCACCCTCGATCGCGCCCCCTCCTAACGCGCCGCCACCCCAAACGCCGAGCCCCACCTCGCCGCACCACTTCCTCCTCTCGCTCCCTTCTCCCTCTCCTCTTCTGTGTACCGTTAGCCCCTTCCACCACAAACGCCGAACCACCGTCGCACAGGCCAACCCTGGCACCACCACCTTACACCTGAACCCCCTGCCGTAACCACCTAGCCTAGCCTCCACCGAAGTCGTCCACGCAGCAGCAGTACAGGCGCCTCCACTTGAACTCGGAGCAGCAAGCCGTCGGCTGAAAGAAGAGAGGTCATTTTTTTTCTTTCTTCTTTTCTTTCTTTCTTCTTTTCTTTCTTTCTTCTAAGTATATTAGTTAAATTTAATTTATATTGCATCGTTATAAACTTCAGATTTGTATATGAATCATATAAAAATAAAAGGGTGATTTTTATTCATTTGAAAGAGGAAAAGATTGGATTTTTACTTATATTTTTAACATAGGATGTTTTATTTTTAACTTCAAGAATGTTTGATTTTTAATATTGAAAAGAATGGATTTTTAGCAAAGAAAAGAAAATCAGATTTCTAACATAGAAAGATCGGATTTTTAATAAAGTAAAGACGTGATTTTTAACTAGATAAAAATACCATCTTTTTGATTTAAATAGCTAGATAAAAATACTACCTTTTTGATATATAAAGTAGCATGTAAAAATATGATTTTTATATTTTTAAAGTATTAAAAATATAAACTTTATAATGTAGAGAAAGTAAAAAAAATGTGATTTTTATATAATGTATAGCATAGTAAAAATGTGATTTTTATATACCTAGCAACGAAAGAAAAATTCGATTTTTATATATTGAACTTTGAAAGAAAAATTCGATTTTTATATATTGAAATTTGAAATAAAAATTCGATTTTTATATATTGAACTTTGAAATAAAAATTCGATTTTTATATATTGAACTTTGAAATAAAAATTCGATTTTTATATATTGAACTTTGAAATAAAAATTCGATTTTTATATATTGAACTTTGAAATAAAAATTCGATTTTTATATATGGAATAGCGAAGTAAAAATTCGATTTTTACATATGTAGTGAAAGCGGACAACGAAGATGACGAAGATGCGATAGCAATGAAGATTTCTATCAATGAAGAGCCGTGGAGCTAGGATAGCTATCTGTGAGAATTTCTCACCTTTCAATTTCTTTTCTAGTTATATATATATACTAGGATGCAGACGGTGCTTAGTAGCAACCGACACAATCGTCCACAAACCATGGACTTGTTTGTTTGGTTGCATAGATTAGTTGAATTATTTGTTTGAATTGAATTGTTTGGTGAGATGAAATTGATTTGATTGATGTGTGAATGGCGTGGGCCTTCACTAGACCGGGGATAAGGCTAGGCCTTGTCCCGTTCCTAGTATCGTGCCGTTATGCCGCCGAAATTTTCAAAAATAAGTTAGAAAAATAAAAAATATCATTTTATTTAAAAATGAACTGAATAGAAATTCATATGTTGGAATAAAATGTTTTGTCGTTAAAAATATAATTTTTAACGTGAATGTGAATAAATAAATATTCATTTACAAACCAGACGATTTGTTTATGTACACTTATTTGAATGACATTGATTGGGACGATAAATTTTACACATCGCCCAACTGCACAACTAAAATCTGTGTTTGATTGTTTGAAACCCCACACGGATGTTGGGATGAAATATGAATTTCACTCATCCTGATTGATTAAATATGTCGATCGATTGATTGACAGGCTGTTATAAGCGTTGAATATCTATATTTGATGCTTATACAGCGTAGTGCACTTTGGTTGATGGTTGATTATTTTTCAATGCTATTATATACATGTGTTGTATGGAAATCCATATAATTAATTTTATATGGTAATTGATTGGGCCTCATTCCAATTTGAAAAATAAAGAAAATTTGAAAATAGAAATTTATGAAGTCGTGTTGATTAGTTTGACGCCATTTTGACGTGAACGATATTTATATCGATTTTAAACGATTTCGAAATGAATTGAATTGAAAACGATTTCGAAATGAATTGAATTGAAAACGATTTCGAAATGAATTGAATTGAAAACGATTTCGAAATGAATTGAATTGAAAACGAATTCAAATTGAATTGAAAGCGAATTGAATTGAATTCAAATTGAATTGAAATTTGAATTGAATAGAAATGAACTTTGAAACGAATTTATAAAGAAGAATTCAATTTTGCTTTGAATTGAAATGGAAGTTGAAATAGATTTTGAAACGAATTTTAAAACTATTTATATAATTCGTTTTAAATAGAAATCGACGAAGTATATATTATATATATTATATATATAATATAATGGCCTGAATAGAACGCGCCGCGCCGCGGCAGTTCGTGAATTTCGACCATTTATTTCAAACGGACATTACGGGAGATCGGACCGTCGGATTCTCCTAAAACCGGAACCGTTGGGTTCGTATCGAAAAGAGCTTTCTAATGAATATTAGAAATTAGAAATCTAATGGTTGGATTTGGAATTATGTCCAAATCAAATTTGAAAAAGATCGCTATAAGTGTAGTTCGATGGCCATTGATGGAAATCGACTGTACGGGCCTTGATAAAATTATTAAAAATAGTAATAATTTGTGTAAAATCATAAGAAATGATTTGTGGAGATTTGGGATGAAAAACTCCATATTTGAAAAGATAAAAATATATTTTTATCGAAATGAACTAGTTTTGAACTAGAATTATAATTCTATTTATTTTTAAATAGATAAATTGAATTTGAAATGGTTTTAAAAATAACCAGAATATCCAATGATTGCATTGGAGTGGAATTGAATCGAAATTGTCTTCGGAATATTTCGATGTTGGAATTCGTGATTATACAGTTGTGGTTATGGAAATTTGAAAGATATATATTTATATCGTTATTTCCAATACGACATTTGTTAGTCGTAGAATTCGATATTGAATATAAGCCGATATATTTTCTATTCAGAGCCTTGTATTGAATATCAAATGTGATTTGGGTTTGTCGTGAATGGTGTCTTCACTAACACTGTTCTTGAACCCAGTTGAGAAAAGATTAAATCTTTTTATTTAGATTTAATGAAGTGTGCCAATTAAATAATATTTAATTGGAATTGAATTGATATTGATCTTTGGGTTTATCGTGGACAGTGTTTTTAAATAACACTCGTTCTTTAACCCGATAATTAATGGAATGTGATTTTGGGTTTATCGAGAACCGTGTTTTAAATGACACTGATTCTTTAACCCAGTCAAAGATTAAAACTAAGTGAAGTTTTAATGAATCTTTAATTATATTGAAAAGATCGAGAATGGAGTATCACCAGTTTTACTCCAGGCGATAGTTAAATCTTTAATTAGATTTGAACGTGAAATGGTAATTGAATTTACCGATAACACTGTGGTGTTAGATATGAAGTATTACCAGTTTTACTTCATGGGATGAATAGGTTGGGATTGGGTAATAAAATAAATGATTACTTCGGTGTGGTTCGCTAATCCCGACTAGTTTGAATTGATATTCAAAGGAGATTAAAGAATAAATTTAAAGAATTTATCTTGGATAAAATTAATGGGAACTTTTCCCAAAGTATAGGAATATTTGAATAAAAGAATATTCTGAATTGGAATGAGGCGTATGTTGTGTTTGTGTAACACTTTTATAATATATACGCGGGTTATTCAGAAAGACCGGGTTTATCCCATTCTGAATAATTGATTCGACGTGGTGTCGAAGATGAAGACGGTGGTCGAAGACCGGAAGTCTTCACGTCGTTTGGGTGATAACTGATGATCTTGATTGGGCTGTACACCCAAGAAGATGGAAACAGTTGGTGATCGTCCAGACGTACTTGGAGATCGATGGATATGCGGGGTACTAGGTGCCTCCGGTTTCGTTCAGACCCAGAACGAACTTGCAAATGGACTGTGTGTCTGACATCGGATTTTAGTCTGTGTGATTGATTTCTATTAAATATATATCTGTTTGGCGGCGGAGAATTTATTCTCTTGCTTAACGCCCTTCTCTGAGACGTACGAGCTCAGGGGTTATATATTGATGGATATCAAACGCATGGAGTGAATTGCCTGTGTGGCATGCCTAAGTGGCAATTGATCGAGGCTTCTGTTGAAAAGCAAAGTCTTGTGGTGATGATCAAAGCACGGCCTTTGTGGCGTAGCTTTGTGTAACGTTTACTTCGCGTGTTTCACACCCGGTATGGACCAAAAACGGGAGATGGACCTCAGGGAGGACTTGCGTTTCTTTCTAGCTAGAAGTGGCGTCAGTGGTTTTACACACCCTGACGAGTTTGACTTATGTGGTTGTTGCTGTTGCGAGGCGCCTCGGTTATATCGGTTTCGGCCGATGCATTCTGGTCGGCAGACGGACCAGACTTACACCCCATAGGGTGGGGAAACGTGTTGTTCAGGCACTATAATCCACATCGGTGGACCGGCCCTGACGATCCAAGGGGCAGTTGCGGCTGTTCCGGTGGCTCGGGCTAGAGAGTCACGAATCGGTTGAGGACTATCTTTTGCCTCGGTTCATAGACGGAAATCCAATTTCCAAATACGTGACATTTGCGGTTTTATTTGTAAACCTATATATGGCGACATGATATATGGTACCCATGCCGCCTATGATTGGTACTTATGATTTGAAGTTGTTTTATACACTATGCACTTATAATTGTATCAAATGATTTGTTTTAAACGTATCAAGCATTCTTTGGCTGTTATAAGGGAAAACCCTATCCCCCGGCTTGCGTTGCATTGTGTGATAGGACCTGGGCTTATAACAGCTTCATTTTTCTTTATTTAGCATTGCGTTGTTTGTCTTATGCACTGGTATTCTTGGGAGAAAACCCGTTCCGTGTTATACGGCGTGGTCCCTTGATTTACCTAGCTTTAATATAAAGATTTATAACTGTTTTAGTTCTCACACCAGTCCCATGACTGACCTGGAGTTTATTGTTTTAACCTAAACTCTGGGTGCCCTTATTTTGACACGGGCAGCTAGTAGTTTTGGTTTTGCAGATTTATATTCACAGGATCCTGGTTTACAGCTGGAACGATATCCGGAAAGCTTTGTATCCGTATATCTCTTCTAGTTGTGTATTGTATTATTTTCCGCTGCGATGTATTTAAATGTAATTTAAATCTCTGATATTTCTGTGTAATATTTATTCATTTATACTCTGTATATTCTTGTATCTGATGCATTGTTGTGATATACAATGAAATGTTCTTCGGTTTGCGTTCTGTTGTGGTTTGTTCTCGAACTATCCGACGCTTTCCTTTACGGGGAAGTTACGGGTCGCTTCATTTGGTATCAGAGCTTTGGTTTACAAAGCTAGAGAATAAGACACATTAGAACCGTACGAAAGAATTCATCAGATATTGGATTAGCTATATCCAATGAGAATGACTCGTTAGAGATGGGATCAGTAGTATCCTAGAACGAGTGTGAAGAGTATATTTTTAAAATGAAAACCAATTTTGTTTTGAAAATTTAAATCAATTATTCGTAGTTGATTATTTATTTATATTGATTTGGACAGTCCAGTATATAAAGAATTTGCATATACGCCTTGCAAACGTATATTCGAAGTTTTAATATACCGGGTAGATATAGAACCGCACTCTAGTAGCCCGACAATGTTCTGATGGTGGTTCGAAACATCATCAGCATTTATTTTCGAGTGACGAAGGTGTGATTTCTATATATTTCCATTAGACTGGTGTGAGAACCAAAATTAGATAGGGCCTATTGTTGTGATTTGGCATCAAAACATGATTTTCTTTATATATATCAAATTATGAATTTGAAACTCTAATCCACTAATTGATTGATGCTTGTGTTGTTTGTTTAATTGTTTGATAATTTTGAACCATTTAGCCTAATTGAATCAAATATTGAATAGTATTGAAAATTGGTCGCATTTGTTTGCATATACATATATATCATTGAAAAGGTCATAGCAAGGAGGCTAGAACAGAGAATAAAATTTGTTTGCCCGACAAATAGGTACATGTTTACTACATAATTTACTGTTTTGTTTAGGTGATGATGATTTTATGAGCCTATTGGCTAGCCGCTTGGCTTTTTCTTTTTCTTTTTGAGATCTGAAGGACCGGGGAAGCTATTTGAAATTCCCCGATGCTCCCGGTGCAGGGGAGGTTATGGCGAAATTTTTCGGAAATTTAGGGTGTTAGCCAAATTTTTGAAAATTTGAAAATTCTCAGAAACTAAAGAGTTGGAGAATGGAAGCCAGATCGAACGTAGAGTTGATTAATCAAACCACTTTCGACTTTGTTCCTTTTCGGGGACGAAAAGTTTTAAGTGGGGGAGATTGTAATAACCCGAAAATCTAGGTCAGTTTAAAATTTTTATTTTGGCGATTTTAGCGAATTTTGATTATTTAAAATGAATTATTTTAAATAATATCGACGAGAAATTTATTTTGAATATAATTCGAACGTATATATTATACGCGTCGTCGTTAGAATATAAATAATTATATATAATTATAAACAGAATTGAAAATGGCGCGGTAGTTCGATAATTCGATTTCAAACTTCAATTGAATGTACCGGGTGCAAAACAATCCGGATTTTAGTGAAACCAAAAATAATGGAATCTAATAGTGAATATCTTTCCTACGAAGTTAACAAACTGAGATTTCACTTTGTAAATGATAAGATATGTCCAGTTGAAAATTCTGAATAGTCGCTATGGAGTTCAGGCCCTTAAAAATGGACATTTTGCAAATGACCTCGGATTTCGACGAAACCACTTTTGTTGGGTCCGTGGTGTCAAATTATTGCTAGGTTTTAAATTTCATAATTTTTCGAATCAATATGTGAGCGTGGCAAAGGAAAACGCGTTTGACCAGTTTCAGTTGATTTTAATCGACTGGAAATTGGCCATTTTTCAAACGGTCTCAGAATTCGACGAAACTAGTTTTGTTAGGACCGTATCGTCAATACGAAGCTAGAAAATATTTTTCGAGAATTTATAGAGACTGTATGTGGCCCCGGTAAATTGAAATGTACGTTCAAATTGAATATATACTGAATTATATGTTGATTTTGGCGGAAACTGATCGAAACGATCGAATTGGCTAGCGAAACATATCCCATTGTGTTTGGAGGGGGGGTAACACGCTAGGGATGACAGTCGGTGGGTTTGATTTCGAGTTGGAAATAAAAAGTTGCTTTGTGGTGTTAGAAATAAAATAAATATATAAAACATTATATAACCTAGGCCCCCCTTCCCCTCTTCTCTCTCTTCTTACAACAGAAATCAAATTAAAAAAAAAAATGGTCGACGTTGACCTCGAGCCCACCACCCTCGATCGCGCCCCCTCCTAACGCGCCGCCGCCCCAAACGCCGAGCCCCACCTCGCCGCACCACTTCCTCCTCTCGCTCCCTTCTCCCTCTCCTCTTCTGTGTACCGTTAGCCCCTTCCACCACAAACGCCGAACCACCGTCGCACAGGCCAACCCTGGCACCACCACCTTACCCCTGAACCCCCTGCCGTAACCACCTAGCCTAGCCTCCACCGAAGTCGTCCACGCAGCAGCAGTACAGGCGCCTCCACTTGAACTCGGAGCAGCAAGCCGTCGGCTGAAAGAAGAGAGGTCATTTTTTTTTCTTTCTTCTTTTCTTTCTTTCTTCTAAGTATATTAGTTAAATTTAATTTATATTGCATCGTTATAAACTTCAGATTTGTATATGAATCATATAAAAATAAAAGGGTGATTTTTATTCATTTGAAAGAGGAAAAGATTGGATTTTTACTTATATTTTTAACATAGGATGTTTTATTTTTAACTTCAAGAATGTTTGATTTTTAATATTGAAAAGAATGGATTTTTAGCAAAGAAAAGAAAATCAGATTTCTAACATAGAAAGATCGGATTTTTAATAAAGTAAAGACGTGATTTTTAACTAGATAAAAATACCATCTTTTTGATTTAAATAGCTAGATAAAAATACTACCTTTTTGATATATAAAGTAGCATGTAAAAATATGATTTTTATATTTTTAAAGTATTAAAAATATAATCTTTATAATGTAGAGAAAGTAAAAAAATGTGATTTTTATATAATGTATAGCATAGTAAAAATGTGATTTTTATATACCTAGCAACGAAAGAAAAATTCGATTTTTATATATTGAACTTTGAAAGAAAAATTCGATTTTTATATACTGAACTTTGAAATAAAAATTTGATTTTTATATATTGAACTTTGAAATAAAAATTCGATTTTTATATATTGAACTTTGAAATAAAAATTCGATTTTTATATATTGAACTTTGAAATAAAAATTCGATTTTTATATATTGAACTTTGAAATAAAAATTTGATTTTTATATATGGAATAGCGAAGTAAAAATTCGATTTTTACATATGTAGTGAAAGCGGACAACGAAGATGACGAAGATGCGATAGCAATGAAGATTTCTATCAATGAAGAGTCGTGGAGCTAGGATAGCTATCTGTGAGAATTTCTCACCTTTCAATTTCTTTTCTAGTTATATATATATACTAGGATGCAGACGGTGCTTAGTAGCACCCGACACAATCGTCCACAAACCATGGACTTGTTTGTTTGGTTGCATAGATTAGTTGAATTATTTGTTTGAATTGAATTGTTTGGTGAGATGAAATTGATTTGATTGATGTGTGAATGGCGTGGGCCTTCACTAGACCGGGGATAAGGCTAGGCCTTGTCCCGTTCCTAGTATCGTGCCGTTATGCCGCCGAAATTTTCAAAAATAAGTTAGAAAAATAAAAAATATCATTTTATTTAAAAATGAACTGAATAGAAATTCATATGTTGGAATAAAATGTTTTGTCGTTAAAAATATAATTTTTAACGTGAATGTGAATAAATAAATATTCATTTACAAACCAGACGGTTTGTTTATGTACACTTATTTGAATGACATTGATTGGGACGATAAATTTTACACATCGCCCAACTGCACAACTAAAATCTGTGTTTGATTGTTTGAAACCCCACACGGGTGTTGGGATGAAATATGAATTTCACTCATCCTGATTGATTAAATATGTCGATCGATTGATTGACAGGCTGTTATAAGCGTTGAATATCTATATTTGATGCTTATGCAGTGTAGTGCACTTTGGTTGATGGTTGATTATTTTTCAATGCTATTATATACATGTGTTGTATGGAAATCCATATAATTAATTTTATATGGTAATTGATTGGGCCTCATTCCAATTTGAAAAATAAAGAAAATTTGAAAATAGAAATTTATGAAGTCGTGTTGATTAGTTTGACGCCATTTTGACATGAACGATATTTATATCGATTTTAAACGATTTCGAAATGAATTGAATTGAAAACGATTTCGAAATGAATTGAATTGAAAACGATTTCGAAATGAATTGAATTGAAAACGATTTCGAAATGAATTGAATTGAAAACGATTTCGAAATGAATTGAATTGAAAACGATTTCGAAATGAATTGAATTGAAAACGAATTCAAATTGAATTGAAAGCGAATTGAATTGAATTCAAATTGAATTGAAATTTGAATTGAATAGAAATGAACTTTGAAACGAATTTATAAAGAAGAATTCAATTTTGCTTTGAATTGAAATGGAAGTTGAAATAGATTTTGAAACGAATTTTAAAACTATTTATATAATTCATTTTAAATAGAAATCGACGAAGTATATATTATATATATTATATATATAATATAATGGCCTGAATAGAACGCGCCGCGCCGCGGCAGTTCGTGAATTTCGACCATTTATTTCAAACGGACATTACGGGAGATCCGACCGTCGGATTCTCCTAAAACCGGAACCGTTGGGTTCGTATCGAAAAGAGCTTTCTAATGAATATTAGAAATTAGAAATCTAACGGTTGGATTTGGAATTATGTCCAAATCAAATTTGAAAAAGGTCGCTATAATTGCAGTTCGATGGCCATTGATGGAAATCGACTGTACGGGCCTTGATAAAATTATTAAAAATAGTAATAATTTGTGTAAAATCATAAGAAATGATTTGTGGAGATTTGGGATGAAAAACTCCATATTTGAAAAGATAAAAATAGATTTTTATCGAAATGAACTAGTTTTGAACTAGAATTATAATTCTATTTATTTTTAAATAAATAAATTGAATTTGAAATGGTTTTAAAAATAACCAGAATATCCAATGATTGCATTGGAGTGGAATTGAATCGAAATTGTCTTCGGAATATTTCGATGTTGGAATTCGTGATTATACAGGTGTGGTTATGGAAATTTGAAAGATATATATTTATATCGTTATTTCCAATACGATATTTGTTAGTCGTAGAATTCGATATTGAATATAAGCCGATATATTTTCTATTCAGAGCCTTGTATTGAATATCAAATGTGATTTGGGTTTGTCGTGAATGGTGTCTTCACTAACACTGTTCTTGAACCCAGTTGAGAAAAGATTAAATCTTTTTATTTAGATTTAATGAAGTGTGCCAATTAAATAATATTTAATTGGAATTGAATTGATATTGATCTTTGGGTTTATCGTGGACAGTGTTTTTAAATAACACTCGTTCTTTAACCCGATAATTAATGGAATGTGATTTTGGGTTTATCGAGAACCGTGTTTTAAATGACACTGATTCTTTAACCCAGTCAAAGATTAAATCTAAGTGAGGTTTTAATGAATCTTTAATTAGATTGAAAAGATCGAGAATGGAGTATCACCAGTTTTACTCCAGGCGATAGTTAAATCTTTAATTAGATTTGAACGTGAAATGGTAATTGAATTTACCGATAACACTGTGGTGTTAGATATGAAGTATTACCAGTTTTACTTCATGGGATGAATAGGTTGGGATTGGGTAATAAAATAAATGATTACTTCGGTGTGGTTCGCTAATCCCGACTAGTTTGAATTGATATTCAAAGGAGATTAAAGAATAAATTTAAAGAATTTATCTTGGATAAAATTAATGGGAACTTTTCCCAAAGTATAGGAATATTTGAATAAAAGAATATTCTGAATTGGAATGAGGCGTATGTTGTGTTTGTGTAACACTTTTATAATATATACGCGAGTTATTCAGAAAGACCGGGTTTATCCCATTCTGAATAATTGATTCGACGTGGTGTCGAAGATGAAGACGGTGGTCGAAGACCGGAAGTCTTCACGTCGTTTGGGTGATAACTGATGATCTTGATTGGGCTGTACACCCAAGAAGATGGAAACAGTTGGTGATCGTCCAGACGTACTTGAAGATCGATGGATATGCGGGGTACTAGGTGCCTCCGGTTTCGTTCAGACCCAGAACGAACTTGCAAATGGACTGTGTGTCTGACATCGGATTTTAGTCTGTGTGATTGATTTCTATTAAATATATATCTGTTTGGCGGCGGAGAATTTATTCTCTTGCTTAACGCCCTTCTCTGAGACGTACGAGCTCAGGGGTTATATATTGATGGATATCAAACGCATGGAGTGAATTGCCTGTGTGGCATTCCTAAGTGGCAATTGATCGAGGCTTCTGTTGAAAAGCAAAGTCTTGTGGTGATGATCAAAGCACGGCCTTTGTGGCGTAGCTTTGTGTAACGTTTACTTCGCGTGTTTCACACCCGGTATGGACCAAAAACGGGAGACGGACCTCAGGGAGGACTTGCGTTTCTTTCTAGCTAGAAGTGGCGTCAGTGGTTTTACACGCCCTGACGAGTTTGACTTATGTGGTTGTTGCTGTTGCGAGGCGCCTCGGTTATATCGGTTTCGGCCGATGCATTCTGGTCGGCAGACGGACCAGACTTACACCCCATAGGGTGGGGAAACGTGTTGTTCAGGCACTATAATCCACATCGGTGGACCGGCCCTGACGATCCAAGGGGCAGTTGCGGCTGTTCCGGTGGCTCGGGCTAGAGAGTCACGAATCGGTTGAGGACTATCTTTTGCCTCGGTTCATAGACGGAAATCCAATTTCCAAATACGTGACATTTGCGGTTTTATTTGTAAACCTATATATGGCGACATGATATATGGTACCCATGCCGCTTATGATTGGTACTTATGATTTGAAGTTGTTTTATACACTATGCACTTATAATAGTATCAAATGATTTGTTTTAAACGTATCAAGCATTCTTTGGCTGTTATAAGGGAAAACCCTATCCCCCGGCTTGCGTTGCATTGTGTGATAGGACCTGGGTCTTATAACAGCTTCATTTTTCTTTATTTAGCATTGCGTTGTTTGTCTTATGCACTGGTATTCTTGGGAGAAAACCCGTTCCGTGTTATACGGCGTGGTCCCTTGATTTACCTAGCTTTAATATAAAGATTTATAACTGTTTTAGTTCTCACACCAGTCCCATGACTGACCTGGAGTTTATTGTTTTAACCTAAACTCTGGGTGCCCTTATTTTGACACGGGCAGCTAGTAGTTTTGGTTTTGCAGATTTATATTCACAGGATCCTGGTTTACAGCTGGAACGATATCCGAAAAGCTTTGTATCCGTATATCTCTTCTAGTTGTGTATTGTATTATTTTCCGCTGCGATGTATTTAAATGTAATTTAAATCTCTGATATTTCTGTGTAATATTTATTCATTTATACTCTGTATATTCTTGTATCTGATGCATTGTTGTGATATACAATGAAATGTTCTTCGGTTTGCGTTCTGTTGTGGTTTGTTCTCGAACTATCCGACGCTTTCCTTTACGGGGAAGTTACGGGTCGCTTCATGGATTTACTGAATTCTGAGGTCATTTGAACAAGTTATAGCCACTTATAGATAAATCACTTTAATAACTAAATAAATAATTAAAATGATCTTTTCCTATCTTCCTTTAATCATCCTCGTTAGTCAACGTCGACATCTTCTTCCTGGAACAAATCACTGAACCCATTTCGCGCCACTTTCTCCACCTGCGCACGCCATTCCATCAGACTAGAGCACGATCCACCAGCACCACTAGGTGCGGCTTCGCACCTCCTCCCTCCGTCTAGAAAACTGGTGAACTCGACGACCCTAATAACCCAGAAAATCCAATCGAAATCACCACGTTCGAGCTCAACTTTTGAGCTATCCATTTCACCAAATCGGATCATTGCCATATGAAATTAACAAGCATAAAACGCTCTTGAATTTTCTTTTAGTAAGTTTCTGAAATCATGGAAGGGATTGGAAGAGATCGTTGTTTGAATTTGGAAGCGTTCGAGCCCTCCAATCGCTTGAGCGGCGGCTGATAAGATAACAAAAACGAATTAGGGTTTTGTTTTTTTCCTAGGTATTTATAATATAAATTATTTAATATTTAATTTAAAAATAACTCGTTTAATCTCCTAACTCTAAATCAAACCCAACGATTGTCGTTCCTAACTAAATACCCCCATTTCGGACACAATGGGATAATTTTCGTAAGCCAATTCTACGTTTTGATCAGTTTTCACCAAAATTAAAATATAAATCAATATATATTGAATTTAAATGTACATTTTAATTTACCGGGGCCACATACTGACTCCAAAAATTCCAGAAAAATAAATCTGGCTTTGTTTTGATGATACAGTCCTAACAAAACTAATTTTGTCGAATTTGGAGACCGTTTGAAAAATGACCATTTTTTGGTCGATCCAATTCATATTGAAACTATTGGAACACATTTAAATTTACCACGCTCACATATTAAATCCAAAAATTATGAAAATTGGAATCCAGCAATAATTTGACATACGGGATCCGACAAAAGTGGTTTCATCGAAAACGGAGGTCGTTTGCAAAATGGCTATTTTTAACGGCTCAATATTATTTAAAATATACATAAATTCCATAGCGACTATTTTAAATTTTAAACTGGACATAACTTTCAATTTATATTATGAAATCTTAGTTTTTCACATTCATTATAAAGATATAATTAAACAGATTTAAATATTTCTGGTTTTCTGAAATCCGATTTAATTTGAATTCTGTACAATCATTTGAAATTTAAAATCGAATTTTCAAACTACCACGCCATTTCAGGCTCGTTTTATAATTAAAATAAATTTATTCGTTCTAACTTTGTTTTATGTAAATTTTTAGTTGTTTTAATTTAAAATAAATCATTTTAAATATTCAAAATCCATTAAAATAGCTAAAATAAAAAATTTAAATTAGTTCTGAAATTCCGAGTTGTTACAGCTAAGTGGGTCGCACCCAGTTAGGGGTGTATTGTCACCATCTAGAGAATATTCATATTCGTTACTTCTTTCATTTCTGTATCTCCCGGGAATGGTTATGTTAGTATACTGACCGTAAGGTGACAATATATTCGGAACATTCAAGCGAAATGAATGGCCGACCGTGTGTGGCTGAGTTACAAGATGTTCTTGTTGAACTCCAGTGTATCCCCTTTAGAGTAAACTGATCGGAAGGTGGTTCCATACCTTGTCATAGTTGGAAATCCATTACCCAATAAAAGCCTGTTGTTTTTTATTGTATATTATATATGTGGAGCGTGAGATGCAAGCGTTCTGCTTGATTGTTATTTACTTGTATTAGACACTATTATAATATCAGAATAATATTGTTTTAAAAATGTTTTGGGTTTACCTTGAGGTAAAAGCCATCCGTGTTATGTGTGGATCGGTCTTACTATTATTCTTTCTTTTGAAAAAGGTTTTGAAAAGTTAAACCGAATAATTGGAATTACACACACCAGTTTCATTACTGACCCATAGTTTATTTTGTTTTGTTTTACCCTAAACTCTTAGGTGCCCAAATTCGTACGGGCAGTCAAGTAGTCGAGATTTTACAGATACTTGGAGGAGCTTAGAGCAGGAGGCTCAAATGTTAGGTCTATATAGAGTTGTTTCCGCTGTAATATATATGTGATATACTCTGATGATGCATGTAAGTCAAAATACAGTTTTGTATTTCAAAGCAATGTTATATTATATATTTTATTCGTTCCGCTGTGAGATTCATGTTTACTCAGATTTTATTATGTTGTGATATTCTTCTTCTTCTATTCTAATTTTCTTTCTTACTATTTTTCACCCTCTAAGTTCTATCTATTAATGACCAGGTGTTCTCGATGCTTGAATAGTCGACAGGTATTTTATGTCGATTTTCGGGTTGAAAATCCCATATTCGTTACAATTTTAACTCGCATCTAAGATTCTAATCCTAAGATGAAATAAATAAATATATGTAGCACATATCTAACTGTATGACGACGTAAATTGTAGCAAAGTAATATAGGATAAAACATGGTTGATACCAATTCGTAACTGCGAAGATGCATATTTGTTTAATTTAACATATTCTTATCGCTCAAACTTCAAGTGTGGATTGAAATTTATTTAACATGTTCTTATTTCTCAAACTTCAAGTGTGGATTCAAATTTGTTCCATGAATTATGGTTTATAATCTTGTTTCATGTTCATCTGAGAAACTTCATCAAATAGAATAAATGTTTCATTCTTCGTTGGACTTCTTGCCTATTCGAGATCTAAGGTTTTCGGGATTCAATTGTTACATGAGACAAGTGATAAAGCAATTAAATAGACATTGATTGGATATTTTTACCAAACAATCGTAAATATATTGTATTTTTCTTCTTCTTTTTTTCTTAGATTTGTTACTTACTATTTTTTTGCATTTATTGGTTGAATTTATTTATTTGGGTTATTAGCCTAGAAAAATGGTGTAACATCCCTATATTTATAGCTACATTACATAACAATATATTATATAGTAATATTATTTAGTAACAAGAAGAATAAATCTTGTTAGGTGCAACCAAACGTGAATAGTTTTATACGCTAACATAGATAAGTATGTTTATGTCATCAAACGGACCGTGGGAGGTTTGCTTACTGTCACTTGGCCAAAATAAACTTTGTGAAACCAAAAATATACTCCTCCTTTCTCGGAATTGTTTTCTTCGATGTATTTAATGTTTCAAATTCTAGTGCCTAAAATATCTATTATATTTCAAATATACTTCAGATCTACCGTTAATATCCTATTTCCACAACAGTATTCTTTGATAAATCTTAATAGATTATTTTAAAAATACAACAAATTCTTAAATCTATCATGATTTTGTCAATTATTTTAAAAATACAACAATTTTTTATTTTAAATTGTATAATCAAGCGGTCGGTTTTCCATCTTGTGTGGTTATACTAGTATAATACATAAATATAAGTATTCAATATTCACACTAAGTAGTGAAAAGATGAATATTTAGGAGAGAACAATATATAATAAAATAGAAAACTGTCTTAGAGCATAACGTATAATTAGGCCTGTCAAAATCACGCTCGACCCTTTAACCCAACCCACATAACCCAGTTTTAACTGGTTAGGGTCGGACCCATCTTTCACTTTCTTATACTGGGTCAAAACCCATTTAACCCACGTAAAAATTACATCAACCCTGTTTAATCCTTGACCCATTCTTACAATAAACCCTACTTCATAATCCCCAAATATATTTCATCGATGTTAATTTTTCTCTTGAATTCAACAACTTTTATACTATCTTAAACAACATTACATTGACGTATAAAATCAACTACCAATTCGAGATATTGAAGGAGTTGAACTTGATAACTGAAGAAAAAGGTACTGGTATTATTTTTTTATATTTTGACTAGTATTGAATCTCTAACAATGTTTTTCTAACCTTAAAACAACATTACGTCGATGTACAAAATCATCTTCCTATCTTTAAAGATGCATTGGATCTCTACCGATGTTGATTTATCGAAGGAGCTGAACCTTTACAAAATTATCGTTGTTTTACTTTCTATAATGGGATTTTGTAACTTGCAAGTATAATTTTTTGGAATTGGGTGTATAATTTCTACGATTTTATGTGCACTAACTAGAATTTGATACCAGTCAAGTCTGTGCATAACTTGATTGTTAGTAAATCTAATGCATATTTGTTGTGTTAATAGCAGGTTGAAATAGATTAATCAACCATTTTTGCTATGTTGGCCAAAATTATTTTCGCTCTACCAATCAATTTTCGTTTATAATAAAAGTTAAGGTAGTAGATAAGAGGAGAGATTTCTAACTTGATATTATGATGAATTTTGCCAACTTGGCAAAAGTAGTCTAATCTGTATATGGCTTTGGAAGTCCCAACATCTGCAAGTTTTAGAATGAGATGTCTAGTTAGAAATAAAATGCAAGCCATGTTAACATGTAATGATATCTTTTTTTGTGTATATTTCTTTGTTTCTTATATTGGAACAACAAAATGGGGGCAGAGAACAATCTGGACTGATCCTCCTCTACGGTGCTCCAATACTTACAATTCAGACTAATCAAGAACCAATAATTTTAAAGACTCAATAGAAATTGCCAAACTGCTTGATGTCAAACTTATTTACCTTGGACTTATTTTCTATTTGCTCATGAATTATGTTGTTGCATAATTTGCCTAGATGCTCCTAAAATTTTTATGAAGTAGTCATTGTCAAAAACATGAGGGATTGATACAATCTTACAGTTGAAATCATAATCGTCTTTATTTGCTTGAATGATATATCTACATTGACGACATTACTTTTTATCTAAAACTTATGTTCATTTCTTTGAACTATCTCAACCTGTTACCAGGTTGAAATAGATTAAAGGAGCTGAAATTAAGAAAATTTATGATACAAATTAATGTCGCCATAGAGTCTTGATAATATAAATATAAATTTTAAAGTTGATAAAATAGATATGATCACCATGTATGTTTGCGTTTTCTGAACCTAAGTTTGCAAATCCATCTGGAACTTGGGTGCCTCAAGTTCAATCTATGAATTTTCTATAGCATAATGTCAATAGTTTGATGAATGTAAATGTAACGACCTAGAAAATCAGAACCAATTTAAAATTTTTATTTTGGTAATTTTAATGAATTTTGAATATTTAAAACGATTTATTCTAAATAATAACGACTAGAAATTTATTTTGAATAGAATTAGAATGAATAAATTTATTTAGATCGAAGTTAGAATATAAATATTTATTTTAATTATAAAAGGTATTGAAAATAGCGTGGTAGTTTGAAAATTCGATTTCAAATTTCAAATGAATGTACATGATTAAAAATAAACCGAATTTTAGTGAAACCAAAAATATTAGAATATATTTGAAAATATCTTTCCAAAGAACCCGAAAAATTGAAATTTCATAGCGGGAATAAAAAGTTATGTCCAGTTGAAAATTTAGAATAGTCGCTATGGAAATATAGCCCTTAAAAATGGAAATTTTGCAAACGACCTCCGTTTTCGATGAGACCACTTTTGTCGGATCTGGGATGTCAAGTTATTGCTAGATTCCAATTTTCATGATTTTTGGAATCAATATGTGAGCACGGCGGATATAAACGTGTTTGCTAATCTTAGTTTGAATTTAATCCACTGGAAAATGACCGTTTTTCAAATGGTCTCCAAATTCGATGAAATTTGTTTTATTAGGACCGTTTCATCAAAACATAGCTAGATATATTTTTCTGGAATTTTTAGGGTCCGTATGTGGCCCCAGTAAATTAAAATGTTCGTTTGAATTTAAAATATAATGATTTGTATTTTAAATTTAGTGGAAACTGATTGTAACAGCCGAATGGGGTTACAATACATATCCCATTGTGTTCGAAGCATGGGTATTTAGCTATGGGCAATAACCGTTGGGTTTGATTTGGGGTTCGATTGAAAAAGTTAATTTTTGGATTTAAAATTAAATTAAATATATAAAATAATAGCAAGGTCACACACCCCCTTCCCTAAACTAAATTGTTCAGACCCGATTATAAAAAAAAGGAACAACCGAGGGGCGCGCAGCCTCCTCCAACGCCGCAGCAGTGGCGCCACTGCCACCGCGCTGCCCCAACCTCCAGCGACCTCCCCGTCCTACCCCTCCTCTCCTCGTCTCCTTCATGAAGCGAAACCACCCCCACATCGATGAAACCCGCCGCCCCTACCTCGATTTGACCATCGCCGCCGCATTGGGCGCGCAAACCCCCTCCCCCTTGGCCTGCGAACTCCGATGCCATTCCCCCTTCTCTCTCTCTCCCCCTCCTCTTCTTCCGATTTGAGCCAAACCCTCATTCCACCGCTGCTCCAGCCAGATTAGCGCCACAGCCGACCGCCAGTGGCTCTCCCGACCACATACGACTCCGGCGCTGCCATCCCCAACTCCCATGCGGCCGGTGAGTTTTTATTTTTAATTTAATTTTATTTTATTCATGTGAAAGGAGCGATCTTTATATGTTTATCATCAATATAATCAAAAAGATTTGGTTTATATAATAAAAAAGATTTGATTTTTTTAATTATTTAATGATAGGATTTTTATTAACATAAAGATGAGATTTTTATTATATGAACATCGAAATAAAAATATTATCTTTATAATATAAACATCGTGCTAAAGATGTGATTTTTGCACAGATGGTTTTGAAGTAAAAATATATTTTTTAGCGAAGTAAAAATATAATTTTTAGAATTGAAATAAAAATGTGATTTTTACTCTGAGTCGCGTGAAGAAGATTGCATTGGAATTTTGAACAGAATCCAAACAATTGTCCGTTAAAGAATGGCGGAGTGGATCCCAAAGATGAGAACTTCTCACTTTAATTTTATTTTCTAGTTAAAATATATACTAGGATGTAGACGGTGCTAGCACCCGACACCCGTCGTCCACAGACCATGGACGACTTGTTTGTTTATTTGAT
The DNA here is from genome assembly GCA_030737875.1 of Allium sativum. NCBI lineage: Eukaryota > Viridiplantae > Streptophyta > Magnoliopsida > Asparagales > Amaryllidaceae > Allium > Allium sativum. The sequence continues at coordinate 182,092,104 of CM060921.1, forward strand.
TGTGTTGTGAAAATTGTTTGTGATGTGGAATGGACTGTATAAAATATTCATGTGTTAAATAAAATATTTTATAGTTGAAAAATATAATTTTTAACGTGTATATGAATAAAATAAATATTCATAAACGAATCGGACGATTTGTTTATGTACACACACTAGACCGATATGGATTGGGATGATAAATTTTACACATCGCCCAACTACATAAATAAAATATATGTTTGTTGATTGAAACCCCACACGGGTATTGGGATGATATTTGACGTAACTAATCCCAATTTTAGTTGTATGTCAATCGATTGGTTGACAGATTGTGTAAGCGTTAATTATTTATATTTAATGCTTATGCAGTTGTGTGATGCACTTTGGATAATGGATGATTGTTTGTCAATGCTATTATATACATGTGTTGTATAAAATCCATATAAATAACATTATATGGTAATTGATTGGGCCTCATTCCAGTTTGGAAAATAAAGAATATTTTAAAATAATATTCAAAAAAGGAATAAATATTCATGTGTTGAATAAAAATAAATATTCATGTGTTAAATAAAATAAGATGTTCATGTGTTGAATAAAAAATATTTAAACAATAAAAATATCACTTTTATTGAATATGAACCATATAAATTATTCATGTGTTGAATAAAATAAGATGTTCATGTGTTGAATAAATATATTTAAGTAATAAAAATATCATTTTTATTGAATATAAACTATATAAATTATTCATGTGTTGAATAAAATAAGGTGTTCATGTGTTGAATAAAAATATTTAAATAGTAAAAATATCATTTTTATTGAATATAAACCATATAAATTATTCATGTGTTGAAGAAAATATTCATGTGTTTAATAAAATAAAATAACTAATATTTTAAAATAATATCTAGTAAATGGATCAAAATATGATTTTGATGTCCGATTTGGGATGGGCACGAATATATTTAAATATATAAAGCCGTATTGATTAGATATGCACCATTTTGATGCGAACGGTATTTATATCGATTTTATTCACTTTTATAATGAACATCGAAAAGGAAATGATTTCAAAATATAATATTTGAATATATTATCATATATATATATATGTCGATGATATGGAATATTCAATTTTGATTTTAAATTGAATACGAAGTTGAAATCGTTTTGAAAACGAATTTAAAACAATTTATAAAATACATTTTAAATAGTAATCGATGATATATATATATATATATAATACATATTATATATATTTAATGGCCTGAATAGAACGCGTCGTGCTGCAGCAGTTCGCGAATTTCGAAAATTGACTTCGAACGGACATTGCGGGAGATCCGACCGTCGGATTCTCCATAGGAACCGTTGGGTTCGTATCGAAAAGAACTTTCCAACGAATATTAGAAATTTGAAATATAACGGTTTGATTTTTTAATTATGTCCAAATAAAATTTGGAAAAGGTCGCTGTAAGTGCAGTTCGATGACCGTTTATGGAAATTGACTGTACGGGCCTTGATAAAATTATTAAAAATATCAATAATTTGTGTAAAATCATAATAAATGATTTATAAATAATTAGGATGAAAAATTCCATATTTGAAAAGATTAAAATATATTTTTATCGCAATGAACAAGTTATGAACTAGAATTATAATCCAATATTTTTAAATAAACAAATTGGATTAGAAATGGTTTTAAAAATAACCAGAATTTCCAATATATGAATTAGAATGGATTTGAATAGAAATTATCTTTGAAATATTTTGATATTGGTTTTGTGATTATACAGATATTGTGAAGGAATTTGGAAGATATATATATCGTTATTCCAATACGATATTTGTTGGTTTCAGAATTTGATATTAAATATAGGCCGATATATTTTCTATTCAGAGCCTTGTATTTAATATCAAATTGGATTTTGGGTTTGCCATGAATGGTATCCTTAATAATACTGCTCTTAAACCCAATGGAATAAGAAAATTATAAACTGACTGGAGATTAGCTAAGTTGAATTGTTTCCTGGGTATTGATCTGATGTTGGTTTCGGCCTTCGGGATCAATACTTAGGGAATTGTTCTCTTAATAATTTACGGTTAGAGACTGATGGGATTTTGGGTTTGTCGTGAACTTGTTTTAAATGACACTGTTCTTAAACCTAGTGTGAAAAGAATAAATCTTTTAATAAAGATTTAAAGAAGTATTACCAATTAATTAACATTTAATTGGAACTGAGAATGGAATGTGAATTGGGTTTATTATGAATTGTGTTTTTAACGACATTCGTTCTTTAACCTGATTTACAGTGAAATATGATTTGGAATTTATAAATCTTTTTATTAAGATTTAACGGGAATTTTCCGAAGTAACATTTTCCGGTTTAATATATTAAATTGGAATTGAATGGAATTCGATTGATAATAATCGAAGTGAACTTCTCTGGAGAAAGACTGTTAATACTTTTGAATTTAAAAGGCTTTGCCATTATTCCATTTATATCATTATTCAGATTATGGAAATTGATGTCGATTATATATTGATTTGTTTTTCCATGAAGATTCCATAATTAACGGAATGTGATTTGGGTTTATCGTGAACTGTGTTTTAAATGACATTAGTTCTTTAACCCTGTTAAAGGCAGGATTACATGTCTGTCATTGTATTTTGAACTGTATGGTTGATCTCTGCTAAATATATATCTGTTTGGTGGCGGAGAATTTGTTCTCTTGCTTAACACCCTTCTCTGAGTCGTACGAGCTTAGAGGTTATATATCAGCAGAAATCAATAGTATGGCGTAGATTGTTGATGCGACCTGTTTGTGTTTCCAAAGTTAAATAATCATTATTATTTATTTTTAGGAAGATTAAAACTAAGTGGAGTTTTAATGAATTTTTAAATAGACTGAAAAAGGGAATGTGATAATTTAAATTATCAAATTTGGGAAATGATCGAGAATGGAGTATTGCCAGTTTTGCTCCTAGCGATAGTTAAATCTTTAATTAGATTTGAATGGGAAATGGTAATTAATATTTATCGATAGCATCGTGGTGTTAGATATGGAGTATTACCAGTTTTGCTCCATGGGATGAATAGGTTGGGATTGAGAAATAAATAAATGATTACTTCAGTGTGGTTCGCTAATCCCGACTAGTTTGGAAAACCTTAACATAGTTTGAATTGACATCCAAAGGAGGATTAAAGAATAAATTTTAAAGAATTTATCTTTGATAAAATCAATGGGAACCTTTCCCTAAGAATGTGAATATTTGAATAAACGAATATTCTGGATTGGAATGAGGCGTATGTTGTGTTTGTGTAGCACTTGTTTATAATATACGCGAATTATTCGGAAAGGTCGGGTTTATACCCATTCTGAATAACTGATTCGATGATATGTCGACGATGAAGACTGTGGTTGAAGGCCGGGGGGGGGGGTCTTCACATCATTTGGATGATTACTGATGTCTTGATTGGGCTGTACACCCAAGACGAGGTAATAAGTGGTGATCGTCCAGACGTACTTGGAGATCGACGGATATGCGAGGGTCTCACTCTTGTATTAGACATATGGGACAAGGAATAAGGTGCCTCCGGTTTCGTTCAGACCCAGAACGAACTTGTAAATGGACTGTGTGTCTGACATTGGATTTTATTCTGTATTGGTTGATTTCTATTAAATATATATCTGTTTGGCGGCGGATTATTTATTCTCTTGCTTAACGCCCTTCTCTGAGACGTACGAGCTCAGAGGTTATATATCGATAGACATCAGTCGCATGGCGTGAATTGCCTGTGTGGCATGCTGAGTTGCAAATGATCAAGGCTTCTGTTGAAAAGAAGAGTCTTGTGGTTGATGATCAAAGCACGACCTGTGTGACATAGCTTTGTGTATGGCGTTAATTTGCGAGCCTCACACCTCGGTATGAGTCAAAAACGGGATCATGACTACAGGGAGTGCACGACGTTTCTTTCTTGTCATGGGTGGTATCAGCGTTATACAAGCCCTGACATTTATATTATTTTTACCTATGTGGTTGTTGGAATGCGAGGTGCCTCGGGTATATCAGTCTCTACGGAGCCGATGGATATGTCATATAGGACCAGGAAACATGTGTTCGGGTATAACTAATCCGCTATGTGTGGACCGACCCTGAAGATCCAAGGGTTCGCCAGCGATTGAATCCTGAGGCATTTGTTAGAGTGTCTCGAAGCGGTGAGGTGCCATCCCTGGCCTTGACGCATGACGGAAATCCAATTTCCAATATGTGACATTTTGCTTTTGATTATAGAGCCTAGTATTGGCAATATGATGGATGGTACCCATGCCACCTATGATTGATACATTTATATTTGAAGTTGCTTTATACACTATGCACTTATAATAGTATCAAAATGATTTGTTTTTAAACGTACCAAACATTTTTGGCTATTATAAGGGAAAACCCTATCCTCCGGCTTGCGTTGCATTGTGTGATGGGAACTGGGTCTTATAATAGCTTCATTTTTTCAAAAAGCATTGCGCTGCTTATAATTGTTTATGCACTGGTATTCTTGGGAGGAAGCTCGTTCTGTGTTATATGGCGTGGTCCCTTGGTTTACCTTATATTTAAAGTAAAGTTTTAAATAACTATTTTAGTTCTTACACCAGTCACACGACTGACCAGGAGTTTATTATTTTAACCTAAACTCTGGGTGCCCCTATTTTCCAAATGGGCAGCTAGTAGCTTTGGTTTTGCAGATTTTTATTCACAGGATCCTGGTTTACAGCTGGAATGATATTTGGAAAGCTCTGTATCCGTGTATCTCTTTCAGTTGTGTTTTGTATTATTTTCCGCTGCCATGTAATGTATTTTAATCTCTGATAATTTACAATGTGTAAATTATTCATACTCTGTATATTCTTGTAATCTAATGGAATTGTTGTAATAAGCAATGAAATGTTCTTCTGTTTGTGTTCTGATTTGTTATGTACTCAGACAATCCATTCTTTCTCTTCTCTTCGTAGATCAGGGAAGTTCAGGTCATTACACGTGGTACCAGAGCTTTGGTTTACAAAGCTCGAGAACAAGACACTTTAGAACCAAACGAAAGAATTCATCAGAGATTGGATTAGTAATATCCAATGGGAATGACTCGTTAGAGATGGGATCAGTAATATCCTAGAAGGAGTCGAAAGTGTGTTATTTTTGAAAACAAAATGAAAACAAACTTTGTTTTGAAAATTTAAACGTTATTATACGTATTTGAATATTTATTGTATACTGATTTGGACAATCTAGTATATGAAGATTTTGCATATACGCCTAGCTAGCATGTATACGAAGTCCCAAATATACTGGATAGATATAGAATCACACTCTAGTCGCCCAGAGACGATTCTGATGATAGTCTAGACATCATCAGCATTAGTGTTCGAGTTTCGAAAAGTGGGATGTCTATACATTTCCAATTGACTAGTGTGAGAACCAAACTAGATAGGGGTATTGTTGTGATTTAACATCAAAAATGGATTTTTGAGTATATACATTAAAGTTATGTGTTTGAAACGATAATCAACTAATTGGTTGTTGATTATGTTGTTTGATTATTTGTTTGATTAATTAAAATTTTGAACCATTAAGCCAAATTGAACCAAATACTGAACTATATTGAAAATTGGTTGGAACTACATGCATGTACATATATATGTGTGGAGAGGTCATTACAAGGAGGCTAAGCAGAGGAATAAAATTGTATGCCCGACAAATAGGTACATGTTTACTAATTTATTGGGTTTGGATGATTTTATGAGCCAATGGGCTAACCGCTTGGCTTTTTCTTTTTCTTTTTGAAATGAGTTGGCCTGTGTGGCGGTTTGGGGATTTTCCTGGTGCTCCCCGTACAAAGGAGGTTGTGGTGAAAATTTAGGGTGTTAGCCAAATTTTTGAAGAATTGGAAAATTCTTAGAAACCGAAAAGTTGAAGAATGAACACCAGAATGAAAGTTGAGTAGGTTTGTAAAACAACTTTCAGCTCCGTTCCTTTTCAAGGACGAAAAGATTTTAACTGGGGGAGAATGTGACAACCCAGAAAAACAGAACCAATTTAAAAATTTTATTTTGGCAATTTTAATGAATTTTGAATATTTAAAACGATTTATTTTAAATAATAACGACTAGAAATTTATTTTGAATAGAATTAGAACGTATAAATTTATTTAGATCGAAGTTAGAATATAAATCTTTATTTTAATTATAAAAGGAATTGAAAATGGCGCGGTAGTTTGAAAATTCGATTTCAAATTTCAAATGAATGTACAAGATTCAAAATAAACCAGATTTTAGTGAAACCAAAAATATTAGAATCTATTTGAAAATATCTTTCCAACAAATCCGAAAAATTGAAATTTCATAGAGGGAATAAAAAGTTATGTCCAGTTGAAAATTCAGAATAGTCGCAATGGAAATATGGCCCTTAAAAATGGAAATTATGCAAACGGCCTCCGTTTTTGACTAGACCACTTTTGTCGGATCCGAGATGCCAAGTTATTGCTAGATTCCAATTTTCACGATTTTTGGAATCAATATGTGAGCGTGGCGGATTTAAACGTGTTTGGTAATTTCAGTTTGAATTTAATCGACTGGAAAATGACCGTATTTCAAACGGTCTCCAAATTCGATGAAATTAGTTTTGTTAGGACCGTGTTGTCAAAACATAACTAGATTTATTTTTCTGAAATTTTTGGGATCCGTATGTGGCCCCGGTAAATTAAAATGCTCGTTTGAATTTAAAATATAATGATTTATATTTTAAATTTCGTAACAGCCGAATTGGGTTACGATACATATCCCAATTGTGTTCAGAACGGTGAAACACCCCACCTCCGTTAAGGTCACTCACAAAGGGAATGCCTTAAGTTTGGTGGAGGGTTATAGGTACAAGACACAGAAAATTTTACAAGATAGATAAGTATAAGCAGCGGAATTCAAATCATTTATTGCATACGTGGTTCAATACAAAAGCATTACAGCAAATTGTCTCTAAATAACTTCCAAAACATTACACCATAATTTCTGTCTTGATAAAAAAATAAAGAAGCATAAAACATAGATAAAACTGCATAAATCCCCAGGGGTCGTATCCAAAAGCCATAGCCAATGCAAGAGAGTCCAAATCATACTTCTACTTTCTTGAAGCTTGCAAAGAGTCTGATTAAGCTAGAGTATTTCCTCCCTGTGGACCTGGGGGGAAACAGAAGAAAAGAAGACGAGAGAAAGCGGGTCAGACAATAAGTCTGGTAAGTTCAGTGGTTACTAGTATTTAAACTAGAAAAGGGATCATGACAGTGATAATAGAACATAGGACAATACCCTAATATAAGATAAGAGGAACATGTGATCGCACCCATTACTAAAGTCTCTACACCTACTTAACCCTTTGGTTCAACCAGCCCCACGTGTTTATGACAAACGATCCCCTTAATGATCGGCTCCTACTCGTTTGCATTCATATCCTATGTCATTCGGCCCCGCTTGACTGTAGTCACCTGTGCTGGTCCCACCATGGGGTGTATCAGTCCCTCTGGTGGCAACCCGACACGATTCAAGATGCATAGTGTACACTACTGATGTCTAGTGCCTGATTTTTCCACTCCGGAGTACGTGCATGCCTATACTCCGTCGGAACCTACACTGGCCCACCAACCGACGACGTTTTGACCGCTTATAATTCAGCCCAGTAATCGTGCCCCATCCTGCCTAGTTTCTGGGTACCATGATACATCTATGTGGGTTACTGCTGAAATGGGTCCCCGTTACTACGGTTTTCTAATCAACATGTTTATATTGGTTAAGTGTCCAAGTTTACCTAACCCCGCCCATTCGTTTACTTAACATGTTGAATCGGTTAAGTGTTTTTTTCCTAATTGACTTAACCCTACCAATCCTGACTTAGCTTTAATTTATTAAAGCACCAAACACTCATATTAGACAGGTCTTGTTGTGGTCACTGGATGTGCTGGTCGGTTCCGGGCAGATTTACACCACAACTCAGTCTAACCTCGGGTTCGTTTTGGGCTTGATGCACTAACCACCCACATTAGACAGGTCTTGTTGTGGTCACTGGATATGCCGATCGGTTCCGGGCAGATTTACACCATAACTCGGTCTAACCTCGGGTTAGGCATATTCGTCTTTTCTAAATTAATATTTTTTTTCTATATATGACTAATTCTTTTTGTAAATTAATTTTAATTTACTCATGCCATGATTATCTTTTCAAATATTGCTCACAGTAAATGGTATATCAAAGATACCATTTTATGAACAAACCTATGCCATGAATTTTCATGTTTTCCCATCGTTATCCCTGTAGAACGTACGTATGAATCACATAAAATGTTGGGCTAGCAAATTAGCCCAAACCCATAAAAAAAAGGGGTAATAGACAAGGAACATGACATAAACATAAAATAACATACATTTAACTTATCACATGAAACTTGGCATAGATGTATCATTATCATAACTAAACAGGTAAAGGTGAACTTGTGACTGAGTTGGATCTAATTTTTATGTAAACTTGATATGGGTCTAACATGGAGGTTTATACTATAAACAAAGTTTTAAACCACAATTTAGCATACTAACTTATGTATGTCAAAACATAAGAAAGCTACTCTAACCTTTTTTTTTTAATTGCAACTTAGCATGATAACTTATGTGTGTTAAACATAAGAGGATTGCAATTCCAACTTTTACAACATAATTAGATTTAACTTAACATGAATATACATGAGTGTTGATCTAACATATAAGCATGTGTTTTAGATCATAAACTTGCAAATAACCACCAATTTATAACATGTCATGTTTTACCATTTAATTAGCAAAATAAATCCAATACCCAATTATAATAGATTCCAATAACATAAAATGTTGTTCATCACCACAAGCATATAGACATGAAATATATACAACATGTTCATTGCCACAATCATGTAGACATGATTAATTACAACGATACTTTAAGATAAACGAGAATCAAATCTTATACATAGGCATCATACTATATCCCAATTACAATATGTCATGATTCAATCGAAAGAATGTTTAAATCCGCGTAACAACTAACTTACAAACTAAAAGGAATTCTAGCGTTCTGAAATATGAATTCTGAAATTGGAGATGCGCTCCTTTGATGAAGATCGTTGAATTAGACTCGTTTTAATTTGATTTTAGATGTAAGCTTTTAACTCGTCTTTGAATTGAAAATGGTGACGGCTACTCCAAGTTCTCTATTGACGGCATTTTAGTTCTATGATTAGTTTTCTGTGTGTTTTTAGGTTGAGTATTGAGTTGTTTATATAGAATTTCAGTTTAATTATAGCCGCCGGATGAATCTAGGGTTAATCACAGCCACTCAGACCAGATCAGGACCATCCAGAAACCCTAGTGACTCAGCAGCATGTCATCAGTCATTCAAAATTCAGATCTGGCCGTGGGCCAGGTCGACCCCAGGTCGACCCTAAGGTCGACCCCCAGGTTGACCTCTAGGGAGGAGGTCGACACTAGGGTCGACCCTCTGGTCGACCTGCCTGGGCAGGAATTTTCCCGCCCAACCCGCTTCTGACTTCTGATTCGAATTTGAACTTGTTTCTCGAGCTATTTGAATTTATTTGAATTTTCTAAAACTTCTGGAGGCTATAACTTCTTCATACGAAGTCCAATTCACGCAAACTCGGACTCTATCTCAAGCAGAATTCCGAGACGAACGCAATGGCATAACCCGTTTCCTTTGATTCTCACATTTTAAATTAAGTATTCTAGGATTCATTATTATAACGTTAATAGAAAGTATGGGGTGTTACATTCTCCCTTCCTTTTAGGATTTCGTCCCCGAAATCTTCAAGTCGAGAAGAACTTATATCCTACCATCCAATCACCCATCTACTCAACCATCAAACATAGGCGTCCATTATCCTTAAAAGGTTTCTAATGCTTCATGATCATATGCATTGTGGGTGCACATGTCCTTCTCTAATGCAAAATCAGGCGGTCTACTGATTCAGTTGACCTCCTTAATGCAAATTATGTCAGTACCACGAGTCCATTATGAATGTAATTTTTTCCTACTCAAAATTTCTTACATGAGTGCGCAATCATTTATACAAATGCAACGTCCATATGATAACATATCAAATTTTAATCCATAAACCAATACATATATGCATATGCAATATGGAAGTGACTGAGCCGATCTAGTACCTAATGTGTGTGTATATGCATCCACTAGCAACCACTTACAACCATCAATCATAACATGTTTCAATTACATGTTTATATCCAAATGGGTTCCTACCTAAGGATAAAGGATATGATCGAGGAGATATACCTAAAAAGATATATACGAGCATAAACTTAAGGAAAGAGAGATCAAAGATGTACCCTCAAAAGAAAATGGCAGGCTGCACGTATTCTATCCTCAGTTCCCCAAGTCGTGTCTTCCTCGGCGTCGCTCCATTGAACTTTGACAGGCTTAACTTCACGGTTGCGTAGCTTTTTGACTTCTGTTCCCAAGATACGGGTTGGAACTCTCCTCATAGTTGCTTCTCGTTCAACTTCTACTTCCTCTAGCATGCTTGGTTCTACCACTTCCGTTGACTCGTGTAAGCACTTCCGTAGGTGAGAGACATGAAAGACATTATGAACCCTGGCCAATCTTTCAAGCAGCTGTACCCTATAAGCCATCTTCCCAATCTTCTCGATGATAGGGAATGGCCTTACAAATCTTGGTGCTAACTTTCCTGCGGATCCAAAGCGAACGACGTTCCTCAAAGGAGATACTTTAAGGAACACCTTGTCTCCAACTTCAAACTCAAGGTCAGTTCTTCTTTTGTCTACGTAGGACTTCTGTCTATCTTGGGTAGTCTTCATACTTCTTCGTATCAAGTCTACTTTCTCTGAAGTCTCCCTAATCATGTCTGGTCAAGTATGAGCTTGTCTGTGGACTCCCACCAGCAAGTTGGTGACATGCACGGTCTCCCATATAAAGCTTCGAAAGGTGCCATGCCTATGGTGGCTTGGTAACTATTGCTGTAAGCGAATTCCACCAAGGGTGGATGATCCTCCCATGTTCCTCCGAAATCAATAATGCATAACCTCAAGAGGTCTTCTAATACTCTGTTGATTCTTTCCATTTGGCCATCGGTTTGAGGGTGATAGGCCGTGCTTAAGCATAACTGTGTGCCTACAGCCTCTTGTAAACTCTTCTAAAACTCACTCGTGAAGTAGGGTCTTGATCACTCACTATGCTGGAGGGTATCCCATGGAGTCGAACTATCTCCTTAAGATATATGGATGCTAGTGATGAGGCAATCCTTCTATTCTTGACGGGTATAAAGTGAGCGCTTTTTGTGAGCCTGTCCACTATTACCCAAATGCTGGTATTTCCCCTTCTTGACCTAGGCAACCCATCTATAAAGTCCATTGAAATGCTATCCCATTTCCACTGTGGGACCTCTAGAGGACGGAGCAGACCACCAGGCTTCTTCTGCTCCGCCTTGACTTGTTGGCATATTAAACACTTAGAAACAAATTCAGCTACGTCTTTCTTCATGCCATTCCAAAAGAAAATTCTTTTGATGTCTTTATACATTTTGTCTCCGCCTAGGTGTATGGTCAGTTTGGAATGGTGTGCCTCTTCTAGAACTGCCTTTACCAAGCCCCTTGCTTGTGGGACACATAGTCTTCCATCTTGTCTCAACCAGTCCTTGGCATCAATGGAGTATCTATTGAGGTGACTGGAAGTCTCACCCCTAATTAACTTGTCCATCACTTTGGCTAGCTGAGGGTCTTCTCTTTGCGCGGCTCCGATTGAGTCTAATAGAGTTGGTCGCACTTCTAATGTTGCTTGCAAGCCAAATACAAAATCAGAGGAGGGTCTGAAGTTAATGCTTGCTATGAACTCCAAGCTTTGCCTTTCCACAAAGAGAGAGCTTAAGGTCAGTTTTTTTCTACTCAAGGCGTCTGCTACTGCATTGCCCTTGCCAGGAGTGTAGGAAATCTCAAAATCATACGAGGCAAGAAACTCCATCCATCTTTTTTGCCTGAAGTTGAGATCTTTCTACGAGAATAGGTATTTCAACAATTTATGGTCAGTATACAGTTCCAATTTCTCACCTAGGAGATAGTGGCGCCAAGACTTAAGCGCAAAAACGATGGCTGCCAACTCTAGGTCATGGGCTGGGTAGTTTTTCTCATGTACTTTCAACTGTATTCCACCATAAGCCACTACCTTCCCTTCTTGCATCAGAACAACGCCTAGTCCCGTTCCGCATGCATTTGTTTATACTATAAACATCTTGCTTCCATCAGGCAATGTCAGAACTGGGGCTGTTGTTAGAGCCCTTTTCAAACATTGGAAAGCAATATCGCAATCCAAATCCCAATTGAAAGCTAGGTTCTTCTTTGTCAATCTTGTTAGTGGAGCTGAGATTTTTGCAAAATCTTTGATGAACTTTCAATAAAAGCCTGCTAGCCCGAGAAAGCTTCGAACTTCGGTTGCGTTTCGAGGAACCTTCCAGTCTTGCACAGCAACCACTTTTGCGAGGTCCACAGCTAACCCCTCTTTGGACACCACATATCCAAGGAACCTAACTTCTTCTCTCCAGAAGTGGCATTTGGAGAATTTGGCTTTCAACTAATGTGCACGGAGAGTATCCATGACTTCCCTTAAGTGCTGAGCATGTTCTTCCTCACTTTTTGAGAAGATCAAAATATCATCCACGAAGACCACTACAAACTTATTGAGGAACTCCCTGAACACCATGCTCATTAAATCAACGAAGTAAGCAGGTGCATTTGTCAAGCCGAAAGGCATGACAAGCCACTCGAAGAAATCATCCGGAGTTCTGAACGCTGTCTTATCAATGCTGTCCTTAGCCACTGTTAGCTGATGAAACCCGGTAGCTAAATCTAATTGGGAGAAAACTGATGCATCTACAAGCTGATCGAACAAATCATCTATTCTCGGGAGTGGGTGCCTATTCTTCTTGGTCAGCTTGTTTAGCTCCCTATAATCAACACGCAGGCGAAGTGAACCATCCGCTTTAGTTGCGAACACTACTGGAGCGCCCCATTCAGATATACTCTGCCTTATAAACCCCTTTTCTAGGAGCTCTTTAATTTGCTTGCTGAGTTCTTTCCACTCCCTTGGGGCCATGTGCCTAACGGGTAAGGCAACGGGTTTTGCATTGTCAACGAGGTATATGCGGAAGTCTATCTCCCGCTTTGGGGGTAAACCCTTTACCTCTTCAAACACATCAGAATATTCATGGACTATATTTATAGACTGCAAGACCTCAACAGAAACATCAAGAGATTCTAGATAACTTAGCATAACAGAGTTCAGGGGATTGCAAGAAATTTCAAGTGTGTTACCAAGGCGAGTCAGGAGTCTAACCACTCGTTTTTCACAGTCGAGGATGGCACTATTACTGGATAGCCAATCCATGCCTAGAATCAATCCATAGCCCGTGAAGCCCAAAACATAAGCATTGCATCTAAACTCAATGCTTAGAATAGATATTTTCAAATTGAAACAAACCATTGACAAATAAGCTGAGCCCCCGATTGGATTTGAAACAACCAAGGAATCCTCTACTAAACTAGTGTCTAGGTGCAGAGATTCAACTAAAGTAGCAGATGCAAATGAGTGCGATGTGCGAGAATTAAATAATGTACGAACAGGATGATCAAAAAGATAGACTAAACTTTCGACAGAAATATTTCTACCTCGTTCTTGCGGAGGTGCTATGAGAGCGTGAACTTGTCCTCCAGACAAAGGTCCAGCTCCTTGCCTTTGTTTCCTTGGGCAAGCCCTTGCCATGTGTCCTGTCTCACCACAGTGGAAATAGCCACCCATCTTCCTTTTCTTCTTCCTGCAGTCTTTGACAAGATGTCCAGGAATGCCACAGAAATTACATTTCCTCTTGTCACGGGGTTTGTTGTTCTTCCCGCCTTTCTTTGAATCAGCCTTCTTGTTCTGTGACCCCTCCACCTTGTCTTGAGGCACTTCCGCTTCTGCCACTTTCTTGCCCTTGTCTTCCTCATGTAAGAGTGCCATGTCCACTAACCTCTCGTAAGTAGCACCCATAGGTATATGGGTCATAGCCAAGCTGTGAAGTGGCTCATTCAATCCCTTGACAAAACAGAGGGCCTTCTTATGGGGAGTATTCACTAAGTCCAATCCGAATCGGGCCAGCTGATTGAATTGATTGACATTGTAACAACCCGAATTTTATAACATGTTAAAACAAGAAATCAGGGCATAATTAAATTATAAATTAAAAATCAAGCGAAACGGGTTGCGCCGTTGCGTTTGACTCGGAATTCTAGTTGGAAACGAGTCCGAAATTTCGTAAATCGGAGTCCGTATGACCGAGATATGACCTCTAGAAGTTTCACGAAAAATCAGAAAAAACGAAAACAGACTTTCAAAATTCGAATTTAGCCCAAACGGACTGGGGGGGGGAATTTCCTGCCCAACCCCAGGTCGACTGGGGAGTCGACTGGGTAGTCGACCCCCCAGGGACTAGGTCGACTGCCCAGTCAACCTGGGTGTCGACCTCCCTGGTCGGGCCAGGTTGGCCTGGTGCACCTGCTTGCTTGTGTGGTCTGGTTGGTTGGCCTGTGACGATTTTCAGTGGCTCAGATCTAAACTAGGGTTAATCTAAGGGCCTAAACTAGTCCTAACTTCTATAAAAACACCCTAAGACCTAGCCTAATTTACTACAATTCATTCTAACAACGAAGTGCTGCCAAAATCTCTCTTGATCATGGCCTCCATCTCCAATTTCAAAGGCTTGAGCATTCAAACTAGATCCATGACAAAGGGGCAAGCTTTCTACATCAAATCAAGAGAGTAGATCAACGTCGCTACAACGATTCTATGAAGATTCTTGTTCCTAATTCACTAGCCACGATTTGTAAGTTCTAGCTACTTTTAGATTTAAACGGTAGCTCTAATGTTGACATGGAATAAAATGAGATGAAACCTAAGTATGTTAGTCTATGTGAATCTAGTCTTGCCTCTCTTTTGAATCAATGGCTTTGGGCTATTTCTTAGTGATTAAATCATGCCACTCATGTTGTGTTTGACCTAGTTTATCATCAAGATTGAATCTTTACTTGTGGAAATGTTGGCATGAACCCTTAAAACAATTTGACTTGTGGGACATTCATATGAACTTGACTTGGGGGCTTATGCATGTAAAAGAACCTAAACCCCTCATGACCATTTACATGCCTATGATGATGCTATCATACATGTTTGAGGAAAATCCCTTTTATGTTATCCTACATGCTTGAGGCCAATCCTTTTATGGTATTATACATGTTTGAGGCCAATCCCTTTATGCTATCAAACATGTTTGTGGCCAATATGTTGTCATATTATTCCTACTATGTTGACTCGCTTTCACTTGCGTTGGGAATACGCCTTGGGTAGTTTAGGCAAACTTGGGATGGGCTATGAAACTTAACATGAATTAAGTAATGGGACAATGGGCATAAGTGGAAAACGTGGACTTTGTCGTAGCCTAAAATTTGACATGAACATGACTAGTAGAAAAACATGAAAGTGACCAACTCGAGGTTGGGTTGAGTTTGTAGCATAAATCTGCCCGGAACCGCCCGACAAATCCAGTAGCTACAGAAAATAAGACCCAATGTGAGAAGTTGGTCATATCGCGCTCAAAACCCGAGGTTAGACTAGGTTGTGGTGTAAAGCTGCCCGGACCCGCCCGGCGTAACCAGTAACCACAACAAAGTATAATGTGAGAGGTTGGGGTGCATTAATTTACTTAATGCCACATGATAAGGTTATGTAACTTGATTAGACTAATAACACTTAACCAATATGACATGGACGGGGGGAGGGGGGGCGTTAAGTAACTTGATTAGACTAATGACACTTAACCAATATTACATAGACGGGTGGGTTAAGTAACTTGATTAGACTAATGACACTTAACCAATATGACATGGACGGGTGGGTTAAGTAACTTGATTAGACCAATAACACTTAACCAATATGACGTGGATGGGTGGGTTAAGTAAAACCGGACTTGATTACTTGATGACACTTAACCATATAACACGATTAGAGGATGAGTTAGTTTAACCTGAATGGGTCGATAACACCCGACTAGTATAGCGCAATGCATGGTAAGTTAAGTAAACTCACAAGGGTAACACTTAACCGTTATAATTTGACTAGTGGATGGGGTTAGGTTAACATATATTTAACCAATCTAACATGATAACTTGATGGGGTTAAGTCATGAATCGCTTGAATATGCTTAACCAATCTAACATGATAACTTGATGGGGTTAAGTCATGAATCGCTTGTATATACTTAACCAATCTAACATGATAACTTGATGGGGTTAAGTCATGAATCGCTGGAATATACTTAACCAATCTAATACGATAAATTTGATGGGGTTAAGCTTGAGTATACTTAACCAATCTAACACGGTAAATTTGATGGGGTTAAGCTTAAGTATACTTAACCAATTTGACACGATGATTTGGATAGGGTTAAGTCATGAACCGCTGGAATACGCTTAACCAACTTGACACGTGATTCGTAGGGTTAAGTCATGAACTGGAATGACAACACTTAGCCAACTTGACATGACATGTAGACGGGTTAAGTCATGAACTTGAATGACCACACTTAACCAACTTGACATACTAGACTGATAGGGGTTAAGTCTTGAATTTAGATGACAAAACTTAACCCGCTGGGCGGAAACCCTAGTTACGCGGTCCTTTTCAGTAGTAACCCTCTTGGATGTATCACGATACCCTAGGGACTAGGCTAGGGTGGGGCACGATTACTGGGCTGATTGTAAGCGACCAAAACGACGGCTGAGTTTGGTGCGCTATTGTAGGTTCAGGCGGACTATGGTCGTGCATGTAGTCCGGAGTTGAAAAAGCAGGCGTGGGCACCAGTAGTTGTACACTGTGCGTGCTTGTAATGGTGTCAGTGGTTGACACCCTAGGGCTTGATACACCCTAGGGTGGACCTAGCATAGAGTAGCTACATTCGTGATTGGCCCGTATGACACCGACACACGACGAGTTAGGACTTGTAGGGAGCCGATCGATTAGATCGTTACGTGGAAAAAGGGCGTTGTTCGATAGGTAGCATAATCCCTAATGGTCCTAGGTGGCATAAACCCTGATCGAATCTAGAAAACGTCCAATAGGTAGCATAATCCCTAGTGGTCCTAGGTGGCGTAAATCCTAGATGAACACGCGATAATTCATGATAAGAAAATACCGCTAGATCAAGGGTGACAATCCAAACGATTTCAAGGATAATGGAACTACGTTGAAGTAGTAGCGAACTACGTGAGGAAGCCCGTAGGATTTACGGCACAGGACTAAACATATACATGGGAAGAAACATGCAAGTTGGGAAAATCTACATTAGGTTGACATGGACCATTTCATGACATTGGGCAAGGGACATGTAGTAGCTAACACATGACACGGGTTGGGATACTAGTACGGAAGGTGCATGGCAAATATACTCGATAGAACCTTGGGATGTTATACTTGATAGAACCTTGGGATTTTATAATCGATAGAACCTTAGTATGTTATACTTGATTCATAGTGACTGTAGTTTATCTTGATACAATAGTTCATCCTGCTACCTTGGATTAGCTTGTCTATCTTGTCATCACCCTTATGTTTACTCTCAGTTTATGCATGTCATGTTACCCTTACCTGTTTTATGCTGGAAGTAGATAGGACTTACCAGTCTTTATGACTGACCCCGTTTTGTTTCGCCTCTTTTTCTTCCGTTCCCCCCCCAGGTTTACAGGGAGGAAATGTTGCTACTTAGCGCGGATTTTCTGCTTCAAGATCATCATCTATGGCTTGGACTTTCTTGGCTATGGCTATTTTATTGTTTTACTTAGGGAATAATTTATGACTATGGTTTTATGCTTCTTTATTATTGCAAGACAGGTTTCGATGTAAGTAATTTAATGGCACTTTGATGTAAAAGGTTTTAGACCTTACAACTTTTATAAAGGAATAAAATCATGTTTTCTTCCACTGTTTTATATGTTCTGTCTTGTAATATTTCTGTGCATGTTTACCTAGATAATACTCCACCAAAGCTAGTGCATTCCCTTTGTGAGTGACCCTAGCGGAGGTGGGGTGTTACATTTGGTATCAGAGCAGAAGGTTACCAGACTGGGCAAAAGTTTTTAAAACCTTCTGAAACTATTTTCAAAGCCATTTTACAAAGAAGCATTTTCCAAGAAAAGTTTTAAAGAAAATGGCTATTCCCCAAAAAGCCATTAGCACTATCCTGTGATCGAATCTCTTTTCTTTCTTTCCTCCGCCTGTAGTCACAGTAGTTTTAACTGTGACTAATCCTTTTCTAGCTACGTAAATGTTTTCTGTGCGATGGAGGAAGTTCTCAAGAGACCTGTAACCGCGTTATACAAGAAAGGATATGAGTGGTTAAGGCGAATGAGGCTTAGAACAAGAAGGTAGTTAAGTACAATAGGACAAGGACATGGGCAAAGAACAAGATCGTCGAGAGGGCAATTGTATGCTCTCACTACTAGCGTGCCTAAGAGGGGTGGTAACGTTTCTGGTAAAAGTTTAGCTTTTCCTTTCTATCATCCCGTTAGGACTTTGTTTTGTACATCGCATCCTTTTTAAATCCTGCTTCGATAGTTGGGTCCCCGCACCTTAGTACTAGCACAATAGAGGGTCCCGTTTTTGTCTCAAATCCTGTTGGGGGGGATCGTCCCATTTATTCATGACTTGTTTGGATTTGAGGACATCTATGACTTTTGGGAATAATGCTTATGTTTTTGAGCTATGGGTTGATTCTAGGAATGGAGTGGTTATCCAGTAAGGGTGCCATTCTCGGTTCTGAAAGGAGGGTAGTTAGACTCTTGACTTGCCTCGTTAATTCCCTCGAAGTCTCATGTAACCTTTAGGGTTCTATCATGATTGGTTACCTAGAATCTCTTGATGCATTTGTTGGTAATCCGTTCGAGTAGAGTTCGCCACTAAGGCGGATGGTTCATTTCGCTTGTGCATGAGAAATGGAAATCACTCTAGTAAGTACACTTGGTAACATGGTAGGCATCTGTTTGTTTCCAAGAGATAGTTCTTCTGCGCGAAATGTCGTATAGTGAATAAACGAGATCCATGATTCACTAGTGAATTTTGGAGAGCTTACATGAAACCATGAGTGCACGGATATGGTTGAGCCAGGTATACTAGAGGGAGAATAAGTAAAAGTGGAACGAGAGGCGACAAGGAAGTGAGTTCCAGCTCATATTTGGAAATAGGAGTTAAGAGGCCACGAAATCATGAAGTTAAATATGGTCAAAGCACAACGGAGTGAAGCTCAGGGAAATGTGACTTAGAAGACTGAAGACTAGATACGCGCATCATATCTCTTTTTAAGAGTATATTCTTGATCCCTGTTTTCCTGTAGAGCTTACCCGCATGCTATCTTTTATGCATATCCTCTCGGTCCTATTTTCAATCTTATTTCTGTTGCAAACTCCATAGGGGGTATGACTCATCGGTTAGTAATACATGTCAAGGTTTGAAGGTGTCCGTTAGGTTGACTAAACCTTTTGGGCTTTATAGGATATAGGTTGGGTTTAGAAAGGGATTTCTTGTAATCCGAAAAGGAGTTTATCTTGCTTATCTTCTCGATCCTATCTTGAGAACCTTAGGCAGAACCCTATGGATGCAAACATGTATTTGAAACATGTTATGATTGATGTTTGCGAAATGGTTGCAAGTGGTCGCAAGTGGTTGCTCGTGGATGCATGAATACACATTAGGCACTAGATCGGCTCAGACACATTTTCATGTTGCATATGCATGAGTGTTATACTTGTTTATGGATGAAATTGAATGTGTTAGCATGTGGATATTGCATATGGATGAATGTTTGTGCACACATATAGTGTTTATGTGACTAGGACTATTTGCATACATGTGGATTCATGGCACTAAACATATTTTGCATTGAGAAGATCAATCAGGCCTGATCATTTGCATTAGATAAGGAACATATACACACACTTTCTGCATATGTTCATATGGCACTAGAAATCTTTTATGGACAATGGTTGCTTGTGGATGATGTTTTGAGTAGATGGATGATGGACGGTAGGATACGTTCTCCCTAACTTAGAGATTTCGGGGACGAAATCCTTTAAGATGGGGAGAATGTAACAACCCGAATTTTATAACATGTTAAAACAAGAAATCAGGGCAGAATTAAATTATAAATTAAGAATCAAGCGAAACGGGTTGTGCCGTTGCGTTCGTCTCGGAATTCTGGTTGGAAACAAGTCCGAAATTTCGTAAATCGGAGTCCTTATGACCGAGATATGGCCTCTAGAAGTTTCACGAAAAATCAGAAAAAACGAAAACAGACTTTCAAAATTCGAATTTAGCCCAAACGGACTGGGCGGGAAAATTTCCCGCCCAACCCCAGGTCGCCTGGGAATTCGACTGGGTAGTCGACCCCCCAGGGACCATGTCGACTGCCCAGTCGACCTGGATGTCGACCTCCCTGGTCGGGCCAGGTTCGCCTGGTGCACCTGCTTCCTTGTGTGGTCTGGTTGGTTGGCCTATGACGATTTTCAGTGGCTCAGATCTAAACTAGGGTTAATCTAAGGGCCTAAACTAGTCCTAACCTCTATAAAAACACCCTAAGACCTAGCCTAATTCACTACAATTCATTCTAACGACGAAGTGCTGCCAAAATCTCTCTTGATCATGGCCTCCATCTCCAACTTCAAAGGCTTGAGCATTCAAACTAGATCCATGACAAAGGAGCAAGCTTTCTACATCAAATCAAGAGAGTAGATCAACGTCGCTACAACGATTCTATGACGATTCTTGCTCCTAATTCACTAGCCACGATTTGTAAGTTCTAGCTACTTTTAGATTTAAACGGTAGTTCTAATGTTGACATGGAATAAAATGAGATGAAACCTAAGTATGTTAGTCTATGTGAATCTAGTCTTGCCTCTCTTTTGAATCAATGGCTTTGGGCTATTTCTTAGTGATTAAATCATGCCACTCATGTTGTGTTTGACCTAGTTTATCATGCAAGATTGAATCTTTACTTGTGGAAATGTTGGCATGAACCCTTAAAACAATTTGACTTGTGGGACATTCATATGAACTTGACTTGGGGGCTTATGCATGTAAAAGAACCTAAACCCCTCATGACCATTTACATGCCTATGATGATGCTATCATACATGTTTGAGGAAATTCCCTTTTATGTTATCATACATGCTTGAGGCCAATCCTTTTATGCTACTATTCATGTTTGAGGCCAATCCCTTTATGCTATCATACATGTTTGTGGCCAATATGTTGTCATATT
The DNA here is from genome assembly GCA_030737875.1 of Allium sativum. Classification (NCBI taxonomy): domain Eukaryota; kingdom Viridiplantae; phylum Streptophyta; class Magnoliopsida; order Asparagales; family Amaryllidaceae; genus Allium; species Allium sativum. The sequence continues at coordinate 182,113,538 of CM060921.1, forward strand.
ATTCCTACTACGTTGACTCGCTTTCACTTGCGTTGGGAATACGCCTTGGGTAGTTTAGGCAAACTTGGGATGGGCTATGAAACTTAACATGAATTAAGTAATGGGACAATGGGCATAAGTGGAAAACGTGGACTTTGTCGTAGCCTAAAATTTGACATGAACATGACTAGTAGAAAAACATGAAAGTGGCCAACTCGAGGTTGGGTTGAGTTTGTAGCATAAATCTGCCCGGAACCGCCCGGCAAATCCAGTAGCTACAGACAATAAGACCCAATGTGAGAAGTTGGTCATATCGCGCTCAAAACCCGAGGTTAGACTAGGTTGTGGTGTAAAGCTGCCCGGACCCGCCCGGCGTAACCAGTAACCACAACAAAGTCTAATGTGAGAGGTTGGGGTGCATTAATTTACTTAATGCCACATGATAAGGTTAAGTAACTTGATTAGACTAATAACACTTAACCAATATGACATGGACGGGGGGGGGGGGGGTTAAGTAACTTGATTAGACTAATGACACTTAACCAATATTACACAGACGGGTGGGTTAAGTAACTTGATTAGACTAATGACACTTAACCAATATGACATGGACGGGTGGGTTAAGTAACTTGATTAGACCAATAACACTTAACCAATATGACGTGGATGGGTGGGTTAAGTAAAACCGGACTTGATTACTTGATGACACTTAACCATATAACACGTTTAGAGGATGAGTTAGTTTAACCTGAATGGGTCGATAACACCCGACTAGTATAGCGCGATGCATGGTAAGGTTAAGTAAACTCACAAGGGTAACACTTAACCGTTATAATTTGACTAGTGGATGGTGTTAGGTTAACATATACTTAACCAATCTAACTTGATAACTTGATGGGGTTAAGTCATGAATCGCTTGAATATGCTTAACCAATCTAACATGATAACTTGATGGGGTTAAGTCATGAATCGCTTGAATATACTTAACCAATCTAACATGATAACTTGATGGGGTTAAGTCATGAATCGCTGGAATATACTTAACCAATCTAACACAGTAAATTTGATGGGGTTAAGCTTGAGTATACTTAACCAATCTAACACGGTAAATTTGATGGGGTTAAGCTTAAATATACTTAACCAATTTGACACGATGAATTGGATAGGGTTAAGTCATGAACCGCTAGAATATGCTTAACCAACTTGACACGTGATTCGTAGGGCTAAGTCATGAACTGGAATGACAACACTTAGCCAACTTGACAAGACATGTAGACGGGTTAAGTCACGAACTTGACTGACCACACTTAACCAACTTGACATACTAGACTGATAGGGGTTAAGTCTTGAATTTAGATGACAACACTTAACCCGCTGGACGGAAACCCTAGTTACGCGGTCCTTTTCAGCAGTAACCCTCTTGGATGTATCACGATACCCTAGTGATTAGGCTAGGGTAGGGCACGATTACTGGGCTGATCGTAAGCAACCAAAACGACGGCTGAGTTTGGTGCGCCATTGTAGGTTCAGGCAGACTATGGTCGTGCACGTAGTCCGGAGTTGAAAAAGCAGGCGTGGGCACCAGTAGTTGTAACTGTGCGTGCTTGTAATGGTGTCAGTGGTTGACACCCTAGGGCTTGATACACCCTAGGGTGGACCTAGCACAGAGTAGCTACATTCGTGATTGGGCCGTATGACACCGACACACGACGAGTTAGGACTTGTAGGGAGCCGATCGATTAGATCGTTACGTGGAAAAAGGGCGTTGTTCGATAGGTAGCATAATCCCTAGTGGTCCTAGGTGGCATAAACCCTGATCGAATCTAGAAAACGTCCAATAGGTAGCATAATCCCTAGTGGTCCTAGGTGGCGTAAATCCTAGATGAACACGCGATAATTCATGATAAGAAAATACCGCTAGATCAAGGGTGACAGTCCAAACGATTTCAAGGATAATGGAACTACGTTGAAGTAGTATCAAACTACGTGAGGAAGCCCGTAGGATTTACGGAAAAGGACTAAACATATACATGTGAAGAAACATGTGTGTTGCGAAAATCTACATTAGGTTGACATGGACCATTTCATGACATTGGGCAAGGGACATGTAGTAGCTAACACATGACACGGGTTGGGATACCAGTACGGAAGGTGCATGGCAAATATACTCGATAGAACCTTGGGATGTTATACTCGATAGAACCTTGGGATGTTATACTCGATAGAACCTTAGTATGTTATACTTGATTCATAGTGACCGTAGTTTATCTTGATACAATAGTTCATCCTGCTACCTTGGATTAGCTTGTCTATCTTGTCATCACCCTTATGTTTACTCTCAGTTTATGCATGTCATGTTACCCTTACCTGTTTTTATGCTGGAAGTAGATAGGACTTACCAGTCTTTATGACTGGCCCCGTTTTGTTTCGCCTCTTTTTCTTCCGTTCCCCCCCCCCCAGGTTTACAGGGAGGAAATGTTGCTACTTAGTGCGGATTTTCTGCTTCAAGATCATCATCTATGGCTTGGACTTTATTGGCTATGGCTATTTTACTGTTTTACTTAGGGAATAATTTATGACTATGGTTTTATGCTTCTTTATTATTGCAAGACAGGTTTCGATGTAAGTAATTTAATGGCACTTTGATGTAAAAGGTTTTAGACCTTACTACTTTTATAAAGGAATAAAATCATGTTTTCTTCCGTTATTTTATATGTTCTGTCTTGTAATATTTCTGTGCATGTTTACCTAGATAATACTCCACCAAAGCTAGTGCATTCCCTTTGTGAGTGACCCTAGCGGAGGTGGGGTGTTACAGACATACTCCTTGACCGTCATACTTCCTTGCTTAAGAGATAAGAACTTTTCCAACTGTAGACTTCGCTCAGCTTGTGAGAGGAAATTAATCTCAAACCTTATTCTGAAATCCATCCATGTTTTAACAGGTCTTTCAGCGTTAGTGACTTCCCACCAATAGGAAGCTTCGTCTTTGAGCAACCATACAGCCAGCTGTATCTTCTGCCTATCGTCCACCTCGAAGATTTCGAATAGAACCTCAGTTTCTTTGAGCCAGTTCCTAGCTTCTACGAATGATTCAGTTCCCTTGAAATCCTTTCCACCCATGGCCCTAAAGTCCCTACAAATCTTTGAGAAAGCATTTGCGCGAGGAGGAGGAGGTGTTGCAGCTGGAGGAGGAGGAATATCTGCTGGGCCTGCGTCGTTGGCCCTAGCCTTTAAGTACCTCCTGAACCAGCCAGGTATCGGCACACCCTCTGGAGGGTTAAGATTCCCAGACATGCTGAAACGAAAAAGAAAAGATTTAAAACAAAGGATAGAATGATATGGCATATGGATTTGGGGGATTATGCCTTTTAAAATAAAATAAAATAACACTTTTTCTTGTAAAATGCTTCTTTATATTTCTTTTGAAAATAGTTTTCAAAAATTCTTATCTGATCTGGTAAACCTTTTGCTCTGATACCAAGTGAAACACCCCACATCTGTTAAGGTCACTCACAATGGGAATGCCTTAAGTTTGGTGGAGGGTTATAGGAACAAGACACAGAAAATTTTACAAGACAGATAAGTATAAGCAGCAAAATTCAAATTATTTATAGCATACGTGGTTCAAAACAAAAGCATTGCAGCAAATTGTCTCAAAATAACTTCCAAAACATTACACCATAATTTCTGTCTTGATAAAATAATAAAGAAGCATAACACATAGATAAAACTGCATAAATCCCCAAGGGTCGTATCCAAAAGCCATAGCCAATGTAAGAGAGTCCAAATCATACATCTACTTTCTTGAAGCTTGCAAAGAGTCTGATTAAGCTGGAGTATTTCCTCCCGGTGGACCTGGGGGGGAAATGGAAGAAAAGAAGATGAGAGAAAGCGGGTCAGACAATAAGTCTGGTAAGTTCAGTGGTTACTAGTATTTAAACAAGAAAAGGGATCATGACAGTGATAACAGAACATAGGACAATACCCTAATATAAGATAAGAGGAACATGTGATCGCACCCATTACTAAAGTCTCTACACCTACTTAACCCTTTGGTTCAACCAACCCCACGTGTTTATGACAAACGATCCCCTTAATGATCGGCTCCTACTCGTTTGCATTCATACCCTGTGTCATTCGGCCCCGCTTGACTGTAGTCACCTGTCTTGGTCCCACCATGGGGTGTATCAGTCCCTCTGGTGGCAACCCAACACGATTCAAGATGCACATTGTACACTACTAATGTCTAGTGCCTGATTTTTCCACTTCGGAGTACGTGCACGCCCATACTCCGTCGGAACCTACACTGGCCCACCAACCGCCGACGTTTTGACCGCTTATAATTCAGCCTAGTAATCGTGCCCCACCCTGCCTAGTTTCAGGGTACAATGATACATCTATGTGGGTTACTGCTGAAATGGGTCCCCGTTACTACGGTTTTCTAATCAACATGTTTATATCGGTTAAGTGTCCAAGTTTACCTAACCACGCCCATTCGTTTACTTAACATGTTGAATCGGTTAAGTGTTTTTTTCCTAATTGACTTAACCCTACCAATCCTGACTTAGCTTTAATTTATTAAAGCACCAACCACTCACATTAGATAGGTCTTGTTGTGGTCACTGGATGTGCTGGTCGGTTCTGGGCAGATTTACACCACAACTCAGTCTAACTTCAGGTTCTTTTTGGGCTTGATGCACTAACCACCCACATTAGATAGGTCTTGTTGTGGTCACTGGATATGCCGGTCGGTTCCGGGCAGATTTACACCACAACTCAGTCTAACCTCGGGTTAGGCATATTCGTCTTTTCTAAATTACTATTTTTTTCTATATATGACTAATTCTTTTTGTAAATAAATTTAATTTACTCATGCCATGATTATCTTTACAAATATTGCTCACAGTAAATGGTATATCAAATATACCATTTTATGAACAAACCTACGCCATGAATTTTCATGTTTTCCCATCGTTATCCCCATAGAACGTACGTATGAATCACATAAAATGTTGGGCTAGAAAATTAGCCCAAACCCGTAAACAAAAAGGGGTAATAGACAAGGAACATGACATAAACATAAAATAGCATGCATTTAACTTATCACATGTAACTTGGCATAGATGTATCATTATCTTAACTAAACAGGTAAAGGTGAACTTGTGACTAAGCTGGATCTAATTTTCATGTAAACTTGATATGGGTCTAACATGGAGGTTCATCCTACAAAAAAAAGTTTTAAACCACAATTTAGCATACTAACTTATGTATGTCAAAACATAAGAAAGCTACTCTAACCATTTTTTTTAATTGCAACTTAGCATGATAACTTATGTGTGTTAAACATAAGAGGATTGCAATTCCAACTTTTACAACATAATTAGATTTAACTTAACATGAATATACATGAGTGTTGATCTAACATATAAACATGTGTTTTAGATCATAATCTTGCAAATAACCACCAATTTATAACATGACATGTTTTACCATTTTATTAGCAAAATAAATCCAATACCCAATTATAATAGATTCCAATAACATAAAATGTTGTTCATCACCACAAGCATATAAACATGAAATATATACAGCATGTTCATCGCCACAAGCATGTAGACATGATTAATTACAACGATACTTTAAGATAATCGAGAATCAAATCTTATACGTAGGCATCATACTATACCCTAATTACAACATGTCATGATTCAATCGAAAGAATGTTTAAATCTGCGTAACAACTAACTTACAAACTAAAAAGAATTCTTGCGTTATGAAATATGAATTCTGAAATTGGAGATGCACGCCTTTGATGAAGATCATTGAATTAGACCCGCTTTAATTTGATTTTAGATGTAAGCTTTTAACTCGTCTTTGAATTGAAAACGGTGATGGCTACTCCAAGTTCTCTACTGACAGCATTTTAGTTCTAGGATTATTTTTCTGTGTGTTTTTAGGTTGAGTATTGAGTTGTTTATACAGAATTTCAGTTAAATTATAGCCGTTGGATGAACCTAGGGTTAATCACAGCCACTCAGACCAGATCAAGACCATCTAGAAACCCTAGTGACTCAGCAGCATGTCATCAGTCGTTCAAAATTCAGATCTGGCCGAGGGCCAGGTCGACCCCCAGGTCAACCTCTAGGGGGGAGGTCGACACTAGGGTCGACCCTTTGGTCGACCTGCCTGGGCGGGAATTTTCACGCCCAGCCCACTTCTGACTTCTGATTTGAATTTGAACTTGTTTCTCGAGCTGTTTGAATTTATTTGAATTTTATAAAACTTCTGGAGGCCATAACTTCTTCATACGAAGTCCAATTCACGCAAACTCGGACTCTATCTCAAGCAGAATTCCGAGACGAACGCAATGACTTAACTCGTTTTCCTTAATTCTCACATTTTAAATTAAGTATTCTAGGATTCATTAATATATCGTTAATAGAAAGTACGGGGTGTTACAAACGGGGTATTTAGCTAGGGGCGACATTCGTTGGGTTTGATTTGGGGTTCAATTGAAAAGGTTAATTTTGGATTTAAAATTAAATTAAATATATAAAATAATAGCTAGGTCAAACAACCCCTTCCCCAAACTAAATCGTTCAGACCCGATTATAAAAAAAGGAACAACGGAGGGATGCATGGCCTCCTCCAAAGCCGCAGCAACGGCGCCGCTGTCACCGCGCTACCCCAACCTCTAGCGACCTCCCCATCCTCCCCCTCCTCTCCCCATCTCCTTCATGAAGCCAAACCACCCCCACATCGACGAAACCCGCTGCCCCTACCTCAATTAGACCACCGCCGCGCTGGGTGCGCAAACCCCCTCCCCCTTGGCCTGCGAACTCCGGTGCCACTTCCCCTTCTCTCTCTCCTCCCCCTTCTTTCGATTTGAGCCAAACCCTTATTCCTCCGCTGCTCCGACCAGATTGGCGCCGCCGCCGACCGCCAGTGGCTCTCCTGACCACATACGACTCCGGCGCCGCCATCCCCAACTCCCATGCGGCCGGTGAGTTTTATTTTTAATTTTCTTTTATTTTATTCATGTGAAAGGAGCGATCTTTATAAGTTTGTCATCAATATAATCAAAAAGATTTGATTTTTATAATAAAAAAGATTTGATTTTTTTAAATATGTAAAGATAGGATTTTTTATTAACGTGAAGATGAGATTTTTATTGTACGAACATCGAAATAAAAATATTATCTTTATAATATAAACATCGTGCTAAAGATGTGATTTTTACACATATGGGTTTGAAGTAAAAATATATTTTTTAGCGAAGTAAAAAATATAATTTTTAGCAAAGTAAAAATATAATTTTTAGCGAAGTAAAAATATAATTTTTAGAATTGAAATAAAAATGTGATTTTTACTATGAACAACATGAAGAAGATTGCATTGGAATTTTGAACAGAATCCAAACCATTGTCCGTTAAAGAATGGCTGAGTGGATCCCAAAGGTGAGAACTTCTCACTTTAATTTTTTTTTCTAATTAAAATATATACTAGGATGTAGACGGTGCTTAGCAGCACCCGACACCCATCATCCATAGACCATGGATGGCTTGTTTGTTTATTTGATTGTGTTGTGAAAATTGTTTGTGATGTGGAATGGACTATATAAAATATTCATGTGTTAAATAAAATATTTTATAGTTAAAAAAATATAATTTTTAATGTGCATATGAATAAAATAAATATTCATAAACAAATTGGACGATTTGTTTATGTACACACATTAGACCAATATGGACCGGGACGATAAATTTTACACATCGCCCAACTACACAAATAAAAATGTGTTTGTTGATTGAAAGCCCACATGGGTATTGGGATGGAATTTGACACACACTAATCCCAATTGTTTAGTTGTATGTCAATCGATTGGTTGACAGATTGTGTAAGCGTTAATTATTTATATTTAATTCTTATGCAGTTGTATGATGCACTTTGGATGATGGATGATTGTTTGCCATTGCTATTATATACATGTGTTGTATAGAATCCATATAAATAACATTATATGGTAATTGATTGGGCCTCATTCCAATTTGAAAAATAAAGAATATTTTAAAATAATATTCAGAAAAGAAATAAATATTCATGTGTTGAATAAAATTAAATATTCATGTGTTGAATAAAATAAGATGTTCATGTGTTGAATAAAAATATTTAAACAATAAAAATATCATTTTTATTGAATATAAACCATATAAATTATTCATTTGTTGAATAAAATAAGATGTTCACGTGTTGAATAAAAATATTTAAACAATAAAAATATCATTTTTACTGAATATAAACCATATAAATTATTCATGTGTTGAATAAAATAAGATGTTCATGTGTTGAATAAAAATATTTAAACAATAAAAATATCATTTTATGGAATATAAACCATATAAATTATTCATGTGTTGAAGAAAATATTCATGTGTTGAATAAAATAAAATAACGAATATTTTAAAATAATATTCAGTAAATGACCAAAATATGATTTTGATGTCCGATTTGGGATGGACACGAATGTATTTAAATATATAAAGCCGTGTTGATTAGATATGAACCATTTTGACACGAATGATATTTATATCGATTTTATTCATTTTTATAATGAATATCGAAAAAGAAATGATTTCAAAATATAATATTTGAAAATATTATCATTTATATATATATCGATGATATGGAATATTCAATTTTGAATTGAAATTGAATATGAAGTTGAAATCGTGTTGAAAATGAATTTAAAATGATTTATAAAATACGTTTTAAATAGTAATCGACGAAATATATAATATATATTATATATATTTAATTGCCTGAATAGAACGCGCCGCGCCGCGGCAGTTCGCGAATTTCGACCATTGGCTTCAAACAGATATTACGGGAGATCCGACCGTTGGATTCTCCTAAAACCAGAACCGTTGGGTTCGTATCGAAAAGAGCTTTCCAACGAATATTAGAGATTTGAAATCTAACAGTTGGATTTGGAATTATGTCCAAATCAAATTTGGAAAAGGTTGCTGTAAGTGTTGTTCGATGACTGTTTATGGAAATCGACTGTACGGGACTTGATAAAATTATTAAAAATATCAATAATTTGTGTAAAATCATAATAAATGATTTAGAAAGAATTGGGATGAAAAATTACATATTTGAAAAGATAAAAATATATTTTTATCGCAATGAACTAGCTATGAACTAAAATTATAATCCAATATTTTTAAATAAATAAACTGGATTTGAAATGGTTTTAAAAATAACCAGAATTTCCAATATATGACTTGAAATGGATTTGATTGGAATTATCTTCGGAATATTTCGATATTGGATTCCGTGATTATACGGATGTTGTGGAGGAATTTGGAAGATATATATATATATATATATATATATATATATATATATATATATATCGTTATTCCAATACGATATTTGTTGGTTTCAGAATTTGATATTGAATATAAGCCGATATATTTTCTATTCAGAGCCTTGTATTTAATATCAAATTGGATTTTGGGTTTGTCGTGAATGGTATCTTTAATAATACTGTTCTTAAACCCAATGGAATAAGAAAATTAGAAACTGACTGGAGATTAGCTAAGTTGAACGGTTTCCTGGGTATTGATCTGATGTTGGGTTCGGCCTTCGGGATTAATACTTAGGGAATTGTTCTCTTACTAATTTACGGTTAGAGACAGATGGGATTTTGGGTTTGTCATGAACTGTGTTTTAAATGACACTGTTCTTAAACCCAGTGTGAAAAGAATAAATGTTTTAATTAAGATTTAAAGAAGAATTAACAATTAATTAACATTTAATTGGAAATGAGAATTGAATGTGAATTGGGTTTATTGTGAACTGTGTTTTTAACGACATTCGTTCTTTAACCCGATTTACAGTGAAATATGATTTGGAGTTTATAAATCTTTTCATTAAGATTTAACGGGAATTTTCCGAAGTAACATTTTTCAATTTAATATATTAAATTGGAATTGAATGGAATTCGATTAATAATAATCGAAGTGAACTTCTGTAGAGGAAGACTGTTAATACATATGGAATTTAAATGGCTTTGCTATTATTCCATTTTTATTATTAGTCAGATACGGAAATTGATATCGATTATATATTGATTTGTTTTTCCGTGAAGACTCCATAATTAATGGAATGTGATTTGGGTTTATCGTTAACTATGTTTTAAATGACATTAGTTCTTTAACCCAGTTAAAGGAAGGATTACATGTCTGTCATTGTATTTCGAGCTGTATGGTTGATCTCTGCTAAATATATATCTATTTGGTGGCGGAGAATTTATTCTCTTGCTTAACATCCTTCTCTGAGACGTACGAGCTTAGAGGTTATATGTCGGTAGAAATCAATAGTACGACATAGATTGTAGATGCGATGTGTTTGTGTTTCCAAAGTTAAATAATCATTAATATTGATTTTTGGAAGGATTAAAACAAGTGGAGTTTTAATGAATCTTTAAATAGATTGAAAAAGGGAATGTGATAATTTAAATTATCAAATTTGGGAAATGATCGAGAATGATTTTTGCTCATATTGATAGTTAAATCTTTAATTAGATTTGAACGGGAAATGGTAACTAATAATTACCGATAACATCGTGGTGTTAGATATGGAGTATTACCAGTTTTGCTCCATGGAATGAATAGGTTGGGATTGGGAAATAAATAAACGATTACTTCGGTGTGGTTCACTAATCCCGACTAGTTTGGAAAACCTTAACATGGTTTGAATTGACATCCAAAGGAAGATTAAAGAATAAATTTTAAAGAATTTATCTTTGATAAAATTAATGGGAACCTTTCCCTAAGAATGTGAATATTTGAATAAACGAATATTCTGGATTGGAATGAGGCGTATGTTGTGCTTGTGTAGCACTTGTTTATAATATACGCGAGTTATTCGAAAAGGCCGGGTTTATACCCATTCTAAATAACTGATTCGACGATACGTCGACGATGAAGACGGTGGTTGAATGCCGGGGGTCTTCACATCATTTGGATAATTACTGATGTCTTGATTGGGCTGTACACCCAAGACGAGGTAATAAGTGGTGACCGTCCAGACGTACTTGGAGGTCGACGGATATGCAAGGGCCTCTCTCCTGTATTGGACTTATGGGATAAGGAATAAGGTGCCTCCGGTTTCATTCAGACCCAGAACAAACTTGTAAATAGACTGTGTGTTTGACATTGGATTTTATTCTGTGTTGATTGATTTCTATTAAATATATCTGTTTGGCGACGGAGAATTTATTCTCTTGCTTAACGCCCTTCTCTGAGACGTACGAGCTCAGAGGTTATATATCGATAGACATCGGTCGCATGGCGTGAATTGCCTGTGTGGCATGCTGAGTTGCAAATGATCAATGCTTTTGTTGAAAAGCAGAGTCTTGTGGTTGATGATCAAAGCACGGCCTGTGTGGCATAGCTTTGTGTATGGCGTTAATTCGCAAGCCTCACACCTCGGTATGAGTCAAAAATGGGATCATGACTGCAGGGAGTGCTTGACGTTTCTTTCTAGCTATGGGTGGTGTCAGCATTTTACAAGCCCTGACATTTATATTATTTTTACCTGTTTGGTTGTTGGAATGCGAGGCGCCTTGGATATATCGGTCTCTACAGAGCCGATGGATATGTCCTATAGGATCGAGAAATGTGTGTTCATGCATAACTAATCCGTTATGTGTGGACCGGCCCTGAAGATCCAAGGGTTCGCCAGAGTCCAAATCTTGAGGCATTTCCTAGAGTGTCTCGAAGCGGTGAGGAGCCATCCCTGGCCTCGACTCATGACGGAAATCCAATTTCCAATATGTGACATTTTGGTTTTGATTGTAGAGCCTAGTATTGGCGACATGATAGATGGTACCCATGCCGCCTATGATTGATACATTTATATTTGAAGTTGTTTTGTACACTATGCACTTATAATAGTATCAAAATGATTTGTTTTTAAATGTACCAAGCATGTTTGGCTATTATAAGGGAAAACCCTATCCTCCGGCTTGCGTTGCATTGTGTGATGGGAACTAGGTCTTATAATAGCTTCATTTTTCCAAAAAGCAATGCGCTGGTTATAACTGTTTATGCACTGGCATTCTTGGGAGGAAACCCCTTCCATGTTATATGGCATGGTCCCTTGATTTACCTTATATTTAAAGTAAAGTTTTAAATAACTGTTTTAGTTCTCATACCAATCACATGACTGACCTAGAGTTTATTTTTTTAACCTAAACTCTGGGTGCCCCTATTTTCCACACGGGAAACTAGTAGTTTTGGTTTTGCAGATTTATATTCACAGGATCCTGGTTTATAGCTGGAATAATATTCGGAAAGCTCTATATCCATGTATCTCTTTCAGTTGTGATTTGTATTATTTTCCGCTGCCATGTAATGTATTTTAATCTTTGATAGTTTACAATTGGATTAGTTTTCGATACTTAAGGATGAAGGCTTTTGTATTTTAATGTTTCTAGGAATGAAATATTTGCCAACATTTGCATTAATTTATGGCTGGTCTATCATTGTGTACGTGTTTGTTGAAGACGTAGATGTTAATACAGGTGACCATGATGTGTTTGATCCAACCGGTGAAGAATGAGACCATTGGTGACTTTGTTAGCTAATAAAAATGTCTTTTTAATTAATTAACTTAATTTTTACCTTAATTTTGTTTGTCTTAGTTTCCCGATTACAGTAAACGTGCATATGAAGAAAGTCTTGTTCCCTCCTTTCAGGAGCTACTTTATGTCAAAAATCAGCTGAACACTGCTTTTTCTCTTATAGGTTTTAACTAGTTTAGCTTCAGCTTTTATATTATGAACATGGCATTATATGTGTGATAACCCCAAACTCCCGTAGTACGAAAGCAAGGATAATCATTGGAATATAACACATAAACAATAATAGTAGAACAGAAATATAGAATTATAGCAAATAAAGTATCTCAAATTACATGGGAATAATATATCATCGGAGTTACACAGCATAATAGGATCATACTTAGTACAAAATACAGTTCTCCACTTAATATAACATGTCTGCAGCGGAAATCAAACATAATATACTAAATGAAGCCTGAACAGCATAATAGAAATAATGGGATCCAACTTCAGCTCCATAGCTATCCAGAATGAATCTGCTAAAACCTGTATACAAGGCTTCCCGTGTGGAAAAGAGGGCACCCGAGTTTGCAAAGTGAAACAAACTACGAGTCAGTCATGGGACTGGTATGAGAAATCTTCCATAACCTATTTAATAATAAGGCTAATCACAGGACCACGCCGCTAACGTGGAACGGGTTTACTTCATTGGATTGCCAGTGCATATATAAAGTAAATTGTTAAACAACGCAATGCTTTTTAGAAAAATGAAACCACTATAAGACTCAAGTCCCATCACACAATGCAATGCAAACTGGAGGATAATGTTTAATCTTATAATGGTCAAAAATGCTTGATACGATAAAATGGGTTGATATTATTATTAGTGTATATATATGTTTCAAAAACAGTTCAATCATAATGTATCAATCATAGACGGCATAACTACCATATACTATGTCGCCATACATAGGTTTACAATCAAAACCGCATGGGTCGTATTGTAAGTTGGATTTCCATCACAAACCAAAGCAAGAGATAGTCCTTACCGAATTCGAGACACTCTAGCCCATGTCTCAGGCTCAGAGCTCGAGTGAGCCTTGGAGCACCAGGGCCGGTCCACAAATAATGTTAGTGGATTAGTTATACCTGAACAATACGTCCCCCCGCCCTATGGGGCGTAAATAGAGCCACTAGGGAATCAAATCCGAGGTACCTTGCTTTCCATCATCCACAAAAGTAAAAATATTTGGGCTTGTATAACCCAGACACCACTTCTAGCTAGAAAGAAACGCATGTTCTCCTTGGGGTCCTTCTCCTGTTTCTGATTCATACCGGGGTGTGAGGCTCGCAAAGTAACGCTATACACAAAGCTATGCTACAATAAAGCTATGCTTTGATCATCAACTATAAGGCTCTGCTTTTCAACAATAAGCCTTGATCATTTGTATCTTGGCATGCCACACTGACAATTCATGCCATGCAATCGATAACTATCAGTATATAACCTCTGAGCTCGTGCGTCTCAGAGAAGGGTGTTAAGCAAAAGAATAAATTCTCTGCCACCAATCAAATATATATTAAATAGAAATCAATTTACATGGAATGAAATCCAATGTCAGACACACATCCATTTACAAGTCCGTTATGGTCTGACCGAAACCGGAGAAACCTTATTCCTCGTCACATATGTCCAATTTGGGAGAGAGATGCTCGCATATCCGGACGATCAACAAGTATATCCGGACAACTACCACTGTAACCATTTACTGGGAGCTAACCAATGCTGGGCATCAGTAGTTATCCATTCGATATGAAGATCACCGGTCTTCAATCACCATCTTCAAATCCTCGGCCTCCAATCGTCGCATAATTATTTGAAATGAGAGTTAACTCGGACTTTTCAAATAATTTCTCGAATATATATAATTTAAACCAATTCTTTTCATTCCATATCATTTATAATATTTTATAACGATTTATAGCTATTTTTATTTATTTAAAAATAGCCATTTTCAATATGCTTCGGGTCATTACATGGCCCTGGCGATGTTTTCATCAAAATTTGATTTACACTTTTCTCAAAATCTAACCGTTGGATCTTAGAGAATTTTATATCGTTGAAAAGACCTTTCCAAAACGAATCCAACGGTTCCAGTTTTGGGAAAATCCGACGGTCGGATCTTTTGGTATAATCGTTTGAAGTTATGATTTCAAAACACGAAATGCAGCGGCATGATTCGTTTTATTTTTATTTATATTTGTATATAAATATACATAAATATAAATCTTTCAACGATATCAAACTATTTTCAATTCAACATTGATTTCCTTTATATATGAAATCATATATTACATTAAAAATAAATTTTTTAATGATAATACCATTCTCTTTGTACATTGAATCTTTTATATGATTCATATATATATTACATGGAAATGAAATTTGTTTTATCATTCATCTATAGAATTAAAATTGCAATCTTTTATTTCAATACAATATTACATTGAAAAATGTAATCTATTATTTCAATATATGTTTACATTGAAAATGTAACTTTCTATTTCAAAATTTATTTATATTGAGATGTAAACCTTCTATTTCAATATTTATTTACATTGAAAATGTAAACTTTTTTATTTCATTATTTATTCACATTAAAAATGTAAATCTTTCATTCCATATCTATTTACATTGGAAATGTAAACTTTAATTTCATTATATTATTTACATTGAAAATGTAAACTTCTAATCATTCTTTTATTTACAATGAAAAATGTAAATTTCTATGTAATCTTTATTTACATTGAAATTTATAAATTTCTATGTAATCTTTATTTAAATTGAAAAAATATAAATTTCTATGTAATCTTTATTTACATTGAAAAGTATAAATTTCTATTCTTTGCTTTGATTACATATAAAAATGTAAACTCCTATTTCATTCTTTATTTACATATAAAAATGTAACTTTTGATTTCATAATATGATCACATTGAAAAGGGTAAATTTTCATTTCAATATATGATTACATTGAAAAATGTAATTTTTCATTTCAATATAAATGTATAATTCAATGTTAATACATTTCTATATGACAAATGACTATTTTTAAATGTTGCATCACGTTAAAAATGTATATTTGAATATAAATGCATTTTTATTTAAAGAATGACTATTTTAATGTTGGTTTACATTAAAATATATATTTTACAGGTAAAGACATTTTAATATAACAATGGTCATTAAATGTTTACATTAAAAAATAAATTTCTATGAAAACACTTTTTGTTAGTGCAATAACCATTTTAAAAGGTTCATTTACATAAGAATGTAAAACTTTAATGTAAAACATTATTATCATAACAATGTTCATTTTAATATAAAACATTTAAAATGCAAAATCTAATGTGAATACATTTTATATAGTAATATGTTATTTTAATGTTTTCATATACATTAGAAATGGTGTTTTCATTGTAAACATTTTATATATCAAGGTTTTATATTAATGTTTTACTTACATTAAAAAGAAGATTTCCACTGTAGTACATTCCTATATCAAAATGTTAATTTTAATGTTTAGATATACATTAATATATATATATATATATATATATATCTAATGTATATGCATTTCTATATTACAATGTTCTATTTTTACTGTTTTATTTACGTTAAAAATGTAAATTTCAAATGTACATACATTTTTATTTAACAAATGACTGTCTTTGATTTTCAACAAAACATGAATTTTATATTGACATACAACGATCATTTTCCTATTTATATATATGTATTAAAAATATAATTTTCATATTTTTCAAGCAATTAATATATAATAACATGAATATTTATAACACAAGAATATTTCAGAAAAATTTGACAGCATAACGGCAGGGTAATTAAAACCGGCATCGTCCCGATGTACGACTCCTCGCACTACCTAAGGCCTCGCGGCGTTTACAAGGAGTTTAATTTCCTAATACATTTATCTAGACAGTCTAAAGCTACAATATCAATCACTTTCATTTTTTTTTCAACCACAAACAAACACCAAATTCAACCAATCACATACCACAAATCAATCAAGTCGTCCATGGTCTGTGAACGACGGGTGTCAGGAGTTTCTAAACTCCGTCTGCATCCTAAATTTTATTTAATTTATTCGGATTCAGAAATTTCACATTGCTTTTGTTTTCTCTAAAATTGTGGAAAGCTCCAAAAATTCTGCGATCTCTTCTGAAATGTCGTGTACGATGCCACGAGTCCAATGTTTCCTGTTTCATCGAATTTCATTATCGCATGAAAAATTTATGAATTTTTATTCGATAAAATGAATTCGTAATTCTTAAAAGTGTTGTAACCTGTTTGAATTAGATAAGCCCTAATCTCAGCAAAACTGTTCAAATCTAGGTTTGCTGTTTTCTTCTAATCCGCTCAGCTTGGACCCGATCAGACCAGACCACGTCGAAGGCCTCGGAGAGGAGCACCTGTGCGCTGAACGTTGGTGAACTCGGCGGCGGCTCCTAGGCGCGGCGGCGGCTCAAGCAGCGCGACTTCGGGGCTATGGTTCTCCTTCAATTCGCGGCCATTTTGGGTGAATCGGGTATGGATGTGGAGATCGAAGGAATCTCTACAAAAACCTGAACTGTAGTAATGGATTTTGTTGTGTGGATTTGGAGTTATTGTAACGGCTGGAAATTTTCGACTCCTCGAGAGTCGAAAATCCCGAGACGTTAGTGAAAGAAAGTAGAGGGTGAGGAAGAAAAGATAGAACTAATAGAATAGAAGAAGAAGAAGAACTTACATCATCAGAGTAAACATGAATCTCACAGCGGAATGAATAAAATATAACATAACTTTGAAATACAAATCAGTACTCGTATATACATGCCATTTCAAAGTACAACACTTAACAACACAGCAGAATAATAATAGCTATAATCCTGAAGCCTCCTGCTCCAAGCTCTCCAAGTGTATCTGTAAAATCCCGACTAATTGACTGCCCGTACAAATTTAGGCACCCAAGAGTTTAGGGAAAACAAACAAAATAAACTCCGGGTCAGTCATGGGACTGGTGTGAATAAAACTCCAACACTTGGTTAAATAAAGGATATCTTTCTGATATTATAATAATGTCTAAATACAAATAGATATCAATCTAGCAGAACGCTTGCATCTCACGTTCCACAAACATAGTATACAAAAAAAACCCGTGAGCGCTTATTGGAGATTGGATTCCAACAGACAAGGTATGGGAGCACCTTCCGATTAGTGTACTCTAGAGGAGATACACTAGGGTTCAACAAGAACGTCTTGCAACCCGACCACACATGACCGTTCACTCATTTAGCTTGAGTGTAACGAATATATTATCACCGATGGTTGGGATCAGCAACCATCCTTCCCGATAAGGGACAGCATTGAAATAGATTATAAAGAAGTACAATTTAATATTCTCTAGATGGTGATAATACACCCTGCTTGGGTATGGCCCAACTAGCCATGCTGCCTAGCCCAACTTCTGTTATTTCCCGGTTGTGAGGTTTGAGGTCACGTTTATCACTTTGACAGATTATTTCTTCAATTACTTTGAATGCCACATCGTCATACCCGCCAAATCATTATCGATTTCTCAAGGCATCACGAGTATAAAAGCTAAGAGAAACGAATTTCTCCGCCACCAACGTAATACGTTTAAATAGATCAACATATATGATTCGTTAAGAATACTTTGTCAGACACTCGTCCATATACGTTGTCCTGGGACTGAACAAATCGAAGGCACTATTCAGTGAATCCATCCTACCTAGGCTATTCACAATAGCCCTTGCACTTCACTCTGTCTTCAATTATCTTCAGCGTACTTGATTCGCAACGCTTATGCTAATACGGAGTGGTTCTTCGGATAATAATCCAACCGGTCTCTCCATATTAACAACGTAAAAATGGTCAAAACTATGATAGTCTGTGATTCAACTATCAAATGAAAACATGTCGGTGTACAAACAACGATCTTATTTCCAAAAGGAAATTCGATCGATCAATCATCATATACATATATATGTTCATATTTCCTTATTTCATATATTTAGAAAATATATGTTATTAATCATTGGAAAACATTTCCATAGCTTATTTTCACATCACTATTTTTTTCGCAACTATCAGTCCCTAACTGTAACTAGTATGAGAACAATTCTCTAAGTATCAATCCGGAAGGTCGAAACCAACATCAGATCGTCACTTAGAAAACCGTTCAACTTACCCTCTCCAGTCAGTTTCTGAATTTGCTTAACTCTATTTCTTAAATTCTTATCATGAAAACATTTCATTTTCTATGTTTAGAAAACATATCTGACTATATTTGGAAAACGTTTCCAAAACTCATTTACGGATTTCCAATGAACGTTGTATAAAACATCGTTACGCTTAATCCATTGATCGCTTATTACTTAACTATATTTCAAATCAACCTTTTCTATCGAACCACAACTATTCCTTTGTCAATTTTTGAAGTCAATCAAGTTGGGGTATAATTACCTCTCAGACCTTAATTGAACAACGTCCTTTACTGTGAAA
This sequence comes from Allium sativum, assembly GCA_030737875.1. Classification (NCBI taxonomy): domain Eukaryota; kingdom Viridiplantae; phylum Streptophyta; class Magnoliopsida; order Asparagales; family Amaryllidaceae; genus Allium; species Allium sativum. The sequence continues at coordinate 182,132,737 of CM060921.1, forward strand.
TAGATGAAGCTCGTCACTCACTTTTTCCAATCATCTGTTTACGCAAATTCTCGGATTCAGGTTACGAATCTACTTCTTATATGAAAACGTTTGATTATAACTATAACGTTATAATTCCTACTTCTGCAATATCTAACCTAAATTATAACTTTATCTCCTAACTCGAATAATTTAACAGACACCTAATTTCTAAATCAATAACTAAATCTTGATTTAAACCCTGGAAAGTAAATAGTACTTTCCCGAATTCGCTATAATCGAATTCGACGTATAACTCTCTTTCGAGTAATCTCTATTCGATTAACTCTCCCTTTTTAATAACTGATATTCGATAAACTCTATTTCGATTAACTCCTATCGAATAACAAATATTCGAATAACTCTTCTTGGTTGGCTCTATTTCATTAACTCTTATCGAATAACAAATATTCGATTTTCTTAAACGTGTCAATTCTTATCGAATAACTAACATCCGATTTAACTTAAATGGATTTACTCTTATCGAATAACTTATTCGATTAACTCAACTTGATTTTCTTAACTCAATTATCTCAACTCGATTACTTAACTCGATTTCTTAACTCGATAAATCTTAACTCGATTATCTCAACTCGATTACTTAACTCGATTACTTAACTCGATAAATCTTAACTCGATTATCTCAACTCGATTTCTTAACTCGATAACTTAACTTAACCTAAATCGATTAACTCAACTCAAATCGATTAACTTAATTTGATTTACTCCTTCGAATAACTCATTCGAAAAACTTAATTGATTAACTCCATCGAATAACTAATTCGAATAACTTACCTTCGAATAACTAATATTCTATTTACTCTTCGAATAAATAATATTCGGTAACTCTTCTCAAATGAATAACATTTGATTTCTCCACTCGAATAAATTATATTCGATTACTCTTCCCTCGAATACACTATATTCGATAACTCTACTTCGAATAAGTGATATTCGGCAACTCTACTCGATTAACTCCACTTGGATAACTCTAACTGGTCAACTCTAACTGGTCAACTTTAACTGTTTATCTTTAACTGGTAAACTTTAACTGGTTAACTCAAATGGTTTAACCTAACTGGTTAACTCAAATGGTTTAACCTAACTTGGTTTACTGGTCTCGATTAACTGAACTAATCCACTTAGTTTAACTTTGTTAATTCACTTTGATTAACTCTAACCGATTTACTTAGTTTAACTCAGCTAATTCACTTTGATTAACCCAACTAATTTACTTCGATTAACCAATTAGTTTAACTTGACTAATTCACTTAGTTTGACGCAACTAATCCACTTTGATTTACAAATTAGTTTAACTTAACTAAGTCACTTAGTTTAACTTAGTTAATTCACTTTGATTTACCAATTAGTTTAACTTAACTAATTCACTTCGATTAACCGCTTAGTTTATCTTAACTAATTTACTTTGGTTAACTTAACCAATTACTTTGATTAACTCGACTAACTTGCTTTGGTTAACGTTAACAAATTACTTTGTTTAACTCTATTCGAATAAGTAATTCGAATCACTCTAATGTGTTTAACTCTATTCAAATATCTAATTCGAATAACTCATTTCGAATAACTAAATTCGATTAACTCCTTTTATTAACGTTTATTCATTTCAAAAGATTTCCTTTTTACAACGTTTATCCATTGATAAAGATTTACTTTTTACAACGTTTATCCATTTATAAAGATTTACTTTTAGTAACGGTTCTTCACTTTATAAATGTCCTTTTAATAACGTTTCTACTTCTCTATATAAGTCCAGACTTATATATATTCCATTTATCAACGATAAATAATTTATTTAATTTATAAAACATTATTTATAAATTAATCTACTTCAATTTATCTGTTTAAAACAGATTTCCTATTTAATATCTCATTTAAATCCATATCGTGTTATACCGTGTGCGAAGCACGTGTTTAAATCTATCCTTGTATAATTCTAATTATTTTCCGAACAAGTGTTCCTTTATTTATTCCCTAAATAAATATTCCTTTATTCCATTTATTTATAATCTAAATAAATGTTCCTTTATTTATTTCCTAAATAAATAAATGTTTTCATTTTATAAAATCCTATCGATTTTATAAATAAGATTTATTTTCAATATAAACATTGAAAATTCCCTTTTTACATTCTAGTATCACCTACGGTGTTTAACGTGTCGTATAAAAATGATCGGTATCATTCAAACATATGAAATCAATAACAGATTTCATAACACATCATATATCACAATATATGAAAAACGGTAAAATAAATGTTGAGGAATCCAGTCGGATTCCTCCAACCTGTTTCCTTGCATCCACAGATGTTACACAATAAAATATACATCAAATTCATTCCAACATGAAATATACTGATGAACTGAATCAATATTTGATTGTCGTTTATATATATAACTATATCTATGTTTCAATCAAATCTATTTAACAGTCCAAACTATCAATACACAGCAATCAAATCATTTAACACGGTTTATATAAAAATATAAACTGAGGAGAGTTAGTGAGTTTTACTCACATTTCGCGTTAACCGTTGAATAACGGTTTGCGTTTATTTGACTGCGACAGCCAATTTATTTCGCCATAAATTGTAACGAGCTCCGATGGACTTCCAGTCAATGTCATTGCGTTGCTCCCGTCCATACGATCCCAACGGATCCGACCGTTCGTGTTTCCGATATAGTATGCTCATGTTATACATTGTACAAGTTATAAACTGTTTTAAACTAAAACAAAACAAATTTAATTCATAACAACTTGGGCCTCACCTCATTTTCTCCCCGGCCCAATAACCAGCCCACTCCCCTTACCAAACCCACTACCGCACTATCTTCTTCCCAAATCCCATTTTCACGTTCCAGGAACCATCACCGTGAAAAGAAATGCCATTACAACTTCTCAATTTCATCACTACCACCTTCATACAAATACAAAGCCGCCCTCCTATTCATTTCGTCCACCACAACTCCTGCAACTTCCTACAGAAACTGAAAACGAGACCACCCTCACATCCACCGGATCACCTCCACTCCACCTGAGACCGGCGGACCCCACCAAGATGACCGCGACTCCCTCCTTTTGCCTTTCCAACCTAGTACGGTGCCTCTTATAAACTCCAATCTCTTCATTACTTCACCGTTCAAACACCCATTATCAGTAACTTCCTCATCTCAACTACCCATATGGTTTCCTCCTACATGAAACACCCACTGCCGTATGTTTCTCCCTTCCCTCAAATACAAGTCGTGACCCCTCTACAACGTACTTGCCCATTCTCCAAAGCTGACGGTTTCAAACTACATTTCCTCTCCCATACAACTTCCAAACGCAAATCGCTGTGTCATTTTGAATGCCTACTACCGCAGCATGTCCTCATCTTTCGCATTCTATTTCCCTGCTCCTCAAATAAAACAGTTTCATGATTATTTAATATGGAGTTTTTATTTGGGTTTCCAGTTTTGAAAGCCATTAAGAGTTTCGGTTTTAAATTCTAAAGCCAGAGGAAGGAGAGAATGTAGTGTATATTTATAGAGTTATGATCTTTAGTGACTAAGTATTAAGAATGCTGTATCTGATAGGTTGGAGTTTTCACTTTACTTGGTCTGTCTGTAGACACGAAGTAGGCATTGCAAATACTTTAAAAAGGATTGATGTGTCTAGACAGTAGCTTGGCAGTTGATGTGGTAATCCATGCCTCAACGTGGTTCCTGTGCCATCTTTTTGTTGTTAAGGAACCTAATATGTATTCTATTATATATTACTCTTTTCTTACTTGACTCATTCAAACAAAAACGCATTTCTTTGAGTAGATGTATGTGTTGAGCAACATATGTATTTTGCAAGGATATTTACGTTTGTCTTGAGTGCTAGAAAATGCCAAAATGTGTACTGGACTGTGTACAAGTATTACTTGGATTAAAATACGTGATTTCGTAAGAGCATCTACAATGCTTCGAAATTCTAAGAAAAAGAGTTGGGACAAAATACATATGTTTATGGTTTGTCTTGACACATCTATTTTGTTTTCAACGTGGACCTTTTACAAAACATATACTTTGCTTTCTTTTAAGTTTTAGGTACCGTGACACGTAAGATTTCATTCATGTCTGACTGCTACAGACAGAAATAAGAGTACAGTCGTGCTCAGTGAGGTGTCACGATCCCAGAAATATAATAATACCGGTAGATGGACTCATATTTTGAAACTTCAAAATGTTGATTACAGGGTGCAAAATACTCCAAATAAAAAGTTGCTTATTAAATTAATTAAAAATTACAGTAAAATTCTAAAAATTAAATTATCACTATGTCTCAAAAGAACCTTGTCTAAATTCAAACCCGATATCTAGTTATAACGAATAAACTGTTACGGTTGATAAACGAGTCTATAGCGACTATTTTAAAATTTGATTTGGACATAACTCAAAATCTACACGACGAAATCCTGATTTTTCTCTTCCACTAGAAAGATATACTCCACCAGCTCCACACGTTTCTTGTTTCACAGAAATCCGTCTTAAAATGAATCATGTACATTCAGTTGAAGTTCAAATCGCCAATTTGCGAACTGCCGCGACGTTTCAGGTTCGTTTTAATTATAATTATAAATTATAAGTTCGAACGTTTTACTTTAAGTTATCGATATCGCCTAAATCGATATATAAATAATTAAATAAATTAATTATTCGACAGCTAACAAAACGCGCCATTACAGACTTCCCCCCTTAAAATAATTTCGTCCTCGAAATTGCTAAGTTAGAAAAATGCTACTAACTCTACTAACTAGATTTAAAAATCCTTTTTGTTTACTTCTCAACTCCAGTTTCAACTGAACCCTTAAATTTTCAATCAAATTATTAATTCATTCTGGCTAACTGAATTTCCATAAATCATGAGAATGTTCTAACGCCTGGAATTTTCGAAAAATTTCGCCATAACCTCCTTTGTATTGGTCAATATGACAAACCACCTCTCGCCTCTCTAGGCCTTCTCCAACCCAAAAGAAAATCAAACAGCCAAGCGGCTTGCTAATTCGGCTCATAAAATCCAAACTCATATATGATATAAACTTGTACCTTTTTATCGGGAATTTAACTCTATCCCTTTCATCTGCTACCACTTCAACATATACCAATGTTATCCATTCCAATTGATCTCCAATCAGTTCATATCCTCAAATCCAAATCGCATTTCATTCGAACTCTAATATCAAATTCCAAATTATTAACTTATCAATTTGGTTCCATTCTAGATTATCTCTAATCCCAATTCAATTTTATTTAACTTGGTTCAAGTCAAATTTCAATTTATTTTTACCATCTCATTTTATTTAACTTCATTAGTTAAATTTTTATTCCAGAACTTAAGTTCCTGGGTTTCTTTCAAATCAATTTGAAATCATAATGCCAATTCAAAACCTTTGAATTTCTAAACAACTTGTTTTCTCAAAACAATTCAAAAACAAAACCTTTGGTAGTAATCCGTCACTTAGAACTCGAAAATGAACACTGATGATGTAAAGATTCATCATCAAAATCTATTTTCCAGCTATCGAAGTGAGTTCAATACTATATCATTTTCAATTTGAAAAACATTTTCAAAATCTCCCAGGAACTTAAAATTTCCTTATTTTAAATTCCAAGTTCTGATTTAAATTCATATTTAATTCAAACTATTTCATATATTACATTCATATGAATTCTGATTGGTCATTTATAACCATTTCACCTTTTTATAATCTTATTCGATTATAATAACCACCAACACAATCAATATACTATAATAATTTCAAGATATATATTTCTTCTCTAAACAAATATATTTTGGGAAAAATTATTTCATTTACCCTCTTTCAAAACATACCATGACGGTTCATCGTATTCGGGTGTTTAGTAACCCTTATCGATACAGTGGATCAAAACTGATCGACCAGAATTCATAAGCCACTCAACCAATGAGTCTCCACAATATAAAACCATTTTATATTGAATAAAAATTACGCGCTCATATATATACACTCAAACTCAATCTAGGATATTACTAATCCCATCTCTATCGGGTTATGCCACAGAGCCAAGGTAATCACTTAACTTTAGCTCTGATACCAACTGTAACGGCTGGAAATTTTCGACTCCTCGAGAGTCGAAAATCCCGAGACGTTAGTGAAAGAAATTAGAGGGTGAGGAAGAAAAGATAGAACTAATAGAATAGAAGAAGAAGAAGAACTTACATCATCAGAGTAAACACGAATCTCACAGCGAAATGAATAAAATATAACATAACTTTGAAATACAAATCAGTACTCGTATATACATACCATTTCAAAGTACAACACTTAACAACACAGCGGAATAATAATAGCTATAATCCTGAAGCCTCCTGCTCCAAGCTCTCCAAGTGTATCTGTAAAATCCCTACTACTTGACTGCCCGTACAAATTTAGGCACCCAAGAGTTTAGGGAAAACAAACAAAATAAACTCCGGGTCAGTCATGGGACTGGTGTGAATAAAACTCCAACACTTGGTTAAATAAAGGATATCTTTCTGATATTATAATAATGTCTAAATATAAATAGATATCAATCTAGCAGAACGCTTGCATCTCACGTTCCACAAACATAGTATACAAAAAAAACCCGTGAGCACTTATTGGAGATTGGATTCCAACAGACAAGGTATGGGAGCACCTTCCGATCAGTGTACTCTAGAGGAGATACACTAGGGTTCAACAAGAACATCTTGCAACCCGGCCACACATGACCGTTCACTCATTTAGCTTGAGTGTAACGAATATATTATCACCGATGGTTGGGATCAGCAACCATCCTTCCCGATAAGGGACAGCATTGAAATAGATTATAAAGAAGTACAATTGAATATTCTCTAGATGGTGATAATACACCCTGCTTGGGTATGGCCCAACTAGCCATGCTGCCTAGCCCAACTTCTGTTATTTCCCGGTTGTGAGGTTTGAGGTCACGTTTATCACTTTGACAGATTATTTCTTCAATTACTTTGAATGCCACATCGTCATACCCGCCAAATCATTATCGATTTCTCAAGGCATCACGAGTATAAAAGCTAAGAGAAACGAATTTCTCCGCCACCAACGTAATACGTTTAAAGAGATCAACATATATGATTCGTTAAGAATACTTTGTCAGACACTCGTCCATATACGTTGTCCTGGGACTGAACAAATCGAAGGCACTATTCAGTGAATCCATCCTACCTAGGCTTTTCACAATAGCCCTTGCACTTCACTCTGTCTTCAATTATCTTCAGCGTACTTGATTCGCAACGCTTATGCTAATACGGAGTGGTTCTTCGGATAATAATCCAACCGGTCTCTCCATATTAACAACATAAAAACAGTTAAAACTATGATAGTCTGTGATTCAACTATCAAATGAAAACATGTCGGTGTACAAACAACGATCTTATTTCCAAAAGGAAATTCGATCGATCAATCATCATATACATATATATGTTCATATTTCCTTATTTCATATATTTAGAAAATATATGTTATTAATCATTGGAAAACATTTCCATAGCTTATTTTCACATCACTATTTTTTTCGCAACTATCAGTCCCTAGTTGTAACTAGTATGAGAACAATTCTCTAAGTATCAATCCGGAAGGTCGAAACCAACATCAGATCGTCACTTAGAAAACCGTTCAACTTACCCTCTCCAGTCAGTTTCTGAATTTGCTTAACTCTATTTCTTAAATTCTTATCATGAAAACATTTCATTTTCTATGTTTAGAAAACATATCTGACTATATTTGGAAAACGTTTCCAAAACTCATTTACGGATTTCCAATGAACGTTGTATAAAACATCGTTACGCTTAATCCATTGATCGCTTATTACTTAACTATATTTCAAATCAACCTTTTCTATCGAACCACAACTATTCCTTTGTCAATTTTTGAAGTCAATCAAGTTGGGGTATAATTACCTCTCAGACCTTAATTGAACAACGTCCTTTACTGTGAAATAGATGAAGCTCGTCACTCACTTTTTCCAATCATCTGTTTACGCAAATTCTCGGATTCAGGTTACGAATCTACTTCTTATATGAAAACGTTTGATTATAACTATAACGTTATAATTCCTACTTCTGCAATATCTAACCTAAATTATAACTTTATCTCCTAACTCGAATAATTTAACAGACACCTAATTTCTAAATCAATAACTAAATCTTGATTTAAACCCTGGAAAGTAAATAGTACTTTCCCGAATTCGCTATAATCGAATTCGACGTATAACTCTCTTTCGAGTAATCTCTATTCGATTAACTCTCCCTTTTTAATAACTGATATTCGATAAACTCTATTTCGATTAACTCCTATCGAATAACAAATATTCGAATAACTCTTCTTGGTTGGCTCTATTTCATTAACTCTTATCGAATAACAAATATTCGATTTTCTTAAACGTGTCAATTCTTATCGAATAACTAACATCCGATTTAACTTAAATGGATTTACTCTTATCGAATAACTTATTCGATTAACTCAACTTGATTTTCTTAACTCAATTATCTCAACTCGATTTCTTAACTCGATAAATCTTAACTCGATTATCTCAACTCGATTACTTAACTCGATAAATCTTAACTCGATTATCTCAACTCGATTTCTTAACTCGATTTCTTAACTCGATAACTTAACTTAACCTAAATCGATTAACTCAACTCAAATCGATTAACTTAATTTGATTTACTCCTTCGAATAACTCATTCGAATAACTCATTCAAATAACTTAATTGATTAACTCCTTCGAATAACTAATTCGAATAACTTACCTTCGAATAACTAATATTCGATTTACTCTTCGAATAAATAATATTCGGTAACTCTTCTCAAATGAATAACATTTGATTTATCCACTCGAATAAACTATATTTGATTACTCTTCCCTCGAATACACTATATTCGATAACTCTACTTCGAATAAGTGATATTCGGCAACTCTACTCGATTAACTCCACTTGGATAACTCTAACTGGTAAACTCTAACTGGTCAACTTTAACTGTTTATCTTTAACTGGTAAACTTTAACTGGTTAACTCAAATGGTTTAACCTAACTGGTTAACTCAAATGGTTTAACCTAACTTGGTTTACTTGTCTCGATTAACTGAACTAATCCACTTAGTTTAACTTAGTTAATTCACTTTGATTAACTCTAACCGATTTACTTAGTTTAACTCAGCTAATTCACTTTGATTAACCCAACTAATTTACTTCGATTAACCAATTAGTTTAACTTGACTAATTCACTTAGTTTGACGCAACTAATCCACTTTGATTTACAAATTAGTTTAACTTAACTAAGTCACTTAGTTTAACTTAGTTAATTCACTTTGATTTACCAATTAGTTTAACTTAACTAATTCACTTCGATTAACCGCTTAGTTTATCTTAACTAATTTACTTTGGTTAACTTAACCAATTACTTTGATTAACTCGACTAACTTGCTTTGGTTAACCTTAACAAATTACTTTGTTTAACTCTATTCGAATAAGTAATTCGAATCATTCTAATGTGTTTAACTCTATTCAAATATCTAATTCGAATAACTCATTTCGAATAACTAAATTCGATTAACTCCTTTTATTAACGTTTATTCATTTCAAAAGATTTCCTTTTTACAACGTTTATCCATTGATAAAGATTTACTTTTTACAACGTTTATCCATTTATAAAGATTTACTTTTAGTAACGGTTCTTCACTTTATAAATGTCCTTTTAATAACGTTTCTACTTCTCTATATAAGTCCAGACTTATATATATTCCATTTATCAACGATAAATAATTTATTTAATTTATAAAACATTATTTATAAATTAATCTACTTCAATTTATCTGTTTAAAACAGATTTCCTATTTAATATCTCATTTAAATCCATATCGTGTTATACCGTGTGCGAAGCACGTGTTTAAATCTATCCTTGTATAATTCTAATTATTTTCCGAACAAGTGTTCCTTTATTTATTCCCTAAATAAATATTCCTTTATTCCATTTATTTATAATCTAAATAAATGTTCCTTTATTTATTTCCTAAATAAATAAATGTTTTCATTTTATAAAATCCTATCGATTTTATAAATAAGATTTATTTTCAATATAAACATTGAAAATTCCCTTTTTACATTCTAGTATCACCTACGGTGTTTAACGTGTCGTATAACAATGATCGGTATCATTCAAACATATGAAATCAATAACAGATTTCATAACACATTATATATCACAATATATGAAAAACGGTAAAATAAATGTTGAGGAATCCAGTCGGATTCCTCCAACCTGTTTCCTTGCATCCACAGATGTTACACAATAAAATATACATCAATTTCATTCCAACATGAAATATACTGATGAACTGAATCAATATTTGATTTTCGTTTATATATATAACTATATCTATGTTTCAATCAAATCTATTTAACAGTCCAAACTATCAATACACAACAATCAAATCATTTAACACAGTTTATATAAAAATATAAACTGAGGAGAGTTAGTGAGTTTTACTCACATTTCGGTTAACCGTTGAATAACGGTTTGCGTTTATTTGACTGCGACAACCAATTTATTTCGCCATAAATTGTAACGAGCTCCGATGGACTTCCAGTCAGTGTCATTGCGTTGCTCCCGTCCATACGATCCCAACGGATCCGACCGTTCGTGTTTCCGATATAGTATGCTCATGTTATACATTGTACAAGTTATAAACTGTTTTAAACTAAAACAAAACAAATTTAATTCATAACAACTTGGGCCTCACCTCATTTTCTCCCCGGCCCAATAACCAGCCCACTCCCCTTACCAAACCCACTACCGCACTATCTTCTTCCCAAATCCCATTTTCACGTTCCAGGAACCATCACCGTGAAAAGAAATGCCATTACAACTTCTCAATTTCATCACTACCACCTTCATACAAATACAAAGCCGCCCTCCTATTCATTTCGTCCACCACAACTCCTGCAACTTCCTACAGAAACTGAAAACGAGACCACCCTCACATCCACCGGATCACCTCCACTCCACCTGAGACCGGCGGACCCCACCAGGATGACTGCGACTCCCTCCTTTTGCCTTTCCAACCTAGTACGGTGCCTCTTATAAACTCCAATCTCTTCATTACTTCACCGTTCAAACACCCATTATCAGTAACTTCCTCATCTCAACTACCCATATGGTTTCCTCCTACATGAAACACCCACTGCCGTATGTTTGTCCCTTCCCTCAAATACAAGTCGTGACCCCTCTACAACGTACTTGCCCATTCTCCAAAGCTGACGGTTTCAAACTACATTTCCTCTCCCCTACAACTTCCAAACGCAAATCGCTGTGTCATTTTGAATGCCTACTACCACAGCATGTCCTCATCTTTCGCATTCTATTTCCCCGCTCCTCAAATAAAACAGTTTCATGATTATTTAATATGGAGTTTTTATTTGGGTTTCCAGTTTTGAAAGCCATTAAGAGTTTCGGTTTTAAATTCTGAAGCCAGAGGAAGGAGAGAATGTAGTGTATATTTTTAGAGTTATGATCTTTAGTGACTAAGTATTAAGAACGCTGTATCTGATAGGTTGGAGTTTTCACTTTACTTGGTCTGTCTGTAGACACGAAGTAGGCATTGCAAATACTTTAAAAAGGATTGATGTGTCTAGACAGTAGCTTGGCAGTTGATGTGGTAATCCATGCCTCAACGTGGTTCCTGTGCCATCTTTTTGTTGTTAAGGAACCTAATATGTATTCTATTATATATTACTCTTTTCTTACTTGACTCATTCAAACAAAAACACATTTCTTTGAGTAGATGTATGTGTTGAGCAACATATGTATTTTGCAAGGATATTTACGTTTGTCTTGAGTGCTAGAAAATGCCAAAATGTGTACTGGACTGTGTACAAGTATTACTTGGATTAAAATACGTGATTTCGTAAGAGCATCTACAATGCTTCGAAATTCTAAGAAAAAGAGTTGGGACAAAATACATATGTTTATGGTTTGTCGTGACACATCTATTTTGTTTTCAACGTGGACCTTTTACAAAACATATACTTTGCTTTCTTTTAAGTTTTAGGTACCGTGACACGTAAGATTTCATTCATGTCTGACTGCTACAGACAGAAATAAGAGTACAGTCGTGCTCAGTGAGGTGTCACGATCCCAGAAATATAATAGTACCGGTAGATGGACTCATATTTTGAAACTTCAAAATGTTGATTACAGGGTGCAAAATACTCCAAATAAAAAGTTGCTTATTAAATTAATTAAAAATTACAGTAAAATTCTAAAAATTAAATTGTCACTATGTCTCAAAAGAACCTTGTCTAAATTCAAACCCGATATCTAGTTATATCGAATAAACTGTTACGGTTGATAAACGAGTCTATAGCGACTATTTTAAAATTTGATTTGGACATAACTCAAAATCTACATGACGAAATCCTGATTTTTCTCTTCCACTTGAAAGATATACTCCACCAGCTCCACACGTTTCTTGTTTCACAGAAATCCGTCTTAAAATGAATCATGTACATTCAGTTGAAGTTCAAATCGCCAATTTGCGAACTGCCGCGACGTTTCAGGTTCGTTTTAATTATAATTATAAATTATAAGTTCGAACGTTTTACTTTAAGTTATCGATATCGCCTAAATCGATATATAAATAATTAAATAAATTAATTATTCGACAGCTAACAAAACGCGCCATTACAGTTATTCGAGGAAGAAGAATCAATAAGTAGATGACATCGACAAAAGAGGGTTACGGGTTTAACGAGATAAGGTTTGTACAGTATATGGTATATGTACGTATTTTATTTTTCTATTTATTTAATTATTTTTAAATTTCTATATCGCTTCTAACTCCAAATAAAACCCAGGGAGTGACGCCCCCAGCTAAATACCCTTATTCCGGACATAATGGGATATGTCCCGAAAGCCAATTCAATTGCATCGATAGGTTTTTCTTTAAATTTAAATATAAAACATTTAATTATTTAATCTTGATCGTAAATTTTAATTTATCGAGGTCATAGACTGACTCCAAAAATTCCTGAAAAATAAATCTAGTTATGTTTTGACAATATGGTCCTAATAAAACTAATTTCATCGAATTTGGAGACCGTTTGAAAAATGGCCATTTTCTGGTCAATCGAAATTGTCCGAAATTGACAAAACACATTTTCTTTTGCCACAATCACATATTAATCCCAAAAATTATGAAAATTGGAATCCTACAATAATTTGACATTACGGATTCAACCAGGGTGGTTTCGTTGAAAATGAAGGTCGTTTGCAAAATGGCTATTTATACAAGCTATATATTATATTAAATTCCATAGCGACTATTCTGGATATTCAACTGACCACAACTTTTGATTCCCGCTATGAAATTTTAATTTTTCGGATTCATTGGAAATATATTCTTAAATAGATTTAAATATTTTTGGTTTCACTAAAATCCGTTTATTTTGCGCCCTGTACAGTCAGTCAAAGATTGAATTCAAATTTTCAAACTACCGCGCTATTTCTAACTCCTTTTAAAATTAAAATAAATATATTCATTCTAACTTTGACTTAAATAAATTTTTAATCATTATTATTTGAAATAAATTATTTTAACTATTCAAAATCCAATAAAATAGCCAAAATAATTTTTTTTAATTGGTTCTGATTTTCCGGGTTGTTACAATATGCTTATTAAGTTGGCAAAAATCAATTGCCTCTTAAGTAATAATCAGGTCTTCATTTATAATGCCTTTGTATCATTAAACAAGCATCTTATACCATTAGCATTTGCTCTAGTGTTCATATTAGCATAGAAAGTTTGAATGCTTCGTCCCCGATGTGAGCCAATCTGTTTGCTTTTTGTTCCAGATTGCAGGCACTACTCTCAATATCTTTGGCTAATTAATACTCAGTTTATAAAGGTATGTTTCTACTTATATAATTAGTGTGTATTAAGTATTTATAAACCGCGGCTTACTTTATTGATACTAAATATTGTTGTGACAACCTATTAGAAAAAGGCACTTTAAGAATTTTAATCAGTAACCAATTATAAGAAAAGCGCAAAATTATAAGAAAATTCTCTCAAACTAAGCCAGTTAATGAAAATAAAATGGCGCACTCAAATGATTTTTTGGAAGAGGATTTTTCTGTGCCTTATTTACTAATGATGTACAGTATTGTATATGTTTGAATAGTTTTCATATTCTATTCAGCAGTCTTAAAATTTCCCTTATTTTGCAGGTGGTTAATAACGGTTCATGTTGGGAGATTCTTCCACTATACAAAAAATAGTAGGATTACAATAATATGGCTACAAAAGTAACTAACACTCAACTCAAGCTTAAGGATAGATACTTCCCAAGCTATCTCTCTTTTCACTCAAAGAGGCTTGCTAACTCTCAAGTTTTTCTCACTCTAAGAAGTGACTTCTTTCTTGGATGGATAGTAATGAAGGCTCCTTCACCTATTTATACTACTCAACCTCCATAATGAATGGTGGAGATTAATTGCATTCAAGGGTGGAGATTGATTCGCTAAAATGCTTCATACTCTTTAGGAATCTCTACACTCTTCCATTCCCTTATGCATCCTTCCATACTCTTCCGTAAGGTTCCACAGATCTCCAGAATATTCCGGAGGGTTCCACACTCTTTCACAAGCTTCCAGATGGTTCTACACTTCTCTAGAGTTCTCCAAAACATTTTAGAAATTTCTAGATTTCTCTAGAAGGTTCTAAAATTTTCCAGAAACTCTCCAATTAAGGAGGGATCCCTACTGTTCATAACAGTATTTTTGCTGTGGAAGCCATAAAATAGCCATGAAGATGTTGAGAAGGCACATGCAAGTTTCGTTTTGTACTTCAATTTTATCATGTCAAAATCATGGAATATAGATTATTATAATTTCATACCCAATAATTCGATTGTTGATGTTCACTTGTTGATGGTTTCTTCTATTGTGAACAACTGAACATTAAGTACATCAGTATGATAGATTAAGATGCTATCTTTATATATATATATATATATATATATATATATCATTGACAATTATCGTTCCCAATTTGTTTCCATGTAGGTCACTGTGAAGAAGATGCAATACACCATTTAGTTTGTAATATGTTTTATTTACATGCGTTGAGACTTTGTAGTGATCTCTTGTAGTTATTGGTGCTATAATATATTTTTGCTGCACTTTTAAAAAAATATATTATGTAGGTTTCATGTTGATGTTCTCATGTTTTTTCATTTCGTTTTCATGTTATTTCTTTCTTGTAATTTCTGTGATAATTGGTACAATGCAATTTTTGTGATATTTGGTGGAATCTGTGATAATTGGTATATGTTTTTGTGTGATATTTTGTTATACGGGTTATGAGGGTTGTTAAGGGTTGTAATGGATTAACCTTCTAATCAACAAAGTCTAAAGTGTCATGCTGTTCTACATAATGATGGGGTCTAGTCAAATTTTTCTTGACCCACATGTCAACCTATCTTACCCTTTTGACACGTCTACATATAATATCATAACATATTATATAACAAAATAATACAAATTGTATCTTCCCATAATGATATACTACACCATCTATATACTATGTTATATACATGATATCATTATATCTCAGTACCACTAGGTACAAAACAATCGACATCAATATCCATGATGTCCCACCCCGAGACCCACACTAAAAATGAATATTGTAGTAATATCGTTTGCTGGTGCAGAGAATATGACTGTTTAGGAGTAACCATCCGTACGTTTTGTATTAAACGAGTATGTAGTACATCAATTTGGTGCTTTGTTTTTTTCTTACCTCAAGTGGATCGACATTATCAATTCATATTTAACACAAAACTGTGGCTAAAGATCTACCCAGAACAAAACAAACAACATGATATATAAAAGTCACAGAACAACAAGCACTCACATATATATACATATATAGATACACCATAAATACAACATACAAGAGTCACATAAGTGATTGATTCTTATAAACCATATGTACAAATGAGTTTCCAAGATAATATACATATCCGTGTATCTAAATATGTCTACAACATGACTGCACAAAACATGCCTAAGCATCCAAAATTACGATAAGATAGTCTAGGGAAGAAGTAAAAGATAGCGGGCATCTACAATAGCCGCAACTTTGAAGCCCTCTTTGTTATTATTGATCAACCCTCTTTCTACAATGCCTTCTCTAGACGACTGACGCTACATGAAGAAGATGTTTTTGTTTCCCTAAAGTGATTGATGGTCAAATTCTTGATGAAGAAGGGTCGGTGAACAATCAAAGGTGAATAGTTCAGCTCAAGGGAAATGTATTTTGCTACTATTGATCAATATAAGAAAGAAATTTTCTTATCTCATTGCCTTTAAGTGAACGAAAACCATTGAATGATGGTCCCTTAAAGGCACTTGAAGAGAAGGTAGGAAATAATTATTCCATTAAGCATAAAAATGATAATTGGGGGTCTACAGACAGAAAAGGGAAAAAGCACAAAATTAATATGGCGACGGAAGAAGAAATCATAATCGACGTGGATTGTCGAGGGGAGGTCCAAAGGATTGAACCTATCAAAGAAATTAAGGAAGTAAACATTGTCCTTATGATATCGAGAAGATTTTGAAAGTAGGCAAACTTTGGAACCAAGATTGAAAAATGAGTTAATACATTTCCTTATGGAAAACAATGATATCTTTGCTTGGTCACACTCCAAAATGGTATGGATTGATCCTTCAGTCTTGTGTCATTCCGTTAACATTGATCCTAATATGACTGCAGTTCGTTAAAAGAAAAGGCAATATGATAAAGTTTGGTCGGAAGACTTAAAGGAAGAAGTGAAGAAGTAACTTGAAAAATGATTAATCGGAGCAATTTATTATCCTAGATGGTTTTCAACCCCTATCTTAGTATAGAAGTCCAATGTGAAATGGAGAAAATGTGTCGACTACGCCGATCTAAGCAAGGCATGTCAAATGGATTGTTGACCCTTGCCAAGAAATGATTAGTTAATGGATTCCATGAGTGGGCATAAGTTATTATTTCATATGGATTCATATTCAGGATACAATAAAATTACAATGTTCAAACTAGATTTGGAACATATGAGTTACATTTCCGACAATGGAAAGTATTGTTATACGGCAATGCCTTTTGGTTTGAAAAATTTCGGGACCACCTACCAAAGACTTGTGAATAGAATGTTCTATGAATAGATTGGAGGAAACATGGAAGTTTATTTCGATGAAATATTGGTTAAGTCGTGAAAATAAGAAAACCATTTAAAAGATTTAGGGGAGATGTTTGGGGTAATATGAGGAAATACTAAATGAAATCTAACCCTCAAAAGTTCCATTTTGGTGTTCATTCAGGAAAGTTTCTTGGGTATATCGTAAGTAAACAAGGGATAGAAGCAAGTCGTGCACAAATTAAGGCAATAAGGGAAATGGCCAAACCCAAACAAACAAGGATGCATTAAGCCTTAGAATGCATTTTCAAACGAACTAAAAGGGGTATTTGGACGAACACTGGCACGAAAATTTAAAACTTCACAACTTACCCTTTGTGCTCAGTATAAGTTCAAAGCAATGGTACAAGAAAATTCCCAAGTTACATAGTACAAAATATAACAGAATCAAGCGCGGCACAATGGCAACAACAGAATACATAATACATATCATAATAGAGATGTCTGGATACATAGTTCCTAATACATAATATCACATCCCAAAATATATAATAGTGTACATACCATAATACTATTAGCTACTGATAGTCTAAAGCTGCATAGTCCAAAACCCCAAAACGTGGAAAAGGATAAGAGTGATGCAGCAGTCCACGCAAACCTAACCTGTTAACAATCCTCAACCTGACCCGAGGATTGTTTTAACAAAACAAATCACACAGGTCAGACTATGTCTAGTGAGAGTGAAGTAAGTATCTATGGACATTAAATAATTTAACCAAGAAGTAAAGGTACCACATGTATAAGTCAACATGAGGCGTATGATTGTTACAATGTTCGAACAATTTAGCATAATCATCGCATTGAATAAGCCATAATCACAGGCATCGGTATTGTATGTAACTCAATACAATACCCAAACAATTATCATATGTAAAGAAATATGATAATATAAAAAGTAAGATAAAAAGGCATAGGTATTGTATGTAACCCAATACAATACCAAAACAATTATCATATGTAAAGCAATATGATAATATAAATAGTAAGGTTAAAAAGGCACAGGTATTGTATGTAACTCAATACAATACCATAACGATTATCATACGTAAAGCAATATGATAATATAAAAAGTAAGATTAAAGGGCATGGGTATTGTATATAACTTAATACAATACCAAAACAATTATCATATATAAAACAATATGATAATATAATAATTAAATGTTGGTTAAAATACTGCGTTTCCAAATTAACTTGGGTAATTTCCCAAAATTATCCAAACAAATAAGAAGGTAGTATAAAATCATGGGAACTATGGGATAAATATAACATGACTCATAACAGATACCAAATAAATAAACGCTAGTATTGTAAAATCACAGTGGTAGAGCTCGAGCACGTACGAAGACATCAACACCGTAACCTACTCATAACGCCATAACGACACCTGGCGATCAACCCAGGATAACCAAGATGGTCTAAGGCGAAGGACGTACGCTATGCGTTCACGGCACTATACGTGGGACCCCCATGCCTCCATCTGATGTAGTCCGTGACCCGCCGATCGGGAATCCCGATCAAAACAACAAAATTGCCCAATGTAGCGATTCAGGTAGCGAACGTAAATCAGGTCGACCTAGATGGAGTTTTGGCCCATTGGTACAACATAGTCCAATCTATCCCAATCCCAAAATCAAAAAATATTTTTAAAACATTATTTTGTAAATCATGCCTTAAAAATTCATAGTGTTTATAACATCAAAACACTATATAAAATCAATCAAGGCGTCATTCATAAAAGTAAGTTTTATAAAACCTAGTATACTTTGCAAAAAGGTTAACAACGCATGTCCATAGATGGTTACACTTCCGTTTCGCTCTAATACACAAGTACCCCATAATACTTATGTATTATAACAAAACATAAGCATTGTTTAGCATGTTAAACTTAATTGAAATTACAAAATTATTCAACTATTTAATTTATACATAATATTATTATTTTTGTTTGTAGAAAAAAAATTTGCTTTCAAAAATTTTAAATAAAACAATGATTTTATAATATAAAACATATAATTGTTTTAAAGAAAATCTTATTATAAACAAAGATTATTTAAAAAAAATTAGGCCTCGGGCTGTACAAAGCAACCCATGCGGCTGGCCTGGGCTGCTAAGAGCAGCCCATAGGTGCGCTGCCTGTGCAGCCCGTTTGGGCTGCATGGGCGCAGCCCGCGTGGGCTACCTGTGCAGCCCGGTTGGACTGCATGGGCGTAGCCCGCGTAGGCTGCCCGTGCAGCCTGCTTGGGCTGCATCACTGCCCAACAAGGCTGTAGTGCAACCAGCTGCACCATGGTGCAGCCCAGCTGCACTATGGTGCAGTCACCAGCGGTAGCTGCAGCTCCATGAGCTGTAGCTGCTTCTCCCCTATGTCAAAACTGAAAAATAATCAGTTTTTTTTCTCTAATGCAATTATTTGTGTGTTTTTTCCCAACAAATGAACTAAGCTTTCTAGCCTTGAAGGCATTTCAACATACATGTAGCATGCATGTTTATTGCATTATCAATACCAATTTCCTACTTCTATTGCTACATTATAATATTTTTTCCACATAATGGATATTGCAATTTCCATACCAATTCAAGTTGTCAAGACCCCAAACAGTGAAATGAGGCATAGCGAAGAAGCTATACATCAATCATACACATAAATTTCATGTTTTTGATTACATGCAAACCCAAAATATTAAAAAGGGAAAAACTTCACTCACCTCCAATACCAAAAAGAAATCTTCAAGCTCAATAACCGCTAGCTTTGATTGCTTCTAAGCCCCTTTTCATTTTTCAATAGAAAACAAAACCCTAAATAACAATTCATGGAAGAACAAAAGAAGAGAATATGGTAGAACTGATTTAGGGATACTTACTTGAAGAATTAGGAATCTTACTTCAACCTTTGATTGCAAATTTCTAATCTTTATTTTGATGGGGATGAAAAGATTTGATTTTTTTCTCTTTTCTTTCCTGTTGGTTTCTGTTTTCTGAGAAAGAGAAATACGTACTTAATGAGGAATGAAGAACGGGAGACTAATGAGAAGGAATTTTATGTTCAGCCCCTTCTCTAGATTCTTCCAATAAAAATATCATTTTTTTTCCCGTTCTTTTCAAATTTTTAAATTTTCCTTTCTCTTTTTCTTATGCAACACAATCATTACACTTTGTCTCATTAGAAGATTTTTTTTTTCTTTCCCACTTTATTTAATTTGTTTCTAGAGTTTTCATCAAAATCTCTTTATAAAATGCAAACTTATTTTTATTTTTATTTTGTTTATATTTTTTTCTTTTAAATTAGTATAAAAAGTTCTTTCTCTCCTTTTTTTTTCCAAATGCACACTTGAAAACTAACACACACATACAAAAAATAGTGTGTTATTTAAACTTCTCATACATAAAGGCAAAACTTCTTTATGTAATCACAAAAATATTTTTTTCCTTTTAAAATTGTTACTTAATCAAAAGCAATAAACTACAACATTATTACAATAAAAACATGCTATCTTTTACATCAATTACATATGCAAAATACTTCATGAAACATGTATTTTCCTCTCATCTCAAAATATATGTTTCGCCTTAATTTATTTATTTATTCATTATTTTATATATGTTTCCTCTAAATTACCAAATCAATTAGTTGATTCCCAATTCAATATCCCTAAGAAAAGCAGGTTGTTACAAAAGAATACTTAATTAAATATTGGGAATCAAGGGAAACAGACTAAGCCATTGCGTTAGTCTTGGAATTCTTCTTAAGATAGACTCTGGGTTTGCGTAAAACAGACATCGAAAAGCTTTGAAGTTTGTATACATATAAGCAGAATATAACATGCAAAACCAGTCCAGAAAATCAAAAATCGAAGAGTGGGAAGGGACGGGAAATCGATCCATTAGGGGTTGACCCCATGCCCCATGGAGGTCGACCCTAGTGTCGACCCACACAAGGGGGTGTCGAACCTAGGGTCGACCCTGAGGTCGACCCCACCCATATCTGGGGCAGATCCATTGTCTGAACCTGGACACGTTTTTTGACCTGATTCATTGGCTTGAGGCTATAAATAGGACCTCATTTCTATTGTTTTATTCACCCAAAACAATGGAGACAACAAGATGTTGCTCCACCTTAGACTGAATTAGGCTATTCTTCTATAATAATGACTTATACGTATTCAAGAATCTCTACTACAACATCAACAATCTTTACTTAGTTATTTAGATCCAGTCCCTGTGAGTTTATGTTGCTTTTAAATATAAACATTTAATCAGTAATCCTAACATGTATATAAGTTTGGATATAAAACTATGCATATTAATAATCTAAATCATAACTAAATAGATCTGCCATTACTTGTACACTTGATCTTCTATTTAGTTCTTACATGCCTATCTCTATTATGCCCATTTCTTTTATCATTAGCCTATTCTGTCATTATGCCTATTTTTGTCACGATATGCCTATTCTATCATTATGTCTAATTCTATCATCATATGCATGTTTTGTTATTATGCCTATTTATGTTCTCTTCTCTCCCTCCTTCCTAATTTATTTTTATAGCCAGGCTACCTTCGATTCGAGGTCTATCGCCCAAATATGCAAATGAACGAAATTGGGAATGATAAATTGGGGGCATAACTTGTACTGTAAAACATGACTGGGATTTAAGGGCATAACCTATACCATGATCTAAGACTTTAATTTGGGGCATATCATACATGATGATTTATGACTTGAGGTTAGGGGCATGAAAAACCTATAATGAGCATGAATAATTGTTTAAGAATGAATATGCCTAAAATTACAGTAAATAGAAACTGTAACCACACTTAGACATGAGATTAGATTACACTTGTGGTAGAAGTCTTCCCGGAACCTCTCAGAAAATATAGCATCCACGAGTGGTCAATTTAATGTGAGGGGTCTAGTGCGTAGAAGTACACGTAACGGTACTAAGACACGAGGTTAATTCCAGCTTGTGGTAGAAGTCTGCCCGGACCCGCCCAGCATATCCAGCATCCACAAGTGGTTGACTTAACGTCAGAGGTCTAGTGCATTAACATGCATGAATGGGAAATGATAATAACCTGTTAACCTGTAGTACTTAACTTGTTTAAACTTGTGGGGGTTATATGAACATGTCAAATTGTGCAAGGGTTTTGTAAACTTGCTTGAATCAATGAAGGTTAAGTAAATCTGTTAAATCTGTTAAGGTTATACAAACCCGACAAACTTAACTTGTTTTATATTGTGGGATAATGCAGGCTTGTCAATCTATTTGGCATAACATGTCAAAATCCTAGTAGTGGGGTTGCAAGACTATGGGGTAGCTTGTATCAACTATTGTGTGGGACCCGTATCAGTCAGTATCCCATATTTGTATCCAAAGGGGGACCCTGAATTAGGTAGGGGCCAGGGAACACTTACTGAGCTGATTATAAGAGGTTCATCTGGGTGGAGATGTCTGACGGCGCGTTCCAACGGAGTCATGTGCGTGCATGGATCCTCTTGCTCGGGAAAATAAGACGCTATAACACAAGTAGATATGGTTGTGCCTATCGGAAAAAGAGGTTGACACTTTAGGAAGTGATACATTCTACTATGGGGCCAATATAGGGTATCTATAGGATAGAGAGCCGATTGATTGGGGTAGTAATTAGGGTACATCCAGTCCTGCTTGTTTAGGAGCCCATTATTATCGTTTGGGGTAACACCCGTTATTTCTATTAGGCTGCCTTTCATTATCATTAAGGGTAAAACCCATCATTAAAGGTATACTTAAGTCTACCATTTATTTCTGTTGGGATCATTCTGTTTCTGTTATACTAATATTGGTGCAGAGAAAGGTATTTGGGAAGTGCAATATATTCTGTTCTGTTTATTTTGTTTATCCTGCTCAGTCTGTTATACCTATCTTATGATATTGTTATCTCTCTCATCCAGTTTATATGCCTGTCATGATGTTTTTACTTATTTATATGCTAAAAATAACTGGACTTGCCTGACTTTATGTCTGACCCATTTTGTATCCTTTTCTCTCTATTCCTTTTCCCCTAGGTTCTCAGGGCGGGAATACTCAGGCTTCATTAGGATTCTCTCTTCTGTTTCCGCTTGGAGCTGCTTAGATGTACCACTTTGTTTACATGTCTATCTTGCTATGGCTATTTTTAGGGACTATGATTTTATATTACTGTACTCTGATGATTTTAGTACAAGGAAGATATTTTAATTTGATGTAATGGGTTTTCTGTATTTCGGACTTATACTTTAGCTGGATTATGGACCACGATGTTCTCTGTTTGAAAAATAAAGTTTTAAATTCTACTGCTATTTTATATCTATCTTGTGATGTTTCTATTTCTGCTTACCTACAATGCTTCACGGAACTTAATGCATTTTGTTAAAGAGCAACATTAATGGACGTGGGGTGTCACATTTGGTATCAGAGCTGAAGGATACAATTTCAGATAAAATGGTTTTGAAAAATTATTTTCAAAAGGTTTTAAAAAGAAAGCATTTTCAAAAGAAAAGTCTATTTTTGAAACACATATTCTCCAAAGCCATATGAAATATCCTTCGATTCTCTGCTTGAATCCCTTTTCCTTTTCTTTTCAGCATGTCTGGGGAACTGATTCTTCCTGAAAGTTCCCCATTACGGCATGGTTCCATAGGCATGTTAAAGCTATGACACATGTCGAAGGGCAAGGAAGTGCCCAACCTCCATCTGTTGCCGTAGTAGTTCCGCCTACGGCTAATTTTCTCTCAAACTTCGTAAGGATTTCTGTGCGATGAAGGCAGCTTTTGAGAGACTTGTTAACATGTTACAAAAGGATGGTAAAGAGGAGAATAAAGGAGTTAAGGCTGAGCAGCACAGCCCAAGGATGAGAAAAATGGTGGCCTAGGAAGGGAACATAGATGAAAGAAGGAAAGCCTAATAAAGTTCAAATAAAGGCAAGAAGAAATGTCATGTTAGTGGGAACGTGGGTCATTTGGTCAAAGATTGCCGAAAAAGGAAGAATACTTGTTTCAACTGTGGCAAAGTTGGATACTATACTAGGAAATTCCCAAAGAAGCAAGGACAACGGGAAAAGAAAGGACCATCTAGTGAGCCGATGCATGCTTACGGGGGTAGTGGACCAGACAAATATAGGAAAATTTCTTTTGAAGGATTGATTTCTCTTTCCGATCATCCTGTTAGGACTCTTTTTTATTCTGGCGCTTCTCATTCTTTTATATCTGATTCTGTGATTAAGTCCCTACACCTTAACACTAATATGGTTTCGGATCCCTTTGTTGTCTCAAACCCCATTAGGGGATGGGCTCATATGTTTGTGGTTTGTCGGGGTTTGAGGATATCTGTGTTGGGCGTCGAGTTTGAGTGCGACACATCTGTGCTTGGTTTTATGGGCTATGATCTGATTTTAGGGATGGATTAGCTAGCCATATATGGTGTCATTCTAGATTGTGAGAAGAGGATCGTTAGACTTTTGACTTGCCATGGGAGGACTCTCGAGATTTCTTGTGACCCAAAGGGTCTGTTATGCTTAGTTTCCTAGAATCACTTGATGCATCTATTGATGAGTTACGATCTGTACCAGTATGTAAGTATCATGATGTTTTTGAGGAAGTTAAAGGCTTACTCCGAGGCAAGAGATTTATTTTCGGATATACCTTGTGGACAATGTGAAGCTAGACGCATTGCCAGTGCGCCACATGGCTACTAGGGAAAGGAGGGAGCTCAGTAAGCAAGTAGGGGAGCTACTTGAGAAAGGATTTATTAGGCGAAGCATATCTGAATAGGGTGCTCCAGTCGTATTTGCAACTAAGGCAGATGGCTCGCTTCTCTTATGTGTGGATTACAGGGAGTTGAATAAACTCACTAAGAAGAATAGGCACCCACTTTCGAGGATAGATGATTTTTTTGACCAGCTTGTCGGTGCATCTTTTTTCTCTCAGTTAGACTTGGCCACAGGCTTTCATCAGTTAATGGTGACCGAGGGCAATATATACAAGACCACTTTCAAAACTCCACATGGTTTCTTCGAGTGGCTCATCATGCCTTTTGGGTTGACGAATGCACCAGCCTATTTTGTGGATCTAATAAGTAGGGTGTTTCGGGAGTTTCTAAATAAGTTTGTCGTGGTCATTGTGGATTTCATCCTGATCTTTTCAAAGAGCGAGGAAGAGCATGCCCTACATTTAAGGGAGGTTTTATTCCGAGCGCACCAGCTTAAGTCAAAATTCTCCACATGTCATTTTGGAGAAGGGAAGTGAGATTTCTAGGGCACATGGTCTCTAAGGATGGGATAGCAGTGGATCCTGCGAAAGTAGTTGCGGTTCAAGATTGGTAGATTCCAAAGAATGCAACAGAGGTGGGGAGTTTTCTTGGTTTAGCGGGCTATTATAGGAGGTTCATTAAGGACTTCACAAAGATATAAGCACCACTCATCAGACTAACGAAGAAGAATTTAACTTTTTCTTGGGATATTGACTGTGAGGATGCTTTTCAGCGATTGAAGAAGGCTCTGACAACAGCCCTAGTCTTAACTTTGCCTGATGGGAACAAAGTGTTCACAGTGTACACTGATGTATGTGGTACAGGGCTTGGTGTTGTTTTGATGCAAGAGGGGAGGGTAGTATGTTACGGTGGTAGACAGTTGAGAGTTTTTAAGAAGAACTACCCTATACATGACATAGGGTTAACGACCATAGTATTCGCGTTTAAGACTTGGCGTCATTATCTACTTGGAGAGAAGTTCGAGTTGTATACCGATCATAAATCTCTCAAGTAATTGTTCTCGCAGAAGGATCTCAATTTGAGGCAACAGAGATGGATAGAGTTTCTAGCATCCTATGACTTTGAGATTGCTTATACCCCTGGCAAGGGTAATGTGGTTGCAGACGCACTGAGTAGGCAGAGGATGACTTTGGGTTCATTACTTGAAGAGAGGCGAAGCTTGGAGTACATATCGACCTTTGATTTTAGGCCATCTATGGATCTTATACCTGGTTTGTTGGCATCCTTAGAGGTGCTACCTACTCTTACGGACCAGATAGGAACTTCGCAGCGATAGGACCCATAAATAGTAGACATCATGGATAGGCTCAGTAGAGGGGAGACTTATAGTCACCTCAGTAGATATTCCATGGATGATAGAGGGTGGTTGCAACGAGATGGTAGGCTTTGTGTTCCCCGAGTTGGGAGTCTGTTAAAGACAGTCCTTGAGGAAGTCCATCATTCTAGGATGATTATCCATCCAAGCGGTGATAAGATGTATAGAGGTATGAAGAGGGTTTTCTTTTGGGCTAGAATGAAGAAATACGTAGCGGAGTTTGTTTCTCGATGTTTGATTTGCCAGCAAGTCAAAGTTGAGCAAAGGAAGCCCAGTGGTTCACTTCATCCTTTGGAGGTCCAACAGTGGAAGCGAGAGAGCGTCTCTATGGATTTCATTGATGGTTTTCCTAGATCGAGGAAAGCCAACACAGTATTTGGTTTATAGTTGACAGGCTTACTAAGAGCGCTCATTTCATTCCGGTTAAGAGTAAGAGAATGACAACATGGTTGGCAGCAGTTTATCTTTGTGAGATAGTCCGTCTACATGGAGTGCCTTCCAATATAGTGAGTGATCGTGACCCCATATTCACCAGTGAGTTTTGAAGAAGCTTACAGAAGGCATTAGGTACACAATTGTATTTGATCACCGCTTATCACCCTCACATCGATGGGCAGACAGAGAGGGTGAATAGAGTTCTTAAGGATCTTTTAAGACCGAGTATCCTAGATTTCGAAGGGACAGAGGGAGCATCTTTCCTTGGTATAGTTCTCCTACAACAACAGCTATCAAGATAGTATTGGCATGGCACCCTTCGAGGTATTGTACGGGCGACCTTGTAGATCACCAACTTGTTGGTGGGAGTCTGCAGATAGGCTTCTACTTGGACCTGAAATGATTAGATATACTTCAGAGAAGATCAATCTTATCTGCAGATGCATGAAGATAGCTTAGGACAGGCAGAAGTCCTACGCAGATAAGAGAAGGACTAGTATTGAGTTTGAGGTGGGAGACATAGGTTTTCATCAAGGTATCACCTTTGAAGAATGTGGTTTTCTTTGAATCTATAGGGAAATTGGAACCAAGGATTGTAGGGCCATTTCCCATAACAGAAAGGATTGTCCAAATGGCCTATGGGGTGAAGTTACCAGAAAGATTAGAGTGTGTTCATGATGTTTTCCACGTTTCTTATTTGCAAAAATGTTTGCACCATACAACAGAGGAAGTTGAGCCGAGTATAATTGAGGAAGTAGAGGTGGAACGAGAGGCGATAGTTTGACGAGTTCCTACCCGTATTCATGGATCAGAGGCAAATGAGCTACGCAACCAAGAGGTCAAGTTAATGAAAGTTCAGCGGGGAGATGACCACGAGGATGCAACTTCAGAGATTTAGGACAAGACTCATGCTTGGTACCTTTTTCTTTTCAAGGGTATGTTCTTAACTTCTTTTTCCAAAAGCTTTTATTCGTACTTGCTTCTGTCATTAAGTATATCCTATCGATCGAATCTTCGACCTTTAAGTAGGAAACCAGTTGCAGTAAACATGTGTTTGAGGCATGTTATGTTTGATGGATGCAAGTGTTTGCTAGTGCTTTCTAGTGTATGCATATACACACACACTAGGTACTAGATCGGTTCAATCACTCACATACTGCATATGGATGCGTGTGCACATTTTTCTTTTTATGGATGAAAATGGGTGTATCATCATATGGATGTTGCATTTGAATGACTGATTATGCATGCATATAGCTTCTACATGATATACTAGGACTATTTGCATACATGTTGATTTCATGGCACTGACATACATTGCATTATGGAGGTCGACTGAATCAGTAAACCACCTGATTTTTCACATTAGTGTAAGGACATATACCTTTGCATATGTTCATATAAGCATTAGAAATCTTTTAAGGACAATGGATACCTATGATTGGTGGATGAGTAAATGGATGATACGATATACATTCTTCTTAATTTGGAGATTTCGGGGACGAAATTTTTTAAGTAGGGGAGAATGTAACACCCCATAATTTTAAAGATATTATAATGATACACTAAAGAATACTTAATCAATTATTGGGAAACGGACTGCGCTATTGCGTTCATCTCAGAATTCTGCTTAATATAGACTCCGAGTTTGCGTAAAATGAACATTGTATGAATAAGTTATTAAGCTTTGAAGTTTGTATACATATAAGCAGAATATGTACATACAAAACCGGTCCAGAAAATAAAAAATCGAAGAGTAGAAGGCACGGGAAATCGATTCGTTAGGGGTCGACCCCATGCCCCACAGGGGCCGACCCCACCTAGATCTAGGGCAGATCCATTATTTGAACCTGGACGCGTTTCTTGGCCTGATTCGTTGGCTTGAGGCTATAAATAGGACCTCATTTATATTGTTTTATTCACCCAAAACAATGGAGACAACGATGCCCCATCTCAGATTGAATCAGCCAATTCTTCTGCAACAACGACTTATACATATTCAAGAGTCTCTGCTACAACATCAACAATCTTTTCTCAGTTCTTCAGATCCAGTCCCTGTGAGTTTATGTTGCTTTTAGATATAAACATTTAATAATTAATCCTAACATGTTTATAAGTTTGGATCAAAAACTATGCCTGTTAATAACTTGAATAATAACTAAACAGATCTACCATTACGTGTGTACCTGATCTTCTGTTTAGTTCTTACATGCATATCCCTATTATGCCCATTTCTGTTATCATATGTGTATTCTGTCATTATACCTATTTCTTTCACCATATGCCTATTCTGTTAGTATGACTAATTCTATCATCATATGCATGTTTTGTTATTATGCCTATTTCTGTTCTCTTCTCTCCCCCTTCCCTTTTTATTTTTATAGCCAGGATACCTTCGAGCTTAGTCCTATTGCCGAAATATGCGAATGAATGAAATTGCGAATGGTTGGGAATGATAAATTGGGGCATAAATTGTATTATAAAACATGACTAGGATTTGGGGCATAACCTATACCGTGATCTAAAACTTGAATTTCAGGCATTTCGTACATGATGATTTATGACTTGAGGGTAGGGGCATGAAAAAACCTATAATGAACATGAATAATTGTTTAAGAATGAATATGCCTAAAATTATAGTAAGTAGAAATTGTAACCGCACTTAGAAACGAGGTTAGATTAGACTTGTGGTAGAAGTCTGCCAAGAACCGCCCGACAAATCCAACATCCAAGAGTGGTCAATTTAATGTGAGGGGTCTAGTGTGTAAATGTGCATGTAATAGTACTAAGACACGAGGTTAAGTCCAGCTTGTGGTAGAGGTCTTCCCGGAACCCCTCAGCATATCCAGCATCCACAAGTGGTCGACTTAATGTGAGAGGTCTAATGCATTAACATGCATGAACAGGAAATGAAAATATCTTGTTAACCTGTAATACTTAAACTATTTAAACCTGTGGGGGTTATATGAACCTGTCAAATTGTGTAAGGGTTAGGTAAAGTTGCTTAAATCAATGGGGTTTAAGTAAATCAATTAAATTGGTGGTGGTTTGTACAAACCCAACAAACTTAACCTGTTTTAAATGGTGGGGTTATGAGGGCTTGTTAATCTGTTAGGCATAACCTATCAAAATCCCAGTAGTAAGGATGCAAGCCTAGGGGTGGATTGTATCATCTATTATGTCGTACCTGTATCAGTCAGTAACCCTTATTAGTATCCAAAGGGTGACCCCGAACTAGGTAGGGGTCAGGGCACGCTTATTGAGCTGATTATAAGAGGTTCATCTGGGTGGAGGTGCCTGATGGCGCGTTCCAACGGAGTTATGTGCGTGCATGTATCCGCTTGCTCGTGAAAATAAGACACTATAACACAAGTAGGTACGGCTGTGCCTATCGAAAAAAGGGGTTGCCACTTTAGGAAGTGATATATCCTACCATGGGGCCAGCATAGGGTATCTATTGGATAGGGAGCCGATCGATTGGGGTAGTAATTAAGGTACATCTAGTCCTGCTTATTTAGGAGCCTGTTCTGATCGTTTGGGGTAACACCCATTATTTCTATTGGGCTGCCTATTATTATCGTTGGGGGTAAAACCCGTCACGAGAGGTATACCTAAGTCTACCATTTATTTCTGTTGGGATCATTTTGTTTCTATTATACTAGTATTGGTGCAGAGAAAAGTATTTGGGAAGTGCAATATATTTTGTTCTGTTTATTTTGTCTATCCTGCTCAGTCTGTTATACCTATCTTATGATATTGTAATCTCTCTCATCCAGTTTATATGCCTGTCATGATGCTTTTACTTATTTATATGCTAAAAGTAACTGGACTCACCAGACTTTATGTTTGACCCGTTTTATTTCCTTTTCTCTCTATTCCTTTTTCCCCTCAGGTTCTTTGTAACGACCCAGATTTTTAGCTGTTGAATTATGAATATTTAAATTTGTTTCAAATATTTTATTTGAAATATATATAGAAATTTATAAGGATTTTTTTTATAAATTAAATGGATTTTAAAATATATTGAATATTGTTTTAACTTAAAAATAGAAATGTCGAGTTTAAAATTCAAATTAGATTACTTTGAAGTTATATGTATGTATTCAGATTTGATAGGTATTTTTATTTGTTTATTTTTAAATTGATTCGATTAAATTTCTAAATAATATATTATTATAACAAGATTAATGTTATAAAATCCGAAATAGATTATTATTACAAGATTTTTTTGGACGTAGTTATAATTTAATTTATAGAATTTTTCTATAAATTTTATTTTTAAAAATAAGCAACTTTATATTTGAAGTATTTTACACCCCATATCATCGTTTTGAAAATTTCACAGTATATATTATCTTGTCTATTTTACTATATATTTGAAATCATAGCGCATAACGATACATTTTATTTTGTCTCTAAAAGTCATGTAATAAGCGGAATTTATATAACAAAATACTGCATTCATCCTAATATGTTATTTTAAACCACACACTTACCTACGGATAAAATGAGTCCATAATCTAATATTGTACATGATTCCTTCACTAGAATTAAGAAAAGTGGTTCCCATTATGAACAGTATGGTTTATCCTTATCCGCACTGTTGTGCTAGCAATATACAATACTTAATAACACAAAGAAAATATATATCTCAGAACAGCTTGCGTCTCAAACTATTTGACAGTGTATCTGCCAAGAATCTTTAAATCCGTGGGTGCCAAGATATTTGTAAGCCGTGTTACCCAAGCTATTGAGAATCGTGCTACCCAAGCTATTGCAAAGTGTGTTTTGCAAGCCATTCCTCCTTTTTAAATATTGTTCCTCTCCTTAATTCTCGTTCTCAGATCCAAAAACAAAGCACAAAAAAAATCGATCTTTATAAATTTGTTAAGAATAGAACACTCAGCGAAAATCCACGAAATAAAATTCGTCAATATCCTTGAAACAAGGGCTCCGGTCTTGTGTATAATTTCCTTGGTGTGACATCTACTACGGATTCCAACTTCAAACTCGCAGCAGCCAAGGCTCACCGTCGACATCCTAACAGTGATGTCGGGGCTAAGTTACGAATGACGAAGTATCCAAGGGGTTATGGCGAGCATGTGAATGAGATTTTGGTGAATTGTTGGTCGCGGGTTGATGAGCAGATCCACGAGGAGAGGGGTGCGAGCCGTTTGTCAATGGGGTGAAGCGGAAGAGGAGAAGTAGGGGAGTGATTTGGTGGGCTTGGTTGCGGTTTTTGGTGAGAAGGAGGATGGTGTCGTCGGTTTTTGGTTTTATGAAGAAGCGATCGTGAAAGGGAGAGGGAAGCGTACATTAATGGTAGGGTAACGGGTCAAACTCTACTGGGAAAATGAAGCTTACGTGGGAGGAGTGATTAGCGGTAATAACCTTTAAAACGTGGTTTTAGATAAGGAAGGGAGAAGAATGACTTGAGATAAGTAATGGCAGTGGTTTGATGATTCTGTAAATTGGGTGTTTTCACTTTGAGAAATCGAGGTTATTTTTGGGATTTGTGGGTGGATTCGCACTTCGTGTCAAATATTTGGTTGTTCGATGATGTTGGGTGTCGCCGTTCTCGGTAGGAGGAGCTACTGTGTATGAAATTGCGATGTAGATAGGGTAATCCAGGTTAGCAAGTTTTGGATAGAACGATAGGGGTCGTGAAGATGAGGAAGTCGGTGATGAGGTTGATCAGCAAGATAAAGCCTCGTAATGGTTATTTGTTGAATCATGATGACGATGAGGTGATGTTGAGGGTACTGCGGCACTCAGGGTGGCATAAGGGGTTCGAATGATATACTGCGATGAAATTTTGTTGGTGTGGAAGCAGGTCTGGAAGACGTCACGGTGAAGTAAAGTAGGAGTATTGAACTTGGGGAAAAAAGATGTTAAGCATTGATAAGGAATTAAAGGTGGTTTGTGAGGATTTTGTTTAAAAGAGGAATGAGAGCACCAGGACGTGATCAGAACCAAACAGTGTGATGAAGAAAAAGGGAAATTGACCTGATTTATCATCATAAACAAAAGTAAATAAAGTTAAACAAATTAAATAATTAACAAATAAGTTATATTAACTAAAATCATAGATGATCATAATTGTGTATCTTGGTCATGCATTAATAGAATTTGACGAAATCACTCACGTTGGAATCATGGGAACAAACTCCGTGTGGTGGAATAGCTGTCGCTGAGAGTATAACTATTGGAATCTTGCTATAAAATCGGACACTTGTTTGATTCTAACGTAACAAAAGCAGAGTCGTCAAATGTGAACCGATGTGAGTAAACTCACTAACTCTGGCTCGTTTATATTTTTATATAAACGAGTTTTAAATTTATTTAAAGTAATTTATACTGTGTGATGGTTGTTTGGGTGAATGGTTGATAAAATTGGTTGAATTGGTTGATATAGTTATATCGTTGATCGATTATTAATTCTGTTCACCATGATATGCCATATTGATGTGAAAGTAATATTATTGATGTTTGACTAGCATTTGTGGATGCAGGGAAACAAGTTGGAGGGATCCAGCTGGATTCCTTAATATTTATATTGTTATTTGTTATTCACTGTGATATATACTGTGATTGATTATGCTTTGTGAATTCCCCTAGCCTTAGAAATTTTGGTATTTAATACCGAATTATATTTTCGAATGTAGGAAACAAATTAGAGATTTTAAAAAGAAAATTTATTTTCAAAATTAGAAATTGGATTCCGAATAGATTTGAAAGTAGAAACTTTTTTATTGGATAAAACGAGTGGTTAAATTTATAAACGATATTTATGGCTGAAGGGAAATAATTATCATTGAATAATTAATATTCGGCTTGAAATCGGTATTTTATTATCGAATGAAAAATCATTATTGAAAGTGTCGATATACGACTTAGGCAGGATCAGTAATATGGATATGCGGAAAGTATGTGATATACTAACTTGTATATTTACAATAGTTATGCAGGTAAATATTTAGTATAAAACGATCTCACAGAAGCAATATCACAGATATGTAAGTACAGTAATAGCAAAATCACATCAAGGATTTTTATACTGGTTCGGAGCACCGTCCTACGTCCAGTCCCAGATCTCTTATCTGGAATTTTACTAAACAACTACCTCACTTCACCCAGAGGAATAGGTTCACAACCCCCGAGCAGCCGAACGGGATTTCACGCCTCTATCAACACGAGGACTTCACAACTTGCCTCTTACAACACCGAGGACTTCATACAAGATAATTAAACTTGTAATTTGACAATGTGTGTTCTCAATAACACGAATTTGTCAATTCTTGTACACCCTTCCTATAATCTTATCCTCAAATATGATCTTGTGATTATGAAGATTTGGAAGATGATATCGCTGTTTGAATCTAAAGAATAATATATAGATTCAAGGATTCAAATAACGATATGTGAGAATTATGAGCTTTTGAATGCTTTTAGAGAGCAAGAATGAAATCAGCAATTAGATAGCAAGAATAGAAAGAATTGTTATTTTTAAAATGGTGATTTCATGTTGCTTTTATAGAGGATGGAGAGTTGTAATCATTGGTGAAGAGAAGCAACGAATAGAGATGATTTTTGGCGAAGAGAAAAGGAAACAACCCTTGATAAATAAGAGTGTCTATTCGAAAAGTTGTTTCAGTTCGTAGACCAGTCGACTGGTTAAAAATGACCAGTAGAGTGGTATTTGAATATATGTACGTTATATACATATATGCACATTCATTGTGCATTTCTGCCCAGAAACGATCGACCGCCCAGAATGAAACCGGTCGACCGGTTTCTGATAGTATGCACAATGAATGTGCATACAATATATACATATATATATTCAAACCATTGAGGTATATGATTATTTGAGGATAGATTTTAATATTTATAACCCAACTAAAACTCTAAATAATCAACCTGTAATATTAAATACCATTGAATCTCTTCTTTTTGTCGATCTTGAACTTCTCCTTGTCATTTAATCAAAACGCCGTGAATTCCTTGATTCAACATTCTCCCCCTTTTTGATTGATGACAACATAGCTCTGAAATTGTTTTTAACTCCCCCTGAATATATGCTCCCCCTGAAATACATACTAAAAAAAATCTGCAAAACATAATGTTAGTAATATTTTGCTCCCCCTTTGTCATCGACAAAAAGGAGTAGTGAACACACAAATAGCTTAAGAGGAACTTTAAGATTGTAGCATATAATATACACCAAACATACCACAAGAAAGTCATGTACCTAATATCTTAAGACATACAGACCCAAAATAAATACAACACTATTTACATACAAGTGTCGGTTTGAAGTTTTGCATAAAAACATTGTATCATAAAACGTGGATGAAAAACAAACTAATGCGATGACGATTTGGATTCAGTGGTGTCCCACTCAATTTGTTAGTTCCCTCCTTATTCCTTGTCTCCTTCTTCTGGAACATCTTCCTCGTCGTTGTTTCCTTCGTCTTCCTCCTCGGTCTCATATTCCCCACGACCACATCCTATATTGGTTCCTGAAGTGGTGCCTTCGTCAGATGATGACCACGTAAATGTAGGAGGCATGGGACGTTTTCCCGGGTCTTGTATTTGGGTAGAGGAAGATGATGATGCACATGAAATTGCATCCCAAATAATACCGAAGAAAGACTTAAGTTTTGAAAATCGTTTGTCGAGCTTTTTATCCAAACTCTCGAGTTTGGTGTCGGTACGTTTAAGTCTCGCTTCGAGGAGGAATTGGTTTTGTGCAATTTGTGCTAGTGAATCCTTAGTTGACGAGGAAGGTTGAATGAGTTTGACTTCTTCCGGTTTAGGCTTGGGAGTCGTAGAAGAAGTGGTTTCTTGAGGACCATGTTTTTGGTATTGTTCAAAAGGAATGATATTCACACAAGGTTCCGGGAGCTTCATTCTCTTTTTAGTTGCTTTGTCGATGCACTTTGGCTTGGAGATTTTAGACTCACAAGACTTGACACCACAATCGAGTAAAAGTCTCATAACATATTCATTGTAGAAAATGTGTGGCCTTGTGCGTTCATTGACAAGCAAAGTCTCATCGAAAATTAGGTTTATCCATTTTATCTCAATATCCCCATAAATTGCATATAATGCCTTGAAGTTTTCTTTATATACGGCATCAAAGTTACCAACCCCTCGGCAATAACGAGCGTGTGATGGCATGATGTAAAACACGAGCTGTAGGATGTAAGTTAATCGCCTTAGTGCTAGTTTTATGAACCTCGATAAAAAAAATGACTGATTTTATCACGAATATGGATAGTGCAGAAATCCGAAGAAAATTCTCTTCCACTATTTGGCGAATTGAGAACCATGGCCATTCGTTCCTTTGAAATGAAAACATGCTGACCACAAACTATAGACCAAAGACAATTAGCAGAATTCTCTGGTTTGAATTTTGGTAGGTTAAGATTAGCATAGAACAACCGAATCATAATATGATTAATTTCTACGTTGTTCTTATCAAAGGTAAGAAGTGATTTAATACGAGCCTTATCCAGTAGTTGTTCAACATCATAGAGGATTAAAGCAGAAAGATTTATGAAAGAACCTTCGTGAATGGTGTAATCCTTCATAGCATTCCAACATTTTACTGCAATAGGATCCATAAGCCATTGTTTGATGTTAGAATCTATGGGTTGGAGTGAAGTGGAACTCGATTTCTTGTGTTTCTTTTGAGGTCGTGCCATCGATTATGAGGAAATTGATTTGGGTATTTTGGTTTTTCAGGGATTGGAGAGAAAGAAGATAAATAAATAATGAGTGAAGAGGTGGGATATATGAATCGTCGTGTGGATTGAAGGTTAAAAAAAATCTGGAAAACGCGTGAACGGTCGACCGTTGAAATTGGACCGATCGATTCCTGGAAAATTAATTTCCAGAGAAGATTGTCGGTCGACTGGTAGAAAATATACCGGTTGACTGATATAGGTTTGAGTTGAAAAATTTCCAGAGAGTTGAACGGTCGACTAGTAAATTTTTCTGGCGGTCGACCGGTTCCAAAATATAAATATTTCCAGAGACTTGATCGGTCGACTGGTCCATTCCTGATAGTCGACCATTTCTGTATATATTTGTTTTTCTAGATTTATGAGTGCTTAAAAAATTATATAAATTTTATTTCAACTCAACATGGATTTGAAAAAGAAAATACATGAAAAAACAAAAAATAAGAATTAAAACAAAAACTTATTATGCAATAAAAACAATATAAATTAATGAGAGGTGGATGACTTGTCTTCGGATGTTTCTTTAATATTCGTAACTCTCGGTGTCCATGGTGACCAATTTTCTCTTGCTCCTTCATTTCTCGCGTAATTACGATCCCACGAGTTAGGACTTCGAGATGTAGATGGAGGACGTGGCATTGGTTCGTGAACCCCGTGTCTATCCATGCTACAGAAAAATGACGCCATTCGTTCTAAGAAAGTTAAACGATCAGATGTGAGTTTTTGTTCATAATGAAGTTGACGCTGGAGATCTATCTAATGTTTAGTGAAGTGATGAATTTCACTAATCTTCTCTCTTGTTCGAGAACAGAATAATGCTTTCTTAGCACGTTTGGGTTTTGGTGTATCTCTGGGGGCATGCGAACATTCCGGTCTACTCTTTGGTGTTTCTGGATAGCAGTATTCTTCAGGTTCAGAACTAGTGACCGAGATATGTGATCGTTGTGCACATTCGTCGCATATGTGTGCCATTATATAAAGAATTTATGAACTTGTATACGAATGTTTAAGGATGGAGATGCAGAAAACAATAGGAAAGGAGTATGTATGTATAGGATTTACGAAATTTTAAAGCAATGGTTAAAACACTCAGAGAATATAAGCCACTAAAAGATTGTAAAGCTCACAATTATTTGCTGATAATAGCAAAAAGCTATTAACCAGCTAAGTTAATAAGAATATATGTGTCGTTTAGATAAGAACTCAACATTACAGTGTATATTATACATCGAGTTCAGTTCTAGAAATTAAGCCGAGCTCTCTTCGTAAAGAAATAAAACTAGATTCGAGGAGAAGCTTAGTAAAAATGTCTACTAGTTGGTTGTCAGTCTAGACATATTTGAGACATATTGTTCCTTTTTCAATATTGTCTTTAAAGAAATGATGTCGAATATCAATGTGCTTTGTTTGGGAATGATTGACTGGGTTTTTCGATAAATTGATTGCGCTTGTGTTATCACAGTATATGATGGATTTTGATAGATGTATATCAAAATCTCGAAGTGTTTGTTGCATATATAATACTTGAGTACAAGATAAAGCTGTTGATATGTACTCAGCTTCACATGTCGAGAGTGAAACGCAATTTTGTTTCTTACTAAACCAAGAGACAAGTGATTTTCCAATAAAATGGCACGTACCATCTTTCTATCCGTGCGAGAGCCACCGAAATCAGCATCACTATATGATACTAGTTCGAATGAACAATCTTTTGGGTAGAAAAGACCAAAATCTTTGGTTTTATTAACATATCGTATTATATATTTTACAGCACGTAAATGTGATTCTTTAGGATTAGCTTGAAACCTTGCACACAAACAAACACTCATCATAATATCTGGACGACTTGCGGTAAGGTACAGGAGAGAACCAAACATGCTTCGATATAACTTCTGGTCAACATTCTTACCATGTTCATCTTTTTCAAGATGTGTGGTCGTACTCATAGGAGTTGGTTTACCAGAGGTATTTTCTAAACCGAAACGTTTGACTAGATTTCCGCAGTACTTCTCCTGACTAATAAAAATACCATTAGAAAGCTGTTTGATTTGAAGACCAAGGAAATATGATAGTTCTCCCATATGAGACATTTCAAATTCTTTGGTCATAATATTTGCAAACTCTTTGCAGAGTTTATCATTTGTTGAACCAAAGATAATATCGTCTAGATATATCTGGATAACTAGTATATCTTTTCGAGAATGTTTTATGAATAGAGTCTGATCAACTTTACCAATTTGAAAACCAGAATCAATAAGATAGCTTCGTAATCGTTCGTACCAAGCACGAGGTGCCTGTTTTAATCCATATAAAGCTTTCTTTAGTTTATATACGTGATCAGGATATTTCTCATGTACGAACATGGGAGGTTGTTCGACATATACATTCTCTTTGATAAATCCATTTAAGAATGCACTTTTGACATCCATTTGATAAAGTTTAAAATTATGATGACAAGCAAAGGACAGTAAGATTCGAATAGCTTCTAATCGAGCTACGGGTGCGAAGGTTTCTTCATAATACCTTATTCCTTATTATATCCTTGTGCTACTAATCTTGCCTTAAATCTGGTTGTATTTCCTTGTTCATCGGCTTTATTTTTATAAACCCATTTCGTACCAATGACTGACTGATCAGTCGGTCTTTGAACAAGTTCCCAGACATCATTGCGCTCGAACTGATTTAGTTCTTCCTGCATGGCAATGATCCAGTAATCATCAGTAGCAGCTTCTTTAGGATTCTTAGGTTCGATATTTGAGAGAAACGCGACATGACCCATTTGATTTAGTTGACTCCTTGTTCTTATTTGTGATGCAACTTCTCCAATAACATTTTGAACCGGATGATCTCTTAGAATTCTAAGAGGAGATCTAAATCTTGGTGGAGAAGGTACCACAGTAGGTTGAGGAATATTGTCAACAATTTCTGAGTCAGAGTCATTATTTGTGATGATAGGTTTATTAGTGACTATGGTCTCTTCGTCATCTGATACGATATGAGATGGTTTATAAAATTCATCAAAAGAGACATAAAGTGATTCTTCAATAGTTTTAGTTTTCTTGTTAAATATACGATAGGCCTTGCTTCATTTCGAATATCCGACAAATACACCTTCATCGGATTTTGAATCAAAATTTCCAAGATGGTCTTTCGTATTTAAAATAAAGCATTTAGAACCGAAAACTTTTAAATATGAGATATTTGGTTTTTTTTGATTAAATAGCTCATAGGATGTATTCTTGGTCAGAGGTCGAATGGATACACGATTCAAAACATAACACGCAGTTGCAACAGCTTCTGCCCAAAAATGTTTTGGTAGAGTGGATCCATTTAATAATGTCCTTGCACATTCTTGTAAAGTTCGATTTTTCCTTTCTACAACTCCGTTTTGTTGTGGAGTTCTAGGAAATGAAAAATTATGATTTATACCTTTCTTTGTACAAAAATGTTCAAATTCATTATTTTCGAACTCTCCGCCATGATCACTTCTTATATTTTTAACCTTAAGTCCTTTTGACTTTTGAATTCTCTTAACGAAGGATTTGAAATGTTTGAAAGTGTCACTTTTGTTTTTCAAGAAAATCACCCATGTATAACGAGAGTAATCATCAACTATTATAAGCACATAGCGATTATGGTTTATTGACTGAACCTGTGTTGGTCCAAATATATCCATATGTAATAGCTCATATAACTTTCTTGGATATGAAAGACGATTTAGTCAATTTTCGTAATTGACATGCATCACAAAGATTATTAACCGTAAAACTAATTTTGGGTAGTCCTTTAACTAGATCATTTTTAGCTAGCTTGTCAACAGTTCTGAAGTTTATGTGACAGAAACGTTTGTGCCATAGCCATGGATCATTATCATTTGCTACAAGACACATATCTGAGTTATGATTGATATTTCTGTCTCGATACACATATCTGTTTTATTTGCAGTGGTTGGATCAAGGAAAAAATGTTGGCTAGCTTTTTGACCTAGCCACCAAAGTCCAAAAGCAAAGAAAATATGAGTCCTTAAGGGTCCGATCCCTCAAGCATTCGATCGTGGTCATATCGTCTTCCTCAGATCGTGACACTCCCCGGATCGCTGCGCCAGTATGTGACCCGATCACCCCTTGTAGCCACGATCCGATCCGCTACCTCTAGTTCGACCCGATCCGTCCACAGCATGACGATCCGATCCAAACCCAGAAGATGCGGCGAGGCCCCTGACCAAACCATTCACGATCCGAGAATGCAGGATCACGCTACACCTGTCCACAACTGTCATATTGACCAATTCTCCATCAAGCTACGAACCAGTCCGAGATCTTCGGGATGTGGGCCACGTATGACCGCGATCCATCACCAAAGATCGGCTATAAATAGCCCAGAGCTGGGCAATTTTGAGGATCTTTTGGGCAGTTTTGAGTATTGATTCCACCATTACTGTCACACCACTATTTCTTATCAGTTTTACTTCGAAATTACTGAGAGAAACCATAATTGTAAGCGTGAGTTTGAGAGAAATCATTAGTTGTACTAACATTCAAAGTATAATCAATAGCATATAAAGTGGACGTAGGCTCGTTAACGCCGAACCACTATAAACCTTGTGTGTTCTCTGCTTTTTTCCTCATTTTTTAGTTATAATTCTCAACGAATCAGAACCATTTGGGTGTTAGAGCCAAATTTTGATCTAACATTTTGGTGCTTTCACTGAGAATTGATTTCTCGGCGTATTGGATTGTTACTCCATTGTTTGGATACTCAAGTCCGAAGAAAACAGTCCCAAAACTTCACTGTTCAGATTTTTGAAAATTCCAGCGGCATCAGATATCATGGCCGGAAAGAAGTCTAAGGAAGTACGAACTTCGGAGGCGATTGAAGTCGCGAATGAAGCAGTTGAAGAAAGTGTCCATGAGTAAGTTGAGGAAGGCTTCGCGGATCGCGGAGACATGGGGGCGATCCGACCCGAACGTGGCGCCACGATCCGAACTGAGGGCGACACGAACCGAGCATCTGAAGGGGTCGTCACTCGATCCCGAGACAACACCGCAAAACCTCCCCCTAATGTAACCACGATCCGACCCCAGGGGGGCGCTACGAGCCACAGACATAGGTCCACTGCGATCCGAAGTGATGACCAGACTACAACTCGACCTGGAAAGGAGGTTATGACTCACTCTACCCGTCCTGGTACCTCTGTTCGACCTGGCTCAAGTTCTCAGCGCATAAGAGAAAATGCTGATGATCAATATGACCCCTCTGCTCCGGTCACTGAAGGAGATCTCTCTCGCTTCTCCGAAATGTGGGATAGGCTGTTTGATGAATTAGCTGCTCAAAGGCAGCAAAGCTCTGTGCTGCAGCAGAACTTAACTGACATGGATAAAAGGATCGATGATCTCGCAAGACAAAGAACACTCCCTGTAACACCCCGAATTTCAGTTAACACTGATATTCACTAATTACAGAATTAATAATCTCAGATGTGAGAATCAGGGGAAACGGGTTACGTCATTGTGTTCGTCTCGGAAAAATACGCGAAATAGAGTCCGAAATTTTGTAAATCGGAGTCCGTATGACCCGGTTAAGGCCCAAAGAAGTTTTCGGGAAATTTGAATTTCGAAACATGCAGAAATGGGGGCCAGGCGGGAAAACTCCCGCCTAGCCGAAACATGCAGAAATGGGGGCCAGGCGAGAAAACTCCCGCCTAGCCAAGTCGACTTGGCTGTCGACAGGGCTGTCGACTTGCCTGTCGACATGCCTGTCGACTTGGCAGTCGATAGGGCTGTCGACTTGCCCTGTCGGCTGATTCTGGCCTGGGTGCACCTGGTTGAGTTTTGGGCTGGGTTGGAGGGCTTGGGACGAAATCTGACGGACCTAAACTAACCTAGGGTTAATCTAAGGGTCTAAAACACAACCTAATCCTATAAATACACCCTAAGACTACCCTAATCCATACTAAAAATAGAATATATGCCATCATGCCGCCAAAATGCAACTTAGAAGGAGCCTCCACTAATTAGAGAAGAGGTTTGCAAGCTAATCAACTACTAATCCACCTCTACTTCAACTCTAGCAACTATCTAAGGAGCTAATCTTGGAGTTTGTGAGTTTCTATCACTTTAATAACCAATTGCTAAACTAAGTAGATGAGATGTGATGAGATCATATGGTTTTGCTTGCGGATCAATGGGTTTTAGGTCATATGTTATGATGCTAGTTTGCTAATCACTATGTTTAACACTTATTCATGATGACACTATGTTTATGCAAGTTAAGTGTTTGGGTTTATGCATGTTAAGTGGTGGGTTTTATGCATGCTAAGTATTTGGTTTTATGCATGCTAAGTGTTTGGTTTTATGCAAGTTAAATGCTTGCTTTTATGCTAGAATCATGTGTGAAATAAGTGACATAACATGCAAGTTTAACCTATGAGTTTGGATCTATAATATGCATAATCTATGCAAGTTGTTTGGATTAGTGA
Source organism: Allium sativum (assembly GCA_030737875.1). Lineage (NCBI taxonomy): Eukaryota > Viridiplantae > Streptophyta > Magnoliopsida > Asparagales > Amaryllidaceae > Allium > Allium sativum. The sequence continues at coordinate 182,175,849 of CM060921.1, forward strand.
TATGCATAACATATGCGAGTTTACCTTTGTATGTCATACATACATATGCAAGTTCATATGTAACATGTTATGCAAGTTTGGTGGTTGATTATATGCAAGTTCATATGTAACATGTTATGCAAGTTTGGTGGTTGATTATATGCAAGCTCATATGTAACATGTTATGCAAGTTTGGTGTTTGATTATATGCAAGTTCATATGTAACATGTTATGCAAGTTTGGTGTTTGATTATATGCAAGTTTATATATGACATGTTATGCAAGTTTGGTGGTTGATTATATGCAAGTAACATGTGCAAGTTTACACCTTTGTATGTCATACATACATATGCAAGTTTACCCCTTTGTATGACATAAGTACATGTGCAAGTTCATCCCTTTTAGACCTATGACATGTATGCAAGTTGACACCTTTATGATAGGTCTATGACATGAACATTTATGCAAGTTACCATCTTTATGACATATGTGATTCATGCAAGTTTGGGTTGGTTATTAATGCAAGTTGGGTTTATGGTCATATATGCAAGTTGACACCTTTTAAACCCATGATAATGCTAATGATATGCTAAGTTGAACCCATTGTGTGTATGATGAATCTCCTCTTTTAAAGTATGTCATGTTAACGTATTTACGTGGGGACGATGGGGTAAAAATTAATGAACACATAAAATTGTGTGAAGTTGGTATGATTAAACATACCATAAAGTGGATGGACATAATTGGGAATTTACCTATTAAGTTAGGTCTACCCATATTATGGAATTGGGAATTTACCTATTGAGTTAGGTCTACCCATATTTTTAAATATTTGTAATTAATTAGGGATAATTAATACAAATTATGGGGGTGATTAATTAGGTGTAATTAATCGACTAAGACACGAGGTTGGACCCTTTTGTAGCATAAGACTGCCCGGAACCGACCGGCAAATCCAGCGGCTACAAATGATTGGCCCAATGTGAGAGGTCTTAGTCATAAACTAAATACGTGACAAGTGTAAAGACACGAGGTTAGACTCTGTTATGGTGTAAGGCTGCCCGGAACCAACCGGCATATCCAGCTGCCATAAAAGACAGTCTAATGTGAGAGGTCTTTACAAAGGTTACGATCTTAATTAATTAAGAAACACTTAACCAAATTAGCATGTAGTGGGGCATGAGGGGTTAAGTGGGTGCCTTGGGTGGCATGTAGTAACTAGTGGGGGTGCCTTGGGTGGCATGAGGAAACTAGTGGGTTGCCTTGGGTGGCAATAGAAAATACGATTAGAATACTTAACCAAAGTGGAACATGTAATTAAACATGATTAAAGGGTTAAGTAAGTGCCTTGGGTGGCATGTGGGAATCAAGTAAGTGCCTTGGGTGGCATGTGGAAATCTAGTGGGTGCCTTGAGTGGCAATTAAAATATGATTAAAAGACTTAACCAAAATTTATAACATGTAAGTGGACATGGTTAAAGGGTTAAGTGGGATTCACTAGAAATGACAAGCTTAGGTGGGTAGCTTGTGGGGGCCCATTTCAACCAATATCCCAAACGTATCTTTGTGGGCTCGACCCAAGTCGAGGACGGGACACACATATTGGGCTTGACTGTAAGAGGCCAAAACGGGTTAGCGGTGGCAACGCAAGTCCAACGGGTTTCATATGCGTGTGTGGACCCGGGCTGGTAAGTAAGACGTTGTTGCATCGTGTAGGTATAAGCCGTGCACCGTTGATATTATCAGGTTGCCACTTTGGGGGATGATACACCCCACTGTGGGGCCAGCACGGGTATCTACGTTAGGGAGCCGATCGAATGGGGGGGTAGTGGGTACACCTAGTGGAAATAGGGGCAGACGGCACCTATGTAGTCAGCTAGGGGTACACGAAACTACTAATTATAGATTACTAAGTATACTTAGTGGGATCAACCTTTAAATTGGGAATGACTGGTGTGGTGCAGTGTAGTAATTATCCTTGGGTGGGTAGATGCGTCTTTACGGTTATCTTAGTTCATCCTAAGTCTAGTTGGCTGCTTAGTGTAGCCATTTATCCCCAGTCGTTACCGTATATCAAGCTTATGTCTTACTCTGGTTACTTTAATGATTGTATTGTTAAAGTTATAGGACTCGCTCAGACTTATGTCTGACCCCGTTGTTTTTATCTTTTTCCCCACCCTCAGGTTATCAGAGTGGGCCTAGCACTAGTGGGCTTTGATCGGACTGCTTTATTTATCTTTTGGAGCTTGGACCGTGGATGTAAAGCTCAGTTTATCTTTTCTATTATGGCTATTAAGTGATGTAGTGGGATTATGTACTTTTGTTTTATCAGGATGGATATTATGTACTTGACTCTTGTTTATGGTTTTGGTGTAACCAAACATGTTTTACTTTCCGCTGCAATGAAATGATGTTTTTAAATTCTCAAGTATTACTTATATCTGTCTTGTTGTAATTTTTCTGTTCTATATTCACTTAAAATACTCCACCGATGTTATGACATTCTCTTAGTGAGTGACCGTAGCGGGTGTGGGGTGTTACACTCCCAGTTCGCCCACTCACCCCAGAGTACTCTTCTTCGTCAGAGGAATCGCCAAGACCTCCGCGGCGACCGTATGAGAGGACTGAAAACATAGAGCAGCTTCGATTTGGAACCTTGCCATCACGAGAGGAAGAGACACTTGGTGTAGGACCCTCAAACTGCAACTTGAATAGTTATGCCGCAACTCCTAGAGCTCGAGTTGTGGATAATCCTGTTGAGAATAGATCACCTCAGCCTCTTCGCCGTACGAATACTCATGGTAACAGGGGGCAACAAAGCCCAATCCGAGCCCCGGACTTCGTGGATGTTCCTAGAAGAGGGATCGGAAAATTCCACCGAGCTAGGAGCATTGATCCCGAGCCTCCAATGACCAATGCAAATGTTGCGGCTATGGTCCATCAAATCCTGGCGGATAGCCGTGGATAAAGGAATGAAGATTGGGGAATTGACCGCAGTCACACCCCTTTTACTGACGACATTCTAGATGTAACATTCCCGAGGCGCTTCAACATGCCTTAGATAAACCGTTACGCGGGTAGATCTGATCCAATCCAACATCTAATGAGATATTCTTAGTCAATGACCGCTGCCGCAGCTTCTGATGCTGTAAAGTGCAAAGCATTCCCTATATTCGTGGAGGATGTAGCGTTATTATGGTTTATTCGCTTACCAGCAAGATCAATTTCCAGTTTCAGGGAATTGAGTGAAAGGATCGTGGAACAGTTCCGCATTTATGCACCAAGGTCGAAAAGTGTGATTGACCTGTTCCTCGTCAAACAACGACCAGGCGAGAGCTTGAGGGTGTATCTGGATCGTTTCAACCTAGCCGCCACCGAAGTCAATGATCCCCATGAGCCAACTGTTGTGTCAGCCCTAATTGATGGGGTAGATAAAGATATTGAATTTGGGAGATACCTGGCCGGCAAGCCACCTCATACTAGAGAATTGTTTTACGAGAAAGCAAACGTACGCTTACGTCAGGAGGAGGTATATGCTAACCGGAAGATGAAAATGGCAAATAAGGAGAAAATCCAAAGTAATGTGGCCATCAAGCAAACCGGAGACAGCTCGGGAAAGGTCGAAGTCAATGTTGGAAACTGAAACCAGGGCAGCGGCCGCCAGTCAGGAAACAATGGTAACAAGAGTAATGGCAATAATCGGAAGAGAAATCGAGGGAGCGACTCCCAGAGGAGGACCCGTCCCAGGTCTTTCGAAAATTATACGTCAATAAATGATACTTTGGAGAATATATTCGTCGACTCGTACAACGTTCTCCAACATAAAAGGCCTCCTCCAAGAGATTCGATGGAGAAAGAATGTGAGACGGGGAAGTTTTGTCTCTTCCATCAAACCCACGGCTACTCTACAAATGAATGCCGTCATCTGAGAGATGTAGTTGAGAGGTTGCTCCGAGAAGGGAAGTTGGATGAGTACCGGGTGACTCCTAGAGATAGGGGGCAAGCTATTCAGACCTCAAACCAAAACCAGAATCAACCTACTTCCAGGGCAACTGTCCAGCAAAAAGGAAAGGATCTTGTTTTCAATACCATAATAGGAGGGCTTCCCCTAGCTGGGCATAGTTTCAAGGCGATGGACCAATACGTAAACGCAGCAAAGCATCATCTAGAGGAAGGAGAGTGTAGCAACCCTGAGGACAGTGTCCTGATAAAACAACAAAAGATGATGTCATATGACGTCATTTTCCGCAACCGAGAGAGTATTGGAGTCCACGCTCCGACCGAAGATCCATTTGTAATCACAGTTCCTATTGGCCCGGCCACTGTCCATAAAGTTTTAGTGGATAACGGGAGTTCAGCCAACATTCTATTCAAAAAGACGTTCGATCTAATGAACCTTGATTTGAAAGATTTAAAGCCGTGTGAAGGATGGATCCGTGGATTTAACAGAGCTTCAACTGCTCCAATGGGATATGTAGAGCTGCCGGTAACACTTGGAGAAGGAGAACGCCAGAGAGTGAGAATTCTTCCCTTCGTGGTTTTGGATATTGAATCGCCTTATAATGCCTTTTTGGGCCGACCGGCCCTAGCAAAGTTTAGAGCTTGTATAACCCCCTGGTGCTTGTTATTGAAGTTTCCTATGGAAGCTGGTGTTGGCATAGTCAAAGGAGATCAGGTTGCTGCGCGAGCGTGTTACATTGCAGAGCTAAAGCTACTCCGTAAAGGAAAAGATATTGAGACTAAAGACGCTTCCTCCCCCACAAGGGAGGAGACGTCATAGCAATTAAAGAGAATGACTATAGGTGAGTCTCCTAGAGAACTGCACGAGGATATAGATCCCAGAGAGGACGAAGAGACTGGGGGCAAAATGGCGGCTCCCAACGAAACGACTGTGGATGTACCGATCGATGATAGCGACCCAGAGAAGGTCCTGAAGATTGGATCCCAGTTGGATCCAGTTCGAGCTAAAGAACTGACGGATTACCTGAAAGATAACTTGGATGTATTTTCTTGGACCCACGCGGACATGTGTGGGATATCTCCATCAATCGTGAGCCATTCATTGAGCATTAACCCAAAGCATCCCCCTGTAAAACAAAAAAGGCGAATGCTGGGCCCAGAGAGGTCCGCAACCTTGAAAGAAGAAGTTGAAAAGTTAAGAAGTAACGGATTCATCAGAGACTCAACCTACCCAGATTGGATTTCAAATCCAGTTTTGGTAAAGAAGGCCAATGGGAAGTGGCATACGTGTATTGATTTTTCGGATTTGAATAAAGCCTGCCCAAAAGATAGCTTTCCGTTACCCAGAATTGATTAGTTGGTAGATTCAACGGCAGGTCATGAGCTTCTCTCTTTCATGGATGCCTATTCAGGATATAACCAGATTCCTATGCATGTTCCAGATCAAGAACACACTAGCTTCATTACTGATCTGGGATTATACTGCTACGTGGTAATGCCTTTTGGTTTGAAGAACGCAGGCGCTACATATCAATGGTTAGTGAACAAAATGTTCTATAACCAGATTGGGAAAACGATGGAGGTGTACGTTGACGACATGTTGGTTAAGTCCAGACAATCGTCCGATCACACTACAAACTTGGCAGAGATGTTTGGTATTCTTCGAAAGTATGGGATGAAACTCAACCCAACGAAATGCTCATTTGAGGTTGCATCCGGGAAATTCTTGGGATTCATTGTCAGCTCGCACGGGATTGAAATTAATCCAGACCAGATTGCAGCAATCAGAGACATTCAGGAGCCTAGACAAATCAAAGATGTGCAGAGCCTTGCGAGGAAAGTAAGAGCATTAAGAAGATTCATCTCTAGAGCGACAGACAAATGCATTCCGTTCTTTGAATTGATTAAGCGAGGAAAACGCAATTTTAAGTGGACTTTTGATTACATTGAAGCATTTCAGAACCTGCTGAATCATCTGGAGAGACCCCTGATACTGTCTAAGCCGGTGGATCACGAGGATTTATTCGTGTACTTAGCAGTGTCGTCCCACGCGATCAGCTCAGCGTTAGTGAGAGAAGAAGACAAGGTTCAAAGGCCAGTGTACTACGTGAGTAAAAAATTGGCGGCAGCTGAACGCAATTATCCGAGGATCGAAAAGCTGGCGTACAGTTTATTGATTCCATCTAGGAAACTTTGACATTATTTCCAAGCTCATCCTATCACCGTGTACACAGATCATCCGCTCAAGCAAGTTCTACAGAGATCAGAAGCTTCTGGAAGGCTGCTCAAGTGGAACATTGAACTGAGTCAATTTGATTTGAATTTTCAGCCCCGACGATCGATACGGGGGCAAGTGCTGGCAGATTTCATAGTAGAATTTACTGTCTTGGAGGATGACATGGTAAACGAAGAGGCTGACCTGCCAAAGTTACTTCTCGATCCTAGTGCATGGAAATTGTATATTGATGGTGCTAGGAATGATAAACGATCCGGTGCCGGAGTGGTGCTTGAAACTCCTGAGAAAAGACTGATATCCTATGCTGTCCGGTTGGAATTTCATTCCACTAACAACGACTCCGAATATGAAGCCCTGATAGCCGGGCTGAGGATCGCAAAGGAATTAGAGATCGCGAAGCTGGACATATTTTGTGACTCCAAGTTGGTTGTAAATCAGGTTACTGGAAAATTTCGAGCTAAGAGCCCAAGATTGATTTCATATTTGGAGGAAGTGAAGGAGTTGCTGACTGGCTTTGATCACTACCGTATATCCCATATTCCGCGGTCAGAGAACCAACAGGCAGACAAGTTAGCAAAGATGGCTAGTTCCGACGATCCTGAAGAAGCTGGGCTAGCCCCAGTTGAAGTACTTCAGTTCCCTAGCATAGGTCAGATGGAAATTGATCCGATACTAGAGACTGAGCCAGAAAGGGAGTCATGGATGACCCCTCTAAAGAATTTCTTGATAAATGGAACGCTTCCGACCAAGAAGAGCGAGAGGCGTAAAATAATCCGTAAAGCTTCCCGATACGTTCTGCAAGGCGGAATTCTGTACAGACAGGGATTTTCGATGCCTCTTCTCCGGTGTATAGCCCATGACGACATCAAGCGTGTACTGCAGGAAGTACATGAGGGTGAGTGTGGTGACCATACTGGAGGACAAACATTGGCAAAAAAGGTGTTGCGGTATGGTTACTTCTGGCCTACCATAAACAAAGATGCGGCAAAATACGCACGACGTTGTGATGCATGCCAAAGATTTTCAAAAATTCCCAGGGTACCTCCTGGCCCGTTAAAGACAATGGCGAGTCCATGGCCTTTCGCTATGTGGGTGATTGATATCATCGGAAGCCTCCCTACAGCAAAGGGCGGAGCAAAGTTCGTTATTGTGGTTGTAGACTACTTCACCAAATGGGTCGAGGCTGAGCCGTTAACTACAATCACAACCAAGCGAGTGATTAATTTTGTTGTTAGGAACATTATTTGCCAGTTTGGGATCCCGAAGATCGTCATAACCGACAATGGAACCCAGTTTGATAGCAACGAGTTCAGGGACTTCTGCCAGAAGTACCACATTGAGAAACGGTACACCTCTGTGGCACATCCGCAGTCGAACGGACAAGTCGAAGCAGCAAATAAAGTGATTAAGTCCATTATCAAAAAAAGATTGAAGCGGGCCAAAGCCATGTGGGTCGATGAATTACCCTTGGCATTATGGGCCTCCAGGACAACGTATAAATCGGCAACAGGCCATACTCCCTTCTCCCTTGCTTTTGGAGCAGAGGCGGTCGTCTTGGTTGAGCTAAAAGTACCATCTCACCGAGTTATTTACTACGATCCGATGACTAATAACGAGTTGCTCCTTGAATCCCTAGATACAATAGAGGAGAAGAGGGATGAAGCAGATCTGCGTGCCTTGAGACACAAGCAACAGGTCGCTAGATACTACAACAAAAAAGTTCGAGCCCGAACCTTTGAACCCGGAGACTTGGTTCTGAAGCGTGTCTTTCCAACCCCAACTCATATGGGTGCGAAGTGGGAAGGACCATACTCCGTTCTACGAAGGCTTGATAATGGAACTTTCAAGCTAGCAACCGTAGATGGAGAAGAAATCCCCAGAGTGTGGAATGCCCAACATTTGCGGCCTTATCTGACGTAAAGTCATCAGATTTATCCTTTTGTTTCATAGGACCATGTAAAAGGCATGACTTGCCTAGAATAGTCCAATGTCTTGAGCAAAGGATTATAAAGTGTACGTAGGTCACGATTTGACCGAACCACTATAAAAATATTGTGTGTCGTTTACCTTCATTTGCACTATTATTTATCTGCTCTTCTATCTTTATAAAGTTTGTTGTAAAATTCATACGGTGATTATAGAAACATGTAATTCTAGGTGCCTTCCATCAGAATGGAGAGTAATCCGCAGCCAGAACGAGGAAGGTGCAATAAAGTGAATCACACCATTGATTGCGCTCTAACTCTCTAGAGCCGAGAGAAAACGTAAAGGACGTGAAAATAACGTCCACATGGCAAGGCGATGCACCACGAGAAGAACCGCCTTGACCGAACTCCAACCTTTGCGACCGCCAGGCGAGTATAAAAGCGTCTATGGTTAAGCGCCGAGAAAGAGCTCTTACCCCGCTGAAGGATCGGGGGGCGACTGAACAGCCGAGTTCGAACTCTAACCTTGGCGACCGCCAGGAGAGTATAAAAGCGTCTATGATTAAGCGCTGAGAAAGAGCTCTTACCCCGCTGAAGGATCGGGGGGGGAGGGGGGGGCGACTGAACAGCCGAGCTCGAACTCTAACCTTGGCGACCGCCAGGAGAGTATAAAAGTTTCTGTGATTAAGCGCTGACAAGGATGCTGGAGACTCAGCGTCCCCATAATTCCTGCCCCGTTAAAGGGTCGGTGAGCAGATCATAATACGAGTTCGAACTTTAACCCGCTAATGGATCGGGAAAGTATAGAGGCACCGGAGATTTGGCGCCTAAAGGACTATAATCCTACTAAAAAAAATCCAAGTCCCCCGTATTCAAATATAGGGGGCAACATGCATAGAAATTGTTAAATTCTTTCTGTTGCTTAAATTATTTGTAATATAATTTCAGCTTGGTTATGGTCAAATGATTTGTGACTAAGTGTGAAGAGTTTATTCGATGCAGGTACACGATGATGCAAAAGAAATAAACTTTCATTCATAAACAGCAAACCTACAAGATAAAGAGGAACCTAAACAAAAGTGAGGGCCATTCTCACAGTTACATTTCATGGCCAGTGGAAATCCTAAAAGTCCTAAGGACAAAATATGAACTGATATCTGCATCCTACTTATGCTAAGGGGGCTATGTAGGCTTCTTGCTCTTTTTCTGCTTCCCCAACTCCTCCTTATCAACATCCGAACGATCACCTTTTTTCCTCTTCCTCTTATCAACAAGGGGCTCTGGCGAAGAACTAGAGGATTGAGAGGCCAGTTGTGAAGTCATTGATCGAGAGGAAAATCTTACGACCAACCCAGTTTTGGGGTCGATCTCGGAAATAGGGGGCACATATACTGGATCTTGTCCCCCTTCCATAAGAAGCAACTGCTTCCCCTCTTCGGCCTGTTGTTCAACCAAGGTTTCCTCATCATCGCCTCTGCTTTCTTTGGTAATGGAGACTTCCTCTTCATCGTCGTCGTGGCGCCCGTCCATGTCTCTCAAAGCCTCGATGGGTTCAGCATTTGGGGGGACATCAACACCAGCACTTGGCGGGATGTCAACCTTCTCTGCTTCTGTCCTCTTCTCAGCATCCTTATCAACTGGCACGCCGCCTGTATAATGAGAAACAAATGTTATTTTGGGAGAGAATGCGGTTTGCTCAGTTGATTGTCCGACAAGACTACGACAAGTGACAATGGCTTTGACAAATTGCGGAGAAAATATAGGGATACCTTCCGCCGATCCTCCATCCAAACTAGCAGCGGAACCTCCGACAGCTGGAGGAGTTGGACCTAGAGGAATCAATGGATCGTCAGGATTGTATTCCTCAATTTCGGAGGCCTTAGGCTCTGCAGCTGAGCTCGAGCCTTCTTCGATTTTATCTTTGCCCTTGGCCTGAGTTTTCTCTTTATCAATCTCTTCTTGGAGTAGGCGTCTGCCTTTCTCTAGATCTTCAGGTTCGTTATCCCTAAGAATAGTCCACATCAACTCATCCTCATCAATTTCATCGACCCCTAATCGCTGTTTCCCGCTTTGGATGATTGCATCCCATATGTTGGCTAAAGTGACATGGTAGTTCGGGATCTAGGAGATGTTGCGGGTCTTGATGACCTGGCCAAGGAAGTCAAACAACATTTCCTCAAATCCTTCAATATCTTTCTCTCTCTCAAGGAGCTTTTCATTAGAAACAGTGGCCATTTCAATGGCACTTTCTACATTAATTTCAGCCGGGATCACGCGCTTCTCTGCACGCGTGAGTTGATCATTCAGAATCGCCCTCTCATTTTTGTCCAGAGCTAAACTATCTTTCAAGCTTGCCTTTTCTTTCTCCCAAGCCGCTTTTTCAGCCTCGAAATGATCCTGTGCTGTTTTCAGTTCGTTGTTGGCCATCCTGAGATCTTCCACCTCTTTTTTCAATGACGCTCGCTCTTTGCTGTTAGAATCGAGCTCATTATGAAAACGTTGCCTGGCCTCCTCCATCTCTGTTTTGTAATTTTTAGCATCTCGTTGAGCCAAGGCAAGCAAAGATTGTGCATCTTCTAAGTCCTTCTCCATTTTTACTCTGGCCCTTTCGTTGTTATCTATCTTCACTTTGGACCTATGCGCTTCCATCTCAAGCGTTCGGATGACGTCTGAAAGATTGACAGCATGTTTCTTCATCGCCTCATACTGCTTGGCTACATGGCGAACATGTCCAATGACTTCAGCATCCCAATTCCTAGGGACTGGTTCCAAAGTTGGAACGAAAATCATCCTTTTGAAGAATATATCGGGGAATTGTTCTCGTAATTTTTCCAGCTTGGCCTGAGTCTCAGGGCCATGGATATAGTCTCGTGACCCGGGGGAACTCAAACTTTGTTGGCTGGAAGGGACGATGTCAGTTTTCTCCTTCTCAGAATCCTTGTTTGGATCCTTGCTTTTATCCTTAGGCTCGTGGTGCTTTTTGGAAGATCTGCTGTGAGAGGGTGCACTCTTTGGAGGGGTTAAGTCTTTGGGAAGTTGTTTTCCCCCTGAAGGTGGCACCGGATGACTGGGAGGCTTTCCAGAGGTTTGTTTTGACGGAGATCTGGACTGTGAAGAAGTAGGCTTGTGAGAATCCCGGGACCAATGGCTGTCTCCCCCTCGGTTGCTTCTACGAGCACGCTCAGGATTTGGATGAAGACTAGGTGTGCCATCACGAAGAGAGCAATAGGAATAAGATCGTTTGCGAGACATCTTTCCTGCAAAAGAAACAAGTACATATTAAAACCTTGAATACTGTTGGTATAAAAGTGTGGGGTCAGACAGTGCATGTGATTTGTGCATCCCATATAATTCCCCCTAACAGACCAGGGCCCGAACTCAGGCTCATCTGGGTAGTCTCTTGTTCTCCAACTGGAACAGTTGTTTCCTCAGAAATAGGGAAAAATGGCTCCCCTTCGAAGTCTTCCTGTGTATATACATCATCAGGTAAAGGAATCTTGCTCAGTTCTTTAAATAACTTCTCCTCTGTTAAATCATCGGGAGCAGCAGGTTCAACCGGTAGAGAGGCCCTTGAGGGGAAACCCCCCGGAGAGACTGGGATTTCCTTAGACTCGTCAGCACGGGCCTCATTTCCTCTATATACATTTAGGTCTTCGTCGTCCTGGATAATTATCGACGAAGGACTCTTACGAAATTTAGTTATTTCTGCTGCCTGTGACGTTCCTTCTCCCTTGGTCGGGGGCACGTATTTGTAAGGTTTGCCACCCGCACCAAGTCCAAACCTTATATCCAGAAGGCGGTGCTTGTGAAGATTCTCGTCAATAATACATTTCTTGATCTTTAGGAAGTTGGATTTACTTTTCAGAAGAAGGGGCAGTCAATTATTGTACACTGAGCCTTCCGTCTTTGGAAAGGCGTGATCTGCATAGAGAAAAGAAGCATGTTAGCGCTTCGATTTCTTAAACAAGTTATTCATTCAAAGGTTTAAAATTTACTTGATTTAAGCCATCTTCTTGCATACCCATCCTGTCTCTTTATGTAGAACCAATCGGCCTTGTACCCTATGTTGCTGTAACCATCAGATAAGACCTTCCTATTCGCTACCGATTCGAAGAAAGAAAAATTTGGGGTTGCTGTAGAGCGATGCTTGAAAAGGTAATAGAATTTCAAATCTTTAAACGTGAGCTCAGTTTGCAGGATTTCCGCATATGCAATGTATAGAGTGTATAGAGCTGCGTAGGCGTTGGGATGTAGCTGCATCGGAGTAATACCCAATCGTTTTAAGGTTTCAATGACGATGGGAGGAAACGGAGGAATAGCGCCTACCCAGCACATAAGTCGGCTAACTATCATATACCCCTCCGGAGCCAAATGAGGTCTATCTTCGCTACCAGGTGTCCTCACATCATCCCAGGGGATCCCGTGTCTCAAGCAAATTCTCTTAAGCTTTATGTCATCAAGTTTGGAAGCTAAAGAGTCAGTGAATTTCTCTATTTCTATTGCACCAGGAATCTCGTCGGGAGCTCAGTCGTCTACTTTGGACTCCTCATCAAGCGAGGTACTCTCAGACGGATCCGATTCCGTTTCTGCCTCATATTCAGATCCAGAATCCTCACCCTCACCCTCTGGATTAATTGGAAGAACCTCAGGGTTGTGGTGCTCATACACCTCGGGATCCGTCTCTGTATCAGATCTTGAAGGGGAACGGTTATCCGACATTACTATTTAGGCGAGTAAACATGAGAAATAAGAATATAATTACCCGTCCCCCCGTGTGTGTAAGTGCAAGTGTGTGCCTGTGCATACAATAAAGAAAAGCATAAAAGTTAGCAAGTTCATCGAAGGATTAGTCGCCATATGCAGTCAAATTATGTTGTCATTCAGTTCAGAGAGTCTCGAGGGCTCTAGCCTAACTGTTCATTGATATACCAGAGTCAAGTTGCCTTGTCTATTAGGTAAGTTCATCGGATCGTTCATTAACTAGATCGCTAAGTAAGGCTCGGATCATGATGTGTCCCCGGATCGCGAAAGGGGGGTTCGGATTGTAGAACGGGTGTGGATACATGGCAGAAGTATTAACTCACGAACAAAGCATGGCATCGGATTGTGAAAACTGGAACGGATCACGATAACTCCCTGCGATCCGCAGTTCACCAACGCGAACCAATCCGTTCACCAAATCCCACTTCTTCGATCTACCACAATCACGACCCGCTGCCTCACCATCGCCACGATCCAGCCCGACGTATTCCTTCTTCTCCCTCCTCTCTACCTCCGAATTCGAATAACTAGATCCATGGCGCCTCATCAACCTCCAGAACTTCGAACGCCACACGACTCCTTCGCTCTCTCCTCTCAAACTAGCGAAAACCCAAGGAAAACTAGAAAGAAATTGTACGAAAGCACTTTTAATAAGATTACCTTTCTTAAATTGGGGGGCAATCGGGTTTTTGGAAAGTTAAAAGCTAGGGTTTTACTCAAAAAATAGCTGGCTGCGCAACAGTAAATGAAGAAGAAAGGGGAAAATGAAGAAGGGATCGGCTTATATAGGTTGAGCGGTGACCGTTCGTGTTCTCTTTTTTGTTTTATTTGCAGTGGTTGGATCATGGATAAAAGCCCACTACGGACCGTAGAAAGTAAGCAGGCCATGAGTAGAAGCCCGTATCAGCCTTTCATGTGATCCGATCCGTGAGGGGTTCACGACTGGAACCCAGAAGCCCTTCATAAACCAAAAGAAGGCCCGCTCCCTGTTACGCGTTCGTGATGGGTGCTGTGCCCACGACCCGCGGCGTATAACAACGAATTGAGCCCCAGCGAGGTTGATGAATCGGGAAGATAATGTTCTAAGTTCATAGAAATACAACAAGCTATAAAATATTATTTTCTACAATTAGTTCTGAGACTTACTTGGTGATTTAATGGCGATATTTTCGAAATCCTAAAAGAATGGAGGAAGATTCCTTGAGCACGAAGGTGATTGAAGATCTTACCGAATATTTATACTTGTCAAAGGGCATGACTTCTTGAAGTAATACAACCATTCAGACAGATACGATCACTGGTTCACATCGCTTCGCGGAAAGATGAATCTGCAGTTTCGAAGCATGTTCCATCCTCGATAAAACATATTTCGAGGGGGTAAAATGTTGGCTAGCTTTTTTACCTAGCTACCAAAGTCCAAAAGCAAAGAAAATATGAGTCCTTAAGGGTCCGATCCCTCAAGCATTCGATCGTGGTCATATCGTCTTCCTTGGATTGTGACACTCCCCGGATCGCTGCGCCAGTATGTGACCCGATCACCCCTTGTAGCCTCGATCCGATCTGCTACCTCTAGTTCGACCCGATCCATCCACAGCATGACGATCCGATCCAAACCCAGAAGATGCGGCGAGGCCCCTGACCAAGTCATTCACGATCCGAGAATGCAGGATCATGCTACACCTGTCCACAACTGTCATATTGACCAATTCTCCATCAAGCTACGAACCAGTCCGAGATCTTCGGGATGTGGGCCACGTATGACCGCGATCCGTCACCAAAAATCGGCTATAAATAGCCCAGAGCTGGGCAATTTTGAGGATCTTTTGGGCAGTTTTGAGTATTTATTCCACCATTACTGTTACACCACTATTTCTTATCAGTTTTACTTCGAGAAACCATAATTGTAAGAGTGAGTTTGAGAGAAATCATTGGTTGTACTAACATTCAAAGTATAATCAATAGCATATAAAGTGGACGTAGGCTCGTTAACGCCGAACCACTATAAACCTTGTGTGTTCTCTGCTTTTTTCCTCATTTTTTAGTTATAATTCTCAACGAATCAGAACCATTTGGGTGTTAGAGCCAAATTTTGATCTAACAGCCATGGATCATTATCATTTGCTACAAGACACATATCTGAGTTATGATTGATATTCATATTCAGAATATAGATATTTCTGTCTCTATAACCTTCAAAAACTAGATTTCGATCTTTATCTAAGATACTACAATTATTGTCCGAAAAGGAAATAGTAAAACCTTTGTCGCACAATTGACTGATACTTAGTAAATTATGTTTCAAATTTCTAACTAGCATGACATTAGTAATAAGAGGTAAGTTAGATGTACCATAATTACTCACATCGCCTTTGCTGATGATATAGCCTTTTGAATTATCTCCAAAAGTGACTGAGCCACCATCTGAATAAGTGATATTTTTTAATAAGCTCTTGTCTCCAGTCATATGCTTCGAGCAACCACTGTCCAGTATCCACTTTCCTCTTTTCTTGAGTGGGACCTGCAAAAAATAAAATTAAGTCCATGGTACCAACTTTTTTATAGGGTCCTAAGAGTTAGGTCTTAGGAGTCCAAACCACTACGGGTCCGGTATCCCCTTTATACATATAATTTGGATTGTGATGCAAAGAATTTAAAAAAATTTGAATGTACTTGTTCCTAATCAAATTGTTATTTGTTTTAGGAACCCATATTTTTACAGACTTGACATTCTTTTTTTGAAATTTCACAGTCGGTTTTGGTTTGGAATATAATAAACTAAGATTTTTCTTAGCTTCAGTTTCTTGTACTACCTTATTTTTCTTTTTTCTTTTATTACTAAGATGTTTCTTGATAACTTATTTCTTATATCCCAAGCCATGTTTATTTGTAGAAGATTGTGAACTTTCAATAATTTTTGTCAAATTTTCTCGACCTTTGTTAAAGTTAGAAACATTTTGAGTAATGTCGTCTAACTTTGTTTGTAAACTAGCTTTTTCAAGGTCTAAAATTTTGACTTTTGCCTTAAGCTCGTGATTTTCGGTAGTAAGAGCATCATTTTTCCTTTTTTGAGTTTCAATTTCTTGACTCAAAAGTGATAGTTGAGAATCAATATTAGATGATGATTCTTGAGCTTTTTCAAGTTCTTCCTCTAATATTTTCTACTCATCTTTTAGCATATCTTGTTCAAATTCAGCTCTACTTAAATCAGCTTGAGCTTGTTTGCATTGTCGTTTCATATCTTTAAATTTATATATTAATTCAGCATTTATATCAAGAACTTCTTCAAAAGAAGGAATTTGTAACTCATCTTCTTTAGCCATAAAACATATGTTTGCTTGTTCATCATCTGAGTCACTTTCACTATCAGATGAAGATGAGTCTGAATCATCCCATGTCACTGAGAATGCTCGTTTCTTTGACTTGTCCTTCTTGTGCTTGAATTTTTCATTTTCTGGCTTCTTCTTTTGCTCCGGACAATCTTTGTGCATGTGTCCCTTTTTGTGATAGTTAAAGCATTCTATATTTGAAGATGATGGTTTATTTGATCCGAACTTCTTTTTGTTGTATCGACTAGCTTTTCGTTGCTTTAAGAATTTCTTGAATCCTTTTGCAATGAATGCTAGATCCTCATCTTCGGAATCTAAGATGTCTTCATCTTTCTCGGCATGAAAAGCTACATTTTTCTTTTCTTCTTTTTTTTCTTTTCGAGCCTGCAAGTTAGCTTCATAGGACATAAGATTTCCTATCAATTCATCTGGCTTCATGGTGGAAAGATCATTAGCTTCTTCTATTGCTAATACTTTTCCTTCCCATTCATTAGTCAGAGAATATAGGACTATTGAAACTACATCAAAATCAGAATATTTTTGTCCTAATCCGATAAGTGCATGATGAATGGTTTGAAACCTTGAATACATCTCATTGATAGTTTCATTTGGTTTCATTTTGAAATTTTGAAATTGACTTTTCAACAAAGCTATTTTTGCTTGTTTAACCTTGTTAGTACCTTCATGAGTGGTTTTTAGCGTTTGCCAAATTTGGTAAGTAGTAGTGCAGATACTAACACGGTTATATTCGTTTTGATCTAATGCACAAAACAACATATTAATTGCTTTTGCATTTACAGCAGCTGCGGTTTTCTCAGCAGCCGTCCATTCTGCATACTCAGTCATTGGATTGACTATTTCTTTCTGAGTAGCATTCCAAGCATCATAGTTAGTTGATTGCATGTAAAATGCCATACGTGTTGCTCAATAACTATAGTTTAGACCATTAAAGAAAGGAGGTCTTTGTGTCGATTGACCTTCTGTGTAAGTAGTGTTAGTGCTACTACTTGGGTTATTTGCCATATTACTAGAATATATCAAATAACTGTGTTACGGTTATGTGATGACCTTCTCTGATACCAATTGAAAGTGTCGATATACGATTTAGGCAGGATCAGTAATATGGATATGCGGAAAGTATGTGATATACTAACTTGTATATTTACAATAGCTATGCAGGTAAATATTTAGTATAAAACGATCTCACAGAAGCAATATCATAGATAAGTAAGTGCAGTAATAGCAAAATCACACCAGGGATTTTTATACTGGTCGGAGCACCGTCCTACGTCCAGTCCCAGATCTCCTATCTGGAATTTCACTAAACAACTACCTCACTTCACCCGGTAGGAATAGGTTCACAACACCCGAGCAACCGAACGAGATTTCACGCCTCTTACAACACGAGGACTTCACAACTTGCCTCTTACAACACCGAGGACTTCAGACAAGATAATTAAACTAGTAATTTAACAATGTGTGTTCTCAATAACATGAATTTGTCAATTCTTGTACACCCTTCCTATAATCTTATCCTCAAATATGATCTTGTGATTATGAAGATTTGGAAGATGATATCGTTGTTTGAATCTAAATAATAATATATAGATTCAAGGATTCAAATAACGATATGTGAGAATTATGAGCTTTTGAATGCTTTTAGAGAGCAAGAATGAAATCAACAATTAGATAGCAAGAATAGAAAGAATTGTTATTTTTAAAATGGTGATTTCATGTTGCTTTTACAGAGGATGTAGAGTTGTAATCATTGGTGAAGAGAAGCAACGAATAGAGATGATTTTTGGCGAAGAGAAAAGGAAACAACCCTTGATAAATAAGAGTGTCTATTCGAAAAGTTGTTTCAGTCTGTAGACCAGTCGACTGGTTAAAAATGACCAGTAGACTGGTATTTGAAAATATGTACGTTATATACTTGTGTGCACGTTCATTGTGCATTTCTGCCCAAAAACGGTCGACCGCCCAAAATGAAACCGGTTGACCGGTTTCTGATAGTATGCACAATGAATGTGCATACATATATATACATATATATATTCAAACCATTGAGGTATATGATTATTTGAGGATAGATTTTAACATTTATAACCCAACTAAAACTCTAAATAATCAACCTCTAATATTAAATACCATTGAATCTCTTCTTTTTGTCGATCTTGAACTTCTCCTTGTCATTTAATCAAAATGTCGTGAATTCCTTGATTCAACAGTTATAAGGTTTAAAGGGAGATTTTAAATAGAAATATGTTTTTATTAGATAAATTGAGAAGATTAAATTCAGTGAAATATTTATAGTGGAATAAATTGAATCTATATAGAAAAGTGTAAAACGATTTTGAAACCGATATTTGAAATTGGATTTAAACTTAGTAGTTATAAAAGAAATTGTGAACGAGATTATAAATATTGGAAATAGAAAAAAATGAGATTTTCTATGGATAAATTTTAAATAGAAGTTATAGATAAAATTTGATTTTGATATGATAAAATCAAATGGATTTGATTGTATATAAAAGATATATATTCACAATTAAAATGAATAATGGTTTAAAGGAAATATTTTGCAAATGAAATAAAGGAAATTTAGATTTGAAATATAAATCCAAATTGCAATTTGAATAAGGAAGGTAAATGGGTAACTGTTTCAAATGAAAATGATGAGCTTTATTCCAAAATTCGGTATATGAAATAAAGTGTGATAACGTATTGTGCTCTGGAACGGCTATAAAGGAATTTGATAATGATTTGGAAAGGACAAATTCAAATGTGGATTTGGAATTTGAATTAACCTGAAATAGTAGTTAAATTCGGAAATTAGGAATATAAATCGAATACAGATTATTCGAGAGAATTATTTATTAGAATTCGATTATGTAGAATTTAGGTAAGTAGTTATTTTTGCTTTCCGTTTGAATCAAATTTAATTATTTAATTATTTGTTTACTTATTTATTTATTTGTTGAAATTAGTAAGTACAAGTTATATTTTTATAAACCAAATATTTTGGAACAGCGATTATAACGCTGTCGTTATAACAAATGTTTTATAAATCTAAATAGCGATTATAATGCTGCATTTATAATAAATGTTTTGTAAATCTAAACAGCGATTTTAACGCTACCATTATAATTAATGTTTTATAAATCAAATATTTGGAAACAGCGATTATAACACTACCGTTATAATCAAATTTTTTTCATAGAAGAAATAGATTCTTAGATTGAATCCAAGAGTTGCATAAGCAATGTTTTGGCTGGAATTTGACGTTATGAGCTTTGAGTATTTCAAAATTGAGAATGTTGTTCAATTAAGGTATGAGAGGTAATTATATCCCAACTTGATTGACTTCATGATTGATGGAGGAATGGTTAAGGTTCGATAGTGAAGATTTGTCAGCAATATGGTTAGCTAATAAATGATTAATGATTTAAGTTATAATAACGATGTTTTATAACATTACGTTAATTTAAAGGATTTTGAAATGTTTTCCCCAAATAAAATGAGAGATACTTTCTATGTATAGGAAATGAAATGAATTGGTCAACGAGGAATTAATAAATGGAATATGGAAATATTTTCCGATATTAATAAGATATATTTTCTGAATATTGAAAATAAGGATTTGTGAATATTTAGAAATGTTTTCTAACGAAATAAGAGACATTTTCTCGAATAAAGAAAGTAGGATATTGGAAATGTTTTTCCAAAAATCGAGAGAGAAAATAAGAGCTTTGAAAGGATACGAAAGATGAGAAATGGAAATTAGAAATTATAATATGATAAGGAATTTATATAAAAAGGGGCCAGTGTTGTTTGATGTTTGATCGGTAGAATTTCCAATTGGAAATAGGACCATTGATTGTATGGATTTTTCTTTGATAGTTAAATCACAAACTATCGAAGTTTTGATTTATTTTATACCTCTGTTGTCAATATGGAGAGACCGGGATCAGATTTAATATCTGAAAATCACTCCGTATTGGCATAAGCGTTATGAATCAACTTATGCTGAAGATCATTGAAGACGGAGTAAAGTGCAAGGGCTATTCTGTTAATCCTAGGTAGAAATTGCCAAGATGGATTGATGGGATAGTGCCTTCGGTTTGTCTAGTCCCAGGACAAAATATATGGATGGATTTGACTAGGTGACAATCAAAGGAAATAGTGGCAAGATGTTCTTGAAAGATAATCGTGACCTCAAGCCTCATCACGCGGGAAATGACAAAAATCGGGCAGGCATCATTGCCATGTGGGTCATTCCCATTAGGGGTATTATCACCTGATCTAGAGAAATTTCATTTGCTTCTTATTCTATTAGTTGCTGTATGCTTTCGGTAACAGTTCCTGATCACAACCGTTGGTGATAATATGCTCGATACACTCAAGTTAAATGAGTGGTCAGCCATGTGTGGGCCGATTGCAAGATGTTCTTGTTGAACCCAGTGTATTCCCCTCTAGAGATACGCTATCGGAAGGTGATTCCATACCTTGTCTTGTTGGAAATCCAATCTCCAATAAGTTGCCTACGGTTTTTGATTTTGTATTATATAGGGAGCGTGAGATACAAGCGTTCCGCTAGATACTATTTATTTGTTGTAGACACTATTATAATATCACCAGATTTTGATGTCAAATTGTTTTGGGTTATCGTAAGGTAAAAACCATCCATGTTTATGTGTGGATCGGTCTTACGATTATCTTTTCTTTTGAAAGGATTTTTAAAAGTTAAATTAATGGTTGGAGTTTACTCACACCAGTCCCATGACTGACCCAAAGTTTATTTTGTTTGTTTTCCCAAAACTCTTGGGTGCCTAAATTTGTATGGGCAGTCAAGTAGTCGGGATTTTATAGATTCACTTGGAGGAGCTTGAAGCAAGAGGCTTCAGCAGTTAGCTATAGACTATCATATTTTCCGTTGTGTACTATGTTGTATCGGGAAAAACGTGTTTATAACTGTTCTAGGAATAACTGTTGAGCTTTGATGATGGTATGTATATATAGTTACTGATTGAATTTCAAAAAGTTATGTTATCTAATATATTTTATTCGTTCCGCTGTGAGATATGTGTTCTTCTATTCTAATTTTTCTTTCTTTCTATTTCTCATCCTCTAACTTCTTTCTACTAATGATTCGTATATCTGTGCAATTTGAATTGGACGAGTGGTGTTATTAGTTGACTCATGGAAATTCGGGTCGTTACATTCTCAGGGTGGGAATACTCAGCCTTGATTCAGA
This sequence comes from Allium sativum, assembly GCA_030737875.1. Classification (NCBI taxonomy): domain Eukaryota; kingdom Viridiplantae; phylum Streptophyta; class Magnoliopsida; order Asparagales; family Amaryllidaceae; genus Allium; species Allium sativum. The sequence goes on from CM060921.1 coordinate 182,197,290, forward strand.
TTCTCTCTTCTGTTTCCACTTGGAGCTGCTTAGATGTACCGCTTTGTTTACCTGTCTATCTTGCTATGGCTATTTTTGGGGATTATGATTTTATATTACTGTACTCTGATGATTTTAGTACAAGGAAGATATTTTAATTTAATGTAATGGGTTTTCTGTATTTCAGACTTATATTGAAACTGGATTATGGACCACGATGTTTTCTATTTGAAAAATCTCCGCTGCTATTTTATATTTGTCTTGTGATGTTTTCGTTTCTGCTTACCTACAACACTTCACGGAACTCAATGCGTTCTATTAAAGAGTGACATTAACGGACATCGGGTGTCACAGGGAATGCCTTTTTTTTACGAAAGGGGCAAATTGAAATGGGAATTGTTATTATTTTATTGTTTATTTGTTTGTGTTTAATAAAGTAGCAGAATGCAAAATACAAATTGCAGAATATAATTGCCAAATTCAAATTTCATAATACAAAAATATAAAGTGCAGAAATTAAAATATAGAATTAAAAAGTAGAAAATACAAAAACACCCCTATAGAGCATTTCTCCTAAGCTTATGAATAGAATAAAGGACACATTTCCTAAGCTGCTCCGGGACATTTGGCAGAGGGAGAAAAGGGTTGAACCCTCTTCGTTGATACTCCGTCAAGAACACCACCACCTCCCATTTCTAATAATCATCTGTATCAGGACGTACAACCATGCACGTAGCGATAATATCGTCCTGTGTCTTTGCAGGAGGACCGACATTCATGATTTGTGCTGGTTCGGTGAAGGAAATGGTAAAACGAAGATGAGGGCTTGATGGAAATGGTGAAGGAAATGGTAAGGTATATATAAGAAATGAATGGAAATGAACATTGGAAAATAGTTGTTTCGAGTCCTGATGCATCCAATGCTTCAAACGTAAATGGCTATTTTCCAACGTTTCACATTGAAGGGGTAAAACCGTGGGCCCTACTCAAGACGCGTTTGATGCATACGCCGACTTAACATGTCCAGTTGTGCTTGCAGACGACACCTTAATGGAAAGGTAGAAGCCTTTAGTAGGTTCATTTCAAGGGCTACTGATAAATGTGTTTTTTCTCCCACATAATCAAGAAAAATGAAGAATTTTGAATGGGGAGAAGAATGCCAAAGGGCCTTCCAAAGAATTGAATGATCATCTAGAAAACCCTCTATAATGTAAAGCCCAAAAGATGGGGAAATTTTGTATCTTTATCTGGCGGTTTCGGAATTTGGCGTCAGCTTGTTCTTAATACGAGAGGATAATGATACCAAACTTCCAAATTATTATGTTAGTCGAAGGCTTAACAATGCGAAAACTCATTACCCGGTCATTGAGAAATTAGCTTACGGACTAATGTTAACAACACGAAAACTATAGTCATACTTGCAAGCACGCCCAATCGAGGTTCCTACCAATCTACCTATTAAACAAGTTTTTAGCAAACCAGAAACCTCTGGAATACTCATGAAATGGGGAATTAAATTAACTTAGTATGGCATTAAGTATAAACCATGGACGACAATAAAAGGCCAACCTTTAGTCGAACTTGTAAATTAGTGCACCGGGTTTATCGAACAACATACAAAAGGGGAGAAAGTTTCAAAAACAAAATGGCAATTATTCATTGGTAGATCATTTAATGAACACAGATGTATTATCATAACACTAGATGGACATCGGCTACATTACGCCATGAATTGGGATTCCCTATGACCAATAATGTAGTAGAATATGAGTCGATGGTTGCTGGTCTGACTTTGTCCAAAGAGCTTAAGATTCCACAGATTCAAATTTTAAGCGATTCCCAGCTGATGGTTAACCAGCTCAGTCAAACATACAATACTAAGGGTCTAAAATTATTTTGACGTTAAAAAGATAGAAATGCTGGAAACATTCGAAAGAATTTTGATACATCAAATTCCAAGGGGGGAAACTCCTAAGCAGATTCACTAGTTGAACTTGCCAGCTCAAAAGGAGCTCCAAAAAATCGGATAGTCCTTATCGAATATCAAGAAATGCTGAGCATTGAGGAAAAAGAATCATTGGTATTGACTAGATCCCAAGAAATATCCCAAAATAAAAGTGCGGGGAACAACACATAGAATTTCAATCAAAAATGAAAACCCCTACGAAAGCTCTAATCAGAACAACTGGATGACACCAGTGCTTGAGTATTTAAATAAATATATACTAACATCGACCAAAATGGAAGCTAGAAAAATTAAGAGGCAAACTATGACACCCCACCCTGAGACTCACCCTAACAAAAATCATTAATGAGTACTGTCGTCTATTAAAGCGGAGAATATGGCTGGTTGGGGAGACTATCCTTTATTTCGTATTAGACAAGTATTAAGTACATCGATAAAGAGTATAAATTTTCCTTTTCTTTTCTCAGGTGGATCGACATACTTAATACTTATAGGTTAAGGATCATTTTAGAACAATATACAATACATCACAAATCAAAGATCACGGAACAATTACACATTGATACTATCACAGAAATACAACATGTACATGTGATATGTTTCAAATAATATACAACATAAGGAATACAATGGTTCACAACGGAACAAATATACAACAACTCGAATACACGAGTAAACAGTATAAAGGGCCTTCAAAAGATAGTCTAAGCTTTACTAGCAATTCACGAAAAAATAGCAACTATACCTGAAATAACTCAGTCTGACCTGAGCATTAACACACACATGTTAGTCTAGTTTACAAGTTTGTTATAAACCACATAGGATATGAAATCATATTAATATAATTCCTTTCATCACTAAGAGGACCTGGATAACTCAAGGTAACCATTGACTCATAAGATACTAAAGGCTAAGTAGCCTATAAGATCTCAAGAACCACATGATATACTACAAGAAGGGGGTTTAACTTCTTCATCTAGGTGTTATGCAACAAGTTAAGCATATGACACATCAACAATAAGGAAGACTCTCGAAACAACACTTAAACTCGTCTCATAAGTTTAAGTAACCCAATGGAAATTCTCCTTTAAAATAACACCAATATAGCACAAGGCTAATAGTATCAACGTAGTTTTATAAAATAGGGCTATAGTCATCATCAGTCATCAATTCAATAAACAACATAAAAAGGATCCAAATTCCCAAAAATCACCGAACATCAATAAAAGGAGCACTTCACTCTAAAACATCGTAAAGCTCAAGTAAATGGCTTATAATCTCAAATGCATATTGCAAATATATAATCATTTCGATCAAGTCAAAATCATTAAACACCAATTCATAAAATGAAATCATCATAAATAATGTGCACGTGCCATCATAATATAGCCCACTTCGGGCCTTAATAAGGCCCACTTTGAGACTAGACAAATACTTATACATATTCAAATTAGGCGCCCATTAATGAGACCACTTTGGTCGAGTATATCTTGACCACTTTGATCAAGTGAATATGTATATGTGACTCCCCCGAGTCCTAAATTCCCCTGAAGCTAGTGCTGGCTCACACCCCTCAATATGTGTCACTGACTCCTACTCAGCAACTCAAACAGTGATAATAATGCATCCATACCACACGTTCTCATTGTTTGGTTTAATCCATATATATTGCAAATTTATGTTTTATACTATTGTAATGAGGCTATTTATAATTAAACCTTAAATCATGAAAATAGTTTTATCTTAGTACTATAGTGAAAATGCTTATTTATTTACTTATCAAAAACTAGTTTCAAAATGTGCACGTGTACACAAAATCTTACAAAATCCCACAAAAACAACACAACAAAAATCAACTCGGAGTTTCACCAAACTCAAACTATAAATTGGTAATTATTTAGCCTTCTACATTATAAAAGTAAGCCAAAATAAAATACAAGAATCCTGGTTGAAAGCCAGATCATAAGAGAAGCATGAAAAAACTTAAGGGAAGCCGCCATAATTAGCACAAAGGCATGAAATGTACCCATAAAACGACTCTGGTTGTAATTTTAAGATAAGTTTTGAACAACTAAACACGTAACAACCCAGAATTTTGAGAATAAATAAATTTGTTATTTATTTAGATTTCCAAAAATAGGAATATTTGCAAATGATGGAATTTGACTACGAAACTTGGACCATTGCATTCGTTACAGAATTCTAGTTAACTTTCATGTTTGGAGTTTCGCGAATGGAGTACATGTGAAAAAGTTACAAACGAAATAGAAAAAATGGACGAAAATAATAAAACAAAAAATATATAATATTTAATACTATTTATAACCTGCCTTCATTGGGTGTTTTGGCCTAAGGGCAATCGACACACTTAGATGGAGCGGTCCAACGCTTTAGGCGTTTTTAGCCCAGTGACGGCTAGGGTTATATAGGTTTTTATTATTGTAAATTATATGTAAATGGGAGGATGTTTATTAAATTAAATCTAATGGTTTGGGGTCATTCTAGCACCTATAAATAAAGGGTTAGATCCCTACCCTTTGGCACATTATTTTATAGGCAGTAGCGAAGCTCTGCCATTTCCTTCTCTTCAAACCTTTATAAAACTAATATACATACACACAAAAAAACCTATTCAAATTAAAACAAATATAGATTGGAGGGATTGGGATTTGTTTCTTGTGCAAAAATGGATTAGACATCGATTAGGGTTCTTCCATTCAGTTTCTTCCCTCTTCTTATTTCCTTGCTGATGTATAGTTCAAACAGAATCCCCTTATTGAAATTAATATAGATCTATAAGAATTTGGGGATTGTAGGCCTCTAAGGTTATTTAGAATTATTTAGATGCCTATCAGGTGAGTGGAAATTCTATATACATAGTTTACAGTAATCTGATTACTTCATTTGTATTAATATTTATTAGATTTGCTTATAGTTTTGTCAAATCTGAAATTATGCCTATCAGATCTGTTTGCGAGTATTGTTAAATCTAAAAGAATAAAATTGTGGTTTGAATATTATTATATTGTCGGCTTAATATAATTATTCATTTTATTACCTACAATTGTATTTAAAATATTGTGGTTTGTTGTAAACACCATAGATCTGGAAATCAGTCCCATAAAACATTGTCAAATTGAAGTTTTATTCCAGATCTGTAGTATTGGTGTTGATTTGTGGTTCAAGTAAATTTTGTTAAAAGAATATAAGCTTGTTTCTATATAAATTTTTGTTTGGCTTTTAACTTGGTTATTGTAATTATGCTTTTTGTTCTTATTCAATCAAAAGACATTATTTGAAATCAGTAAGAAATATGTACAGAAAAAGGGTTGTGTAAATTCATGTGTAAAGATAGATTTTTATATGTTTGTACATAGTTTGCATCAACCATTCCAAAAGCATACATAATATATATTTCTTATGATTTGAAATATGTTGTTCCACTTTAAAATATTTTATGCATAATTCACAAAGATTTCAGTTATCGACCTTTTTAGTAAGAATGGGAATCTTATTAAAAGATTGAATGCAAAAAGGATTATTTTAGTTGTTAGCTTAAACAAAACACTGAATTTAATAATAATAGAATAATACTTAATAACTACGTTAACTGCACGAACATATCTATATATACACACACACACACTATCTGTCCAAATCTACGTAAATAATGAAATATATAATATAATTAATATTTGTTGTATACGTGTGTTTGAATTGTTTCCATTTTATGGAATTATATATGGAAGTATAATCCATATGAAATGGAAATATATATTATGGTCGTTGTAGCAATAAATGTGCTTGATTTGCTACAAATAAGGTCATAAAGGAATAATAACTATTGTAACCATCGTTTATTTGGGGGAAATAATTTAAATTAGGTAGTTATGCCTAGATGGTTACAATTTAAGAATGATGACAAGGAAACTGAATTGAAACTCCAATTTAGGAAATAAATAATTCTTATAAAATATATATATATATATATATGTGCAAGAATAAATCAAATTAAAGTAAAATATAAATGTTTAAGGAGTTGCAATAATTATATTAGAAATATAAAGGGACTGATATAAAAGGACATTTATTAGGTTAAATAATGTCTTAGGAAATTGTCACCGTTAGGTTCATAAATGACATTAATTATAATTAATGGAAATAAATGGCGTAAAAGGGGTTAATTAGTGCCTAAGGAAAAATATGACCGTTATGGTCATATATTGCAATAACCTTAATAAATAACATTAAATGAAAGGGGATTAATGGGTATTGGTTGTCGTTTTAAATACTAAGTCCAATAAGGAATCAGTTAATTAAACATCCTAGGATAGGAAATGTGTAGGTTTTCCATATTTTATTCTAGTTAATCTAGAATTAAAGTATTTAGAAAGTAGAATTGGACTTAGTATGATGCGAGGTCAGTTGTCTTATTCGACAGAAGTCTACACTTTCCAATAGTCGAATATATGTCCAACTAATGTAAGACATCATTAACCATAGGAACCTGTGACGATAGTTAGTTTTCATACGTGGATTATTTCCAAATTTAAGGTTTACTTCATGAGTGAGATCTTAAGTGGTTGTAGGGCCCTCCCCTCGTCTGAAAGAAGAAACCAAAAAGAAAATAATTTAGTGACGTGGTGCGCTTTGGGAATTAAGGTCTTAAGTGGTTAGGTCCACCTTTATAAAGGTATTAAGTGATCGCGTAACCCAGCTCCCATAAATGAAAGCATTAAAGGCCAATTGGGTACGAGTTTGATAATTTCCACGATTAGTCTGCTTCCCTAAGGTCTTAAGTAGCTGGGATTGAGGGTCCACCCACGGAATAGGTTTTAAATTACCACTACAGAGGTACCATAGGTCAACCTATCTTAAGGGGAAGAATTAAGTGGCTAGGAGAGTATCCAATAATGTCAGCTAGATGGTAACGAGGGGTCAACCATAGGAAGGTCTTAAATGGCGTGCGACGCCTATCTATCTGACTAGTCTTAATGACTGATTACTATCTCCCGCCTTATGCGGGGCATGAATTAATTTGCATGAATGACGGAAGCCTAGAATTATTAGGACTTGTAGCTAGCGTCCTCTAATTTTTATTAGTTGGGTTATACCACCTAAAAGGCCTTAAGAGATCAATGGATCCGTCTTGGGTCTTAAGTGACCGATAGGATCCACCTTATACCATATTGGTATGGAGGTAATTAAGTGGCTATATATATCATAACACACTTTCTTATATAGTGTTAATAATTGGAAAACCGTCTCTTAGTTTTAGTAGCAGTTTAGTGGTGGTTTAAAAGGCTTCATACTTATATGTAAAAGTTTTATCTCGGTATAGCGATATCATATACCGTTAGAAATGGTTTTGGTGTTGTCGTGCGTAAGTGTTTATAAGGTTAGGTTAGAATTACTAGCCTTGTTAGATATATGTCTCTGGTTGAACCAAATGGGATACATATAGGTTTTATAGACAGTGTTATACTCTTTCTGCTCACCAGGACTTATTGTTCTGACCGCCTTCCTCTTTACAACTCCTAGCTTACTTCGAGAAGGTTAGGTCTTAGTAGGTGTTCAAGTTTGGTTTTCTGTTTTTGTTCTCTCATGCTCGTATTGACGTGGTGACTTACCTTTATATGGTAGTTTCCCGAGTTAATACTAGTCTATCCGATTTCATTTCCGCTGTGAGTTATTTTATACAACTACGATCATGCTCATGATCATTTATTTGTAGGTACCAGATTTACACGCTCCATGCTTGAATGAGTTTGATTTTCGTTTTTTATCAAAATTTGGGCTCAGAAAAGTGTGGGTGTTACAAAAAGCTCTTCCGTTGGTCTAAATTTTGACATAAACAAACCAGAATAACATGTCTTTCATCTAAAAAAAGAGTCACTCAATTCGACATGGTATGAAAAAGTTATGATGCCTCAAACTTGGACTCAGGCCTGAATTCTGGCCTGGTCCAAAATCTTCTCTAGGTCCAACATTGCGACCTGGTTTGAATGACCAAACGCCCTCATAATGATCTAAAATTTTGCAGGTAAGGAAATAAGCTTTCAAGCTTTACAACCAAAAAGAATCATCCAAATAGGACCAATATTGTAGGAGATACAGCGCCGCAAAAATGGACTTAGGCTCTATTATAACATAATAGGCCAACACACAACAAACGTTCATGTCCCCCTTATAGAGGTTGATCCTTGGGTCGACTTCTTATGCCTAGGGGTTGGCCTCTAAGTTGACCCCTCCAGGGGTATTAGCATAGGAGACAATCGGGAAAGCTACAAGTTGAAATCATGATAAACTCTCTACTTCCAGGCCAAATTCTGGCAGCCTAGCAGCATCGGATTGAGCTAAAATTCGACATGCATGTTCAGAAAATCATTCTACAACAACATGCATGAAGATTCACCCCAAGGAACTTAAAGACCAAAATGTTATAACATCCCAAAGATAGGGTTTGGCGGTGATTTCAGCACATTGACAAAATGATCAACAGAACTCAGAAAAGCTACATATTACTACCAGAAAGTTGTAAACTAGAAATTGTAAGTGTGCACTCACCTTGTTGGATATTGTGAGGATATCAAGCTTGCAAAAGGTATACTTGAGTACCAAGAGCTTGGAAAACCATGAAATTCACATGTACAGGCCTTCTACAGCTTACCATATATCTTCTACTTCGGTCAACAGATTAGAGAGGCTACAAGCAGGGATTGAACAGCGGTGAACTAACATTTTCTCTCCTCTTTTAGTTAAAGTGAAAATCTTGGGCTTTAATGGGTTGAAAAGGGAGAGAGGCCATGGTTTCTCCTTTCAGCCTACAGGCAAAAAGAAGATCAAAAAGAGAGAAGAAATGAAATTGTCTTATATTGACTTTCTCCAGAAACAATTAGTAGAGGAGGTTTGGTCAAAACCTCCTAACCAAGCCCAAGCTAACATAAATTTTTAAAATTAACCTAACATTATTCTAAGAGTCAAAACACAAATTAACACTTTAATTATGTTAATTGCACTCTTGTTACATAATAACAAAGGCTACCACTAATTAAGTGAAGTTTTAATTTAAAAAAAAACAAATACACATACCCCCACCAACTTGAAGCACCTTAATCCATGTTTTAAATATCAAATTAGACATAACACACTAATATGAACATGTTTGACAAATAATTATTTTTATCCCTTTAGAACACCTCTTTATTTACAAAACAATGTTCACATCCCTACTGATTCAACAATTTGAAACAATTAACAATAATAAAATATTTCAACCATCAAATATTGATTCACAATTAATATTTATATTTTAATTTAACAACAATCAACTTAAAACACCAGTGTTGATGTTAATATTATTAAGAAACATAATACATCCTTATAACAAAGTTTACCTCCTTTTTTGATTTAATAAACTAAATTAATTTACTAAAATAAATATTTCACAACTACAAATATTGACTCGCAATCGATATTTATACTTTATATTAATTAACAACTAATCAAACATAAATGTTGTTGTTAATGTTATTATTATAATAAAACAACAAACCTATTTATCAATAGTAATTAACAAATCCAACACTATTTTATTGCTTAAAATCTTCCATCATAGTTTAAAACACAATTTGTCATTAATATTAAAAATACATTTTTCCCTTAAGTATAGATTCCTTGACAAATTATATATATATATATATATATATATATATATATATATATATATATATTCACATCAATCAACAAACTAAGATATATAAACACATACAGGAAAAATTAATTATTAAATTAAGAACATATAATTTATTCCAACAAACTAATTTAAAAACCGCAATTTCCTTATTTCTAGTTTTAAATATATATATATATATATATGAGTTGGGCTTCCAAAATCGTATTTTATTCATTTCTTTAGATTGAAATACAGAAAATACACAACAGCCTATTTTGCCCGAGGACCCAAAAATCTAGGTTGTTACAGACGCCCCCCTCAAATGAATTATGTCCCCGTAATTCTCTTAGGATAATAACAAAATAAATTTTTATTTTAGTATTTTAACCTCTATTTATCAACTTAGAAAAGGCTTTGTACACAAAAGCCACAATGTTCGTAATCTTTTGCACTTAAACAACACCCAACTTATTGAAATTTGAAAATTTTATATACTTGACTTATACAAAGGTCAAATATTTACTTTAAACATCATTTCGCAAAGATATAAAACACACGACATCTATTTCGCTAAGCTGATTATTCAGAATACATATTCATCTCCATTAGATTTCAACCCAATAGAAATGTTGCCATGCCATCTCCTTTTACATAAACTCAACAAAAGATGGCTGCTAACTTGGTTGCAACATCAAATAACCTCGCCATTAACTATTTTATGTCACCAATCTAATAACTGCAAACATTTCTTAGCTTAATTTTTTGGAGTGAGTACTCTAAATATCTCTTACGCCCAAGATTATTTTATATTTCAAAACATATTAAGTTAATGAAACATTACATTTAATCATCTTACAACTTTAAAATACAAAATTTCACTAAATAATTATCAAATTCTATTTGAATAGTATTAAACCACTCATTCCTACTGTCATTTTGACTGCGATGTCGACACGGAATCGCCATCGCCTCGCCATTCAACTTCAATGTCACCAACTACTACAGTGGTTTAACACCATTCTCACGAACTATTTATTTATTCTTCCCTAATTTTTTTATTTAAACAACAAGATACTACGCTCGATCGTCTCGTCAAGGTGTTTAAGAAATCTCTATAGACATTGTTGATAAGACGTATCGATCAGAACCTCTGAAAGTACCCAACAAGCGATCCAAGAGTAAAAGAAATCACTAGATTTTCAAATCACACTATGTAACAACCCGGAAAATCTGGGCCAGTTTAAAATTTTTATTTTGGCCATTTTAGCGAATTTTGATTATTTAAAATGAATTATTTTAAATAATATCGACGAGAAAATTTATTTTGAATAGAATTCGACGTATATATTATATACGTCGTCGTTAGAATATATAATAATTATATATAATTATAAAAGGAATAGAAAATGGCGCGGTAGTTCGAAAATTCGATTTCTAATTTCAAATGAATATACAGAATTCAATATAAGTCAGAATTGAACGAAACAAGAAATATTTGAATCTGTATAACTATATCTTTGTAACGAAGTTAACAAACTGAGATTTCATCTTAGAAATGATAAGATATGTCCAGTTTAAAATTAGAAATAGTCGCTGTGGAATTTATATATATTTTTATATATATAAGGCCCTTAAAAATAGCAATTTTGCAAACGACCTCGGATTTCGACGAAACCAGTTTTGTTGGGTCCGGGATGTAAAGTTATTGCTAGGTTTCAAATTTCATAATTTTTCGAATCAATATGTGAGCGTGGCAAAGGAAAACGCGTTTGACCGGTTTCAGTTGATTTTAATCGACTGGAAATTGGCCATTTTTCAAACGGTCTCAGAATTCGACGAAACTAGTTTTGTTAGGACCGTATCGCCAATGCGAAGCTAGAAAATATTTTTCTGGAATTTTTAAAGTTCGTATGCGACCCCGGTAATTTGAAATGTGCGTTTAAAATTCAATATAATGATTTAAATGAAAATTCAAAAGGAAACTGACTGTAACGATCAAATCAGCTTGCGATACATATCCCATTGCGTTCGGAATGGGGGTGAAACGCTATGGACGACAGGCGGTGGGCCTCGTTTCGAGGTCATATATAAAAGTCAACCTTTTTGCGAAATTTAATAATTAAATAATAAAAAAAAAAAAAAAAATATACTTTCCCTCCTTTACCTCCTTTCTGGCCCCCCCCCCCCCGATTCATTCATACAGAAATAAAAAAAAAAAAAAAAGAAAAAAGGGGGGAATCCCTAAATCCATCGCGACGAAGCCCAGTCGCCGTCGAAGCCACCGCCCGCCGCTTCCACCCCCTCTTCTTCCTCGCGACCCTCCTCTTCCAGCGAGAACCACACCACCGTACGCAGCGCCCCCCCCCTGAAGTCGATGGCCGACCTGAGCACCCCCCTGCTCGAGCGACGCCTCGTTTAGCTCCTCCTCCCCTTCCCTTCGCCTGCGACACCCGATCCCGACCCGAACCCGCAAAAACTCCCCCCCCTGTTCGGCTAACCACTGTAAGTATAGTATTTTATTTTATTTATTTTATTTTTATTTTTAACTCTGTAATGCTATTTTTTTAGGTTAATACTATTTTGATTTTAAAAAAAAAAAAAAAAACTGTTTTTATAAAATGATTAAAAACTGATTTGTTAAAGCTTTAAAAACTGATTTGAAAAGAAATAAATAAAAACTGATTTTATTTTAAAGGTTTAATTTTTTTTATAGAAAGAGATTAGAACTTTAGAAAAATAAAGATCCTATTTTTAAAATTGGAAATAAAAATTCGATTTTTATATATTGAACTTTGAAATAAAAATTCGATTTTTATATATTGCACTTTGAAATAAAAATTCGATTTTTATATATTGCACTTTGAAATAAAAACTCGATTTTTATATATTGAACTTTGAAATAAAAACTCGATTTTTATATATTGAACTTTGAAATAAAAACTCGATTTTTATATATTGAACTTTGAAATAAAAATTCGATTTTTTATATATAGTGGCTACGGGCGACGAAGCTGACGAAGATGCGAAAACGACGAAGACTTCTGCAAATGAAGTGCCGTGGAGCTAGGATAGCTATATGTGAGAATTTCTCACCTTTCAATTTATTTTTCTAGTTATATATATACTAGGATGCAGACGGTGCTTAGTAGCACCCGACACAACCGTCCACAGACCATGGACTTGTTTGTTTGACTGTTTGGTGATTGATTGCGATATTGGTTTGAATGTGGTTTGTGGTGTGAAAAATCGAATCGATAAATTGGTTAGGATTAGACGTGCGCCGTTATAAGGCGTAGGAGTAAGGCTAGGTTAGACCCTTACTCCAAATTTTGTGGTTTGCAAAATGAAATTGATTTGATTGATGAGTGAATGGCGTGGGCCTTCACTAGACCGGGGATAAGGCTAGGCCTTGTCCCGTTTCTAGTATCGTGCCGTTATGCCGCCGAAATTTTCTAAAATAAGTTAGAAAAATAAAAATAGCATTTTATTTAACGAATGAACTGAATATAAATTCATATGTTAAAATAAAATGTGTTATCGTTAAAAATATAATTTTTAACGTGAATGTGAATAAATAAATATTCATTTACAAACCAGACGGTTTGTTTATGTACACCTATTTGAATGACGTTGATTGGGTCGATAAATTTTACACATCGCCTAACTGCACAAATAAAATATGTGTTTGATTGTTTGAAACCCCACACGGGTGTTAGGATGAAATTTGAAGTTCACTCATCCTGATTTATTAAATATGTCGATCGATTGATTGACAAGCTGCTATAAGCGTTAAATGTCTATATTTGATGCTTATACAGTGTAGTGCACTTTGGTTGATGGTTGATTATTCATCGTTGTTGATATATACATGTGTTGTAGAAAATCCATATAATTAACATTATATGGTAATTGATTGGGCCTCATTCCAGTTTCGAGAAAAAAAGAAATATTTGAAATAGAAATATTTGAAATAGAAATATTTGAAATAGAAATATTTGAAATAGAATATTTGAAAATAGAAATATGTGAAGCCGTGAGGATTAGATTGACGCCATTTTGACGTGAACGATATTTATATCGATTTTATTCATTTTAAAATGAATATTGAAACGTGATTTCGAAATCGAATATTTTGAAATGAATTGAATTGAAAACGATTTCGAAATGAATTGAATTGAAAACGATTTCGAAATGAATTGAATTGAAAACGATTTCGAAATGAATTGAATTGAAAACGATTTCGAAATGAATTGAATTGAAAACGATTTCGAAATGAATTGAATTGAAAACGATTTCGAAATGAATTGAATTGAAAACGATTTCGAAATGAATTGAATTGAAAACGATTTCGAAATGAATTGAATTGAAAACGATTTCGAAATGAATTGAATTGAAAACGATTTCGAAATGAATTGAATTGAAAACGAATTCGAATTGAATTGAAAGCGAATTGAAATGAATTCAAATTGAATTGAAATTTGAATTGAATAGAAATGAATTTTGAAACGAATTTATAAAGAAGAATTCAATTTTGATTTGAATTGAAAAGGAAGTTGAAATTGCTTTTGAAACGAATTTAAAACCATTTATATAATTCGTTTTAAATAGTAATCGACGAAATATATATTATATATATAATATAATGGCCTGAATAGAACGCGCCGCGCTGCGGCAGTTCGCGAATTTCGACCATTTGTTTCAAACGGACATTACGGGAGATCCGACCGTCGGATTCTCCTAAAACCGGAACCGTTGGGTTCGTATCGAAAAGAGCTTTCTAATGAATGTTAGAAATTTGAAATCTAACGGTTGGATTTGGAGATACGTCCAAATCAAATTCGAAAAAGGTCGCTGTAAGTGCAGTTCGATGGCCGTTAATGGAAATCGACCGTACGGGCCTTGATAAAATTATTAAAAATAGTAATAATTTGTGTAAAATCATAAGAAATGATTTGTGAAAGTTTGGGATGAAAAACTCCATATTTGAAAAGATAAAAATAGATTTTTATCGAAATGAACTAGTTTTGAACTAGAATTATAATTCTATTTATTTTTAAATAAATAAATTGAATTTGAAATGGTTTTGAAAATAACCAAAATTTCCAATGATTGCATTGGAGTGGATTTGAATCGAAATTGTCTTCGGAATATTTCGATGTTGGAATTCGTGATATTACAGGTGTTGTTATGGAAATTTGAAAGATATATATGTATATCGTTATTTCCAATACGACATTTGTTAATCGTAGAATTTGATATTGAATATAGGCCGATATAGTTTCTATTCAGAGCCTTGTATTGAATATCGAATGTGATTTGGGTTTGTCGTGAATGGTGTCTTCACTAACACTGTTCTTGAACCCAGTTGAGAAAAGATTAAATCTTTTTATTTAGATTTAATGAAGTGTACCAATTAAATGATATTTAATTGGAATTGAATTGGTATTGATTTTTGGGTTTATCGTGAACAGTGTTTTAAATAACACTTGTTCTTTAACCCGATAATTAATCGAATGTGATTTGGGTTTGTCGTGAATGGTGTCTTCACTAACACTGTTCTTGAACCCAGTTGAGAAAAGATTAAATCTTTTTATTTAGATTTAATGAAGTGTACCAATTAAATGATATTTAATTGGAATTGAATTGATATTGATTTTTGGGTTTATCGTGAACAGTGTTTTAAATAACACTTGTTCTTTAACCCGATAATTAATCGAATGTGATTTGGGTTTGTCGTGAATGGTGTCTTCACTAACACTGTTCTTGAACCCAGTTGAGAAAAGATTAAATCTTTTTATTTAGATTTAATGAAGTGTACCAATTAAATGAGATTTAATTGGAATTGAATTGATATTGATTTTTGGGTTTATCGTGAACAGTGTTTTAAATAACACTTGTTCTTTAACCCGATAATATATCGAATGTGATTTGGGTTTGTCGTGAATGGTGTCTTCACTAACACTGTTCTTGAACCCAGTTGAGAAAAGATTAAATCTTTTTATTTAGATTTAATGAAGTGTACCAATTAAATGATATTTAATTGGAATTGAATTGGTATTGATTTTTGGGTTTATCGTGAATAGTGTTTTAAATAACACTTGTTCTTTAACCCGATAATTAATGGAATGTGATTTTGGGTTTATCGTGAATCGTGTTTTTAAATGACACTGATTCTTTAACCCAGATAATGATTAAAACTAAGTGGAGTTTTAATGAATCTTTAATTAGATTGAAAGGATCGAGAATGGAGTATCACCAGTTTTGCTCCAGGCGATAGTTAAATCTTTAATTAGATTTGAACGTGAAATTTAGAAACTAACTGTCGGTTAGCCAAGCAGAATGGTTTTCTGGATATTGATCTGATGTTGGTTTCGGCCTTCGGGGTTAATATTTGGGGAATTATTCTCTTGATTAATTTACGGTTAGTGACTAATGAACTGGAATGAGGCGTATGTTGTGTTTGTGTAACACTTACTTAAAATATACGCGAGTTATTCGGAAAGACCGGGTTTATCCCATTCTGAATAACTGATACGACGATAAGTCGAAGATGAAGACGATGGTCGAAGACCGGAAGTCTTCACGTCGTTTGGGTGATAACTGATGATCTTGATTGGGCTGTACACCCAAGAAGATGGAAACAGTTAGTGATCGTCCAGACGTACTTGGAGATCGATGGATATGCGGGGTACTAGGTGCCTCCGGTTTCGTTCAGACCCAGAACGGACTTGTAAATGGACTGTGTGTCTGACATCGGATTTCATTCTGTGTGACTGATATCGGTTGCATAGGATGGTTTGCCTGTGTGGCATGCTAAGATGCAAATGATCAAGGCTTCTGTTGAAAAGCAAAGTCTTGTGGTGATGATCAAAGCACGGCCTTTGTGGCGTAGCTTTGTGTAACGTTTACCTCGCGTGTTTCACACCAGGTATGAACCAAAAACGGGAGACGGACCTCAGGGAGGACTTGCGTTTCTTTCTAGCTAGAAGTGGCGTCAGTGGTTTTACACGCCCTGACGAGTTTGACTTATGTGGTTGTTGCTGTTGCGAGGCGCCTCGGTTATATCGGTTTCGGCCGAATGCATTCTGGTCGGCTGACGGACCAGACTTACACCCCATAGGGTGGGGAGACGTATTGTTCAGGCATAATAATCCACTCCGTGTGGACCGGCCCTGACGATCCAAGGCTTGCCTGCGCGCTTGCCTGAGACATGGGCTAGATTGTCTCGAATCGGTTGAGGACTATCTTTTGCCTCGGTTCATAGACGGAAATCCAATTTCCAAATACGTGACTTTGCGATTTTGATTGTATAACCTATATATGGCGACATAGTGGTATGGGGCATTCATGCCGCCTATGATTGATACTTATGATTTGAAGTTGTTTTATACACTATGCACTTATAATAGTATCAAATGATTTGTTTTAAACGTATCAAGCATGCTTTGGCTGTTATAAGGTAAAAACCCTATCCTCCGGCTTGCGTTGCATTGTGTGATGGGACCTGGGTCTTATAACAGCTTCATTTTTCTTTATTTAGCATTGCGCTGTTTGTTTTATGCACTGGTATTCTTGGGAGGAAACCCGTTCCGTGTTATACGGCGTGGTCCCTTGTTTTACCTAATGATTTAAAATAAAGATTAATAACTGTTTTAGTTCTCACACCAGTCACATGACTGACCTGGAGTTTATTGTTTTAACCTAAACTCTGGGTGCCCCTATTTTGACACGGGCAGCTAGTAGTTTTGGTTTTGCAGATTTATATTCACAGGATCCTGGTTTACAGCTGGAACGATATCCGGAAAGCTTTGTATCCGTATATCTCATTCTAGTTGTGTATTGCATTATTTTCCGCTGCTATGTATTTAAATGTAATTTAAATCTCTGATATTTCTGTGTAATATTCATTGTTACTCTGTATGTTCTTGTAATCTGATGCATTGTTGTAATATACAATGAAATGTTCTTCCGTATGCGTTCTGTTGTGGTTTGTTCTCGAACTATCCGACGCTTTCCTTTACGGGGAAGTTGCGGGTCTTTACATTTGGTATCAGAGCTTTGGTTTACAAAGCAGAGAACAAGACACATTAGAACCATACGAAAGAATTCATCAGATATTGGATTAGCAATATCCAATGGGAATGACTCGTTAGAGATGGGATCAGTAGTATCCTAGAACGAGTGTGAAGAGTATATTTTTAAAATGAAAACAAAATTTTGTTTTGAAAATTTAAATCAATTATTCGTAGTTGATTATTTATTTATATTGATTTGGACAATCCAGTATATATAGATTTTGCGTATACGTCTGATCCGCGTATATTCGAAGTTTTAATATACCGGGTAGATATAGAACCGCACTCTAGTAGCCCGACAAGGTTCTGATGGTGGTTCGAAACATCATCAGCATTTATTTTCGAGTGACGAAGGTGTGATTTCTATATATTTCCATTAGACTGGTGTGAGAACCAAAACTTATATAGTTAGGAACACATTGTTGTGAATTGGCATCAAAAACATGATTTTAGCTTATATATCAAAATTATGAATTTGAAAACTCTAATTCACTAATTGATTGATGTTTGTGTTGTTTGTTTAGTTGTTTGATAATTTTGAACCAATATGCCTAATTTGATCGAATATTGAATGATATTGAAAATTGGTTGCATTTGCTTGCATATACATATATATCCTTGAACAGGTCATAGCAAGGAGGCTAGAGCCAGAGAATAAAATTTGTTTGCCCGACAAATAGGTACATGTTTACTACATAATTTACTGTTTTGTTTGGGTGATGATGATTTTGTGAGCCTATTGGCTAGCCGCTTGGCTTTTTCTTTTTCTTTTTGAGATCTGAAGGACCGGGGAAGCTATTTGAAATTCCCCGATGCTCCCATTGCAGGGGAGGTTATGGCGAAATTTTTCGAAAATTTAGGGTGTTAGCCAAATTTTTGAAATTTTAGAAATTCTCAGAAACTGAAAAGTTCGGGAATGGAAGCCAGGTCGAGCGTAGAGTTGAATAATCAAACCACTTTCGACTTTGTTCCTTTTCGGGGACGAAAAGTTTTAAGTGGGGGAGATTGTAACAACCCGGAAAATCTGGGCCAGTTTAAAATTTTTATTTTGGCCATTTTAGCGAATTTTGATTATTTAAAATGAATTATTTTAAATAATATCGACGAGAAAATTTATTTTGAATAGAATTCGACGTATATATTATATACGTCGTCGTTAGAATATATAATAATTATATATAATTATAAAAGGAATAGAAAATGGCGCGGTAGTTCGAAAATTCGATTTCTAATTTCAAATGAATATACAGAATTCAATATAAGTCAGAATTGAACGAAACAAGAAATATTTGAATCTGTATAACTATATCTTTGTAACGAAGTTAACAAACTGAGATTTCATCTTAGAAATGATAAGATATGTCCAGTTTAAAATTAGAAATAGTCGCTGTGGAATTTATATATATTTTTATATATATAAGGCCCTTAAAAATAGCAATTTTGCAAACGACCTCGGATTTCGACGAAACCAGTTTTGTTGGGTCCGGGATGTAAAGTTATTGCTAGGTTTCAAATTTCATAATTTTTCGAATCAATATGTGAGCGTGGCAAAGGAAAACGCGTTTGACCGGTTTCAGTTGATTTTAATCGACTGGAAATTGGCCATTTTTCAAACGGTCTCAGAATTCGACGAAACTAGTTTTGTTAGGACCGTATCGCCAATGCGAAGCTAGAAAATATTTTTCTGGAATTTTTAAAGTTCGTATGCGACCCCGGTAATTTGAAATGTGCGTTTAAAATTCAATATAATGATTTAAATGAAAATTCAAAAGGAAACTGACTGTAACGATCAAATCAGCTTGCGATACATATCCCATTGCGTTCGGAATGGGGGTGAAACGCTATGGACGACAGGCGGTGGGCCTCGTTTCGAGGTCATATATAAAAGTCAACCTTTTTGCGAAATTTAATAATTAAATAATAATAAAAAAAAAAAAAATATACTTTCCCTCCTTTACCTCCTTTCTGGCCCCCCCCCCCGATTCATTCATACAGAAATAAAAAAAAAAAAAAAAGAAAAAAGGGGGGAATCCCTAAATCCATCGCGACGAAGCCCAGTCGCCGTCGAAGCCACCGCCCGCCGCTTCCACCCCCTCTTCTTCCTCGCGACCCTCCTCTTCCAGCGAGAACCACACCACCGTACGCAGCGCCCCCCCCCTGAAGTCGATGGCCGACCTGAGCACCCCCCTGCTCGAGCGACGCCTCGTTTAGCTCCTCCTCCCCTTCCCTTCGCCTGCGACACCCGATCCCGACCCGAACCCGCAAAAACTCCCCCCCCTGTTCGGCTAACCACTGTAAGTATAGTATTTTATTTTATTTATTTTATTTTTATTTTTAACTCTGTAATGCTATTTTTTTAGGTTAATACTATTTTGATTTTAAAAAAAAAAAAAAAAACTGTTTTTATAAAATGATTAAAAACTGATTTGTTAAAGCTTTAAAAACTGATTTGAAAAGAAATAAATAAAAACTGATTTTATTTTAAAGGTTTAATTTTTTTTATAGAAAGAGATTAGAACTTTAGAAAAATAAAGATCCTATTTTTAAAATTGGAAATAAAAATTCGATTTTTATATATTGAACTTTGAAATAAAAATTCGATTTTTATATATTGCACTTTGAAATAAAAATTCGATTTTTATATATTGCACTTTGAAATAAAAACTCGATTTTTATATATTGAACTTTGAAATAAAAACTCGATTTTTATATATTGAACTTTGAAATAAAAACTCGATTTTTATATATTGAACTTTGAAATAAAAATTCGATTTTTTATATATAGTGGCTACGGGCGACGAAGCTGACGAAGATGCGAAAACGACGAAGACTTCTGCAAATGAAGTGCCGTGGAGCTAGGATAGCTATATGTGAGAATTTCTCACCTTTCAATTTATTTTTCTAGTTATATATATACTAGGATGCAGACGGTGCTTAGTAGCACCCGACACAACCGTCCACAGACCATGGACTTGTTTGTTTGACTGTTTGGTGATTGATTGCGATATTGGTTTGAATGTGGTTTGTGGTGTGAAAAATCGAATCGATAAATTGGTTAGGATTAGACGTGCGCCGTTATAAGGCGTAGGAGTAAGGCTAGGTTAGACCCTTACTCCAAATTTTGTGGTTTGCAAAATGAAATTGATTTGATTGATGAGTGAATGGCGTGGGCCTTCACTAGACCGGGGATAAGGCTAGGCCTTGTCCCGTTTCTAGTATCGTGCCGTTATGCCGCCGAAATTTTCTAAAATAAGTTAGAAAAATAAAAATAGCATTTTATTTAACGAATGAACTGAATATAAATTCATATGTTAAAATAAAATGTGTTATCGTTAAAAATATAATTTTTAACGTGAATGTGAATAAATAAATATTCATTTACAAACCAGACGGTTTGTTTATGTACACCTATTTGAATGACGTTGATTGGGTCGATAAATTTTACACATCGCCTAACTGCACAAATAAAATATGTGTTTGATTGTTTGAAACCCCACACGGGTGTTAGGATGAAATTTGAAGTTCACTCATCCTGATTTATTAAATATGTCGATCGATTGATTGACAAGCTGCTATAAGCGTTAAATGTCTATATTTGATGCTTATACAGTGTAGTGCACTTTGGTTGATGGTTGATTATTCATCGTTGTTGATATATACATGTGTTGTAGAAAATCCATATAATTAACATTATATGGTAATTGATTGGGCCTCATTCCAGTTTCGAGAAAAAAAGAAATATTTGAAATAGAAATATTTGAAATAGAAATATTTGAAATAGAAATATTTGAAATAGAATATTTGAAAATAGAAATATGTGAAGCCGTGAGGATTAGATTGACGCCATTTTGACGTGAACGATATTTATATCGATTTTATTCATTTTAAAATGAATATTGAAACGTGATTTCGAAATCGAATATTTTGAAATGAATTGAATTGAAAACGATTTCGAAATGAATTGAATTGAAAACGATTTCGAAATGAATTGAATTGAAAACGATTTCGAAATGAATTGAATTGAAAACGATTTCGAAATGAATTGAATTGAAAACGATTTCGAAATGAATTGAATTGAAAACGATTTCGAAATGAATTGAATTGAAAACGATTTCGAAATGAATTGAATTGAAAACGATTTCGAAATGAATTGAATTGAAAACGATTTCGAAATGAATTGAATTGAAAACGATTTCGAAATGAATTGAATTGAAAACGAATTCGAATTGAATTGAAAGCGAATTGAAATGAATTCAAATTGAATTGAAATTTGAATTGAATAGAAATGAATTTTGAAACGAATTTATAAAGAAGAATTCAATTTTGATTTGAATTGAAAAGGAAGTTGAAATTGCTTTTGAAACGAATTTAAAACCATTTATATAATTCGTTTTAAATAGTAATCGACGAAATATATATTATATATATAATATAATGGCCTGAATAGAACGCGCCGCGCTGCGGCAGTTCGCGAATTTCGACCATTTGTTTCAAACGGACATTACGGGAGATCCGACCGTCGGATTCTCCTAAAACCGGAACCGTTGGGTTCGTATCGAAAAGAGCTTTCTAATGAATGTTAGAAATTTGAAATCTAACGGTTGGATTTGGAGATACGTCCAAATCAAATTCGAAAAAGGTCGCTGTAAGTGCAGTTCGATGGCCGTTAATGGAAATCGACCGTACGGGCCTTGATAAAATTATTAAAAATAGTAATAATTTGTGTAAAATCATAAGAAATGATTTGTGAAAGTTTGGGATGAAAAACTCCATATTTGAAAAGATAAAAATAGATTTTTATCGAAATGAACTAGTTTTGAACTAGAATTATAATTCTATTTATTTTTAAATAAATAAATTGAATTTGAAATGGTTTTGAAAATAACCAAAATTTCCAATGATTGCATTGGAGTGGATTTGAATCGAAATTGTCTTCGGAATATTTCGATGTTGGAATTCGTGATATTACAGGTGTTGTTATGGAAATTTGAAAGATATATATGTATATCGTTATTTCCAATACGACATTTGTTAATCGTAGAATTTGATATTGAATATAGGCCGATATAGTTTCTATTCAGAGCCTTGTATTGAATATCGAATGTGATTTGGGTTTGTCGTGAATGGTGTCTTCACTAACACTGTTCTTGAACCCAGTTGAGAAAAGATTAAATCTTTTTATTTAGATTTAATGAAGTGTACCAATTAAATGATATTTAATTGGAATTGAATTGGTATTGATTTTTGGGTTTATCGTGAACAGTGTTTTAAATAACACTTGTTCTTTAACCCGATAATTAATCGAATGTGATTTGGGTTTGTCGTGAATGGTGTCTTCACTAACACTGTTCTTGAACCCAGTTGAGAAAAGATTAAATCTTTTTATTTAGATTTAATGAAGTGTACCAATTAAATGATATTTAATTGGAATTGAATTGATATTGATTTTTGGGTTTATCGTGAACAGTGTTTTAAATAACACTTGTTCTTTAACCCGATAATTAATCGAATGTGATTTGGGTTTGTCGTGAATGGTGTCTTCACTAACACTGTTCTTGAACCCAGTTGAGAAAAGATTAAATCTTTTTATTTAGATTTAATGAAGTGTACCAATTAAATGAGATTTAATTGGAATTGAATTGATATTGATTTTTGGGTTTATCGTGAACAGTGTTTTAAATAACACTTGTTCTTTAACCCGATAATATATCGAATGTGATTTGGGTTTGTCGTGAATGGTGTCTTCACTAACACTGTTCTTGAACCCAGTTGAGAAAAGATTAAATCTTTTTATTTAGATTTAATGAAGTGTACCAATTAAATGATATTTAATTGGAATTGAATTGGTATTGATTTTTGGGTTTATCGTGAATAGTGTTTTAAATAACACTTGTTCTTTAACCCGATAATTAATGGAATGTGATTTTGGGTTTATCGTGAATCGTGTTTTTAAATGACACTGATTCTTTAACCCAGATAATGATTAAAACTAAGTGGAGTTTTAATGAATCTTTAATTAGATTGAAAGGATCGAGAATGGAGTATCACCAGTTTTGCTCCAGGCGATAGTTAAATCTTTAATTAGATTTGAACGTGAAATTTAGAAACTAACTGTCGGTTAGCCAAGCAGAATGGTTTTCTGGATATTGATCTGATGTTGGTTTCGGCCTTCGGGGTTAATATTTGGGGAATTATTCTCTTGATTAATTTACGGTTAGTGACTAATGAACTGGAATGAGGCGTATGTTGTGTTTGTGTAACACTTACTTAAAATATACGCGAGTTATTCGGAAAGACCGGGTTTATCCCATTCTGAATAACTGATACGACGATAAGTCGAAGATGAAGACGATGGTCGAAGACCGGAAGTCTTCACGTCGTTTGGGTGATAACTGATGATCTTGATTGGGCTGTACACCCAAGAAGATGGAAACAGTTAGTGATCGTCCAGACGTACTTGGAGATCGATGGATATGCGGGGTACTAGGTGCCTCCGGTTTCGTTCAGACCCAGAACGGACTTGTAAATGGACTGTGTGTCTGACATCGGATTTCATTCTGTGTGACTGATATCGGTTGCATAGGATGGTTTGCCTGTGTGGCATGCTAAGATGCAAATGATCAAGGCTTCTGTTGAAAAGCAAAGTCTTGTGGTGATGATCAAAGCACGGCCTTTGTGGCGTAGCTTTGTGTAACGTTTACCTCGCGTGTTTCACACCAGGTATGAACCAAAAACGGGAGACGGACCTCAGGGAGGACTTGCGTTTCTTTCTAGCTAGAAGTGGCGTCAGTGGTTTTACACGCCCTGACGAGTTTGACTTATGTGGTTGTTGCTGTTGCGAGGCGCCTCGGTTATATCGGTTTCGGCCGAATGCATTCTGGTCGGCTGACGGACCAGACTTACACCCCATAGGGTGGGGAGACGTATTGTTCAGGCATAATAATCCACTCCGTGTGGACCGGCCCTGACGATCCAAGGCTTGCCTGCGCGCTTGCCTGAGACATGGGCTAGATTGTCTCGAATCGGTTGAGGACTATCTTTTGCCTCGGTTCATAGACGGAAATCCAATTTCCAAATACGTGACTTTGCGATTTTGATTGTATAACCTATATATGGCGACATAGTGGTATGGGGCATTCATGCCGCCTATGATTGATACTTATGATTTGAAGTTGTTTTATACACTATGCACTTATAATAGTATCAAATGATTTGTTTTAAACGTATCAAGCATGCTTTGGCTGTTATAAGGTAAAAACCCTATCCTCCGGCTTGCGTTGCATTGTGTGATGGGACCTGGGTCTTATAACAGCTTCATTTTTCTTTATTTAGCATTGCGCTGTTTGTTTTATGCACTGGTATTCTTGGGAGGAAACCCGTTCCGTGTTATACGGCGTGGTCCCTTGTTTTACCTAATGATTTAAAATAAAGATTAATAACTGTTTTAGTTCTCACACCAGTCACATGACTGACCTGGAGTTTATTGTTTTAACCTAAACTCTGGGTGCCCCTATTTTGACACGGGCAGCTAGTAGTTTTGGTTTTGCAGATTTATATTCACAGGATCCTGGTTTACAGCTGGAACGATATCCGGAAAGCTTTGTATCCGTATATCTCATTCTAGTTGTGTATTGCATTATTTTCCGCTGCTATGTATTTAAATGTAATTTAAATCTCTGATATTTCTGTGTAATATTCATTGTTACTCTGTATGTTCTTGTAATCTGATGCATTGTTGTAATATACAATGAAATGTTCTTCCGTATGCGTTCTGTTGTGGTTTGTTCTCGAACTATCCGACGCTTTCCTTTACGGGGAAGTTGCGGGTCTTTACACACTATGGTTGTTCTATTATTCACTAAACAATTAAAATAAGAAAACTCACACTCTTCGTCAATACTTCACTTAATTTATATTTACAAGGTGATTAACTCTTAACATCAATTAATCACTAATGCTAATATTCCTTTAATACTCAATTACTGACTTATTAACCTCTATACAGTGAAATAATTTACCTATTTCTACTGCTCAACTCTGATTCATTTAAATTTAACACTATATTACCCCAACAAGAATCTCTTCTTAAGGACTATCTTACTTTTAATTCACTAACCTATCTCGACTTGTCTTATTTTAATATAACAATAAACACAAAAACCCAAAAGATGGGTTCAAATTTTCTCAGAATTTTTAAACATAAAGTGAAGCACCGAAGTGACAAGGGATGAAATTTCATTAAGATAAGATACACTAGATAGGACACAACACATGGACTACTATGCAATAAGTTATATTCCTAACTATTCCATAAGTTGGACCACACACAACTCGATATATAGGAACCACATGGTAAGGGTAATGGCTGAAAAGAAATAGAAAACATACATGTTATCCTTCCACGTTTAACACATGTACTCTTCTGGTTCAATCCTGTGTTTTATTGAATTTTGTTCTGAACCTTTGCTCTGATATCAACTGTGACACCTCACCCTGAGACCCAACCTAATGAATAGCGTTAATGAGTAACGTCCTCTATTAGAGTGGAGAATAGGGCTGGTGGGGGGAGACCATCTGCAATTTTGTAGTAGACGGGTATTGAGTACGTCAATTAGGAGTATAAAATTTTCCTTTCTTTTCTCAGGTGGATCGACATAACTAATACTTCTAATAAGCAACCACGATGGTTAAGAATCGTTTTATAATAATATACAATACATTAAGATCACAGAATAGTTACATATTGGTACAATCACAGAAATACAACATGTACATGTTCTACGTTTCGAATAATATACAACATAAGGAATACAATGGTCTACAATGGAACAAATATACAAAAACTCGAATGCATGAATAAACATTAGAAAGGATATTCAAATGATAGTCCAAGCTTTACCAGCAATTCATGAATCAGCATCAACTATACTTGAAATGACCGGGTCTGACCTGAGCTTTAACACAGTCTAGTTTATAAGTTAGTTATAAGAAAAATAGAATATGAAATTATATAAATAGTATTCCTTTCATCACAAAAAGCAATTGGATAACTCAAGATAACAATCGACTCATGAGACACTAAAGACTAAACAGCCTATGAAATCTCAAGAACCCCATGATTTACTATAAGAAGGGGTTTAACTTCATCATCTAGGTGTTATGCAACAAGTTAAGAACATAACATATCAACAACAATGAAGACTCCTAAGACAATAGTTAAACTCATCTCATGAGTTAAGTAACTCAATGGAAATTCTCCTTTAAAATAACACTAGTATAGCACAAGGCTAATAGGATCAACATAGTGTTATAAAATAGGATCCAAATCGTCATCAATCATCAATTCAATAAAACAACATAAAATTGATCCAAATTCCCATCACCAAAACATCAGTAAAAGGAGTGCTTCACTCCAAAACATCGTAAAGCTCAAATAAATGGCTTAGAATCCTAAATTCACTTTACAAACGTATGATCACTTCAATCAAATTAAAATCATCAAACATCAATCTAAAAAAATGAAATCATCATAAATAATGTGCATGCGCCATCATAATATAGCCCACTACGAGTTGTTGCCCCTTCGAGCTTTAATAAGGCCCACTTTAAGCCTAGCCAAATACTTACACGTATTCAAATTAGGCTCCCATTATCGCGGTCACTTTAGTGGATTATATCTTGACCATTTCAATCAAGTGAATATGTAAATGTGACTCCCCCGAGTCCCGACTTCCCCTAAAGCTAATACTAGCTCATCCCTCCTCAATATGTGTCGCCGAGGCTCAGTCAGTAACCCAAACAGTGATATCAGTGCATTCCATTCCACATGTTCTCACTGTTTGGTTTACTAACCACTTGTCAACTTCGCATGTAACAACCCGGAGTTTCAGAACCAATTTAAAATTTTGATTTAAGCTATTTTAAGGAATATGGAAACATAAATTGTTATTTTTGCTAAATAAAATTTGAGAATAATTTTAAAATTAGTTTTTATATTTTATTTAACTTAAAATAAACTCAGTAAAATTATTAAATTGATTTATAAGCCTTGTATTTGAAAATTTTGAAAATGCGATTTTTAAAATCATCGCATAGCCCCTAAAAAGTGAAATTTTGCTAGCAAGCTCAGAATTCGATGAAATTAATTTTATTGGATTCAGAATAATAAGCCATAGCTAGATTTCAGATTTCACACGAAACGAAGTTAGTATGTAGCCGTGAGGGGCAAACCCGTTTGAGGTAAAACTATCAGTCAGTTTACAAAGGAACATTATTGTGACGATCTCAGAATTCGATCTCAAATATTGGTAGAATCCAAAATTTCATAATCTTTGGAGTTAGCATGTGAGCGCTCAAGAAGAAAATATATGCTAAAATCGAATTTTTGAAGCTAATCTGAGCATATTTTAGAAGTTTAATGGAAGGTCAAACGTACTCGAAATTCGATGAAACTTGAACCGTTGATTCGTAATTTCGTATATTATCTCGTGTCAAAATGTCATAGGAAACGGAGATCGTTTACAGTCGAGCGATCGGAGAGAAAGAGAGATGAAATCTCTTACTTAAACCACTTTCTCTTTGTCTCTTCATAATTTCTCCTTTCCTCCTTCTTTCTTCTTAAAAATGGCCTACTCCCCCATAAAGGCTGTTACACCCTCCACCCCCGCTGCCGCCTCCTTCCTTCGCTGGCCACCTCCTCCCTTCTCTCCTCCTCCTCTCTCTCTCCCTCTTTCTCTAAACCCTAAACCCATTCCTCCACCTAAAACCGTATCCACAGTCCACACCACCGCAGCCACAGCCTCACCCCCAACCTGCGCCGCCACTGGCCGCCATCAGCCCTCTCCCCCTTCGATTGTGGGCCGCACCATGGCCAAAACCCCTCTTTTGTCCATAATTCCCGTTTGCAAAAAGTTCCTCTCCTTCTTTTCTTAATAACCGTCGATCTGTGCATTTCTGGCTAAGGATCCATAAACGAAAGTATTAGATCTCGATTTTTTTCTATAAAGTACATATAACAAAATCTAATTTGGATGTTCGGATCTACTCTAAAAGCGCGATTGAATTTCGCAGACTTGGAGCCTATTTTGGTGATTTCTCGCGAATCCATGCATTTTCGGGAGAAAGTGCGCTAAATAAAAGTTGTCCGGAATGGCATTTCTGTGTTGGTGACCAAGTTTCATGAAGATTGAACGTCATATGCAAATTGTAGAGCCAAAAAGGTGAATTCAAGTTGCGGAGAGCGATAATGGCGAGTGCTCAGCGAAAATCCTACATTAGAAGTGTCGTGGCGTTTGGTTTAGCTACTAGGTGAGAACTATCCCACTCAAACTATTTTTACAGTTATTATAACAGTGACTAAATATATTGTGATTGCATGTGATTACAATATTAGTTTGATGACTCATGGAAGTTTACAGTTTCAATGTTATCATTATTAAATTCTGATTATAAGTGTCGATAAATAAAACATTTATATTATGAATTATTCTAAGATGACAATTTACCTACCCATCTCCCAAATAATGTATAAGTTCATATGGATTGTGATGTAAACCCCATACGGGTATTGGGACAATAATTTCACACATCGCCCAAGTATGCAAATAATAATATTTATTTGTTGGTTGAAAACCCCACACGAGTATTGGGATGATATTTGATTTACTCTAATCCCAAGTGTTGAGATTGAATGTTAATCGATTGATTGACAGACTAATATAAGCGTTAGATATTTATTTAAGGCTTATATGGATGTAAGTGCACTCTGGATGTGAAATGGATGTTTAATAGTTGTTTATAACTTCTGTAAAATAAATGAGATATATGAAATCCATATAAATAAAATTATATGGTAATTGATTGAGTCACATTCCAATTGAGAAATAACGAATATTTTAATATAATATTCAGTGAAGAATCAAAATATGGTTTTGATGTCCGATTTTGGATGGTCACAAAAATATTTAAATGTGGTTTTGATGTCCGATTTTGGATGGACACGAAAAGGGCCTTATTTTAAAAATGGTTAAAAATAGAGAAAAATTATGTTAAATCGTAATAAATGACTTGGAAAGATTTTTGGATGAAATATTCCACGTTTGTAAAGATAAAATATATTTTTATCTGAATAAGCTGTTTATCATCTTGAGTAGAGAACTGAAAGGAATTATATGGTTTTAATATAACAAGAATGTCCAACATATGAATTAGAAAGGATTTGAATGGAAATAATCTTTGGAATATTTTAATATTGGATTTCGGGATTATATGGATATAGTTGATGAATTTGGAAGATATAGATATCTTTATTCCTAATACGATATCTGTTGGTTTCAGAATTTGATATTGAATATAAATCGATATGATTTCTATTCAGAGCCTTGTATTTAATATCAAATTCGATTTTGGGTTGTCATGAATGCTTCAATAACATTGTTCTTAAACCTAGCTGAGAAAGGAATAAATCTTTTAATTAAAACTAATAAAGATTTCCAATTTATAAATATAAAATGGAATTAAATGGTAGTTTATTTTGGGTTCGTTATGAACAATGTTTTACATAACACTTGTTATTTGACCCGGTTAACAGTGAAGATATGATTTGGAATTTATAAATCTTTTAATTAAGATTTAGAGAAAATTTTCAAAGTAAAGTTTTCCAACTTAGTACATTAAATTGGAATTGAGTGGAATTTGATTTAGTGATAATCGAGATGAGCTTCCGTGAAGGAGGACCGTTATTATTTATGGAATTTAAAGGGCTTTGTCATTATTCCACTTATAGTATTAGTCTGATATGGAAATTTAAATAGATTATATATTGTTATGATTTCCATGAAAATTCCATTTTGATGGAAGAAGAGTTTGGATTTTTCGTTAACTGTGTTTTAAATAACATTAGTTCTTAACCCAGTTAAAGACAAGATTAATTTCCTAAGTTGAATAATCATTAAATAATGATTTTTGAGATTAAAACCAATTGGAGTTTTAATGAATCTTTAATTAGATTGAAATGTGAATATGGTAATTAAATTTACCGAATTCAAGAAATGTCTGAAGTGGAGTACCACCAGTTTTAATCCATGCGATAGTTAAATCTTTAATTAGATTTGAACATTGAATGGCAATTAATTTTATCGATAACACAATGGGTGTTAAATATGGAGTACTACCAGTTTTGCTCCATGGGATGAATAGGTTGGGATTGGGATAATAAAACGAATAATTACTTCGGTAAGGCTCGTTAATCTCGATTAGTTGATAAACCTTAATTTGGTTTAAATTGTAAAAAGATATTGTAAAATATTTTGCAATGGTTTTCAAAGAAAGATTTAAACAAGGGGTTTAAATGAATTAAATCTTTTATAAGATTTGTGGGAATAATTCCTAATGTAATGAATATTTGAATAAAAGAATATTCTGGATTGGAATGAGGCGTATATAATGTGTTTTTATAGCACTTGATTATAAGATATGTGAGTTATTCGGAAAGACCGGATTTAACCCGTTCCGAATAGCTGTTACGACGATTGAAAGTCGAAGACAGTGGTTGAAGACCGAAGATGTTCACATCGTTGAGACGATTATTGATGTCTTGATTGGGCTGTACACCTAAGATGAGGTAATAAGTAGTGATCATCCAGACGTACTTGGAGATTGACCGGATATGCGAGGGCCTCTCTCCTGTATTGGACATATAGGACGAGGAATAAGATGCCTTCGGTTTCGTTCAGACCCAGAACGAACTTGCAAATGGTTAGTATGTCTGATATTGTATTTCATGCTGTATTTGTTGATCTCTGCTATATATATATATATATATATATATATATATATATATATTTGTTGGTGGTGGAGAATTTATTCTCTTGCTTAAGACCCTTCTCTGAGACGTACGAGCTTAGAGGTTATATATTGGTGGAAATCAATGGTATAGTATGGATTGACAATGTGGCATGCTAAGTTGCATGGATCAAAGCTTTTGTTGACAAGCAGGGCTTTTGTGGTTGATGATCAAAGCACAACTTTAAGTAGCGCAGCTTTGTGTATAGCGTTAATTTGCAAGCCTCACACCCAGTGTAAACCAAAAACGGGACGAAGGAATGTAGGGAGGACATGTGTTTCCTTCTAGCTAGAAGTAATGTCATGGTATGGAGCCCATACATTTTACTTATGTGGATGTTGGATTACGATGGATAGTGAGGTACCTCAGATTTAGCCAACTAAAAGGCCTTGATGGTCGACATACAGACCAAGATTGCAGTCCAATTGGACTGGAAAACTTATTGTTCGGGAATATCTAATCCACAAACATAGGTGTGGACCATCCCTGCCGCTCCAAGGACTCACTTGAGTCTGGGTTTTTGGGCATCCCACTAGAGATGTCCCGAATCGGATGAGCAGGATCCCTTCCTTAGTTCATAGATGGAAATCCAATTTCCAATACGCGACTTTCAATTTCAGTTGTAAACCTATATGGCTACATAGTAGGATGGGGTACTATGTCCTCTATGATTGATACATTTATATTTGAAGTTGATTTCTTCACTATACACTAATAATAATAAAAGATAAATGTTCATGTATCAAGCATGTTTGGCCATTATAAGGTAAAACTCTATCTTCTGGTTTGTGTTGCATTGTGTGATGGGACCCGAGTCTTATAATTGCTTCATTTTTCAAAAAGCATTGCGTTGTTTAATTTGTTTAAATTGGTATTCATGTGGAGAAAACCCGTTCCGTGTTATACAGCGTGGTTCCTTGATTTACCCAATTTTAAATAAAGTTAAAAACTATTTTAGTTCTCACACCAGTCCCATGACTGACTCGGAGTTTATTGTTTCCACCTAAGCTCTGGGTGCCCATATCTTCCACATGGCAGCTAGTAGTTTTGGTTTTCGCAGATATTTCTTTTCACAAGACCCTGGATTAAAGCTGGAGCTATATTCGAAAAGCTTTGTATCCATGTATTTCTTTCAGCTATGGTAGCTGATGTTTTCCGTTGTGCATTATATTTATGTATATATATTTCCACTATTTTGTAATTTAAATCTCTGTTATTTTTTATTGTATATTATTTATTCGAACTTTGATATCTTATACTCTGATGTAATTTATTGTAATAGCAATGAAAAGTTCTCATGTTCGTGTTCTGATGCGTCGTTTTCTCAAGTCAATTCGTCTGTTGGCCGGCCGGGAGATGTGGGTCGTCATAGGTGGTATAAAGGCTTTTGTTTACAAAGCTCGAGAACAAGACACATTAGGACCGAACAAAATAATGCATCATATATAGGATTATTAATGTCACATAAGAATAACTAGTTAGATATAGGGTTAGTAATACCTTAAAATGAGTTTAAAGAGGGTTATTTATTACAAATGAATTTAGTCTTGGAAATTATTTCTTTTTATAAGTATTTGAGTATTTTATTTAATGTTTGGACTATTGAGTATAAGAAGATTTTGAATTTACGCATAATTAACATATATTCGAAGTCTCAAATATACTGGGTAGATATAGAATCACACTCTATTCGCCCGAGAATGATTCTGATGATTGTTGCAACATTATCAGTATTTATGTTCGAGTTTCAAAAGTGGTATATCTATATATTTCCAACTGATTGTTGTGAGAACTAAAAATTAGTTAGATTTATTGCTTGTGATTTGGCATTGAAAATATGACTTTATGTATATTAAAGTTATATATTTGAAAAGCTAATCAACTAATTGATTGCTAGTTGAGATGGATGATAATTGGTTTAACTAATAAAATGCTGGAATAATAAAACCAATATGAGACAACAAGGTAAATTAAGCCAAATCAAATTTAATATTAATTTGAATTGAAAATTTTGTTTGGATTAGACTTATATATATATATATGTATGTATGTATGTTGAGCAAGTTATGGACTTAAAGCTGAGTAGAGAAATAAATTTGCGTGCCTGACGAACAGGTGCATCTTTATGAGTTGGTTGCGCATTTTTATTATTTACTATAACCAATGTGAGTGATTTGGATGCGCTGTGATGGTTGTCTTGTGTGAAATTAAAACATACGCTATAGGATAGTAACAAATAAATTATGAACCACACCGCATGGCATATTTCATGGAAGATATAACATATTCCATATAAGCATTTGGTGCTTATATGACGAGGTCTGGGTTACCATATGAACAAGATGCTTGTATGGCAAGGACTGAACTACAGGTTGAACTAAGGACAGATTATGGACATAATAACCTATAACGGTAAATTGCAGGATTTAATAACAAACCCTACACTGGTCTTGTGATGACAAAAATGCACACGTCACGTCTCTCTTGTTTTAGTTATGGCGCGTGGGTTTAGGGGAAGCAAGGTATATAAATCATAATGGGTGCACACAATTGATTTGTATGTGATATATTGATTTAGTGGGTGCCTAATACGACCCAACAAAATTTTCAGATCTACCTGTACAAACAAGGTTATGGTGAAATTTTTCAGAAATTTGAGGTGGTAGCCAAATTTCAGAGAAATATAAAAGTTCTTAGAAACTGAAAAGTTGAAGAACTCAAGCTAGAATGAAAGTTGAGTTGTCTAGTTAAATAATTTTTAGCTCTGTTCTTTTTTTAGGACGAAAAAGTTTTAAGTGAGGCAGATTGTGACAACCCGGAAATTCAGAACCAATTTAAAATTTTGATTTAAGCTATTTTAAGAAATATGGAAATATAAGTTGGTTATTTTTGCTAAATAAAATTTGAGAATAATTTTAAAATTAGTTTTTATATTTTATTTGACTTAAAATAAACTCAGTAAAACTATTAAATTGATTTATAAGCCTTGTATTTGAAAATTCTGAAAATGTGATTTTTAAAATCATCGCATAGTCCTTAAAAAGTGAAATTTTGCTAGCAAGCTCAGAATTCGACGAGACCAATTTTATTGGATTTGGAATAGTAAGTCATGGCTAGTTTTCAAATTTCACGCGAAACGGAGTTAGTATGTGGCCGTGAGAGGCAAACCCGTTTGGGGAAAAACTGACAGTCAGTTTACAAAAGAACGTTGTTATGATGATCTCAGAATTCGATTTCAATTTTTTTTCCCCGATTCGTATCGTCGAATATTGGTAGAATCCAAAATTTCATAATTTGTAGAGTTAGGATGTGAGCGTGCAAGAAGAAAATGTACGCTAAAATCACATTTTGAAGCTAAATATTTGAGAAATTTAACAGAAGATCAAACGAACTCGAAATTCGATGAAACTTGATTCGTTGAATTCGTAGTTCTGTATATTATCTCGTCAAAATTTCATAGCAAATGGACATTGTTTGCAGTCGGGCGATCAGAGAGAAAGAGAGATGAAATTTCTTACTTAAACCACTTTATGTTTCTCTCTTCATAATTTCTCCTTCTCCTTTCCTCCTTCTTTCTTCTTAAAAATGGCCTCCTCCCCCATGAAGGATGCCGCACCGTCCACCCCGCTGCTGCCTCCTCCGTCCATCAGCTATCCTCTCTCCTCTCTCCTCCTCCTTCTCCTCTTTCTCACTCTTTGTCTAAACCCTAAACCCATACCTCCACCTAAGACCGCCTCCACGGTCCTGCCACCGCAACCTCAGCCTCACCCCCCACCTGCGCCACCATTGACCACCATCAGCCCCCTCCCCCTCCGGCATTGGTCCCCACCGTGGCCAAAACCCCTCTTTTGTCCAAAATTCCCGTTTCGGAAAAAATCCCTCTCCTTCTTTGCTTAATAACCGTCGATCCATTCATTTCTGGCTAAGGCTCCATAAATGAAAGTCATAGATCTCGTTTTTCTAAATGAAATGCATATATCAAAATCAAATTTTGGATTTCGGAGTTTCTCTAAAAGAACGATTGAAGTTCACGATCCTAGAGCCTATTTTGATGATTTCACGCGAATCCGTGCATTTTCGGGAGAAAGTGCACTAGGCAAAAGTTTTCCGAAATGGCATTTCCATATTCATGACCAAGTTTCGTGAAGATTGAAGGTCATACCCAAATTGTAGAGCCACAAAGGTGAATTCAAGTTTCGAAGAGCAATAACGGCGAGTACGCGACGAAAATCTAACATAAGAAGTGTCGTAGCATTTGGTTTAGCTATTGGGTGAGAACCCTCCCACTCAAACTATTTTTACAGTTATTATAACTGTGACTAAATATATATTGATTGCCTGTGATTACAATATTAGTTTGGTGATTGATGGAAGTTTACAGTTTTAATGTTATCATTATTAAACTGTGACTATAAGTGTTGATGAATAAAACATTTATATTGTGAATTATTCTAAGATGATAATTTACCCACCGGTCTCCCAAATAATGGATAAGTTCACATGGATTGTGATGTAAACCCTACACGGGTATTGGGACGATAATTTCACACATCGCCCAAGTATGCAAATAATAATATTTATTTGTTGGTTGAAAACCCCACATGGGTATTCGGATGATATTTGATCTACACTAATCCCAAGTGTTGAGATTGAATGTTAATCGATTGATTTACAGATAAATATAAGCGTTAAATATTTATTTAAGGCTTATACGGATGTAAGTGCACTCTGGATGTGACTTGGATGTTTAATAGTTGTTTATAACTATTGTTGAATACATGCGCTGTATGAAATCAATATAAATAAATTTATATGTTAATTGATTGAGTCACATTCCAATTCAGAACTAACGAATACTTTAATATAATACTCAGTGAAGAATCAAAATATGGTTTTAATGTCCGATTTTATATTGACATAAAAATATATAAATGTGGTTTTGATGTCCAATTTTGGATGGATACGAAAGGACCTTATTTTAAAAATGGTTAAAAATAGAGAAAAATTATGTTAAATCATAATAAATGATTTGGAAATATTTTTGGATGAAATATTCCATGTTTGTAAAGATAAAATATATTTTTATTTGAATAAGCTATTTATCAACTTGAGTAGAGAACTGAAAGGAATTATATGATTTTAATATAACCAGAGTTTCCAACGTATGAATTGGAAAGTATTTGAATGGAAATAATTTTCAGAATATTTTAGTATTGGATTTCGTGATTATACGGATATCGTTGAGGAATTTGGAAGATATAGAAATCGTTATTCCCAATATGATATTTGTTGGTTTCAAATTTGATATTGAATATAAATCAATATGATTTCTATTCAGAGCCTTGTTGTAACACCCCACACCCGCTATGGTCACTCGCTAAGGGAATGCCATAACATCGGTGGAGTATTTTAAGTGAATATAGAACAGAAAAATTACAACAAGACAGATATAAGTAATACTTGAAAATTTTAAAACATCATTTCATTTCATTGCAGCGGAAAGTAATACATGTTTGGTTACATCACAAAACCATAACAAGAGTCAAGTACATAATATCCATCTTGATAAAATAAAAGTACATAATCCCACTACACAACTAATAGCCATTAAAGAAAAGATAGACTGGGCTTTACTCCAACGGTCCAAGCTCCAAAAGATAGATACATCAATCCAATCAAAGCCCACTGGCACTAGGCCCACTCTGAGAACCTGGGGGTTGGGGAAAAAAGATAAAAACAACGGGGTCAGACATAAGTCTGAGCGAGCTCTATAACTTTAACAATACAATCATTAAAGTAAGCAGAGAAGACATAAGTTGACATACGGTAACGACTGGGGATGAATGGCTACACTAAGCAGCTTGGCGGACTTAGGATAAACTAAGATAACCGTAAAGACACATCTACCCACCCAAGGGTAATTACAACTCTGTACTTAAGATATTGGTAAAGACGCACATACCCACCCAAGGGTAATTACTAACTGCACCACACCAGTCATTCCTACTCAACGATTGATCCCACCCAAGGACTTAAAAGAAAGATATAACTAGTAGTTTCATGTACCCCTAGCTGACCACATAGGTGCCGTCTGCCCCTATCTCCACTAGGTGTACCCCACTACTCCCCAAGCGATCGGCTCCCTAACGTAGATACCCGTGCTGGTCCCACAGTGGGGTGTATCACTCCCCTAAAGTGGCAACCCAATACTATCAACGGTGCACGGCTTATACCTACACGATGCAACAACGGCTTATCTACCAGCCCGGGCCCACACACGCATATGAAACCCGTTGGACTTGCGTTGCCACCGCTAACCCGTTTTGGCCACTTATAGACAAACCCAGTATGCGTGTCCCGTCCTCGGCTTGGGCCGAGCTCACAAAGATACGTATGGGATACCGGTTGTAATGGGCCCCCACAAGCTACCCACCTAAGCTTGTCATTCATTTAGTGTAACCCAATAATGGGTCCCCACAAGCTACCCACCTAAGCTTGTCATTCATCAAATGCAACCCTATAATGGGTCCCCACAAGCTACCCACCTAAGCTTGTCATTCATCAAATGTAACCCTATAATGGGTCCCCCACAAGCTACCCACCTAAGCTTGTCATTCATCTAGTGTAACCCACTTAACCCTTTTAATAATCATGTTCACTTACATGTTTAAAGTTTGGTTAAGTCATTTAATTATATTTCAATTGCCACCCAAGGCACCCACTAGATTTCCACATGCCACCCAAGGCACTCATTAGGTTTCCTCATGCCACCCAAGGCACCCACTTAACCCTTTAATCATGTTTTAGTTACATGTTCCACTTTGGTTAAGTATTCTAATCGTATTTTCTATTGCCACCCAAGGCAACCACTAAATTTCCACATGCCACCCAAGGCACTCATTAGGTTTCCTCATGCCACCCAAGGCACCCACTTAACCCTTTAATCATGTTTTAGTTACATATTCCACTTTGGTTAAGTATTCTAATCGTATTTTCTATTGCCACCCAAGGCAACCACTAAATTTCCACATGCCACCCAAGGCACTCATTAGGTTTCCTCATGCCACCCAAGGCACCCACTTAACCCTTTAATCATGTTTTAGTTACATGTTCCACTTTGGTTAAGTATTCTAATCGTATTTTCTATTGCCACCCAAGGCAACCACTAAATTTCCACATGCCACCCAAGGCACTCACTTAACCCCTCATGTCCCACTACATGCTAATATGGTTAAGTGTTTCTTAATTAATTAAGACCGTGATCTCCCATAAAGACCTCCCACATTAGACTGGCTGTTATGACCGCCTGGTTAAGCCGGTAGGGTCCGGGCAGTCTTACGTCATAACAGAGTCTAACCTCGTGTTTTTACTTTAATCACGTATTTAATTTATGGCTAAGACCTCTCACATTGGGCTGACATTTGTAGCAACCGGTTAAGCCGGTAGGGTCCGGGCAGTCTTACACTACAAATGAGTCCAACCTCGTGTCTTAGTCGATTAATTACACCTAATTAATCACCCCCATATTAATTATCCCTAATTAATATCAAGTTTTTCATAACATGGGTAGACCTAACTCAATAGGTAAATTCCCACTTATGTTAATTTATTTTTATGGTATGCTTAATCATACCCAATCATACTTTTATTAACATATTTACTAACCCCATCGTTCCCCACGTAAATCGTTCTCATTTCATGACATAATAAAGGGAAGATCCATCACAAATATCATGGGTTTAACCAAATCTTAGCATATAACTTTTTCATGGGTTAAGAGGATGTCAACTTGCATATATGAGCATATATTAACCCAACTACATTTAACCCAAACTTGCATATTATCATACACATGACTTGCATAACATGTTGCATATGAACTTACATATTATCATACATATGACTTGCATAACATGTTGCATATGAACTTGCATATTATCATACACATATCTTGCATAACATGTTGCATATGAACTTGCATATTATCATACACATATCTTGCATAACATGTTGAACTTGCATATAAGCATTCTCATAACTTGCATAACATGTTAAACATGCTTTTAAGCATACACATAACTTGCATAAGCATTCACATTCTTGCATAAGCATTCACATACTTGCATAAGCATGCATAACTTGCATATCATGTTAAACTTGCATTTAAGCATATACATAACTTGCATATGAACTTGCATAACAACCTACACATAACTTACATAACATCATACACATAACTTGCATATACCAACTTATTAAACATGCATAAACCCATTTGTTGAATATGCATAAACCCACTTATTAAACATGCATAAACCCACTTGTTAAACATGCATAAACCAACTTATTAAACATGCATAAACCCACTTGTCGAATATGCATAAACATAGGAAAACATAGAGTAGCATATCATTACAAGTGATTCAAACTCACTAATCCGCATTCAAGACCACAAGTCTCATTACACCTAATCTACTTACTTTAGCAATTGATGTTAAAGTGATAGAAACTCACCAAACCCAAGATTAGCAAACTTATGAAGTGGAATTAGTTGCTTTAGTTGAAGAAGATGTTGATTAGAGGTTGATTAGCTTGCAACTCTCTTCATTGATTTGTGGAGGCCATGATCAAGTTTCATTTTGCCATAGTTTAGTTACAAGATCTAATTATGAATGAATTAGGGTAGGGTTGGGGTCTTATTTATACGATTAGGTAGTGTTTTAGGCCCTTAGATTAACCCTAGATTAGATTAGGACCCTTAGATCCCTGAAGCTTCTAGAGAACAGCCCAAAACACAGCCAATCCCTTAAAATGGTGCACCAGGTTAGACCTGACGAGCACCCCCTGTCGACACCCAAGTCGACAGGGCTGTCGACAGGGCTGTCGACCTGGTGCTACCCAGTCGACTGCCCTATCGACAGGGCTGTCGACACGGGTAGCTGGGCGGGAATTTTTCCCTCCAGCGCCCAATGGCCCCAATTTTGAATTTTAAACCTGAGTTTTAAATCTGTTTTGAACTTTTAATTTTCTACAAACTTCATTGGGCCATAACCGGGCCATACGGACTCCGATTCTCGAAAACTCGGACTCTATTTCGCGTATTTTTCCGAGACGCAATAACGCAGCCCGTTTCCCCCAATTCTCACATCTAAGATTATTTATTCTGTAATTAGTGAATTCTAGCATTAACTGAAATTCGGGGTGTTACATTCTCCCCTCCTTAAAGGATTTCGTCCCCGAAATCTCTAAGCTAAGGAGAATGCATATCCTACCATCCAAACAACCATCTACTCAATTCATCAAACACGGGCATCCATTGTCCTTAAAACAATTTCTAATGATGTATGAGCATATGCAAAAAGTGTGTGTATATGTTCCCTACCTAATGTATGAACGTATGCAAACCATGATAGTGCCATGCATCCATTATGTATGCGAGAGAACCCTATCGACACATACAATATCTACATGAGTGCACAATCATTCACCAAAATGCATCATCCATATGATAACACAATCATTATACATCCATAAATATAGCTTCCTACACACAATTTTATGCGATATGCAATATGAAGTGATTGAGCCGATCTAGTGTCTAGAGTGTGTGTATATGCATCCACGAGCAACCACTAGCAAACACTTGCATCCACATGCATCCATCAATCATAACATGTCTCAAACACATGTTTCAGCCATAGGTTTACCCTATCTAAAGGTCAAAGATACTAATGAGAGGACATACTAGAGATAAGATAAGCACTAGACAAACGATAAAGGAGACGTTTAAAGGACATACCCTCAAAAAGGAATGGGTATTACGAACGCATCTTCGCTTCTGTCTCCCAAGTAGTATTTCTCTCTCCTTCTCCCCTTTTCACTTTGACCAATCGAACCTCCCTGTTTCTCAACTTCCTAATCTCTGACCCAAGGATGCGAGTAGGAGCTCGTCGAATAATCACCTCACGCTCTACCTTTATTTCTTTAAGCAGGCTCGGCTCTACCGCCTCTGCGGTCTCATGTAGGCCCTTCCTCACATGGAATACATCATGTACACCACTAAGTCTGTCGGGCAACTCCTCCAATGGAAGATGCTCTTCCCATGTACCTCCAAAATCCAAGATACATAGCCTCAAAAGGTCTTCTAAAATATGATTCACCCTCTCGGTCTGGCCGTCCGTCTGAGGATGATATGCGGTACTCAAACACAACTGAGTTCCTACCGCCTCTTGCAAACTTTTCCAAAATTCTCTAGTGAAGATAGGATCTCGATCGCTCACTATACTGGAAGGTACACCATGCTATCTAATAATCTCTTGAATGTAAACTGAAGCTACCTATGGAGTAGTTCTCTTCCTCTTCACGGGTATACAGTGGGCGCTCTTAGTAAGTCTGTCTACTACCACCCAAATTCCCGTATTATTCTTCCTCGATCTTGGTAATCCATCGAGACACTATCCCACTTCCTTAGCGGAACCTCCAATGGGTGAAGCAACCCACCGGGTTTCTTCTGCTCCGCTTTCATTTCCTAGCACACCAAGCATTTAGCGACATACTCGGCCACATCTTTCTTCATACCGACCCAAAAAAAAACTCGCTTCATGACTTGGTACATCTTGCCCCCACCGGGATGAATGGTCATCTTCGACCGATGTGCATCATCAAGCATAGCCTTCCTCAAACCCTCGTCTTGCGGTACACAAAGTCTGCCGTCTCTACGCAACCACCCCTTACCATCTAGGGTGTACCTACTCAAATGGCTGGACGACCCCCTCCTCGTGAGCTTCTCTACTAACTCATCCAACTGTGGGTCGTCTCGCTGTGTCTCGCCAATTCGTCCCAAAAGAGCAGGCCTAACCTCCAAGGCGGCTAGCAAACCGGGTACAAAGTCAACGGAAGGTCTAAAGTCAAACATAGAAATAAACTCTAAGCTCCGTCGTTCGACGAACCATGAACTCGAGGACAACCTTTTTCTACTTAAGGCGTCCGCTACCACGTCACCCTTGCTAGGGGTATACGCTATCTCAAACTCATAGGATGCTAAGAATCCCATCCACCTTTGTTGTCTTAAGACAATGCACTCAAAGAGTTTCCAACACTTCCCTAAGATGTAGGGCATGCTTTTCTCCACTTCTAGAGAAAATCAGGATATTCACCCATGCAAAATCATCACAACTATCCATCCCTCACGCAGACCTCCTTAGTCGAACTCGACATCCCCCAAATGCAAGCCCCAAAGGCCTGAACCAATATCAGACAAACACCCAAGGGATGCCTCCTTCGAATTCAGATGACCTACGGGAGATGATACTAGTAAAAACGGCTAAATAACTAAGCCCTTGTCCAACTTTGGATGTCTTTGCCGGTCTCGGTCCAAAACCACCGTTTATCCCATAACTGGCTTTGCTCAACTTATTGAGCTCATACGAAAACTTATTTCGCTCCTAGAAAAGACCAAGATGTCATTTACAAAGACCATCACAAACTTATTTAGGTACTCCCTGAACACCCTTCTCATCAAATCAACAAAGTATGCAGGGGCGTTCGTCAAACCAAATGGCATCACCAGCCACTCTCAACTGATGAAACTCCGTGGCTGAGCCCACTGCGAAAACACTGAGGCGCCAACCAACTGATCATAGGGATCATCAATACTCGGCAATGGGTGTCTATTCTTCTTTGTGTGTTTATTTAGTTCTCTTTAGCCTACACAAAGTCTGAGGGACCCATCCGCCTTCGTAGCAAAAACTACTGGAGCACCCCACTCCAATATACTTCGTCTTATGAACCCCTTCTCAAGAAAATCGCCTACTTGCTTATGGAGTTCCCTCCTCTCACGAGGAGCCATGTGGCACACTGGCCAAGATACTGGTTTGGCATTGTCTACCAGGTATATCCGGAAGTAAGTCTCCCACTCCGGAGGTAAGCCCTTCACCTCCTCAAACACATCCGAGTATTCCCGGACCACCCTAACAGTTCGCAAACCCTCGACCGACGTGTCAAGCGATTCTAGATAGCTTAGCATAACAGATTCCATGGGATTACAAAAGATCTCGAGAGTGTTACTCAAGCGGGTCATAAGCCTAACAACTCTCCCTTCAAAATCAAGAACGGCACCCCTACTGGATGACCAGTCCATGCCCAAAACTAACCCATAGCTCGTGAAGCCCAAAAGCATCACATCTAAACTCAACGCTAAGTATCGCAACTTTCAAACCCAAACACATCATGGAGCCCCAATTGGGTTTGAAACAACTAAGGGATCATTTACTAACTGGTGTCTAAGTGCAGTGACTCAATTAACAAGGATGAGATAAACGAACTCGATGCGTCAGAATCAAATAAAGTTTGAATCGGATAATAAAGAAATCCAAATTCCAACCTAGACGGTCCTATCCCCATCTGGTACCCTAGTCGTGAGGGAATACAACCACCCTCCAGGAGATTCCGTACCTTGCCCTTGCCTCTTTGGACAACCCTAATAAGATGTCCTATTCCTCCAAAAGGATAACGACTAGCCCTCTTCTTCCCATTCTCCACTCGTAACCTCCCACCAAAATGAGGTTTTGTCCTTCATTAAACATCAACTATTTGAGCCTTCCTCCCATCGTCTATCCAATAGGTACCTACAAGTCCTCCTCCTTCTTGAACCAACTTCTAGTCCGACTAATGTCCAAGTTCCTTGAAGTGGTTTTCCATTCTTATCTATCTTAGAAAGATCATCCATACGTGGAGGGGAAACTCAAAACGAGAGAGGAAGAGATTCAAAACGGAGAACTCGAAAGATAAAGATATGGCTATCGGGGATTATGCTTTTCTTTCAAAAACCTTTCTCTTAAAAGACATGTTTTTGAAAATACTCCTTTCAAAAATATTCTTAGAAAATAGTTTTTCTAAAAAATTTATCTGTTCTGGTAACCTTAAGCTCTGATACCACGTGTAACACCCCACACCCGCTATGGTCACTCGCTAAGGGAATGCCATAACATCGGTGGAGTATTTTAAGTGAATATAGAACAGAAAAATTACAATAAGACAGATATAAGTAATACTTGAAAATTTTAAAACATCATTTCATTTCATTGCAGCGGAAAGTAATACATGTTTGGTTACATCACAAAACCATAACAAGAGTCAAGTACATAATATCCA
Organism: Allium sativum; assembly: GCA_030737875.1. Classification (NCBI taxonomy): domain Eukaryota; kingdom Viridiplantae; phylum Streptophyta; class Magnoliopsida; order Asparagales; family Amaryllidaceae; genus Allium; species Allium sativum. The sequence goes on from CM060921.1 coordinate 182,241,980, forward strand.
TCTTGATAAAATAAAAGTACATAATCCCACTACACAACTAATAGCCATTAAAGAAAAGATAGACTGGGCTTTACTCCAACGGTCCAAGCTCCAAAAGATAGATACAGCAATCCAATCAAAGCCCACTGGCACTAGGCCCACTCTGAGAACCTGGGGGTTGGGGAAAAAAAGATAAAAACAACGGGGTCAGACATAAGTCTGAGTGAGCTCTATAACTTTAACAATACAATCATTAAAGTAACCAGAGAAGACACAAGTTGACATACGGTAACGACTGGGGATGAATGGCTACACTAAGCAGCTTGGCAGACTTAGGATAAACTAAGATAACCGTAAAGACACATCTACCCACCCAAGGGTAATTACAACTCTGTACTTAAGATATCGGTAAAGACGCATATACCCACCCAAGGGTAATTACTAACTGCACCACACCAGTCATTCCTACTCAACGATTGATCCCACCCAAGGACTTAAAAGAAAGATATAACTAGTAGTTTCATGTACCCCTAGCTGACCACATAGGTGTCGTCTGCCCCTATCTCCACTAGGTGTACCCCACTACTCCCCAAGCGATCGGCTCCCTAACGTAGATACCCGTGCCGGTCCCACAGTGGGGTGTATCACTCCCCTAAAGTGGCAACCCAATACTATCAACGGTGCACGACTTATACCTACACGATGCAACAACGGCTTATCTACCAGCCCGGGCCCACACACGCATATGAAACCCGTTGGACTTGCGTTGCCACCGCTAACCCGTTTTGGCCACTTATAGACAAACCCAGTATGCGTGTCCCGTCCTCGGCTTGGGCCGAGCTCACAAAGATACGTATGGGATACCGGTTGTAATGGGCCCCCACAAGCTACCCACCTAAGCTTGTCATTCATTTAGTGTAACCCAATAATGGGTCCCCACAAGCTACCCACCTAAGCTTGTCATTCATCAAATGCAACCCTATAATGGGTCCCCACAAGCTACCCACCTAAGCTTGTCATTCATCAAATGTAACCCTATAATGGGTCCCCCACAAGCTACCCACCTAAGCTTGTCATTCATCTAGTGTAACCCACTTAACCCTTTTAATAATCATGTTCACTTACATGTTTAAAGTTTGGTTAAGTCATTTAATTATATTTCAATTGCCACCCAAGGCACCCACTAGATTTCCACATGCCACCCAAGGCACTCATTAGGTTTCCTCATGCCACCCAAGGCACCCACTTAACCCTTTAATCATGTTTTAGTTACATGTTCCACTTTGGTTAAGTATTCTAATCGTATTTTCTATTGCCACCCAAGGCAACCACTAAATTTCCACATGCCACCCAAGGCACTCATTAGGTTTCCTCATGCCACCCAAGGCACCCACTTAACCCTTTAATCATGTTTTAGTTACATGTTCCACTTTGGTTAAGTATTCTAATCGTATTTTCTATTGCCACCCAAGGCAACCACTAAATTTCCACATGCCACCCAAGGCACTCATTAGGTTTCCTCATGCCACCCAAGGCACCCACTTAACCCTTTAATCATGTTTTAGTTACATGTTCCACTTTGGTTAAGTATTCTAATCGTATTTTCTATTGCCACCCAAGGCAACCACTAAATTTCCACATGCCACCCAAGGCACTCACTTAACCCCTCATGTCCCACTACATGCTAATATGGTTATGTGTTTCTTAATTAATTAAGACCGTGATCTCCCATAAAGACCTCCCACATTAGACTGGCTGTTATGACCGCCTGGTTAAGCCGGTAGGGTCCGGGCAGTCTTACGTCATAACAGAGTCTAACCTCGTGTTTTTACTTTAATCACGTATTTAATTTATGGTTAAGACCTCTCACATTGGGCTGACATTTGTAGCAACTGGTTAAGCCGGTAGGGTCCGGGCAGTCTTACACTACAAATGAGTCCAACCTCATGTCTTAGTCGATTAATTACACCTAATTAATCACCCCCATATTAATTATCCCTAATTAATATCAAGTTTTTCATAACATGGGTAGACCTAACTCAATAGGTAAATTCCCATGGGGTAGACCTAACACAATAGGTAAATTCCCACTTATGTTAATTTATTTTTATGGTATGCTTAATCATACCCAATCATACTTTTATTAACATATTTACTAACCCCATCGTTCCCCACGTAAATCGTTCTCATTTCATGACATAATAAAGGGAAGATCCATCACAAATATCATGGGTTTAACCAAATCTTAGCATATAACTTTGTCATGGGTTAAGAGGATGTCAACTTGCATATATGAGCATATATTAACCCAACTACATTTAACCCAAACTTACATATTATCATACACATGACTTGCATAACATGTTGCATATGAACTTACATATTATCATACATATGACTTGCATAACATGTTGCATATGAACTTGCATATTATCATACACATATCTTGCATAACATGTTGCATATGAACTTGCATATTATCATACACATATCTTGCATAACATGTTGAACTTGCATATAAGCATTCTCATAACTTGCATAACATGTTAAACATGCTTTTAAGCATACACATAACTTGCATAAGCATTCACATTCTTGCATAAGCATTCACATACTTGCATAAGCATGCATAACTTGCATATCATGTTAAACTTGCATTTAAGCATATACATAACTTGCATATGAACTTGCATAACAACCTACACATAACTTACATAACATCATAGACATAACTTGCATATACCAACTTATTAAACATGCATAAACCCATTTGTTGAATATGCATAAACCCACTTATTAAACATGCATAAACCCACTTGTTAAACATGCATAAACCAACTTATTAAACATGCATAAACCCACTTGTTGAATATGCATAAACATAGGAAAACATAGAGTAGCATATCATTACAAGTGATTCAAACTCACTAATCCGCATTCAAGACCACAAGTCTCATTACACCTAATCTACTTACTTTAGCAATTGATGTTAAAGTGATAGAAACTCACCAAACCCAAGATTAGCAAACTTATGAAGTGGAATTAGTTGCTTTAGTTGAAGAAGATGTTGATTAGAGGTTGATTAGCTTGCAACTCTCTTCATTGATTTGTGGAGGCCATGATCAAGTTTCATTTTGCCATAGTTTAGTTACAAGATCTAATTATGAATGAATTAGGGTAGGGTTGGGGTCTTATTTATACGATTAGGTAGTGTTTTAGGCCCTTAGATTAACCCTAGATTAGATTAGGACCCTTAGATCCCGGAAGCTTCTAGAGAACAGCCCAAAACACAGCCAATCCCTTAAAATGGTGCACCAGGTTAGACCTGACGAGCACCCCCTGTCGACACCCAAGTCGACAGGGCTGTCGACAGGGCTGTCGACCTGGTGCTACCCAGTCGACTGCCCTGTCGACAGGGCTGTCGACACGGGTAGCTGGGCGGGAATTTTTCCCTCCAGCGCCCAATGGCCCCAATTTTGAATTTTAAGCCTGAGTTTTAAATCTGTTTTGAACTTTTAATTTTCTGCAAACTTCATTGGGCCATAACCGGGCCATACGGACTCCGATTCTCGAAAACTCGGACTCTATTTCGCGTATTTTTCCGAGACGAACGAAATAACGCAGCCCGTTTCCCCCAATTCTCACATCTAAGATTATTTATTCTGTAATTAGTGAATTCTAGCATTAACCGAAATTCGGGGTGTTACACTTGTATTTAATTTCAAGTTGGATTTTGGGTTGTCGTGAATGGTGTCTTCAATAACACTGTTCTTAAACCCAGCTGAGAAAGGAATAAATCATTTAATTAAGATTAATGAAGTTTTCCAATTTATAAATATAAACTGGAATTAAATGGTAGTTGATTTTGGGTTCATTGTGAACGATGTTTTAAATAACACTTGTTCTTTAACCTAATTAATAGTGAAGATGTGATTTGGAATTTATAATTTTTTTTATTAAGATTTAGGAAATTTTCCAAAGTAAAGTTTTCCAATTTAATACATTAAATTGGAATTGACTGGAATTCGATTTAGTAATAATCGAGATGAGCTTCCGTGAAGGAAAACCGTTACTATTTATGGAATTTAAAGGGCTCTGCCGTTATTCCGCTTATAGTATTAGTCTGATACGGAAATTTATATAGATTATATACTGTCATGATTTCCGTAAAAATTCCATTTTGATGGAAGATGAGTTTGGGTTTATCGTGAATTGTGTTTTAAATAACATCAGTTTTTCAACCCAGTTAAAGATAATATCCTAAGTTGGATAATCATTAAATAATGATTTCTGAGATTAAAACCAATTGGAATTTTAATGAATCTTTAATTAGATTGAAATGTGAATGTGGTAATTAAATTTGCCGAATTCAAGAAATGTTCGAAATGGAGTACCACCAGTTTTACTCCATGCGATAGTTAAATCTTTAATTAGATTTGAACACTGAATGACAATTAATTTTTCCGATAACACAATGGGTGTTAAATATGGAGTACTACCAGTTTTGCTCCATGGGATGAACAGGTTAGGATTGGGATAATAAAATGAATGCTTACTTTGGTAAGGCTCGTTAATCCCGACTAGTTGATAAACCTTAATTTGGTTTAAACTTTGAAAAGATATTGTAAAATCTTTTGCAATGGTTTCAAAGAAAGATTTAAACAAGAGGTTTGAATGAATTAAATCTTTGATAAGATTTGTGAAAATAATTCCCAATGTGCTGAATATTTGAATAAAAGAATATTCTGGATTGGAATGAGGCATATGATGTGTTTTTATAGCACTTGATTATAAGATACGCGAGTTATTTGAAAAGACTGAGTTTAACCCATTTGAATAACTGTTACAACAATTGAAAGTCGAAGATATGAAGACATTGGTTGAAGACCGGAGATCTTCACATCGTTGGGATCATTACTGATGTCTTGATTGGGTTAAACACCCAAGACGAGGTAATAAGTGGTGATCATCCAGACGTACTTGGAGATCGACCGGATATGCGAGGGCCACTCTCCTGTATTGGACATATGGGACAAGGAATAAGGTGCCTCTGATTTCGTTCAGACCTAGAATGGACTTGCAAATGGATTGTATATCTAACAATGTATTTCGTGCTGTATTCATTGATCTCTGCTAAATACATATATGTTTGTTAGTAGAGAATTTATTCTCTTGTTTAACACCCTTCTCTGAGGCGTACGAGCTTAGAGGTTATATATTGGTGGAAATCAATGGTATGGTATGGATTGACAATGTGGCATGCTGAGTTGCATAGATCAAAGCTTTTTTATAAAAAGCAGGACTTTGTGGTTGATGATCAAAGCACAGGTTTAAGCAGCGCAGCTTTGTATGTAGCGCTAATTCGCTAGCCTCACACCCCAGTGTGAACCAAAAACGGGATGAAGGACCGCAGGGAGGACATGCGTTTCCTTCCAGATGGAAGTAGTGTCATGGTATGAAGCCTAAACATTTTACTTATGTGGATTTTGGATAGCGAGGTACCTCGGATTTGGCCGACTAAAAGGACTTGATGGTCGACGTACATACCAAGATTACGGTCCCAGTGGACCGGAAAACATATTGTTCAAGAATAATAATCCACAAACGTAGGTGTGGACCGGCCCAGCCGCTCCAAGGACTCACCTGAGTTTGGGTCCTGGGACATCCTGCTAGAGATGTCCCGAATCGGATGAGGATGATCCCTTCCTCGGTTCAAAGATGCAAATCTAATTTCCAATACGTGACTTTCGATTTCAGTTGTAAACCTATATGGCGACATAGTAGGATAGGGTACTATGTCGTCTCTGATTGATACATTTATATTTGAAGTTGGTTTCTTCGCTATCCACAAATTATAATAAAAAAAGCCATTCATGCATCAAGCATGTTTGGCCATTATATGGTAGAACTTTATCCTTAGTTTGTGTTGCATTGTGTGATGGGACCTGAGTCTTATAATGGCTTCATTTTTCAAATTGCATTGCGTTGTTTAATTTGTTTAAATCAGTATTCATGTGGATAAAACCCGTTCCGTGTTATACGACGTAGTCCCTTGATTTACCCAACTTCAAAATAAAGTTAATAACTGGTTTAGTTCTCACACTGGTCCCATGACTGACTTGGAGTTTATTGTTTCCACCTAAACTCTGGATGCCTATATCTTCCGCATGGGAAGCTAGTAGTTTTGGTTTTAGCAGATATTTCTTTTCATAGGATCTTGGATTATGATTGGAGCTATATTCGGAAAGCTTTGTATCCATATGTTTCTTTCAGCTGTGGTAGTTGACGTTTTCAGCTGTGCATTATATTTATGTATATATATTTCCACTGTTTCGTAATTTAAATCTCTGATTTTTTTGTTGTATATTATTTATTTGAACTCTGATATCTTGTACTATGATGTAAGTTGTTGTAATAACAATGAAAAGTTCTCGTGTTTATGTTCTGATGAATCGTGTTCTTAAGTCAATCCGCCTTATTATTTGGTTCAGACCGGCCAGGAGGTACAGGTCGTCACATCGCACTAGAAAACTCATCAAATCATCATCTACAAATCATCGACTTAAATCAGACTATACACGAAGTAATCGATTTCATATATCATCGTGTCCCATATCACGGAGTTTACGATGTCGTTTAACATCCAATACTTCATCTCGAAGAGTGCAGGAAAGTATGGTTTTTATATAAGTAAACATTTGATTTTTCAAACAAGTTTATAAAATAGTTTGAAATCGACCGTATACTTTTCTTAAATCCATATATATATATATATTGCAAAAATAGGTTTTATATTATTATTCCCAGGGCATTTATAATTAAGACTAAAATCATGAAAATCGCCTGGCCTCAAAACTATATTAAAAATGCTTATTTATTTATCGAAAACTAGTTTAAATTTGTACACGTATACACAAAATCTCAGAAAAACCCGTGAAAACAACACATGGAAATCAACTTGGAATTTCACCGAACTCAAACTATAAATTGGCGATAATTTAGGCTTCTACATTATAAACGTAAGCCTAAATAAATCACAAGAGTCAAGGTTAAAAACTAGATTAAGAGAATCATGAAAGTAGTTAAGGGAAGATGCCTAAATTTTCACTAAGGTATGAAATGTACCCATAAAAAAACTCTGGTAGTAACTTTAACATAAATATTGAATGAACAAACGATCTTCGATTGATCTAAAATTTAACATAAACAAACTAGAATAACCTGTAAACAAAAGAATCACTCAATTATGACATGGTACGAAAAAGATATGATGCCTCAAACTTGGATTTAGGGTTGAATTTTGGCTAGGTCCAAAATCTTCTCTAGGTCTAAATTTGCAACCTGGTTTGAATGGCCAAACGACGTTAGAATAATATAAAATTTTGAAGCGAAGGTGACAAACTTTCAATCTTTATAACGTAAAAAGAATCATCTAAATCATATCAATATCAAAGGATATATGTAACACCCTGTAATTTTATAACATTAAAATTCACAAATTAAAGTATACTTAATTTTTAGAAGAAGAATTAAGTGAAATGGGTTGCGCTATTATGTTCATCTCAAAATTTTGGGTCAAGATAGACATTTGGTTTGCATAAAACGGATAACTTATGAAGAAGTTATTAAGCCTTGAAGTTTGTATGCATATGAGAGAAATATATAAAAATATTCAAAAAAAGTTCAAAACAGCGAATCGGGAGGGGGAATAGTCGAACCGTACCATTTTTGGAGTCGACCCGAGCCTTGCTGGGTCGATTAGGGGTCGATACAGGGTGTTTGGTTGTCAACCCGTGGCCATATTCGCCCTAAGAGATGATGTTGCATCTGAGTGGTCCTGATGGTTCTGGTTATCCCTAGGTTAATCCAACGGCTCTTATTAAATTAAACTTCTATAAAAACACTCCTAAACCCCTAACCCTAATCACATTAATTCATAACAAGAGCCGCCATGCCATCAATGTAGAACCTAGAGTAGCCGCCATACACTTTCAAACCTAAAGCAAGATAGAAGCTTGAATCAAAATGAAATCAAATCTAAATAACGATTAGTCTACATCAAAGGCCAGCAATTCAGTTTTCAGAATACAGATCCCAGAAAGACAAGACAATTCTTTTTAATTGTGAGTATGATAGCTTTCACAAAATAATTAATTAATTAATTTAATTATGATAAGATATAATTGGGATTATGAGAATATGATTTTGAATCATGTGATGTAAATTATATGTATGTTTGTGGTGTTGAATCATATGTTAGTCTTATGCAAGTTGGATCATATGTTAGTTCTTATGTGAATCTTATGTAAGTTGAATCATATATCTTATGCAAGTTTGTGATGATTGGATCATATATTCATGTATGAATCTTATGCAAGTTTGGGTTGTTAAAATAGATGTGAGACATGTATATGCATATGCTATTTTATCTGACATTAACCTTTATGTCTAGATCCATATGCAAGTTTACATCTTTGTGTTTAGACCCATATGCAAGTTTACATCTTTATGTTTAGATCTATATGAAAGTTTACATCTTTATGTTTAGATCCATATGCAAGTTCACACCTTTATGTTTGGATCTATAGCAGTACATAAGTTATGCAAGTTTATGCCCATTACCTATGCTAATTTTGTATCATATGCTAGTTTGAATGAAATTCATATGCAAGTTATTGGCTATGTAATCTTATGTCATGATCCTTAGGTCTATTTTATGTGTTATGTGATGTTGTTTTTCTTTTTATAAGTTAGACTATTTGCGAGTCTAACATATGTCATATGAAAACGTATGAATAGCGTGGGGATGATGGGATAATATTGAATATACATAAATTATGAATTGGCATAAAATGGCCTTAAAAGGCATATAATTAATTTGAGACATTAATTGGCATAATTGATATTTATGGACATAATTTTAAGAGACAATTATGTACATAAATAAATTTGGAATTTATTGACAAATTTGAATAGGGATATTAATCCAATTTAGGGTTAAATAAAGATGTGTAATAATTAACCGCCTAAGACACGAGGTTAGACTCTTTTGTGGTGTAAGGCTGCCCGGACCCGCCCGGCAAATCCAGCAGCCACAAATGCCAGTCTAATGTGAGAGGTCAAAGGCACGAATTAAATGCGTAATAATTGTAAAGACACGAGGTTAGGCTCGTTTGCGGTATAAGACTGCCCGGACCCGCCCGGCAAATCCAGCAACCGCAAATGTCAGCCTAATGTGGGAGGTCTTTACAAGGTTACGGTTCTAATGAATTAAGCAACACTTAACCAGATAAACATGTGGTGGGATATGGGGGGTTAAGTGGGTGCCTTGGGTGGCATGTGAAATTAAGTAGGTGCCTTGGGTGGCATGTGAATTACGATTAGATGCACTTAACCAAGATTGAAACATGTAAGAAGACATAAATAAGAATGGGGTTAAGTGGGGAAACCTTAGTGGGGACCAAGCATAGGTGGAAGGCTTGTGTCAAGCATGGGGGCCGTTTTCAAACCAGTGACCCATTAAGTATCTTTGTGAGCTCGACCCAAGTCGAGGACGGGACATGCTTACTGGATTTGATTGTAAGAGGTCAAAACGGGTTAGGGGTGGCAACGCAAGTCCAACGGGGTCATGTGCATGCGTGGGCCCGGGCTGGTAGGTAAGACGTTGTTGCATCGTGTAGATATAAGTCGTGCATCTTTGGTGGTATCGGGTTGCCACTTTGGGGAGTGATTGATATACACGTAAATGTGTATATTTTATCCGCATATTTATCTTATTTTATCTTTTAAATAATTGATATTGTGTATTTATAGCTGTGTTTTCAGATTGTTGACAAGAATCATGGTTTAGAGCATTTGATGAATAAAGCATGAAGAATTTGCTGAAAAAGAGTGAAGTTAAAATTACTAAAGCTTGAAGAGTTTAAAGCTTGAAGAACGGTTGCAAATAGAGTTCAGTTGGGTAGATTTGGCTTACTAAAGACTCATATTGTGTTCACATTGGCTCAATTGCAGACCATTTCACTCATGTAGCATTCACATTAGCTCATTTGCAAAGCCTCTCACTCTACAGCTGCGTTCACACTAGCTTATGTGTTAGTTGGGCTAATTCTTTAGTCCCACATTATGGAATTTGCCAAGTAACCTTTGTCATATCAGCTATAAATACACTCTATCTCATTCATTGAAAAAACACACTCAGTTTTATTCTGTAATCCTTTTCTTGGAATAAAACTCTTCTTTCTCTCTTCTATTTAGTTTTTATTGCATTTTATTTACGTCGTTTATTTTCTTTTTATTTTCTTTTCTTTTAGCTATGTCTAGCTAATCCTCTTTAATTAGGGGGTGATGACGCTAATAGTTATGATTCAATACGAATCACATAGTCAAAAGATTAGAACTTCATGTATGTAGATCTAGATTTGAACTAAGGGTTAGATCTGAACCTTCATACCCTGTGTCGTTTAAGAGCTGTGCTCCTTCACAGGGTATATTCGAGTTCGATCTAACACTTATCAGATTTAGATTTAATATTTAGGGTTTTAGAAATAAAATAGTGAATCTGTCCTGATAGCCTATGGTTGTTTAAGAGCTGAGCTCCTGCATAGGCTATACTTGTTGTTATTTACTTATTTGTTTCTATAAACCCAATTATCGTTGATTCATGTTTGTGACAGAAACATAAATTAGATCTGATTAATCTGTTTGGCTATTGATGAATATTAATCTAATTTATGTCATCGCTCCCTAATTGCTTTCTCTTATTAGATAAATCTCTCTTTTATATTTAATTGCTGTTATTTTCTGTGTTTTCAATCAATCAAAATTCTGAAATAACTTGATTGGATTTATTAATTAAAATATTTTTGGTCCCAGAGTTCGACATCCTCTACAACAATCCTTTTTGTTTAGGAAAACCGAACGGATTTTACAGTTGTTTACAATTGTATAATTTGTTCGCAAACAAATTTTGGCGCCGTTGCCGGGGATCAAAATAATTTTATTTTTAAATCCTTCGGGTTATAATATTTTTTTATTTTTTTTCTCTTTAGTTTTCCTTCATATAAAAAAAAACAACACAATTTTTTTTCTTGCTTTTGTCTTTCTTTTATATATAGAAAAAAGTCTTGCTTAGACGATTTGGTATTAAATTGTTGATACTGAAATCTTCCAATTAAGAGAAAAAATCTTGCCTTTTATTTCAATTCCTCTCTCTTGCCTTTCCATTTTTCAATAAATTCCTTTCCCTTTTTCTTCTTTTACAATTCTTACAAGAAAAAAAAAACTTGCCCCTTCTCCTTCAATTTCAATTCCTTTTACACTTTTTTTTCTGTCTATTTTCCATTACATTTTCTTTCCTCCTTCTAACATTCCCATATATATAAAAAAAAATTGTTTCCTCTTCTTTGCTTTTCTGCTGTGTGCATCTTTTCTTCTAACTTCCATAACAATCATGCCACCACCACTACTGAGTTACACCGTTCACCATTAACTGCCTTCACAAGTTTGCACACCTCCCTCCTCTTCACAAATTACTGCCTTCATCATCTTCCTGCAATCCATCCCCATATCAATTTGCATAAAAACTTGCTTTTCCACCAACCACCCATTCGCCAAAACCCACTTCAGTTCTCAAACCATCCCTTCATCACTACTGTCCATAGTAATCAAGCCTGTGTTTCTCATTAGCGTCATTAACCTAGCCATATCCTCAACCTTTTGCATACAATGAACGCAACCTGCAGATCCTAGAACCAATCACAACCCTCTATCCATAGTCCCTTCAACCTCTCTCTTCATTCAATAACCAAACTATCACAATCACCCTCCACTTTGCCATTAACCAGCAAACTCTCCAGCCGTACAGCCCTTTTCTCCCATACAGTATTCACGCAAACCCTTGTCAAACTCCACTTACCGTACACCGCAAAATAGACCCATACACAACCGCTCCTCATACACCCATACTCCTTCAACCTGTTGTCATCCACTTTCATCGACCAAAACTGCCATTCACCGCCATCTGCATTGCAACACCTCATATACCACCACAACACCAGTTCACATAAGGTCAGTTCCATTGAACCCAGTTGAAAACCCTTGAATCCAAAAAAAAAAAAGTTCCAACTGCACCGCAAATTTTGCAACCCCCTTCTCACAACCGCTCTAAACCCAACCGCAACAAACCCTCTTCCGCAAATTACGTTTGAAACCAATCTACAGACCATCAAACTCCTCCTCCTCCTGACAATCCGTTCATCACCACAATCTCACAACATTCATCATCAACCCACAAGCACACTTCTGTACTACCCATCAGACGCCAACCCCCAAATTCAACGAATCCTCCTTGGTCGTCACCGAACTCCAACGCAGCAGCGAAAAAAAATCAGCAGATACGAAACGCCTGAAACCCATATACTGCTCTACCACATCCGATCTCCTCTAACCCGAACAAGAGGCCAAAAGCGGATTTCCATCGTGATTTTGGATTACAATTCAGTCTTCCGATTTAATATTTTTTTGTGTACGAATTGGATTTTGTGATAAAATAAAGGTTATCGGAATCTGATTTTACCTATTTGGGTGATCTTTATGTGGGCTGACAATCAAGTTGTTCGGTTATAATTTAAAGAAAAAAAGGGAGGGGCCTAGTTGCTTGGTTGGGCCGTGTTTAACAACGGGTTTTGGGCCAATACTATTTTATTGTAGTGTGTTTTTATTTCTTTTCGTTTCAAGTTAGGATTTAGTGTGTTTGTGTGGTGTACTCATTTCGTTTAGATCCATTTTTTTTGTATGTTGAGTTGTGTAAGCTTTTATTTGTTTATTCTTAGTTATCGGCTTTGTAGGGTGCTCTTCTAATTATTATTTTTTGTTTTTATTTTTATTTGTGCCTTCTTTTGTTTGTGCTTCATTCTTCGCAAAAAAAAAAGAAGAGAAAAAGGCGAAATTTTTCAAAAGCAGGTACAGTGGAAATTAGAAAAAGGTATTTAAAAAAATCGGGCTCCTAGCCCAAACCCGTGCCGCAGCGCAGTCGAACAATTAATTGAAGGTGAAACAACAATTAATCTACGGACGATTCAGACGGGTTGGAGCGGTTGCACACCAAGTGGGGTGTGAACGCGCTAGCGCGACTCAACTGCACTGGACGGACTGCCGATCAAGGTGAGTATTTTCTAACTCTACAGGGATTGCTGCTGCAAAGAAAAGTATATAGAAATCGCTTGTATAAATCTTCTACAGGAGATCGGCTTGCTTGTAAAAAAAAAATTATTTCTGCAATTTCCTGTTTTGTGACGGTTCTGAGACTGTTCACTCTATGACTGAATATTTTGCATGTTGATGTGTGGTTTAAAATTTTAAAACGAATGTGGGATTAATTGAAAAGTTTATTTTTGAAATCGAATCGAGGATCCCCCAAAGCTCATAGGACAAAATATTCGTTAAATTGACAATTAGGATTGATACTCTCTGAGGTGTCTAAGGAACGGTAGAGTCTAGAACTTAAACAGGTTCTTAAACCTTCAGTCGTGTTTCTACGGTGATTCGTGGCACACTGTTAATCCCTGTCCGAACCTGGCCTAGACTTGTATTTATATAATCCGAAGTTGTTAATTTTAACATATTTTTTAGGAGCTTCTTTAGAGCCACAACTTTGCAACTGATTTTTCGACGAAAAACTCTCTACTTCTAGTACATGCGCGCTTGCCCCATGTACAACCAAAAATGCAATTCTTTTCAAACTTTTAATGATTTTGGTTTTCACCAATCTCATCAAACAGTTGTACCCCAATATGAAAACTGTCATTCTATGATTAATGAGAATTTATCTGAGGCGAGACGACTGTTAGCGCAAATGGCTAAGCAAAGTGCTGAAAATCAAAACAATTGCAACACGGGTTTTAACGAAATTTTTGAAAACCAAAATGATTTTCATAATACGAGTGAATGTCAAATGTTGGTTATCGAGTATGAAAAATGTGTTGCGAACAAGCTAAATTTTTGGTGATGTTGGTTTTGGAAAATAAATAATGGACGACTTCTAAGAGACGAGGTGGATGAATTTTTAAGGTCAACCAATGAGGAACACATAGAAACGACGAATCTAAAAAATAACATTTTGAAGTCTGGTGTGTTTACCAATTTGATAGAAGAGAGCCTAAGTGAAATTGATCAATTAATGCATGACATTTGGAATTGTCGTGAGGACATCAAGGAATGGGCACGAATTTTAGATGAAAAACAAGCTTCTGAAAATAAAGATATTGAAAACAAGTGTATCATTGAACAACTGACTCAATACACTATTGAATTTTGGAAAAATCTTGAAAAACAATTACTTGAGGGAATTGATGATGTTGATGACTTCGAGGATTCCATGAAACTTGGCTTGACTTACATCGAAGAACTGGCTCAAAGAATGGACAATAGCGAACAAGTTTCTTATCAGATTGTTTATCAAATTTCTCTTCTTCAAACTGAAGTTACAAACTTGTTCAACAATTATAAATCTCAATCTAGCAAGAAACAAGTTTCTGCCAACATCTCTTTTGAACCAAATAATCAGGCAGTAACTTTGTCACAACATTACATAAAGATTATTGATGATTCTGACGATATGACCGATGATGAAAATTTTGGAAAATCTCTTGTGCAAAACACTGATTTCTGTGAAACTGAAATTCAAACTCAAACTGATGCTTCTGTTGAAAATTCAACTCTTAAAGAAATCGAAAATTTTCAACTAACAACTTTTGAAATCGATGAAAATCTTAATGAAGTTGTGAAAATCTCTGTAATTGATTTGAATTCAAATTCGCTTGAAAACGAAAACGTCAATCTTCAATTTGATCTTCCTCTCTCAGATTCTGATAATTTTGAAAATTTTGCAACTTTAGATTGTCAACCTAAAAGAAATGATGAAGTTGGCAACAATTGTATATGTAAGGACGAATTTGATGAGCAAAAACTTCTTAAACTGATTGATGATAAAGCTTTTGGGTCTGAAACTAAAATTGAAACATTTGAAGATTTTGAAATTCTTGAGGTTGAAAACAATGATACTGCTGAATGTGATCTTAAACACAATGACGATTTTTCTAGAACTGTTGAAACTCCTTGCGACTTGATTGTTTCAACTGGACCTCACTGTGATGACTTGTTTTTCAATGATAAATTTCTACAGTACATGAATTCTTTTTGGAATAACACGGTTTTTGAGAAGACACAATTTCAAAATTTTCTAAAAATTCATTTGTTCGGTTTTAACTTTAGGTTTACGAATGAACCTTTAGTCAACAAAATTTCGAATATCAAAGAAAAATTGAACAGTGTTTCTCAAAACAAGTGTGGGGGTGAGAGTGATGCACACGTCTCTCAATTTATACATCATCTGAACAAATCAAATTTTGTTTTTGAAACTTTTACTGAACCCCAGCTCGATGACCTCTCTTTAGTTGCTACAGAAATTCAATTTGATTTTAGGATCAATTGTAAGCTCAAAATTTTAAAATTTGCAACTCAAACTTTTGAAAAAACAAAATTTGTTTCTCTAAATCTGAAACGAGATATAAAATTCTTTATGATTTGGTTTTCTGTGTTGAAGCTGTGTCTCATAATCTTAATGAGGCTGATCCATTGTGGACCGGTTCATCTATTCGATGACTGCGTATTTTCTGCATGTGTACTCGGTAAGCCGTGCTGACCCTCTTATTTTATTTCTCTTTCACTAAGATATGTCTGATTAACGACTGCGAGGACACAGTCACACTCAAGTGTAGGGGGGGTTTACATTACATCAGCAATCAAATTTTATGAACTAGGTCATTCATTGAACAAGGATTAACTTAAATTCATAAATAACACCTTGGTTCTTGTTTGATAAGTTGAATTTTTGGGTGATGAGAATGAACATTATTTATTCATTGAGTCGTAATGTGTCTTTTTAAGATGCTAGCTTGAGACTTTGCAGACGTTAGTCGTGTTCTGGAGTAAGCGTGTCAACCTTTGTTATACATGTTAGAACGTGCAAGTAAAAAAAAAGTCAAATAAAAATGATTTTGCACCTACATTTGTTGGATTTTCTGAGTTCGTTTTCATGCATAATATTTTCTTTTTCCACTCAAATTTTCAAAATCATAAGTTCTAAAATCCACTTGGCCCAATTAAGGAGAAATGACTCATTGTAGCGTTCTTCTTCGATACCACACATTATTCAAACCCAAGTTTTTAGTCGAATTACATCCATGTTTCGACAAGTTTTTCTTATATTGGTATACTTAAGAACCTTGTACTGATTTATTTTCAAAGGTTCAGAAACGTCACTTTTTATACGAATATTACACTACCCACTCCGTACTTGTTTTAAGGTAGGATAACCATATACCACATCTTATTTTATATGGGTTATCTATCTTACGAAACTTTGCTTATCATTCCTTTCAGCTTTTTGTATAACAACAATCCAGACTTGTGTGTTGAATTAGAGTTATAGAAGTAGAGTAACTAGGGCACAAAACTTTCCTTTCATGAAGTGTTGGTTTAGTAGAGGAGGAATCAAATGAAATAATGTACGGTATCATTCCATTCCATCTCCACTCATCATTCATTATGCAAAAGAAAAAAAATGAAAAAAAGGGAAAAGAAAAGAAAAAAAAGAGAAAAAAAATGAAATAAAGAGAGAGTCTCTCTGAATAAAATAGTCATTCATCATTCTTGACTATAAAAGCATTCAATTCCATTCCATCCACATCCATTCTACTGTACTTGGAAGTGAGGATTGTAGTAGACGAGATGAAAGGAAATAAAAATGTTCATATGTGCCTTAGTATTACTTTATCTTTTGTAATTTGAAGTTCAACTAATACACTTGCCCTCTTATCTAGAATATTTTTAGAACATACAAAATTTTCCTTCATCTATGCATAACTCATATCCAATACATTACAGTTACACTGGTGCAAAATTATTCAAAAAAAAGGTTGAATAAATGATTGGGTGCACATTGTCGATGTGTAGAACTTTGGTTGACACCACGCTCTTAACCTTCAAGACAATTACAGTGTTATCAAGGAATTACGATTCAGCTTGAAAAATTTTATTCATTTTTGCACTAATTATGGGATGGACAATTTGGGGCTAAACCGTTATTATTGAAGTTAGGTGAAGTCCTTGGAATGTGAAAGACCTTAAATATATTGTTTGATTAATCCGCGTACATAAGACGCTTTGGATTTTGTGGGCAGTATCCGCTGAAAACCCTCACGAGACAACACTCGTCCTACTGGAGACACCCAGAGGTTTAACGGCTTGTTGCATACGCTAAATGCAATCGTGTTTCCTACGAAAGTGTGACATATCTTAGTTTAGTTTATTCGAGGACGAATAAAAAGATAAGTGTGGGGGTATTTGATATACACGTAAATGTGTATATTTTATCCGCATATTTATCTTATTTTATCTTTTAAATAATTGATATTGTGTATTTATAGCTGTGTTTTCAGATTGTTGACAAGAATCATGGTTTAGAGCATTTGATGAATAAAGCATGAAGAATTTGCTGAAAAAGAGTGAAGTTAAAATTACTAAATCTTGAAGAGTTTAAAGCTTGAAGAACGGTTACAAATAGAGTTCAGTTGGGTAGATTTGGCTCACTAAAGACTCATATTGTGTTCACATTGGCTCAATTGCAGACCATTTCACTCATGTAGCGTTCACATTAGCTCATTTGCAAGGCCTCTCACTCTACAGCTGCGTTCACACTAGCTTATGTGTTAGTTGGGCTAATTCTTTAGTCCCACATTATGGAATTTGCCAAGTAGCCTTTGTCATATCAGCTATAAATACACTCTATCTCATTCATTGAAAAAACACACTCAGTTTTATTCTGTAATCCTTCTCTTAGAATAAAACTCTTCTTTCTCTCTTCTATTTAGTTTTTATTGCATTTTATTTATGTCGTTTATTTCCTTTTTATTTTCTTTTCTTTTAGCTATGTCTAGCTAATCCTCTTTAATTAGGGGGTGATGACGCTAATAGTTATGATTCCATATGAATCACATAGCCAAAAGATTAGAACTTCATGTATGTAGATCTAGATTTGAACTAAGGGTTAGATCTGAACCTTCATACCCTGTGTCGTTTAAGAGCTGTGCTCCTTCACAGTGTATATTCGAGTTCGATCTAACACTTATCAGATTTAGATTTAATATTTAGGGTTTTAGAAATAAAATAGTGAATCTGTCCTGACATCCTATGGTTGTTTAAGAGCTGAGCTCCTGCATAGGCTATACTTGTTGTTATTTACTTATTTGTTTCTATAAACCCAATTATCGTTGATTCATGTTTGTGACAGAAACATGAATTAGATCTGATTAATCTGTTTGGCTATTGATGAATATTAATCTAATTTATGTCATCGCTCCCTAATTACTTTCTCTTATTAGATAAATCTCTCTTTTATATTTAATTGCTGTTATTTTCTGTGTTTTCAATCAGTCAAAATTTTGGAATAACTTGATTGGATTTATTAATTAAAATATTTTTGGTCCCAGAGTTCGACATCCTCTACAACAATCCTTGTTGTTTAGGAAAACCGAACGGATTTTACAGTTGTTTACAATTGTATAATTTGTTCGCAAACAGTGATACACCCCACTGTGGGACTAGCACGGGTATCTACGAGTTAGGGAGCCGATCCAATGCGGGTAGTGGGTACAACTAGTGGAGATAGGGGCAGACGGCACCTATGAAGGCAGTTAGGGGTACACGAAACTACCATTATCATTATTAAGTTCTGTAG
Organism: Allium sativum; assembly: GCA_030737875.1. NCBI lineage: Eukaryota > Viridiplantae > Streptophyta > Magnoliopsida > Asparagales > Amaryllidaceae > Allium > Allium sativum. The sequence goes on from CM060921.1 coordinate 182,260,758, forward strand.
GCGGGATCAACTTTTAGGGTGACTAGTGGTGGTGCAGTATAGTAATTATCCTATAGTGATTAGGAACGAGATTAACGCCGGAATATTCCTCTTATTTGCTTTGTCATGCCCACTTGTTTCATGGTCATATCTTATCTTACCAGTTTATGCCTTATCCTAGTTACTTTAATAATTATATTGTTAAAGTTATTATACTCGCCAGACTTTATGTCTGACCCCCTTGATTTCGCCTCTTTTCTTTCTCCCCCCCAAGGTTCTCAGGGTGGGACTAGTACTAGTGGAGCTTGATCTTGGATCTCTTTCTCTCTCTTTTGGAAGTGCTTGGATTGCTGAAAGTAAAGTTCAGCTCATCTCTTTTATGGCTACTTGTGTTGGGGTTTATGCTTTTTATTTTATGTACTCTGAAACAATTTATCAAGATGGATATTAAGTGTACTTGATTTATGAGGTTGTTGTAATCAAACTATTTCTCCGCTGCAATAAAAGTTGTTTTAAAATTTTCAAGTACCATTATTTATACCTGTCTTGTTATATTCTGTTCTATACACTAAATATGCTCCATGGAAGTTATTGCATTCCCTTTGTGAGTCACATTAATGGATGTGGGGTGTTACAATATATAGCTCCCTAAAGTTGGACCTGGGGCACACACACAAAAAAATGTCCATGTCCACCGTATAGGGGTTGACCCTAAGGTCGACCTCCTATAGGCATGAGGTTGACTACTTGTGACTAGGGGTTGACCTCTTGTGCCTAAGGGTTGACCTCTAGGTCAACCCTTCTAGGGGTATTAAGTAGGAGAGATTCGGGAAAGCTACAAGTTGAAATCACTATGAACTCTCTACTTCCAGGCCAAATTTCGATAGCCTAACGATGTCTTAGTGAGTCAAATTTGAAATACATGTTCAAAAAATATTCTACAACAAAATGCAAAAAGATTCACCCTAAAATGATTAAATACCAAAAAGTTATGACATCCCAAAGATAGGGTTTGGCTGTGATTTTAGCACAGCAAAAAAATGATCAATAGAACTCGGAAATGCTACGTATTTTATCACAAAAATCTACATATTATTACCGTAAACTTGTAAACTGGAAATTGGGAGTAAACACTCACCTTTCTTGGATATTATAAGGATCTCAAGCTGACAAGAGGTAGATTTGAGCAATAAGAGATAGGTAAACCGTGAAATTCACACATGCAGGCCTTCTGCAGCTTAGTGTATATCTTCTACTTCATTCAATAGATTGGAGAGGCTGTAAGCAGGGATTGAAAGGAGGTAGACTAACATTTTTTTTATCCTTTTTAATTAAAGTGAAAAGCTTGAGTTTTGATGGATTGAAAAGGGAGAGAGGCCATGGTTTCTCGTTTCAGTCTATAGGCAGAAAGAAAAAAACCGAGAGGAGGAACGAAACTATTGCATACTTTCTCCAAAAACAATTAGGAGGGAAGGGTAGGGACAAACCTTCTAAAAAAATCCCAAGCTAACATAAATTTGCAAAATTAACCCCAAACACACTATGCTAAGAGTCAAAACACTAATTAACACTTTAATTATGTTAATTACACTTTTGCTACATAATAACAAAGGCTACTGCTAATAAAGTGATGTTTAAATTTATAAAACACAAATACACATACCACTCCAACTTCAAACACCTTTATCCATGTTTTAAGTATCAAATTATACATAACACATTAATATGAACATGTCTGACAAATGATTATTATCTCTTTAAAACACCTCTTTATTTACAAAACAATGTTTACATCCCTATTGATTTAACAATTTGAATCAATTAACAATAATAAAATATTTCAACCATAAAATATTGATTCGTAATTAATATTTATATTTTAAGTTAACAACAATCCACTTAAAACACCAATATTGACGTTAATATTATTAAGAAACATAATTCCATCTTAACAACAAATTTTACCTCCTTCTTTGATTTAATAAATTAAATCAACTTACTCAAATAAATATTTCACAACTACAAATATTGATTCACAATCAATATTTATATTTTGTACTAATTAACAACTAATTAAACACAAATGTTGTTGTTAATGTTACTATTATAATAAAATCCAAAAACTTATTTATCAATAGCAATTAACAAATCCAACATTATTTTATTAGTTTAAATCTTCATCATAGTTTAAAACACAATTTGTCATTAATATTAAAAATATATTTTCACTTAAGTATTGATTCCCAGTTAATCCTTTTTTTCAATTTTTATGGAAGTTAATCCTCCCACCCAATCAAATCCATCTCGTACCTCCCCTGACAATCTTATCCCACCAACGCCGAATCCACCATTACCTCAACTACCTCCGCCGCCTACCTTTAGACCTCCCGATCCATCAACCGTGTACCTACTACCTCGTCTACATTAAATCCAATACCCATGCCTATATCAAACCCTATCTCTTCTGCTCCTACCTTTGATAAATAATCCTATTCCTCCTCTTTTGAACAAGTTTGGACTTACCTTCCCCTTTTCAAATGCCTTCCGCATAATGTGGTTCAGTACAAACCTGTTTAGATGGAAATTCTCTTCAATGGTGACAAGATGGCACCCTTAGCTCCGGTAATTGAAGCTAGTGAGAAAATTTGGAGTACCTACTTTGTGAATTTTTCCAAATCGGCCCCTTTCCTATATGATGATTGTATAAAACCTAAAAAATCAGATGGTTCGAGGTAGAGTTAAAGTGAAATCAGATGGAACGCTTCTCTTATTTCTATTTTCTAAGGAATCAGACAAGGTAAAAATTTTAATGGGAGACTCGATGATTATAAAGAACAAGTTATTCATTACGAAACAGTAAGAACCAAATGTTAGTAACGTATGTGGCCTTATCAGAGCTGTGCCTATATGGGTTAAACTTTCAAATATCCCCATTTATCTTTGGTCACCAATGGGCATAAATTGGCTGGAAAATCGATCAGGGAAGTTGAAATGCTTAGATGCGTCAACTGAATCGCTAGTAAGAATACAAGATGCTAAATGTTTAATTGAAATATCCCCACACAAAGAATTGATAGAAACATTCCCTGTAGAAAACCCAGATGGAACTGCTCAGCTAATTCATGTGTCTTATTTATGGAAACCCGACATTTGCGTGCACTACAAAGTTTTTGGGCACAAAAGTGAGAAATGCAAAGATAATGTGGCAACGTTAGAGTCAGAAATAGTGAAGGATGATAAGAAGGAACAGACAATGGAAATGTAAGAAAAATAGATAATCAACTAGAGCAAATCAGGAAAGAAGTGCAAAAAAGAAATTGGCAAACAATCACTAGCACCAGAGTAAAGGATAATATGAAACATGTTGTCGGGAAACCAAATGCAATTGAAAAAAAGAAAAGAAGTTGCAGCATCAAGAGAATGTGTAACCAAGGAAAAGAAAAAAAATCAAACATTTGTACCATGACAGATGGAAGAAATAAAACAAATATAGTGAGAAACAGGTTCACTGTTCTGCAAAAAAATAAGGAAGAGGAAAAGCAAAGTGAAGAGGACAATGAAAAAGATAAAATGGAGAGAGATAGTCAATAAGAAGTAGAAAACATAAAGAATGGAATAAAAGTAAGGGATAAAGCACAAGAAAAAGGTGACACATGCAGAGATACTTCAATGTAAAAGCCAAAAAGGAAGAAAAATGTATAATGGAGTGTTAAATACAAGGCATTGAATGCATTAAAGAGAAATAATGAAGTGGGAAATTCATGCAATGCAATATCACAGTCCCATGCACGTGGAAACAATTTTGAACATGGTGATCCTTTGGTTAGTCCCAACTAGTTTCATAAATCAATTAATGGTCTGCCAAATCAATTCTCTACCTCCTCTAACCATAACACCATACCTCCCATTCTCCCTTTACACCTGGTATTTTCATTGCCTCTGTGCATGTGCACATGCAGTCCACCTCTAATACTCATGTATCTCCTTCTCCTCATCCACCTAATTTCTCTGGGTACCTATTTGACACATCTCCACCTAAATCCCCTAGTTTGCCATTATCTCCATCTCTTTCCCAACTGTTCAAAACAAAATATGAAAAGTGTAATGGCCTAAATTTCCGTACCCATTGGGTCGACTAATAACACCACATGTCCAACCCAAATTGCACAGAAATATGAATCATTAGTAGAAAGAAGTTAGAGGGTGATAAATAGAAAGAAAAAAATTAGAATAGAAAAAAACGAAGAACACAAATCACACAGTGAAATGAATAAAATACATTATATGACATAACTTTTGAAATACAAATCAGTAATTGTATATATATATATATATATCATCATCAGAGCACAATAGTTGTTCCTGGAATAGTTATAAACACCTGTTTCGAGAGGCAACATAGTACATAGCGGAAAATATGATAGTCTATAGCTAACAAGGGAAACCGCCTGCTTTAAGCTCCTCCAAGTGAATCTATAAAATTATGACTACTTGACTGCTTGTACAAATATGGGCACCCAAGAGTTTAGAGAAAACAAAACAAAACAAACTTTGGGTCAATCATGGGACTAGTGTGAGTAAACTCCAACCATTTGTTTAACTTTTAAATCCTTTCGAAAGAAATGATCATCGTAAGACCGATCCACACATAAACACAGATGGTTTTTATCTTACGATAACCAAAAATATTTTTGATATCAAATCCAGTGATATTATAATAGTGCCTACATCAAATAAATAGAATCTAGTGGAACGCTTGCATTTCACGCTCCATATATAATATAAAATCAAAAACCGTAGGGCGCTTATTGGAGGTTGGATTCCGACTATGACAAGGTATGGAACCACCTTCGATCAGTGTACTTTAGAGGGGATAAACTAGGGTTCAACAAGAACATCTTGCAACCCGGCCACATATGGCTGACCACTCATTTAACTTGAGTGTATTGAGCATATTATCACTAACGGTTGTGATCAGCAATCGTTACCGAAAGCATACAGCAGCGAGTATAAGAAGCAAATGAAATTTCTCTAGATCATGTGATAATACCCCTAATGGGAATGACCCACATGGCCATGCTGCTTGCCCGATTTCTGTCATTTCTCGAGTGATGAGGCTTGAGGTCACGATTATTTTTCAGAACATCTTCCTACCATTTACTTTGAATATCACATCGTTAGACATTCATCCATATACGTTGTCCTAGGACTGGAAAAACCGAAAGCACCATTCTATTAATCCATCTTGTGCAATTTCCTCCAATAATTGATAGAACAGCCCTTGCACTTAACTCCATCTTCAAATATCTTCAGCTTAAGTTGATTCGTAGCGCTTATGCCAATACGGAGTGGTTTTCAGATAATAAACCTGATCCCGGTCTCTCCGTATTAACAAGGAGGTATAAAATAAAACAAACTTTGATAGTCGGTGATTTAACTATCAAAGAAACATCCATACAATCAATGGTCCTATTTCCAACTGGAAATTCTACTGATCAACCATCAAATAATATTGGGCCCTTTTTAAATGAATTTCTTATTAAATTATCATTTTCCATTTTCTTATATTTTCTCAGCTATTTTTCAAGGCTTGCTCATCTCCACGATCATTGGGAAACATTTCCATATATAACAAAAATTATCCATTTTCCAAAAAATATCTCATATTACGGTTGGAAAACATTTCCATATATTCATAGATTCTAATTTTCTATATTTGGAAAATATACCTTATTAATATCGGAAAATATTTCCATCTTCCATTTCTTATTTCCTCGCTAACCAATTTATTTCATTTTCTATACATAGAAAATATCTCTCATTTGAATTGGGAAAAACATTTCAAAAATCCTTTAAATTAACGCGATGTTATAAAAACATCGTTATTATAAATCAACGTATTAATCTTTCATTAACTAACTAACTCTTACTACCAAACCTTAACCATTTCTCAGTCAATCATGAAGTCAATTAAGTTGGGGTATAATTACCTCTCAGACCTTAATTGAAAAAAAATCTTAACTTTGAAATAGTCCAAGCTCACAACTTCAACAAAACATCGCTTACGCGATTCTCAGAATCAATCTAAGGATACGCTTCTTTTACGGAAAAACATTGATTATAATGGTAGCGTTACAATCCCTGTTTCCAAATATTTGATTTATAAAATATTTATTATAACGGCAGAGTTAAGATCATTGTTTAGATGTACAAAACATTTATTATAATGGTAGAGTTAAAACCGCTGTTTAGATTTACAAAACACTTATTATAATGACAGCATTATAATCGTTGTTTCCAAATATAACTTGTACTTATTAATTTCAATAAATAAATTAATAAGTAAATAAATAAATAAATTTGATTCAAACAGAAAGTAAAAATAACTACTTCTCTAAATTCGATATAAGCAAATTCCAATAAATAACTTTCACTTGAATAATTTATATTCGATTTATATTCCAAACTTCGGAATTTATCTACCATTTTAGGTTAATTCAAATTCTAAATTTACTCTTGATTTATCCTTCCAAATCATTACCAAATTCCTTTATAACCATTCCAGTCTATAAAACGTTATCACACTTTATTTTATATTCCGAATTTTGAAATAAACTCATTATTTTCTTTTAAAATGATTACAATTCCCCTTTTCATTTAATTTCCAATCCAGATTCATATTTCAGATTTAAATTTCCTTCAGAGATATTTTATTTGCAAAATATTTCCTTTAAACCATTATTCACTTAAATCGTGAATATATTTCTTTTATATACAATCAAACCAGTTTGATTTTGTACTTACAAATATTCTCTTAAATCCAAATCCTATTTATAACTTCAATTTAGAATTTTACAAACAAATCAAATTTTATTCCAATCATTTAAAATATTGTTTATGATTTCCTTTATAATTTGCTAAGCTCCAATCTCATTTCAAATATTGGTTTCAAAACCGATTTCCGCTTTTTCATATAAATTCAAATTTGAAATTATATTTCAATTTATTGAATGGTGAATAATTAACTTAATTTATACTCTCATTTATAACCACCTTCTTGTTTTCTCCATTAACATGTTTTTATCATCAACTCTATTCGAAATTACATTTCTATTTTTGGAAATAAATTTCCTTTTTACAAATCAAATTTCATTTTCTACATTCGAAAATATTTTATGGTATTTAAATACCAAAATTCTAGGGCCAGGATAATTCCACACAAAATAATCCATCATAGTATATATCACAGTAAATAACAAACATTAATAATATAAATGTTGAGGGATCCAGTTGGATCCTTCCAACCTATTTCCCTGTATCTACAGATGTTAGTTAAACATCAATAATAGTATTTTCACCCAAATATGGTAAACAAAATTAATAATCGATCAAAGATTTATATATAACTATATCAACCAGTTATATCAACCATTCACCCAAACAATCATCACACAGTATAAAATTACTATAAATGAATTTAAAACTCGTTTATAGAAAAATAAACAAGACAGAGTTAGTGAGTTTACTCATATTGGTTCGCAGTTGACGATTCTGCTTTTACTTTGTTTTTATTTTAAAATCAACATGCGTTTGGTTTTATCACGAAACTTTAGCAGCTTCGTTCTTAGCCATATCAGTTCCATAATGCATATCTCCTCGTTATGGTTCTAACGTGATTTGTTTCATGAATTTCTATTCACGAACGAGTGAAATATACTAATTGCACTAATTGTAAGTCTGATAAGATGGAACAAATATTAATGATTAAATTAATAATTAGATTATACCTTAATTTCTTAATTAATTCAATTAGGAATGCTCAAATCCTCCCTTCCTCAGGAAAATATCCGACATCCCTTAATGTCAAATAAAATGGCCACTTCATATTGACGTTGTCGGCGATTCAGATCATCGGACCCTAGAGCTTCGATCCCATCAGCTTCGTCTTGCACCCAAGAACCACCTCGGATGAACTTCACTTGCACCCTCGTCCTACATACCACCCAGACTTCACAAAAAACACTACAAGTTGGTGAACCTTGTTCCCTATCACGTTCGAAAAATCATGAGCCATACAATTATCTTCTTTATTTATAGAAAGCACGACAGTACCCTTCGTTCAGAAATGGACCCAAATACGTTTTTTTCCGTCTCTTTAATCCTTCTCTTCTTCTGTATATTACTCCCACTCCTCCTTTTATTTTATCTTTCCTTCTTCTTCCTTGAACTTTGATCCCTGTACCTTCACCTAGTTTAATGACCTGCACTCCCCTTTGTCCATCGTTGCGTCGAACTGCACAAACTCTCCAACCCTTTACCAATCAGCTGCGCCTACACACTGCCGACCTCCTCCCACGTTCATCCATGTACCTACTAACCCAAATACTGTGACGCCATTTTCTCCTCCATGTTTCCCTGTCAGCGGTAGGACCATCACACGAACAGCTACCCCCGACAATACCCTAGCTCGCCCAAAATTCCATTCAAAATCCACAGCACTGAACAATCTCACCGAAAAAGAACTCTTTGTTCATTCCTCCACCGTGTAGCCTAATTCCACCAGACTTCATCTGAGCTACATCGCTCAGACCGTCAATGGCTGGCCTTCTACCTCCAGTAATCCAACTCCTCTCATACCTTGGTTCCCTAGAAAAAAACGAGTACATACTTGAGCTTCGGACTGACGAGACCCCCTCCCTTGCTTCAACCTTTCACCATCGCGGTCACCTGCAACCGGACCCCACCAGTCCGCCACCTTACGATTTGCCATCACCTTCCACTTCACCTGACATGGCGCAACCTAGTTCACCCAAACAGCCTTGAGCTGCCGCAACTTCTTACCTCGCAAATTCATTTCAGGTTTTGGCCATAAAAGATCAAGCTTAGTGAAATTTACATGGGGAAGGTGCTCTTGTCCCAACGGTTTCAATGAATCCAATTATGAATTTTATCATTGAGTTTTGAATTTGTTTTCTTATATATACATTTATTGAAAGAACACGAGTTTTACTAAAAGGAAATAGAGATTTTGGCTTTCAGAAAAGAGTAAAAGGGATGGCATATACATATAATATGACGCCTTGGTGGCATTGTTATTAAAACTGGACCGGACCGTGGTAAAACCGTGGTAAGCCGCAGACCTTCAAGCATTACGGTCCGGAGTGTATTCAAACCGTGCTCATGCACTGATCGAATAAAAACCTTGAAAACTGTCCAAAAACCGCTAGTTGAAGACAAAAAAACCCAGCTGCAACTAAAAAATTGGGTTAAGTAACTTCGCAGGTCCATTTAAGTACCCACGTGCAGCTTGAAAGCTACAAAAAACAAAAGAAGATGTGGAATGATTATATAGGCAGATGGTAAAATGCCTTTGCATGCAGCTGGCAATGTGGGATATATCCAAACATTTGAAATATTAACAACAATTGAATTCTTTTGCAGAATTTACCAAACACATCATTGTTTCAGACACTAAATCCAATGCTTTTTTGAACAATAGCTTATACGCTGCAAACTAGAATGTATTTATTTTCATCAAAACTGATCTACTAATGACGTATATATACTACTAGCTTAAACCATACTATTCTGCAAGTGTTGTTGTGCACTTGAATTTCATATAAGTGAAGTGATATTGTGATTTTTTGACATTTTTTGTATACAATGATTCTTCTCATTTTTCAGATTTTATTAAAAATGACATGCATGGTTCTGACGGTTTGACCGGGTTAACCCTTATAACCTCGAACCCTAAGTCATCACGGTTTGATTTACAGTCCGGTCATGATAACATCGCTTGGTGGCCACAAAACTAGGGAATAGATTAGACTTATAGCTAGATTATGATATAGAATTTCCTATACAGACTTCATGTGGATTATTTAATGCTTCAGAGGACTTTAGGCTTACATGGGACGGAAGTCTTCTACTAGCCATATGCAATGACATGTGTGGGTATGGTTTATAAGCTGTATGAAAAAGACAGCCATGTGAAAATGTAGAATAAACCGTACCAGACATGTTGAAGATTTAATACGAAAAGAAAACCAGGGTAGCAACTTTAATTTAGGCAAGTATTCCTCTGTACACGCATGTGGATGATACCCTATTTGCACAGCATAGCCTCATGTATAGTGTAGGCAGCAGTACGTTAGGATAGTGGGTGAGATATTCCTATATATTTATCTGTACTATACACCGGGAATCTATCTTTGCAAAGTTCAAAATGTTACGGCCAAAATTTGGAAGGGGCTTATAGGAAACATCAGTAAGTAATTATAATCAAAACATTGTATAGAAATCAAGAAAATATAAACACTGCCTTTGTATAATCAATTTTGTATTCCTGTTTTGTTTTCTATGCATGCCTTCTAATTTGATTTAACTCATATAGTCTATGCATAATTATGTACGATAAGGTATTGACATTAATTAAAGAGTTGTATGTTGCTTACAATACAGTTTATTTACTACAGACACCTATCTACATAAGGTAGAAAATAACAGTGGTATCACCCAAGCCAATCAAGATTTTATGCAACCAAACTTCATTCCTTGCTCATAGGCGAAGCACATGTCATTTATTAATGTATATTTAAGTTAGAAAAGAAAATATAAGTACTCCACTATTTATTAATTATTCAAAATAATTGAATTTAAGTTGTTTAAATTTCTAAATCACTATTTAAATAATTAAATAAATTAATTATAGGATCGCTAAAAATCCGGGATGTTACAAAAAGAAAGAAGCAAGTCAAAATTTCATTGAAACTATAAGGAAATAAGAAGGAAAAAGTCAAGAGAAACAGAAACAAAACAGTTTCACCACCACCAAACCTTTCACCAATTGATTTAGAACATGATTCTAATATATCTCTCATGGAATATGCAAGAAAATCCCCATCATCTTCATCTAGAACAACCAAAACCTCTACCCTATCGTGCTTAATAGTTTAATAATGCAATACAAGTTTTGTAACACCACTTAATTTTAAAGAATACTATAATGATAAACTAAAAAATACTAAATTAAATATTGGGAATTAAGTAAAATGGACTAAGCCAGTGCGTTTGTCTCAGAATTCTGCTTAAGATAGATTCCAAGTTTGCATAAAGCGGACATTGTATGAAGAAGATATTAAGGTCAGAAATTTGTATACATATAAACAAACCAATCCAGAAAATCAAAAATCGAAGAGCGGGAAAGGGAGGGAAATGTTCCCATTAGGGGTTGACCCCATTCCCCATGGGAGTTGACCTATGGGTCGACCCCTACAATGGGGGAGTCGACCCTAGGGTCGACGCCACCCAGATCTAGGGCAGATCCATTATGTGAACTGGGACTTGTTTCTTGACCAAATTAGTTGATCGTAACTATAAATAGTACCTCATTTCTATTGTTTTATTCATCAAAAACGATGGAGACAACGAGTTCTTGCCCCAACTCAGATTGAATTAGCCTATTCTTCTGCAACAACAACTTATACATATTCAAGAATCTCTGCTACAACATCAACAGTCATTTCTATGTTCATTAGATCCAGTTACAGCGAGTTTATGTTGCTTTTAGATATAAACATTTAAAAAGTAATCATGGCATGTATATAAGTTCGGATCTAAACCCGTGCCTGTTAATAACCTGAATTATAACTAAACAGATCTTCCATTACTTGTACACATAATCTACAGTTTAATTCTCATATGCCTATTTCTGATATGCCTATTATATTATTATGCCTCATTACGTTATCATATGCCCATTCTGCTACTATGCCTATTTCTGTCACCATATGCCTATTCTGTAAGTATGCATATTTCTGACATCATATGCCTATTTTGTTATTATGCATATTTCTGTTCTCTTCTCTCCCTCCTTCCCTTTTTATTTTATAGTAGGCTACCTTCAAGCCTAGGCCTACCACTGAAATATGTGAACGAACGAAATTGGGAACAGTTAGGAATGATAAATTGGGGAATAACTTGTACTGTAAAACATGACTAGGATTTGGGCATAACCTATACCTTGATCTAAAAACTTTAATTTGGGGCATAACTTGTATCATGAATCATACTGGGATTTGGGACATAACCTTTGATGAACATGAAAAATTGTTTAAGAATGAATATGCCTAAATTTACAGTAAATAGAAACTGTAACCGCACTTAGACACGAGGTTAGACTACACTTGTGGTAGAAGTCTGCCCGGAACCGCCTGGCAAATCCAGCATCCATTAGTGGTTAGTCTAATATGAGGGGTCTAGTGTGTAAATGTACGCGTAACGGTGCTAAGACACGAGGTTAAGTCCGACTTGTGGTAGAAGTCTGCCCGAAACCTCCCGGCATATCCATCATCCACAAGTGGTTGACTTAATGTGAGAGGTCTAGTGCATTAACAGACATGAATGGAATAATGATAACAACCTGTTAACCTGTAATACTTAACCTGTTTAAATCTGTGGGGGTCATATGAACCTATCAAAATTGTGTAAGGGTTAAGTAAACTTGCTTGAATCAACGAGGGGTTAAGTAAATCTGTTAAATCTTTGGGGGCGGGTTATATAAACCCGACAAACTTAACCTGTTTATACGATGGGGTTATGCGGGCTTGTTAATCTATTAGGCATAACCTATCAAAATCCTAGTAGTGAGAATGCAAGCCTAGGGGGTGGCTTGTGTCATTTGTTGTGTGGTACCTGTATCAGTCAGTTACCCATTTTGGTATCGAAAGGAGGACACCGAACTAGGTAAGGGTCAGGGCACGCTTACTGAATTGATTATAAGAGGTTCATTTGAGTGGGGGTGTTGACGGCGCATTCCGTCGGATTCATGTGCGTGCATGAATCCGCTTACTTGGGATGATAAGACGTTGTGACATCAGTAGATGGTTGTGCCTCTTGAAAATAAGGGGTTGTCATTTTAGGAAGTGATACATCCTACTATGGGGCCAGCACAGGGTATCTATAGGATACGGGGCCAATCGATTGGTGTAGTAATTAGGGTACATCTAGTATTGCTTGTTAAGGAGCCCGTTATTGTCATTGGGGGTAACACCTGTCAATTCTGTTGGGCTGCCTGTTATTATTGTTAGGGGTAAAACCTGTCATTAGAAGTACACCTAAGTCTACCATCTGTTCTTATTGGGATCATTCTGTTCCTATTATACTAGTATTGGTGCAAAGAAAAGTATTTGGGAAGCGTAATATATTCTGTTTTCACTATTCAGTTTATCCTGCTCAGTCTGTTATACCTGCCTTATGATATTGTTATCTCTTTCATTCAGTTTTTATACCTATCATGATGCTTTTACTTATTTATATGCTAAAAGTAACTGGACTCGCCAGACTTTATGTGTGACGTGTTTTGTTCCCTTTTCTCTCTCTTCCCCTCCCCCTTCCCTTCCCCGTTCCCCCAGGTTCTCAGGGTAGGAATACTCAAGCTTGATTAGGATCCCCTCTTCTGTTTCTACTTGGAGCTGCTTAGATGTACCACTTTGATCTCCTGGCTACTCTGATATAGCTATTTTCGGGGATATTACTGCACTCTGATGATTTTAGTACAAGGAAGATACTTTAAATTGATGTAATGGATTTTCTTTATTTCAGACTTATGTTGTAACTGAATTTGGACCAAAATATTTTCTATTTGGAAAATAAAGTTTTAAATTCTGCTATTATTTTATATCTGTCTTGTGATGTTTCTGCTTATCTATAATGCTTCATGAAACTTAATGCATTCTATTAAAGAGTGACATTAATGGACGTGGGATGTCATGAGTTTGCAGCATGGAATGTAAGAGTTGCTCACAAAAAAGCCAAGCTAGACCAAATAAAAAACCTAATTACAAAACATTACCTATCTCTCATCTCAATTCTTGAAATAAAGTTAAAATTACCCATAACATCCAAAGTAGCTAGATACGTCAATCCCTCATGGTCATATGTTACTAACATACCACAAGCCCCTTATGGTCGATTTCTTGTACTATACGATCCATCCAAACTATGCCTGAAACCTATTCTATTTGATTATCAATTTATCCACTCCAAATTTACCCTCACCTCCTCATCAACCTCAATGTACTTCACCTTTGTTTATGCCAACAACCACTCCTCTGTTAGACAGCAACTAGATTCTTACCTCCCTCACTTTACTCAATCATCTCACTCATGGATTGTCACTGGGGACGTTAATTGTGGTTTCCTAACGTCTCAAAAGTGTGGTGGCATATCCTTGTTTGTTTCTGACATGCAACCATTAAACTATGCCATGCACAACTCCTCCCTTATTGAAGCACTAATGGACCCCGTACGCTTACCAAGATTGATCATGGCTTAATGAACCTCCCTACCCAAATTACTTGGCCTGACATTAAAATTCACATCCCTATGCGCTTACTATCCAATCATTGCCCCCTCATCCTCTCAATAAATTTTTAGTCGTTACTATTTAAAATAAATCACTTTAAATATTCAAAATCCATTAAAATAGCTAAAATAAAATATTTAAATTGGTTCAGAAATTCCGGGTTGTTACATTCTCCACCGCTTAAAATCTTTTCGTCCTCGAAAAGGAATGGAGCTGAAAGTTGTTTGGCTAACCAACTCAACTTTCATTCTAGCTTTCATTCTTCAACTTTTCAGTTTCTAAGAATTTTCTAATTTTTCAAAAATTTGGCTAACACCCTAAATTTCTGAAAAATTTCGCCATAACCTCCTTTGTACGGGCCGATCGGTAAAACCACAACTTGCCTCACAGGGCCCTCATCAATCCAAAAGAAAAATCCAAGCGGCTTGCCAATCGGCTCATAAAATCATCAAGCCCAGGAAATACAGTAAATACGTACCTATTTGTTGGGCATACTATTTTATTCCTCTTCTTAGCTTCCATGCTATGACCTGTTCACACATGTATGCGTACATGTATGCAATTCCAATCAATATTCATTTCATTTCAATATTTGATCCGATTTGGCTAAATTGACCTTTTATTCTCTTATTGGTTTCATTATTCCAATATTTCAATTACTCAAACTAATAATCACACAACACAACCATCAATCAATTAGTTTATTAGCTTTTCAAACATATATAGCTTTTATATATAATCGAAAATCATGTCTTTTGTGTCAAATCACAAACAATAAACTCAAACTATGTTTTCTTTCTCACACCAGTCAATTGGAAATATATAGATATCCCACTTTCGAAACTCGAACTTAAATACTGATGATGTGATTGTTATCATCAGAATCATCTCCGGGCGACTAGATGTGATTCTATATCTGTCTAGTATATTTAAGACTTCGAATATACGTTCATGACGCGTATATGCAAAAATCTTTATATACTCGATTGTCCAAAATCAATATAAAATAAAATATTCAAATACGTATAATAAGATTTATTTTTCAAAATCAAATTTGTTTTTATAAATAATACTCTTTTAACTCATTCTAGGATGTTACTAACCCTATCTCTAATGAGTTATTCTTATAGGATGTTACTAATCCTATTCTTTCGTCTGTTTCTAGTGTGCCTTGTTCTCAAGCTTTGTAAACGAAAGCTTTGATACCAACTGAAACGACCCAAAATTCCCCTTACGGGAAAGCTCGGATTACTTTGAGAACATGACGCATCAGAACACAAACAATAGAACATTTCATTGCTACTACAACAAGTTACATCAGAGTACAACAATAAATTAGAGTATGAATAAATATTACACATTGGAAATACAATATCAGATATTAAGAATTTACATAGCAGCGGAAAATAATAAATAAGTACAATGCGTAGCAAAATATAACAACTGACACAACTAAAAGACATATATGGATACAAAGCTTTTCGAATATAGCTCCAGCTGTAATCCAGGATCCTAGGAAAAGAAATCTGCAAAACCAAAACTACTAGCTTCCAATGTGGGAAATATGGACACCCAGAGTTTAGGTAGAAACAATAAACTTCGAAACAGTCATGGGATTGGTAGGGGAACTAAAACCATTATTAAATCTTTACTTTAAAGGTTGGGAAATCATGGGACCACGCCTTATAACACTGAACGGGTTTACTCCACATGAATCTTTGTTTAAAATAAAACAACTCTATGCGTTTTGAAAAATGAAGCTATTATAAGACTCAGGTCCCATCACACAATGCAACGCAAGCCGGAGGATAGAGTTTTCCCTTATAATAGCAAAACATGCTTGGTACGTTTAAAACAAATCATTTTGATATTACTATAAGTGTATAGTGTCAAATCATCATCAAACGTAAATGTATCAATCATAAAAGGCATAGTACCCCATCCTACTATGTCGCCATATAGGTTTACAACTAAAGTCGAAAGTCACGTATTGGAAATTGGATTTCATCTATGAGTCGAGGCAAGGGATGACTCCTCACAGACTCGAGACACTATAGAAAATGCATCAGGATCGCACCCTTAGCAACCCTTGGATCTTCAGGGCTGGTCCTCTCTTACTTTTGAGGATTAGTTATTCCTAAACACACGTTTCCTGGTCCTATCGGACCTATCTCTGAGCCACTAGGGACTCAACATCCGAGGCACCTCGCAATCCATCATCCACATAAATAAAAATGTCTGAGCTCCATACCATGACACCACTACTAGCTAGAAAGAAACACCGTGCACTCCATGCAGTCCTGATCCCATTTTTGACTCATACTGGATGCGAGGCTCGCAAATTAATGCTATACACAAGCTATGCAACTTAAAGCTGTGCTTTGATCATCAACCACAAGACTCTGCTTTTCAACAAAAACCTTGATCATTTGCATCATAGCATACCACACTGACAATTCGTGCCATACAACTGATGCCTATCAATAAATAACCTGTAAGCTTGTACATCTCAGAGAAGGGTGTTAAGCAAGAGAATAAATTCTCCGCCACCAAACAGATATATATTTAATAGAAATCAATCAATATAGAATGAAATCCAATGTCAGACACACATCCATTTGCAAGTCAATTCTGGGTCTGAACGAAACGGAAGGCACCTTATTCCTCGCCCATATGTCCAATACAGGAGAAAGGCCCCAGCATATTTGATCGATCTCCAAGTACGTCTGGATGATCACCACTTATTACCTTGTCTTGGGTGTACAGCCCAATCAAGACATCAGTAATCATCCAAACGATGTGAAGATCTCCAGTCTTTAACCATCGTCTTCACCGTCGACTTTTATTCGTCGCACTAATTATTCAGAGTGGGTTAAACCCGATCTTTCCGAATAACTCGCATATTTTATAATCAACAATAAAGTGCTATAAAAATACATCATACGCCTCATTCCAATTCATAATATTTGTTTATTCAAATATGCACATTTTTAGGGAAAAGTTCCCATTAATTTTATCAAAGATAAATTCTTTTAAATTTTCTCTTTAATCTTCCTTTTGATATCTTTTTCAAAAGATTTTATTAACTAGTCGGGATTATCGAGCCTTACCGAAGTAACCATTTATTTTATTTTTCCAATCCCAACCTATTCATCCCATGGAACAAAACTGGTAGTACTCCATATATAACACCCACTGTTTTATTGGTAAATATAATTACCATTTCACGTTCAAATCTAATTAAGGATTTAACTGTCACCCAGAGTAAAACTGGTGGTACTCCATTCTCGATCATTTCATGAATTCAATAAATTTAATTATCCCATTTCCATTCCAATCTAACTAAAGATTCATTAAAACTCCATTTAGTTTTACTCTTCCAAAAATCATTACTTATTGATTGTTCAACTTTTAGGAAATTTAATCCCGTCATTAACTGGATTAAAGAACCAATGTCATTTAAAGCACTATTCACAATAAACCCCAAATCATCTTCCATCAAAATAGAATCTTCACATAAATCATAAAAGTACATAATCGATATAAATTTCCATATCAAATCAATACTATAAATGGAATAACAGCAAAGCCTTTTAAATTCCATATATTGTAACTGTCTTCCTTTACAGAAGCTCATCTCAATTATTACCTAATCGAACTCCATTCAATTCCAATTTCTTTTATTAAATCGGGAAACTTTTCTTTGGAAAATTTCTATAAAATCTTTATAAAAAATATATATTCCAAATCGTATCTTCACTATTAGTTGGGTTAAAGAACGAATGTTATTTAAAACATTGTTCACGATAAACCCAAAAATCCACTTCTAATTTAATTCCAATTAAATATTAAATTAGTTGGTAAATTTCTCTAAATCTTAATTAAAAGATTTATTCTATTCTCGACTGGGTTTAAGAACAGTGTTATTAAAGACACCATTCACGACAAACCCAAAATCCAATTTAATATTAAATATAAGGCTCTGAATAGAAATTATATCGGCTTATATTCAACATCGGATTCTGAAACCAACGGATATCGTATTGGGAATAACGATATCTATATCTTCCAAATTCCTCAACAATATCCGTATAACCAAGGAATCCCATATCGACATATTCCGAAGATTATTTACATTCAAATCCATTCCAATTTATAATGGAAAACTATGGTATATTAAAACCATTTTAATTCAATTTATTATTTCTAAAAATCATTGGATTATTATTCTAGTTAATAACTAGTTCATTTTGATAAAAATATTTTTATATTTTTTCAAAACTGGAATTTTTCATCCAAAATCTTTCCAAATCATTTATTATGATTTTACACAATTTTTCCATATTTCTAATAATTTTATTAAGGCTCGTACAATCAGTTTCCAATAATGGCCATAGAACTGCATCCATAACGACCTTTTCTGAAATTGAATGGGACATATTTCCAAATCTATCCATTAGATATCAAATCACTTATATTCACTGGAAAACTATTTTCGATACGAACCCAACGGTTCTAGTTTCCGGAGAATCCGACGATCGAATCTCCCGTTACATCAATTTGAAGTTAATGGTCGAAATTCGCAAGCGGCCGCTGTGCAGGGGTTCTATTCAGGCCATTATAATATATATATCGTCGATTTGTATTTAAAACGTATTTTATAAATCGTTTATGAATTCATTTTAAAACGATTTCAACTTCATTTTCAATTTTAAATCAAAATTGAATATTCCATATCATTATAATATTAAAATGATAATATTTCAGAATGTCATATTTTGAAATCCATTTCTTTTCGATATTCATTATAAAATGAATAAAATCGATCGATAAACCCGCTCGGGTTAAAATGGCGTTTCTATACTTAACCCGGCTTCATATATTTTTATATTTTCGTGTCCATCCAAAATCGGACATCAAAATCATATTTTAATTATTTATTGAACATTATTTTAAAATATTCTTTATTTCTGAATCGGAATGCGACTCAATCAATTACCATATAATTTCAGTTATATGGATTTCATACATCAACCGTATTCAACAATAATGATAAATAATCATCAAACAGTCCATTCACATCCAGAGTGCAATTTACAACTGTATAAGCATTAAATAATTAAATAATGCTCATCACTGTCTGTCAATCAATAGATTGACATATAATTAAATTCAGGGAAGATGTGAATACATTATTGTCCCCAGACCCGTGTGGGGTTTCCAAACAACCACAGTCGATTCAAAATAATCACCGGTTAATAAATTTAACCAGTTAATTCGATTTGAATTATTTTTCTAATTAGCCAATTTCCACTGTTTAAATTATAAATAATATTTACAATTTAATTTCAACTACCACAAAATAATATTAAATTATTTTTAATATTTTAAACATTTCAGCATCACAATCAAAACACAATACAAGCAAATAAATTGTCCATGGTTTGTGGACGAGGGAGGTGGGCAACAAGCACCATACAACATTTGTGATAATTAAAAACTGTTAAAAATCAATACTGGCAGTTCATATATGCAATTATAAAATAAATAACTATACAAAAAATTATAGTGAGAAGTTCTCACATTGGGTTCCACTCCGTCATTCTTTATTTCTGAATTATTCTGTTTTGATTTAAAATTGCCTCAAATTCTAATTTGCTCCAAATCGCTTCTAGTCAGTTCCATGCAACAAGATTCAAACGCAAGTGAAATCCTCCATTTCTGTTTCCGTTCAGATAAGATATGATAAATTATATGCTAGTTATTTTAAATAATTACTTAGAAAAAATAAATCACTAATTAATACATTAAACACCTTCTTCCCTTGTATACTCCTACAGACCGTTACTCCAACCCATGCTCGCCATTCTCTTTCCACCGCCGTGACCCCTAGATGCACCCGGAACCCCATTAGATCCTCCCCCTCAAACGGCCTTGAAGCCACCTATCCATTCCCTGAAAACGAGGCAACTCTCCGCCCTCCCTGCCTCTAAAACAGCCAGCGAATGGAGCTCCTTTAGGCATAAAATTTTAAGGATTCGAACAACCAGAAATCATCATCTCTATATAGTCTTGAAGATCACAAGAAGTGCAAAAAAATTCATTTAGAAGTTGGATTTAATTTCAAAAGGGATTGAGCGATCTTGATGAATTTAAATCGAACCCTGCTAATCATCCGTATGTTTGTGTTAGCGCAGTTATAACGATTGGGGATTAGGGTTTTGGAAAACCTAGGGTGTATTTATATATTTATTTAATAATATTTTATTAAGAAATTACTTGTTTAACCCTACGAACTCCAAATCAAACCCAACGACTATCGTTCCTAACCAAATACTCCCATTCTGGACACAACAAGATATGTTTCATAAGCCAATTCTACTGTTTCGATCAGTTTTTCTTTAAACTAAAATATAAATCAATAAACTAAATTTTAAACATTCATTTTAATTTACCAGGGTCACATACTGACTCCAAAAATTACAAAAAAATAAATCTAGCTATGTTTTGACGATACGATCCTAACAAAACTAATTTTGTCGAATTTGGAGATCGTTTGAAAAATGGCCATTTTCTAGTCGACCAAATTTAAACTGAAATTACCAAATACGTTTAAATTTACCATGCTCACATATTAATTCCAAAAATTATGAAATTTTAAACCTAACAATAATTTGACATTCCAGTTCCAACAAAAGAGGTTCCATCGAAAACGGAGGTCGTTTGCAAAATGGCTATTTTTAAGGGTTATATATTATATTAAAAATATATAAATTCTATAATGACTATTCTAAATTTTAAACCGGACATAAGTTACAATTTTTAAAGTGAAATCTTAGTTTCTTACATTTGTTAGAAATATATAGTTAAACAGATTCTAACGTTTCTTGTTTCGCCCAATTCTGACTTATATTGAATTCTGTATAATCAATTGAAGTTTAAATCGAACTCTTAAACTACCGCGCCATTTCGAGTTCATTTTATAATTAAATAAATTTATACATTCTAACTTCGATTTAAATAAATTTTTAGTCGTTATTTCTTAAAATAAATCATTTTAAATATTCAAAATCCATTAAAATAGCTAAAATAAAATTTTTAAATTGGTTCAGAAATTCCGGGTTGTTACATTCTCCCCTGCTTAAAATCTTTTTGTCCTCGAAAAGAAACGGAGCTGAAAGTTGTTTGACTAACCAACTCAACTTTCATTCTTAAACTTTTCAGTTTCTAAGAATTTTATAATTTTTCTAAAATTTGGCTAACACCCTAAATTTCTGAAAAATTTCGCCATAACCACCTTTGTACGAGCCGATTGGTAAAACCACAACTTGCCTCACAGGGCCCTCATCAATCCAAAAGAAAAAGCCAAGCGGTTTGCCAATCGGCTCATAAAATCATCAAGCCCAGGAAATACAGTAAATATGTACCTATTAGTCGGGCATACTATTTTATTCCACTTCTTAGCTTCCATGCTATGACCTGCTCACATATGTATATGTACATGTATGCAATTCCAATCAGTTTTCATTTATTTCAATATTTGATCCGATTTGGCTAAATTTACCTTTCATTCTCTTATTGGTTTCATTATTCCAATATTTCAATTAGTCAAACTAATAATCACACAAAACAACCAACAATCAATTAGTTTATTAGCTTTTCAAACATATATAGCTTTTATATATAATCAAAAATCATGTCTTTTGTGTCAAATCACAAACAATAAACTCTAACTATGTTTTGGTTCTCACACCAGTCAATTGGAAATATATAAATATCCCACTTTCGAAACTCGAACATAAGTACTGATGATGTGATCGCTATCATCAGAATCATCTCCGGGAGACTAGAGTGTGATTCTATATCTATCCAGTATATTTAAGACTTTGAATATACGTTCACGACGCGTATATGCAAAAATCTGTATATACTCGATTGTCCAAAATCAATATAAAAATATATATTCAAATACGTATACTAAGATTTATTTTTCACAATTAAATTTGTTTTTATAAATAATACTCTTGAAAATAATACTCTTTTAACTCATTCTAGGATATTACTAACCCTACTCTAACGAGTTATTCTTATAGGATATTACTAATCCTATCTATGATGAATTCTTTCGTTTGGTTCTAATGTGCCTTGTTCTCGATCCTTGTAAACCATAGCTTTGATACCAACTGAAATGACCCAAACTTCCCCTTACGGGAACGCCCGGATTGCTTTGAGAACATGACGCATCAGAACACAAACAATAGAACATTTCATTGCTATTACAACAATTTATATCATAGTACAAGAATAAATCAGAGTATGAATAAATATTACACCTAGAAATACAATATCAGAGATTAAGAATTTACATAGTAGTGGAAAATAGTACATAAGTACATTGTGTAGCGGAATATAACAACTGACACAACTGAAAGAGATATAAGGATACAAAGCTTTCCGAATATGGCTGCAGCTATATTCCAGGATTCTAGGAAAAGAAATCTGCAAAACCAAAACTACTAGATGCCCGTGTGGAAAATATGGGCACCCGGAGTTTAGGTAGAAATAATAAACTCCGAGTCAGTCATGGGACTGGTGTGAGAACTAAACAGTTATTTTATCTTTACTTTAAAGGTTGGGCAATCATGGGACCATGCTGTATAACACGGAACGGGTTTACTCCGTATGAATCTCTGTTTAAAATAAAACAACGCTATGCTTTTTGAAAAATGAAGCTATTATAAGACTCAGGTCCTATCACATAATGCAACGCAAGCCAGAGGATAGAATTTTCCCTTATAATAGCCAAACATGCTTGGTATGTTTAAAACAAATTATTTTGATATTACTATAAGTGTATAGTGTCAAAACATCATCAAACATAAATTTATCAATCATAGACGGCATAGTACCCTATCCTACTATGTTGCCATATAGGTTTACAACTAAAGCCAAAAGTCACGTATTGGAAATTGGATTTCATCTATGAGTCGAGGAAAAGGATGGCTCCTCACCGATTTGAGACACTCTAGCAAATTCCTCAAGATCGCACCCTTAGCAACCCTTGGATCTTCAGGGCCGGTCCTCTCTTACTTTTGAGGATTAGTTATTCATGAACACACGTTTCCCGGTCCTTTCGGACCTATCTATAAGCCACTAAGGACTCATCATCCGAGGCGCCTCGCACTCCATCATCCACATAAGTAGAAATGTCTGGGCTCCATACCATGACATCCCTCCTAGCTAGAAATAAACTTCGTGCACTCCCGGCAGTCACGATCCCGTTTTTGACTCATACCCGGTGCGAGGCTCACGAATTAACGTTGTACACAAAACTATGCTACTTAAAGCTGTGCTTTGATCATCAACCACCAGACTCTGCTTTTCAACAGAAGCCTTGATCATTTGCATCTTAGCATGCCATACTGACAATTCATGCTATACAACTGATGTCTATCAATATATAACCTCTAAGCTTGTACGTCTCAGAGAAGGGTGTTAAGCAAGGGAATAAATTCTCCACCACCAAATAGATATATATATATATATATATATATATATATATATATATTTAATAGAAATCAATAAATACAGAATGAAATCCAATTTCAGCCACACATCCATTTACATGTCCACTCAGGGACTGAGTGAAACCGGAGGCACCTTATTCCTCATCCCATATGTCTAATACAGGAGAGAGGCCCTCGCATATCCGGTCGATCTCCAAGTACGTTTGGACGATCAACACTTATTATCTTGTCTTGGGTGTACAGCCCAATCAAGACATCAGTAATCATCCAAACGATGTGAAGATCTCCGGTCTTCAGCCATCGTCTTCATCGTCGACTTTTAGTCATCGCACTAATTATTCAAAATGGGTTAAACCCAGTCTTTCCGAATAACTCGCGTATTTTATAATCAACAATCAAGTGTTGTAAAAATACATCATACGCCTCATGCCAATTCATAATATTTATTTATTCATTCAAATATTCACATTTTTAGGGAAAGGTTCCTATTAATTTTATCAAAGATAAATTATTTTAAATTTTCTCTTTAACCTTCCTTTAGATATCTTTTTCAAAAGATTTTATTAACTAGTCGGGATTATCGAGCCTTACCGAAGTAACCATTTATTTTATTCTTCCAATCCCAACCTATTCGAACAAAACTGGTAGTACTCCATATCTAACACCCACTGTGTTATCGGTAAATTTAATTACCATTTCACATTCAAATCTAATTAAAGGTTTAACTATCGCCTGGAGTAAAACTGGTGGTACTCCATACTCGATCATTTCAAGAATTCGATAAATTTAATTATCCCGTTTCCATTCCAATCTGATTAAAGATTCATTAAAACTCCATTTAGTTTTAATCTTCCAAAAACCATTACTTAATGATTGTTCAACTTTTAGGAAAATTAATCCCGTCATTAACTGGGTTAAAGAACCAATGTCATTTGAAACACTATTCACAATAAACCCTAAATCGTCTTCCATCAAAATGGAATCTTCACAGAAATCATAGCAGTACATAATCGATATAAATTTCCGTATCAAATCAATACTATAAATGGAATAACAACAAATCCTTTTAAGTTCCATATATTGTAACTGTCTTCCTTTACAGAAGCTCATCTCGATTATTACCAAATCGAATTCCATTCAATTTCAATTTCTTTTATTAAATTGGGAAATTTTCATTTGGAAAATTTCTATAAAATCTTTATTAAAAGATTATATATTCCAAATCATTTCTTCAATATTAGTTGGGTTAAAGAACGAATGTTATTTAAAACATTGTTCATGATAAACCCAAAAATCCACTTCTAATTCAATTCCAATTAAATATTAAATTAATTGGTAAATTTCTCTAAATCTTAATTAAAAGAGTTGTTCTATTCTCAACTGGGTTTAAGAACAGTGTTATTAAAGGCACAATTCATGACAAACCCAAAATCCTATTTGATATTAAATATAAGGCTCTGAATAGAAATTATATCGGCTTATATTCATCATCGGATTCTGAAACCAACGGATATCGTATTGGGAATAATGATATCTGTATCGTCCAAATTCCTCAACAATATCTGTATAAACAAGGAATCCCATATCGACATATTCCAAAGATTATTCCCATTCAAATCCATTCCAATTTATATTGGAAAACTCTGGTTATATTAAAACCATTTCAATTCAATTTGTTATTTCTAAAAATCATTGGATTATTATTCTAGTTAATAACTAGTTCATTTTGATAAAAATATGTTTTTATCTTTCAAAACTGTAATTTTTCATCCAAAATCTTTCCAAATCATTTACTATGATTTTACACAAAATTTCAATATTTTTAATAATTTTATTAAGGCCCGTATAGTCGGTTTCCAATAAAGGCCACCGAACTGCATTCATAGCGACGTTTTCTGAAATTGATTTGGATATATTTCTAAATCTAACTGTTAGATTTCAAATCTCTTATATTCATTGGAAAGCTCTTTTCGATTACGAATCCAACAGTTCCAGTTTTAGGAGAATCTGACGATCGGATCTCCCATTACACCAATTTGAAGTTAGTGGTCGAAATTCGCGAACAATTGCTGCGCGACGCATTCTATTCAGGCCATTATAATCTATATATATATATATATATGTATATATATATATATGTATATATATATATATGTATATATATATATATATGTATATATCGATGATTGCTATTTAAAACGTATTTTATAAATTCATTTTAAAATGATTTCAACTCCATTTTCAATTTTAAATCAAAATTGAATATTCCATATCATTATAATATTAAAATAATAATATTTCAAAATATCATATTTCGAAATCCATTTCTTTTCGATATTCATTATAAAATGAATAAAATAAATTGATAAACCCGCTCAGGTTAAAATGGCGTTTCTATACTTAACCCGGCTTCATATATTTTTATATTTTCGTGTCCATCCAAAATCTGACATCAAAATCATATTTTAATTATTTATTGAACATTATTTTAAAATATTCTTTATTTCTGAATCGGAATGCGACTCAATCAATTACCATATAATTTCAGTTATATGGATTTCATACATCAACCGTATTCAACAATAAT
This sequence comes from Allium sativum, assembly GCA_030737875.1. Classification (NCBI taxonomy): domain Eukaryota; kingdom Viridiplantae; phylum Streptophyta; class Magnoliopsida; order Asparagales; family Amaryllidaceae; genus Allium; species Allium sativum. Next base: position 182,287,216 of record CM060921.1, read on the forward strand.
AATAAATAATCATCAAATAGTCCATTCACATCCAGAGTGCAATTTACAACTGTATAAGCATTAAATAATTAAATAATGCTCATCACAATCTGTCAATCAATAGATTGACATATAATTAAATTCAGGGAAGATGTGAATATATTATTGTCCCAAGACCCATGTGGGGTTTCCAAACAACCACAGTCGATTCAAAATAATCACTTGTTAATAAATTTAACCAGTTCTAATTCGATTTGAATTATTTTTCTAATTAGCCAATTTTCACTATTTAAATTATAAATAAATATTTATAATTTAATTTCAACTACCACAAAATAATATTAAATTATTTTTAATATTTTAAACGTTTCAGCATCACAATCAAAACACAATACAATCAATTAAATCGTCCATGGTCTATGAACGAGGGAGGTGAGCTAACAGGCTCCGTACAACATTTGTGATAATTAAAAACTGATAAAAATCAATAATGGAAGTTCATATATGTAGTTATAAAATAAATAACTATACAAAAAATTATGGTGAGAAGTTCTCACATTGGGTTCCACTCCATCATTCTTTATTTCTGAATTGTTCTGTTTTGATTTAAAATCGCCTCAAATTCAAATTTGCTCCAAATCGCTTTTACTCAGTTCCAGGTTGAAGAGCTCTTCAACAAGATTCAAACGCAAGTGAAATCATCCATTTCTGTTTTCATTTGGATAAGATATGATAAATTATATGCTAATTACTTTAAATAATTACTTAGAAAAATTAAATCACTAATTAATACATTAAACACCTTCTTTGCCCATATACTTCGACAGACCGTTACTCCAACCCATGCTCGCCATTCACTTTCCACCGCCGTGACCCCTAGATGTAACTGGAACCCCATTAGATCCTTCCCCTCCGACGGCCTTGAAGCCACCTATCTATTCCCTGAACACGAGGCAACTCGCCGCCCTCCCTACCTGGAAAACATTCAGCAAACGGAGCCTGTTTGGGCATAAAATTCTAACGATTTGAGCAACCAGAAATCTTCATCTCTATATAGTCTTGAAGATCAGGAGAAGTGCAACAATATTCATTTAGAAGTTGGATTTAATTTCGAAAGGGATCGAGCGATTTTTATGAATTTAAATCAGACCCTGCTGACCGTCCATATGTTTGTGGCGGTGTAGTTATAACGATTGGGGATTAGGGTTTTGGAAAACCTAGGGTGTATTTATATATTTAATTAATAATATTTTATTCAGGAATTACTTGTTTAACCCTACGAACTCCAAATCGAATCCAACGAACGTCGTCCCTAAACAAATACCCCATTCCGGACACAATGAAATATTTTTCGTAAGCCAATTATACTGTTTCGATCGGTTTTTCTTTAAATCAAAATATAAATCTATATATTGAATTTTAAACGTACATTTTAATCTACCAGGGCCACATACTGACTCCAAAAATTAAAAAAAAATCTAGCTATGTTTCGACGATACAATCCTAATAAAACTAATTTCATCGAATTTGAAGACCGTCTGAAAAATGGCCATTTTCTGGTCGATCAAATTTAAATTAAAATTACCAAATATGTTTAAATTTACCATGCTCACATATTAATTCCAAAAATTATGAAATTTGAAACCTAACAATAATTTGACATTCCGGATCCAACAAAAGTGGTTTCATCGAAAACAAAGGTTGTTTGCAAAATGGCTATTTTTAAGGGCTGTATATTATATTAAAATATATATAAATTCCATTGCGACTATTCTAAATTTTAAACTGGATATAATTTTCAACTTATAAAGTGAAATCTTAGTTTCTTACATTCTTAGAAAGATATAGTTAAACAGATTCTGACGTTTCTTGTTTTGTCTAATTCTGACTTATATTGAATTATGTATATTCAATTGAAGTTTAAAATCGAATTTTCAAACAATCGCACCATTTTGAGTTCGTTTTATAATTAAAATAAATTTATACGTTCTAACTTCGATTTAAATTAATTTTTAGTCGTTATTATTTAAAATAAATCATTTTAAATATTCAAAATCCATTAAATAACTGGAATAAATTTTTTAAATTGGTTTAGAAATTCCGGATTGTTACAGCTGCTAATAGGTAAACTTTAAATTTTGTGATACTTGGATAAATAATAAAAACTTGCTTCAGTGTTGCAGATCCCGACGTATGGCAATCCCATGCTAATCTGCAAATGAAACTAAAGAATACAAAAGTTGCATTGAAAAATAGGTCCAGAATTATATATGTTTAAGGTGACAAACTCTCTACTGATCTAACACTGAAATTAGAATAGGTGCAACAAAGAATATTAACTAACACTGCTGATCACAATGATATCTTGATCGAGAAAGAATTAAAAGCACAACTTGAAGCAACCTTGGACTCTGAAGCAAGTATGATACTCCAGTAAAGCAAACCGGATTGGTCTAAAAAGGGTGATAGAAACACGAAGTTATTTTATGTAGCATTGAAAATAAAACAAGCCAAATCTCATATTCACACTATCCAAGACATAGATGGAGTCACTCATTCAACACCACCCAATGTAAATGCAGCCTCCCTATCTTATTTTTCCACCCTCCTTGGTAGCCATCCTACACAACCTGACCTATCTTTCATATCAACCCTCCAATTCCCTTGCTTAAGCTCGATCATCAATCTTTCCTCTGTGCGCCTGTGTTTGATGATGATATTAAAGATTCCATATTCTCAATGCGAAAATCTGCTTCACCTGGACCATATGGATTCACAACAACCTTTGCCATACATTGTTGGTCGGTATCCCCTCTTGTTTCTAAGGCAATGCACAATTTCTTTGATAAAAACAAAATGCTTAGCTCTATCAACTCAACAAACTTGTCCTTAATCCCTAAAATCCAACACCCTACTGATGTATCACATTTCGGACCAATAGTCATTGTAATGTCATTTACAAAGCCATATCTCGCATCTTAGCCAAAAGATTGAAACATGTCCTCGCTACCATTGTCTCACCAAACCAGGAAACATTCTTGGCCAACCATAGTATCCTTGATAATGTGATGTTGACTCATGAATTAATCAATGGTTACTCCTTTTCATATATATCTCCAAGAGCATTACTGAAAATAGACATTAAGAAAGCATTTGAATCATTTAACTGGTCTGCACTACTGAGTATAATGGAAAGAAAATGTTCCCATCAAAATTTATACAACGGATTTACTTATGCATATCTACAGTTCAATACTCTTTAGTGTTCAATGCACATTCGGTTGGTTACTTCAAAGGAGAAAATGAGCTGAGACAAGATGACTCAATATCACCTTACCTTTTCATCCTTCTAATGGAAACCCTTACACTTGCTTTTGTTAGGCAAGTTCAGCTGAAAAAGTTCACATTACACCCTAAATGCAAAGACCTAATGATCACAACCCTTGCCTTTGTCGATGACCTCTTAGTTTTCATCAAACTCTCCATGCATTCCCTATCTAATATTATGAATACTTCATCTAAATTCTACTCCTTCTCCGGTCTCAAAATGACCCTTCGAAATCAAAAATCCTCGTTGCTGGTCTAAATAATGAGAATGTTGAAAGATGCCTACAACTAATAAACATAAAGCAAATGGATGCTAATATGGCTTACCTTGGAATTTCATTAATAACGAAAAGATTAACTACTTCACAATGTATCCCACTATATGAGAAAATTACTGTTATTTTAACATGATGGGAAAACATGTATCTATCCCAACAAGGCAGACTAGTCATTATAAACTCGGTAAATTTCTCTATGACTGTATACTGGCGTAGTACTTTTATACTGTCGTCTAAACTCCTAGCTATGGTTAGAACTGCAATGATAAATTTCTTATAGTCTGGTAGTATTCATTCAAACAAGCTTTCCCTAATAGCATTCAATAAAATAGGAAAGCCAAAGCATAATGGAGGTCTCGGTATTAAAATATAAAATTATGGAACTAGGCAGCACTATCTAGACACTTTCAGAACCTTGTGCTACGAACCAAAAACTTTTGGTTTAAGTGCTGTCTAAAACACAATCTGGAAGATGAGAAAATATGGTTGACTACGGCAAATCCTGAACATAGTTGGATTTGGAAGATGCTTTTGAAAGTTAAAGATAAGCATATACCGTACTCCAAGATTATATTGATTGCTAACATTAAAGCAAAATTATGGTATACCCCTTGGCTGCAGATTGGCACTATCCCGATCAATGCCCTGCCCCATCACTGTATTCATATGTCTGGAATACCGTTGAATGCCAAAGCGACCACATATATTATCGATGGGAAAATAAATATGCCAAGCTCTAGTAATGTGACGGTCAATAGTTTCTAGCATCACTTTAATCACATGCCTTATGTTTCCCATACGAGTGATGATTACAGATGGACAGAAAAAAAGGAAGAGCATTCTACACAAATTGTATATGAGGCATAAACTGGAGAAAATGATATGGATAAGATGTAGTGGTATAAAATAATATGGAATCAGAAAGGAAACGAAAGAGTTAAATTTCAAATGTGGAAGATGTATCAGAACTCATTGCACACATTGGATAGTATGAACCGCAAAGCTATGAATGTATACTTTGTTTGTGGTTTCTGTAGATCAGCCAATGAAAACACAAAGAATTTGTTCTTCAGCGGCTCATTTATACATTTTATTTGAAAAAAATTAAAGGATGTGAAGGCTATGATGTCATGTACCGAAGAGAGATATTGAAGAAGAATGGCTTTGCATTTATAAGGCGACAAGATGGAAGCAAGCGTCGACATATGAGTTGCTTATAATGTGGAAAGTAACGATGAGGGAAAAATGGCATGAACGGAATCAACATATATTTGAAGAAAAGAAGAAAAACAGGATGCAAGTGTTATATGCAGTATGTGCTGGAATAAGTAGAGTGCTTAATCTATCACCATATGCCTTTGAGGTTGGTGTGTATGATAGATGGTTGTAACTCTCCCTGCTATGCTTTACTCTTATATATGTATCTCATTCCTTATGTATTTATATTGTAAGACCTTCTTATTAATATAAATAAATGGTAAGGGCAATTCATCCCTGCCAGTTTTGCCAAAAAATTGATTTCCAATCAATATTATATATATATATATATATATTCACATTAATTAACAAGCCAAGATTTATAAACACATATTGGAACAAATTAATTATTAAATTATGAACATATAATTTATTCCAATACACTAATTTGAAGAACCCAATTTCCTTATTTCTAGTTTTAAATATATACGAGATGGGCTTATGAACTCGTATTTTATTCTTTTTTTACATTAAAATACAGAAAATACACAATGGTTTGTTTAGCTCGGAAACCCAAAAATCTAGGTTATTACACAAGCCTTTAGTTCCCTCATTTTAGATGAAATTATGTACAAGAAGGGTTATGCACTTCTATATCTAAGATATGTGGATCCTAAGGATGGGGTAAGATTTCTTAAGGAAGCACATGAAGTACTCTTTTAGGGCCATTCTAATGGAATAAAGTTGGCCAAAAGAGTAGCTCGACAAAGATTTTTCTGAGCCTAACTGACTAAGCAAGCTGTCAACCTAGTTAAAAGTTGCAACAAATGTCAAAGTTATTCGAAGATTCCTCGCTTACCTCCGAGTAGTTTGACACCCATAATAAGCTCATGACTGTTGATATATAGGGAATAAATCTCATTGGACACTTACCTATTTCTAAAAGGGAAGCAAAGTACGCGGTAGTGGCAATCGACCATTTTACTAAATGGATAGAGGTAGAACTACTCCCAAAAATAACATTTAAAAAAGTTTGAGGTTCGTCATCAAGAGTATAATAACAAGGTTTAATATACCCCATAAGATTATATCTGACAATGGAACCCACTTTGAAAGTGAAGATTTTTCATGGTTCTGTTTTAAAAATGGAATAATTAAGAGTTTTTCATCGGTTGCGCGCCTGAAAAAGAACCGAGTTGTGGAGGCCGCAAACAAAAAGATCAAAACCGTATTAGAGAAAGGTTCAACAGAGTAAAAGGAAATTGAGAAGAAGAATTACCTTTAGTCCTTTGGGCATATCAGGCGTCCACCAAGACAGTTATGGGAGACACAACTTATACTTTAACTTTTAGATTTGAAGCAATGCTTTTGGTCAAAATAGAGGTTCCATCGTATTGAAGGATTTCCTATGCTTTTGATAGAAACCAAGAATTAAGGAAAGAGAACTTAGATTTAATACCAGGACAACAAGACGAAGCTGCTTTCCAAATGGTAGAGTATCAAAGCAAAATGGCCCAATGTTATAACACTAAAGTAAAATCAGGGACATTTACAGAAGGGGATTACACCAGAAAAGCCGTTTCGCCACGGCTTTGGGTCGTGGCTAATACGTTTCTCCACGGCATATAGCCGTGGAAAACAAGGTTGCGGCAAAAAAATTTCCATGGTTCTACCACGGCCTAGAGTTGTGGCAAAACTTAATTTTGCCACGGTCCAAAGCTGTGGCATATTTTGATTTTGCCACGGCTCCGAAACATGGCAAAACTAAGTTCTGCCACGACGCTTGGCCATGGAAATTTTCCATCGTAACATTTTTTAATACAATTTAGTCAGGCTAAATTCAACTGAAAAAACGCTTTTTAATCAGGTACCTCTTACTTAAGTATAAAGTCCGATTTGAGAAAAATATGAGCATGCTAGACCAACCAATACAAATTCTAATATTCAAAGCTACAAAGTTCAAATGAACAACTCATGCTTAATTTGCACAAATACAACATATCCAAATTAAAAACTCCAAAGTTCAACTTCAATTCACAGGCATCAATTCAAATTACAAACCCTTACTTCAAAGTTCAATTATGTCTATTTGTTGATATAATACTGCTAAATAGAATCGAACTACAACTACAAAGCATGATATATAGTACATTTTTCATTCATTTCTCTTTCACATTATAAAGATAAAAGCCAAAAGCTCCACTGAAATCATTAACTTCAAACAACTGAAACATCCATTATTGCATTGCACGTATCACCCTACAACACATTCAACAGTTAGAAAACATGAAACAATATTTCCATATAAAAATAAGAAATGACTTTGCAACCAAGATTTTGAATCTGAAATTATTTATCGAATACAAAAATCAGATGTTAGGTTATATCTTGAAAAGGTCCCTTTTATCAGGTTATATAAGAAAAGAATTTTTTTGGATGCATGGCTCAGCATACAGAGAATTATTTCCCTATAGGTTAACTTACATTAACAAACTAAAGTGGCACATAGCAACATCAACATTTAAGTGTAAGCATTGAGGTTTGATATATATATATATATATATATATATATATATATATATATATTCATTATTATAGAATATATAATGTAGACATATGTAGCCTATAGATTCCCAATCATGATAGAATTGAGGGTTTTTAACAATGATAACAAAGAGCATTCAAAGTCATTAGTATACAAATGATACAAGTGACACCTAACACCAAAAAATTTAAATATCTTTAAGTTTGGTAGTGCACAGGTACATGGATGCATGCTTGTGTGTTGGGATGAGTAGAGCATTGTATAACTTATCATGTGAAGCATGGAAAAATTTGGTACATCAATAAGATATGATTACTCTTCAAAGAATGACTAAAATTGTTAAACCAACAACAGAAGGGAGGCATCACTAATATATTCACTATGACGTGGACGCCGGGGAATGAACATGGATCATTCACTCAAACACAATGACAATGCCATGGACTACTTCCTAACCATGACAACCAAAAACACACAAATGCAACCCTAATGTGAACCACAACACGAAACGTCAACAACGGATTTGAAAACCACCACATATGGACATGAACAAAAGGCAAACGAAACTGTCGTTACGTAGATCTGTATCAACTTTAGTTGTAAACCAAAAAAAGCAGTGACATATAATTATCCCATTTAAACCCCTTGTGTCATTGCAATAAACTTATTCTTGATCGTTGCTTTTAAACTTATTGATGATCATTGCAATCAACTCAAGAAAGCCTACTTAGACATAGCTAATAAGCTTCAAAGCAATGTAGCAAAATAAATGTTTGAATTAGGAATATATTAGAAAAATATAATTTTGTTTCAATGAAAAAATAAGTAAAGATGACTAGACACAATACGATTAAATTACAAAACTAAGTTTTGTTTCAAAACCTGTTTTGCCAATAGGCATTATCTGAAACAAACAGAAACCATGAAAAAATTAGTTCCTTTTCTATTTTACTTTTAGAAAAAATGATATAGCCTTAGCCTCTGTTCAGCAGATCTTTTTTACTAGCATCTAATAACTTTTCTATAGAGTATCTCCCATTCAAAATTTCCCAATAATGTTAAACAAACTGTGAATTATTCAGCTAAAAACATATTTCGGAATAAGCATTTTTAAATCGTAAATATTGGATGTCATCACGAGTATACAGTATAGTGTATAAGACGGATGTTTATGTAATGATCACCCATAACCCCTGCACTAAACATAAGGAATAACGCGCTGAAAGGTATGTCAGGAAGCTATGGACGATCATCAGAGTAGTTAAACACAAGCGGAACCTGTCGTAGAACTCACAACGCAAGGATAAAATATCATAGAACTTATACAACAGTTAATAGTAATGAAGCATCATATGGCAAACTTTCACAACATCCTGAAAGGCTATCAAACGAATACCAAAGTTTGTACATAAGGCTTCACTACAACCCTCATAGAGAACACAACAGCGGAAATACAAATACTAGATAGTAATAAAACTGGTACAACCGCCTCCTGCTCGCCTCCACACGGCATCATCGTCCTCACTAATAACCTGTAACCTGCTAGTTAATCTGCCCATCCACAACCGGATAAACAGCCTAAGGTAATAAAGCTAGAAGGCATGTTACAATTGTCAATTAGTTAAAACTTAAAACTATTTATTTTTGGTAAAAAGCTAGAAGGCACGTTTTTGCATAAAATAAAAGTGTTGCTTGGAAAAAAGCTTGTTATAAAAATTAATGCTCCTAATAGTAATAGTCAAAAGGAAAAAAATTCTGTTGAGTTCCGAATTGCATGACAAACAAGGTTTTAGTGTCAAAATATAATGGAAAAGAAAAAACAGAAACCATATCTTTAAATTGGTAGGGACCTGTTCGTAGAGAGTCTGTCTAGAGGTTTTAAAATATTATGGTCTGGTTTTCAAGGAGTCCATTTAAAATTCCTGTAAATTCGAATGCTTAACAGATAAATTGTATATTCAAACATAATATTATTTTTTATAAAACATTTTTCTCTTGATCAAATATAGGTCATACTGGTTTTTAACCAACAACAATTAGAAGACAAAAATATATTGTTCAATTAAACTATAACTGTTGCCTAATTTCTTTTCTGCTTGTTCCACTGAAATCAAAATCCCTGAAGAATGAAGAAAAATTTAGACTATGCAACAAAATTTCTACTTCACTACAAGTCTGCAACCATGCAAGAATAGAAGAACTCGTTGGATTAGCAAAAATGAAAAAAAAATCATGCTTATAGTAGAAATAAAAACCTAGAGGAACATTAATGTGGTAAAAGTATGGTGTAAGTTCATTTTGTAATGGTTACCTTGAGTATAATGTTTCTGAAAATCCCAAGCTGATCCCAGCTTTGCTCACTTCTAAGCTTTGTACCCAAAACTGGATAGCAAATTCAAAATGAGCACAAGACATAGAACAATTTGATCAAAGTTGGGAAGCTTTTTTAATCGTTTATACATTTTTTTGCAATGCATGTATATATGAACAAATAAATTTTAAGTAAAACACAAGAAAGCGAAAGAAGGAAAAAATATGTAGAACTGTGAAATACATTCTAAAATGGAAAATGTAAGAGTGTTCCCATTGGATACATGTTAACAATGATCGAAATAAGATATGATAGAAGGAAAAAGGGTAAAATACCCATTATAGATTTCGAATTCCTTTTTTTCTTCCTTCATTCATTGATAGAATCCTTTTAATGAATAGTTGTACCAACAAAGCCACTGTAATGGTATAATATGATTTGTTTCCTATGCATATCATACATGTGCAAGATCAAATTCAAATTATATCATGCACATTCCATAGATATATGCTGGTAAATTTAGGTTCAAGACTTATTTTTATTGTAAGTTTGCACTGAGGCTTACAGTTACTAATTGGTTTTTTAAAAAGCTTTATATAAATGACTTGTTCTTCCGCAAAGCTAGAGAGAAAAAAGTAGTTAAGAGTGTTTTAATAAACCCATGACTCAAAATTTCTCTGGAAAAGAAGAAAAAATGATTATACTATTTTTCCCTTACTCGGATTTAATTAGATAGTCTGCACTTGATACCTGTCCTGGTTGTTTATCAAGCAGTCTTGCACATTAATCAGTTTGATCAATTTACACCTCTATTTTTAATCTTTCTTTTTCTTTTTTGTTTAATGCCACAAGGTAATTTTTTGTTCTTAAATAGATTTATTTTGATAATGTACAAATGTTGGTTGTTTCCAACTACATTACAGACACAATACTCGAAACAAGTCTTGCTATTTCTAATCTTATTGGACCCATGGAAAAAGTACAGATGATAAATCATCCTATAAGAAGCTTTTATTTCATGATTGCACGAGTTCCACAGGTGATGAAATGAATGTACAAAAAATAAAAGGTTCTTTTTGTAACGACCCGTATTTTTGGCAGTCAAATATTTTATTTAATTTATTTTTTCTAGATATTATATTTGGAATATTAATGGATTTTAATATTTAATTCGTTACTTAAAACGAAGTTTTAATGTTACTTTTATTTATAATATAAATCGAGCTCGAAATAGCACGGCAGTTCGTAGGATGGAGTTTTGAACTTCAACCGGATATACAGAATCCATTTTTAGTCGGATTTCTATGAAACAAGAAATGTTAGAACCGTATTGATGATAATTTTCATATGAAAGAGAAGAATTCAGATTTTTTTATAGTTTGTTAGTTATGGCCAAATCAAATTTTGAAATAGTCGCTATGAAATCATCATTTAAAATATAAGCCTTTAAAATAGCCATTTTGCAAACGGACTCAGGTTTCAACGAAATCAGTTTCATTGGAACCGTATCGTTAAATTATTATACAGTGTTAAATGGTGTGGCAAACCAATGTCATATGTGACCACGGCTGCCAAAAACTCCCGTTCAATTTCTATAGTGCGTAATTAATTTAATAAAGGGTTATTTGGGTATAACTTGAATAGACGATCGAATTAGACCGCGAAACAAATTTCGTTGAACTCGTATCATCGATTAGAGTCAGGATAGGTATATAGTTTGTTATTTTTGGAGGTCGCGTAATTTGGTGTCCAAAATAGCATTTTAGTGCGCGTAAAAATAGCCTACCGAGAAAACGGTCTTAGAATGCGACGAAATTGGTGTCGTTGGATTCGTATTGATTAATTATTCTAGGATTTCAAAGTTTCAAGTTGATCGGATTAATTTAGTGATTGTGGAAAATTAAAACGCGTGTTTATTTCTGGTTCTATAAAGGAAACTTTTTTAAACGAAGTCGGAATTCGACGAAACTTATCCCATTGGATCTGGAATACCATTTTATATTAAGATTAGCTTTTTTATCAGTAAACAGAAATCGTTTGTGGTAGTTTTTATCAATTACTTTAGGACGAAGTTTCATTTTATTAAAATAATAATATAACCTATTCTAATTACTATCTAACTCAGTCCAGACGCAGCTACTTAAGCTTTACTTGAGGGCCAAACTATTGATGCCTTCCTCTTCACGAAAACGTGGTCATCACGTAATATTCTTTTATAAATATAACTTGCTTCAGCATTTTTCTCTTTGGCAATCCAAAAGCATAGAAACCTTCCTCCTCATTTTTTTTAAACTTAAAGCATCTCCATGAATTTAAAATGAACGGCCAGGAAAAAAACTGAACCTTCCCATCAATTTAACTCTCAATCCGTTTCTCCTTTGACAAACTTTTCAGCGAGGGAATTATCGAGCGTGAGGAGATCATTAGATCAACCGGTGGTGATGGCTCTCCATTCGTTCTGGTGGCTGTTATTTGGCCTTAAAGACACCACTTTCAAAAAAGATTTTAAGGACACGACGGACTCAAGTTGGCAGGGACTTGGTGCGATGCTGGGCGTTGCTGCGGGGGTTGAAACGGTGGTCGGGGAAGACAGTCTGGTGGATGGAAAGTGTGGCCGACGGTGGAAAAAAAAAGGGGACGGAGCGGGTTTATAAGGGGCAAGGACGCTGCAGCATGGTGAAGTTGGTGAGGAGTTGTCTCGTGAATGATGGGTAGTTGGCAAACGAGAGGGAGGAAGCACCTATGCATGGGTTCAGGAAATAACGTTTGTAAGAAGAAAAGTAAGGTCCGATCTATTTTAAACTAATCCGATAATTTCAGTAATTAATCTAAGTTTAATTATGTGATTAATTGTGGTCAGGGACTCAGGTGAACATGGGTTTTTGTTGGCAATCAAGTTTTGGGACGTGTAACACTCCATGTCCATTAATGTCACTCACAAAAGGGAATGCATTAACTTCTATGGAGCGTTTTAAGTGAATATATAACAGAAAATCACAACAAGACAGATATGAAATAGTACTTGAAAATTTAAAACTTTATTTATTGCAACGGAAGGTAAATATGTTTGGTTACATCACCAAAACCCAAAGACTAAAGTCAAGTACATAATATCCATCTTGACAAAATCAGAGTACATAATATAAAAAGCATAATCCCATAAATAGCCATAAAAGAGATCGGTTGAGCTTTACTTCAGCAATCCAAATCCAAGTGCTCCCAAAGAGATCCAAATCAAGCTTCCCACCCTAAGAACCTTGGGGGGGGGGGGGAGGAAGAAAAGAGGTGGAAACAAAGGGGGTCAGACATAAAGTCTGGCAAGTCCGATAACTCCAACAATATAATTATCAAAGTAACTAGGGTAAGACATAAGCTTGGTAAATAAGGAAATGACTGTGGATTAATGGCAAGACCAAGCAACCAAAAATAATAGGATGAGCAAAGATAACGTTAAAGGCGCTTCCTAATCAATATAGGGTAATTACTATACTCTACCGTACTGTACCGTACTGTACTGTACTAACACTAACTGCACCCATACTAGTCACTCTAGAAACTTGATCCCTCTTGACTAAATAGAATGATGATAGCTTCGTGTACTACTAGATGTACCCACTATCCCCACTAGATGTACCCCTTCAATGGTAATTCCATGTACTCCTAGCTGACGTCATAGGTGCCGCCTGCTCCTATCTCCACTAGGTGTACCCCTTTAATGATTAATTAATAATGGTAGCTTCGTGTACCCCTAGCTGACTACATAGGTGCCGTCTGTTCCTATCTCCACTAGATGTACCCACTACCCTGCCCCATTCGATCGGCTCCCTAAATCGTAGATATCCGTGCTGGTCCCACAGTGGGGTGTATCACTCCCCTAAAGTGGCAACCCAATACAACTTAAGGATGCACGGCTTATACCTACACGATGCAACAACGTCTTACCTACCAGCCCGGGCCCACGCACGCACATGACCCCGTTGGACTTGCGTTGCCACCGCTAACCCATTTTGGCCTCTAACAATCAGGCCCAGTAGGCGTGTCCCGTCCTCGACTTGGGTCGAGCTCACAAAGATACTTAATGGGCTACTGGACTGAAAAGGGCACCCACCAAGCTTCCCACCTAGGCTTGGTCCTCTCTAATACATCCCACTTAACCCCATGTCCACTTACATGTATAAATTTGGTTAAGTGTTTTCTAATTTAACCTAGTCTCACCCTTTTGTTTAATTAACAGGTTGTATTGGTTAAGTCTGTGGGCCTATATACACAAATATTACCCACCTACCCAAGATTTACTTAACCCTCTCACTGGTTCAGACATATTAATTTACGGTTAAGTTTGTGGGCCTATATGTACTAATATTACCCACCTACCCAAGATTTACTTAACCCACTCATTCCGTATAACCCAATTTACTTAACCCCCAACTTAAACTTAAGTTCTTACAATCCCTAGGGATCAGATTTGGTTAAGTAGTCCATTTTATTTACCATGTCCATTTTTAATTAATTAATCAATTAATTAAAACCTTTCCCTTCATAGGTGTCAATACCTATTTTATCCAATAATTTGAATTACATGTCATAATTGTTTATATTCAAATTACTCCATTTTTCTAATCGTATTTCTCATGACATCCTCGTGTCATCCACATGTCACCCACTAGATTCCTTATGCCACCCAAGGCACCCACTTAACCCCCTCATGTCCCACTACATATTTACTTTGGTTAAGTGTTTCTTAATTTATTACTATCGTAACCCCTGTAGGACCTCTCACATTAGACTGACATTTGTGGCTGCTGGATTTGCCGGGCGGGTCCGGGCAGTCTTACACCACAAACGAGCCTAACCTCGTGTCCATACAATTGTTACGCATTTAGTTTGGGCCTTTGACCTCTCACATTGGGCTACCATTTGTGGCTACTGGATTTGCCGGGCGGGTCCGTGCAGTCTTACACCACAAATGAGTCCAACCTCGTGTCTTAGGCAATTAATTATACATAATTAATTTCCCCCAATATTTGAATTACTTTCCTTATTCAAATTACAAATCATTTCCATATTTATTTATGTATAAATATGTCACCTTAATTATGTCCACTATTTATGGTACATAAATTGTACCAATTTACATCTCAAATTAATTTCATGCCTTTTCAGGCATTTGTGCCAATTCCCAATATTTAATATCCCTATTCAAATTCAAATTAATCTATGTACATAATTAACTATGTCCATTACTACACATTAATTTTCCAATTAATGCCTTCATTAAATTTTTCGCCTTTTAAGGCAATTCACCTTATTTAATATCTCAAATTCGTTATATGCCTCATTTACATGCCAATTCACATTTATTAACATAATCAATATTTTCATCCCATATTTGGATTAATTATTCCTAATCAAATATGTTAATAAAATTCCAATTATCTTTATGACCATAATTCACATTAATTATGTCCATATATCACTTTGCCAATTAATATCTCAATTTGCATATATGCCTCTTTTAAGGCTATTACATGCCAATTCACATTTATTAACATAATCAATATTTTTCCCATAACCCCCGCGGCGTCCGTTCGCATAGAATATATGATAGACTAAGAAATAGTCTAACACATGAAAAAGGGAAAAACACCACATATTCACATAACATACAAAATAGGCCTAACTTGCATATGAGAATTTACCACATAACTTGCATAAAATCATAGATCTAAACATAGGCCTAAAAGGTATGAATCTGCATGTTATGAATAAGATTTTCATCACAAAATTTACATAGGCAATAACCACAAACTTGCATAACATGATTCATATTCCAAACTCATATTTTTATATAAACTTGCATATGTGATTTATGCAACATAACAATGGTGTAGATTTACCTCGAAACATATAAACTAACGTGTAAAGATTTAGCATATAACTCATACATGTCATAGCCTAACTTTTGATCTAAAATAGATGTCATAATCTTTACTAACTTGCATGTGATTTATGTCTAAATCAACATCTAAACTTGCATACATACATATGATCTATCATATGAATCAACATAACCAAACTAGCATTTAAACAACATGATGATTTGATTATACATAAGCCAATCATAGAATTACAACATAGATCATAACTTTACAACATGTATGATAACATCACAATTTAACAACATAATCATATCATACGGTCAATAATTCACATCATATCCATATAATCCACAATTATATCTAATCTTACTTAATTTAATAATTATCTTGATTAGAGAAATCGAACTTGCCTTTCGTGATTAAAGAATTATGAACAATTGATCAAACTTGATGCAGAATTGTTGTAGCGACGTTAGTTGATTCGTTGTTGAAGCTCTAAGCTTGAATTAGGTTGAATTGATTAGCTATCTTCCTCTTTAGTTGGCGGCGGCTACACTGAGTTCCATGGCGATGGCATAACGGCTTTAGTTTCAATTTTAATTAGGTTTAGGGTTAGCATTAGGATGTATTTATAGGTGTAGGAAGTTATTTAGGACCATTAGATTAACCCTGAACCATGAGAACCAACCAAATGCAAAATCTGCATTTGAGCGAATCGGCCCACGGGTTAACAGCCAAACACCCCGGATTAATCCCTAGTCGACCCAGCTAGGCTCGGGTCGACCTCAAAAATGGGCCGGTTCGGTCATTCCCCCCTCCCAATTCGCTGTTTTGAACTTTTTCGCATATTTAATTTTTAATTTTTATATATATATCAATATATATATATTTCTCTGCGCAACCCATTTCACTTAATTCTTTTCTAAAAATTAAGTATACTTTAATTTGTGAATTTTAATGTTATAAAATTACGGGGTGTTACATTCTCCCCTCCTTAAAGGATTTCGTCCCCGAAATCTCCAAGTCAAGAAGAATGTATATCCTACCATCTAATCGTCCATCTACTCAACCATCAAACACCAGCATCCATTATCCTTAAAAGACTTCTAATGCTTTAATGTTTATATGCACAGTGTGTGTATATGTCCATGTCTAATGCAAAATTAGGCGGTATACTGATTCGGTCGACCTCCTTAGTGCAATTCATGATAGTGCCATGCGTCCAATATGTATGCAAAAGATTCCTAATGATACATATTAATTCTATATGCGTGCACAACCATCCACCCGAATGCAGCAACCATATGATAATACAACCATTATACATCCATTTTACTAAATACATCCATATATATGCAATATGCAATATGAAGTGACTGAGCCGATCTGGTGCCTAATAGTGTGTGTATATGCATCCATGAGCAACCACTAGCGTACACTTGCATCCACTTTGCATCCATCATACATAACATGTCTCAAACACATGTTTCAACCATAGGATTTCCCTAACTAAAGGTCAAAGATACTAGCGAGAGGACATACTAAAGATAAGATAAGCACAAGCTAAGCGATAAAGGAGAAATTAAAAGACATACCCTCGAAAAGAAAAGGGTACAATGAACGCATTTTCTCTTCCGTATCCCAAGTAGCGTTACTCTCATCGTCTCCCCATTGTACTTTGACTAGTCTGACCTCTCGATTTCTCAACTTCTTGATCTCCGACCCAAGAATGCATGTAGGAGCTCGTCGAATCGTCGCATCACGCTCTATTTCCACCTCTCTGAGCAAGCTCGGCTCCACTACCTCCGCGGTCTCGTGTAAGCACTTCCTCAAATGTGATACATGGAATACGTCGTGTACACCACTAAGTCTCTCAGGCAACTCCTCTTATCCGCATAAGATTTCTGCCTATCTTGCACTGCCTTCATCCTTCTTCGAATCAAATCAATCTTCTCTGAAATCTCTCTAATCATATCGAGCACAAGTAAGATCTTATCCGTATACGTGTAGGTGAACGACAAGGTCATCCATAAAGAGCTTCGAAAGGTGTCATGCCAATGCTAGACTTAAAGCTATTATTATATGCGAACTCCACCAATGGAAGATGCTTTTCCCATGTACCCCCAATGTCTAGGATACATAGCCTCAAAAGGTCCTCTAGAATACGATTCACCCTCTCGGTTTGGTCGTCCGTCTGAGGATGATATGCGGTGCTCAAACATAACTGAGTCCCTACCGCTTCTTGTAAGCTCCTCCAAAATTCGCTAGTGAAGATAGGATCGCGGTCGCTTATTATGCTAGAAGGAACACCATGCAAACGAATTATCTCTCGGACGTATACAGAAGCTAACCAAGGAGCAGTCCTCTTACTCTTCTCGGGAATAAAATAGGCGCTCTTAGTAAATCTATCTACTATAACCCAAATCCCCGTATTACCCTTCCTCGATCTTGGTAATCCATCAACAAAATATATCGAGATACTATCCATGTGAACTCATCGCAACTATCCATCTCCCACGCAAGCCGTCCTATTCGAACTCGATATCCCCCAAGCACAAGCCCCAAAGGCCTAAACCAATATCAGACAAGCACCCAAGGAATACCTCCTCCGATTTCAGACAGTCTACGTGAGATGATACTAGCAAAACAAATAATTGGGCACTTAACCGACTCTAGCTGTCCTCACCAGTCTTGCTTTAAAACCATCATTAATCACCTAACTGACTTTTCATTATCCCCTGGGCACACACGAATACCTCGTGCCTCTAGGTAAACCCCGCACTTCATCGAAGACGTCACTATACTCATGGACCACACGAAAAGATTCCAAATCACCGTTGGATACGTCAAGAGATTCGAGACAGCTAAACGTCCCTGAACCCCTAGGGTCACAAGAAATATGAGGGTCTTTCCATAATGAATCAATAGTCTAACTACCCTCCTTTCACTATCTAGGATGGCACCTCGCCTGGGTAGCCAATCCACCCCTAGAATCAAACTATAGCCCGTGAAACCAAGGATGAAGGCGTTGCATTCAAATCCAGCGTCCAAGATTGACACTCTCAAATCTCAACAAACCATTGAAGGATGAGCCGAACCACCAAAAAGATTTGAGACTAGGATGGGATCCTTAACTAGACTAGTATTTAGGTGCAGTGTTTTCAACTAACGAAGCAGATACTAACGAGTATGAAGCGCCAGAACCAAACAAAGTTCAAACAGGATGATAAAGGAAACCTAATTTCTACCTGGACGGTCCTACCCCTATCAGGTATACCAGCCGCGAGGGAATATAACTACCCTCCAGAAGATCTTGTACTTTGCCCTTGCCTCTTTGAACAATCCTAATAAGGTGTCCTATTTCCCCAAAAGGATAACTACTAGCCTTCTTGTTCACATTCCCCATTCGTGACCTTCCACCTAGATGAGGTTTCGTCCTTCATTAACCAACAGCTATTTGAACCTTCCTCCCATCATCTACCTTAAAAGTATCAACAAGCCCTCCACTTCCTTGAACTAACTTCTAGCCCATCAAACGTCTAAGTCCCTTGAAGTGGTTTTTCGTCCTTCGTATGGAAGTCCCTATTTATCTTAGAAAAAGCATCTATACGCGGAGGGGAAATCCAAAAAAGAGAAAGAGGAAGAGATTCAAAACGGAGAGTCGAAGGAAGGATATATGGCTCTTGGGGATTATGTTTTTTAAAACAAACCTTTCTTTCAAAAATACTCTTCTACAAACATATTTTTGAAAGTATTCTTTATAAAAATGCTTTTGAAAAATAGTTTCTCAAAATATCTTATCTGTTCTGGTAACCTTCAGCTCTGATACCACGTGTAACACCCCATGTCCATTAATGTCACTCACAAAAGGGAATGCATTAACTTCTATGGAGCGTTTTAAGTGAATATAGAACAGAAAACCACAACAAGACAGATATGAAATAGTACTTGAAAATTTAAAACTTTATTTATTGCAACAGAAGGTAAATATGTTTGGTTACATCACCAAAACCCAAAGACTAAAGTCAAGTACATAATATCCATCTTGACAAAATCAGAGTACATAATATAAAAAGCATAATCCCATAAATAGCCATAAAAGAGATAGGTTGAGCTTTACTTCAGCAATCCAAATCCAAGTGCTCCCAAAGAGATCCAAATCAAGCTTCCCACCCTAAGAACCTTGGGGGGAAGGAAGAAAAGAGGTGGTAACAAAGGGGGTCATACATAAAGTCTGGCAAGTCCGATAACTCCAACAATATAATTATCAAAGTAACTAGGATAAGACATAAGCTTGGTAAATAAGGAAATGACTGTGAATTAATGGCAAGACCAAGCAACCAAAAATAATAGGATGAGCAAAGATAACGTTAAAGGCGCTTCCTAATCAATATAGGGTAATTACTATACTCTACCGTACTGTACCGTACTGTATTGTACTAACACTAACTGCACCCATACTAGTCACTCTAGAAACTTGATCCCTCTTGACTAAATAGAATGATGATAGCTTCGTGTACTACTAGATGTACCCACTATCCCCACTAGATGTACCCCTTCAATGGTAATTCCATACATCCTAGCTGACGTCATAGGTGCCGCCTGCTCCTATCTCCACTAGGTGTACCCCTTTAATGATTAATTAATAATGGTAGCTTCGTGTACCCCTAGCTGACAACATAGGTGCCGTCTGCTCCTATCTCCACTAGATGTACCCACTACCCTGCCCCATTCGATCTGCTCCCTAACTCGTAGATACCCGTGCTGGTCCCACAGTGGGGTGTATCACTCCCCTAAAGTGGCAACCCAATACAACTTAAGGATGCACGGCTTATACCTACACGATGCAACAACGTCTTACCTACCAGCCCGGGCCCACGCACGCACATGACCCCGTTGGACTTGCGTTGCCACCGCTAACCCATTTTGGCCTCTAACAATCAGGCCCAGTAGGCGTGTCCCGTCCTCGACTTGGGTCGAGCTCACAAAGATACTTAATGGGCTACTGGACTGAAAAGGGCCCCCACCAAGCTTCCCACCTAGGCTTGGTCCCCTCTAATACATCCCACTTAACCCCATGTCCACTTACATGTATAAATTTGGTTAAGTATTTTCTAATTTAACCTAGTCTCGCCCTTTTGTTTAATTAACAGGTTGTATTGGTTAAGTCTGTGGGCCTATATACACAAATATTACCCACGTACCCAAGATTTACTTAACCCTCTCACTAGTTCAGACATATTAATTTACGGTTAAGTTTGTGGGCCTATATGTACTAATATTACCCACCTACCCAAGATTTAATTAACCCACTCATTCCGTATAACCCAGTTTACTTAACCCCCAACTTAAACTTAAGTTCTTACAATCCCTAGGGATCAGATTTGGTTAAGTAGTCCATTTCATTTACCATGTCCATTTTTAATTAATTAATCAATTATATAAAACCTTTCCCTTCATAGGTGTCAATACCTATTTTATCCAATAATTTGAATTACATGTCATAATTGTTTATATTCAAATTACTCCATTTTTCTAATCGTATTTCTCATGACATCCTCATGTCACCCACTAGATTCCTCATGCCACCCAAGGCACCCACTTAACCCCCTCATGTCCCACTACATATTTACTTTGGTTAAGTGTTTCTTAATTTATTACTATCGTAACCCCTGTAGGACCTCTCACATTAGACTGACATTTGTGGCTGCTGGATTTGCCGGGCGGGTTCGGGCAGTCTTACACCACAAACGAGCCTAACCTCATGTCCATACAATTGTTATGCATTTAGTTTGGGCCTTTGACCTCTCACATTGGGCTACCATTTGTGGCTGCTGGATTTGCCGGGCGGGTCCGGGCAATCTTACACCACAAATGAGTCCAACCTCGTGTCTTAGGCAACTAATTATACATAATTAATTTCCCCCAATATTTGAATTACTTTCCCTATTCAAATTACAAATCATTTCCATATTTATTTATGTATAAATATGTCACCTTAATTATGTCCACTATTTATGGTACATAAATTGTACCAATTTACATCTCAAATTAATTTCATGCCTTTTTAGGCATTTGTGCCAATTCCCAATATTTAATATCCCTGTTCAAATTCAAATTAATCTATGTCCATAATTAAACTATGTCCATTACTACACATTAATTTTCCAATTAATGCCTTCATTAAATTTTTCGCCTTTTAAGGCAATTCACCTTAATTAATATCTCAAATTCGTTATATGCCTCATTTACATGCCAATTCACATTTATTAACATAATCAATATTTTCATCCCATATTTGGATTAATTATTCCTAATCAAATATGTTAATAAAATTCCAATTATCTTTATGACCATAATTCACATTAATTATGTCCATATATCACTTTGCCAATTAATATCTCAATTTACATATATGCCTCTTTTAAGGCTATTACATGCCAATTCACATTTATTAAGATAATCAATATTTTTCCCATAACCCTCGCGGCGTCCGTTCGCATAGAATATATGATAGACTAAGAAATAGTCTAACACATGAAAAGGGGAAAACACCACATATTCACATAACATACAAAATAGGCCTAACTTGCATATGAGAATTTACCACATAACTTGCATAAAATCATAGATCTAAACATAGGCCAAAAAGGTATGAACCTGCATGTTATGAATAAGATTTTCATCACAAAATTTACATAGGCAATAACCACATACTTGCATAACATGATTCATATTCCAAACTCATATTTTTATATAAACTTTCATATGTGATTTATGCAACATAACAATGGTGTAAATTTACCTCTAAACATATAAACTAGCATGTAAAGATTTAGCATATAACTCATACATGTCATAGCCTAACTTTTGATCTAAAATAGATGTCATAATCTTTACTAACTTACATGTGATTTATGTCTAAATCAACATCTAAACTTGCATACATACATATGATCTATCATATGAATCAACATAACCAAACTAGCATTTAAACAACATGATGATTTGATTATACATAAGCCAATCATAGAATTACAACATAGATCATAACTTTACAACATGTATGATAACATCACAATTTAATAACATAATCATATCATACGGTCAATAATTCACATCATATCCATATAATCCACAATTATATCTAATCTTACTTAATTTAATAATTATCTTGATTAGAGAAATCGAACTTGCCTTTCGTGGTTAAAGAATTATGAACAATTGATCAAACTTGATGCAGAATTGTTGTAGCGACGTTAGTTGATTCGTTGTTGAAGCTCTAAGCTTGAATTAGGTTGAATTGATTAGCTATCTTCCTCTTTAGTTGGCGGCGGCTACACTGAGTTCCATGGCGACGGCATAACGGCTTTAGTTTCAATTTTAATTAGGTTTAGGGTTAGCATTAGGATGTATTTATAGGTGTAAGAAGTTATTTAGGACCATTAGATTAACCCTGAACCATGAGAACCAACCAAATGCAAAATCTGCATTTGAGCGAATCAGCCCACGTGTTGATAGCCAAACACCCTGGATTAACCCTTAGTCGACCCAGCGTGGCTCGGGTCGACCTCAAAATTGGGCCGGTTCGGTCATTCCCCTCTCCCAATTCGCTGTTTTGAACTTTTTCGCATATTTATTTAATTTTTAATTTTTATATATATATCAATATATATATATATTTCTCTACGCAACCCATTTCACTTAATTCTTTTCTAAAAATTAAGTATACTTTAATTTGTGAATTTTAATGTTATAAAATTATGGGATGTTACAGGAAGCAATAACGAAGTGAGGATCAAGGGGCAGTGTGTTCAAATTGTGTTAATCAAAGAAAATGAAAGTGTGAAGGGAACAAACGAAAGTAACGAGGTCGACAGATCGAAATCAAATAGGAACATATGGGAACGACGAACCTGGGAGCAGTTTAGACCTGAACGAAAATGTAACAGAGAAAAAGGAGCAGTTTTTAATCGGAATACGAACACCATGGGGAGGTCAGTGTTACTGTGAACATCATGGTGTGGAGCTTTTATATCAAGAGAAACTCTGACTAGGAATTAAACAATTTTTCTAGACTAGGTTAGGTACTAAAAGTTGTAGATATTGGAAATGAAATTTAACGGTTCGAGCCATTTCAATTTAAACCGTAATTTATTTATTTAAATGTATTTAGTTGTAAAAAAATCATAATTAGTAGTTTAACACTTAATTAAGGATTTAATAGTTTATTTAAATTTTATTAACTTATATGTTAACAACTCCTCATATGTGATCAGAATTCCCCCTGGGAGTGTATCGAAGAACAAGACATCTTGGAACCGAACCGGACAGGATTGGGATCAACCGAGATTTTTAATTAAATTAAACATCAGTTTAATTTAATTAAAACCGACTATTTCAATGAATAACGGGAAGCAAGGTGAGTTAAACTCACTCAGTTTTTCCAATTTATATTTTATATAAACTGGGTTTTTATTTTATGTGCTTTGTTTACTGATGATTGACTGTTTGCTAGTCATATATTTATTTGTTGATTTAACTAATGAAATTAAACCTTGGTTAATTTCAGTAAAATACCAAATCGTTATTTTAAAGATTGGTTCCAATAAAGGTAACTTACCTTATTGGTCACGTTTATCAATAAACGTGTTTAATTGAAACAACCCGGATTTTGACGATCTTGGTTATCCGATATACAACACATATGGAACATCCAAGGATCGAAAATAACCGAATGGTTAATAGAAAGAAATTAGAGGATGAGGAAAGATAAGATAGAAACGTAGAATAAAAGAAGAAGAAGAACATCAGAGTAACACGAACCTCACAGCGGAACGAACAACATATAATAGATAACATATCTTTGAAATATAAATCTATACTTGAATATACATATCATTTAAAAGTACAGCACTTAAAACATAGCAGAAATAAACAATAGCTATATAATCCTAAGCCTCCTGCTCCAAGCTCTCCAAGTATATATGTAAAACCCTGACTACTTGACTACCCGTATAAAATTGGGCACCCAAGAGTTTAGGGAAAACAAAACAAAATAAACTCCAGGTCAGTCATGGGACTGGTGTGAGTAAAACAGTTTAAAACAGTTTGAACAAGTAAACGATCTCATAAGACCACGCCGTATAACGGAACGGGTTTTCCCCTCATGAGAATCCAAAATATCTTTATATCAAAAACCTTTTGATATTATAATAATGTTCATTAACCACAATATAATAATCATCTAGCAGAAACGCTTCCATCTCACGTTCTACATATATAGTATACAATAAAAACCGCAAGCAAGTATTGGGTAATGGATTTCCAATTATGACAAGGTATGGAACCACCTTTCGCTAGTGTACATCTAGAAAGGAATACACTGGGTTCAACAAGAACATCTTGCAACCCGGTCACACATGACCGACCACTCATTTCGCTTGAGTGTATCGAATGTATATCAACAACGGTTGGGTTCAGCAACCGTTTCCCAAATGGGACAGCATCGACAATAGATTTTTAGATGTAAATGAAACTCTAGATCAGGTGATTATACACCGTAATAGGTGCGAGCAACATAGCCATGTTGCCTGCCCGATTTCTGTCATTTACCGGATGTAAGGCTAGAAGCTACGCTTATCTTTTACATGCCACATCTTCATTGACTTATAATGTCACATTGTCATACCCTTTAAATCACAAATTGATTTATCCAAAAATAACACGGGTATACAGCTAAGAGAAACGAATTCCTCCGCCACCAAACGTGAATACGTTTGAAGAGATCAACTTACGCAATCTATCAGATATACTTTGTCAGACCTTCGTCCATACAAGTTGTCCTGGGACTGGACAAACCGAAGGCACTATTCAGTACATCCATCTTAGGCAATCTTTACCTAAGATTTATACAACAGCCCTTGCACTTTACTCCGTCTTCAATTATATTTGGCATATATGATTCGCAACGCTTATGCCAATACGAAGTGGTTCTTCGGATAATAATCCAACCGGTCTGTCCATATTAACAACGTTAAAATGGTTAAAAACTTCGATAGTCGGTGAGTTAACTATCAAAGAAAAACACATGTGCAAACAACGATATTATTTCCAGATGGAAATTATATCGATCAATCATCATTGAACATTTAACCCTTTTAAATTAATTCGCTTATATCCTATTTCCTTATATTCAACATTTTTTAGTTCCTATTATCGGAAAAAATTTCTAATTCTTGTTTGGAAAACATTTTCAAAACTCCATCGCTGGGTTTAAACTGATGTTTAAATCAAACATCGCCATGCTAACTCAAACCAATTTACTAAATTGATCTAACCATCATTCACTATCAAACCTTAGCCATTCCTTAGTTATGAAGGAAGTCAATCAAGTTGGGGTATAATTACCTCTCAAACCTTAACTGAACAACGTTTTAACTTCAGAATAGACAAAGTTTACCTTTTAAACCTTTAACAAACTTCCTTACATAACTCTCTTTCGAATAAATCTCTATTCGATAACTCCTCCCTTCAAATAACCATATTCGATAATCTCTCTTACGAATAACTAGATTCGAAAACCTTTCTTCGAATAAACTATATTCGATTAACTCTATTCAATTAACTCTTATCAATTAACTCTATTAGATTAACTCTATTGGATTAACCCCTTTGGATTAACTCTAATCGATTAACTCTATCTGATTAACTCTAATCGATTAACTCTATTTGATTAACTCTTTTCACTTAACTCCTTTCGAATAAACGATATTCGATAACTCCTTTAACTCTATTCAAATAAACCATATTCGATTAACTCCTTTAACTCTATTCGAATAAACTATATTCGATTAACTCCTTTCGAATTACAAGATTCGATAACTCCTTTCGAATAACCAATATTCGATTAACTCCTTTCGAATAACCAATATTCGGTAACTCCTTTCGAATAAATAATATTCGATAACTCCTTTAACTTTATTCGAATAAACTATATTCGATTAATTTCTTTCGAATAACTATATTCGATAATCTCTCTTACGAATAACTAAGGTTCGATAACTCCTTTCGAATAACCAATATTCGATTAACTCCTTTAACTCTATTCGAATAAATTATATTCGAATAACTATATTCGATAATCTCTCTTACGAATAACTAAGGTTTGATAACTCCTTTCGAATAACCAATATTCGATTAACTCACTTCGAATAACCAATATTCGATTAACTCCTTTTGAATAACTATATTCGATAACTCCTTTCGAATAACTAAGGTTCGATAACTCCTTTCGAATAAACTATATTTGATTACTCTTCTCTCGAATACACTATATTCGATAACTCTACTTCGAAAAAGTGATATTTGATAACTCTACTCGATTTACTCCATTTGAATAACTCTAACTGGTTAACTCTAACTGATTAATTCTAACTAATTAATTCTAACTGATTTACTTTATTTGATTAACCCTAACCGAATAACTAATATTTGATTAACTCATTTCGATTTATTCTTTTCGATTAACTCTTTTCGATTAACTCTTTTGAATTAACTCCTTTGATTTATTCCTTTTCTATTTGTTTACTTAAAAAATGACTATTCCCTTTTCAATTCTATTTATTTAACAAATAAATATTTTCTATTTCAGTCTCATTTGTTTTCTAAACAAATATTTTCTGTTTCAATCTTATTTGTTTCTAAACAAATATTTTCTATTTCAATCTTATTATCTTATTTGTTTTCTAAACAAATATTTTCTATTTCAATCTTATTATCTTATTTGTTTTCTAAACAAATATTTTCTATTTCAATCTTATTTTCTTATTTGTTTTCTAAACAAATATTTTCTATTTCAATCTTATTATCTTATTTGTTTAGATCTTATTTGTTTTCTAAACAAATATTTTCTATTTCAATCTTATTATCTTATTTGTTTTCTAAACAAATTTTTTTTAAAAAAATCCTGTGATTTTATAAATATTTCATTTTCAGTATACCCTTTTGAAAATTCCTTTTTTTCATTCCAATATTTCGTATGGTATTTAAAATACCCAATGTCAATGATCAATATCATCCAAACACACATAATCAATAACAGATTATATTTCACATCACATATCACAATATATGAAAAATAATAAAATAAATGTTGAGGAATCCAGTCAGATTCCTCCAACCTGTTTCCCTGCATCCACTGATGTTCAACAACACGAATATAAAATATTCTGTTAAACAGAATCAATATTTGATTAACGATATATATATATATATCGTTATCTATACTTTCAACAAATACACAAGCAATTCAACCAAACAGT
Source organism: Allium sativum (assembly GCA_030737875.1). Classification (NCBI taxonomy): domain Eukaryota; kingdom Viridiplantae; phylum Streptophyta; class Magnoliopsida; order Asparagales; family Amaryllidaceae; genus Allium; species Allium sativum. The sequence goes on from CM060921.1 coordinate 182,315,055, forward strand.
TTACACACAGAAATCAACAGATGATTAATAGTTCTAAAAATACGTTATAGAAATATAACTGCTCAGAGTTGGTGAATTTTACTCACATTGGAAGTTCATTGTTAAAGAATGATAAACTGTTTGTTTGATTTGAATCAAACAATTTATTTCGCCATAAATTCAAACGAGCTCCAATCCACTCCCAGTCAGTTCCATTGGGTAGCGTTCGTCCATACGATCCCAACGCAACTTACGGTTCGTTAATCCAACTTCGTACAAAATAGATACGGCATTTCGAAGTTAACACGTGATTTAAAACTAAATTAACTTAGCAATTTTAAATTAACTAACACACCCCTCACCTTTTTAAATCACGTGCGCTACCTTTCTTCCCCATCTTCAAATACCGTTCCATATCCAATAAACCAAATACCCATTTTGACTGCCTGTTTGACCGACGTTCTCCTCCACCTATTGACGTCGCGACCTCCACCAATCAACTCGGTGCCTCTACCTCCTTCCAATCCCCCCTTCCAGCTTAACTTCAGTTGCCCCATAATAAACCGTCCTGCAGCTCTCCCATCGTCACCGTTGGTGACGCATTTCACCTCAGGCCATCAGAAGTTTCCTCACCACCGCCAAATCGCTCCTCCGGCCATCACGAACACAACGATCCCCTTGATTTCAACTCAGACCTTCCCAATGTGAATCCGCCTCTAACCATAACTCGCTACCTTAAAACATCGATCCACCTTCCTGACATCGCAGCTGAAAAGAAGCACGTCATCGCAACGATATCGAGCAAAGGAGATCAGCGCCACTATTCCCGTAGCCTATCAACCACCGTATCTCCTTCTTGCTTTAACCCTAAGCCTCGCTGGTAAATATCGAGCTGCTCCAAGTTATGTCGCACTTATCATGAAGCACACCAACATGAAGCTCCTTCATATGCGAGTCCAACAGATCAAATATTGATGAATTTAATCGAGTATTTCTCTCGATTTAATTGAGTGAAGATATGAAGAATAGGCGGCCTCTTTTTTTTATTGTTTGATGAGGAACGAAAATTAGGTCTTAAGGTAGAGAAGCTAAAGGGTACTTATAAGGAAATTTATTTAGATATTTTACTTAGTTATTTTAATATAATATTCCATTATATTCCGCCGAGCAATTTAATCTCTCACGACCACATGCTTTGTCCGATCATCACAAAAACTGACACTCCGCTACATTACGATATTCCGGGCTAAATAAAACTAATTTCGTCGATTTCTGAAATCGTTTGCAAAACCAGTATTTTACGTGTTAATTTAATCGAGTTAATATTTATTCGATTTCAAAACACTTTAAACTTCGATAATAAATTTATATTATCGTTCGTATTTAATTAGAATTTTCATCGGCTTCTAATTCAATTTAATTCCATATTAAATTCCATATTTAATTCAGTTATTTTTAATAACTCGTTTATTCTGAATTTAAGTTTTTCACTTCTTATTTAATATTTAAATAAATTAAATATTCAGACGCCAGAAACCCTGGTCATTACATTCTTCGCCCCTTAAAATAATTTCGTCCTCGAAATTGCTAAGGTAGAAAACAAACCCTATTGACTGGTTAGAACTTATTTGTTCCCTTCTTAATTTCAGTTTCAACTGAACCAATTTAATTTCAATTAAAATATTAATTAATTCTTATCAATGAAAATTTTCAAAAAAATCCTGAAAATTTTCTAACACCTTAACTTTTCGAAAAATTTCGCCAGCACCTCCTTTGTACTGGTCAATAGGTCAAACTCTAACTCGCCTCTCTGGGCTATCTCCAACCCAAAAGAAAATCAAACAGCCAATCGGCTTGCCAATTCGGCTCATAAATCTTATATCCAATAGAAATATAAACTTGTACCTTTTTGTCGGCACATCAATATATCCTTTCCACCTGTTATCAATTCAGCAGATACAAGGGTCATCCCAATCAAACTCCAATCACTTTTATCTCCAACACAACCATTCGCTTTTAACCAAGCCAAATTCCATTTCAAATTCAGGAATTATGCTTGATTCTAAACTCATAATCCCTTAATCTGGTTCCAATTCAAATTCAGTTCAGTTCAATTACCACTGAACTGGCTTTATCTTTAATTCCCATTTTCTTTCACAAATTTTTGTTTAATTTGTTCTTAATTCAAACAATATTCATCCTGGGAATTTTAAAACAATTTACCTTTTTCAAAAATCAAATTTTCCTTTTTGAAATTCAACACAACTTGCTTTCCCCCAAAGCAAATTCAAAACAGTATCTCTGGTAGTAATCCGTCACTTACCACTCGAAAATGAACACTAATGATGTCGCGATTCATCATCAGGGTTATTTCCCTGCTATCGAAGTGAGTTCAATAATATATTACTTTCAAAACCATTTCTAAACACTTCTATTTTGAAATACATTTCAAAATACCATTCATAGTGCTTGTAAAACAATTTAAAATCTCCTAGGACTTTAAAATTCTCTTATACTTAATCCAAGTCCATTACAAACACTTATTCAAATTTCCAGGGTTTTCGTTTCAATTCTGATTTAATTCTTCTCGATTTCATATATTTCACTTATATGAATTCTGATTGGTGTTATATATATATATATATATATATATATATAAATAACCGTTTCACTTTTTATAATCTTACTCGATTATAATAACACCCAACATATCCAGTATATTATAATCACTCCGATATAAATACTTTATATCAAAATATAATTTGGGTAAAATTATTTCGTTTACCCTCTTTTCAAAACATACCATGACGGTTCATCGAATTTGAGTGTTTATAAACTCCTACTGATACAGTGGATCAAACTAATTGACCAGAAATTATAAACAACTCAACCAATAAATCTCCACAATGTAGAACAATTTTATATTGAATAACAAATACGCTCTCATATATATACACTCAAACTCAGTCTAGGGTATTACTAACCCTATCTCTACCGAGTCATGCAACAGAGCCATGGTAATACTTAACCTTATGCTCTGATACCAACTGTAACGAACCGGATTTTGACGATCTTGGTTATCCGATATAGAACACATATCGAACATCCAAGGATCGAAAATAACCGAATGGTTAATAGAAAGAAATTAGAGGGTGAGGAAAGATAAGATAGAAACTTAGAATAGAAGAAGAAGAAGAACAACATCAGAGTAACACGAACCTCACAGTGGAACGAACAACATATAATAGATAACATATCTTTGAAATATAAATTTGTACTTGAATATACATATCATTTCAAAGTACATCACTTACAACCACTGTTTCAATTCTCGCAAATATCGCCGGAGATCTCCTCCGAGATCTCGTTTTTGGCTCCTTCCGAAACGAAACAGCAAATATCACTCTAAATCTCCTTTCGAATATATTGCCCGAGATATTGCAATATCGAACGATATATCGACCGAGAAGAAATACTGGAATATCGTCTGAGATCTTAGTTTTTTTAGTTAAAATTTAAATTTGTGCCTGAACTAGAACTATAATTAAAAAACTCAAATCTAGCCATATCAATCTTTTGTTATTTTACATTTTGCATGTTAAATGACTATATTGTATGTTCATATATGTTTTACAATGCTTATGATTTTCATATTTATCTTTTTACACACATGTTACTTATGAAATTATGTATTTTATGGTCTATTTATGCTGGATTTTTTTAATGTTTTGGATCCTTTTAATGTTTCTTATCTAACAATATTCCTGTTTTAAGCATATTACGAATTAGATTATGAATGATCTTTCGCAAAATAAAGAATAATAAAGTTATTTTGCATTTTAAGTTTAAGTTACGTTTTTGATTGCATTCATAAAAATCATTTTATTAAAATATCATTTTTAACATATCATGTACCCCGAGATTGTTCCGATATGAACTTTCAGACCCGAGATGAAAATCCGAGACGAACTCCCGAGTTAGACTCATCTCATTCGAGATCTTCCCCGATACGAGACCGAGTCTATAAAATCCCTGAGACGAAACGCGACCGATATCCGAGATTTAAAACCTTGCTTACAACACAACGGAAATAAACAATAGCTATATGATCCTGAAGCCTTCTGCTCCAAGCTCTCCATGTATATCTATAAAATCCTGACTACTTGACTTCTCGTATAAAATTGGGCACCCAAGAGTTTAGGGAAAACAAAACAAAATAAACTCCGGGTCAGTCATGGGACTGGTGTGAGTAAAACAGTTTAAAACAGTTTGAACAAGTAAACGATATCTCATAAGACCACGCAGTATAATGGAACGGGTTTTTCCCTCATGAGAATCCAAAATATCTTTATATCAAAAACCTTTTGTTATTATAATAATGTCTATCAATCACAATATAATAATCATCTAGCAAAAACGCTTCCATATCACGTTCTACGTATATAGTATACAATCAAAACCGCAAGCACGTATTGGGTAATGGATTTCCAACTATGACAAGGTATGGAACCATATTTCGCTAGTGTACCTCTAGAAAGGAATACACTGGGTTCAACAAGAACATCTTGCAACCCGGCCACACATGATCGACCACTCATTTCGCTTGAGTGTATCGAATGTATATCACCGACGGTTGGGATCAGCAACCGTTTCCCGAATGGGACAGCATCGACAATAGATTTTTAGAAGTAAATGAAACTCTAGATCAGGTGATTATACACCCTAATAGGTGCGACCTACATAGCCATGTTGCCTGCTCGATTTCTGTCATTTACCGGATGTGAGGCTAGAAGCTACGCTTATCTTTTACATGCCACATCTTCATTCACTTAGAATGTCACATTGTCATACCCTTTAAATCACAAATTGATTTATCCAAAAATAACACAGGTATACAGCTAAGAGAAACGAATTCCTCCGCCACCAAACGTGAATACGTTTGAAGAGATTAACTAACGCAATCTATCAGATATACTCTGTCAGACCTTCGTCCATACAAGTTGTCCTGGGACTGGACAAACCGAAGGCACTATTCAGTACATCCATCTTAGGCAATCTTTACCTAATATTTATACAACAACCCTTTCACTTTACTTCGTCTTCAATTATCTTTGGCGTATATGATTCGCAATGCTTATGCCAATACGGAGTGGTTCTTCGGATAATAATCCAACCGGTCTCTCCATATTAACAACGTTAAAATGGTTGAAAACTTCGATAGTCAGTGAGTTAACTATCAAAGAAAAACACGTGTGCAAACAACGATATTATTTTCAGAAGGAAATTATATCGATCAATCATCATTGAACATTTAACCCTTTTAAATTAATTCACTTATCTCCTGTTTCCATATATTCAACATTTCTTAGTTTCTATTATCAGAAAACATTTCTGATTCTTGTTTGGAAAACATTTCCAAAACTTCTTTGCTGGATTTAAACTAATGTTTAAATCAAACATCGCCATGCTAACTCAAACCATTTACTAAATTCATCTAACCATCATTCACTGTCAAACCTTAGCCATTCCTTAGTTAAGAAGGAAATCAATCAAGTTGGGGTATAATTACCTCTCAGACCTTAACTAAACAACGTTTTAACTTCAGAATAGACAAAGTTTACCTTTTAAACCTTTAACAAACTTCCTTACGTAACTCTCTTTCGAATAAATCTCTATTCGATAACTCCTCCCTTCGAATAACTATATTCGATAATCTCTCTTACGAATAACTAGATTCGAAAACCTTTTTTCGAATAAACTATATTCGATTAACTCTATTCAATTAACTCTATTGGATTAACTCTATTGGATTAACCCCTTTGGATTAACTCTAATCGATTAACTCTATCTGATTAACTCTAATCGATTAACTCTATTTGATTAACTCTTTTCACTTAACTCCTTTCGAATAAACGATATTCGATAACTCCTTTAACTCTATTCGAATAAACTATATTCGATTAACTCCTTTAACTCTATTCGAATAAACTATATTCGATTAACTCCTTTCGAATAACTAGATTCGATAACTCCTTTCGAATAACCAATATTCGATTAACTCCTTTCGAATAACCAATATTCGATAACTCCTTTCGAATAACCAATATTCGATAACTCCTTTAACTCTATTCAAATAAACTATATTCGATTAACTCCTTTCGAATAACTATATTCGATAATCTCTCTTACGAATAACTGAGGTTCGATAACTCCTTTCGAATAACCAATATTCGATTAACTCCTTTCGAATAACCAATATTCGATAACTCCTTTAACTCTATTCGAATAAACTATATTCGATTAACTCCTTTCGAATAACTATATTCGATAATCTCTCTTATGAATAACTAAGGCACGATAACTCCTTTCGAATAACCAATATTCGATTAACTCACTTTGAATAACCAATATTCGATTAACTCCTTTTGAATAACTATATTTGATAACTCCTTTCGAATAACCAAGGTTCGATAACTCCTTTCGAATAAACTATATTCGATTACTCTTCTCTCGAATACACTATAGTCGATAACTCTACTTCGAATAAGTGATATTTGATAACTCTACTCGATTTACTCCAATTGAATAACTCTAACTGGTTAACTCTAACTGATTAATTCTAACTGATTAATTTTAGCTGATAAATTCTAACTGATATATTCTAACTTATTTACTCTATTCTATTAACTCTAACCGAATAACTAATATTCGATTAACTCATTTTGATTTATTCTTTTCGATTAACTCTTTTCGATTTACTCTTTTCGATTAACTCTTTTGAATTAACTCCTTTGATTTATTCCTTTTCTATTTGTTTACTTAACAAATAACTATTCCCTTTTCAATTCTATTTATTTAACAAATAAATATTTTCTATTTCAATCCCATTTTTTTTCTAAACATATATTTTCTGTTTCAATCTTATTTGTTTCTAAACAAATATTTTCTATTTCAATCTTATTATCTTATTTGTTTTCTAAACAAATATTTTCTATTTCAATCTTATTATCTTATTTGTTTTCTAAACAAATATTTTCTATTTCAATCTTATTATCTTATTTTTTATCTAAACAAATATTTTCTATTTCAATCTTATTATCTTAATTGTTTTCTAAACAAATATTTTCTTTTTAAAATCCTGTGATTTTATAAACATTTCATTTTCAATATACTCTTTTGAAAATTCCTTTTTTTCATTCCAATATTTCGTATGGTATTTAAAATACCCAATGTCAATGATCAATATCATCCAAACACACATAATCCATAACAGATTGTATTTCACATCACATATCACAATATATGAAAAACAGTAAAATAAATGTTGAGGAATCCAGTCGGATTTCTCCAACCTGTTTCCCTACATCCACAGATGTTAAACAACAAGAATATAAAATATTCTGTTAAACTGAATCAATATTCGATTAACGATATATATATATATATATATATATATATATATATATATATATCGTTATCTATACTTTCAACCAATACACAAGCAATTCAACCAAACAGTTAACACACAGCAATCAACAGATGATTAATAGTTCTAAAAATACATTATAGAAATATAACTGTTCAGAGTTGGTGAGTTTTACTCACATTGGCAGTTCATCATTAAAGAACGATAAACTATTTGTTTGATTTGAATCAAACAATTTATTTCGCCATAAATTCAAACGAGCTCCAATCCACTCCCAGTCAGTTCCATTGGGTAGTGTTCGTCCATACGATCCCAACGCAACTTACGGTTCGTTAATCCGACATCGTACAAAATAGATACGGCATTTCAAAGTTAACACGTGATTTAAAACTAAATTAACTTAGCAATTTTAAATTAACTAACACACCCCTCACCTTTTTAACTCACATGCGCTACCTTTCTTCCCTAACTTCAAATATCCGTTCCATCTCCAGTAAACCAAATACCCATTTTGACTGCCTGTTTGACCGACGTTCTTCTCCACCTCGGCCACCTACTGACGTCGCGACCTCCACCAATCAACTCGGTGCCTCGACCTCCTTCCAATCCCCCCTTCCAGCTCAACTTCGGTTGCCCCATAATAAACCGTCCTGCAGCTCTCCCATCGTCACCGTTGGTGACGCATTTCACCTCAGGCCATCGGAAGTTGCCTCACCACCGCCAAATCGCTCCTCCGGCCATCACGAACACAACGACCCCCTCGATTTCAACTCATACCTCCCCAATGTGAATCCGCCTCTAGCCATAACTCGCTGCCTTAAAACATCGATCCACCTTCCTGACATCGCACCTGAAAAGAAGCACCCCATCGCAACGATATCGAGCAAAGGAGATCAACGCCACTATTCCCGTAGCCTATCAACCACTGTATCTCCTTCTTGCTACAACCCTAAGCCTCGCTGGTAAATATCGAGCTGCTCCGAGTAATGTCGCACTTATCATGAACCACATTAACATGAAGCTCCTTCATATGCGAGTCCAACAGATCAAATATTGGTGAATGTAATTGAGTATTTCTCTCGATTTAATTGAGTGAAGATATGAAGAATAGGCGGCCTCTTTTTTTATTGTTTGCTGAGGAACGAAAATTAGGTCTTAAGGTAGAGAAGCTACGGGTACTTATAAGGAAATTTATTTAGATATTTTAATATAATATTCCATTATATTCCGCCGAGCAATTTAAGCTCTCACGACCACATGCTTTGTCCGATCATCACAAAAACTGACATTCCGCTACATTACGATATTCCGGGCTCAATAAAACTAATTTCGTCGATTTCCGAAATCGTTTGCAAAACCAATATTTTACGTGTTAATTTAATCGAGTTAATATTTATTCGATTTCAAAACACTTCAAACTTCGATAATAAATTTATATTATCGTTAATATTTAATTAGAATTTTCATCAGCTTCTAATTCAATTAAATTCCATATTAAATTCCATATTCGATTCAGTTATTTTTAATAACTCGTTTATTCTGAATTTAAGTTTTACACTTCTTATTTAATATTTAAATAAATTAAATATTCAGACACCAAAAACCCGGGTCATTACATTAATGGTTTGGATCATTTGATCTATTTTAATTGTTTGATCTGTTTAAATTGTTTTAAATGGTGTGGAGATAACCGTTTGTATACAGGGAAGAACAGGTTGGAGGAATCCAACCGGATTCCTCATATATATTGTTTATTTTCATATTATCATATATGAACTGTCATGATTGGGTTATTGATTTTAGTAGTGATCATGGACTGAAAATTTAACCTGTGACTTGTTTTAACCAATGGGCTATATTGGTTGAGTAGTCAGCAGTAAACGACCTATAAATAAATTGTTTTGTTTATATTGATTCACTGTCACGTGAATCGATAGAGATGAAGTTATAAAATTTATTTTATAGCTGAAGATAGATTTTGGTATATTTTTTTGAATAAAAGTTTATTAAAAGAAAATAAATATTTATTTTTATATAATAAATTGTAAATTGATTTTATAAAAGCAATTCTGATATTAATCAGATTTGTAAATGTGAGATTAAGGAAATTAACCTAACGGTTAAAGTGTATAATTATTTTATTAAGAAATAATTAAATGGAATTATTTAAATTAATTATATTATTAATTAATTTAAAGTGAGAAATAATTGGAATCGGTTAATCGTGCCTTTAGTTGACTAAATCAACCATTGTAATTGAAATTGATGATTTAATTTTATTTTGAGTTAATATAATAAAATAGTTAAATGAATATTATTCAATTTTAATAAGATTTTAAAAAGGGATTTACTATTTAGTAAATAAAGAAATTAACTGCGGAAGTAATTAATGATCGAAGTAAATTATTATTTAAATTAATAATAATTTAGAAAATTACTTTTTAAATGGAAATTCATTTAAAAAATAATCGAAGGTGGAATGAAATCCAAATGAATTTGGTGAAAAGAAGTTATGAACAGGTTTAATTTTAAACCTGAGTTTTTAACGAAATGACAAAGAGAATTTTAAGCGAATATGGCAGCTTAAATTAATATTACTTAATTATTTGGATTAAGTAAAAGGAAATTAAGGTAAAAAGGTTTTATTTTAAACCAGAGTTATATAAAAAGGGGTTTGAAGTGTTATATCGTTAATTCTAAATTAACGTTACTTAGAAATGGGATTAAGTACAATTGGGGATTTGAAATAAGAATTCCAATTAGGAGATGATGGAATGGATGTTCAAAGGGATTGGTAAAGGTGAATATGGTAAAGGAAGTGGGTTGTAGGATTTGATAAACAAAATCCGAATTATAAAAGGACTTGGTTTAAAGAGGCAGAGTTAAAGGGTGTTGTTTATAAGAAGTTAATTATTGAATTGAGAAAGAACGGGCATATTCCGAGAAAGAGAAATTTCAAAGCGTAAGAAGGTTTTATAAAACCATATTTTGAATAAAATAGTTCAATGGTATTTGTATTGGGATTAGAATGCATATTGGTTTTGGATTACAACTTATATTTATTTTATGGTATGAATGTTGTTGATCAAGGTCTGAGAGGTAATTAAAATACCCCAACTTGAACGACTTCGGGGTTATCTTAAAATGATATGAGTTGTAATGGTAAATGTGGTTAATAAACTTTATTATTTCATTAGTGAAATGATAATGAAATATTTTTGGTCAAATTATATATAAAATGATGATTTCAAAGAAAAAGGGGAACAAAGAAGATTGTAAAAAATTATAACGATATCAGCAAGGTTAAAAGGAAATGTAAAGTGAGTATTAATATAGATTTACTCTATATTAATAAGCATTTTTTATCGTTGTCAAGTAATGAACGAAGATGTTTCGTAAATTATGGTATGAGTAATAAGTTGGATTGATTTCCCAAGATTATATGATAATGTGGTAAATGGTGTGAAAGTGAAAATAGAAAATTAAATATGATATAGGATTATCCTAAGAAATGAATTGGTTTAAAAAAGAATCTCATGTTAAATAAAGAAGCAAGAAAACTATATTTATAATATCGAAAGATTTAAGAGTTTGAATTTACATTTGCTTTTAATTAAAAGGCCAAGTGATGTTGAATACTGAACTAGTGAACTCACTGGATTGTCATGATTGAAACACTGTTTATTTTGATAGTTAAATCACCGACTATCAAATATGTCCAATATGATTTTTGGTACGGAAAGATCGGGATCGAATTTATATTCGAAAACCATTCGGACCAACAAATACGTGAAGATAGTAGAAGATGATCGAGATGGAGCATCGAAGACCATGGATTTTCGTAAATGGAAGAACTGCTAATAATCTCTGGTCTGCAGCCAGAGTTGTACTGTGGTTCTTTCGTGGTTGGAATCTATGGGTTGCAAGGACTTCTCGCTACTGATCCATGGGGTGATTCCTATATTGGATGCAGTAAGAGAGTATCTTCGGTTCATCCTATTCCTGGATGGCTTGTACGGACGAATATCTGATAGAGTATTTCCTAAAACCACGTACGTTGATTTTTACAAATATACCGAGTGGTGGCAAAGAGGGGCACTTCTTTTATACCCAAAGTATATTTATGGAGGTCAATTAGTGATTTGACGGATCTGATGATGTGGCATTCAAAGTGAATGATGACCAGGTGTTTCAAAAAGTTAATCTAAACCTCAAGCCTCATCAACCGGGAAATGACAGAAATGGGGCAGGCAACATGGCTATGTGGGTCGCTCCCATTAGGGTGTATAATCATCTATCTAGAGAAAATCCATTTGCTTCTTTAATCTATTTTGATGCTGTCCCTTTTCGGGAAACGGTGGGTCGCTCCCAACCGTTGGTGATGTACATTCGATACACTCAAGCGAAATGAGTGGTCGGTCATGTGAGGACCGGGTTGCAAGACGTTCTTGTTGAACCCATTGTATTCGCCTCTAGAGATACACTATCGGCAGGTGGTGCCATACCTTGTCATAGTCGGAATCCAGTTTCTAATAAGCGCCCGCGGTTTTTTGATTTTATACTATATATGTGGAGCGTGAGATGCAAGCGTTCTGCTAGATTTATACTTACTTGTATTTAGACATTATTATAATATCAGACAAGATATTGGTTTCAAAATGTTTTGGGTTATCATAAGGAAAAAACCGTCCATATTTATGTATGGATTTGGTCTTAAAATTATCCTTTTCTTTGAAAGATTTTAACTTAAAAATCAGGTTTTGTGATACCCTTATTACTGTGCGAGTTTTTTCTCACTTTGGTTCACCAGAGTGACCCGGTGTTTTGTAAATGCTCGGGTTAGCCCGGGGTGTACAGGTTCAGGTTATCGGATACTGTGAAGTCCAGAGACAAGCTAGAGGTGTTCAGACGTATTGTGTCTAGTATTTATTCCGTTGTGTGGTCGTATATGAGGACAGATTATTGTAACTGTCCAGATGTGTGATGTACTCTGATATTGTAAGTATTTTTTAAAAAAAACTCTCAATAAAGATCTATTTCTGTATTATATTTTGTTTCGCTATGATGTGAGACTCTGATTCTGTGTTGTGGTGTTTCTTCTTCTTCTTCTATTCTAATATTTCTTTCTTTCTTACCTCATCCTCTAACTTCTTTCTTCTAGTAATCCATTTTCCGTGCATTTTGAGTTGGACTGGTGTGGTTTGGTCAGCTCAAAGGGTACCGGAAATTTGGGTCGTTACAATTTTTTGGGGGGTTTCAGTTCATTCTCAAGCTTACATTTAGATGATACATTTTTTTCTATTTTTTAGAGTCTATCGGTAACAGTTGTGAGTAGTGTGGGAACATTAAAAGTAGCAATAAGAGCAAAGAAGAATCATATTGACTCTGAAGTTTTAGCTCACAGCATTGAGGATTCTTTTCGAAAAATATTTAAAGCGGCCGTTGGAAAGTGAACTTGTTGACATTCCCTAAAGACTGTCATTTATGCTCAAAGATAAATCATGAGCTATGAAGAGGTTAGATGAGATTGCGAAATTATTTGTATTGTTGTTTGATTATATTTTTAAGAGGTTAGACGAGATCGACATGTAAACTATGCTCCATTAACTGTTACCATTCATAAACTTGATCAAAAATGAAATAACCATTTGCCAATTAAAGTGACATATAAAAATGATTGGTTTTTCATTGTATTATCTGAGAAACGGAGGTTCTGTGCAGTAAAGAAAATTAATTAAATCTGAGACATCATATATCTATGAGGTTGTGTGTATATCCCATGTCATCCACAGTTCTACTTTAATGAGAACCCAAAGTGAACACTAAAATGCACTAATATAAATGAAATTGACCGACCTGATTCTTTCTATAAAACTGTAAAACAACTCATATGTAGGTAGGAAGTTACTTTCCAAACTCATATGGACTATTCCTGGAATGGTTACTACAAAGTGAATATCAAAACACGTTTATTTATTTTTTGTTTTAGTCACGAATTTATCAATACTGCAGTAAAAAACTGAAAAAATGACTAGTGATTCTATAATAATTATTTTATTGGCAAATTCTATTCAAACATCACAAATTGCTTTAACCACACCATGGGATTTTAAATAAAATTTTAGACCAAAATGACCTTATTAAAAAAGAATCAATATTAAAGAATGAAAAATATATAAAATCTCCTTTGTTTGCATTATGTATACTCAATATAATTTCTCTTGTAAAGTTAGTATGCTATAAATTAATTTATATCACTGGTTAAATTAATTTTATATTTCTTTTGAGAATTAAAATATATTCATATCATTACAAGAAACATTTATATACAGTCAATTTTAACATTTTTCACTTTAATTAAATATAAAAATTAAAATTTAAAACTAAGTACTAAAATTAATGTTATACAAAGTACTAAATTCTTCAATCTTTCATTCAAATCTAACCATGTTTAAATTTAACACCAAAATTTAACTAGTTTAGCTTTCTAATATTTAAAAAAGTAAGTTCAAATTTCCATCAACTAAAACTAAAAATGATTTAAAAATAAAAAATCAAATAATTTAAGATACAAGTGTGAAAATAAAAGTTTTTTTTTAGTTTTAGGTAAATATATTGCAATGAATTCCCAGTTTTATGTAATTTAGTTTTAAGGTTAAAGAGAGAAAAGGTGATGAAAATATAAAAGGGTAATTTTGTGAAAGACATGGTGTATGAAAAGAAATTTTTGGTGTATGCTATTTTATTTCATTTTACGGTGTATGTTAAAGAATTATAGGTGTATGAATAGAATTTGCCTATTTTATTTTTAGTAATAGAAAAGTGACTAAATAATACAATAATTGCTTCTATAAATAGCCAATGTGTAGGTTTCAGATTCATTCAATTAGCATTGTAGATATTTATAAAGGCAAAATTCCCAAAGCTAATTTAAATGTTGCACGTCTCAGGCTTAAGCAAAATGAACAAGTTAGCTTTGACATTTAATTTCATTCCGACTATGAAGCCTTATTTTAAGGGTCAGGTTTTGTCCCGCTAAATATACTTTCTTCACATCCTTTCATGATATTTGAAGGATTCCAAGATAGTTCTTTGGTTTAGTTATAGGAGATGTGGAAATTTTTTAAGAGGAAACATTAGTTCATGAGAAGATGTAGCTTGCAAAAATTTAAAATTCAATGATTTCTTGGAATACTATAATTTCTCTATAATTGTCACAGTGGGAAATATTTGGTAGTTCAAAATCACTTAGTTTATTTACATTTAAACAAATAGTGGCACACCCTTAGAAGCAAGTCGTTAAAAACTAAAAAATCATTTTATTACCCTTAATGTCAAGGATAGCAGGAAAACCCATGTTTTGTTGTGGTTAGAAAGAAATTAGTCATATATAATTTACCGCTTAAATAAATTCCACTCCTTGGAATGCCCGCCTCATGTCATACCGCAGTTATCTTAGCGTTTTAATGCTTTCTTTAGTTATACTGTCGTTCATGCTGCCTGCTACACTATATTGAAGGGTCTTCCTTTTTTCACTGCATGTGTAGTTGGCTACTACACTACGGCAAAAACATATAATACGGCTCACAAACTCAATAATTGTGGTGTACATCAAAGCAATGATTGTTGCATATTAGTTCGTACTGCACTCCTCGCTTAGCATTAAGTCAACCTGTTCAACCATGCTACATGGGACTATGGCTAATTTCTAAAGTAAACTTACATCAGTAACCATGCTTGCATCAACCTATGCATAAATAAAACCTTGCGCAGTTCATATATAATACATGTGCAACTATTCTGTGTATGATCGGTTCACTATTTTTTACATATGTTGAATTATCTATGTGATGATCTCATATTAGTACCTATTACGAACATTTGTATCATTACCCATCAAACATGTTGATAGTTTTTTTTCCTAATATATATAATTAAACAACATTGCTCTTCTCTTTTCAGGGATCATTATTTCATGGGAAAACTACAACTGCCTTACAGTTATGCTCTTCTTCTTTTAATGCGTAAATAGTCATGCAGACGTACTAAGTTGAAATAGAATAAATAGGTAGAATAGTGTGTTCCAAATCAAACAGGGTACATACTTAAACCAAAAAGGGGTATCAACTTGGGAAGATAAAATATTATTACTAAACTTTTGCAATCCTATTAACCCAAAAGGAATATACTGTCTATTTATCTATCACGTTCTTAGTTGTAAGAAGAATCATATGGTAGAACTTTGAATCATAGATTGTTATAATGCTAAATATAATTTATATGCCAAAATAATGGATAACTTTGTTGTAAATAACTGTTATAAGATAACTCAAAATATATTGAATGCAAATGTTATAATGTCAAATAAGCAAACTGTTTGGCATGTATAGTTCCGAAAATGAGAAGAATAGATTGAACACGAAACAAACAAATACCTCTATGTGGACTAATATAATGGATTTTTGAATCACAGACAATTTAGACTGATAGCCAAATGCATAATAGGGTTACAAAATATAATGATTACTCATGATTTATACTATGCTTAATTTATGTTCGATCTGACTTGCACAATACAGAAATTCAAGTTTCACATATGAAGAACTTCAACTAGTCAAATTAATAAAGCCACATTTACCTGTCGGAATTAGATAAACTAGCTAAATGACACTTTGCTAAGAAAAACTAGAAGCAAACGATTGGCAGTGCTAAATTTTCCTGCAAATAAAATAAATATCATTTAAGAAAAAACTTAGTTGCATAACTTTAGAGTATGATGTTAAGGTACATTTCAAAAATGGATAATGATATTACCATTAGAAATGAAAACAAATTGTAGGGATAAAAATGGGGAACGTGGGAGAATAAACAATGAAGTTATGGTATAGGTTTATTAAAGCAAACCTCAATTTCCGACCTCCCAACTATGTATCAAAGTTAACCTTTCGGGGTTTATCAGAGATACTACTACTAGAGAACTATTGCAATCAACAAGGTTGCTGCTTGCTAGGCATGGTAAAAAAGAAATCATGAGAAGGAAGCCTTCCTCTGGTTAATACAACCAAGGGACATGGATCCGTGACACATGGAAACACATTGGTTTTGTTTAAAACACATGTTGTTAAAAATAATAATACTGAATTTGGATGTCCATTTCCAGTAGTATAAATGGCCATCAATAAAGCTTCACTCAAATTTGACATTATACTGTGATATTTGTATTCCTGTTGGTCAAGGAGTTTATCACATTTATCTTTGCACGAGTCGATGATCAATTTACCGTACTTTATGTTCAGCATGTCTATTACATTCATAACGATATCTTTTGACTCCATCGAAAGTCCATTCCTTTGTGTAATATTTCCTCATGGTGCAATTAAAACAACGATTTCACAAAGTCATTTATATACTGATGTTAGAAACCAGATGATGGGGCAAGTGAACAAAGCAAGGCTTGTGGAATTTCTTGGTGAAATTCAACGCAAAGAAAACACAAATGATTGATATGTAGCTGCTTTAAAAGGGGAGACGCTAACCAGGAAATCAGGAACCCATACGTCAGGATTCAGGATGTTGCTACCCCTGCTGCTGATCAGTCTACCAAACCACAGGACAACAAAAAACAAAAGCACTAGTTCCTATCATTTATTTTCTAGATCCGACCGTTGGCCAATTCAGTAGCAAATTGGAAAAAACGATTTATACTTGATACTTTATGTTGATATTTGTTACTTCATTTGTTTCTTGCTTTGAACTGGTTGTATAACACCCCGTATTTTCTGTTAACATTATAGTAATTAATCAAAGAATAATTAATTTCAAATGTAAGAGTTAAGGGAAATAGCTTACGCCATTGCATTCGTCTCGGAATTCTTCTTGAGATAGAGTCTGAGTTTGCATAAAACGGATGCCGTATGAAGGAGATATTGACGAACAAAGTTAGGCAGAAAACCAAAAGAAAAAAATAGAAATGCACTGGCGAACTTGGGAAGTGCGCCAGTACAAAAATTGCACTGGCGCACCTTCCAAGTGCGCCCAGGTCGGGCTGAGAGCCTGCACAGCTTTCTGGTGTGTTCTGATCCGTACTGTGAGTCATTGTTGAGTCCTTTCTGACTCCTTGCTGAGTCATTAGGGCTGAGGTGTCACCCTATCCTGACTGAATGGTTGTGGTTAACTCTAGGTTCATCTGACGGCTATATTTAAATTGAAATTCTATATAAACAACCTAATGCTCAACCTAAAATCACACAAAAAAATAATCCTGGAACTGTCATGCCGTCAATAAAGAAATTGGAATAGCCGTCACCTCTTTCAATTCAAAGACGAGAAAAAAGACTACATCAAAATCAAATTAAAAGTAATCTAATTCAACGATCTACATCAAAGGCGAGCATACCAACTTCAGAATTCAGATTTCAGAAATTAAGAATTCCTTTTTAGTTTGTAAGTTGGTTATTACGTAGATTTAAACGTTCTTTTAAATGAAATCATGACATGTTGTAACTCGAATATAGAATGATGCTTATGATAAGATAAATAAAGTTTGATTCTCATTTGTCTTAAATTACCGTTGCGATTGATCATGCTTATATGTTTGTGGTGATGAACATACCACTGTACCAGACTCATTGTCTGACCCATTTTCTTTCGTCCTCTTTTCTTCCGTTTTGCCCCTCCAGGTCCACAGGGAGGGAATACTCCAGCTTAGTCAGACTCTTTGCAAGCTTCAAGAAAGTAGATGTATGATTGGGACTCTCTCACCTTGGCTATGGCTTTTGGACACTACACTTGGGGATTTATGCAGTTTTATTTATGGTTTATGCTTCTTTATTAAATAATCAAGACAGAAATTATGGTATAATGTTTTGGAAGTTATTTTGAGACAATTTGCTGTAATGCTTTTGTATTGAACCACGTACGCAATAAATGTTTGATTTTCACAGCTTATATTTATCTGTTTTCTAAATTTTTCTGTGTCTTGTACCTATAACCCTCCACCAAAGTTAAGGCATTCCCTTTGTGAGTGACCTTAACGGAGGTGGGATGTTTCAGGTTGCCACTAAACAACTCTGTTTTGAGTTGTGTTTCTGTTTAAGTTCTTTCATATTTGTGCGAGTTTTGAATTTGATTTGTGTGCACCACTACTTAAACCATCTCTTTCAGTGCCTTTATCTTATATAAGTTATTATATCCAAGTTAGCTAGAAGATTTTAATTGTACTGGAACATCCAATTAATTTATTTGTGGCTCTCCCTTTAACTTTGACTGTAGAAGCCAATCCTATTTTATACACAATACAATATTTCAATTATTGAGATCTTTGTATCCCTAATTCTATCAAGAAGCCAAACTTCACAAGCTAGTTAAAATAGGCAGTCTTTGTATCCCTAATTCTATCGAGAATTGGGAGGCCAAAAAAAAGAAAAGGTGATACAGGGTCTTATGAATCGAAATAAATAAGACTGAAAACAATCAAACGTACAATTAGGGTTTTGATTTCATACCTGAAAAATCACCTGAATCAGAACCTTGGAATGAGATGCAGATGCAAAACAGATATATTGTCAAAATGTTTTCGATCTAAAATATAGCAAATGGTAAAAAAAAATTGATCGTGGAAGAAGAAGCTGAGCATATTTTATTCTGGGGATGGATAGTTAATTTGCTTTCGTTTTGAGCATGAAAAAAAAGGAAACAAGGGTGTGAATATTTTTCCTTTAATTTTGGAACGGGCCAATCCCATTCAAAAATAGGCATGGCCTAAAGCCATGCTAAATGACTTTGCCATGGCTTAAAACTGTTCCAAAATTGCCATGGCTAAAGGCCGTGGCAATTCTTCCACATTTGGGTGTGGCAAAATTGGCAATATGGTGTTGAAAATCCCGTTGATGGACCATTTGGGTCAAATTGGGAAGGACCCTAATCCACACAGTGATACCACTGGGAACCTATCATTGGTGACATTGTAACAGCAATATGGTTCCAAGGACTTGGAATGCGGAACATTTAAGACCATACTTTCTTCCTCTATGAGGTAACAAAGACAAAGGGAAAGTTACTAGTAAGGGTCAAAGGAAATAAAAACCAAGGGAAATTAAAAGAAAACTTCAAATGTGAGAAAATATTGTCAAATTCCTATACATAAATAAAGATTAAAGAAAGGGACTTTCAAATCGAAAACCATAGATAAGAATTTATACTTGGTTGGGGGTAGAAAACCCCTTTTTTATAAGGTATTAGTTAGAAATTCTTAGGTATATCCAGGGTTCTTCCCCCAAAAAGGGAAGGGGATAAGCCTCTGGAATCGTGTGCTTGGCCCCAAGTCCCGGGTATATCCTGGGAGCCTCTTAGAGGGAGGAGGGTAAGCCATCTACTGCGCCTTCGGGCAATGGTTAGTGCACCACAAGCCCTTAACCACATCCAAGGGTCAGGTTTGCCCTCTGGAGGAGGGACGAGTAATCATCGGTGAATAAGCCCGATTTCAAATGAAGCATGCTCTATCTCTGATCCTTACATGATCAAGCCCTTCCTCTTCTTAATCATAAGCAAGCATTGCCTTTTTTATGTCCTGCATAAGGGATTAAAAGCTATAAAGGATCCCTAAAGCATGTTAAGCATCTACCTTAGGAAAAGCCTATAATGACCAAAATATACAAACCATAAACGGGAAGAAGAAATTTCAGTTTTCAGTTAAAGCCATAGATGGATTCGTAAGTAAGAATAGGAAGAAGAAATTCTGAGTTTCAATTAAAACTAGCAAAGGCTTCGAAATTAAAACTAGAAGAGGACATTTGAAACTTCTAAAATCTCTTATTACTCAAATCCGTTCTTCTCAAGCCAAAAGGAGGCTCTGTGTTTATCACTTCCAGGTTAAACTTCTAGACTTCTAGAAACCTTTTATTATCCAAATTTGGGCCTTCTAAAGAGGATTCCATTGATTTACTTCTTGAAGAATATTCCTGGACATCTATTATTACTCAAATCTATGTTTCCGATCATCTATGCCAGAGGAGGCTTCGCTTATTTTATCCCAAGGACAGACTTCTATTATTTTAATATCTAAATCTGGATTTCGGTCCTTCTGACATCATAATACCTAAATCTTAGTTTATGATCTCCCAGGAAGAAGATATTCGTCTGATTTATGCCCAGAGTTATTATTTCTTATATCTCTTTCTTATTACATGAATATGGGTTTCGGATCTTCTAAACCGAAAAATAGATTCATATATTACGTCCAAATAAATATTAATAAGTTCCTTTCGAAATATCTGAAACCGAGTTATTTTCAAGTCAAAGGGTTTTCATCTTGACTACTTCTCAAATTTTGATTTCTAGCTTTCTTGATATCCAAATATGGTTTCGGATTTATTCATTCAAGAGAAGATTCAAGTATCTCTTTTGGCAACCAAATTTGGGGTGTCGGGATGAGCTTCTGATAAGCTTTCGATCACATGTAATCATTAGAAAGTTTAATATACCATCCATTCTAGACTAAATTTATGTATTAACATTGTAATTCATTAACACTAACATAAACAGGTTTGCATGTGAAAATAAGCCTACGTGTATTCTTGGAGTTAGTCCTGAAGAACAAAAGATTCTTTCACACTTTGCGGGGGACTAAATGTTAACCCTAAAATTACTTCTTCGAATAAGTGAAGGAAGGTTGAAAGGAATAGAAAAGGACATTGAAACAAGAAAAGGAAAGCTAGGCTTCACAACACTCTACTAGAGGCAAAGATTCCTCATAAAGATAACAGTTATCGGTTATTCTCTAATAGGCCCTCTCTCTTGATGGATCAAGACAAAGGCAAAAAAAATACTTCTTCTGAAATGCTGAAGGGTTCATGTGACACCCCATGTCCTTTAATGTTACCCATATGAGGATGCATTAAGCTTTCTGAAGCTCCATAGGTATAAAGTAAAAAACAGAGACTAAAATTCACAAGACATAATGTAAAACACAGTTAAAACATTAATCATTGTTAAATCAGTCACATCATTTCATTTTCATAAAACAAATTGTCTCGTGGAAATAAAACATCAGAGTACAAGATAAAACCACAAAAATCATCTCCCTCATAAGTCACTACAATTGTCATAAAGCAAGTACTGAAGAAATACACGAAGTAAGAAATGGTCCAAGTCCAAGCCGAATCAAAGGATTCAAAGTCAGTGTTGCGATCCTCCGCCCCAAAAACCTGGAGGAAAAGGAAGAGAGAGAGAAAGACGAACTAGGTCAGACATAAGTCTGACGAGTTCCAATGATTTTTAGCATAAGCATAAGGTGAAGAAGTATCCATATAGATGAATAGAAATGGACATGAAAATATAGTAAAGTAGAAAATACGAAACAAGATAAGATAAGCTTCTGATTCATATACCGGAATTTCTATAGCAACTATCAGAATATCGGGATTAGGTTTAACCTAATTATCAAAATGTCAAGATTACGTTTTACCTAATTTCTACCTAGTGATCGGCTCCCTAAACAGATATGAATAACCTGTGCCACCTACGACATTCAGAGGTATCAATTCCAAACCCATCAAGTGTTGTGGCGGTGTCATTGAATATTGGACAGGCCCAAGTGGACAAATGAAAAGGGTTTTAGCTCTTATATAGGAGAGGCACAAGAAGATGCATGTGCGCGCAACGCTCGACAAGAGCTGTAATTTTATCAAAAGTAATTTACATATAAAATTTATTTATTTATTTTTCTTTCCATTGAAAAATATTGTAAACTCCGATAATTGAATAAAATTTTATTTTGCTACTATTGTTGAGCACTGCGATTTTGTGTTAAATTCCACTTTAAAACCCTATAAGCCAATAATAATCTGTCGTTTTGAACACTTCAGGTTGGTTTAATTACCGACTTGGGGCGATCAAAATGGCAGGTTGTTACATTTGGACAGCCTTAATCACAGGCGCTACAGCGTCTTATCTTCCTTGTTCAGAACAATGCATGCTCATGGTTCCACCGGAACATGCCCGTACCTACCTCAGATTTGAACCTCTTACAATCAAGCATCGGTAAAGCATGCCCTAGCCCATACTTAGTGCGAGACTCATATGGTAATGATTGATATGGGTTCCAGACAGACAAGCAAGCAAGTATTGACACAAGTCACCCTAAGACATGGTCCCTTAGTTAACTAGTATTTTTACGGGTCCCTTTATATTTTGCCGGAATGGACTCCTTAGCTTATTAATCATATATGTTTAACATAGCAGGTTTAAGCTCATTAATAAGCTTAATCTAACATTGTTATATTTCTAGATTGTAATTAACTAAAGTAATCTACAACCTTTTATTTCAAGATTGTAATTAACGAAAGTAATTTACAACCTTTCCCCAGTTAGACAGATCTTGCTAAGATGTTTTACAGATACAGATTACAAGTTACTTAATGTTCAAGTAAGTATATTTTATTCCATTTCACTTGTTTTCTAATAACAAGTTTACTTAAGCACAGTTTATCCCAACTCATGAGTTTGCATATTCTTCCTTTAGAAATTAACCCAATTTATAATCCATAATTCACCAATTCTAAATATGCCATAAATTCCCCTTTTTAACATTACTTTATATTATTCCAATTTCTACGCAAAGTAGATGGTAAAAGCCTAGGCTCTCGTTGGCTTAGGCTCAGCACAATAACAAAGGAAAAAAGGAGAAATAGATCTAAGCCCAGAAATAAACAAAATTAATAAATAGGCATTACAAGATTCTAAATAAAATAATGACAGAGAAGGGTATAAAGAAGAAGAATTTACTTGTAAATAAACTAAAACTAACATGAATAAATAATATACAGTGAATAAAATTAACAATAACATGTAAAATGTAAACATATAAACACTGTAATTGTTAAACTTTCAGATCCAAATTATTTTAATGTCTTAATCCTTTTTAATTGCTAATCTAAAAATAACATAGAATTCACATAGAATTGTTGTAGATCTAGAAAAGGGCCTTTGAAAAAGAAGAAGAAGCAGAATATTCTTTCTGATCTATAATTTGACAACACCCAGACTTTTCCCCAATCTTATTTTTATTTCAGAACATTATGTAGTGGTGACTAAGAAGTTGAAGAAGAATGAGTGTGTTAAGAAGTGAAGAGTGGTACTCTATTTATAGGTGTGGAGGGATAATTTAGGCCATAGGATATTAGGTTATTAATCTAAACCATAGAAGACATGTGACAATCCCAATTTCGACAGACCAATTTTTTCTTCAAAATTCCAATCTATCGAAACTTGGATTGGTTTTCTCTGTATCCTACGGAAAAGACAGAGACATAAAATATGTCCGAGCTCAGAAAATATCCCACAACGGAATGGATAAAATATAATGTAATCAAAGTATATCCTTACTGTATTATTAATACTGCCCAAGTATCCAAAGCTATAATGTCCCATGTCTCTGCCACAAATCTAACCTGCGAGTATGTTATGAGGAGGGGGTCAGAGCACAGGTTCTGGTGACTGAATTTAAACTATACACTTTGGATAATCCTACATATACCGTTCAATCATATTTTCTTAATTATTTGGTTACTTGGGTTATCAACACTCAAGGCTTACACACACGTCGTACACATTTACTTCCTAGTGGATTAACCTAATATAGTATAATTGTAGCTACCCCCAATATCGAGGTACACCCCACGGTACCCCACTCGCACGGTCTCCACCGTAACACTATCGAAGTACACGCAGTCCCTCACCCTACACCATAGTGACATACGGGTAACAATATTATGTTTCGCATATATCTGTCATTACTATGCTACGCAAACGTACGGACTGCTACCTTTGTTCGAATCAGAATTCATACCGGAGTAATGCAGTCAAGTCTACGATACACCACCCAGAGCTGACATGCATGTATCTAGACTGTCCACCGTACGTATCTTCAATTGTAGCTCGGTGCCTCAATCGCACATCCTTTAATGTGCATCGAATTCCATGGCAGGGCGATACCAGAAACACAGAACTCGGTCGGGAGCTTTTTCATACCTGTACAGACTAGCCTTTAAGGGCCTCCAAATACAGATATCCCTAGAGTTTGTTTTCACGGTGGCTATGGCACCACCTCGGCCCCTTCCACAAATAGTAAAGACTACAAGAGCTAAGCGACGCCTCTAACAACAAACAATCTAAACATCCATTTGGCGTCTCCCCTTAAACCCTTACCCCGATAGCAAAAGGTGAATGGTATCTTGGGTTTAGCTCTAGTCTTTTCGCATCCCTCTGGCTGTCGATGACGAGTATCCGATGATCCACTATCTTTGTTGGTATTGACCCCTTACCTCCCCATTGAGGCAACCGCCGAATCACCCTGGTGTCACAACATCATAGCATTCTGACTACATAGCTACTTCTGCAGTCAACGCCCACCACCTAGTAGTTACGAGCAGACCCAACCTCCGCGAGCCAGCCTAAGACATATGTCATCACTTAGAGGATTACTATGAGCAACTTACGTACCTCAAGAAGCCACGTGCTTCCCCTTCCAGTCCTTTGGAGCCGTCGGATTAATCAGATGAAGGTGCACTCCCCTCGTGCCTTATAAAACCTCGATGATCTACCTCGTTGGGTTATTCACCCTCAACCGTATGGACTGGTCCAAGCGCCTTACTTTAGCATGTTGTTAGACCCTATGTCTAAACATTCTTTTACGCGCTTGTCTCACCTCATCGGGTTTCCAGTTACTTGGTTATTCCCATTCATATTGAATTCTTATTCAAATTACCAAGTTCTCTTGCTTATTAATTTCAGTCATACAACTTACCATTTAAGTTTATTAATAAGCCCACAACATGTTATTCTCTAGATTATGGTCCAAGGTCTGTAATCCACAACCCCTTTTTATCATCTTGTTGATTTCATCATTACAATAACATGTTTTACTTAATATGTAATTAAGCATATCCAATTCACATGTTTTCTAATTAACATGTCACTTACCATTTATGATTAAATATAACTTATTTCATTTCATAAGTTTTCCTCATTCTTTCCCATTAATCATATTTCCATTTTACATTGTCAATACAACTTATCATTGTTTACTTATTAACTTAGTTCTATTAACTCAGGCCCATTAATAAGTTTCTCTACCCGTTTATTATAACCTATGTTATAATTTCCTCTTGTCCCTAGGACAAATCTAAACATTCTTATCAACGGGTTTAGACTTTTAAGCTTATAGATTACTTGATTTATAATTAAGTACAATTTCTTATATTTCATATATTTTCCCCCTTTTATCAACTGGTTTTCGGTTTTCCCCATTTACTACTTACTTAATTTGCAATTAAGTGTCCCTTACTCAATTCACCATTTATCCCATTCCCTTACTAGTTTATTATAGGCTAAGTTATAATATTCACTTGTCCCTAGGACAAGTCTTCCTATTATACAACATTTTCATTAATGTTATTTATTTATAATAGGTGATTATCATTCCTACAGGTTATGCTTAACCTAAAAGGTATCTTTAATTACATAACTTCATTATTTCTACCAGTTATGTGTACCACTACGTGTCTTTAATTACATAACCTTATCGGGCTAAGTTTGCGGGCCTATATGTAAATATTACCCACCCCCTTAGATTTGCCTAGCCCACCAACTGTCTAACCAATTTTTACTTAACCCTAACTTTAGTTCATATTCATACAATCCCTATGGATTAGATTAGGTTAAGTGGTACAGTTCATTACCATGTCCATTTATGGTTTATAATGGGCTAGACCTCCCACATTAGGCCTACAACTTGTGGATGCTAGTAATGCCGGTCGGGTCCGGGCAGACTTCTTCCACAAGTTGGGCCTAATCTCGTGTCATAGTCCTTCTCGTATTTGCGCACTTAGACCTCTCACATTAGGTTCAACATTAGTGGCTGCTGGATATGCCTGTCGGGTCTGGGCAGACTTCCACCACTAATGCAACCTAAGCTCGTGTCATAAGCACAATTACAGTTTCTAATTGTAATCCTATGCATTCATTATTAATCAATTATTTAAACCTATGCCTTTATAGGTGGTAATGCCCATTTACCCAATTATATTCATGATGGGTTATATGTCTAAATTCATTTTATTCGAATTATGCCAATTCATATTTTACATATGATCCCATTTGCGCCCAAACCATTTTTCGATGCTTATGATCCAATTTAAGATCTTTAAACATAATTTGGTCGATGTCCCGAATCCATATTTATCTGATTCTATTTTAACAAGAATCGATATAGTCATATATTTACTTCAATTATTTCTTGTATATAATTAGGACAAATTTACATGTAAACTTTTTAGCACTCCAACAAATCCAATATATGAATTTTTCCAACATGTTCGAATTAATATTATAACATGTAAACATTCCAACATTTCAATTGATTCAATATATGAATTATTCATATTAACAATTTGACGTTATATCATGTTAATCATTCCCCCAATTTAACAGATTCAACATATGAATTTCCTGATCTATTCATATTATTATGATTAAACTGACAATTTCACAATTTATTAAAAGGGGAATGCTAAACGATAGTCATAACATTATCTAAAGACTATAGTTTAAACCCACTCACCTTTCATGTTTTCCCCAAATTTTGGATCCAATCCGTTCTATCATCCATGGTTTCCCTTTTCCCCTTTAATTTGATTCACAACCTAACGACCATGGATCTATTATTTCATGAAAAGAGTAGGGAAAGAGAAATAATTTAAATAGATTGGATCAAGAAGTTTACCTTGCTTTCATGATTCAATAATCTTTTATTGCTGTCGATTCTCTCTTCTAGATCTGAATTCATAATTTTCCCGGGCTAGTATTTTAATTTCAAAATAGATTTGAGAAGAGAGAGAGAGCCATGGTAGAGCTCCAGCGTAGCCAGCCGAATTATGATGTTTAGTGTTAGGTCTAGGGTCTTATTTATAGGAGTAGCGGAGGAACTAGGATCCTCGGATCAAAATTTAAGATATCAGAACCGAACACATCATAAGAACTTTATAACACCCCACCTCCATTAAGGTCACTCACAAAGGGAATGTCTTAACTTTGATGGAGCGTTTTAGTAGACAGAACAAAAATTTACAAGACAGATGAAACAGTACTTGAAAATTTTATAACTTTATTACAACAGAAACCGAAATAAGTTTGGTTACATCTTTTCAAATCACAATATCAGAATTCAAGTACAAAATATCGGTCTTGTAGAAAAGTCTTCAGAATGCATAGTTTTTAAAGTCATAATCCCAACATAAACTGCCATGGAAAGATAGAGCCAAGGCCAAGCGATACGTCAAGCAGAGAAAATCCGAATCAAGCTCCTATATTTCCACCCTAAAAATCGGGGGGGGGGGGGAGGGGGAGGGATGAAAGAAAAGGGGCGAAAACAAGCAAGGTCAGACATAAAGTCTGGTGACTTTCATCATATGAACAGATAATAATATCATGACATGAAAATAAAACTGGATAAGAGACAACAACAATAGGAGTAACTAGTATACTTAAGATAAACAGAAGAAACAGAATGATATATCCTAAGTTATGCTTCTTACTTATATCTTACTTCTCTGCACTAATACTAATATAATAGGAATAGGTGTTACACTAATGTCTAGACTGAAACATAAATGGAACAGAATAATCTATACAGAAACAGAATGCCAGTAATGGGCCTTTACCACCCCAACAGACAGAAGGTACATAAATGGAATCAGAGACGGAAACAGAATGTTAGAATTAGGTGTACACTAGTAAATGGGCCTTTACCACCCCAACAGACGGTACCACGTAGAAACAGACAGGTGTTACCACCCAACAGAAACAGACGATACCCTAATGGAAACAGACAAAACTAAGTGTACCCTAAATCTACGCCAAGCGATCGGCTCCCTAATACATAAATACCCTATGCTAGCCCCACAGAAGGGTGTATCACTCCCTAAAGTGGCAACCTTTGAATGACACAGATCTATTTACAGATGTCACGGCGTCTTACATCCTCAGAGGCAGACCGGGATCCACGCACGCACATGACCTGGTTGGAACGCACCATCAACACCCCATGCCATTATCAGAATGAACCGCTTATAATTAGTTCAGTAAGCGTGCCCGGACCCTACCTACTGTTGGGTCATAGTTTTGACACCAGAAAGGGTTACTGAGTAATATGGGACCCAAACAATAGATGACACAAGTATTTTCCCTCCTAACCTTGTGTCCCCAGACTAATGGATTTCAGATTAAATTATTTACAAGTTTTCAGACCTACAGAGTTCAGATCAACTAGTTCACAGATCATAAGATCAAGTCAACAGGTTTTCAGACTAACGGATCAGATGTACAGTTTTAACAGACTTACAGATTGTCTAATTTTATATTAGGCCTACAGATTCACGAAACAGGTTTATTAATTCATTAGTCCGGTTGGTTTATCCTTATCCACCCAACACGTCTTAGACATCATATTTATCTCATATTTGCATTAATTAAATATTAATGCGCAGACCTCTCACATTAGGTCGGTAGCTTGTGGCCGCTGGATAAGCTGGGCAGTTCCGGGCAGACTTCTGCCATAAGCCAGACGTAACCTCATGTCTAAGCATATTTTAGTTATGCCTAAGACCTCTCACATTAGACTAGAAGTTTGCGGTTGCTGGTTAAGCCGGTTGGGTCTGGGCAGGCTTCTACCGCAAACATGAGTCTAACCTCGTGTCTCAGCATTTTTATTATAACCAGTTTATTCCATTACAAATTATACAAATATCAGACTAATTATGTCAATTTAATAGATTTGACTTCTTTTCAAGTCACAGCAGATTAATCAAATTAACATGATTTACTCAATCTTAGATCGAGCCTATGGATTTTCATACATAAATTACAATCATTCAGCTTTTCAACAGATTTAACAGATTTAGCAGCTCAGGTGGTTCAACAGATTTAGCAGATTAGGCAACTCAACAGATTTAGCAGATTAGGTATAATTAGCAGATTAGGCGATTCAACATATTTAACATTTTAGGCAATTCAACAGATTAAACAGGTAACAGATTTAGCAAATTAGGCAAATTTAACATATTAAGCAAATAACAGTTTTAGCCGATTTAAACGTCCCTTAAAGTCCTATTCACATATCTTGCCTAACTCATAAAGTAAGCCTAAACTTATATGCCCAAATTATGGTCATAATCCACCATATAACATATGTCCTAAATTTTAGTTAAACTTGCATAGTTCAGAATATTCTCCAAAAACCCTAATCGTGATTCACATATAAATTATGCCAAATATAGCCATTGATTACAATGTATGTCACATATCCAAAAACCCGTTACTTAGGTGTATTCACACTTAATAGTCATCAAATCTTAATATAGGTTTTTACACCTAAGTCATATGCAAATTAATTCTCCTACTTCCAAATGACAAATTATCAGATTTAATATGCCCAGATCCAGATCTTAAATTATGAAATATGTTCTTTATGTTCTAAGTCACTATAATCCTCTTCTTCCAAGTCATAGATCATCTTATGCAATATGTCTCAAATTTATGTCCAGAATTACAACATGCGTTGTGTCCTCAAATTAATTACAAATCGATTTTGCCCAAATATGCCCCATTCAATATTCTTTCCAAATTTAGCGTTTATGCGTTCATCTCTTATGAGACTTGGCTCAGGCTCGTGGTAGCCTGGCTATCAAACAAAAACAAAGAAAGGAGGAAGAAATACAGAACAAACAGAATAATAAAACAGAGGAACAGATCTGATAAATAGAAAAAGGGCCTAGTCTCAGATTCAGATTTATAATTATGTCAAGATCATGATTAAATTTCATATCGGAAAATAACTGCACTTGCCTTGGTTGGATTATAGAAGAAGAGTTGTAGTTGTTCTCTTTTAATCTTATTCAGATTTGGAAAAAGATGCACTAATTCTAGTTTTGATCCCCGCAGAGTAGCGGCGCCATTATCTTATTTATTTATTTCTATTATTTCAGAGGCAGCATAAGAAGAGAAGAATGGTGCAAAGAGAATGGGGCTAGGGGGCTGTTTATATAGGATTAGGAGGGCGAATCTAGACTAAAAATGAGACCAGATACATCAGAATGAACCCAGGCTCAAAACTGGGTTTTGGCACCAGGTCGACCATAGGGTCGACTGGCCCCTGGGAGGTCGACCACGACCATAGTGTCGACCCCCAGGTCGACCTGGTCCTGGGTAGGAAAATTCCCGCCCAGTCTGCGCTGGGGTTTGAATTCGAATTCGAGCTGTTTTTCGGTTCTGAAAATCCTTGAAACTTCGGAGGGTCATATTTCCCTCATACGGACTCCGTTTCTTGAAAGCTCAGACTCGTTTCCAAGCAGAATTTCGAGACGAACACAATGGCACAACCCGTTTCCCTTGATTCTTATTTTAAAAATTAATTCTGCCTTAATTTTATGGTTTTAACATGTTATTAAAATTCGGGTTGTTACATTCTCCCCTCCTTAAAGGATTTCGTCCCCGAATTCTTCAAGTTAAGAAGAATGCATCATATCATCCAATCATCCATCTACTCAACCATCATCCACAAGCAACCATTGTCCTTAAAAGATTTCTAATGTTGTATGAACTTATGCAAGAGTGTGTGTATATGTGCTTATCTAATGCAAAGATCAGGCGGTCCACTGATTCAGTTGACCTCCTTAATGTGAATTATGTCAGTGCCATGAGTCCAACATGTATGTAATTTTCCTATTTGATACATATCATTTCTATATGAGTGCATAACCATTCATTCATATGCAACATCCATGTGCTGAGTCAACCATTTTGCATCCATAAAATTTTTAAAAAAATGCATACACATCCATATGTAGTATGAGAGTGTTTTTGAGCCGTCTAGTGCCTAGTGTGTGTATATGCATCCACGAGCAATCACTAGCAACCACATGCATCCACTTGCAACCATCAAACATAACATGTCTCAAACACATGTTTACACCAATTAGTTTCTACCTAAAGGTCGAAGGATAAAGTCGAGTGATAGAAGCAAGCATAATTAAAACTAAAGTTAGGTTCCCATTAAACATCGGTTTAAGAGAATAACTCCCTAACTATCAACCCCGAAGACCAAAATAAACATCAGATTAATACTCAGAGAATCACTCCCATTAAACAAATGCCCAACTGGAAATCTATTTTCACACTTTGAGTAAAAACTCCTATCCTTTTCGGAAACCTACAGACTACTGATACAGATCAGATTACCAAATGATTCTTAGGAAACAAAGCATGATAAAAACTCAGAATGTATCCGTCATGGTCAACTTAATGCCCAACACAGATGCATTCAAACCCAAACTTATCAGAAACAGATGAGTCGTAACCCTCATGGGGTCTAAGACTATAACGGAACCAGAAACAAGACTAGTACTAGAGTGCAGAGTTTCAATTACAGAATCAAAATGCTAGAATCAGAAAGAGTTTTTAGCTCCTCAATCAGATAAGGAAATTAAACCTTCTACATAAATTTTCTTATTTCTACCTTATCTACCAGTCACTTAAGCCTTCGCCTGCCCTCCAGAAGTGGGTTCTGCCCTCTGCCCTTGCCCTCATTTCTTTGGGCAGTCCCTTATGAAGTGCCCCATTTCTCCATAGTTGAAGCAAGTGCCCTTCCTTTTTCTGCAATCCTTGTTCAAATGGGTCAAGCTTCCACAAGTAAAGCACTTCTTCTCCTTCTTATCTTCAGACTTCTCATCCTTCTTTTGTGTTTCCTTTTTGGGCACCGCCTTCTTGTTCTGTGGTCCTTCAAGCTTTTCCTCTTTCTTTTTTTACTTTCGGCTTCCTCTTCATGCATTAACGCCATGGACACCAATTTTTCGAAGGTTGCCCCCATAGGAATGTGGGACATCGCCAATCCGTGTAGCGGCTCATTCAAACCTTTAGCAAACCATAGTGCCTTCTTATGTGGTGTATTTACCAATTCTAAGCCGAATCTTTCAAATTGATTAAACTTGTTGATGTACTCTCTCACTGATAAATTCCCCTACTTCAACGCCAAGAACCTTTCTACGTATAGACTCGCTTCCGCTCATGAGAGAAATTTCATCTCGAACCTATGCCTGAAATCCATCCATCTCTCTATAGGACGCTCTCCATTTGTGACCTCCCACCAAAAAGAAGCTTCGTCCTTAAGCAACCATACTGCCAACTGTATCTTCTGCCTATCGTTCACCTCGAAGATAACGAACAAATCCTCAGTTTCTTTGAGCTAGTTCCTTGCTTCCACGAAGGATTCAGTTCCATTAAAATTCTTCCCACCCATGGCTCGAAAGTCTCTACATATCTTCGGGAAAGTATTCATGCGCGGAGGAGGAGGAGGAACCGCTGCAGCTGGGGGAGGAGGGACGTTTGTTGGGCCCGCATCATTAGCCCTAGCTTTTAGGTACCTCCTGAACCAGCCAGGTATCGGTACGCCCTCCGGAAGGTTAAGATCCCAAGACATGCTAAAACGAAAGAAAAAGGAAAGAATCAAAATAAAGGATAGAAAGATAGGCTATGGCTTTAGGGATTATGTTTTCCAAAATAAACTCTACTTTTGAAAATACTTCCTTTTTAAAAACCTTTTTGAAAAAAGTTTTCCAAAACTTTTTTATCAAATCTGGTAACCTTCAGCTCTGATACCAAGTGTAACGCCCCACCTCCGTTAAGGTCACTCACAAAGGGAATGCCTTAACTTTGATGGAGCGTTTTAGTAGATAGAACAGAAATTTACAAGACAAATAAAACAGTACTTGAAAATTTTATAACTTTATTACAACAGAAACCGAAATAAGTTTGGTTACATCTTTTCAAATCACAATATCAGAATTCAAGTACAAAATATCGGTCTAGTACAAAAGCTTTCAGAATGCATAGTTTTTAAAGTCAGAATCCCCAACATAAACTGCCATGGAAAGATAGAGCCAGGGCCAAGCGATACTTCAAGCAGAGAAAATCCGAATCAAGCTCTAATATTTCCACCCTAAATACCTGGAGGGGGACGAAAGAAAAGGGGCGAAAACAAGCAAGGTCAGACATAAATTCTGGCAAGTCCAGTGACTTTCAGCATATGAACAGATAATAATATCATGACATGAAAATAAAGCTGGATAAGAGACAACAACAACAGGAGTAACTGGTATACTTAAGCTAAACAGAAGAAACAGAATGATATAGCCCAAGTTATGCTTCTTGCTTATATCTTACTTCTCTGCACTAATACTAGTGTAACAGGATTAAGTGTTACCTTAATGTCTAAACTGAAACAGAAACGGAATAGAATAATCTATACAGAAACAGAATGCCAGTAATGGGCCTTTCCACCCCAACAGACAGAAGGTGCATAAACGGAAACAGAATAATCCCTACGAAAACAGAATGTAAGAATTAGGTGTACACTAGTAAATGGGCCTTTACCACCCCAACAGACGGTACCACGCGGAAACAGACAGGTGTTACCACCCAACAGAAACAGACGGTACCCCAACGGAAACAGACAGAACTAAGTGTACCCTAAATCTACCCCAAGCGATCGGCTCCCTAATACATAAGTACCCTATGCCAGCCCCACAGAAGGGTGTATCACTCCCTAAAGTGGCAACCTTTGAATGACACGGGCCTATTTACAGATGTCACGGCGTCTTACATTCTCAGAGGCAGACCGGGATCCATGCACGCACATGACCCGGTTGGAACGCACAATCAACACCCCTCGCCATTATCAGAATGAACCGCTTATAGTTAGTTCAGTAAGCGTGCCCGGACCCTACCTACTGTTGGGTCATATTTTTGATACAAGAAAGGGTTACTAACTAAGATGGATCCCAAACAACAGATGACACAAGTATTTTCCCTCCTAACCATGTGTCCCCAGACTAATGGATTTCAGATTAACTTGTTTACAAGTTTTCAGACCTACAGAGTTCAGATCAACTAGATCACAGATCAGAAGATCAAGTCAACAGGTTTTCAGACTAACGATCAGATGTACAGTTTTAATAGACTTACAGATTGTCTAATTTTGTATTGGTCCAACAGATTCACGAAACAGGTTTATTAATTCATCAGTCCAGTTGGTTTAGCCCTGTCCACCCAACACGTCTTAGACATCATATTTATCTCATATTTGCATTAATTAAATATTAATGCGCAGACCTCTCACATTTGGTCGGTAGCTTGTGGCCGCTGGATAAGCCGAGCGGTTCCGGGTAGACTTCTGCCACAAGCCAGACCTTACCTCGTGTCTAAGCATATTTTATTTATGCCTACGACCTCTCACATTAGACTAGCAGTTTGCGGTTGCTAGTTAAGCCGGTTGGGTCCGGGCAGGCTTCTATCGCAAACATGAGTCTAACCTCGTGTCTCAGCATTTTTATTATAACCAGTTTATTCCATTACAAATTATATAAATATCAGATTAATTATGTCAATTTAACAGATTTGACTTCTTTTCAAGTCGCAACAGATTAATCAAATTAACATGTTTTACTCAATCTTAGATCGAGCCTACGGATTTTCATACAAAAATTACAATCATTCAGCTTTTCAATAGATTCAACAGATTTAGCAGCTCAGGCGGTTCAACAGATTTAGCGGATTAGGCAACTCAACAGATTTAGCAGATTAGGCATAATTAGCAGATTAGGCGATTCAACATATTTAACAGTTTATGCAATTCAACAGATTAAACAGGTAACAGATTTAGCAGATTAGGCAAATTTAACATATTAAGCAAATAACAGTTTTAGCCAATTTAAACATCCCTTAAAGTCCTACTCACATATCTTGCCTAATTCATAAAGTAAGCCTAAACTTATATGCCCAAATTATGGTCATAATCCACCATATAACATATGTCCCAAATTTTAGTTAAACTTGCATAGTTTAGAATATTCTCCAAAAACCCTAATCGTGATTCACATATAAATTATGCCAAATATAGCCATTGATTACAATGCATGTCACATATCCAAAAAAAACCCTTACTTAGGTGTATTCACACTTAATAGTCATCAAATCATAATATAGGTTTTTACACCTAAGTCATATGCAAATTAATTATCCTACTTCCAAATGACAAACTATCAGATTTAATATGCCCAGATCCAGATATTAAATTATGAAATATGTTCTTTATGTTTAAAGTCACTATAATTATCTTCTTCCAAGTCATAGATCATCTTATGCAATATGTCTCAAATTTATGTCCAGAATTACAACATGCGTTGTGTCCTCAAATTAGTTTCAAATCGATTTTGCCCAAATATGCCACATTCAATATTCTTCCCAAATTTAGCGTTTATGCGTTCATCTCTTATGAGACTTGGCTCAGGCTCGTGGTAGCCTGGCTATCAAACAAAAACAAAGAAAGGAGGAAGAAATACAGAACAAACTGAATAATAAAACAGAGGAACAGATCTGATAAATAGAAAAAGGGCCTATTCTCAGATTTAGATTTATAATTATGACAAGATCATGATTAAATTTCGTATCGGAAAATAACCGCACTTGCCTTGGTTGGATTATAGAAGAAGAGTTGCAGTTGTTCTCTTTTAATCTTATTCAGATTTGGAAGAAGATGCACTAGTTCTAGTTTTGATCCCAGCAGAGTAGCAACGCCATTATCTTATTTATTTATTTCTATTATTTCAAAGGCAGCATAAGGAGAGAAGAATGGTGTAAAGAGAATGGGGCTAGGGGGCTGTTTATATAGGATTAAGCAGGCGAATCTAGACTGAAAACGAGACCAGGTACATCAGAATGAACCTGGGCTAAAAACTGGGTTTTGGCACCAGGTCGACCCCAGGTCGACCATAGGGTCGACCTGGCCCCTGGGAAGTCGACCATAGTGTCGACCCCCACATCGACCTGGTCTTGGGCGGGAAAATTCCCACCCAGTCTGCACTGGGGTTTGAATTCGAATTTCGAATTTGAATTCGAGCTGTTTTTCGGTTCTGAAAATCCTTGAAACTTCGGAGGGTCATATCTCCCTCATACGGACTCCGTTTCTCGAAAACTCGGACTCGTTTCCAAACAGAATTTCGAGACGAACGCAACGGCGCAACCTGTTTCCCTTGATTCTTATTTTAAAAATTAATTCTGCCTTGATTTATGGTTTTAACATGTTATTAAAATTCGGTTTGTTACAAACTTTCTGGATCCTCGGGTGGGTTAACCCCTAGGTCGATACCCCTGTTGGTGGGTCGACCCCTAGGTCGATCCCCCTGTTGGTGGGTCGACCCCAGCGGTCAATTTTCCCTCCGAACTTTCCCGCTCACCAATATGATTTTTAAACTAATTTTCGAATTTTCTGGATATATTTATTTAATATATACACACACACATATAAGCTCCTTATATGTATACAAACTTCTAATGCTCATAACATCTTTATATGGTGTCTGTTTAACGCAAACCAGGTGTTTATCTTAACCAGAATTTCGAGACGGACGCAATGGCATGGTCCGTTTTACTTAATTCTGAATATTTAATTAAGTTATCCTTATTTTATTATCTTAAATACGGGGTGTTACATTCTCCCACCCTTAGGAACTTTCGTCCCCGAAATTTGATAAGGGTAAAATCAATTAACCCCTTGCATAATATGCATCCATCACGTCTACATCCAAATTTTGCAACCATTGTGCATGTGTGCAAAGTGAAGTACAACATAATAATGCATGTATGCCTAAGCGGTACCTCCTATGTGTATGCAAATTTCTCAAAAATCCTTTTAAAATATGATGCTCACATCCTAAATATACTGGCAGTTCTACATGAGTGCAATATTTTGAAAATCAGAATGCTTTTTCATTCAAATTTTCCCACACTCTTACTGAGTAAGAGCATAGTTCATCCAATTGTTACATCCATAATCCTACCAAAATTTCGTATTTTAGGAAAATCTAATTTTTCTAAATTCGATATCTTATGTTACAAAAAGGTGGAAAACGGAAAACTCTGCATCTTCCGTTTTTCCTTTTCAACCTTTTTCTAACTATACTTGGATTTTTATACAATTATTTATAAAGATTCCCTATTTTTCTATCCAAGCACAGCCCACATAAGAAAATTATCTTTGTTACTGATTTTCTTTTTCATCTTATCTTGGAAATTTTTATTCTTATCCATCTTTCTCATAATTTATCATGTTTGTTGCTTTACTGAATTTTATGTTTCCTTTTTAGTACTATTTTTATTTTCTTAGCTTATTTAATCAACTAATTCAAATTTAAATAAGCCTCTAGTCTTCCAACTAAAACAGAAGAACAGACATCTTACACAACTACTACTAAGGGCCAAGAATCTTTGGACTATGTCCCCCTCAGTCAGAAAAGTCCAAACTATGGGATCCATGACAGGTTTATGTGTTACCCTAACTACCCAACAAAATAACGGAACGATCCCAACAGAAATGTGACAACGTGTTTTACCCCTAACATGAAAATTAGCAACGGGATCTAAACACTTACTTGCCCTTTTCTATCTAGTAGTCGCTACTAGTCATAGCTGTACCAATAATTATTCCAAGCAACACCCTAGGCTATTTAATGCTTACGCATTTACGGGAACTCACTATTATTCCAAGATAATTCTCTCTATTTACTTTATAGCCTCAAAACTTTTTCTGTCTTCCCTAGGCACTGATCCTTACCTACTCCATACTTTTGAAACACGGTTTGGCCTTTCTTTTTCATTTAAATTTTCTCCCAAAAATTCAAAAGTGTCAAAATTTCATTTTTCTCATAAAAACTTACTTTTGCCAAACCATAAAAACATGTCAACTCAAAAATGTAAATCATCATTTTTTTTTCAAATTACAAAACTGGAGTAGAAACAGACAACCATTTTCCCTATCGGTTTTATGACTTATTCTCACCTATAAGGTCGGTTTAGTCTCTTATTACAAGGTGCCAACATCCACTTTATTCTTATTTTCTACAACTTACTTTGTCCATCCACAAAATTATCTTAAAATAGTTGTGATTTCAAATTTTCTTTATCAAAAATGTAATTGAGATTTCATAAGAATAGAGATTTCAAATTTTTCTTTATTAAAAATTCTTGTATGAAATGTAACAAGAAAACTAGCGAGCTATACATGATCTATAATATGCACCTTTTACTGAGAGAATTTTAATTTAAAACTCAATATGTACTTCTTTACATATTTTAAAACTATAACTTTTAATATTAAAACTTGAAAACACCATAAACCATTTTCCCAAAACTTTTATAATTTCAAGTTCTTAAAAGTTAATAATGGGGTTAGACTCAAAGTGGGTTTCCAATTTTCTTCTAGGCTTTCCTAGATACCCCCCCCCCCCAGGTCAATTCAATCAACTGTATATATATTCCTAATCCATTTTTGTCTTTTAAACCTTTTCCAATTTATAAGGTTTTCAAGCCCACTAACCCAAAATACTAATCATATCGGATTCACTTTCCTTCCATAAAAAGTATATTGTACACTCACTACCCAATTTACCTAAGGGTCTCGAATTTCCATATTCATTCCTTTAGTGTACAAAACACGAATCCCATTTCTTACCATACTATACTCTTTTTATTTAGTGGGTTCCTCTATGGATCTAGGTATATATATAATATATTTATATTTTTAAAAATACAAATACGTTCAATCACTATTTATATAGGAATCCTAAACCTAAGCTCCGATACCAGATGTGACAACCCCAATTTCGACAGACCGATTTTTTTTTCAAAATTCCAATCTATAGAAAATCGGATTGGTTTGCTCTGGTATCCTGCAGAAAAGACAGAGACATAAAATATGTCAGAGCTCAGAAAATATACCATAGCGAAATGGATAAAATATAATGTAATCAAAATATAGCCTTACCGTATTATTAATACTTCCCAACCAATATCCAAAGCTATAATCTCTCATGTCTCTACCACAAATCTAACCTGTGAGTTTGTTATGAGGAAGGGGTCAGAACACAAGTTCTGGTGACTGGATTTAAACTATACACTTTGGATAATCCTACATATACCGTTCAATCATATTTTCTTAATTATTAGGTTACTTGGGTTATCAGCGCTCAAGGCTTACACAC
The DNA here is from genome assembly GCA_030737875.1 of Allium sativum. Classification (NCBI taxonomy): domain Eukaryota; kingdom Viridiplantae; phylum Streptophyta; class Magnoliopsida; order Asparagales; family Amaryllidaceae; genus Allium; species Allium sativum. The sequence continues at coordinate 182,354,604 of CM060921.1, forward strand.
ATGTCATACCCATTTACTTCACAGTGGATTAACCTAATACAGTACATATGTAGCTACCCCCTAATATCGAGGTACACCCCATGGTACCCCACTCGCACGGTCTCCACTGTAACACCATCGAAGTACACGTAGTCCCTCACCCTACACCGTAATGACGTATGGCTAATAATATTACGTTTCGCATATATCTGTCATACTATGCTACGCAAACGAACAGACTGCCGCCTTTGTTCTAATCAGTATTTATACCAGAGTAATGCCCTCAAGTCTACGATACACCACCCAGAGCCGGCATGCATATATCTTGACTGTCCACCATACGTATCTTCAATTGTAGATCGATGCCTCAATCGCACGCCCTCTAATGTGCACCGAATTCTATGGTAAGGCAATACCAGAAACACGGAACTCGGTCGGGAGCTTTTCCATACCTGTACAGGTCCGCCTTTAAGAGCCTCCAAATACATATATCCCTAGGGTCTGTTTTCATGGTGGCTATGGCCCCACCTCGGTCCCTCCCCCAACTAGTAAAGACTACAAGAGCTAAGCGATGCTCCTAACAACAAACAATCTAAACATCCATTTGGTGTCTCCCCTCAACCGCTTACTCCGATATCAAAAGGTGAATGGTATCTTGGGTTCAGCTCTAGTCTTTTTGCATCCCTCTGGCTGCCGATGACGAGTATCCGACGATCCACTATCTTTGTTAGTCCTGATCCCCTACCTACCTGTTGAGGCAACCGCTGAATCACCTTGGTGTCACCGCATCACAGCATTATGACTGCATAGCTACTTCTGTAGTCAAGGCCCACCCACCTAGTAGTTACGCGCAGACCCAACCTCCGTGAGCCAGCTTAAGACATCTGTAACTACACAGAGGACTATTAGAAGCACCTTACATACCTCATGATGCCACGTGCTTCCCCGTCCAGTCCTTTGGAGCCGTCATAACAATCAGATGAAGGTGCGCTCCCCTCGTCCCTTATAACACCTCGATGATCTACCCCATCGGGTTACTCACCCTCAACCGTACGGACTGGTCCAAACGCCTTACTTTAGAATGTTGTTATACCCTATGTCTAAACATTCTTTTATGCGCTTATCTCACCTCATCGGGTTTCCAGTCACTTGGTTATTCCCATTCATATTGAATTCTTATTCAAATTACCAAGTTCTCTTGCTTATTAATTTCAGTCATACAACTTAATCCATTTAAGTTTATTACTAAGCCCACAACATGTTATTCTCTAGACTGTGGCCCAAGGTCTGTAATCCACAACCCTTTTTATCTTCTTGTTGATTTCATCATTACAATAACATGTTTTACTTAATATGTAATTAAGTATATCCAATTCACATGTTTTTAATTAACATGTCACTTACCATTTATGATTAAATATAACTTATTTCATTTCATAAGTTATCCTCATTCTTTCCCATTTAATTATAATTCCATTTTACATTGTCAATACAACTTATCGTTGTTTACTTATTAACTTAGTTCTATTAACTAAGGACCACTAATAAGTTTCTCTACCAGTTTATTATAACCTTTGTTATAATTTCCTCTTGTCCCTAGGACAATTCTATACATTCTTATCAACGGGTTTCAGACTTCGAAGCTTACAGACTACTTAATTTATAATTAAGTACAATTTCTTATATTTCATATATTTTCCCCCTTTTCTCAACTGGTTTCCGGTTTTCCCCATTTACTACTTACTTAATTTACAATTAAGTGTCCCTTAACTCAATTCACCAATTATCCCATTCCCTTACTAGTTTATTATAACCTAAGTTATAATATTCACTTGTCCCTTGGATAAGTCTTCCAATTATACAACATTTTCATTAATGTTATTTATTTATAATAGGTGATTATCATACCTACAGGTTATGCTTAACCTAAAAGATGTATTTAATCACATAACTTCATTATTTCTACCGGTTATGTGTACCACTAGGTGCCTTTAATTACATAACCTTATCGGGCTAAGTTTGTCGGCCTATATGCAAATATTACCCACCCCCTTAGATTTGCCTAGCCCACCCACTGTCCAACCAATTTTTTCTTAACCCTAACTTTAATTCATATTCATACAATCCTTATGGACTAGATTAGGTTAAGTAGTCCAATTCATTACCATATCCATTTATGGTTTATAATGGGCTAGACCTTCCACATTAGGCCTACAACTTGTGGATGCTGGATATACCAGTCGGGTGTGGGCAGACTTCCTCCACAAGTTGGGCCCAATCTCGTATCATAGCCTTTCTCGTATTTGCGCACTTAGACCTCCCACATTAGGTTCAATATTTGTGGCTGTTGGATATGTCAGTCGGGTCCGGGCAGACTTCCACCACTAATGCAACATAACCTTGTGTCATAAGTGCAATTACAATTTCTAATTGTAATCCTAGGCATTTATTATTAACCAATTATTTAAACCTATGCCTTTATAGGTGGTAATGCCCATTTACCCAATTATATTCATGATGGGTTATATGTCTAAATTCATTTTATTCGAATTATGCCAATTCATATTTTACATATGATCTCATTTGCGCCCAAACCATTTTTCTATACTTATGATCCAATTTAAGATCTTTAAACATAATTTGGTCGATGTACCAAACCCATATTTATTTGATTCTATGTTAACATGAATCCATATAATCATATATTTACTCCAATTATTCCCTGTATACAATTGGGACAAATTTACATGTAAACTTTTTAGCACTCCAACAAGTCCAATATATGAATTTTTCCCACATGTACAAATTAATATTATAACATGTAAACATTCCAACATTTTAACTGATTCAATATATGAATTATTCATATTAACAATTCGATATTATACCATGCTAATCATTCCCCTAATTTAATAGATTCAACATATGAATTTCCTGATCTATTCATATTAACATCTCAACTTGTTATAACAACAATTTATGATTAAACTGACAATTTCACAATTTATTAAAAGGGGTATGCTAAACATAGTCATAACATTATCTAAAGACAATAGTTTAAACCCACTCACCTTTCATGCTTTCCCCAAATTTTGGATCCGATCTGTTCTATCATCCATGGTTTCCCTTTTTCCCTTTAATTTGATTCACAACCTAACGACCATGGATCTATTATTTCAAGAAAAGAGAAGGGAAAGAGGAATAATTCAAATAGATTGGATCAAGAAGTTTACCTTGCTTTCATGATTCAATAATCTTTTTATTGATGTTGATTCTCTCGTCTAGATCTGAATTCATAATTTTCCTAGGCTAGTATTTTAATTTCAGAATAGATTTGAGAAGAGAGAGAGTCATGGTAGAGCTCTAGCATAGCCGCCGAATTATGATGGTTAGGGTTAGGTCTGGGGACTTATTTATAGGAGTAGCGGAGAAACCAGGACCCTTAAATCAAAATTTAAGATATCCGAACCGAACACATCAGAAGAACTTTCTGGATCCTCGGGTGGGTCGACACCCCTGTTGGTGGGTCGGCCCCTCTGACACCTCAGCATTACATCAGATAAGAATAATCTAGAAATAGGCGTGCTTGGCCAGGAACAGGCTCGTGTCTGGCTCGAAGTAGGTCGACCCACCTTCTATGTGGGTCGACACATGTATCGACACAAAGGTTGACCCATATATAGGATGGGTTGCCCTTTTACCGTTGCTTTATTCTGATTTGTTAATTAAATTATTTAATTTCATTTTTAAATTTAACTGATTATAATTTTTTCATTTTTATTCCAATTAATGCAAACTATAAGTCTATCTAAATCACAATTTCGCAACGAACGCAACAATGAAATCCATTTTATCCGATTCTGAATATTATATTAATTTATATTTTATTTATTATTATTCTTCATATAATCATTGTTTATTTAAATTTGGGTGTTTCATTTTCCCTTCTTAAAGTATTTCTTCCCCTAAATCTCTCGGGCTTGAAGAATGTAATGAATATTATCGACCATTATCAACACCCGTCTACTCATCCATCAACCACTGACAAACATTGTCCTTAAAATTTGTAATGCTTTATATGAACCTATGCAAAGGTGTTATGCATATTTCCCTAAGCTAATGTAGAAATCAGGCAGTCTATTGATTCGGTTAACCTCTTTAATATAATTCATGCATGTGCCATGCATCCAGAATGTATGCAAAAGAATCCTAATGATACATATAAACTCTATATATGTGCAACAACCATTCACCAAAATGCAACATTCATCAACCATTTCTATGCGTATTTAAAGTAAATAAAAACCATGCACATCCATATACAATATGTAAGTTTTCTAGTTAATTAGATCCTTAATCTAGTGCCTAATGTGTGTGTATGTATATGCATTCATGGTATCCACTAGCAAACACTTGCATCCACGTGAATCCATTCAACCATAACATGTTCTATTAACATGTTTTAAACCATTCCTATCATCCAATGGCTTCTACCTAAGAATCAAGATTCAAACGATAGGAAAATAAATTCAAACTAAAAGCTTAGAAAGAAATTAAGAACGTTCTCTCAATGGGAAATGGAAAAGAAGCACGGAACTTATCTTCTAGTTCTCAAGTCGTGTCGTCGCTATCTTCTCGCTTGACCTCCTTATTCCGTAGCTTCTCAACCTTCGATCCTAATATCCAGGTAGGAACTTTTCTGACTGATGCCTCCTTCTCTATCTCTACATCACCAAGTGTACTCGACTCTACTACCTCTACTGTAATGATCCAAAATTTTGAACCGATTTGAAATTGGAATTTTTAACACTTAATTTAAATTTTCTGAACATAAAATAAGTTTGAGAACATTTAATAATTTTGATAGGTTAAACAATAGGTTTTATTTGAATTATAACATTTATAAATGGAAATGATTATTAATAAGTTTGGATTTACTGATATTATTTGTCGTTCGATCGGATTTGTCAAAAGATAACATAAATTAATAGCATTAGTATTATGCGTTGCTCTTTGTTTTCATAACGTTTAAGGTAAATGCTACCAAAAACACATTCCTTCCCCTTTTTACAAGTGTTATGACACTTGTAATTTTGCATGCAACATTCCATGCATAAAATGCACATGTCCTATGATGTGTCACTCTCTCCTTACTCCTCTTTTCCCATAAATATCACCCTTTCCTTCCACTTTTTCATTCGTTCTCACTTCTTTTCTTTCTACCTTCTTCTTAAAGCTTATGGCCATGGTTTCCATGGCATAAGTCTTCCTCTTTTCCACAACCACCTTGCCAAAGTTCGTCATTCTCCTCCTCCTCTTATAATATAAAAAGAGATTAGTGTATATTATATTATATATTTTTTGGTGAAGAAGACGTTGCGCTGAAATACTGTCCGGCGGTTCGCTTAGCTAGGCTCGCCTACTGTGAAGATTTGGAACGCTGTTAGGCGAGAACTCTTTAACCACGGTTTATACATTTAATTAGTAGCTAGACTAATTTAAATATAGTGATTGGTTAATGATGATTGATATTTGTTGTGATGGATGATGGATGCGAAGTTTAGAACACACACTATTAAGCGTTAGTGTTATAACGCTTATGCACAATTATGATTTATTGAATCATGTTGATGATGGTTGATATGGATGTTTAAATGGTTGTTGATGTTGTTTTGCACACACTATGACACAATAATTATGGTATCACATTGGTGATCGAAAAATCACCTTCATAATTAAAAGCAATATCATTATTGAAATTGAAGGATAATAATTGGAAAAGACCATATGTATGAATTCATATATATTGTTAAAGTCCTTTAAATGAATAAATAAATACGAGAACATTCTAGGATGACAGAGAGGATAGTGTCTAGCTTTGGGTTTGGAAATGAAGTTTCCTGCTCTCCCTACCTATCCCTAACTGATCTGACGAATGGGAAAGTTAATTTGAATTATCTGAATTTAGAAATGAATTGGAATTTATGAAAGTTGAATTTTAGATCCAAAATAATTTAGAAAGTAAATTTAAATGATTTTAAAAGGGTTATATAAGGATATAATGGTTTTCTAATATATTTTGAAGCATCATAGAATAATGGTATTATGGTCAAAATAGAGCTTGTCGCATAACGGCAATTTACGTATTTTAGATGCAAACTTTAAACGCTTATAACTTTTGCAATCTAAATCGGATTTCCATAAAATGAAAAACGTATGATTTCCATTAATAAGAACTTTCAAATGAGTGAAAGCGGATTTTAAATTCGAGTTATACTTTTCAAGTTATGTTTGAAACCGTTTTGGAAAAGAATGATGTGAGAACAATTGTTGACCATAACTATAAACAACTATTTTTTAAATGTTTTTAAAATATGGAAAAAAATTGTAAAATCATAATAAATTATGTAAAAGTGTTTTGAATTGTAAATTTTAAGTTTTGGCTAAGATAAACGATGTTTTTATCAAAGTAGTTAAGATAACTGTTTTGTGACGCTTTTGTAACACTTTTGAAGCACTATTGTAACGCTTTCTTTTTAAAATAACCTATTTTGAAGTATTTAAACCGCGAAATGTTTTCCAAACTATAAGTAATCATTTGTAAATGATTTGTTGAATGTTTTCAAAGGTTTAATAGTATTGAAAATAATTTGTTTAGAATTTAAATTGACTTATTTAATAATTAAAATGTGTTTTTCAATTTTAAATAATTGGATATGGTTGGAGATAAATCTTCGGATAGTTGATATTAATTCGGTAGATGATAATTCTTACTATTTGAGGAATTTAAAAGGTAGTTCACCATTATTCCGCTTATAGTGTGAGTTGGATATCGAGATTAATATTAAGTATAATTTGATGGTATTTCTATCCAGATCTAATGTTAAAGAGTTGGATAAATCTTTTAATTAAGATACACATTACACCGAAACAGTGAATTTGATACACCATGATTTAGAGATTTGATACAGTTTTTAACTGTATCAAATTTGATAAGGCTCTTGATCGTACCAAATGTTCCTTGCTACAACCTACCAATCCATACCTCCTCCACCGATTCACATCTAAGCCTACATCTTAAACATTATAGATCGGTTCATTTGATCTATCTCTTCTCCGTATCAAATCAGGATCAATTTTTGCTCCCACTGTTTTTTTTTCATTTTCCCCAATTAGTGCCAAATTCATTTCCCTCTTTTTTTGTTCGCTTTTCATTTTTAGGGAAAAATCATACCAGTTTATTTCGAATCCAAAGGGAGTAAATTCATACCAGTTTTTGGGGGCAAATCCATGACTCCTCTTGTTGATTTCTTCCACATCGAACTTTGTGAAAAAAGGTAAATTCCCTAAATCTCGTCCTTCGTGTTACTGCTTATTAGACTACGATTTGTTTTACCGCTTATTTATGCTTATTTATTCAAGAGAGGTCGATACTACTTTCCGTTGCCGATCTAAACAGGAGGAAGACTACTTGAAGAAATTAAAGGCAAGTTTTCACATTTTATTCTGCTTCTGTTGGTCTCAGTTTTCTGAAAGATGCTTGGGCTAATTTTGAGACCATCGTAGTCTTTGATGACAGCAGGGCTCAATGTAGTTTTCGTTATCAGCATTTTTGAAAACCACAATTACCTGGTTTTGTAGAAATTTTGACCGTCTCAGTTATTGTTTCGACAAAATCCATTATCTTTGTGAAAATCAATTGTTCCCACGAAAAGTTAAACCATTGCCTTCTATGTATTTCACATTTACTATGCTTATGTTTGGCTCTCAATCATCCTTTCTCATTATCTTGCAATGAAGAGCTTGTTTTGGTTGAGGGTATTTGAAACATTTTTTAAAATTATTCCCCCTTTGTGACCTTCTAAAATTCTTTGCTTGTCATTGAAAATTGTTTTAGATTTTGATTTGCCCTAGCATCGAAACAAAACTACTTTTTCATGGAGAACCATGCAATGTAGAGTAATTATAATGCTTATCAATTTTTTTAACTATTTAATTTGAAGCCATTTGATTTACTATAGAGCTTAATCTATGAGACAAAATTCTACGTTCTCCTCTTTTTTGAAAATTTCAGACTGATTCTAGGAATTCGTAGGCAATTTGTTTAATTTGCTCGGTTCCTTTTTTATTTTCATTTTTTTTAGGCCAAGTGCATGCGTGCATTTGGGCTTGTATGCACATGCACGTGCGTGTGAGCGAAATGTGGAACATCCTTTTGTAATTGCTCTGCACGTGCGTGCGTATCAGTGAAATGTGGCATATCCTTGATCGAAAATGTTGTTGTGACTAAAGTTCTATTAGTCATTTTATGCGGAAAAAATAATAATGGTTAGATTTGATGAGATCCCATGGTTTCCACCGTCGAAAACCTAATCCTTATATTTTGACTAACAAATTTCGAGTAATGTAGTGGCTTCCTTCTGTAATTGCTCCGACTTTTTTTCTTCCAACATCGTCAGGCTTATGTTATTTTGTACAAGGCTTTCTGCTTTTTTTATTTGGACGTGAAGCATGGTGTGGCAAGAGTACAGACCATCAAAAATCATGCTTAAGCATAATTACAACATAGTTTTTGCATTGGATGAATCATCTAAAGCTTTGAGCTAATCATGCTTTTAGCTGAAAAAATTCCATAGATCAACAGCCTTCTACCAACCTTCGATTCCATCACTTCAAAAACCGTATCTTTCACCATTGAGGATATGAAACCGTATCTTTCACCATTGAGGATATGAAACGGGGAATCACAATGTTTTTATTTATATTGTGTTATGGCTACCATGCCAATTTGTTGAAAGAAGATATGATTATTTAAGTGGATCTATTTTTTCATAATATTTCAAATCATTTTTACATGCTCTCTCTCGATCAAAAGAAAGTATGATTATTTGAGTGGATATCCCCCCCATGTTTCAAATCATGTTTACATAGTCTCTCGATTGAAAGAAAATATGATTATTTTAGTGGCTATAATTTTTTTCCCTTTTCTTTTCACAATATTCCAAATCATGTTTACTTGGTCTCTCTCACTCCCTCGCGCAAAAATCCTTGCATGCCATAGTACTTAACAAGTTAATCATTCCAGTTAATATATGAACTCATTCATTCTAAAAACATGCCCTTAACACTTAAAACTTAATTAACATAGATACTTGTAAATTATAGATTGATTATATTACTTAGATTTAGTTATGTTCAGCTTTTAACAAACAATCCAAGTTGCTAATTGAGGACCATTAGCTTTACCGGTAAAGCTCTGGATTGTAAATTCATAGGTCATGGTAACGAATCCCTTTGATATTTAGTTACTAACTTCAAAACAACAATACACATTTTTTATTAGTTTGATCCAATGGACATGTGTTGCATTGTTAAAATTGTTCTGCATTATCTCTAACTTATGTATGATCTTGATTAGAGGTTTGAGTAGCACAATATATAATAACGCATAGTTTTACAATGCTCCAAATCTCACATTTTGGTTGTTTCTTGTTTTGGAACTTTTCGCTAATGTTACCTCATAGTGAGTGAGATCCCCAAGGAGATGAGTGAATTTCAGATATATATCTAAGATTGACATCTGAGTTCTTACACTTTCGTATTTGGACTATCTCGTTATAAGTTATGAGTCTAAATTTGACGCTTCTTAATGACTTCTATTATTAAGAAAAGAAAGGAAGTAAGAATTATTGATAATATACTAGATTTGCTAGTTGATGAATTGGAAAGAGATAAAAAAAATAGTAGTAGCTTGATGTATTTGATGATTAATGAAGAATCCTTATTAAACCACTAACAGAAGAAGAAAATAATAGGAAATCATTTGTTGCGATTTACCCACACAAAATGTAAGCAGGATTATGGGAATTACTAGATAACTATTGGTAGAATATTTTCTTTTGGATCAAAAACAAAATGTTTGTGTAATTGATATTACAATCTCGGATTGTGATTTTGATTCAAATTTTGGTTGTTGTCGACAATATCTCCAGACGAAATGAGCTTCGCACAAGATATGAATGAGATTTGACATGTTTTCTTGCTAAAATTTAAAAGCCAGAACTTGGACAAGATTCAAAACTCTCTAGTTAGAGATGATTATTAATAAAATGGATCTAGGTAAAGCAATTTTGACATTTTTATGATTGTTTTGCCCATTTCTATTTTCTGAATAATGAAAGCTATTGCTATATAAATTCAATTTTGGTTACCATGTAACTATGCAAGTTGATTTGTTGCTAATTGACATGTTTGAACAAATAATCCAGTTTGAACAAATAATCACTGTAAGAACTGGTTCCAGTTTGAACAAATAATCCAGTTTGAAATTCAATTTTTTTTTCTTAACCAATAAAAGAAAGATATGAGGAAGATATGTTGAAATGAAAGTTTTCACATGTTTCAACCTAGGATAACATAAGTACTTATTGAAATCAATCAATTGCATACATTTATTATACGATATAATATATGATATGATCCTTCCTATTTGAAATAGTATGCATACGATATAACCATTGTTAATAACTGTACATCTAATTTATTATTATAGCTATTTATATAAACTACCAAACTATATAAAGTTCAAAAAAATATGATTATTGCATAGGATCACAAGGACTTTGACAATAATCATAAATGTGTTTTGATTATGAATGATTCATCAACTACTATTAAAATAATAGAAAATTTGCAGAAACCTATATTAACCAAAAATAACAATGTGAATTTACAAAGAAAAAAAAAGTTTTGATCGACTAAAATTTAACATAATAGTTATAGAAAATAATATTTCAAAATATTTTTTTAACATCAACATTTAAAAAAAAATAAGAATGTAAAAGATATTGTACAAAAATGTTGCTTATGCATTAATAATTTTTTTATAAGATGAGTGATGATTTATTCAAGCAAATTGCTCTTTTTTATGTCTCAATGGCTTGAATCCGTGATCTGACCTCAGCCAAAGTGACATATCCCAGACTATTTGAGTTTAAGGTCCTTGACTACATTTGTACTTAACCCCATAATAAAGTGTGAAATTTATTGTGTTAAATTTCTATTAGAAATATTATGTTTCTCATTCTCACTGACTTATAAATTAGTATATTGACATGCCAATCAGTGAATACATATTGATTTTGAATACATATTGCAATATCAGCTTGGCTATTGGTTTTGATTTTGTGGTACTGCAGTACTTAAGAATTTGTGGTACTACAGCTTGGCTATTTGTTTTGATTTTGTGGTACAGCAGTACTTTAGAATTTATGGTACTACAGCTTGGCTATTGGTTTTGATTTTGTGGTACTGCAGTACTTAAGAATTTATTTTACAATATTTTGTGGTACTGCAGTTTTGAAAATGAATGGTATTGTGGAAATGAATGGTATTGTGGTACAACAGTTTTGAAAATGAATGGTATTTGTGGTACTGGTTGTGTTGTGAAAATGAATGGTATTGTGGAAATTATGGAAATTATGGAAATGAAATTATTGTAATGCTGCAAGGCCTAGGTTAGAAGAGGAACCGTGCTCAGACACGGTGCCGGTGCTAAATACCCTGTCGTTGTAATGTCGAAATTTTCTGAAATGAACTATATAAAATAGTTGTTGTGTTTGAAATAAATTGTTTGAACAATAAAATTAACATTTTTATTGTATGTATGAACCACTAAAAATAGTCATTGGTTGAAATAAATATTTGAACATTAAAAACATCATTTTTAATGTGTTAACGAACTATATAAAATACTCATGTAGTGAAATAAATGTTTATTCATTGAAAACATTATTTTTAACATGTATATGAAGTGTTAAAAATAACCATGTGTTAAAATAAATATTTGTTAGTTAAAAATATTATTTTTAACATGTACATGAAGTGTTAAAAATAGTCGTGTGTTGAAATAAATATTTGTTAGTTTAAAGATTTATCTCTGGAGTTATGATATTTACGTCTCTTGTTATATTATATAGGATACAGGAAGGTAACGTGTCCCACAGTTTAGACAAAAAGTGGATATATGAATCTGATCGGAGAACTACATACTATATAGACGGGGTGAAGAAGTTTATTAGTTTTGTTGAAGAAAACGGTGGTAAGAAAGGAGTGTACTTATGCCCTTGCGTTAAATGCCAAAATATGAAGAGGATAAAATTAGAGGTTATTCATTTTCATTTGCTTAGATGGGGTTTTATCCAATCATATAACATGTGGTATTTACATGGGGAAAAATGGTGGATACGGAAAAACAACGAGTTAGTTATGCCACAAGTACTTACTAGGTTGAACATATTAGGATGGAAGATCTAGTCAATGATGCAGATAGATTTCATGATTTTCAACCTGAAAATCCATTGTATGATCATGCTAAAGTTGGACAGCAATCTACGGATGATGGCAGTTAGCAGGCCAACGAAAGTAAGAAGTATAAACCACTTTTTGATAGCACAAAATCGACATTGTATCCTTCATGTTCAAAAGGGATAACGAAGCTGTATGCCATTGTGAAACTGAATAGCTTGAAGACCCAATACAGCTTTTCAGATAATGGTGTGACTGCACTTCTCGAACTAATAAAGGAGTTACTCCCCGAAGGTAACACATTGCCGACAAAATACTCCGACGTGAAGAAGTTCATTAAGCAAGTTGGAATGAATTACAAAACTTATGATGCATTCATCAATGATTGCATATTGTACTGGAAAGATGATGCAAACAGAGTTTGTTGTAGAATTTGCAATGAATCAAGATATACGACATCATTTGACGAAGAGAGAAAAGGCACCAAAGTACCTCGAAAGACATTAAGACATTTTCCTTTAATTTCTATATTGAAGAGATTATATATGTACCATGGATAGCAGATGAAATGACCTGGCATGGTCGTGCCAAGTCTAATCTAGAAGTAATGCATCATCCTTGTGACACTTTTCAATGGAAATCCGCGGATTCTTTTGATCAAACGTTTTCCGTTGAGCCACGAAATATCACACTTGGAATAGCAACAAATGGTTTCTGTCCACATGTTTCTCTATCTAACCCTTACAGTTGTTGGCCAGTAATTGTAGTACCATATAATCTTCCTCCGTCTATGTGCATGAAACAGGAGTTTTCAATGTTAACACTGTTGATTTCTAGGCCAAAACAACCGGGGAAGGATATTGATATTTATTTACAACCGTTGATAGACGAGTTAAAATAATTATGGGAAGGAGTCGTTACATATGATTCATTAAATAAATCCGAGTTTACAATGAGGGCTAGAGGGCTGTAGGCAATCCATGATCGCCCTGCTCTTGGGACTTTATCGGGATGTATAACTCACGGTTACTTTGTGTGCCCCGTTTGTGGGGAAAACACTTGTTCTTATCATCTCCCTAAAAGTAAAAAAGATGTGTTTTATGGGACATCGAATGTTTCTTCCTAACGAACACAAGTTTCGATACAACAAGACAAATTTCAATAACGAACAAGAATTTCATTGCCCTAAACGACCATTGACTGGTTTTGAAGTTGAAAAGAAAGTAGCAAATATCAAAATGAAAATGGGTAAACAGAAAGAAGAAATTAGTCGAAAACGAAAAAAACCAGCCATTGAAGAAATTGACAATGTTTTTGGATGGTATAGGAGGACTATCTTTTTTGATTTATCATATTGGAAAGAAAATATGATTTGACATAATATTGATGTTATGCATATGGAGAAGAATGTCACAGAGCATCTCATAAGCACCATTATAGACCATAAAGATAAGTCAAAAGATGGCATCAATGCACGCAAGGATTTGAAAACCATGGGTATAAAAAAAGTTGTGGGTGATGGTAGATCCTAAAATAAATAAAATAATCATACTGAAGGCAACTTTTACTTTGAGCAAAGAAGGAAAAAGATACGGTTTTACACTATATTGAAAAACCTGAAAGTACCTAATAAATTCTCTTCTAACTTCTGCAATAATGTGAGCTTCAGTCCTCGCGAAATAAGAAATATGAAGTCACATGATTACCACGTCATAATGCAACATTTTCTTCCGGTATTGCTTCAACATTCTTATGCACAACATAAGGATCTGCAAAATGTTGTTCATTGTATTAGTTTATTCTTTAACATTTTGTGCTCAATGGTGATCAATAGGGAACACCTTATAAAAGCAAAGGCTAGTTTGATAGAAGCAATGTGTGTTTTTGAAAAACATTTTCCACCTGCATTTTTTGATATTAGTATCCATCTTATGATTCATTTAGCCGATCAAACATTGATTGGTGGCTCTGTCAGATATAGATGGATGTATCCTTTTGAACGGAAAATAACTAATTTCAGTTATGTACATTATTATTCGGTGTATATAGCTATCGTGTAATTGATCACATTCACAGATTGATGAAAACATATAAAGGATATGTATGCAACAAAAGATACATTGAAGGGTGTATTGCAGAAGGATATATCGTACAAGAATCTTGCCTTTACTGCATGGAATATATGCCAAACGGAGGTTATGACAATCATAAACATACCCATGAAGCATTTTTAGATGAGGATGATGAGTTTGCTGGTGAGATACCTTTAGATAATGGTAAAAATATAACGTTAACCCAAGTGCAGTTTGAACACGTGCGTAGATGGGTCCTTAATAAGTATGATGGATTAGATGAATGGAAGAAGTAAGTTCATGAATTTGTTTCAAATTTTCATTTTTTTAATTCAATTTATATATTATTTCGATATGTGTTTTCCATAGAAGGTATAACTCCTATGCGAAAAGCACTAGATTTCAACCACGAGGAAGAGGTACAACTGTCGAAGTCTGTCAAGATTTTACTCTATGGTTACGTAATGAGGTACTACATCATCATAAGTATTTCACGTGTTTATAAGTTGTCAATACAGACCATGCTTTTATTTATTTATTGTGTTTTATGTAGTTGGTGAATTGCAGCGATGTTGATCCAACTCTTTGGCGGCTAGCACATGGACCGCAGTTCATAGCGCTTAGTTATAGGAAGTACCAAGTGAATGGGTTTTTATTTTCCACGAAAATGTACGAAGATCGTATGGTCACACAGGATAGCGGTATATGCATGAAAGAAATTACAAAATTTAGAGCGACCGGTAAAAATAAAAATTATAAGGAAGCAGAAACAACATATTACGGAGTCATTCAGCTGATACTTGAGCTGGATTACACTGACTTCAAACAAATGGTTTTATATTGTCATTGGGTAAAGGTCGAGGATAAGATCAATGGTTGCAAAATAGATTCCGTTTCAAACTTAATCATGGTCAATTTAGGAAAATTAAAAAACAAAGACAACATGACTGATGAGCCATTTATTCTTGCATCAGAAGCGAGACAAGTGTTCTACTCAAAAGATTTAAAAAATAAGGGATAGTCTGTGGTTTTGCATACACCAAAACGGTTAACTACAAATGTGGATGACATTGAGTTTCCTACCGTCTACCAATCCGCTTTTGAAGACAATGAGAAATTAGAAAATGTATTTGGAAAGTCATGAATTGTTGAATGCTTTTTTTACTAAAACCATATGTTAACTTGTGAATTGTGGATAATCTATTGAGCATGGTAGTGATGATCACATGTATTAGTTATATTATATTTTTTAGAAAATTATGTCATAAAATCTAATATCATCACATCCAATATCATCACATGCATCATGTTCAAAAGAGCAGAAAGTTGATCAAAACATTCTTGGTATTCCAATCTCAGAAAATGCTTCAAAAATCGCTACTATGCTTGGTAAACTAGTGAGAGCTTATGTGTCGATATCATACATAAGTTGGAAGAAAGTACCCAAAACATATAAGGACAACGTTTGGAACAAGTTGGTGGTAAGTTTATACTTGAGCAATTTGGTAATATAGCACTTAAATGTCTACAATCTATTTTTACAGTCTGACTCTTAATTTTTGCAGAAAATGTATGCACTTGAGCCGCTTTCAAAGGAAACCTTTATAAAAAGAATGGTCGAGGCTTTTAGGAGACATAAGAGACACTTAAGAGTAAGTTTTTATGACATTTTTGACAATGAAGAAGAACGGTTGAAAAATTGTCCACCTACAATTGCTCAAGAAGACTGGAGCGAGTTCATAAAAAATGAAGCAACGCCTGAAGCGAGCGGAAGAACGAAGTCAGGCAAAAGAAATAGATTATTGCTCAATTATGTTCACCATGCAGGATGCAAAAGTCACGCTAGAATAGAACATGAATTGATAATTTATATTCATTTTCTTTCAAAAATAGTAAAAAAATCCCAATTATGATAGAAAATATACACAAAATGGAATATATTGCAGACCGTTGCAGATCCATCTGCAAATATCAACCGTCATCAAGTATGGGAGAAGGCACACACGAAAAAAGATGGTAGCATATCAGATGCCACTTCTATATACTTCGTAAGTTAAACAAATATTAACTTGCGTATTATTTGAAATTTCATTATTCATTTAAGAACTATCATATCTCAGGATAAAACTGCGAAAATAAAGGAAAAGATCACTGATAGCGATGAAGAAAAATTGGCAGTGGATGAAGATATCTTATCACAAGTGTTTGGTATGGATACAAAGGGTAGGAGCCGCGGTGTTGGGACCGTCATACTAGTGACTAATGTTAAGGCTTGTGCTATTGCACAGAAACGATACAAATGTGTTAGTCAAGACAATGATGACTTTAAAATGAGGGTGAGAAATTTGGAGGGTACAGTGGGAAATATGGCGAGGATAATGGAGGTTCTGATTCAAATGGTGGGAAACATCATATCGTCAGATACCGCTGATAGAGCACGCAACGGACAACTCGTGAAACACCGCACCTCCGTTAAGGTCACTCACAAAGGGAATGCCTTAATTTCGGTGGAGCATTATAGGTAAAAGATGCAGATAAATTACAAGACAGACAAAGCAGTAGAAAATAAATAAAACTTTATTTCTTTGATAAACAGCTTGTACAAAGGTTGTTTTACAATACCAAAGTATCATGTCTTGTTTACAAAAATAAAGAAGCATAAAATGATTTCCCTAGATAAAGCATGAGTCAGCCATAGCAGTAGAAGAGAGAGTCCAAGGCAACACGTCAAAGAGTCTTCAAGCTTGGAAAGAGTAATGGTCCAAACAAACCTAAGCTATTCCCTCCCTGACTACTTGGGGGGAACGGAAGAAAAGAGGCGAAAGAAAACTAGGTCAGACATAAAGTCTGGTAAGTCTAGTGATTCTTAGTATTTAAACGAGGAAAAGGGTCATGATATGAATAAACTAAATATAAGACTAAACCATAGTAACAAGATAATATGGGATAAGCATGGGATATGGCAAGATAAACTGAATGTACTGATAAACTGAATGCGCTCCTACTCCGCTGCTTCGCAACTACCTTGTTTATACTGATTTCTATATCTCTGCACTACCTAACTGGTGTCCAAACTAGTAATCTATGATCATATGATAACGTGATCCCAATCCCCGTATTTGCGGTTTCCTTCAGGTGTACATCTATTATGGGGATTCCCTTTATTACCTAGATCTAATCTAGGGTTCACTATCGAGTGCTTTCTAGATTCAACCAGGGTTTACGCTACCCAGGGCCACTGGGGTTTATGCTACCTATTGAATGCTTCTCGGATTCAGGGTTTACACGATCTAGGTCCAACTAGGGATTATGCTACCTACGTGTATTAATTTTCCATGTGTCTGTGTCAGTCGGCCCTCTCTTGCGTGTAGATACTCTGTGCTGGCCCCGCCATAAGGTGTATCAAGCCTTATGATAGCGACCCGACACGATTCAAGATGCACAGTGTATAACTACTGGTACCCAGTGCCTGTTTTTTCCCACTCCGGAGTACGTGCACGCCCGTAAACCGTCGGAACCTACACTAACGTAACCCATGCCGTTATCTTTGACCGCTTATAATCAGCCCAGTAATCGTGCCCCACCCTGCCTAGTTTCAGGGTACCATGATACATCTATGTGGGTTACTGCTGAAATGGGTCCCCGTTACTAGGGTTTCCTGCTAGTTAAGTTTATGGGCCTATATTTACTAATATTACCCACCAACCCGATGTGTACTTAACCTTCTCACCTATTCATGCATGTTTATTTAATGGTTAAGTTATGTGCGCCTATATTTACTAATATTACCCACCAACCCGATATGTACTTAACCTCCTACTCATCAAGTCGTGTTGGTTAAGTAGTTCTTATTAACTTAACCTTTCTCGCTTATCTTATTGGATTGGTTAAGTGTGATCTATTAACTTAACCATGTTCATTCATCAGGTTATATTGGTTAAGTATTCCCCATTTAACTTAACCCCATTAGTTCATCAAGTTATATTGGTCAAGTGTCATTAATCAATTCAAGTTAACTTAACCCATCCACCCGTCATGTCATGTTGGTTAACTGTTTCCTTCTGGTGTTGACTTGACCCTACCTCAATTCATGTTATATTGGTTAAGTGTTTTCCTCTTGTATTACTTAACCCCACCACATGTCATTATACATTTTGGTTAAGTGTTACTTTAGTTAACTTAACCCTATCATCTGCTTAACATGTTACAACAGTTAAGTGTTCTAAATTTATTTAACCTCACCCACTTGTCTAATTAACATGTTGTAACGGTTAAGTGTTATAACTTTACTTAACCTCACCCACTTCCCTAGTTAACAGGTTATTACGGTTAAGTGTTTCCCTAATTACTTAACCTCACCATTTAAAGCTTGATTTATTCATGAGCCTTAATTAATTAATTAAAGCACCAACCACTCACATTAGATAGATATTTTTGTGATTACTGGATGTGTCGGTCGGTTCCGGGCAGGTTTACACCACAACTCATTCTAACCTCGGGTCTTTTTGGGCTTGATGCACTAACCACCCACATTAGACAGGTATTGTTGTGGTCACTGGATGTGCTGGTCGGTTCCGGGCAGTTTTACACCACAACTCAGTCTAACCTCGGGTTAAGCATATTCGTCTTTTACTAGATTTACATATTTATTATTTATTAAATTTTTCTGTAAATCAACTTAGCCTAGATCATATTTATTTGTCGTGCAAATTAGCATATTTATATTCTATGCCCAAAACTTGATTTACCTATCAATAAGCCCAACTTGCATATTCCCCTTTTACAATTCATGCCTAATCTAGGTTAATATTCCAATTTACGGTTCATGTCAAAACTAGATTTAATATTCTAGTTTACTGTTTATGTCCAAAACTTGGTTTACATGCCAACTACACACTTTGAGGCCAATTAAATTTATCAACTTATGCCCAAGTCTAATATGCATGTAAATCATTCACTATTATAGCCAATTTAGACTATGCCAACATATTTATTATGCCAAACTAACTAAATTAAGCTACGCCCAAATTCCCGCGCCGAAATTGTACGTATTACATGATTCCACAAGTTTCTAAGTACTCATGAAATGATACTAATAGTTTCAAAGCAAGGAATAGGGGATAAGCACGAGAATGGACATAAAAGAATAGCCATGCAAGAATGAACCAAATACAAAAATAATGGTTCCAATGGGTTTGATGTACATAACAGTGAATAGGAATAAACTAGACAAGTGACACACTAAATATGAGATCCACGTAATCAAGGGAATAGGCATAGGTGATTTGGTCCAATATAATGCCAGTTCAAGGTACACCATGATCAGTTAATTGTAAAAATGGGAATAGTCACAAGCAACTAACTACAATAGTGATAGGCAATTAACCACAATAGTCATGGGCGACTAATCACAATAATTTCTTAACCAATGTCATAGGCAATAGTCTCATAGTTATGATTCATAGTCGTAGGCAATAATTTCATAGGCGACAGTTCATGGCCATAGTCTTAGACAAAGGTCTCATAGTCATAGTCATAGGCAATAGCTTCATAGGCAAGAGTTTCATAGTCATAGTCATATGTTGTAGTCTCTTTGTCATGGATCATAGTCATAAGCGATAGTTTCATGGGCAACAGTTTCATAGTCATAGTCTTAGGCAAAAGTCCGATAATCATAGTCATTGGCAATTAGCCACAATAAGTTCTAGGCCACAATCAAGAATCAGATCCAAAGGCATAGACAACGTTAAATTTGACATAAGCACGAATCAAAGATAATTAACTTGCAAATTGGTATAGTTCTATATTTTTATTCATTACATTCACAACTCCAATTACACATTCAAATCTAAGGAATAACCGAACTTACAGTGGTCGGTTTAGAAAAGGCGATTTGCTATGATTCGAGAGACGTTGCTTGAAGCAGAATGCCTACGGTCCAACTTGAAGCTTTAACTTGATTCTCTTTTAATTCTATTCAGTTTCGAATAAGATGCATTAATCCTAGTTTTGATTCCAGCAGAGTAGCGACGCCATTTTTTATTATTTTAAATTAGAATTGAGGCAGGGTATAAGCAAAATGAAATTGTGTGGAGAGAAAGCTAGATTTGGGGGTGTTTAAATAGCATAGGGGTCACGAATCTGGTCAGAAAGGCGTCCAGGTGCAGAAAAATGGATCTGTCTCCAGATCTAGAAAACAGGGGGGAGGTCGACCCTAGTGTCGACCTATATACCCAGGTCGACCCTAGTGTCGACCTGGGTCTTGTCTGTTTTGAATTTCGGGCTGAAATTCTGGAGGCCATATCTTCTTCATACGGTGTCCAATTTACGCAAACTTGGACTCTATTCCAAGCAGAATTTCGAGACGAACCCAATAGCATAGCCCGTTTCCCTTTTATTCTGTTACAATTTAATTATTCCCTGATTTGTTAATCTTATGAACACGGAAAATACGGGGTGTTACATTCTTCCCCCCTTAAAGGATTTCGTCCCCGAAATCTTCAAGTTAAGAAGAATGTGTCCAACCATCCAATCATCCATCTACTCAACCATCATCCACAAGCATCCGTTGTCCTTGGAAAACTTCTAATGTTGTATGAACATATGCAAAAGTGTGTGTATATGTCCCTTATCTATTGCAAAGATCAGGCAGTCTACTGATTCAGTTGACCTCCTCAATGCGGATTATGTTAGTGTCATGAGTCCAATTATGTATGCAAGAAATCCTAATTGATACACATCATTTCTAAATGTGTGCATAACCATTCATCCAAATGCAACGTCCACAGGATAACACATCAAGTTCAATCCATAAACAATTACATATATGCAAATGAAATATGAAAGTGACTGAGTTGATCTAGTACCTAATGTGTGCATATGCATCCACGATCAACCACTAGCAACCACTTGCAACGATCAATCATAACATGTTTCAAACACATGTTTACATCCATTGGCTTCTACCTAAGGATCGAGGATAGGACCGAGAGGATATACTTAAAAGCTAAAGACTAGCATGCAAATAGATTTTTACAGAAAAGAGGAATCAAGGATATACCCTTAAAAAGGGTAAGATGCACGTATCTAGTCTTCATTCTTCTAAGTCGCATCTTCTTGAGCTTCACTCCACTGTACCTTATCTAATTTAACTTCATGGTTGCGAAGCTTCTTGACCTCCATTTCCAAAACCCACTAGTGAAGATAGGTCCTCGATCACTTACCATGCTAAAGGGTATCCAATGTAGTCGAACTATCTTTCCAAGATAAATAGATATTAATCATGATATCAAGTGTATATCCTAAGATGATTAGAGGTCTCACCTCTATTTAGCTTATCCATCATGCTGCAAGTCTGAGGGTCTAAAGCTAATGGTTACTATGTGCTTATTTCCTCTCTTAAGGTCAGCCTAACTTTGGATGCCAGCCCCAACCATTTATTTCTCACGCAAACCATCCTAGTCGAACTCGACATCCCTCAAGTACAAGCCCCACCAAAGGGATACCTCCTCCGAATTAGGACGATCTATGTGAGATGATACTAGCAAAACAACCAAACAATTGAGCTCTTGACCGACTCTGGCTATCCTCGCAAATCTTGCTCCAGAATTATCGTTGATCGCATAACGGCTTTGCACTGTCAACTAAATATATGCGAGAGTCTGTCTCGAGTTTTAGGGGGGAAACCCCTACCCTAATCAAAACATCTTGTGTACTCATGGACTACTCTAATGGATCGAAAATCGCCGATAGATAAGTAAAGTGATTCTAGGTATCTAAGACAAACTGATCCCTTAGGATCGTACGAAATCTCAAGGGTATTCTCGAGCCAAGTCGAAATTCTAACTACCCTTGTTTCATAATTACCAGCTAACCAATCAATGCCTAGAATCAGTCCATAGCCCCGAAACATAAGCATAAATATAGCTATTCTCGAATCCTCACAAGTCAAAGATAGATGGGCCGAACAAGCAATTGGATTCGAGACTATAATGGGATCCTCTACTACACAATATCTAGGGTGCAGAGACTCAACTATGGAAGTAGATATATACGGATGTGAAGAGCTAAAATCGGAAGGAGTACTAACAGGATAATCAAAAAGGAAAAACTCTTTCAACCGAAATCTTACTGCCTCTCTCTCAGGTATGCTGGTGGTGAGAGCATGCATTCGCCTTCCAGAAAATCCTGTCCCTTGGTCTTGCCCTTGGCCTTAATTATATGACCCGTTATACCAAAATAAAGATACTTCTCTTGTCTTAGGTTTTACTATTTTTTTCCTCCCCTCCTTTGTGAACCAAGTCCATATCAGTGGGTTCTTCATCCTTGTGTTGTGCTCCTAAGCCAAACCCCCGCATTCTCAACTTTGCCACCCTTGTGTAACTTGTTTACATGTCTCTCGAAGATGCCTGCATCGCACGGAAAATCCTACAAAGTTCGAAAGAAAATTAGCCGTAGGTGAAACTACATCGACTATAGATGGAAGTTAGGCACTTATTTGCCCTTTGACAAGTGTCGTAGTCTTGTCGAGCCAACGAAACCGTGCTACGATGAGGTTACCTCCTAGAAAGCCAGGAGCCCCGAAGACCCAAGAAAGAAGGAAACAAGGATTCAAATAGAGGATCAAAAGATAATGCATATGGATTTGGGGAATATGCCTTAACAAAACTTTTCTTTTGAAAATGCTTCTTTTAAAACAATTTTGAAATAATTTTTCAAATCTTTTTATCTGATTCGGTAACCGTCAGCTCTGATACCAAGTGAAACACCCCACCTCCGTTAAGGTCACTCACAAAGGGAATGCCTTAATTTCGGTGGAGCATTATAGGTAAAAGATGCAGATAAATTACAAGACAGACAAAGCAGCGGCAAATAAATAAAACTTTATTTCATTGATAAACAGCTTGTACAAAGATTGTTTTACAGTACCAAAGTATCTTGTCTTGTTTACAAAAATAAAGAAGCATAAAATGATTTCCCCAAATAAAGCATGAGCCAGCCATAGCAGTAGAGGAGAGAGTCCAAGGCAACACGTCAAAGAGTCTTTAAGCTTGGAAAGAGTAATGGTCCAAACAAACCTGAGTTATACCCTCCCTGACTACCTGGGGGGAAACGGAAGAAAAGAGGCGAAAGCAAACTAGGTCAGACATAAAGTCTAGTAAGTCCAGTGATTTTTAGTATTTAAACAAGGAAAAGGGTCATGACATGAATAAACTAAATATAAGACTAAACCATAATAACAAGATAAACTTAATGTACTGATAAACTGAATGTGCTCCTACTCCTTCGCTGCTTCGCAACAACCCTGTTTATATTGATTTTTATATCTCTGCACTA
Source organism: Allium sativum (assembly GCA_030737875.1). Lineage (NCBI taxonomy): Eukaryota > Viridiplantae > Streptophyta > Magnoliopsida > Asparagales > Amaryllidaceae > Allium > Allium sativum. The sequence continues at coordinate 182,378,297 of CM060921.1, forward strand.
CCTAACTGGTGTCCAAACTAGTAATATATGATCATATGATAACGTGATCCCAATCCCCGTATTTTTGGTTGCCTTCAGGTGTACATCTATTATGGGGATTTCGTTTATTACCTAGATCTAATATAGGGTTCACTATCGAGTGCTTACTGGATTCAACCAGGGTTTATGCTATCCAGGGCCACCGGGTTTATGCTACCTATTGAATGCTTTTCGGATTCAGGGTTTAAGCGACCTATGTCCAACTAGGGATTATGCTACCTACATGTATTAATTTTCCATGTGTTTGTGTCAGTCGGCCCTCTCTTGCGTGTAGGTACTCTGTGCTGGCCCCGCCATAAGGTGTATCAAGCCTTATGATAGCGACCCGACACGATTCAAGATGCACAGTGTATAACTATTGGGACCCAGTGCCTACTTTTTCCCACTCTGGAGTACGTGCACGCCCGTAAACCGTCGGAACCTACACTGACGTACCCCCTGCCGTTATCTTTGACCGCTTATAATCAGCCCAGTAATCGTGCCCCACCCTGCCTAGTTTCAGGGTACCATGATACATATATGTGGGTTACTGCTGAAATGGGTCCCAATTACTAGGGTTTCCTGCTGGTTAAGTTTATGGGCCTATATTTACTAATATTACCCACCAACCTGATGTGTACTTAACCTTCTCACCGATTCAAGCATGTTTATTTAATGGTTAAGTTATGTGGGCCTATATTTACTAATATTACCCACCAACCCGATATGTACTTAACCTCCTACTTGTCAAGTCGTGTTGGTTAAGTGGATTTTATTAACTTAACCTTTCTCGCTTATCTTGATGGATTGGTTAAGTGTGATCTATTAACTTAACCCTATTCATTCATCAGGTTATATTGGTTTAAGTATTCCCATTTAACTTTACCCCATTAGTTCATCAAGTTATACTAGTCAAGTGTCATTAATCAATTCAAGTTAACTTAACCCATCCACCCGTCACGCCATGTTGGTTAAATGTTTCCTTCTGGTGTAGACTTGACCCTACCTCAATTCGTGTTATATTGGTTAAGTGTTTTCCTCTTGTATTACTTAACCCCACCATATGTCATTATATATTTTGGTTAAGTGTTACTTTAGTTAACTTAACCCTATCATCTGCTTAACATGTTACAACGGTTAAGTGTTCTAAATTTACTTAACCTCACCCACTTGTCTAATTAACATGTTGTAACGGTTAAGTGTTCTAATTTTACTTAACCTCACCCACTTGCCTAGTTAACATGTTATTACAGTTAAGTGTTTCCCTAATTACTTAACCTCACCATTTCTAGCTTGATTTATTCATGAGACTTAATTAATTAATTAATTAAAGCACCAACCACTCACAATAGATAGATATTGTTGTGGTTACTGGATGTGTCGGTCAGTTCCGGGAAGGTTTACACCACATCTCAGTCTAACCTCGGGTCTTTCTGGGCTTGATGCACTAACCACCCACATTAGACATGTATTGTTGTGGTCACTGGATGTGCCGGTCGGTTCCGGGCAGTTTTACACCACAACTCAGTCTAACCTCGGGTTAGGCATATTCGTCTTTTACTAAATTTTCATATTTACTATTTATGTAAATTTTCCATAAATCAACTTAGCCTAGATCATATTTATTTGTCATGCAAATTAGCATATTTATATTCTATGCCCAAAACTTGATTTACCTATCAATAAGTCCAACTTGCAGTTTATACCAATTTTAGATTTAATATTCCCCTTTTACAATTCATGCCTAATCTAGATTAATATTCCAATTTACGGTTCATGTCAAAACTAGATTTAATATTCTAGTTTACCGTTTATGTCCAAAACTTGGTTTACATGCCAACTACACACTTTACGGCCAATTAAATTTATCAACTTATGCCTAAGTCTAATATGCATGTAAATCATTTACTATTATAGCCAATTTAGACTATGTCAACATATTTATTATGCCAAACTAACTAAATTAAGCTACGCCCAAATTCCCACGCCGAAATCGTACGTATAACATGATTCCACAAGTTTTTAAGTACTCATGAAATGAAACTAATAATACCAAAGCAAGGAATAGGGGATAAGCACGAGAATGGACATAAAAGAATAGTCATGCAAGAATGAACCAAATACAAAAATAATGGTTCCAATGGATTTGATGTACATAACAGTGAATAGGAATAAACTAGACAAGTGACACATTAAATATGAGATCCACATAATCAAGGGAATAGGCATAGGTAATTTGGTCCAACATAATGCCAGTTCAAGGTACATCATGATTGGTTAATTGTAAAAACGGGAATAGTCTTAAGCAACTAACTATAATTATCATAGGTAATTAACCACAATAGTCATGGGCGACGAATCACAATAATTTCTTAATCAATGTCATAGGCAATAGTCTCATAGTTATGATTCATAGTCATAGGCAATAATTTCATTGGGGACAGTTCATGGCCATAGTCTTAGACAAAGGTCTCATAGTCATAGTCATAGGCAATAGCTTCATAGGCAAGAGTTTCATAGTCATAGTCATATGTAGTAGTCTCTTTATCATGGATCATAGTCATAGGCGATAGTTTCATGGGCAACAATTTCATAGTCATAGTCTTAGGCAAAAGTCCGATAATCATAGTCATTGGCAATTAGCCACAATAAGTTCTAGGCCACAATCAAGAATCAGATCCAAAGGCATAGATAACGTTAGATTTGACATAAGCACGAATCAAAGATAATTAACTTGCAAATTGGTATAGTTCTGTATTTTTATTCATTACATTCACAATTCCAATTACACATTCAAATCTAAGGAATAACCGAACTTACTGTGATCGGTTTAGAAAAGGTGATTTGCTATGATTCGAGTGGCGTTGCTTGAAGCAGAATGCCTACGGTCCAACTTGAAGCTTTAACTTGATTCTCTTTTAATTCTATTCAGTTTGGAAGAAGATGCATTAATCCAATTTTGATTCCAGGAGAGTAGCGATGCCATTTTTTATTTTTAATTAGAATTGAGGCAGAGTATAGGCAGAATGAAATTGTGTGGAGAGAAAGCTAGATTTGGGTGTGTTTAAATAGCATAGGGGTCATGAATCTGGTCAGAAAGGCGTCCAGGTGCAGAAAAACGGATCTGTCTCCAGATCTGGAAAACAGGGGTAGGTCGACCCTAGTTTCGACCTGTATACCCAATTCGACCCCCAGGTCGACCCTAGTGTCGACCTAGGTCTTGTCTGTTTTGAATTTCGGGCTGAAACTTCTGAAGGCCATATCTTCTTCATACGGAGTCTGATTTACGCAAACTTGGACTCTATTCCAAGCAGAATTTCGAGACGAATGCAATGGCATTGCCCTTTCCCTTAATTATTCTGTTACAATTTAATTATTCCCTGATTTGTTACTCTTATGAACATAGAAAATACGGGGTGTTACAACTCGATTCTTCTACATTCGTTGCTTCTCAAGATACAACCAACGTTTCGAACAATCAAAAATGTGAAATTCTCAACTCTGATCTCGACATAGTAGCAACAGGTAGTTATAACCAGATTTTTATTATTAGTTGACTTCGATGCAGTTATTTTGTTCGATAGATCTAGACAACTTTATTGCAAAAGGTACTGTATGTCAAGATTCTACATCGTCCAGAATTTATGGGAAAACTGTACCATCTACATATGAAACATTGGTTTTGGACAATATACTGATGTTGGATGAGAAAACCACGAAAATAAATCATCGATTTGCAGAGACCTTTGATGAAGTCGGAGTAGGTAGGTTTGTGTGTCATCCGAAGAGCCTAATTCGATATCTTTAGATGGTGGAGCAGGTATATATAATTTTACACTATATGCTATCAAGATAATGTGTATCACTATATGCTATCAAGTCAAATGAGTTCACGTAGAATAATCTGAAGTCATGACTACTATGAGTATATTCCTACCACGGATTTAGTTATTCTTGTAAACACACTTCATTGCTATTACGGTTTATCTTGATTCACTTATACATTGCTTGCATTGCTTATTTCAGGTATTGCATTGCTTATTCTAGTTGATAATGGATATTTTCTTTAAAAAAAGGTAACCAATATTTTTTTACATGATAAGTATGTTGTTTTACAGTGATAAATGGTGTTATGCTTTTAGGATCCAAATCCATTTCCGATTATCCATGATAAATGTTGAAAAGGCTCTGTACTTATGGTTCATGCCAAGTTTTATTGACTGGTGTACCAAAGGCGGACTTCCTTTTTTCCAGTAATTTACAAGTATCTATGTTAATTAAGTTTTAAGTTTAGCAAGACCTTGATAATAATTTATGTTTGATTAAACTGATACTTGTAAATTAGTTCAGCAAACATTTTTGGGTTTGATGCTTAGTTAACTATTTATCAATGGGTATTGACTGGTATATCAGTTTAGCAAGACCTTGATAATAATTTGGGTTTGATGCTTGGCTAACTATTTCCAGTAAATCCACTGGCCACTGCTATGATACTATGATTAGTCAGCATAATGAAACAAATCCATGCATCCAAACTTTAACATGGATAATCGGAAATGAATTTGGATCATAAATTGTGTAAAACTGGACTTAGTTTGCAAATGAGTCACAAACCGGACTCAGTTTGCAACTCTATCGCAAACTGAGTCGAGTTTGTGAGTCGCAAACTGATTCCAGTTTGCAACTGAGTTGCAAACTGATTCCCGTTTGCAACTCAGTTACAAACCGGACTCATCGGAAACTGAGTCCAGTTTGCGAGTTGCAAACTGATTCCAGTTTGCAACTGAGTCCAGTTTGCTACTCAGTTGCAAACTGGAACCAGTTCAACCAGTTTGCAACTCGCAAACTGGACTCAGTTTGTACCAAAACCAGTTTGTACCATATACTTCGAACTAGTGAACTTCAAACTATGATTAGTCACTTACTGACAGTTTCCTCCTTTTAAATATACTTCAAACTAGTGAACTCGGGACGCAGTAATCAAACAATAATTTCATTGGTTAATTATTTCTCTTATGTAATGCACCATGTATCATATTTGCTAAGGTCAAGTCTTAATAGTTGTGCATACAATCTGGAACACGAAACCATGCGAGAATGGATTCAGATATGCGCCTTTTGATGATTACAAAATGGAGTTTGCATAGGCAGTGATAACGTCAATACAGCACCCTTGCATGTGATTATAGCTTAAACATAAAAAGCATGTTTTCTTTAATAAATGTATTTAAGCACGTATTAGATGTTTTAATAAGTTTGTTCACTTCAGTTTTCAGTATACGTTTCACATCCATTTTAATAAGCATTTGAGTAAGTGAAATAATAGATGTAAGAATGTAAAACAAAATAGATAAACTGAAAAAACATCTACAAAAGAAATTATAGTTCTTTTTAGTGATGGGATTTGAGTTTCAGCGAATCCGATGACAAATTGATCAATTGTAAACTGAATTCCACTGATTGCATTGCTAATATTATAACAATGCATTTTCAATTGCTCTTCAAACTGATATATGTTTATCAATTGATTCAGGAATGCAACCAGTCTAAGAGACATAGAAATGTCAAATGATCCAACTAAAGCAATAATCATTTATCTACGGTATGTGAAATTGTATAAGAGCTAAATAACCAATTTCAATGAAGCATATTTAAAAACATCTATATTGTCATACATTAGATGCTGCAAGCACCAGCAGCTACATCAAGTCATCTGCAAAGATCACCAAGTTTATGAAAACAAATTGAGTTAATCCACTCATGAGTCATAATATTATAATAAATTGGCAGCAAAAGGAATATGGAGAAAAAACTTAAAATGGAGCTTGATTGACTTATCTTGTTTTATTTTCTCAAAATCTTCGCATGACTATTAATTTGATATGAAAAAGTTACATTTCTGCGAATATCTGAATAGGTCCATAGTTGGTATATGTAGATAAAAAAAAGTATAGTTGGTAATTAAAAAGTTATAAAACTCCACCACATAATAATATAAAAATAATAATTTATAACCAAACAACACAATTGCACAAAATCTTGAACATATTGCCCCACTTTAACTACTAATATAATTGTCTATTTATAAAGCAGGCGAAAAATCTATGATGGTAGCTTAAGGAAACATATACCACCAAACATGGTAAACATATACATGGCAATCGAACTATATAGTACAAAAATCATCTATATAATTGCCAAAATGGACTGCTTTACCAAAATCAGCAGTACTAATATAGTAAAATAATAAGAAATTTATTTTAAATGTGAAGAAAAAGCGGTGAAAATAATATGTGCTCTGTTGCATCACTCACATACCTAGCTAGTGTTCTGTTGCAATAGGCGTGAATAAAAGATGTTGGTTCATTGTTGCAGTAGATTACTTCAAACTAGATGCATTTATTTATTTTTATGTCGATTTAAACATGTTTGTTTGAAGTCGGTTAAGCTATGTTGAATATTTTTTCAAGTTCACTGAGTGAAATTAAAATGAAATTAGTAGCAAATATGAAAGTATAAAATTAAGGAAGAAATTTTATATGTGAAAACGCACTAGTACTCGTTTTATATCTGGTTTCAAATGGTGGTTGCAATGCTTTTACTAAATAGTTTTATATGAGAAAATTTTGTTAACTATCAAATGCGATATAAAGAAAAAGAGGAACTGGTGTTCATAAAGATATCATTTTCAATGTTATGTCCCCTTGGTTGCTCTTGTAGTCATGTTCATCACCGCATGCATGCGCTTCCTCTTACCGAGACATGGTTATCCCTTTGGTCTATCAATTGTGTAAAATTGGACTCAGTTTGCAAATGAGTCGCAAACTGAATCGAGTTTGTGACTCATTCGCAAACTGAGTCGAGTTTTCGAGTTGCAAACTGATTCCAGTTTGCAACTGAGTTGCAAACTGATTCCTGTTTGCAATCAGTTGTAAACTGGACTCGTAAACTAGACTTGTTGCAAACTGAGTCCAGTTTGCGAGTTGCAAACTGATTCTAGTTTGCAACCGAGTCCAGTTTGCGACTCAGTTGCAAACTGGAACTAGTTCAACCAGTTTGCAACTTGCAAACTAGACTTGTAACACCCCATGTCCATTAATGTCACTCACAAAAGGAATGCATTAACTTCTATGGAGCGTTTTAAGTGAATATAGAACAGAAAATCACAACAAGACAGATATGAAATAGTACTTGAAAATTTAAAACTTTATTTATTGCAACGGAAGGTAAATATGTTTGGTTACATCACCAAAACCCAAAGACTAAAGTCAAGTACATAATATCCATCTTGACAAAATCAGAGTACATAATATAAAAAGCATAATCCCATAAATAGCCATAAAAGGGATAGGTTGAGCTTTACTTCAGCAATCCAAATCCAAGTGCTCCCAAAGAGATCCAAATCAAGCTTCCCACCCTAAGAACCTGGGGGGTGAAGGAAGAAAAGAGGTGGAAACAAAGGGGGTCAGACATAAAGTCTGGCAAGTCCGATAGCTCCAACAATATAATTATCAAAGTAACTAGGATAAGACATAAGCTTGGTAAATAAGGAAATGACTGTTAATTAATGGCAAGACCAAGCAACCAAAAATAATAGGATGAGCAAAGATAACGTTAAAGGCGCTTCCTAATCAATATAGGGTAATTACTATACTCTACCGTACTATACCGTACTGTACTGTACTAACACTAACTGCACCCATACTAGTCACTCTAGAAACTTGATCCCTCTTGACTAAATAGAATGATGATAGCTTCGTGTACTACTAGATGTACCCACTATCCCCACTAGATGTACCCCTTCAATGGTAATTCCATGTACTCGTAGCTGACGTCATAGGTGCCGCCTGCTCCTATCTCCACTAGGTGTACCCCTTTAATGATTAATTAATAATGGTGGCTTCGTGTACCCCTAGCTGACTACATAGGTGTCGTCTGCTCCTATCTCCACTAGATGTACCCACTACCCTGCCCCATTCGATCGGCTCCCTAACTCGTAGATACCCGTGTTGGTCCCACAGTGGGGTGAGCCCCTAAAGTGGCAACCCAATACAACTTAAGGATGCACGGCTTATACCTACACGATGCAACAACGTCTTACCTACCAGCCCGGGCCCATGCACGCACATGACCCCGTTGGACTTGCGTTGCCACCGCCAACCCATTTTGGCCTCTAACAATCAGGCCCAGTAGGCGTGTCCCGTCCTCGACTTGGGTCGAGCTCACAAAGATACTTAATGGGCTACTGGACTGAAAAGGGCCCCCACCAAGCTTCCCACTTAGGCTTGGTCCCCTCTAATACATCCCATTTAACCCCATGTCCACTTACATGTATAAATTTGGTTAAGTGTTTTCTAATTTAACCTAGTCTCGCCCTTTTGTTTAATTAACAGGTTGTATTGGTTAAGTCTGTGGGCCTATTTACAAAAATATTACCCACCTACCCAAGATTTACTTAACCCTCTCAGTGGTTCAGACATATTAATTTACGGTTAAGTTTGTGGGCCTATATGTACTAATATTACCCAATGAGAACCACCCAAGGCACCCACTTAACCCCCTCATGTCCCACTACATATTTACTTTGGTTAAGTGTTACTAGTCATATTTTCTCATGCCACCCAAGGCATCCACTTAACCCCCATGTCCCACCACATGTTTTACTTTAGTTAAGTGTTTCTTAATTTATTACTATCGTAACCCCTGTAGGACCTCTCACATTAGACTGACATTTGTGGCTGTTGGATTTGCCGGGCGGGTCCGGGCAGTCTTACACCACAAACGAGCCTAACCTTGTGTCCATACAATTGTTACGCATTTAGTTTGGGCCTTTGACCTCTCACATTGGGCTACCATTTGTGGCTGCTGGATTTGCCGGGCGGGTCCGGGCAGTCTTACACCACAAATGAGTCCAACCTCGTGTCTTAGGCAATTAATTATACATAATTAATTTCCCCCAATATTTGAATTACTTTCCCTATTCAAATTACAAATCATTTCCATATTTATTTATGTATAAATATGCAACCTTAATTATGTCCACTATTTATGGTACATAAATTGTACCAATTTACATCTCAAATTAATTTCATGCCTTTTTAGGCATTTGTGCCAATTCTCAATATTTAATATCCCTATTCAAATTCAAATTAATCTATGTCCATAATTAAACTATGTCCATTACTACACATTAATTTTCCAATTAATGCCTTCATTAAATTTTTCGCCTTTTAAGGCAATTCACCTTAATTAATATCTCAAATTCGTTATATGCCTCATTTACATGCCAATTCACATTTATTAACATAATCAATATTTTCATCCCATATTTGGATTAATTATTCCTAATCAAATATGTTAATAAAATTCCAATTATCTTTATGACCATAATTCACATTAATTATGTCCATATATCACTTTGCCAATTAATATCTCAATTTACATATATGCCTCTTTTAAGGCCATTACATGCCAATTCACATTTATTAACATAATCAATATTTTTCCCATAACCCCCGCGGTGTCCGTTCGCATAGAATATATGATAGACTAAGAAATAGTCTAACACATGAAAAAGGGAAAAACACCACATATTCACATAACATACAAAATAGGCCTAACTTGCTTATGAGAATTTACCACATAACTTGCATAAAATCATAGATCTAAACATAGGCCTAAAAGGTATGAACCTGCATGTTATGAATAAGATTTTCATCACAAAATTTACATAGGCAATAACCACAAACTTGCATAACATGATTCATATTCCAAACTCATATTTTTATATAAACTTGCATATGTAATTTATGCAACATAACAATGGTATAAATTTACCTCTAAACATATAAACTAGCATGTAAAGATTTAGCATATAACTCATACATGTCATAGCCTAACTTTTGATCTAAAATAGATGTCATAATCTTTACTAACTTGCATGTGATTTATGTCTAAATCAACATCTAAACTTGCATACATACATATGATCTATCATATGAATCAACATAACCAAACTAGCATTTAAACAACATGATGATTTGATTATACATAAGCCAATCATAGAATTGCAACATAGATCATAACTTTACAACATGTATGATAACATCACAATTTAACAACATAATCATATCATACAGTCAATAATTCACATCATATCCATATAATCCACAATTATATCTAATCTTACTTAATTAAATAATTATCTTGATTAGAGAAATCGAACTTGCCTTTCGTGGTTAAAGAATTATGAACAATTGATCAAACTTGATGCAGAATTGTTACAGCGACGTTAGTTGATTCGTTGTTGAAGCTCTAAGCTTGAATTAGGTTGAATTGATTAGCTATCTTCCTCTTTAGTAGGCGGCGGCTACACTGAGTTCCATGGCGATGGCATAACGGCTTTAGTTTCAATTTTAATTAGGTTTAGGGTTAGCATTAGGATGTATTTATAGGTGTAGGAAGTTATTTAGGACCATTAGATTAACCCTGAACCATGAGAACCAACCAAATGCAAAATCTGCATTTGAGCGAATCGGCCCACGGGTTGACAGCCAAACACCCTGGATTAACCCCTAGTCGACCCAGCAAGGCTCAGGTCGACCTCAAAAATGGGCCGGTTCGGTCATTCCCCCCTCCCAATTCGCTGTTTTGAACTTTTTCGCATATTTATTTATTTAATTTTTTATTTTTATATATATATCAATATATATATATTTCTCTGCGCAACCCATTTCACTTAATTCTTTTCTAAAAATTAAGTATACTTTAATTTGTGAATTTTAATGTTATAAAATTACGGGGTGTTACATTCTCCCCTCCTTAAAGGATTTCGTCGCCGAAATCTCCAAGTCAAGAAGAATGTATATCCTACCATCTAATCGTCCATCTACTCAACCATCAAACACCAGCATCCATTATCCTTAAAAGACTTCTAATGCTTTAATGTTTATATGCACAGTGTGTGTATATGTCCATATCTAATGCAAAATTAGGCGGTCTACTGATTCAGTCAACCTCCTTAGTGCAATTCATGATAGTGCCATGCGTCCAATATGTATGCAAAAGATTCCTAATGATACATATTAATTCTATATGCGTGCACAACCATCCACCCGAATGCAGCAACCATATGATAATACAACCATTATACATCCATTTTACTAAATACATCCATATATATGCAATATGCAATATGAAGTGACTGAGCTGATCTGGTGCCTAATAGTGTGTGTATATGCATCCACGAGCAACCACTAACGAACACTTGCATCCACTTTGCATCCATCATACATAACATGTCTCAAACACATGTTTCAACCATAGGATTTCCCTAACTAAAGGTCAAAGATACTAGCGAGAGGACATACTAAAGATAAGATAAGCACAAGCTAAGCGATAAAGGAGAAATTAAAAGACATACCCTCGAAAAGAAAAGGGTACAATGAACGCATCTTCTCTTTCGTCTCCCAAGTAGCGTTACTCTCATCGTCTCCCCATTGTACTTTGACTAGTCTGACCTCTCGATTTCTCAACTTCTTGATCTCCGACCCAAGAATGCATGTAGGGGCTCGTCGAATCGTCGCATCACGCTCTATTTCCACCTCTCTAAGAAAGCTCGGCTCCACTACCTCCGCGGTCTCGTGTAAACACTTCCTCAAATGTGATACATGGAATACGTCGTGTTCACCACTAAGTCTCTCAGGCAACTCCTCTTATCCGCATAAGATTTTTGCCTATCTTGCGCTGCCTTCATCCTTCTTCGAATCAAATCAATCTTCTCTGAAATCTCTCTAATCATATCGGGCCCAAGTAAGATCTTATTCGTAGATTCCCACCAACGTGTAGGTGAACGACAAGGTCGTCCATAAAGAGCTTCGAAAGGTGCCATGCCAATGCTAGACTGAAAGCTATTATTATATGCGAACTCCACCAATGGAAGATTCTCTTCCCATGTACCCCCAAAGTCTAGGATACATAGCCTCAAAATGTCCTCTAGAATACGATTCACCCTCTCGGTTTGGTCGTCCGTCTGAGGATGATATGCGGTGCTCAAACATAACTGAGTCCCTACCGCTTCTTGTAAGCTCCTCCAAAATTTGCTAGTGAAGATAGGATCGCGGTCGCTTACTATGCTAGAAGGAACACCAAGCAAACGAACTATCTCTCGGACGTATACAGAAGCTAACCATGGAGCAGTCCTCTTACTCTTCATGGGAATAAAATGGGCGCTCTTAGTAAGTCTATCTACTATAACCCAAATCCCCGTATTACCCTTCCTCGATCTTGGTAATCCATCAACAAAATCTATCGAGATACTATCCATGTGAACTCATCGCAACTATCCATCTCCCACGCAAGCCGTCCTATTCGAACTCGATATCCCCCAAGCACAAGCCCCAAAGGCCTAAACCAATATCAGACAAGCACCCAAGGAATACCTCCTCGGATTTCAGACAGTCTACGTGAGATGATACTAGCAAAACAAATAATTGGGAACTTAAGCGACTCTGGCTTCCTCGCCAGTCTTGCTTCAAAACCATCACTAATCACCTACCTGACTTTGCATTATCCCCTAGGCACACACAAATACCTTGTGCCTCTAGGTAAACCCCGCACTTCATCGAAGACGTCACTATACTCACGGACCACACGAAAAGATTCCAAATCACCGTTGGATACGTCAAGAGATTCTAGACAACTAAACGTCACTGAACCCCTAGGGTCACAAGAAATATGAGGGTCTTTCCATAATAAATCAATAGTCTAACTACCCTCCTTTCACAATCTAGGATGGCACCCCGCCTGGGTAGCCAATCCACCCCTAGAATCAAACTATAGCCCGTGAAACCAAGGACGAAGGCGTTGCATTCAAATCCAACATCCAAGATAGACACTCTCAAATCCCCAAAAACCATTGAAGGATGAGCTAAACCACCAAAAATATTTGAGACTAGGATGGGATCCTTAACTAGACTAGTATTTAGGTGCAGTGTTTTCAACTAACGAAGCAGATACTAACGAGTATGAAGCGCCAGAATCAAACAAAGTTCGAACAGGATGATAAAGGAAACCAAATTTCTACCTGGACGGTCCTACCCCTATCAGGCATACCAGCCGTGAGGGAATATAACTACCCTCCAGAAGATCCTGTACTTTGCCCTTGCCTCTTTGGACAATCCTAATAAGGCGTCCTATTTCTCCAAAAGGATAACTACTAGCCTTCTTGTTCACATTCCCCATTCGTGACCTTTCACCAAGATGAGGTTTCGTCCTTCATTAACCAACAACTATTTGAACCTTCCTCCCATCGTCTACCTTAAAGGTATCAACAAGCCCTCCACTTCCTTGAACTAACTTCTAGTCCGACAAACGTCTAAGTCCCTTGAAGTGGTTTTTCGTCCTTCGTATGGAAGTCCCTATTTATCTTAGAAAAAGCATCTATACGCGGAGGGGAAATCCAAAAAGAGAAAGAGGAAGAGATTCAAAACGGAGAATCGAAGGAAGGATATATGGCTCTTGGGGATTATGTTCTTAAAATAAACTTTTCTTTCAAAAATACTCTTCTACAAACATATTTTTGAAAGTATTCTTTATAAAAATGCTTTTGAAAAATAGTTTTTCAAAATATCTTATCTGTTCTGGTAACCTTCAGCTCTGATACCACGTGTAACACCCCATGTCCATTAATGTCACTCACAAAGGGAATGCATTAACTTCTATGGAGCGTTTTAAGTGAATATAGAACAGAAAATCACAACAAGACAGATATGAAATAGTACTTGAAAATTTAAAACTTTATTTATTGCAACGGAAGGTAAATATGTTTGGTTACATCACCAAAACCCAAAGACTAAAGTCAAGTACATAATATCCATCTTGACAAAATTAGAGTACATAATATAAAAAGCATAATCCCATAAATAGCCATAAAAGGGATAGGTTGAGCTTTACTTCAGCAATCCAAATCCAAGTGCTCCCAAAGAGATCCAAATCAAGCTTCTCACCCTAATAACCACAAACTTGCATAACATGATTCATATTCCAAACTCATATTTTTATATAAACTTGCATATGTGATTTATGCAACATAACAATGGTGTAAATTTACCTCTAAACATATAAACTAGCATGTAAAGATTTAGCATATAACTCATACATGTCATAGCCTAACTTTTGATCTAAAATAGATGTCATAATCTTTACTAACTTGCATGTGATTTATGTCTAAATCAACATCTAAACTTGCATACATACATATGATCTATCATATGAATCAACATAACCAAACTAGCATTTAAACAACATGATGATTTGATTATACATAAGCCAATCATAGAATTACAACATAGATCATAACTTTACAACATGTATGATAACATCACAATTTAACAACATAATCATATCATACGGTCAATAATTCACATCATATCCATATAATCCACAATTATATCTAATCTTACTTAATTTAATAATTATCTTGATTAGAGAAATCGAACTTGCCTTTCGTGGTTAAAGAATTATGAACAATTGATCAAACTTGATGCATAATTGTTGCAGCGACGTTAGTTGATTCGTTGTTGAAGCTCTAAGCTTGAATTAGGTTGAATTGATTAGCTAACTTCCTCTTTAGTTGGCGGCGGCTGCACTGAGTTCCATGGCGATGGCATAACGGCTTTAGTTTCAATTTTAATTAGGTTTAGGGTTAGCATTAGGATGTATTTATAAGTGTAGGAAGTTATTTAGGACCATTAGATTAACCCTGAACCATGAGAACCAACCAAATGCAAAATCTGCATTTGAGCGAATCGGCCAACTGGTTGACAGCCAAACACACTGGATTAACCCCTAGTCGACCCAGTGGGGCTTGGGTCGACCTCAAAAATGGGTCAGTTCGTTTATTCCCCCCTCCCAATTCGTTGTTTTGAACTTTTTTGCATATTTATTTATTTAATTTTTAATTTATATATATATATATATATATATCAATATATATATATATATTTCTCTGCGCAACCCATTTCACTTAATTCTTTTCTAAAAATTAAGTATACTTTAATTTGTGAATTTTAATGTTATAAAATTATGGGGTGTTACAGGACTCACTTTGTACCAAAACCATTTTTAAAATTAATCTTTGATAATTTAAAAGGTTGCATCTGAAACAAATGTGTTGTAGCCAAGAATGCTTGGCATTTTGCAATGTAATGCTTAGTTATCTCGACCAACTCTTGCTCCTCTTCTTTTTCTTCTTATAGGTAATGCTTAGTTATCATGGAACCCCTGTTTTCTTTCGAAAATGGATTGTCATCTTAACTTATGCGCATGCAACTTGTTGTACGTAATGGGTTATTTTACATATTTAATCCCCTGGATACCCCATATGTTTTTGGTCCCCTTGGTTTCTCTTGTAGTCATGTTCGTCACCGCATGCCTGCGCTGCCTCATGCCGAGACATGGTTTTCCCTTTGGTCACCTGCTCCTCTTTGCCTTGATTCTACTCACTTGGATTATTAAATAACACTTTGTCATCTGTTTGACAAATTAAAGTAGGTTAATACTTGCTGGCACACTATTTCATTCTTTGTTGCTTTGAAGTTAGTAACTGATTCCAGTTTGTATAATTTGGTATACTTGTTGGCACACTATTTCATTCCTTGTTATCAAAATCAGCGTAAAACCATATACTTGTTGATTCCAGTTTGTATAAATGAGGTACACTTGCTGGCACACTATTTTCATTCCTTATAAATAGTTAGTAACTGATTCCACTTTGTACAAATGAGGTATACTTTCTAGCACACTATTTTCTTTCCTTATAAATAGTTATGCAAATGAGTCGCAAACTGAGTCAAGTTTCCAAGTTGCAAACTGATTCCAGTTTGCAACCGAGTTGCAAACTGATTCCCATTTGCAAATCAGTTGCAAACTGGATCAGTGGTGTCTTATTCTTGTTGTTGTGGAGACGGAACTAAATTGATGTTTGTTATTTTAATTTCTTTTCGGGCCTTGGAACAAGCATGAGTTGCATGGGCTCGACAACTGCAGTTTTGTTGTCTTTTTTTTAAGCAAGAACAGCGAACATTATGCTTTGTATATACTGTGTTATGTGGTTTGTATTAACTAAAGTTATGGTTCATGTTATATTTAATCGAATTATGCTTTGTGTATCTTCTTTATATACTGTTATATGGGTGCAGCGTGTCTTCTTTATTGTGCATATATACATATATATATACATATATATATATATATATATATCAATGGGTACAGTGTTTCTGTATATTGCATATATGATATACCAATTTTGATACGGTTAAAAGTCGTATCTAATTCGTTGATAGCATTGTATAAATGAGGTATTGAATATGGTTTTAAGCCGTATCAGTATAGCAGTTTGATAGGGTTTTAATCTGTATCAATCTACTAAATTGATACAGCTTAAAACTATATCGAGTTATGAAGTGGACAGTGCCACCATATTAATTTGATGCGGTTTTAACCTGTATTAAATTATTAGTTTGATACGGCTTATAACCGTATCAAATTAATCAACTGATACGGCTTTAAACCGTATTAAATTTATAATTTGATACGGTTTCAAGTCATATCAAAATACCAATTTAATACGGTTTTAAACCGTGTTAAATTATGAATTTAATATGGTTTTAAGCCGTATCAAAACAACAAAGACGCCTTTTTTTGATACGGTTTAAAACCGTATCAAATCCATTTTGATACGGCTATAAACACTGCCAAATTGGCATTTTTGGTGTAGTGACAAGTTTCCTAAGTTGACTGGGATAAGTTGGATAGAAATAATCTTCAGATATTTGATATGAAATTCTGTGGTGTAAACATATACTATTTAAGGAATTTGGAAGATATTATTATATCGTTATTCCACTTATAGTATTCGTTGATTATGAGAATTGATATCGAATACGAGTAGATACAATTTCTGTGTAACTTATGTTCAATATCAATTGATTTGGGTTTTGTCGTGAATCATATCTTCAATAATATCATTCTTGAAACCCCATGAGATTGAGTTATGGAAATTCATATCGTAACTTGAGGATTTAATCGGATCTTTGATTTGAGGAAATTAAAAGTGAGGAATTGGAAAGAAAGTATAATCTTTTAGTTAAGATTAAAGAATGGAATGTTGGAAAATCAATTTAATTGGAAACTAGGGTTGAAATGCGTGGTAAGGGTTTTCAAAGGAAACTGGATTTTTGATAACGAGTTATCAAACAGAAAATTAATTAAGGCCTTGGGGCTAGATTATCTTGGATTTAAGGGATGTGTTTTAAAGAAGAAGGGTTAAATATGGATTTTGTTAAAGATAATTTGAATAGTTTTAAAGAAGTTTAATTTTGACAAAATCCAAGACGGAAGGAGATTGGTAGAAAGCCTGTGTGTTCTATAATTGTGCTTTTTTAAAATTGCGCCTATTATTTGGAAAGACCGGGTTCGGATGTATGTCTGAAAACCATTCCAAGTAATAATACGACGTTGTGGAGCAATTGAAGACATTGGAGACAACATTGAAGATCGGGACCCTTCATGTCGTAAGAACGACTTGCTGAATGTCTCGAATGGATCGCTCCCATTTGCAGATGGATTTTATATCAGTTAAGTGGCAAGAAGCCCGAACGTATGTGAAGGAATTCCGGATTGTGGTTTCGTTCAGACCCAGAACGTACTTATATGGGTTGTGTGTCTGACATTGTAATTGACTGCGTAGCACTGATCTTTGTTAAACATATATCTGCTTGGTGGCGGAGAATTTATTCTCTTGCTTAACACCCTTCTATAAGAGGTAAGAGCTTCTAGGTTATATATTGATGGAAATCATTGATGCGTAGTTAATG
Source organism: Allium sativum (assembly GCA_030737875.1). Taxonomy (NCBI): domain Eukaryota; kingdom Viridiplantae; phylum Streptophyta; class Magnoliopsida; order Asparagales; family Amaryllidaceae; genus Allium; species Allium sativum. Next base: position 182,396,191 of record CM060921.1, read on the forward strand.
GACAATATGGCATACTTAAGTTATGAGATGAGCTATGGATGATCAAAGCATGGCTTATTTAAGCGTAGCTTTGTGTATACCGTGACCTCGACGAACCTCACGCCCTGGATTGAAGGTAAAATGGTGGTCAGATTTTTATGTTCGTTTCATATGTTCGGTGCACCGGGATGCGATGATGAAAGGGTACTACGAAGTCCCCAGTCTGGGACGTTAATCATTAGGTACTCTGATTCATGTATGGTGGGTTTGTATAACGGAGTCCGAGTCTGGATGTTATCCGCGAGTACTGGGATGATGCGCGCAAGAAAATTTGTGAGCCTACGAATGATCTTTCGTACCAGGAAACATTATGTTAGAAACCCAATCTCCACTACAAGCCCGTACGGTTTTGATTGTATAGCCTGCTGATTACCGGCAGGATTGTCAGTATAATGGGATGGGGCATTATGCTGGCTAGGATTAATACATTTATTTGCAAAATGGTTTTTCACACTATATATAATAGTAAAGGAGGATTTTCACGTATGAATGCATTTTTGGTTATCATAAGGAAAAACTCGCCCATCTGGTGTGTGCTTGCATTGTGTGATGTGGGACGATCTTATGATAGCTTCATTTTTCAAAAAGTCATTGCAGATTTCTATGCACTGGTATCCACATGGAGTAAACCCGTTCCGCATTAGCGGCGTAGTCCGGTGAATTACCTAACTTTAAAATAAACCCTAAAAACAAATGTTTTGAGTTCTCACACCAATCCCACGACTGACCTAGAGTTTATTGTTCCCTCACCTAAATTCTGGGTGCCCATAATTTTTACATGGGCAGCCTAGTAGTTTGGTTCGCAGATTTAGCCTTGGTGTTAGTTAGAGCAGGACTCTGGTGTTAGCTAGAGCTATATGTTTTGGAGCATTCGCATCCTTCCGTTAAGTTTAGTATCTTTTCCGCCATGTAATCGATGTACTCTGATGTACTCCTTGTAACTCTGATGTTATATTATGGTAATGAAATTAAAAGCTCTGTTATTTTTGTGCAAATATGTTAGTACCCATAACAATTCGTCTTTATGAACGGTTTAAGTTGGTTTAATTACCAGCGAGAACCGAGGAAAAAGCCGGGTCTTTACATTTTTGGTATCAGAGCTTTGGTTTATACAAAGCAATGAGGTACGACACATTTGAACAAAAGGAAAGTCCCATCAGTGTTATATATTTCATTAGAGATAAGGTTAGTAATGCCCTAGAATGAGATTTTGGAGTATTATATTTGAGAGAGCGTATTTGAAAATATGAAATGAGTTTTGAAAAGTTATATTTTAAGAAAGAAACATATTTCGGAAATATATGGTTAATTATAACCTGGATACTTAATTAAATGATTAAGGTTAAGTTTACATTTTGTGATTATAATTACACATAAAATAATTCTTATGGCATGGTAATTAAGCCCCTTCCACTGATCAGGAAAATGATCCAAGTACAAATGCCTTTTGGATTTAATTTCACTATTAGGTAACATTTCGAAATATCGAGGGTCAAATTTGTTAAGGTAACTAATCAATATGGCTAGAAATTAAAAATTAGAATTTGAGTATTTTATTTGATGTTGAGGTTGGACTATCGAGTATAAGAAGATTTTGCATATACGTCTGATCAACGTATATACGAAGTCTTAAGTATACTAAATAGATATAGAATCACATTCTAGTCACCTGAAGATGATTCTGTTGATGACTACAGCATCATCAATATGTATTTCGAATTTTGAAAATGGGATGACTATATGATTCCGATTAAAATAGCAATATATACTTAAATCAATTTAGGTAAGTGTTTGAAAATATTGGATAAATTGATATGAATTAGAATAAGTAAGCGAGATCTTGAAAATTTGATAAGTTGTAAGAATTATATCAGGTAAACCTGTAATAAGGATAAGCCAGTAAAGAGTATATGAGAAAGTGCATTGGTGATATATATATAAGTTTTGAAAAGACGAATAATTTGAAAACTCAAATCAAAATTTTGAGTAAGAACTGGCAGTTACTTTGGAATTGATTTTGAAAGAATATATTTTGATTATAAAGGAAAAAGATCTTTGAAAATATTTGAAAATTAAAAACTTAAGCACGAACATCTTGTGATTGGAATTTCTCAGTTGATTAAAAGACGTGTACGTAAAGTTGTAATTTACATAAGCAATCCAAGTAGTTTGGGAAACGATTTAAAGGCTAAGTTGGAATTAATTAATCAGGATATTTTATAATTAGTCCTCCCCAACTAAATAAATTTAAAATGCAAATATCTTGGGAATTCAATATGACGATATGATATTTGATGATATTTTGGTTAAGGACTACATTGGTTAAATCTATTTCTCTAAAGTTTGAAGGAAATAAGTTTTGTAATCTTGAATTTAGAATAATTAATGAGGATATCCAAACTTAAACAATATAAAGAATTAAAATCTGGAATTATCGGCGAATTTGGACAGTCGATAAGTTTTAAAGTATACCGTTACAATAAAAGGAACTGTTTAAGTGAGCATGAATGCCTTGTGAATTAAGTTTCACAATTTGATTAAAGGATATTTGGAAAGTGGGAATATTAAGAAGATATTACCTAAACTAAAACGTTTAGATAAGATGAGTTCTGAGATGATCGAGTTTTCCATATAAAGAATAATAGCAATTTTGGAGAACTGAAAAGGAATAAGTTTGACAACCATTGTATTTGCAAGATAAGATCTAAGAGAACAAATCTATAACTCTGAATTTTTTTGAAAGAAGTAAATGGTTGAGTATAAGTAATTGGCCCAGTAAATGATGAATCGAATATTATGGGTAACTGGAGGTTATCATTGGAGGACATGCAGATATGGTTGTCCGTAAATATGTATGTTATAATTTTTTACCTGTTATATCCATTATAAAAACAGGGAGCATTGGTATAAAGAATCTTAATCTTGAATTTGTTGAATAAGTAGTTACGATTCCCTTTCCTTTCCGAAGACGAAAAGTTTTAAGGAGGGGTAAATGTAATGATCTAGAATTTTGGACCAATTTGAAATTGGAATTTTTAATACTTAATTTAAATTTTCTGAACATAAAATAAGTTTGAGAACATTTAGTAATTTTGATAGGTTAAACAATAGGTTTTATTTGGATTATAACATTTATAAATGGAAATGATTATTAATAAGTTTGGATTTACTGATATTATTTGTCATTCGATCGGATTTGTCAAAAGATAACATAAATTGATAGCATTAGTATTATGCAGTGCTCTTTGTTTTCATAACGTTTAAGGTAAATGCTACCAAAAACACATTACTTCTCCTTTTTACAAGTGTTATGACACTTGTAATTTTGTATGCAACATTCCACGCATAAAATACACATGTCCTATGATGTGTCTCTCTCTCCTTACTCCTCTTTTCCTACAAATACCCCCATTTCCTTCTACTTTTTCATTCATTCTCACTTCTTTTCTTTCTACCTTCTTCTTAAAGCTTATGGTCATGGTTTCCATGGCATAAGTCTTCCTCTTTTCCACCACCACCTTGCCAAAGTTTGTCATTCTCCTCCTCCTCTTATAATATAAAGAAAGATTAGTGTATATTATATTATATATATTTTGGTGAAGAAGACGTTGCGCTGAAATACTGTACGACAGTTCGCCTAGCTAGGCTCGCCTACCGTGAAGATTTGGAAAGATGTTAGGTGAGCACTCTTTAACCATGGTTTATATATTTAATTAATAGCTAGTGTGATGACCCAGAATTTCGACCCTTGAAAATCGACACTTTAACACCTTCTCGTATTCAAAATGTCGAAGATTCAAGTGTCGGATTCCTGGTTGTCTGGGGATATAACACATTAGATGAATCACATTGAAATAAAGAAATAACTTCTCATATATATATATAACATGAGGTTACATCAGAGTTTACAACATTTCATAACCATAACCAAAAGAACAGCGGAAACTGACTAACAATGTAAATCCCATAACAGACTTCATCTTCACCTGAATTTCTCTGGATCACAGATGTCCACAAAATAATGTCCCAAAGAAAATAGCTAATACTCCACAGCAACAACAACTCCACAAAAGCAAAGGATCCACCGAGGAAAAGCTCCGAGACACAAGCTCCAAGTACTGCTACTAAACCTGACACTAGGCTGCCCGTGCAAAAATTATGGGCACCCAGAGTTTTGTGTGAAACCAAAACAACTCCGGGTCAGTCATGGGACTGGTGTGAGAACTCATCATATTTGTTTGTGCATGGAAAATTCGCAATGACTTTTTGAAAAATGAAACTAACACAAGGTCTCGCGGCACACACACAATGTAAACGCACACATAGGCGAGGTTTCTCCTTATGATAGTAAAAATTGCTTTAATACACGGAAACAATTTTGATATTATTATTATTGCATAATGTGAAAAACGATTTTTGAAAGTAAATGTATTAATCTTAGCCAGCATAGGTACCATATACTATACTGACATAATAGAGTACAACTAAAATCGTACGGGTTCGTAGTGGAGATTGGGTTCCAACAATGACCAGGCAAAGGAACTTCCTTTCGAACCGAATTTTGAACACCTCTAGAGGGATGTTCGAGGATCAACTAATGCTCCTCATGCCAACACAAGGTCGGGTTACCCCTTAACTGGGTAACTTAGAGTACGCCTGAGTATGCCATCTCCCAGTCGTTACCGACCTTTCCGAGCGCTCGCCAACAAAAACCACAAAAGTAGAAGTTTTCCACATAGGTTAATACCTGGGCTCCATACCATAGTACACCTTTTATCTAGAAGGAGACAACACCCCATAACCTTGCCGCATTTCTTCCTGTTTTGACCATTTACCGGTTTGTGAGGCTTGCCGAGGTTACGATACACAAAGCTACGCTTAAATAAGCCATGCTTTGATCATCTATAGCTCACCACATATCTTAAGTATGCCACATTATCAATTAACGACGCATCACTGATTTCCAATATATAACCTCGAAGCTCATACGTCCTAGAGAAGGGTGTTAAGCAAGAGAATAATTCTCCGTCACCAAACAGATATATATTGATAAACAGTGCTACGCAGTTAATTACAATGTCAGACACACAATCCATACAAGTCTGTTCTGGGTCTGAACGAAACACAAATCCGAAAATCTCCAAATATATTCAAATGTCATGCCACTTATAACCTCGTACCGGGGGATCAGTCCAATCGAGACATCAGCAATCAATCCAAACAATTCAAAGGATCCCGGTCTTCATTATCGTCTTCAATGCCTTCAATTTCTCCACAACGTCGTATTATTACTTGGAATGGTTTTCATACATAAATCTGATCCCAGTCTTTCCAAATAATAAACGTAACTTTAAAACCATGTGGGTATATAGATCCAAATCAAGTCTCAACTCATACTTCATGTTTGCAAACTCAAATTACAGTTCAAAATACTTTATTACTAGTTAGAAATCATTTACTAAGATTTGGGAAAGATTTATAAAGCTAGATCACTTAAAACTCGATATTTAACAAACTGCATTACAAAGGCGTTTCCAAAGTGTTTCAAAATACTAATATTGGCTAGTTTAAGTAAAATGACTTTTGTATTATCCAAAACTTCATGATTTTACCATAAATCATTTTTAAATAATTAATTATGATTTAGCAAAATTATTCCGTATTTTTAAATAATTTATAGCAACCATTTTATAATTATAGTTAACTAACTCCATTTATAACGACCTTTTTCTAAATTATTTTAAACATAACTTGAAAATTATAAGTCGAAATTAAAATCTGTTTTCACTCATTTGAAAGCTCTCGTAAATAGGAATCAAATGTACTTTGTTTGGTGGAAATCCGATTTAAATTGCAAAAGCTATAAGCGTTTAAAGTTTATAATAAAAATACGTTAAATTCTCATATAAACAGTTTTCAAATTAAAATCTAAAATAAATTTTGAACTAACCTTCCCGTCCGTCGGATTAGTTAGGGATAGCCAGGGAGAGCAGGAAACTATATTTTCCAAACTCAAGCCTAGACACTATCCTCTCTGTCATTCTAGAACATTCCGGTATTTTTTTCTATTTTTAATTACAATATACATTCACATAAATACTTTACTAAATTGCTTTAAAATGATTTAGAAAATCCTTTGTACTTATACTAACTATTTAAAAACAAATTCCAGATTTCAAATCTAAATGAATAAAATATTCATTTATCACACAAACTTGGTTCCAGACTTGTCTGATATCCGTATAATCCACATATGTGTGTGTAACAAGTAAAATGCACACATCATTACTAAGAACAACCACGAAGCATCCATTCATCCATCACACGATCATATATGGGAATATGTATATAACAGTATATACATGTGTCCATATAAGTGTTTGTCACTAAACGCTTACATTGCAATAATTACTAATCATCCATATCATCAACAATCATTCACACAACATAAAAAGTGAACGAATATAAATGTCGAGTTCTCACCTTGGGGTTCCACTATGCTATCCTCTATTTCTACGTTGTTAGACCCACTATAGTTATCCCAGACTGATTGTTTGATGCTACGGACTTTGCAGCAATTTGTATATTTTATAAATGGAGGAAGAGGAGGATTTTCACCATGGAAGCCATGGATTATAAGGTGGAGAAGAAGAAGAAATGGAAGAGAAGATGAGAATGAATGATTAAGGGAAGGAAAGGGGTGTATTTATACTTGAATTGAGTTAATAAGGTGATGACACCTCGTAGGACATGTGTAACTCATGCATGTAATGTTGCATGCAAAATTACAAGTGTCCTCACACTTGTAATAAAGAGAAAGGAGGTGTTTTTGGTAGCATTTACCCTTTAAACGCTATTAAAACTATATACAACACTTTACCAAATGCTACCAAAGGTGTATATATAAGATTATATACTTCTTAACTATATTTTATAATCTAAACCATTTATTACAACTTTAATTAACTTATAAACTAATCATTTAACTAGTCCAAAATTCCAGATCATTACATTCACCCCCCCTTAAAAAATTTCGTCCCCGAAATTGCATAAGATGGTAAACTAAGACGCAACAACTAAAAGGAAATGGATAAGGAATTGAGTTTACCGAAGGTTGGGCTAGACTGGAATGTCCACTCGATAGTTAGGATAGAATATCCGCATAGTTTCTTCCGTTTCCCAGGTACAATCCTTGGGTCATCACTCCATTGTACTTTAACCAACTTAACAGTCTTATTTCTTAATCTCTTTTCATCTCGAGCAATGATCTTTGTGGGTTCTCTTTTGACTGCTAAACTTGGGGTAATTTCCAGATCTTGTTGAGTAGCTTCTTCTATAACCTGGTCTGGATCATGCACATACTTCCTGAGATTAGATATATGGAACACATTATGCACACTAGACAACCATTCTGGTAACCGTACTCGATAAGCTAATGGTCCAACTCTCTCCAGAATAGGAAACGGTCCAATATACCGTGGAGCTAATTTTCCTGTTTTACCAAATCTGATAACTCCTTTCATTGGGGATACTTTTAAAAATACGGAATCTCCAACTGCAAATTCCAAAGCTTTTCTCCTTCGATCAGCATAGCACTTTTGTCGATCCAGGGCCACTTTTAGCTTCTTCTTAATGAGATCCAGTTTCTCTGTCGCTTCTCTGATCATATCAGGTCCAAGAACAAGTCTATTTCTAGACTCAACCCAACATATTGGCGATTTGCATGGACGACCATAGAGTGCTTCAAACGGTGCCATCTTAATACTAGCTTGATAACTATTGTTATAAGAAAATTCAACCAATGGCAGATGATTTTCCCATGAACCTCCAAAATCGAGAACACATGCTCGCAACAAGTCTTCCAAAATCCTATTAACTCTTTCTGTTTGTCCGTCTGATTGTGGATGATAGGCAGTGCTAAAGTTCAGCTTCATTCCCAAAGCATCTTGAAAAGCTTCCCAAAAACGACTGGTGAAGATAGGGTCCCGATCACTCACAATGCTACTTGGAATTCCATGTAACCTAACGATTTCTTTAATATATAACTCTGCTAAACCAACAGCAGTCCTGGTGGGTTTTACTGGAACGAAATGGGCGCTTTTAATTAGACGATCTACAATAACCCATATTCCTTTATTTCCTTTGCGAGTGCGAGGTAAACCATCGATGAAATCCATCGAAACTTGATCCCATTTCCATTGTGGAATTGGCAAGGGTTGAAGTAATCCTGCTGTCTTCTGCTGATCACTTTTTATTTGTTGGCATGTGGCGCAACGGCTGACATAAATAGATATGTCCCTCTTCATTGTTCTCCACCAAAATGTACGTTTAACATCTCGATACATTTTATTAACTCCAGGGTGGATACTAAATCTAGATTTATGACATTCGTCCAATACTTCTTTCTGAAGCTCTTTTATGTTTGGGACACAATCCTTCCTTTCAATCTCAAAATACCTTTTTCATCAATTTCAAAACTTGAATCCTTACCATGTTTTATATTCCCAGCTATTCTTTGTAAAAACCTATCTTCTCCCTGCTTACTAATAATCTTTTCCATAAGTGTTGGGGCAATAACTAAGTAAGCGATGACGGCGTATTTCCTACTTAAAGCATCGGCTACCACGTTGGCTTTCCCAGGGGTATATTAAATATCCAAATCATATGATGCTAAATATTCCAACCAACGCTGCTGTCTTAAGTTCAAATCTTTCTGAGTGAATAAATACTTTAGAGGCTTATGGTCAGTGTACAATTCAAACCTTTCTCCCAAAAGATAGTGCCTCCAAATTTTCAAAGCAAATATTACAGCAAGCAATTCTAAGTCATGGGTTGGATAATTCCTTTCATGTGGTTTCAATTGTCTGCTTGCATAGGCAATTACTCTGCCTTCCTACATCAAAACTGCGCCAACTCCTTTTTTGCATGCATCTGTATAAACTGACAGCCCTTTATTTCCATTTATAATAGCTAGAACTGGAGCAGATGTCAGTCTTTTCTTTAGCTTCTGAAAGGCTTCTTCACATTTTGGGGACCACACAAATTTGGCATTCTTCATTGTTAGCTTTGTAAGAGGAGAAGCTATTCTTGAAAAATCTTGAACAAATCTTCTGTAATAGCCGGCCAATCCGAGGAAACTCCGAACTTCTTTTGGTGTTATTGGTTGCTTCCAATCCAAAATGGCAGAGATTTTTCCTGGGTCTACCGAAATTCCTTTCTCCGATACGATATGACCAAGGAATTTTACTTCTTTTTCCCAAAAGTGGCATTTTGAGAGTTTTGCTTTGAGTACATTCTTTCTTAATATTTGCAAGACCATTCTTAGATGTTCCGCGTGCTCTTCCTTAGATTTAGAGTAGATGAGAATATCGTCGATGAAAACCAATACGAACTTATTTAATACTTCTCGAAATACTCTAGTCATCAAATCAACGAAGTAGGCGAGGGCATTAGTCAAACCGAACGGCATTACTAACCATTCGTAAAAGGTATCGGGTCCCCTAAAGGCAGTTAGATGGATACAATCCTCTGCGATTCTAAGCTGATGAAAACCAGTGACTAGGTCCATTTTTGAGAAAAATCGGGCATTATTTAATTGATCAAATAGGTCGTCTATACGGGGCAAAGGGTATTTATTCTTAAGAGTTTGCTTATTAAGATCTCGATAGTCGACGCACAATCTTAAGGAACCGTCAGACTTAGCGACGAATACCACGGCTGACCCCCAACTTGAACGGCTAGGTCGGATAAATCCTTTTGCCAAAAGTTCTTGGACTTGCTTGTTTAGCTCTTCTCTTTCTCTTAGGGCCATTCTTCGGCTAGGATGGACAATAGGTCGGGCATTAAGTATTAGGTCAATTCTAAATTCGATCTCACGATGTGGAGGAAGACTCATAACTTCTCCAAATACGCCTGGAAATTCCCTAACAACGGGGATAGTATTTACGTCGGTATCAGGGTAACCCAGGGTATACATTAGATTATCTCTTTTTGGGCTAGGATCTTCACAAGATATTTCTATAAAATTTCCAAAATTTGTCTTTACCCATATTTTCCTATTTGTACAATCTAGATGGGCTTCATATTTGTTTAACCAGTCCATTCCAAGTAGAATTCCAAATTCAGTGAAATCTAGGACAATAAGATTAATAGGGAATTGATGAAGAGAATAGGAAATAAGGACCTTTCTGCAATAAATACAGAGATTTGTGGAACCTCCTACTGGATTAGTTACGCAAATGGGTTGGTCAATAAATCCAGATTCAAGTTTTAACTCTTCTACAGTTTCCTTTGAAATAAAACTGTGCGAAGCACCAGTATCGAATAATACTCTAACAAGTTTATCACAAACAAATATATTCCCTTCTAATACTCCTTTCCTTTCTACGTCTATTGAGGTTGAAGGTTTACCTTCTATTGCAAAGATTTGTACTTTATTCGTTTCCTTTACTAGAGCACAATCTTTACTTAGATGCCCGAACGCATAACAGTTGCAACATTTCCACCTTTCTTGATTTTGATCCATCAACTCCCTTGATTTCTTGCAGTTAGTTCCTAGATGACCTTTTTCCCTACAATTGTAACAGGTAACTTTCATCAAGTGATTTTGCTGGGTTCTTTTCTTTGGTTTCTTCGGCTCTGGCTTCTTTCCTTTAGATTTCCTCTTCTTATCATTATCCTTATTATTGTCGTTGTTGCTTTCCTTCTCTTTAAGTACTTTTTGTTTGTCAATGGTGCCGTACCTATATCCCATATCTACTAAGTCTACGAATGATTACTTGACATGCGCGGTCATCCTCTCGTGATATTTTGGATTCATCCCCTTAATAAATTTTTCATTCTTCTTCAGCGGGGTGTTTATTAGTTCCGGTCCAAAGCGAGAAAGCTCAATGAACTTATTCAGGTATTCCTCAAATGACATATTACCTTGGTTAAGGTTCATAAACTCTTCGTATATTCGAGAAATTCCTGCTGAGGGCATGTAACGTTCTTCGAAAACTTCTTTGAAATCCTTCCATGAAATGTCGTCTTCTGATTTTTCCTGGATGATAGTCTCCCACCATGTAGCGGCTCCTTCCTGTAGTTGCCATGTGGCCAACAGTCTCTTCTGGTTATCTTCGAGATTAAGTCCTTTTAAAATCTTCTTGCATGATTTAATCCAGAGTTGAGCTTCCATAACATCATCGGATCCCTTAAATGGTTTTCCACCCAGATTCACGTAACTTTTATTTAGATCCGGAAGACTAATTTGACTCAGGGATCGAATCATGGTTTCATTAATTGTCATAGCATCACGACCACTGATGGTGTTACTGCTTCCTTCCCTACGTCTGCCTCTACTTCTCATTTCCTACTATCTGAAAGTAGTAAGAAAATGCTTATTAGACATGCAGACGAATTACCTAAGGAGTATGAAACAGTTTAAAATCATTATATTTCATTGGATTTTACTCATTCTAGGGTATTCATAACCCCATCTCTAATGAGATATCTAATGAGTTATACCCCAAAGCTTTGTATAAACCAAAGCTCTGATACCAACTGTGACGACCTAGAATTTCGACCCTTGAAAATCGACACTTTAAAACCTTCTCGTATTCAAAATGTCGAAGATTCAAGTGTTGGATTCCTGGTTGTCTGGGGATATAACACATTAGATAAATCACAATGAAATAAAGAAACAACTTCTCATATATATATATATAACATGAGGTTACATCAGAGTTTACAACATTTCATAACCATAACCAAAAGAACAGCGAAAACTGACTAACAATGTAAATCCCGTAACAGACTTCATCTTCACCTGAATTTCTCTGGATCACAGATGTCCACAAAATAATGTCCCAAAGAAAATAGCTTATACTCCACAGCAACAGCAACTCCACAAAAGCAAAGGATCCACCGAGGAAAAGCTCCGAGACACAAGCTCCAAGTACTTCTACTAAACCTGACACTAGGCTGCCCGTGTAAAAATTATGGGCACCCAGAGTTTTGTGTGAAACCAAAACAACTCCGGGTCAGTCATGGGACTGGTGTGAGAACTCATCATATTTGTTTGTGCTTGGAAAATTCGCAATGACTTTTTGAAAAATGAAACTAACATAAGGTCTCGCGGCACACACAATGTAAACGCACACATGGGCGAGGTTTCTCCTTATGATAGTCAAAAATGCTTTAATACGCGGAAACAATTTTGATATTATTATTATTGCATAATGTGAAAAATAATTTTTGAAAGTAAATGTATTAATCTTAGCCAGCATAGGTACCATATACTATACTGACATAATAGTGTACAACTAAAATCGAATAGGTTCGTAGTGGAGATTGGGTTTCCAACAATGACCAGGCAAAGGACTTCCTTCCGAACCGAATTTTGAACACCTCTAAAGGGATGTTCGAGGATCAACTAATGCTCCTCCTGCCAACACAAGGTCGGGTTACCCCTTAACTGGGTAACTTAGAGTACGCCTGAGTATGCCATCTCCCGGTCGTTACCGACCTTTCCGAGCGCTCGCCAACAAAAACCACAAAAGTAGAAGTTTTCCACATAGGTTAATACCTCGGCTCCATACCATAGTACACCTTTTATCTAGAAGGAGACAACACCCCATAACCTTGCCGCATTTCTTCCTGTTTTGACCATTTACCGGTTTGTGAGGCTTGCCGAGGTTACGATACACAAAGCTACGCTTAAATAAGCCATGCTTTGATCATCTATAGCTCACCACATATCTTAAGTATGCCACATTATCAATTAACAACGCATCACTGATTTCCAATATATAACCTCTAAGCTCATACGTCTTAGAGAAGGGTGTTAAGCAAGAGAATAATTCTCCGCCACCAAACAGATATTTATTGATAAACAGTGCTACGCAGTTAATTACAATGTCAGACATACAATCCATACAAGTCCGTTCTGGGTCTGAACGAAACACAAATCCGAAAATCTCCAAATATATTCAAATGTCATGCCACTTATAACCTCGTACCGGGGGATCAGTCCAATCGAGACATCAGCAATCAATCCAAACAATTCAAAGGATCCCGGTCTTCATTATCGTCTTCAATGCCTTCAATTTCTCCATAACGTCGTATTATTACTTGGAATGGTTTTCAGACATAAATCTGATCCCGATCTTTCCAAATAATAAACGTAACTTTAAAACCATGTGGGTATATAGATCCAAATCAAGTCTCAACTCATACTTCATGTTTGCAAACTCAAATTACAGTTCAAAATACTTTATTACTAGTTAGAAATCATTTACTAAGGTTTGGGAAAGATTTATAAAGCTAGATCACTTAAAACTCAATATTTAAAAAACTGCGTTACAAAGGCGTTTCCAAAGTGTTTCAAAATACTAATATTGGCTAGTTTAAGTAAAATGACTTTTGTATTATCCAAAACTTCATGATTTTACCATAAATCATTTTTAAATAATTAATTATGATTTAGCAAAAAAATTCCGTATTTTTAAATAATTTATAGCAACCATTTTATAATTATAGTTAACTAACTCCATTTATAACGACCTTTTCTAAATTATTTTAAACATAACTTGAAAATTATAAGTCGAAATTAAAATCTGTTTTCACTCATTTGAAAGCTCTCGTAAATAGGAGTCAAATGTACTTTATTTGGTGGAAATCCGATTTAAATTGCAAAAGCTATAAGCGTTTAAAGTTTATAACAAAAATACGTTAAATTCTAATATAAACAGTTTTCAAATTAAAATCTAAAATAAATTTTGAACTAACCTTCCCGTCCGTAGGATCAGTTAGGGATAGCCAGGGAGAGCAGGAAACTATATTTTCCAAACTCAAGCCTAGACACTATCCTCTCTATCATCCTAGAACATTCCAGTATTTTTTTCCATTTTTAATTACAATATACATTCACATAATACTTTACTAAATTGCTTTAAATTGATTTAGAAAATCATTTGTACTTATACTAACTATTTAAAAACAAATTCCAAATTTCAAATCTAAATGAATAAAATATTCATTTATCACACAAACTTGGTTCCAGACTTGTCTGATATCCGTATAATCCACATATGTGCGTGTAACAAGTAAAATGCACACATCATTACTAAGAACAACCACGAAGCATCCATTCATCCATCACACGATCATATATAGGAATATGTATATAACAGTATATACATGTGTCCATATATGCGTTTGTCACTAAACGCTTACATTACAATAATTATTAATCATCCATATCATCAACAATCATTCACACAACATAAAAAGTGAACAAATATAAATGTCGAGTTCTCACCTTGGGGTTCCACTATGCTATCCTCTATTGCTAGGCTGTTAGACCCACTATAGTTATCCCAGACTGACTGTTTGATGCTACAGACTTTGCAGTAATTTGTATATTTTATAAATGGAGGAAGAGGAGGATTTTCACCATGGAAGCCATGGATTTTAAGGTGGAGAAGAAGAAGAAATGGAAGAGAATATGAGAATGAATGCTTAAGAGAAGGAAAGGGGTGTATTTATACTTGAATTGAGTTAATAAGGTGATGACACCTCGTAGGACATGTGTAATTCATGCATGTAATGTTGCATGCAAAATTACAAGTGTCCTCACACTTGTAATAAAGAGAAAGGAGGTGTTTCTGGTAGCATTTACCCTTTAAACGCTATTAAAACTATATACAACACTTAACCAAATGCTACCAAAGGTGTATACATAAGATTATATACTTCTTAACTATATTTTATAATCTAAACCATTTATTACAACTTTAATTAACTTATAAACTATTCGTTTAACTAGTCCAAAATTCTAGATCATTACAGCTAGACTAATTTAAATATAGTGATTGGTTAATGATGATTGATATTTGTTGTGATGGATGATGGATGCGAAGTTTAGAACATACACTATTAAGCGATAATGTTATAACGCTTGTGCACAATTATGATTTATTGAATCATGTTGATGATGGTTGCTATGGATGTTTAAATGGTTGTTGATGTTGTTTTGCACACACTATGACACAACAAATATGGTATCACATTGGTGATCAAAAAATCTCCTTCATAATTAAAAGCAATATCATTATTGAAATTGAAGGTTAATAATTGGAAAAGACCATATGTATGAATTCATATATTGTTAAAGTCCTTTAAATGACTAAATAAATACCGGAACATTCTAGGATGACAGAGAGGATAGTGTCTAGGCTTGGGTTTGGAAATGAAGTTTCCTGCTCTCCCTGGCTATCCCTAACCGACGAATGAGAAGGTTAATTTGAAGTTATTTGAATTTAGAAATGAATGGTAATTTACGAAGGTTGAATTTTAGATCCAAAATAATTTGGAAAGTAAATTTAAGTAATTTTAAAAGGGTTATTTAAGGATATAATGGTTTTCTAATATATTTTGAAGTATCGTAGAATAATGGTTATTATGGTCAAAATAGAGCTTGTCGCATAACAGCAATTTACGTATTTTAGATGCAAACTTTAAACGCTTATAACTTTTGCAATCTAAATCGGATTTCCATAAAATGAAAAACGTTTGATTTCCATTAACAAGAACTTTTAAATGATTGAAAGTAGATTTTAAATTAGAGTTATAATTTTCAAGTTATGTTTGAAACCGTTTTGAAAAAGATCGATGTAAGAACAATTGTTGACCATAACTATAAATAGCTATTTTTAAATGTTTTAAAAATATGGAAATTTTTTGTAAAATCATAATAAATTATGTAAAAGTGTTTTGAATTGTAAATTTTAAGTTTTGGCTAAGATAAACGATGTTTTTATCAAAATAGTTAAGGTAACTATTTTGGAACGCTTTTGTAACACTTTTGAAGCACTATTGTAACGCTTTCTTTGAAAACAACCTATTTTGAAGTATTTAAACCGCGAAATGTTTTCCGAACTATAAGTAATCATTTGTAAATGATTTGTTGAATGTTTTCAAAGGTTTAAAAGTATTGAAAATAATTTGTTTGGAATTTAAATTTATTTATTTAATAATCAAAATGTGTTTTTCAATTTTAAATAATTGGATATGGTTGGAGATAAATCTTTGGATGGTTGATATTAATTCAGTAGATGGTAATTCTTACTATTTGAGGAATTTGGAAGATATTATTATATCGTTATTCCACTTATAGTATTCGTTGAATATGAGAATTGATATCGAATATAAGTAGATACAATTTCTATGTAACTTATGTTCAGTATCAATTGATTTGGGTTTTGTCGTGAATCATATCTTCAATAATATCATTCTTGAAACCCCATGAGATTGAGTTATGGAAATTCATATCGTAATTTGAGGATTTAATCAGATCTTTGATTTGAGGAAATTAAAAGTGAGGAATGGGAAACAAAGTATAATCTTTTAGTTAAGATTAAAGAACGGAATGTTGGAAAATCAATTTAATTGGAAACTAGGGTTGAAATGCGGGGTAAAGGTTTTTAAAGGAAACTGGATTTTTGATAACGAGTTATCAAACGGAAAAATAATTAAGACTTTGGGGCTAGATTATCTTGGATTTAAGGGATGTGTTTTAAAGAAGAAGGGTTAAATAAGGATTTTGTTAAAGATAATTTGATTAGATTTAAAGAAGTTTAATTTTGAAAAAATCCAAGACAGAAGGAGATTGGTAGAAAGCCTGTGTGTTCTATAATTGTGTTTTTTTTAAATTGCGCCTATTATTTGGAAAGACCGGGATCGGATGTATGTAACCATTCCAAGTAATAATACGATGTTGCGGAGCAATTGAAGACATTGGAGACAACATTGAAGATTGGGACCCTTCATGTCGTAAGGACGACTTGCTGAATGTCTCGAATGGGTCGCTCCCATTTGCAAATGGATTTTTTATCAGTTAAGTGGCAAGAAGCCTGAACGTATGTGAAGGAATTCCGGATTGTGGTTTCGTTCAGACCCAGAACGAACTTGTATGGATTGTGTGTCTGACATTGTAATTGATTGCGTAGCACTGATCTTTGTTAAATGTATATCTGCTTGGTGGCGGATAATTTGTTCTCTTGCTTAACACCCTTCTCTAAGACGTATGAGCTTAGAGGTTATATACTGATGAAAATTAGTGATGCGTAGTGAATGGACAGTGTGGCATACTTAAGTTATGAGATGAGCTATGGATGATCAAAGCATGGCTTATTTAAGCGTAGCTTTGTGTATATCGTGACCTCAACGAAACTCATACCCCGGATTGATGGTAAACTGGTAGTCAAATTTTTATGTTCATTTCGTATGTTTGGTGCACCGGGATGTGATGATGAAAGGGTACTACGAAGTCCCCAGTTTGGGATGCTATTTGTTGGGTACTCTGATTCATGTATGGTGGGTTAGTATAGCGGAGTCCAAGTCTGGACGTTATCCGCGAGTACTGGGATGATGCGCGCAAGAAAGTTTGTGAGCCCATGAATGATCTTTCGTACCAGGAACCATCATGTTCGAAACTCAATCTCCACTACGAGCCCGTACGGTTTTGATTGTATAGCCTGCTGGTTACCGGCAGGATTGTCAGTATAATGGGATGGGGCATTATGCTGGCTAGGATTAATACATTTATTTGCGAAATGGTTTTTCACACTATATATTATATTAAAAGAGGATTTTCATGTATGAATGGTTATCATAAGGCAAAACTCGGCCATCTGGTGTGCGCTTGCATTGTGTGATGTGGGACGAGCTTATGATAGCTTCATTTTTCAAAAAGTCATTGCGGATTTCTATACACTGGTATCCACATGGTGTAAACTCGTTCCGCATTAGGGGCATGGTCCGGTGAATTACCTAACTTTAAAATAAACCCTAAAAACAAATTTTTTGAGTTCTCACACCAGGTCCACGACTGACATGGAGTTTATTGTTCCCACACCTAAACTCTGGGTGCCCATAATTTTTACACGGGCAGCCTAGTAGTTTGGTTCGCAGATTTAGACTTGGAGTTAGTTGGAGCAGGATTCTGGTGTTAGCTGGAGCTATACGTTTTGGAGCATTCGCATTCTTCCGCTGAGTTTAGTATCTTTTCCGCTATGTAATCGATGTATTCTGGTGTACTCCTTGTAACTCTGATGTTATGTTATGGTGATGAAATGAAAAGCTCTGTTATTTTTGTTCAAATATGTTAGTACCCATAACAATCCGTCTTTATGAACGGTTTAAGTTGGTTTAATTACCAGCGAGAACCGAGCAAAAAGCCGGGTCGTTACATCTGCGGAATCACATAGACACTTCCTCAAGTGTGAAACGTGGACCAAATCATGAACTCCCATCAGTCTCTATGGTAGTCTAACTCTATAGGCCATCTGACCTATCCTCTCAACTATAGGGAATGTCCCTACAAAACTTGGTGCCAAGTTCCTACCAAGCCAAATAGAATAACACTCTTTAAAGGTGACACCTTGATAATGACCATATCTCCTGCCTTGAACTCTAGGTCTGTCCTCCTCCGATTGGCATACAACTCATGTCTGCCCTGAGCTGTTTTCGTCCGCCTCTGAATCAAGTCTATCTTATCTTAAGCTTCTCTAATCATCTCAGGTTATGGAAGAAGTCTGTCCGTAGACTCCCACCAACATGTAGGTGATCTGCAAGGTCGTCCATAAAGTGCCTCGAAGGGAGTCATACCAATACTTGTCTGATAGCTATTATTGTATGTGAACTCCACCAATGGGAGATGCTCCTTCCAAGTCCCTCCGAAGTATAGGATACACAGCCTCAATAAATCCTCAAGAACCCTATTGGCCCTCTTTGTCTGTCCATCCATCTAAGGGTGATAGGAGGTGCTAAGCCATAGCTGTGACATATTGCCTCCTGCAGGCTCCTACAAAACTCCCTCGTAAAGATGGGATCATGATCACTAGCAATACTAGAGGGTACCCCATGAAATCGGACGATGTCTCCAAGATATATCGATGCCAACCAAACCGATGTCCTTTTTCCCTTGACTGGGATAAAGTAAGCGCTCTTAGTCAATCTGTCAACTATAACCCAAATACTGGTGTTGCACCTCCTCGATCTAGGTAAACCATCTATAAAATCCATAGAGACGCTCTTCAACTTTCATTTTGGTATGTCTAGAGGCTGAAGCAATCCACCGTGCATTCTCTGTTCAGCCTTCACTTCCTGGGAAGTCAAACATCGGGCTACATATTCTGCCACATCCTTTTTCATTATAGTCCAATGAAAAACCCTAATCATATCTCTGTACATCTTATCACCTCCCGAATGAATAGTCATCTGAGAGTGATGAGCCTCCTCTAAAACTAATCTAACCAAATCATCAACTCTAGGAACAAACAGTCTTCCACCTAGACGTAGCAACCCTCTCTCGTCCATAGAATACCTAGTAAGGTGACTGGAGGTCTCTCCTCCGCTGATTCGATCCATGATGTCCCGTAATTGGTGATCTTCGTGCTGACTGTATCCAATGCGTTTCAAAAGAGTAGGTCACACCTCCAATAATGCCATCAATCTAGGTGCAAAATTAGGGGATGGTCTAAAATCGAATGACAGGATAAACTCCAAGCTCTTACACTTTACGAATAATGGACTCAATTTCATCCTCTTCTTACTCAATGTGTCTGCAACACATTCCCCTTCCCTGGGGTATACTCTATCTCAAAGTCATAGGACACAAGGAACTCCATCCAACGTTGTTGTTGCAAATTGAGATTTTCTACGTGAACAAGTATTTGAGTGACTTATGATTTGTATAAAGCTCGAACCTCTCACCTAGTAAATAATGTCTCCAAGACTTGAGCGCAAACACTATCGCCGCCAGCTCCAAATCATGGGTAGTGTAGTTTTTCTCATGCACCTCAACTGCCTACTCCCATAGCAGACAACCCTACCTTCATGCATCAATACTACACCTAAACCTGTGCCGCAAGCATCCGTATAGATGGTAAACATCTTGGTACCATAAAAAGTGACTTCTCCAATCTCTAGAATGCATCCTTGCAATCTATATCCTAAGCAAAAACCAGGTTCTTATTCATCAGATGGGTAAGCGGAGCTAAGATCCGTGCAAAATCCTTAATGAACTTTCTGTAGTAGCCCGCCAATCCCAAGAAACTCCTAACCTCTATCGCATTCTTAAGGGCTTTTCAATCTTGAACTGCGACAATCTTAGTGGGGTCCACTGTTATACCATCTCTAAAGACAACATCCCCTAGGAATCTTACTTCCTTCTACCTGAAATGACACTTAGAAGACAAAGCCTTTAGCTAATGTGCTCGAAGAGTACGAAGAACCTCTCCTAAATGTGTGTGGCGTGCTCTTCCTCTCTCCTCGATAAAACCAGGATATCATCAACAAAAACCACTACAAACTTATTCAGGTACTTCCTAAATACACGACTTATCAAATCGACAAAGTACGTTGGTGCATTGGTTAGCCCAAAAGGCATAACCAACCACCTAAAGAATTCATCGGGAGTCCTAAAAGCATGATTGTCTATGCTATCATCTGCTGCCTTAATATGATGAAAACCTATGGCTAAATCCAAGTGTGAGAAAACTGAAGCACCCACTAACTAGTCAAATAAGTCATTTATCCATTGGAGTGGATGTCTATTATTATTATTGTTGAGCTTATTCAACTCCCTATAGTCCACACCTAAACGGAGAGAGCCGTCTAACTTGGTCGGAAAGATGACCGGTGCTCCTCACTCAGAATTGCTCCGTCTATTAAATCCCTTCTCGAACAACTCGTCTACTTGCTTACTAAACTCCCTCTTCTCTCTCTAGGAGCCATGTGGCGCATAGATAAAGCAACAGACTTAGCGTTCTCCACCAAGTATATCCGGAAATTGATCTATCGCCTGAGAGGTAATCCTTTCACCTCGTCTGAAAAGTCTCTAACAATGGGTACCAAACTGAGATCATCGACAGAAGCATCTAGAGAATCCAAGAAACTAAGCATAAATGACCCTTGCAGGTCACAAGAAATCTCAAGAGTTCTACCGTGGCATGCCAGCAGCCTAACAACTCTCCTTTCGCAATCGAGGATGACACTATACATAGCTAGCAAATCCACCTCTAGAATAAGCTCGTTATCCATAAATCCAAAATATATGCATCACACTCAAACTCAATGCCCAGAACGGAAGTTCTCTAAGCCCTACATATCATAGACAGGTAAGTCATACCACATATGGGGTTTGAGAGCGCTACAAGATCAGAAACTATACAAGTATTTAGGAGCATACTATCAACCATAGATTTGGATATGAAAGAATGAGAAGTGTCAGAATCGAATAAAATCCTAATAGGAGAGTCAAAAAGAGAAATTAAACCTTCTACAGTGACTTCCCTACCTTGGTTCTGACTACCAGTCTGAGTCGCCCCAAGTGCATGAACTTGTGCTCAAGAAGATCCTACCCCCTGACCCTGCTTCTTAGGGCACTTCCTAGTGTAATGTCAAATCTGTCCACAATGAAAACAAGCATTCTTAGTCTCTCTACAGTCTTTGACAAAGTGCCCTTCCTTTCCATAGCCATGACACACCTAACATTCGTCTTGATTTGTGCCTTCAGATTTCTTTGTTGCACTGTAAAGACCCGCTACTTCCCCGGCGAGGAAAGCGCGGATAGTTCGAGAACAAGCCACAGAAGAACGCAAACGGGAGAATATTTCATTGTATATTATAACAATGCATCAGATTACAGGAATACACAGAGTATTAACAAATATTATACAACATGAATATTACACAGAAATATCAGAGATTACAATAAATTACATAGCAGCGGAAAATAATACAATACACAACTAGAATGAGATATACAGATACAAAGCTTTCCGGATATCATTCCAGCTGTAAACCAGGATCCTGTGAATATAAATCTGCAAAACCAAAACTACTAGCTGCCCGTGTCAAAATAGGGGCACCCAGAGTTTAGGTTAAAACAATAAAATCCAGGTCAGTCATGGGACCGGTGTGAGAACTAAAACAGCTATTAATCTTTATTTTTAAAGTTAGGTAAATCAAGGGACCACGCCGTATAACACGGAACGGGTTTCCTCCCAAGAATACCAGTGCATAAAACAACAGCGCAATGCTAAATAAAGAACAATGAAGCTATTATAAGACCCAGTTCCCATCACACAATGCAACGCAAGCCGGAGGATATGGTTTTTACCTTATAATAGCCAAGAATGCTTGATACGTTTAAAACAAATCATTTGATACTATTATAAGTGCATAGTGTATAAAACAACTTCAAATCATAAGTATCAATCATAGACGGCATGGGTACCATATATCATGTCACCATACTAGTTTACAATTAAAACCGCAAATGTCATGTATTTGGAAATTGGATTTCCATCTATGAACCGAGGCAAAAGATAGTCCTCAACCGATTCGAGACTCTCTAGCCCGAGCCTCAGGTCAGAGCTCGAGTGACCTTGGAGCGGCAGGGCCGGTCAACCGATGTGGATTAAAATTCCTGAACACTGCGTTTCCCCGCCCTATGGGGCGTAGGTGAGCCAACTAAATGACTCCATCGGACCCGGATCGTCCGATCAAACCTAGGTGCCTCGCAACAGCAACAACCACATAAGTCAAACTCGTCAGGGCGTGTAAAACCACTGACGCCACTTCTAACTAGAAAGAAACGCATGTCCTCCCTGAGGTCCGTCTCCCGTTTTTGGTTCATACCGGGTGTGAAACTCGCGAAGTATACGTTACACAAAGCTACGCCACAAAGGCCGTGCTTTGATCATCAACCACAAGACTTTGCTTTTCAACAGAAGCCTTGATCATTCGCCACTTAGGCATGCCACACAGGCAATTCACTCTATGCGTTAGATATCGATCAGTATATAACCCCTGAGCTCGTACGTCTCAGAGAAGGGCGTTAAGCAAGAGAATAAATTCTCCGCCGCCAAACAGATATATATTTAATAGAAATCAATCACACAGACTAAAATCCAATGTCAGACACACAGTCCATTTACAAGTCCGTTCTGGGTCTGAATGAAACCGGAGGCACCTAGTACCCCGCATATCCATCGATCTCCAAGCACGTTTGGACGATCACCAATTGTTTCCATCTTCTTGGGTGTACATCCCAATCAAGATCGTCAGTAATCACCCAAATGACGTGAAGACCTCCGGTCTTCGACCACCGTCTTCATCTTCGACTTATCGTCGTATCAGTTATTCAGAATGGGATAAACCCGGTCTTCCCGAATAACTCGCATATATAATAAACATGTGTTACACAAACACAACATACGCCTCATTCCAATTCATCAGTCACTAACCGTAAATTAACAAGAGAATAATTCCCCAAATATTAACCCCGAAGGCCGAAACCAACATCAGATCAATATCCAAAAAACCATTATGCTTAGCTAACCGACAGTTCGTTTCTAAATTTCACATTCATAGGGAAAGGTTCCCATTAATTTTATCAAAGATAAATTCCTTCAAATTTATTCTTTAATCTTCCTTTTGAATATCACTTCAAACTAGTCGGGATTAACGAACCTTACCGAAGTGATCATTTGTTTTAATTTCCCAACCCAACCTATTCATCCCATGAAGTAAAACTGGTAATACTTCATATCTAACACCACAGTGTTATCGGTAAATTCAATTACCATTTCGCATTCAAATCTAATTAAAGATTTAACTATCGCCTGGAGCAAAACTGGTGATACTCCATTCTCGATCATTTCAATCTAATTAAAGATTCATTAAAGCTGCACTTAGTTTTAATCTTTAACGGGGTTAAAGAATCAGTGTCCTTTAAAACACGGTTCACGATAAACCCCAAAATCATATCACATTCCAATCAGTCCCTAACCGTAAATTAGAAAGTGAGCAATTCCCTAAGTATTAACCCCAAAGGCCGAAACCAACATCAGATCAATACCTCTGAAACCATTCAACTTAACTAATCTCCAGTTAGTTTCTGATTTTCTTAACTCCTTTGGGTCTAAGAACAGTATTATTGAAGATACCGTTCACGACAACCCAAAATCACATTCCATTAATTATCGGGTTAAAGAACAAGTGTTATTTAAAAACACTGTTCACGATAAACCCAAAAATCAATACCAATTCAATTCCAATTAAATATCATTTAATTGGTACACTTCATTAAATCTAAATAAAAAGATTCAATCTTTTCTCAACTGGGTTCAAGAACAGTGTTAATAAAGACACCATTCACGACAAACCCAAATCACATTTGACATTAAATACAAGGCTCTGAATAGAAAATATACCGGCTTATATTCAATATCAAATTCTACGATCAACAAATATCGTATTGGAAATAACGATATATATATATATATATCTTTCAAATTCCCATAACAATATCTGTATCATCACGAAATCCAACATCGAAATATTCCGAAGACAATTTCGATTCAAATCCATTCCAATATAATTATTGGAAAGAGAACGTTAGGCTAACATCCCTATTAACTTTCAAAATTAAAAAAAAGTCCAGCCGCTGTAACATTAAAAATTAGGTCCCTATTTTTGAATGCGGGTCAATTATTTCTAAATCAGTCGATCAACAAAATAAATCAAACCCTAATCGCGATCTTCACTTAATCTCGATCTTCTAAAAACTGGAAAATCATTGTCGTTTTATCAACAATGGTGCGAGGGAAGGTATATTTTTGTATTCTTTATTTCATATTTCACTGTTTATGAAAAATGTATATTATAGATTGTAAACAACAGTAATCGAAAGTGATTGTGGCAAATATTGTACTTAGTTACTAAAAAACTTCAGTATTTACTGATTTTTCGAATTATTATCAAAATTTGCTGTTACTTAAAATTGTTGCATCCTTGAATGCTGTTATTGTAAATTCTTGCACGTTTGTGTGGTTTTATTAATGATAGTCGCATGCGTAAATGTTGTTATTCATAATTTTATTCCGGATAAAATTATTAATATGGTTTTATTAATGTTTGTTGCTTGATTACATAATTTTATTCCGGATAGTTGCACACTTTTGTGCTATTATTCATGATAGTTGCACACATGTGTGATTTTATTCACGATAGTTGCATTCTTGGATGATTTTATTATGGATAGTTTCATACTTGTATGCTTTTATTCAGCATAGTCGCACGCTTGTGTGCTTTTATTCAGGATAGTCGCACACTTGTGTGCTTTTATTCAGGATAGTTGCATGCTTATGTGCTTTTATTCAGAATAGTTGCACGCTTGTGTGCTTTTATTCTGCATAGTTGCACGCATGCGTGCTTTTATTCAGGATAGTTGCACGCTTGTGTGCTTTTATTCAAGATAGTTGCACACATGTGTGATTTTATTCACGATAGTTGCATTCTTGGATGATTTTATTACGGATAGTTGCATACTTGTATGCTTTTGTTCAGCATAGTCGCACGCTTGTGTGCTTTTATTCAGCATAGTTGCACGCTTGTGTGCTTTTATTCAGGATAGTCGCACGCTTGTGTGCTTTTATTCTGGATAGTCGCACACATGCGTGCTTTTATTCAGGATAGTTGCACGCTTGTGTACTTTTATTCAGGATAGTTGCACGCTTGATTGCTTTTATTCAGGATAGTTGCACGCTTGTGTGCTTTTATTCAGGATAGTTGCACGCTTGAGTGCTTTTATTCAGGATAGTTGCACGCTTGTGTGCTTTTATTCAGGATAGTCGCACGCTTGTGTGCTTTTATTCAGCATAGTTGCACGCTTGTGTGCTTTTATTTAGGATAGTTGCACGCTTGTGTGCTTTTATTTAGGATAGTTGCAAGCTTCTATGCTTTTATTCAGGATAGTCGCACGCTTGTGTGCTTTTATTCAGGATAGTTGCATGCTTGTGTGCTTTAATTCAGGATAGTTGCACGCTTGTGTGCTTTTATTCAGGATAGTCGCACCCTTGTGTGCTTTTATTCAGGATAGTTGCAGGCTTGTGTGCTTTTATTCAGGATAGCCGCACGCTTGTGTGCTTTTATTCAGGATAGTCGCACGCTTGCATGCTTTTATTCAGGATATTCCAACGCTTGCGTGCTTTTATTCAGGATAGTTGCACGCTTGCGTGCTTTTATTCAGGATAGTCACACGCTTGCGTGCTTTTATTCAGGATAGTCGCACGTTTGTGTGCTTTTATTCAGAATAGTCGCATGCTTGCGTGCTTTTATTCAGGATAGTGGCACGCATGCGTGCTTCTATTCAGGATAGTCGCACGCTTGTGTGCTTTATTCAAGATAGTCGCACGCTTGTGTGCTTTTATTCAGGATAGTTGTAAGCTTGTGTGCTATTATTCAGGATAGTTGCATGCTTGTGTGCTTTTATTAAGGATAATTGCGTTATTGTGTTCTTTTATTCAGGATAGTTGCATGCTTCTATGATTTTACTCACGATGGTTGCATTCCTATATTCTATTGTTCAGGATATTTTCTTTCCTATATGCTTTTATTCACGATAGTTGCACACTTCTGTGCTATTATTCAGGTTAGTTGCACACTTGTGTGTTATTATTTATGATAGTTGCACAATTGTGTAATTTTATTAAGAATAGTCGCACAAAAGTGCTCAAATATCTTCATATATTCAAAACTTATTTAAAAAAAAAATTAACCCTTATTACAGAGAGCAAATGTTGAACAAGGAGATAATGAAGAGATTCAAAAAGAAACAGCAATAATTCTCACAGAAAACCTTTCAAAACATGCACCAATAATCAAACGAAGGAAAATTGAAGATGAACAAATGCTTCCCAGGAAGGACAATGTTTATAGAAATAATATTAAGGCGTTCATTGAGTTGGTGGAAAACATAAACAAAGATCAACTATTTACAGCACAACATTCAAAATATTTGAAAAAACTGCCGCTCTACAAGTTTATTAACATGATTTTTGATGGGCTCATTTCACCTGCAGAAACCATTAAAAATTCTACAACTTTAGATCTCATCATCAAGAACTACAAGAAGAACTTAAAATATTTTCAGTTTGGTGATATCATGTTAACTTTTACACAAGAAGATGTTGCAGATTTACTAGGTGCTCCAATACAAGGACAGATAATAAAAACAACAGGGCACTTGAAAAAGAACGAGAAGGAAGATGAAGAATATAAATCGTTCATGGAAAGACATTTTAAAGGAGAAGCCTCAGTCAACAAGAAAAATATAAAGAGACAGATTTTTTTGACATTAAAAGAATACACAGCCGAAGCAAAATTTGATGCAGTGAAGCTTATTCTTCTTTATTTGGCCGTAACATTTCTTCTAACAAACACAAAATACAGCTTACCATGGACCTTGATTCCATATTGTGTATGCATCCAAAAATTAATGAAAATATCTTGGCCAAAAACCATACACAACCATCTCATAACCCTGGTGGAAAAATACTGTGATACACCACGCAAGATTAATGCTTGTGTGACACTATTGCTGGTACTATTTTGAACTTTTTTGTGTGTTTCTTATTTAATTATTGTTCATTCTAATAATAACTAATTTTTTTTTCCAGTGGTGGGTTTGCGAAAAAACCTATGTTCTAAAAA
The DNA here is from genome assembly GCA_030737875.1 of Allium sativum. Lineage (NCBI taxonomy): Eukaryota > Viridiplantae > Streptophyta > Magnoliopsida > Asparagales > Amaryllidaceae > Allium > Allium sativum. The sequence goes on from CM060921.1 coordinate 182,423,773, forward strand.
ATACAAAGAAAGAATACAGTGATGTATATCCCCTGGCTGCAAAATGGGATATAAAATTGTTGAAGCCAAACATGTTAATAAACATCAAATACACAACTGTAAGTGATATTTAATTTTGAATAATTTTTTAGTGTCATATTAAAAATATTGCATACAACTATGCAGATATATAGGAATAGTTACATACTTGTATGCATCTATTATAAAGAGGTGCGTCCATGTATGATTATAATCATAACAATTGCACGCATCTATGTGTCTATTCACAACAGACAAATTCAGTTTCATATATTTGCGCATATATTTTGAACAGATGCATCTATGTATTCATCTGTATAAAAAATGCATGGATGTATGCACTTATTTTCTACAGATGCATACTTTACTGCATTTATTTTCAGTATTAGTTGAATATTTGCTCCCTTTGTTTTCAGGAGTCCCAAGGAAAGGATTTAGAACTGTTAGAACAAGCTATTTACAAAGACAAAGAGTACGAAGCGGTTTACCAAAAACGGGTGGAAAATTACACGAGCTTGATAGTAAAGCAACAACAAGAAAATAAACAACTTAAACAGGAAAATTTAAGGTTAAAAAAAATCTACAAGGACTTGCTGACAGTGATGAATCTAAAGAATATGAAAGTGAGGAAAATAAGGAGAGTGACGAAAACGCTGATAGTGAGAAAATTAATGAGAGTGAAGAAAGCACTGAGAGTGACGAAAGCACTGAGAGTGAAGAAAAGGGAAGAAAAGTACAACTTTGAATAAAAGATGCAAATGCAATTGAAAATGAGGATAATGATGAAAGTGAGGATAATGACAATGAAAGTGAGGATAATGAAGAGGAAGAGGATAATGAGGATAAGATTGAGAATGAAAGTGACAATGAAAGTGAGGCTGAGTATGACGATGAGAGTGAGAATGAAAAGCAGAAAAATGATAATATGAACGATGACAATGAAAGTGAAAATAATGACGAGAGTGAGGATGAAAAGCAGGAAAAGCTTAATATGAACGATGAAAATGAAGATGGGAATAATAATGCCGATGATGATGAGAATAAAAGTGCCGAAGGTGACAAGAATGAAAATGTTGACAGAGATAATATGGAAAAAGAAAACACTGCAGAAGAAGAAGGAAATGAAGAACCGCAAAAAAAATTAGATGTTGGCATGCAGGATAAAGAGAAAAAAGCTGATACAAGAAATATTGATCAGATTGATAACATGGAAGTAGATACAGAGAAGAACAATGATGAGGTTGGATAGAAGGAAGAGGAGCCAGAGAAGGAGGCGGAGAAAAAACAGAAAGATGTGGAGAAGAAACAGGAGCCAAAGAAGCCAGAGAAGGAGATGGAGAAAGAAAAGAACGTGGTGGACAAAGAACAGAAAGAGGTGGAGAAAGAACAGAAGGGGGTGGAAACGGAAAAAGGTAAAAAATAATTATAGTATTCTGATGGTAATAAATAATGAACACATTATTTAGTTTCAAGCAATACAGTATAACAAAATTATTGCATTCTTATGTGCATCTATTACTGATTGTTGCATGCTTGGGTGCATTTGTTCAGAATAGTTCTATGCTTGTTTGCAACTATTCAAAAATAGTTGCATGTTTGTGTGCAACTATTTCTGAATAGTTGCTTGCTTGTGTGCATCTATTCACTTATTGATGAGATTAATAATATGTAAATAGATAACAAGGAAAAGAATAATGATCATAAAATCGATGATGAAAAATCAAAAGACATAAAAGAGCTGGAGAAGAATAATGACAACGGGAAGCAAAAGAAGCTGAAGCTTCAAAATGTTAGAAATCAAAAAGGTAAAAAAAATAAAAAAAAATTCTAATGGTAATAATGTTCCAAATAGAAAGTTTCCATCAATACATTGCTGATATCTTATATTATTCTCAGCTGCAGCCCAAAAAAACAGAAAAAAACAGGAACAAACAGAAACCGTGATTGTTGAGGATTATGAGATGAGAACAACATCAGAAGAATCGAATGTACGAACAAAAATGGACGTCAGGAAATTTAACAATGTTAAGCAACTACCAGAGGATCAAATCCAGAAACTAGAAGCATATTTTTCAAATTCAGATCTGGGGTAAAATTACTTAAAAACTTAATTAAATTTTCTAAATGTTTTAATTAAAAATAAAAGTTGTATATATATATATATATGCAATTATTAAGATTAGATGCATAGATCAGTGCTAATATATTTCTAGAAATTCTCTAAATATATTACATAAATTAGCAGTAGAAGTGCATACCTTAATGGCGACGCAGACATATACATTTTTGGAGTTTCATTGGCTGATTTAATAGCTGGAGGATTCCTTGACTCACAGGTATAGTCGCAGTCAAATTCAAATATAGTATCATATGATGATTATCAGCTGGAAGTTTTCCTTAACATTTACAATCTACTAATTTAAACAGATAATTGACTGGTGTGCACATGAGCTCAACAACGACCATCCAGAAATCATGTACATCAGAACTATTGCTTCTGTAAGTTTTTATTAATTTTCTAGCAAAATTTTCTTGTAACATCAAAAAAATTTCTCACTAAAATGATTGCAATTACAGGCATTAATTAAGAATGAATCATCAGAAAACAGAGAGTATTTGATAGATAAAAAAGTGCAAACATTCTACAACACAAGCACAAAAATATTGATTCCTATCCACGAGGGAAACCATTTTTCATTGTTAGAATTTATAAAAGACAGTAGAAGATGGATACATTACGATTCCAACAAAAATCGTCGTGAAGGAGGAAATCACCAAAGACTTGCAAGAGATTTTGTATGTAAATTGAAGATAATTGACATTCAAACTAGTATATAAACTGTTATAAATAGTCATATGTATGTGTTTTTTTTATACATATACAGAGAATTTACATCAGTGGATTGCTGAAAAAGCTAGAGAACAAGAATTTTCAGAAACATGGACAACTTGAAATTGCTAATTGCCCACAACAAGGCGCCACGTAAGTAAATAAAAATAATTGCATACTTGTATTTACAATTATTTTACACTTGTATGCATACTTGTATTTACAATTATTTACTGATATAGTATGAATATGTGCATACTTGTATGCAGCTTTCTTAAATACTAGCATAATATTAATCATGTTTTACAAATTCTGCAGGGTCGATTGTGGAATGTTCGTTATTAACATGATGAAACAGAGAAGCGAGTACAAAGAAATTGATAAATAGGATGAAATGTACAAGCCTGCGACTATTTATCTACAACGGGCCAAGCTTGCTTACGAACTTCTCAATCGCAAACCTCATAGTTGGACTCCAGAAGAAGACCTGACACAGAACTTTATATTTTCAGATGCAAACAAACCTTCTGCTTAAATTTATGGAAAATGGTCTTTTCACTTCTTGTAAATATTTTGGCTAAAATACACTGATCAAAGTATTGTAAATATTCTGACTAAAGTACAATGTATGAACTACTGGCAAGTGATTATCTAGTTTTCAAGCTGAATCAATGTGTAATTTTTTGTATTGAGTTAAGTTCGTTCAATTTTACTTATATTTCTTACATTATTGTTGCTGATTCAATTAATTGTTAAAAAATCGCATACTATTATGTACATATCCAAAATAGTTGCATACTTATATGCGTATATTTAGAAAACGTGAATTTATGTTCTTTATACCAATTTATTACTCGAATGTATGCATCTAATCATTGTAAATGCAAAATCATATGCTCATATTAAGAAAATCTGAATATATATGTACTGTATACAAATTTGTAGCCGGAATGTATGCATCTATATAGCAAAGTTACATACTAAAATGCTAATATTCCAAATAGCAGCATACATGTATGCATATATACAGGAAAAAAAACTGGCTACTTACATTTATACACAGTATTCACATAAACAATAAACCAAACTTCATCACAAAACACTAAACACAAATTCATAGTATGTATGTGTACTGTATACAAATCTATAGCCGGAATGTATGCATCTATACAGAAAAGTTGCATACTAGAATGCTAAACATTCTAAATAGCAGCATACATGTATGCATATATACAGGAAAACAACAGGCTACTTACATTCATTCACAGTATGCATATATACATGTGTGCAAAACAGAACACATATATTGACAATAATATTCAAAATACAAAACTAAACTTCAGCACAGAAACATTAAAATAATAAACCAAAGTTACAAACATAACAGAAATATTCAACTTGGTTACAAACAGTAAACAACAAAACAGAAAAATTCAAACTAGTTACAAACATATCAAAATACTAAACCAAATTGCAATTAGTTTCCTTGTGAAGAACAAGTCCTTTTGTTATGCTCCAACTTTTTGCATAACCCACATCTAATAGTCTTTGTAAATTCACCAGCAGATTTTAACCTTTTAGAAGACAATGGACGACCGGGCATTCTTCTACCTTTTGGAGGAGCTATAATTGCATCTTCAATTGCAACATCTTCACCCTTAAAGTCTATGGTAGGATTGATTGCATGAGAATAAGCTAATCGAAAATAAGAAACTTTGAAGTAATCTTCGATGTAGTCATACACATCCAACTTCTCACAACTTAAAATACATCGTATAGCATGAGAGCAAGGAAAACCATTAATTTGCCACATGTTACAAGAACACACTCGACTATGTAAATCAACGGATTGATGGACCGGAGAATGAACTTCAAACACATATTCACTTGATTTGATAACAAACCACGAAGCTCCTTCCAAATAAAGGTTTCTTAATCGAGTTTCAATCACAGGACATAAAACACTATTCCAAGTAGAAGCAACTTCACGACGGTCAGACATAAGTTTCATTAACTTCATTCTAATTTTATCCAAACAAGCAGTAATTGGTAAATGTCTTTCCTCCAAAATCCATTTGTTAAAACTCTCCGAACAATTAGAAGACATCTCACCATAACGACAACCAGGAAAAAAAACATTTGCAAACTTCTCAAAAGGAATTCCGCTCAAAAAATTTACCACTTTGGATCCTCCAACATCTCTAAAATTCTTCAATGCAGCATTAAAATCAATCAAATTAGAAGCATAAGCAACTCGTGCAAACAAATCTAACAACAACTTCTTGTTTGATTTGGAAAATTCAGATTTTAGAGTAACCTTTAAATTGTTATTCAAATGATAAAAACAAGAACCATGAACTGAATTTGGAATTACTTTTGGAATAGCAACAAGAATACCAGGATGACGATCAGAAATGAAAACAAAGCTTCTACTATCATCCTTAAGAAACTCTTTCAGTTGTTCACAATACCAAATCCAATTGTCTTCATCTTCCCCAGACACAATAGCAATTGCTAAAGAAAAAAAACCTGTTAACAGAAACAAACATATTATCAAACAAAAAATAAAATCAGCAACAATTATAAATAATTTTTGCAAATTTTTAGATCAGTTGCATTATTGTGTATTCCAAATAATAGCATACTTGAATGCAAATTTACAAAACAGATGCATACAAGTATGCACTTATTCAGAACAGATGCATGCAAATGAATGCATGTATATATGCACTTATTCAGAACAGATGCATGCAAGTATGCACATATTCAAAATATATGCATGCAAATGAATGCATGTATTCATAATATTTACACTTATTCACAATAGATGCATGCATATATGCACTTATTCAAAAAAGATGCATGCAAGTATGCACTTATTCAGAATAGATGCATGCAAATGAATGCATATATTCATAATATTTACATACTTCTATGAATGTATTAAGAATAGCTGCATAATTGTATGCATACATATAGAAGATTATTATATCCCTATGCATTCATCCAGAATAGTTGCATACACGAATGCATATAATAAATATAACTGCATACTTTTATGCATACACATACAGTTATAAACTGACAAAACACCATACCTTCATTTCCATTTTTACCAGTAGCAGCCATCAAACAACCTTGAGCTCTTCCTTTCATGAAAGTAGCATCAAAAAAAATTAAAGGATGACAATATTGAAATCCATGTGCACAAGCTTCGAAACCAATAAAAACCCTTTCAAATTGACGTGTATCATCATTATACTCCAACACAACTTTACTCCCAGGATTAGTAGTAACAACAACATCACAAAATGACTGCAAATGATGATAAGACATTATATCGCTTCCATGTAACTCTTCTAATGCCAACTTCTTCCCACTATAAGCATAGTAATACTTCAAAATAACATTATACTCGGTTTGAAACAAATTAATAATATCCTTGGTCTTCATTAATGGATTAGAATGAATATGATCATAAACTAACAACTTAATGAATTTGCTAGATACAACAGGATTGTTTATATCATGAATTCCAGCACCACAAGTATGATCAGGTTGAAATCTCTTTAAAACAAAATAGCCAGGAAGATTGAACTTAACAGAAGCATGAATCCTAAAAGTACAATTTTGCTTAGAACAAACGGCTGTAAGTCTTTCCTTGTCATTCTTAACCAAATTAAGCTTGTATCCAGTCTTCATACTATACATCATCACATACAACCTAAGTTCAGTAACACCTCCTGGAAATTGCTGACCAACACCAGAAAAAACAGGTTGATTCAAATCACTTCTCAACAATTGTTTCAATTGATTGTTTGAATCACATGTACTAGAAAAAGAAGAATCACTACCACAAGAAACATCATCTGACCTAGCATTGTTAACTGACGAACTACTACGATTGACCTCAACAAAAAAACCAAATAATCCTCATGATTATGTGCAGCCAACAATAGAATAGATCGAAGATCAGAATTACTTTGAATATTCCTTCTCAAGCCATCTCTAATGTGATACAATTCAAATGACAATGGACTTAAATCAATCCATTTACCACAAACAGCATCTCTCACAATATCAACAGTACTATCAAAATAAAGACGTATAGAAAAGCTATCATTCCCAAACTTCAACAAGACCAATACACCAACATTAGCAGGAACACTGTTATACAAAGAAGAGAATTATTAATAAACCTTATCAGCATTAATCAAATAAAACTACACACACGTTTGCAGCATATTATAATTATATGCATACATGTACACATATATCCAGAATATCAGCATACTTTTATGCAACTGTTAATAATAGTTGTATTACATATATTCAGAATAGTTGCATATCTGTATGAACATATAGGGAACAATTGCATATCTGTATGCGCATATTCAAATTAGAAGCGTACAATTTTATCCACTATTTAAGAAAAGTTGCATATTTATATGCACATATACAAAATAGTTGCATACTTATATGCACATATTCAGGACAATTGCATACATTTGTTATCCAAAATACAAAATAGTTTCATACTTGTAAGCACATAATAAAAATATTAGCATACTTGTATGCACAGTTGTACAAATGTATTGAAATTTAATCTAACAAAAGAAGCCTTACAAATAATAATAAATACATCAAAACAAATCGAAAATAATAATAACACACGTATGAAAAAAAAAGCGCAAATTACCTTGAAGATGAAACATTCATTATATCTCTCAATCGCTGAAGAAATCAAATATTAGATTCTTCAACAAATCGCAATTAGATCGAATATTGAATCTCAGAAAAAAAAAACACTGCCGACAACAACATTAAATCAACTGAAATATTCTCTCTAAATAATAGCCGTATGAATCAAATCCATGAAGCTGCCATGAAAAGAAAATTGCGTTAATTTGAACAAGGGTATTTGTGGAAAAAGAATACCCGAAAAAAAAAATAGGGATGCGAAAAGTATAATTTAAAGCGGGAGGATTACATGTTAATTAACTTTAATTTTAGGGATGTGTGCCTAATTTTCACTATTGGAAATTCTGGTTGTTTTCAAAACCATTTCAAATCCAATTTATTTATTTCAAAATAAATAGAATTATAATTCTAGTTCAAAACTAGTTCATTTCGATAAAAATCTATTTTTATTTTTTCAAATATGGAGTTTTTCATCCCAATTCTTTCTAAATCATTTCTTGTGATTTTACACAAATTATTACTATTTTTAATAATTTTATCAAGGCCCGTACAGTCGATTTCCATCAACGGCCATCGAACTGCACTTATAGCGACCTTTTCCAAATTTGATTTGGACATAATTCCAAATCCAACCGTTAGATTTCAAATCTCTAATATTCGTTAGAAAGCTCTTTTCGATACGAACCCAACGGTTCCGGATTTAGGAGAATCCGACGGTCGGATCTCCCGCAATATCCGTTCGAAGTCAATGGTCGAAATTCGCGAACTGCCGCGGCGCGGCGCGTTCTTTTCAGGCCATTATATTATATATATAATATATACTTCGTAGATTTCAATTCAAAACATGCATTATAAATCGTTTTAAATTCATTTTCAAAATGTTTTCAACTTCATATTCAATTTCAAATCAAAATCGAATATTCCAATATAAATTCGTTTTAAATTCATTTCAAATCGATTTCAATTCAAATTGATTTCTAATTCAATTTCAGTTCGTTTTCAATTCAATTTCAATTCGAATTCATTTATATTCAATTTCAGTTCGAATTCATTTATATTCAATTTCAGTTCGAATTCATTTATATTCAATTTCAATTCGAATTCATTTATATTCAATTTCAATTTGAATTCATTTATATTCAATTTCAATTCGAATTCATTTCTATTCAATTTCAATTCGAATTCATTTCTATTCAATTTAATTCGAATTTTAATTCTTTTCAAAATATCAGATTTTGAAATCACTTTCGATATTCATTATAAAATGAATAAAATCAATATAAATATCGTTCACGTCAAAATGACGTCAATCTAATCAACACGGCTTCATATATTTCTATTTCCAAATATCCTATTTCAAATATTTCTTTTTCAAAAATTTCTTTTTCAAATATGGAATGAGGCCCAATCAATTACCATATAATGTTAATTATTTGGATTTTCTACAACACATGTATACAATAACAACGATGAATAATCAACCATCATCCAAAGTGCATTCTACACTGTATAAGCATCAAATATAAATATTCAGCGCTTATAACAGTCTGTCAATCAATCGATCGACATACAACTAAACAATCGGGATTAGTGTACGTCAAATATCATCCCAATACCCGTGTGGGGTTTCAAACAATCAAACACAAATTTTATTTGTGCAGTTGGGCGATGTGTAAAATTTATCGTCCCAATCAATATCAGTCAAATGTGTGTATATAAACAAATCGTCCGATTTGTTTATTTTTATTTCCTTTCATATACACGTTAAAAATTCTATTTTTAACTATAAAATATTTTCCACTATAAAATATTTTATTTCATCTATATAAATATTTTATTTCACATCACGTCACACCATCAACTACACATCAAAATCAAACAAACAAGCATACAAGCCGTCCATGGTCTGTGGACGACGGGTGTCGGGTGCTACTAAACACCGTCTACATCCTAGTATATATTTTAACTAGAAATAAATTTAAAAGTGAGAAGTTCTCACAGAGGGTTCCACTCCGCCGTGCTTTGATTTTGAACTGCTGAACTGTTTGGATCTGTTTGAAATCCCAATGCAGTTCTTTTCACGCTGTTCAAATAAAATTATATTCTTATCGCTTCATTTCAATAGATAAATAATCACATTTTTATATTGCTATTCAATATATAAAAATCGAATTTTTACTTTGCTATTCAATATATAAAAATCGAATTTTTACTTTGCTATTCAGTATATAAAAATCGAATTTTTACTTTGCTATTCAGTATATAAAAATCGAATTTTTACTTTGCTATTCAATATATAAAAATCGAATTTTTACTTTGCTATTCAATATACAAAAATCGAATTTTTACTTTGCTATTCAATATAAAAATCGAATTTTTACTTTGCTATTCAATATATAAAAATCGAATTTTTACTTTGCTATTCAATATATAAAAATCGAATTTTTACTTCGCTATTCAATATATAAAAATCATATTTTCATATCTAAAAATCTCGCCTTTCACTTACTGAAAACCTCACCTTTCACTTTAACAAAAATATGGTTTTTCGTATAACAAAAATATGGTTTTTCCTTCAACAAAATATGGTTTTTCCTTCAACAAAAATATGGTTTTTCCTTCAACAAAAATATGGATCTTTCCTTCACAAAAATTTCAGTTTTTATCCTACTCATTATATAGAAGATAAGTAATCAAATTAAATTAAAATAGTAAAAACTTACTGGTCATTTTCGTTCGGGTGGTGGATGCTCACCGGGGGGGGGGGGGGTCTTGGTGTCGGAATAGGGTGGAAGCGGCCAAGGCGGAGGAGCAGGGGGAGGCTGAAGGGGGGGTGCGCGGTCGGCAGCAGGAAAGGGGGATTGCGTGGTCGGCAGCAGGAGGAGGGGGGGTTTGCGCGGTTGCTCAACAGGAGGGGGGTGCGGAATCGTGACGCCGCCGCCTGGGGGGGTCGCGATCGATTAGGTTTTTTTATCTTATCTGAGATGAAATGAACGTGGGGGGGCAAGGTATAGGAGAGGGAAAGGGGATTTTATTTTTAATTATTTTAATTATTTAATTTCTGAAAGTTGGCTTTTTCATACCACCTCTAAACGAGGCCCACCGCCTGTCGTCCTTAGCTAACTACCCCCATTCCGAACATAATGGGATATGTATCGTAAGCTGATTCGATCGTTTCGATCAGTTTTCATCAAAATCAACATATAACTCTATATATTGAATTTGAACGCGCATTTCAATTTACTGGGGCCACATACAGACTCTAAAAATTCCCGAAAAATATTTTCTAGATTCGTATTGACGATACGGTCCTAACAAAACCAATTTCATCGAATTCTGAGACCGTTTGAAATATGGCCATTTTCCAGTTGATTAAATTGAACTGAAATGGTCAAAACACGTTTTTCTTTGTCACGCTCACATATTAATTCGAAAAATTATGAAATTTGGAATCTAGCAATAATTTGACATCACGGATCCAACAAAATTGGTTTCGTCGAAATCCGAGGTTGTTTGCAAAATTTCCATTTTTAAGGGCCTGAATTCCATAGCGACTATTCAGAATTTTCAACTGGACGTATCTTTTGATTCCCGCTATGAAATTTCAATTTTTCGAATTCGTTGGAAAGATATCCTCAAATAGATCCTATTATTTTTGGTTTCACTAAAATCCGGTTTATTTTGAATCCGGTACATTCATTTGAAGTTTGAAATCGAATTATCGAACTACCGCGCCATTTTCAAATCCTTTTATAAATTAAAATAAATATTTATATTCCAACGTCGAGCTATATAAATATATGCGTTCGAATTCTATTCAAAATAAATTTCTCATCGTTATTATTTAAAATAATTCATTTTAAATAATCAAAATTCGCTAAAATTGCCAAAATAAAAAATTTAAACTGGCCCAGATTTTCGGGTTATTACAATCTCCCCCACTTAAAACTTTTCGTCCCCGAAAAGGAACGAAGCCGAAAGTTGTTTAACAATCAACTCAACTTTCTCTATTTTGACTACGGCTTAAGTTCTTCAACTTTTCAGTTTCTAAGAACTTTTCAAATTTTTCAAAAATTTGGCTAACACCCTAAATTTTCGAAAAATTTCGTCATAACCTCCCCTGCACCGGGAGCACGGGAAAATCCCGAAATTGCCATACAGGCCTTCTGATCTCAAAAAGAAAAAGAAAAAGCCAATCGGCTCATAAAATCATCATCACCCAAACAAAACAGTAAATTATGATAAACATGTACTTATTTGTCGGGCAAACAATTTTATTCTCTGCTCTAGCCTCCTTGCTATGACCTGTTCAATGTAAGTACATGTATATGCAAGCAAATACGACAAATTTTCAATACAATTTACTATTTGATAAAAATTGGCTAAACGTTCAACATTTAATTTAATCAAATAATAATCAAACAACACAACCATCAATCAATTAGTTGATTATCATTTCAAATTCATAATTTTGTTATATAGTCAAAAATCACATTTTTGATGCCAAATCACAACAGTAAGCCCTATCTAGTTTCGGTTCTCACACCAATCAATTGGAAATATATAGAAACCTCACTTTCGTCGCTCGAAAATAAATACTGGCGATGGTGCCCTGTCACCAGAATTATCCCTGGGCACTAGAGTGTGATTCTATAACTATCCAATATATTAAAACTTCAAATATATGTTTGCAAGACATATATGCAAAATCTTTATATATTGGATTGTCCAAATTAATATAAAATAAATTATCAAATACGAATAATTGATTTAAATTTTCAAAAAAAAAATTTGTTTTCATTTTAAAAACATACTCTTCGCACTCGTTCTAGGATACTACTAATCCCATCTCTAACGAGTCATTCCCAGTGGATATTACTAATCCAATCATCTGATGAATTCTTTCGTAGGGTTCTAACGTGTCTTGTTCTCTGAGCTTTGTAAACCAAAGCTCTAATACCAAATGTAAAGACCCGCTACTTCCCCTGCGAGGAAAGCGCGGATAGTTCGAGAACAAGCCACAGAAGAACGCAGACGGGAGAACATTTCATTGTATATTATAACAATGCATCAGATTACAGGAATACACAGAGTACTAACAAATATTATACAACATGAATATTACACAGAAATATCAGAGATTACAATAAATTACATAGCAGCGGAAAATAATACAATACACAACTAGAATGAGATATACGGATACAAAGCTTTCCGGATATCGTTCCAGCTGTAAACCAGGATCCTGTGAATATAAATCTGCAAAACCAAAACTACTAGCTGCCCGTGTCAAAATAGGGGCACCCAGAGTTTAGGTTAAAACAATAAACTCCAGGTCAGTCATGGGACTGGTGTGAGAACTAAAACAGCTATTAATCTTTATTTTTAAAGTTAGGTAAATCAAGGGACCACGCCGTATAACACGGAACGGGTTTCCTCCCAAGAATACCAGTGCATAAAACAACAGCGCAATGCTAAATAAAGAACAATGAAGCTATTATAAGACCCAGTTCCCATCACACAATGCAACACAAGCCGGAGGATAGGGTTTTTACCTTATAATATCCAAGAATGCTTGATACGTTTAAAACAAATCATTTGATACTATTATAAGTGCATAGTGTATAAAACAACTTCAAATCATAAGTATCAATCATAGACGGCATGGGTACCATATATCATGTCACCATACTAGTTCTACAATTAAAACCGCAAATGTCATGTATTTGGAAATTGGATTTCCATCTATGAACCGAGGCAAAAGATAGTCCTCAACCGATTCGAGACTCTCTAGCCCGAGCCTCAGATCAGAGCTCGAGTGACCTTGGAGGGCCGGTCAACCGATGTGGATTAAAATTCCAGAACACTGCGTTTCCCCGCCCTATGGGGCGTAGGTGAGCCAACTAAATGACTCCATCGGACCCGGATCGTCCGATCAAACCGAGGCGCCTCGCAACAGCAACAACCACATAAGTCAAACTCGTCAGGGCATGTAAAACCACTGACGCCACTTCTAACTAGAAAGAAACGCATGTCCTCCCTGAGGTCTGTCTCCCGTTTTTGGTTCATACCGGGTGTGAAACTCGCGAAGTATACGTTACACAAAGCTACGCCACAAAGGCCATGCTTTTATCATCAACCACAAGACTTTGCTTTTCAACAGAAGCCTTGATCATTCGCCACTTAGGCATGCCACACAGGCAATTCACTCTATGCGTTTGATATCCATCAGTATATAACCCCTGAGCTCGTACGTTTCAGAGAAGGGCGTTAAGCAAGAGAATAAATTCTCCGCCGCCAAACAGATATATATTTAATAGAAATCAATCACACAGACTAAAATCCAATGTCAGACACACAGTCCATTTACAAGTCCGTTCTGGGTCTGAACGAAACCGGAGGCACCTAGTACCCTGCATATCCATCGATCTCCAAGTACGTCTGGACGATCACCAACTGTTTCCATCTTCTTGGGTGTACATCCCAATCAAGATCGTCAGTAATCACACAAACGACGTGAAGACCTCCGGTCTTCGACCACCGTCTTCATCTTCGACTTATCGTCGTATCGGTTATTCAGAATGGGATAAACCCGGTCTTCCCGAATAACTCGCGTATATAATAAACATGTGTTACACAAACACAACATACGCCTCATTCCAATTCATCAGTCACTAACCGTAAATTAACAAGAGAATAATTCCCCAAATATTAACCCCGAAGGCCGAAACCAACATTAGATCAATATCCAGAAAACCATTCTGCTTAGCTAACCGACAGTTCGTTTCTAAATTTCACATTCATAGGGAAAGGTTCCCATTAATTTTATCAAAGATAAATTCTTTCAAATTTATTCTTTAATCTTCCTTTTGAATATCACTTCAAACTAGTCGGGATTAACAAACCTTACCGAAGTGATCATTTGTTTTAATTTCCCAAACCAATCTATTCATCCCATGAAGTAAAACCGGTAATACTTCATATCTAACACCACGGTGTTAACGGTAACTTCAATTACCATTTCACGTTCAAATCTAATTAAAGATTTAACTATCGCCTGGAGCAAAACTGGTGTTACTGCATTCTCGATCATTTCAATCTAATTAAAGATTCATTAAAGATCCACTTAGTTTTAATCTTTAACAGGGTTAAAGAATCAGTGTCCTTTAAAACACGGTTCACGATAAACCCCAAAATCATATCACATTCCAATCAGTCCCTAACCGTAAATTAGAAAGTGAGCAATTCCCTAAGTATTAACCCCAAAGGCCGAAACCAACATCAGATCAATACCTCTGAAACCATTCAACTTAACTAATCTCCAGTTAGTTTCTGATTTTCTTAACTCCTTTAGGTCTAAGAACAGTATTATTGAAGATACCGTTCACGACAACCCAAAATCACGTTCCATTAATTATCGGGTTAAAGAACAAGTGTTATTTAAAAACACTGTTCACGATAAACCAAAAATCAATACCAATTCAATTCCAATTAAATATCATTTAATTGGTACACTTCATTAAATCTAAATAAAAAGATTTAATCTTTTCTCAACTGGGTTCAAGAACAGTGTTAATAAAGACACCATTCACGACAAACCCAAATCACATTTGACATTAAATACAAGGCTCTGAATAGAAAATATATACCGGCTTATATTCAATATCAAATTCTAAGATCAACAAATATCGTATTGGAAATAACGATATATATATATCTTTCAAATTCCCATAACAATATCTGTATCATCACGAAATCCAACATCGAAATATTCCGAAGACAATTTCGATTCAAATCCATTCCAATATAATTATTGGAAATTCTGGTTGTTTTCAAAACCATTTCAAATCCAATTTATTTATTTCAAAATAAATAGAATTATAATTCTAGTTCAAAACTAGTTCATTTCGATAAAAATCTATTTTTATCTTTTCAAATATGGATTTTTTCATCCCAATTCTTTCTAAATCATTTCTTGTGATTTTACACAAATTATTACTATTTTTAATAATTTTATCAAGGCCCGTACAGTCGATTTCCATCAACGGCCATCGAACTGCACTTATAGCGACCTTTTCCAAATTTGATTTGGACATAATTCCAAATCCAACCGTTAGATTTCAAATCTCTAATATTCGTTAGAAAGCTCTTTTCGATACGAACCCAACGGTTCCAGTTTTAGAAGAATCCGACGGTCGGATCTCCCGCAATATCCGTTCGAAGTCAATGGTCGAAATTTGCGAACTGCCGCGGCGCAGCGCGTTCTATTCAGGCCATTATATTATATATATAATATATACTTCGTCGATTTCAATTCAAAACATGCTTTATAAATCGTTTTAAATTCATTTTCAAAATGTTTTCAACTTCATATTCAATTTCAAATCAAAATCGAATATTCCAATATAAATTCGTTTTAAATTCATTTCAAATCGATTTCAATTCAAATTGATTTCTAATTCAATTTCAGTTCGTTTTCAATTCAATTCAATTTCAATTCGAATTCATTTATATTCAATTTCAATTCGAATTCATTTATATTCAATTTCAATTCGAATTCATTTATATTCAATTTCAATTCGAATTCATTTATATTCAATTTCAATTCGAATTCATTTCTATTCAATTTAATTCGAATTTTAATTCTTTTCAAAATATCAGAATTTGAAATCACTTTCGATATTCATTATAAAATGAATAAAATCGATAAATATCATTCATGTCAAAATGGCGTCAATCTAATCAACACGGCTTCATATATTTCTGTTTCCAAATATCCTATTTCAAATATTTCTTTTTCAAATATTTCTTTTTCAAATATGGAATGAGGCCCAATCAATTACAATATAATGTTAATTATATGGATTTTCTACAACACATGTATACAATAACAACGATGAATAATCAACCATCATCCAAAGTGCATTCTACACTGTATAAGCATCAAATATAAATATTCAGCGCTTATAACAGTCTGTCAATCAATCGATCGACATACAACTAAACAATCGGGATTAGTGTACGTCAAATATCATCCCAATACCCGTGTGGGGTTTCAAACAATCAAACATAGATTTTATTTGTGCAGTTGGGCGATGTGTAAAATTTATCGTCCCAATCAATATTAGTCAAATGTGTGTATATAAACAAATCGTCCGATTTGTTTATTTTTATTTCCTTTCATATACACGTTAAAAATTCTATTTTTAACTATAAAATATTTTCCACTATAAAATATTTTATTTCATCTATATAAATATTTTATTTCATTTCACATCACGTCACACCATCAACTACACATCAAAATCAAACAAACAAGCATACAAGTCGTCCATGGTCTGTGGACGACGGGTGTCGGGTGCTACTAAACACCGTCTACATCCTAGTATATATTTTAACTAGAAATAAATTTAAAAGTGAGAAGTTCTCACAGAGGGTTCCACTCCGCCGTGCTTTGCTTTTGAACTGCTGAACCGTCTGGATCTGTTTGAAATCCCAATGCAGTTCTTTTCACGCTGTTCAAATAAAATTATATTTTTCTCGCTTCATTTCAATAGATAAAAAATCACATTTTTATACCGCTATTCAATATATAAAAATCGAATTTTTACTTTGCTATTCAATATGTAAAAATCGAATTTTTACTTTGCTATTCAATATATAAAAATCGAATTTTTACTTTGCTATTCAATATATAAAAATCGAATTTTTACTTTGCTATTCAATATATAAAAATCGAATTTTTACTTTGCTATTCAATATATAAAAATCGAATTTTTACTTTGCTATTCAATATATAAAATCGAATTTTTACTTTGCTATTCAATATATAAAAATCGAATTTTTACTTCGCTATTCAATATATAAAAATCATATTTTCATATCTAAAAATCTCGCCTTTCACTTACTGAAAACCTCGCCTTTCACTTTAACAAAAATATGGTTTTTCGTATAACAAAAATATGGTTTTTCCTTCAACAAAATATGGTTTTTCCTTCAACAAAAATATGGTTTTTCCTTCAACAAAAATATGGATCTTTCCTTCACAAAAATTTCAGTTTTTATCCTACTCATTATCACTACAACAAAACAGTCCTTTTACAACGGGCAAAAACCGTTGTTATATGCTTTTCACAACGGGCAAATGTCCGTTCTAATATGCGTCATCGTAATAGGTCCTCACTAAATTACAACGGTCAGTGAGTGTTGTAAAAGACCGTTGTAATAATGCGCTCTGTCACGTGCAACGACTCTATGACAATGGCTACAAACCCGTTGTAATAGCTAATAAATTACAAGCGGCTTCTGCCCGTTGTAATACATTATATTACAACAGGCATAGCCCCTTGTTAAAAGTCTGTTTTTTTTTAAATCTGGTCGTAGTAATATAAAAATATTGCATAAATTAAAATATTGAACTCAATTTCTTATTTTAATATAAATATGTTATTACACTCTTGAACAATACATAGTTTTATTTCTTTCTATTACACAATTACTATACAAAATATGAAAATACTCATTTGTACAAATATTATTTCACTACATACAATTAGTTACATTCACTCACACCCTCTCATGCTCAATGTCTTCGCCTTCGGTGATTGATCCAAAATGTGCATTAAAAGGACTGGATGAAGAAGAACAAACAAGTTAAAAATGTGCATTGAGCTAAATTTACTTTGATAATGCAAGAGATTGGATTTTCAAATTCAAGAAATGCAAGAAAAGGGATAAGCTGAATCAAGACACAAGCTGAATTGATTTGTATTTAGAAACTAAGATTAGAATTACTGTAGTTGACATTGTAATAGCTGAAACAAAAGTAATAGGAATGCTACCTGCAATATTTCTTTTCATGTCTGAATAGCTTTTCCTGCCGTTCAAATTTCGCTGCTCGGGTAGAAATTCTACTCATTGGGTGACTACCTAGACTAGCTTGTGAAAAATCAAGAAACAGGTCCTCGACTCCATTTTTCATTGCTTGTATAACCCATTGGGAAGCTTCTTTTGCAAATACATTCACACTGCATAAAACAGTAAAGGGATGCAATATGTTTTAAAACTTGGCTTTCTAATCAGCTCTATAATTGCAGTTTGTTATGCTAAATATGATAATAAGAACAGCTAAAATTTCAGGCTTTACCATATAACCAATCGTTGAAACGTAAGTGAAGAGCGCAAGCTAGTTCCTATTTCTTGCTCTCCTCCAGTTGAGCGTTTCTCATAACTTGCTGAATTTCACACAAAAATTAATATTGGAGAATGAAAAGGATATCATAGATGAGAGCGTAGAGTTAAGATGTTTAAAAAACACACTTTAAAAGGAACTAGTTATTTTCAAGGATTAAACTTACAGTTTTTTTAACCGATGCCAAGTAACTCAGGTAGAGGAAGTGGGCTGTCTTTTGAAGGTTGTGCCGGTTTAGCTCCAAACACCTTCGGAATCTGCATATTAAATAACACGCATGTCTGGTAGTATACAAGCAAAACAAAGCAAAGTATCAAAATAACACAGCAACCTTCAAGCTTTAAATATAAAAGGATTGTAAAAGCATCAGGTGTCCATAAAGTTAATATGTACCTAGCTTCTTAAACATCTACACACCCAGTAAACATTTCCATATAATTTCAACATGTATGCTTATTTCTTTAACAATGCAATAAGATGAATATGCATTTACATCCCATATACCAATCAAGGAAGCTTGGCACGCATGGGGTTGCTTAAGTAATACAAATACATGCAACAGTTTAGCTTAAGGGTTCAAGAATGGCGCAAGTCAAGGAAAAGAAAAAAAACTTAAAGACAATACAATTCTCAAATTCTCAATATTTGTTTTGACAGTAAAATATTAGCTAGTTTGTCATCTTTTCATTGCAAAACCAAGTGAGGGTATTCATACATAAGGCTACTGCAGCTTATATGATGTAAATACATATGAGTACATTTGGTAATATGTGTCCCAGTAACATAAAATAGGATATTTGATGAAGTTTCACAGTTAAACCACAATCTGAAACAAACATGGAGATGAAGCACCCTAAGAGGAAAGTCAGTGCAAAGTTTTTCAATGAATCAATACATGGAGCTCAGCCTACTTATATAAATCTTACAAGTGACAAAGAAGATGACGGTCAAAGGTGCAAATCGCGTACAAGTAACATATGAATTATAACTTATACCAATGAATCTCAAGCTAGAAGTGGACAATCAACAGAAATGCGCACAAAGAAAATGGGAACAAACTTTATCTTATTCAAGAACATGCAAAGACTCTATAACAAAAATGAACCATAACCATACTACAACAAGACAGTAAACCCAATCGACATGAACAGCAGCCAAGTAACCCAAACAGTTCATATTTAGAGGCCGATGTAGCCAACTTGAAATAAGAATAATCGTAAGCGAACTTACCATTTTACGGTGATGGACTGGTTGTAAAAAGAGCGTTGTAATAGGGTATTTTTGTTGTAGTGTTACTTTAAAGCAATATCACATAATGCAAGCCATAAGCAGCAAAGATGTCTATAACTCATATTATACTAAGTTTTAATCAAAGCTTTAAAAAAAGATTAGATTGAATGGTAAATTTCAAATCAAAATGATCATTGGAAGTTCCTAACTATTAATTCTTCCACTACTTCAAAGAACACCAGATCATGTAAATTCACAATTGCTTGCTGCATCGGTTTCCTTTATGAAGTTTCCACTCAAGATTTTTAGCCCACATTCAATTTATAGTGCACTAATTACCTTTTATAACACTATAGTTGCAAAAACCCAAAAGATAAATATATGCATCTGGATATCGAAATTGCAAAAACCCAAAATATAAATATGCATCTGGATATCAAAATTGCAATAGCTGATTCATCAGTAACATACTTAGGGAAGCAATAATATTTTCAAATGAATCAATACCTCTAAACAAAGTTAGATAGAATCATGGCAAAAAAAAAAAAAAAAAAAAAAAAAAAAAAAAAAACCGAAGCTTGAAGATGAATTCTTGTGCCACAATAAATGGTTAAAATGAAAAAATGTTTCATCAAATTAACAACCTTTATCAAGCGACAAGTAATTCTTCTCTCGTTATTTGCTAAAACAAAATTTTGTTGCTGCATAAAAAATTTCAAGTTTTTTCTTATATAAATGCAAATTAAAAATCAACTGTATGTGCAAATTTATTAATTTTTCCAAAAGAAAAACATCTAAGCATCCACAAAACAAATTTTTTGGGAAAAAAGATATAATTCTGTAGAAATGATTGCTCACTTCAACAGAATCCCAGTTTTTGCAACTTGATGAAGACATCATGACACTTATCCCCGTGTTAAGAGCCAAAAATTTCTAACTAGTTAACTATCCAGTTATTTGAACTTGAAGATGCATCCACCACTGCTTTCTTTTCTCATTATTTTTTTATGCAACATTTGTTGATGCTGCTATACGTAGACCCACAACTACCGTTATGTAGCAGCTAAAACCGCTGCCATGCAGCCAGCAGGAACTGCTGCCCCCCATGTTTTTTTATGTGTTTTGTTTTCATTCGATTATTCATTCATTCAAAATTAAACCCACTAATAAAGTAGGCTCAATGACAAGAGTAAACAAAAGAGGAATTAAAAAGAAAACTAGGCAAAGTAAAAGAGAAAACAGATCAAATCAAATGATCAAAATAATCAAGCAAAGCAAACCTTGTTTAAATGTGAGAAATTCATCAGAACCTGCAACTGTCTTGCCAGGGCCAGCACAAGCAATTGTCACGGCCTTCGTCCCCTCCTTCCCCTTCATCTCGCACTCCTCCATCATTGCTGCACCATGGTCCTTCCAGCGATAATCAATGGGTTCCTTGAGTTCAATTGTAACGACCTGCCTTTTTGACCGCTCTAAGTCGGTATTTAAACCAACTCAGAACGTTCAAAATGATAGTTCGTTATTAGCTTACATGGTTTAAATAATTTTTTATACAAATAATATCAGAGTTGTACAAATTTTTACTATACACAGCGGAAGAAATATAAACTGCAAACATAGATTTTGAAGATAAAAGTTACAATTTAGACGAGCCTTGCGCGCGCACATGCGTCTTCACATCCCTCTCCACTTGCGAGCTAAAAATTTAAAATATGCAACACTCGTATCTGACCCGAGCATTCCATGAAAAAACATAAAACACTCGAGTCAGGATTAATCATAGCTCAAGTAAATTAGTTTCAATAAAAACTGAAATATAAGGGTTAATCCTATCAATTTGTTAAAATTTCATATGCAAATTATATGGTCGGCTACAGGACAAGGAAATTTAAGCATAGTGGTCAAATACTTCTTGTATATAACCATAGATATATATACGTGCATCAATACACGTGTATACATACATATAAATATGTATGTATACACGCATTTATATAAATACGCTACACACTTATATAGTTATCATGTACAAATTCCATCGACAAGGGGTTCAAGTTTTACACAGTGCGGTAGGGCAACATGGTACAGTCTGTTAACACGAAGATAATTTGCTTCAAAACGTGATGCTATATGGAGTGAACAAAGGAAACTTAAATGCATTAGATTGAACTGCTAACACTTCAGGTTCTAGTCATGCAGTAATGCAAAAATATGTGCAGCAAAAGGCACTAAACAGTACCAGCACTTTATAAAAAAAAAGTTATTTAGCAAGGTTGAGGTGTATATATTCATATTAAATGGTGGTGCAAAATATACATATGCTGCAATAATTTCAACAGCATGAAATTTCCATTTTTAATTATCTGAACTTCATATGGCTTCCTACCTATGCATGCCACGCATTCCCCAATCACTTGGTCCCAACTTCACTACTCCCGCATGAACAATATCAATGAGTATACCAGTTTTCCAAAATGGGATTTAAGGCAACAAAAGCAGGGTGTGAAAACATAAAACAGGGGGTATATAAACATGACTATTTCAGTTTCTTACTTCCATTATCAGTACATAAATATGGTACACAATCAACAACCAACGCGTTTCATGGATGCAAAGCTCAGCAAGGGCATGCTCAGTTTTACAACCAATGTAGTCATATTATGATCCAAATCCTATTACAGCAACTACATACTCAAGTGAAAAGCCTAGGATTAATACCAACTTCATGCATAGCACTACAAAGCAATTCCATGTTAACAGTAAGACATATATTGCCTTCATGTCGACGCATACTCATACAACTTACAACGGAAAAGGAGATTGTAACAGGAAAGTACTATACAACATAGACAATTCGAAATGAGGCCAAGACAATGATCCATAATGTTTGTGCTATGTCTACAAAGCACAATGCAACAGCAAGACAATGGGTACAAGGCTAACAAAACAATCACCAACACGCAGTCAACAAAATCATCCAAGTTACTATTTTATACTCAGTATTTGTTGAAGTTAAGATACTTGAAACGTAGCTAATCGTAAGATAAACTTACTTGTAGTTAATAAAACGGGGACGATAACAGCATCAGCGAGGCGACGAGTCGGGGAACTGACAAGGCAGAGCTTTGAAGCTCGATTTGGGTTTTGGGTGCAACAAGGCAGATCTGGAGGACATGCTTCGGACAGAGATTGCGGTGGTTGAGAGCGAACCAAATCGAAGTTGAGGAAGACGGTGGTAACCGAGGAAGAGGGCGGAAAGGTGTTGGCCACGAGGAGGTGGTTGCAGTGGCCAGCCTTGGTGAATGGTGACCGGTCGTTGGCATGGCTGCGGTTCTCACCGTTGGCTGATTTGCGAGGCACAGGAACAGAATTTCGGTAGGAGGAAGCGGAGCTGAACCGAGGCGCGATGGCTTCAAAGAGAGGACAGTGGCAATTGATTTGGGTGTTGGTCAACGATTAGAGGACCTGAAGCAAAATTTAAGTGGCCATGGATTCGAAATTTAAGGATCAAAATTGGAGATTAGAGGAACAAAACAGATCGGCCATGATTTCTTTGATTTGGGCAAAATAAAATTTTGGGAAGAAATGAACTGGTAAAAGAGGAATCAGCTGATAATACAAAGGGAAGAGAAATAAAGAAAACAAAGGGGATGCGTGAAACCACTGTCCGCAGATAATTCTGATGAACTTGGACTGGTATACCACTGTCCGCAGATCATTCTGCTAAAATTTTGTTTTGCTAACAGAAGTTACACAATCTTGGTGCACGGAAAATTGCATTTGTTGGTACTGGACCAATTGGATTTTGCCCTGCCCAAAGAAGAAACACAAAATGGATCGATTTGTCAAATGAGTCGATAGATGATGGAGGTCGGATAGATTTAGGATACGATTTAGCATTATAGTCCAGAAAAGCTGAGAATTCACTTGCTCGATCTTCATACTTTCGACGGCGACTTCTGGTATCTTTTTGCTCGTGTGGAAATCGAGCGTCATGCACGAGTAGTAGCGCACGATTACTTGGTGAAAGCTTGGATTGAATGGATGAATTTCCACTAGTATCCACTGGAAGACGAAGAGGAAGATTGGGAATTAAAAATGGAGGCGGTGAAGGAAAAGATTATCGGTATATGCGGAATATATTTAGGGTTTAGGGAGTTGGCTAGCGGATGCGGTTTTGAGATAATGGTCTGCTATCTACACCAATATCTGAGTGCGGTTTTTTTTTCTTCTGGCAAAGCAATATCTGAGTGCAGTTTTGCATGTTCATATGTTGTGTTCTTCCAATCCTGCGATATGCCTTATCAAATGCAAATACACGGTGACGTGTAATATATCGTAAAGCTGTTGGTAGACGTAGACAAAAAAGAATATTAACTATAATTCATTGTATTGTGAAAAGTTAATTCAAATTATTAATTATAATTTATGGATTATTGTTTATGAATTATCAGTTATAATAAATTATTAATTATAAATAGTTTTATATTAAGTATATATATATTATTATTTGTTCATTTTTCTTAATTATTTATTCATAATTATTAATTAGTAAAAATTAATTATTAAATGTTACTTCATATTTATTAATTATAACTTAATGTTAATTATTAACTTTTAATAATTTTTATGTATATATTATTAATTTTTAAGTTTAAATATAAATGTTTAATAGTAATTATTAATCATAAATTATTAATATTTATTGTTAATTATAAATTATTATATATTTAGTATTAATCACTCGATATTACTTACTAATAACGAAAAATTAAACCTGTTGGAATACCGATCATATATGATAATTAATAATCAATGATTATTTATTAATAATCATCAATTATTATAAGTTATAAAAGATTGATATAATACTATTAATGATTAATTATTGTAAGAAAGCATTGTAATTATCAATTACTGATTGTCACCTATTACAACGGGCATTTTTAGCCCGTTGTAAAATTGACACCTATTACAACGGGCAATCTGAGAACTTTGTAAAATTGACTTTTGTTACAAGGGGCACAAAAGCGACCGTTGTAATAGCACTCTATTGCAACGGGCAGCAGGTGCTCGTTGTAAAAAAGGCGTTGTATGGGCATCTATTACAACGGTCCTCAAATGATCGTCGTATTATCCTTCTATTACAACGGACATAACATGCCCGTTGTAAAAAGGGCGTTGTAATAGAGTATTTTTGTTGTAGTGTATATAGAAGATAAGTAATCAAATTAAATTAAAATAGTAAAAACTTACTGCTCATTTTCGTTCGGGTGGTGGATGCTCGCCGGGGAGGGGGGGTTCTTGGCGTCGGAATAGGGTGGAAGCGGCCAAGGCGGAGGAGCAGGGGGAGGCTGAAGGGGGGGTGTGCGGTCGGCAGCAGGAAAGGGGGGTTGCGCGGTCGGCAGCAGAGGGATTTGCGCGGTCGCTCAGGAGGAGTAGGGGGTGCGGAATCGCGGCGACGCCGCCTGGGGGGGTCGCGATCGATTAGGGTTTTTTTTTTCTTATCTGAGATGAAATGAACGTGGGGGGGGGGGCAAGGTATAGGAGAGGGAAAGGGGGTTTTATTTTTAATTATTTAATTTCTGAAAGTTGACTTTTTCATACGACCTCTAAACGAGGCCCACCGCCTGTCGTCCTTAGCTAATTACCCCCATTCCGAACACAATGGGATATGTAACGTAAGCTGATTCGATCGTTTCGATCAGTTTTCGTCAAAATCAACATATAACTCTGTATATTGAATTTGAACGCGCATTCCAATTTACTGGGGCCACATACAGACTCTAAAAATTCCCGAAAAATTTTTCTAGATTCGTATTGACGATACGGTCCTAACAAAACCAATTTCATCGAATTCTGAGACCGTTTGAAAAATGGCCATTTTCCAGTCGATTAAATTCAACTAAAATGGTCAAAACACGTTTTCCTTTGCCACGCTCACATATTGATTCGAAAAATTATGAAATTTGGAATCTAGCAATAATTTGACATTACGGATCCAACAAAAGTGGTTTCATCGAAATCCGAGGTCGTTTGCAAAATTTCCATTTTTAAGGGCCTGAATTCCATAGCGACTATTCAGAATTTTCAACTGGACGTATCTTTTGATTCCCGCTATGAAATTTCAATTTTTCGAATTCGTTGGAAAGATATCCTCAAATAGATCCTATTGTTTTTGGTTTCACTAAAATCCGGTTTATTTTGAATCCGGTACATTCATTTGAAGTTTGAAATCGAATTATCGAACTACCGCGCCATTTTCAAATCCTTTTATAAATTAAAATAAATATTTATATTCCAACGTCGAGCTATATAAATATATGCGTTCGAATTCTATTCAAAATAAATTTCTCATCGTTATTATTTAAAATAATTCATTTTAAATAATCAAAATTCGCTAAAATTGCCAAAATAAAAATTTTGAACTGGCCCAGATTTCCGGGTTATTACATGCACCCTTCTTGGGCCACCGCCTTTTCTTTTCAGTTTTGGGCTTAGCCTCCTCGGCCTTTTCCTCTTGCTTGCCCATTTTTCATCCCCATGCATTAGGGCCATATTCACTAGCTTTTCAAATGTAGCTCCCATAGAGATATGTGTCATCGCCAGTCCTTGGAGGGTTGGTTCAGTCCTCTCGCAAATTTTAATGCCTTCTTGTGAGATGTGTTAAACTAGATCCAAGCCGAACCTTGCCAATTCATTAAAGTTATTCATATACTCTTTCACCGTCATACTTCCTTACTTCAGACTTAAGAACTTTTCCAATTGCTTTCCTTCTTTATCTTGTGATAAGAACTTCATTTCGAATCTATCCTTGAACTCATCCTATGTTGCCATCATCCTCTCTTCCTGAGTTACCTCCCACCAATATGATGCTTCCTCTTTCAGTTGCCAAGCGGCCAACTGAATCCTCCTCATATCATCTAGCTCCAGTAATCCAAACACAAGCTCTGTCTCCCTAAGCTAATTGTGAGCCTCCACATAACTCTCCATTCCACAAAATGGCTTGTCGCCCATTGCACAAAAATCCTTACAGAGCTTAGAGAAGTTAACTGCAGGATTTGGTGGAACTACCGCGGATGCAGCTAGAGGTGGGGAATTTCCTTGCACTTTGGTAGGTGTCGTAGCTTCTACGTATCTACGGGATCATGTCGAAATGGGAATTCCATCTGGGAAATTGGGAGCCCCATACATGCTAAAAAGAGAAGAGACAAGGATTCAGAAAGAGATCAAAGGAGTATTGTAATGACATGAGGAGATATATTTTTCAAAAATAGGTTTTACTTGAAAATTCTTTGCTTTGAAAACACTTTTTCAGAAAAAATCTATGATCTTGTAACCTTAGGATATAATACCAAATGTGATACCCACATCCTTTAATGTCACCAATATGAGGATGCATTAAGTTTTGTGAAGCACAGTAGGCATAGAGTAACAAAACAGAGACTAAAATTCACAAGACACAATGTAAAACACAAAGGGAACATTTATTATATTAAATCGGTGACAACATTTCATTTTCATAAAACAAACTGTATCGTGGAAATAAAACATCATAGTACAAGAATAAAACCACAAAAAGTCATCTCCCTCATAAGTCACTACAATAGTCATAAATCAAGTATTGAAGCAATACGCGAAATAAGAAATGGTCCACGTCCAAGCTGAATTAAAGGATCAAAAATCACTGTTGCGATCCTCTGCCCTGAAAACCTGGGGGGAAAGGAAGAGAGAGAGAGAGAAAAAAAACTAGGTCAGACATAAGTCTGGCGAGTTCTAGTGATTTTTAGCATAAGGTAAAGAAGTATTCAGACAAATTAATAGTAATGGACATGAAAATACAGTAAAGTAGAAAATACGAAATAAGATAAGATAAGCTTCTCATTCATATCCTAGAATTTCCGTACCAACTATCAGAATATCGGGATTAGGTTTTACATAATTATCAAAATGTCAGAATTAGGTTTTACCTAATTTCTACCCAGTGATCAGCTCCCTAAACAAACGTGAGTAACCTATGCCCACTATGGCATTCAGGGATATCGGTCCCATACCCATCAAACGAAAAGACATGGCCTTAATTACAGGCATTACAGCATCTTATCTTCCCTGTTCGGAATAATGCACGTTCATGGTTCCGCCAAATCGCTCCAGTACCCACCTCAGATTTGAACCTCTAACAATCAAGCATAAGTGAAACGTTCCCTAGCCTCTACCTAGAGCAAGACACAGATAATAGCAAAAGGGTACTGATTAATGGGTTCCAGAAAGACAAGTAAGAAAGTATTGACAAAAGTCACCCCTATACTTGGTCCCCAAGTTAACTAAGATTTTTATGGGTCCCCCTGTATTTTACCAGAATGGACTCCTTAGCTTATTAATCCGACGGGTTTAACTTAGCAGGTTTAAATTCACTTATAAGCTTAATATAACATTGTTATATTTCTAGATTATAATTAACAGATGTAATCTACAAACTTTTATTTTTAGGTTTTAATTAACAAAATAATATACAACCTTTTCCCCGGTCAAACAGATCTTGCTAAGATGTTTTACAGATACAGATTACAAGTTACTTAATGTTTAAGTAAGTATATTTTATTCCAATTCACATGTTTTCTAATAACATATTTACTTAATGTATAATTAAGTACAGTTTATCCACATTCACAAGTTTGCATATTCTTCCTTTAGAATTTAACCCAATTTTCAATCCACAATTAACCAATTCTCAATATGCCCCCAAATCATTTTAACATTATTTCATATTATTCCAATTTTTACGCAAACTAGACGGTAAAGGTAAAGGCCTAGGCTCTCGTTGGCCTACGCTCAACGCAAAAACAAAGGAAAAAGTAGAAATAGATCTATGCTCAACAATAAACAAAATGAATAAGTAGGCATTACAAGACTATAAATAAAACAATGACAGAGAAGGGGATAAAGAAGAAGAATTTACTTGTAAATAAACAACAACTAAAAAGGAATAAATAATAAACAGTTAATAAAATGAACAATAACATGTAAAAGATGAACTTATAAACACAGTAATTGTCAAACTTTCATATCCAATCTATTTTATTGTCTTATTCCTTTTTATTTAGATTTCTAAACTAAAAATAACATAGAACTCATAGAGAACTGTAGTAGATCCTGAAAAAGGCCTTTGAAAAATAAGCAGAATATCCTTTCCGATCTATAATTTGACAGCACCCAGACTTTTCCCCAATCTTATTTTTATTTCAGAACATTATGCAGTGGAGGCTAAGAAGATGAAGAAGAATAGATGTGGGGAGGAAGTGAAGACTGGTAGTCTATTTATAGGTGTGGAAGGATAATTTAGGTCATATGGTATTAAGCTTCTAATATAAACCATAGAAGACACCTCAGCATCACATCAGATAAGTATAATCTAGAAACATGCGTGCTTGGCCAGGCACAGGCTCGTTCCTGGCTTGAAGTGGGTCGACACACCTTCTATGTGGGTTGATACATGTATTGATTTAAGGGCCGACACAGGGGTCGACCCATATATGGGATGGGTCGCCCTTTTACCGTTACTTTATTCTGATTTGTTAATTAAATTATTTAATTTAGTCTCAAACTTTGATTGATTATAACTTGTTCATTTCTAGTCTGATTAACGTAAACTAAAAGTTTATCTAAACCAGAATTTCATAACGAATGTAACGGTGAAATCTATTTGCTCGAATTCTGAATATTATATTAATTTATATTTGATTTATTAATCTTCTTCGTATAATTGTTGTTTATTAGAATTTGGTGTGTTACAGCTCGCATGCTAAAGAGTAAATGATAAAACCAAACGACGAAGAATACAAACGAAAGATCCATCGAAAGAGAAGAACATTGGAAAATCCCCTGCACCTAACAGGAAGACCCGCCGTGTTGAAAGAAGCATCGTTCTAGAATTAACTGTCATTACAAGCCGAAAGCCGGCAAATACGTATGCCTCTCATAATGCCCAGATCCAATTCCAGGGAAATATGCTCAATAATTCACTCGAAGGGACACTTGTGTGAAACCCTCAAAAGCGAAAGGAAGCTAATATGCACCTATAAACGTAACCCTAGAGGTCCAAGATCGGGATATTCAGTTCATTTTCAAAAGTTGTAATACCAAATTGCGGAGCGAGACCCGAGATTTTCAAATAAAATTGGGGATTATCCTATTTTATTGTTCCTATTTCATAATTGGCAATAAAAAGAAGGATTGAAGAGCCTAATCAATGGAGTTTAATTTTAAGAAAATGGAGCATAATCAATTGCGGCCACTAACTCTCTTAATAGTCGAGAATAGTTAATTTATCTTCTACTTTCTTATTTTTTTTCCCAAAGCTATATTACGGAGCCAATAAAAGGGAAAGATGTGTAGCTAATACCTTAGGTGGTAATGAGCCAACCGGAAGATGTGACTCATGTTACCACTTATGGGGTTTATTTCCTCTGAAAGACTAAGAATAATCCAATTTCCTTAATGGAGCTTCATAATATTCAATTCCATACTTATAATTTTAATTGTCTAATATTATTCTCAAAAGATTATAACTTTTCGAAGGGATTGGTGTACGGTTCAGGTTAAAGTTTCGATACCAAAATGAAATTTCAAACTGAAGAGCTTCCAATCAATCTTTACCCTTTTGATCATTGTTGAAAAAAACCGAATGTCGCCACCCTCCCGGAGTGATTATACGATAGCAGGTTTAGGACGAAAAGGTCATGCTTCCATCATTTGCCTACAAAAACGACTTTCGGAATGTTAACCATTTTTATGGTTAACACTGCCTTTAAAAAACATAAAAGATTAAACAAAAAAGAAGATTATAAAACAATACTCGAATATGCAAAATTATTTGCAATTTATTTAAAAATAGCAATATTTTTTAGCGTAAATTTTGCTTAGCAAACAGAGCAGGGTAGTTCTCCACCTTTTCTACTTTTGCAGTCTATAAAAAAGCTAAAAATATCTTTTTCTTTTATTTTTCTCAAGGCAAATGATTTTTATTTTTTATATTTTTTAAATAAAGAATAAAATAGATGGAAATTTAAAACCAAGGTAATTTTTTTGTTTATAGAAACTGAAATTAAACAAAAGCAGAAATTCATGCAATAAAGATAACACAAAGATTAGGAAATAATTATGACAAAAAGACTTGATAAAAATTAAAACAAACTATTTCTTCTTATAGAACAAAGAAAAAAAAAAACACAGAGAAATTTAAGCCTAATTTTTTTTTAATAAAAAATGAGCTTAAAAAGAAACAACGAAAAAACAAAAAGGTACTCCTTCAAAAAGTAAAAGATTTCTTTTTATCGGAATTTTTTTATTGGGAAACTAAGAAAATGTGACTTAAAACTAACGTTAGAAAATGAGACTGCAGGACCTGCAACGCACTACAGCTTTTATCCCGATCCAAACTCGAAACCTAGAATACACAAAGCAGAATTTCTCAATTCCACTACAGCTGAATTCCTTAAATTTATCAAACCCTAATTTCTCAAATTCGCAAAGGTACACAGCAGCTCGTGCTAGAAGAAATGTTAGTTTCTGTTTTGGTGTGGTTGATCGATTCCTATTCCCGATTTGGAGAAGCGTTTTGCAGGGTTTGCATTCGAAGATGAGAGGAACAGGAGGTTCATTTACTCAGAGTAGTTTTGTAATAGCAGTTTTGTGAAGGATGCGGGAGTTTGATTTGTAGAACTAGATGAAATTTGCGATGGTGATTGGAGTGGTGACTATGGCGGTAGGTTGCGAAAGATGCTGGATGCTGGGGTCGAGTGTTGAAGGAAGGAAGAGGGAAGGGTGAAGGTAATGTTGAGGCAGAGGTGTTGATGAATTTGTTGGAGTTTGTGGTAGCATAGTGGTGGTCGTTTGTGCCTGGAGTTCTGGTAGGAGGTAGCTGGTGTAGTGTAGTGGAGTGATGAATGGGTGAATGGAGATGTTTGAGATTGTTGCTTACAGTGAAGTAGGCGTAGTGATTGATGATTAGGGTTTAAGGTGTAAATGGAGGTGGTGATGCAGGTTGTAGTGGAAATTTGGTTGTAGCGATTGGTAGATTAGAAATGTGGATTGGTAATGAAGGTGTATTGGAGGTTGAAGGTGTTATGATTTTTGTACGCATATGCGGAAGCGCAATAAATAAGATTTAGATTTGCCAATTGAACATCAATCTAATTTGATAGCAATTATTCTATTACATCGACAAATAGTAAATAACTATAACAGAGAAACAAAGAGAGACAATATTTATACTGGTTCCACTATCATCATAGTGTACATCCAGTCCAACAGAGAGAGATTTTATTCCATATGAGATAATTACAAGAGATTACAAAATAAGAGTTTACATATCCAAACCTCAATCAGGTTTAACAAGAAGAGACAATTGGGGATCATTGGCTTCAAGCTAGGATGGGTTTACACTAAAGTCTACCCCTCAATATATAGCCAGTGCAAATCTATGTGAGTCATCAATTAAATTACCAACATATGGTAATAATATAATGGAGGCAAATTACCATAACAACAAATGTGCAAATATAGAAAGTAAATCAATCTGTTTCTTTAACATAGATGGAAGAAATTAATCCCTTCATTTATTTCTCTGCCATCTCATCAAATGCAATCAATGCATTCCCATTATAAAAATATTTACTTTCCATTCTTTGCAAATTTGCTCCAATCAATTTGTGATTTTGTATCACCAAATTTAACACTCCACCTTGATGCAAAATCACATATCTGCAACACCCCATCTCCAATCAAATTCTCTTATCTCCAATCAAATTCTCTTCACAACATAAAACTCTTCAACAGAACCCCACCTTCAATCAAAATCTCACAACGAGATACACCAGAAAATGAATATTTACCAAATGGGTTCCAGCAAAGCCACCCCCCATCACACAATTGTTAACGAGCTCAGAATACGTCCCTGTCCGCCAACAAACTGTTGCAAATATCCAAAATAACAAAGAAGGCAGACACCAAAGTAATCTCAACACCGCCTAGGCCAAAAAATAATTCTCTCAATCGCCAAAAAAATATCTCTCCTACCACTTAATCAAAACCATAACAAGCTTCACCCACCGCCTACAAAAGACGCATCTACCACCATGGCTGCACCACGCATAAACCAACGGTCTAAAAGTGCTTGCAATACACATCGACACCCGTCTACCACTTGATCTGAGCTCCTTCCTCGATCACTCTGGATCCCTCGAGCATCATCAACGTGAAGACTCCTGTCTAAACCACAATGATCTCTGTCTCGACATCCGTCTATCACTTGATCTGAGCTCCTTTCCTGATCATCTTGGATCCCTCGAGCATCATCAACATGAAGACCCCTGTCAGAAACATGATCAAAACTTCCCAAATCCAATAGTCCCTTCAATGCAGTAAACTCCATATCACGTCAAAGTTCCCAGATTGAAACGCTCTTCACTCTCAACATAATCTCCTCCACCAAAGTCTCATTTTCTTCAAAATAGTAATAGCATAATCACCGCTGAATCTACCAATCTTTGTAGAAATAATTGATGCACAATTTAAAACAAATCGCCTCGCTCTGATACCAATCTGTTATGCAAAATTGCGCCTTTACGGAAGAAAAATAAGCAGCATCTAAATTTGCCAATTGAACATCAATCTAATTTGATAGCAATTATTCTATTACATCAACAAATAGTAAATAACTATAACAGAGAAACAAAGAGTGACAATATTTATATTGGTTCCACTATCATCATAGTGTACATCCAGTCCAACAGAGAGAGATTTTATTCCATATGAGAGAATTACAAGAGATTACAAAATAAGAGTTTACATATCCAAACCTCAACCAGGTTTAACAAGAAGAGACACCATTGGAGATCACTGGCTCCAAGCCAGGATGGGTTTACACTAAAGTCTACCCCTCAATATATAGCCAGTGCAAATCTATGTGAGTCATCAATTAAATTACCAACATATGGTAATAATATAATGGAGGCAAATTACCATAACAACAAATGTGCAAATATAGGAAGTAAATCAATCTGTTTCTTTAGCATAGATGGAAGAAATTAATCCCTTCATTTATTTCTCTGCCATCTCATCAAATGCAATCAATGCAATCCCATTATAAAAATATTTACTTTCCATTCTTTGCAAATTTGCTCCAATCAATTTGTGATTTTGTATCACTAAATTTAACAGAAGGTTGGTGATGTTGAACTTGCTGATGAAGGAAGGTGCTTGTTGCGATGAGGCAGGCAGGTAGGAAGGTTGTAGAGGGAAGTTGTGTAGTTTGAGGTGGTCGTTAAGCAAGCAGAAGTGAAGAATGCAGGGAGAGGATGGAGGCAGTGATGGAAGGTGATTTACAGTGAGGTTTGGTTTTATAAATGGTGTTTGTTTGTTTTTTCATGAGGTGTTTAAGAGTTAAGATGGATTAGGAGTTCCAATGTGTTTGAGGAGGGTGATGTCGTGTGGTCATTTTGGGTTGTATGCATGTAAGAGGAAAAAAATTGTTTACTTGATTTGCATTTGTGATAGTTTTGTGCTCACAAAATTTCCATCTCTTCATTTCTATTTTCCGCACTTCTTGTGTTATATATATATATATATATATATATATATATATATATATATATATATATAGAGCGAGCGGCTATAGGAACACAAAACTGGACATAGAGTAGTGTACACAAAATCTGGACCATAAGATTTATTTGTCTTTATGTGTGAGGTACAATTCAGGGGGAAATCTAATGGCTCAGATTTTGTGTGTTTAATTTTGTGTCAACATTTTGTGTTCATTTAGACTTTCCCATACATACATACATATATATACACGCACATATATATATATATATATATATATATATATATATATATATAGGGCAGGTTCGAGAGCACCCCAAAAGCCCCTCAACCACAACCAAGAATTTCACACTCTCTCTCCTTCCACTCATTCTCTTACTTCATACTCACATTCTTTAATATAAACGACTGACTATGGTTTGGGTGCAAATGGGGGGTTGAAATTCAGGGGGCTCCCTGATCCTATCCCTTATATATATATATATATATAGAGAGAGAGAGAGAGGATCAAGAGCACCGCAAATAGTGCAGTATCCCTTTAGCTTCCTGATTTCCACCACACATTTTCGTTTCTCTCTCTTCCCGCTAATTCTCTCTTCCCCCACTAACTTTTTTTAATATAAATGTGTGGCCATAAATGAGGTGCATTTGGGGTGCTTCCAAATAGGGGTTCCATGGAAGCCTCCTCATACATATATACATACATATATATATATATATATATATATATATACGTATATATATATAAACACACATACACACACACACACACACATATATATATATATATATATATATATATATATATATTTGTGCGTTTCAATTTTATCAACAACTCATTCTGCAAAAAGATAAAATGACAGTCAATGAATACACAAGCAAATAAAACTGAATTAATCAACATAGTTCTACCAGTGCTCAATAGATATCTATTATTCCATTTGAATAACCTAATTTTGTCAATTTTCTAATCATTATATTTCAGCTTTTAACATCAAATAAGAAAACCTAAGGATTCTATAGGAAATTTCATCGTATTACAATTTAGAGTATTAGCAACTTAAGATTTAGTATTATCCATATCATTCAATACTAAAATCGAAACCTTACCAAAGTTGATCTTTAACCTATATTGAAGTTGTTTTTAATTGAGTACTTTATATACAAGTTTAAGTAATATATAGCATGCTACATTATAAGTGAATTTAACCCCACAAGACAGAAAGTGAGCCCATGACCTCTTGCACGATGTCTAAGTATAATAACCAATTTGAACAAAGGTACTTGTCAACCCATATGAAAGTTCAAAGTTGCATAAAATAGATTTTAAGGTAGAAGAGAAGTAAATAATCATAGTATAATGCGCAAATTAAAGAACAAAAATATCCTTGATAGTAATCTCATTACCAATAATATCTGAAATTCTATTATCAGTTGCTAATAATAATTTTAGAAAAAACATCAGCAGCTAAATCGAATAATAAAGGAGTTGATGAATCTCACTGTCTAAAACCACGCTTAGACTGAATCTTATTACCAGAAATGCTATTGACTAAAATACTAAATTTTTCAGATTTAAATAAGGCCATAATTCAACAACCTACCCATCTATCACTGGAACCTCTCGCCAATGATAAATCTTTAAGAAAATACCAATCAATGGAATTAAACGCTTGGGCAAAATCAAGTTTTAAAAGAGCAGTGGTGATTATTTTTGCAGCAATAATTATTACATTCTTACACAACTATTATATCATCTTTAGTATTCTTTTTTTTTTTGCAAGGCATTTGTATTCCCTTTTTGAGAATCATCAATTAACTCATTCGGTTTAGTATTTAATAAATTAGCTAGAACCTTAGAAATAATTTTAAAAGAGCACATTATTAAGGAAATAGATCTAAAATCTTTTAACTGTTTAGGCCTTACTTTCTTATGTAATAGAACAATGTTTGCAAAATTAAATCTTCCATATTGTAAAAGTATCTCATAGAATTCATTAAACATTTTAGTTCGATCATCCATTAAGACAACCTAGAAGGTTTTATAGAGAAAAAAAGAAAGAAAACTAGCTAGATCGAGCTTTATTATCAGATACAAGTGTTACAGCACGCGCTTCGCGCGTGAATATTTCTTATGTTTAATAGTTTATGAGAAAATATTTAGTTGTATTTTTGTAAGTTTAATTTTTATTTATTGCGACATCTATTTTTTGTTACTTCAAATTTCCATTTTGTTTCTATTATTAATTAATAAAAAGGTAATTTTGTAAGAAAATGGTTTTTGCTACATCCTAGCTTCAAGCGATATTATGATCTAATATTTGTAGAGCATTTTGAACTGATAAATGAAATTTATTCTAGATCCAATTTTTAAGCAATCTAATCATTTAATAATATCCGCGTAAGGGTATTTTTGGTAGTTCACGTTTACACCAAAAAAGTGTGC
Organism: Allium sativum; assembly: GCA_030737875.1. Classification (NCBI taxonomy): domain Eukaryota; kingdom Viridiplantae; phylum Streptophyta; class Magnoliopsida; order Asparagales; family Amaryllidaceae; genus Allium; species Allium sativum. Next base: position 182,460,793 of record CM060921.1, read on the forward strand.
ACCAAACTTATTACAATTATTATATAAAACGAACGTCATGGCACGTGCTTAGCGCGTGGATATTTATTCCTCATATGTTATATATTTTACATATGCAAGGAAAACCAACGCCTTAATCTAAATATCCAGAGCCCTGCAAGTTGTACATAAAGAGTCTTTATTCAAAGATTGGTAAAATGAAAAAAAAAATCTGAATAAGAAAATTCTATATGTTTTTGGTTGAGAGAACCATAAGTGCAATATAAAAAATGCATCACGATATCTGTGACGACCCCAAACTTCCGTAGTACGAAAGCAATGATAATCACTGGAATATAACAAAATTACAAGAATAGCAAATCTTAGATAACATCATAACACATAAATCACTACAGCGGAAATAGGAATGTCATCAACACCACAACATCAAAGATAACAGAGTAGCACAGTTACAGGTTAAACTTAGCAAATAGAAGTCTCAACAAAAAGAAATAAGTCTCAATCTCCATCAAGTACATCATAATCAAAAGATGTCTAAATGTCTCGAAGCATAAATAAAAGATAAAATGATCTTCATCTCCAGCCCACGAGCATGCTCCAGTCCAGCATATTGCATAAATACCTAAACCTGTCACTTGGCTGCCCGTGTGAAAAGAGAGCACCCGAGTTCGCAAAGTGAAACAAACTACGAGTCAGTCATGGGACTGGTATGAGAAATCTTTCCTAACTTATCTAATAATATGGCTAATCACAGGACCACGCCGCTAACGCGGAACGGGTTTACTACATTGGATTGTCAGCGCACAAGTTTAATAAATTTTTATTCAAAAACAACGCAATGCTTTTTAGAAAAATGAAATCATTATAAGACTCAAGTCCCATCACACAATGCAACGCAGACCGGAGGATAGAGTTTTACCTTATAATGAACAAACATGTTTGAAACGTAGAAAATAATATTTTAATGTTATTATTAGTGTCTAATCAGTTTTAAAATACTTCAAAGTAAACGTATCAATCCTAGACGGCATAGTACATCATCCTACTATGTCGCCATATATAGGTTTACAATCAAAACCGTAATGTCGTATTGGAAATTGGGTTTCCATCATGAGTCGAGGCTAGGGATGGCTCCTCATCGATTCGAGACACTTAGCAATGCCTCAGGATTCGGACGCTGGCGAACCCTTGGATGCAGTAGGGCCGGTCCACAAATAATTTAGTGGATTGGCAATACCTGAACACATGCTTTCCGGTCCTATTGAACCTATAATTTGGTCACTATCGACCAATAAATCCGAGGTACCTCATAATCCATAATCCACATAAGTAAAAATGTCAGGGCTTGTAAAAGATGACACCACTTCTAGCTAGAAAGAAACGTGTGCACTCCCTATGGTCCTTATCCCGTTTTTGACTCATACCGGGGTGTGAGGCTCGCGAGGTAACGCTATACACAAAGCTGTGCCGAAAGAGGCTATGCTTTGATCATCAACCAAAAGGCTCTGCTTTTCAACAATAAGCCTTGATCATCTGCATCTTGGCATGCCACATTGACAATCCACGCCAAGCAATCGATAACTACCAATATATAACTTCTGAGCTCATGCGTCTCAGAGAAGGGTGTTAAGCAAGAGAATAAATTCTCCGCCACCAACAGATGTATATTAAATAGAAATCAATTTACATGAAATGAAATCCAATGTCGGACACACATCCATTTACAAGTCTGTTCTGGTCTGAACGAAACCGGAGCCACCTTATTCCTCATCCCGTATGTCCAATACGGAAGAGAGAGAGGTGCTCGCTTATCCGGACAATCAACAAGTATGTCCGAACAACTACCACTTTAACCCTTTACTGGGAGCTACCCAATGTCGGGCATCAGTAGTCATCCTTTCGATGTGAAGATTGTCAGTCTTCAATCACCGTCATCAATATCTTCGATTTAAATTATCATATAATTATTTGAAATGAGATTGAACTCGGTCTTTTCAAATAATTTTCGTATATATATAATTTGAAACCATTTCATATCGTTAACATTATTTTATAATGATTTATCGCTATTTTTATTTATATAAAAATAGTTCAATTTAATTTAACAACGATTCAGGTCAATAGGCGGCTCTGGCGCTGTTTTTATCAAAATTTGATTTACACATACCTTGAAATCTAACCGTTGGATTTTAACAAAATTTATATCGTTGGAAAGATCTTCCCAAAGCGGTCCTAACGGTTCCAGTTTTCGGAAAACCCGATGGTCGGATCTTTCGGTATAATCATTTAAAGTTACAATTCCGAAACGCGAACTACCACGAGCGATTCATTTAATTTTAGTTTATATTTATATTTATATACATATATATGTATATAATTTTATATAAATATAAATCATTCGATGATTCCACAAACGTGTTTAACATGCCCAATTAAATATAATTAATTTTCATGACATTTTCTACATTTTCCTAATGTACGTTTTGGCGATAAAAATGTCACTAGATTTATACACAAATTCTAATGTATATTTTGGCGATAAAAATGTCACCTAGGTTTATATACAAATTCTAATGTATATTTTGATGGTTTCATTTTGTTAACAATTCTATGTTGACAAAATGTATAAAAGCGATGTTTTCGTTTTCCCCTTTTCTAGCATGTTAAAAAATAATGTTTTTAACAAACAAATATTTTCTAACATGTATTTCTAGCAATGTTGAAAATAATGTTTTTAACACTTTTATAATTTCTAACATATGTCTTCTAACATTTTAAAAATATAACTGTTAGCATTTTTATATCTTCTAACATATGTTTTCTAATAAATCACTTTTACATTAAAAATGGAATTCTTAATGTTTCAACATTTTTATTCAAACAGTCAATATTTCTAATGATTCAAACTTTACATTAAAAATATGATTTTTAATGTTTTCAACACTTTTATTCTAATATGAACAATTTTCATATGAATCATTCTTTTTATAAAAATGAGATTTTTAATGTTAACATACTTTTATGTCTACATGAACATTTTCTAGTGATTCATTCATTACATTAAAAATAAGGTTTTTAATGTTATCATGTTTCCATATTTAACATGAACATTTTTCCTAATTTCTTACATTACATCAAAAATGTGAAATTTTAATGTTAACATGTTTTTATTTTAAACATGACATTTTTCTAATTTCTAACAATACATTAAAAAGTGAATTTTTAATGTTAACATGTTTTTACTTTAAAACACGAACCTTTTTCTAATTTCTAGCATTACATTAAAAAGTGTTTTTTTTTATGTAAACATGTTTTTGTTTCAAAACATGAACATTTCCCTATTTTCTTACATTACATTAAAATGTGAATTTTAATGTAAACATGTTTTTATTTTAAAACATGAACATTTTTCTAGTTTCTAACATTACATTAAAAATGTGGATTTAAACGTAAACATGTTTTTATATTTTTATTCCAATTCAACAAGATGATGGAAATTGATATTTCATTTTTGTTGAAAATTTTAATTCAACAAAATGACAAAATTTGGTATTTCATTTTTGTTGAAAACTGTAGTTCAACAAAATGATAAAATTTGGTATTTCATTTTTTTGTTGAAAATTCTAATTCAACAAAATGACAAAATTTGGTATTTCACTTTTGTTGAAAACTCTAATTCAACAAAATGATAAAAATGTTTATTTCGTTTTTGTGGAAAATTCTAATTCAACAATAAGGGCAAAAATGTAAGTTTCATTTTTGTTGAAAACTCTAGTTCAACAAAATGATAAAATTTGGTATTTCATTTTTGTTGAAAATTCTAGTTCAACAAAATGATAAAATTTGGTATTTCATTTTTTTGTTGAAAATTCTAATTCAACAAAATGACAAAAATGTTTATTTCATTTTTATTGAAAATTCTGATTCAACAAAATGACTAATAAGTGATATTTCATTTTGTTTTATTGACAAAAATGTATTTTGTGCTTTGAAACATATCTACTTTACAAAAATTTCATTTTTGTTTTGTTTATTTTATTTCAACCAAAATGTTCATTTTTTTGCTATGACAATTTTATTTAAATAAAAACGATCCACATGTTTGTGACAATTTTATTTAAACAATGATGATCTACATGTTTGGGACAATTTTATAATAACACAATATCGATCTACATGTTTGTGACAATTTTATAATAACACAATATCGATCTACAAGTTTGTGACAATTTTATAATAACACAATATCGATCTTTATGTTTGTGACAATTTTATAATAACATAATATCGATCTACATATTTTTGACAATTTTATAATAACACAATATCGATCTACATATTTGTGACAATTTTATAATAAGACAATATCGATCTACATATTTGTGGCAATTTTATAATAACACAATATCGATCTACATAACACAACAATCACAGATCAAATCATGTATCATAATAATTCGGAATTAATAGTGGATTGGTAATAATACAATCATAATTAAATTTAATTATTTAAGAAGAAGAAATAAAATAGAATTCTCACTTTCATTTCAGTTCAGAATCGAATTTGTCCAAAATTTTGATCTGCTCTGAATCGGTTCTAATCAGTCCAGAAGTGTAGATCTCGGACTCATGATCCTAACGGATCTGAAATTATTCAATTCCAAGTTCATATGAATTAGATATGATTTATTTTGTGTTAAAAATATTTAAATTTAAATAATTAAATAATTAGATTTTAAAATCACCTCTTTCTTCCTTATCAAACTGAGGTCGCAAGTTTTTCAGAATCGTTCAAACTTAGGTCAAGAAATTTCTTCGAATTGGTGAAGCTGGAGACCGATCGGAGTGTGCTATGGCGTAGAGCCTCGAGAGGCGCACCAGTGGGCTCCACGCGGGGGCGTGTGACGGTGGTAGGTGGGCTGGCGGCGATATACATGGCGACTCTTTGGGTGTTGAATCCGGACGCAATACACAACGAGACCTGATCAACTCCGTATAGAATTGTAGAGAAGAACAATCTCTACAAAATTGTCTAAAGGAGTGAAGGATTGTATTGTGTGGATTAAAGGAAATTAAAGGTGGAAGTGTCGAGCATTTCGGGCCATTGACACGATGAAAGCGACAACTGGTATAATATAAATTAGGGTTTTGAATTGTTAAGCTATTATTTATAATATAATAATATTTAATGTTTTAATTACTGGTTTAGTCCATTAATCCTCAACAGCTCCAATTTCAGCCTAGCAAAAGTTGTTCCTACCCAATTGCCCCCATTCCAGACACAATGGGCTAGATCCCGACAGCCCAAATGAACATTTTCAACCTGTTTTCTTTAATTTAAAATTTAAATCATTTAATTAATTCGATCGTACATTTAAATTCACCGCGACCACATACGGACTCCGAAAATTGCTGAAAAATAAATCTAGTTATGTTTTGACGATACGGTCCTAACAAAATTAATTTCGTTTAGAGACCGTTTGAAAAATGGCCTTATTAACGGTCGATTAAATTCAACCAAAATTATCGAATCACAATTTAATCTACCACGCTCACAAATTAAGTCCAAAAATTATGGAAAATTAAATTTAGCAATAATTTGACATTCCGGATCCGACAAAAATGGTTTCATCGAAAACGGAGGTCGTTTTTATAATGGCCCTTTATACGGGCTATAAATTATACTATATTCCATAGCGACTATTCTGAATATTCAACTGGCCTTAACTTTTTATTCCCGCTATGAAATATCAAATTTTCAGATTCATTGGAAAGATATTTTTAAACAGATTTAGATATTTTTGGTTTCACTATAATCCGATTTATTTTGAATCTTGTACATTTAGTCAAAGTTCAGATTCAAATTTTCAAACTGCCGTGCTATTTCTAACTCCTTTTAAAATTAAAATAAATATATTCGTTCTAACTTCGATTTAAATAAATTTTAAATCGTTATTATTTAAAATAAATTATTTTAACTATTCAAAATTCATTGGAATAGCCAAAATAAAAAAATTAAATTGGTACTGATTTTTCAGGTTGTTACAATCTCCCCCACTTAAAAGCTTTTCGTCCCCGAAAAAGAAACAATAGTAAAGTAGGAAACAAAACGGAAAATGTAACATACTGTAAATGTACCTCAGCACAAGAGTTACTCGAAGATGTCCAATCTGCACTTAGGATAAGCCTGTTTGATGCTATCTTCGGTCTCCCATGTAGTGTCTAGGATCCCCGCTCCACTACACTTTGACTAAGTGGATCCTCTTGTTCCTCAGAATTCGGGTTTCTTTGCCAACAATTTTCACTGGCTCTCTCCTTACTGTTAAGCTTGGGGTGATCTCCAAATCTTGTTATGTTGCTTCCTTCACAACTAAGTCTGGATCATGAGCATGCTTCCTAAGTTGAGACACATGGAATACATCATGCACCCTTGGCGACCAGTCAGGCAACTGCACCCTATAAGCGAGAGTTCCAATCCTTTCGAGAATAGGAAATGGACCAATGAATCTCGGTGCCAATTTCCCAGTCTTTCCAAAACGAATTACTCCTCTCAGTGGGGAAACCCTCAAGTATACATGATCAATAATAGAGAATTCTAAATCCCTTCATCGTGAGTCTGCATAGCTCTTCTGTCGGCTTTGAGCAGCCAGTAGCCGCTTCTTAATAAAATCAACTTTATCTGGTGCTTCACGAATCATGTCGGGACCCAATACTAACCGATTGCCTGGTTCCACCCAACATGCGGGAGATCTGCATGGCCTGCCATATAATGCTTCAAATGGCGACGTCTGCAAGCTTGCCTGGTAACTGTTATTATAAGAGAACTCAACCAAGTGCAAGTGATCTTCCCATGACTCGCCAAAATCAAGAATGCATGCTCGCAACAACTCTTCCAATATGCGGTTCACCCTCTCAGTCTGGCCATCTGTCTGAGGGTGATAAGTGGTGCTCAAAATTCAACTTTGTCCCTAGCTCTTCTTGGAAAGCTTCCCAGAATTTGCTGGCAAATATCGGATCACGGTCACTAACAATGCTACTGGGAACTCCATGTAGTCTGACAATCTCTCTGAAATAAACCTACGCCAGACTTCGAGTTGTTCTATTAGATCTGACAAGGATAAAATGGGTGGTCTTTGTGAAGCGATCTACAATCACCCATATATTGTCATTGCCTTTTCTAGTTCGGGGAAAGCCATCAATAAAGTCCGTAGATATTTGGTCCCACTTCCAACTTGGAACCTCTAGCGGTTGCAACAACCCTGCAAGCTTCTATTGATCGCTTTTAACTTGTTGGCATGTGGAACATCTAGCGACATATATAGAAATGTCTCTCTTCATCGCCTTCCACCAGAATGTGCACTTAAGATCATGATACATCTTGCTTACTCCTGGATGGATACTGAGTTTAGATTTGTGACATTCATCCATAACTTCTCTTTTTAGCTCAGGAATATCTGGTACACAGATTCACCCTTGCAGTCTAAGGGTCCCCTTGCTATCTATTTGGAAGCTTGACGCTTCACCCTTTCGAACTCGTTTGCTAATCATCTGAATAAATTTATCATCTTTCTGAAGAGTAGAGATCTTATCCATTAATGTAGGCGTAATGATAAGACTGGCGATGATAAGATTGGCGCTGTCTGCATTCTTCATGCTGAGCGCATCGGCTACAACATTAACTTTCCCTAGAGTATATAGCATATCCAGATCATAGGCTGCAAGAAATTCCAACCAACGTTGCTGCCTCAAATTCAAATCCCTTTGGGTGAACAGATACTTCAAGGATTTTTGATCAGTATACAATTTGAACTTCTCACCCAAGAGATAGTGCCGCCATATCTTTAAAGCAAATACGATGGCTATCAACTCAAGATCATGAGTGTGGTATCTTTTCTCATGTTGTTTCAACTGACGGCTAGCATATGCAATTACTTTGCCCCTTTGCATTAATACCGCACCAATACCTTAAATAGATAAAAAGGATAACATGTTAAAATAAGATTTGTCATTAAAAATGTCATCTATGGCATGTCTGTTTATATAAAAGGAATAAGCTTCAATAAAAGCATCAGTATAGACTGTCAAATCTTGGTTGCCATCGATAATGGCCAACACAGGAGCAGTGGTCAATCTCAGTTTTATCTCTTGGAAAGCTACCTCACATTCGGGTGTCCAAATGAACTTTGTATGCTTCTTAGTCAGCTTCGTCAATGGGCAAGATAGTTTCAAAAAATCTTTAAAGAATTTCCGATGATAGCCAGCCAATCCTGAGAAACTTCTGACTTCTGTAGGAGTGCTCGGCTGCTTCCAATCTTGGATGATTGAGATCTTTCCTGGGTCTACTAAAATGCCTTTCTTTGATACAACATGACCGAGGAATTTCACTTCTTCTTACCAGAATATACATTTAGAGAATTTGGCTTTCAACACATTCTTTCTCAAGATTTCCAGAACTTCTTTCAGATGCTTTTCATGCTCAGCAATGGATTTAGAAAAGATTAAGATATCATCGATGAAAACCAGCACGAATTTATTTAAGACATCCCGGAATACTCTGTTCATCAGATCGACAAGGTAGGCTAGAGCGTTACATAAGCCGAAGGGCATTATTAGCCATTCATAGAATAAGTCTAGCCCTCTGAAAGCTATCAAAGGGACACACTCTTCTGCAATGCGCAGTTGATGGAATCCTATAGCTAGGTCCATCCTAGAGAATACTTGTGCTCCATTCAAACGGTCCAACAGATCATCAATAAGCGACAGTGGATATTTGTTTTTCAATGTCTTCTTATTGAGGTCACGGTAGTCCACACACAATCGGAGAGTACCGTCTGACTTTGGGACAAATACCACTGTTGCACCCCAATTAGAGAAGCTAGGCCTGATCAGACTCTTCCACAAAAGCTGTTTAGTTTTATTTCTCAGCTCCTCCTTTTCTTTCAGTGTCATTCTTCGAATAGGATGCACAACAGGCCTTGCATTCAGAACTAAGTCAATCCTGAAGTCGATTTCTCTGTGCGGAGGTAAGCTATCAACTTCTTCAAACACATCCGCATAATCCTTGACGACAGGAATGTCTTCAATAGGAGTAGGAATGACTTCTAAAGAAGACCAGAATTCTTTCCTATCTGTGGTTGAGCCGTGACATGGTATAAATATATCTCCGAGCTTAGCTCTAACTTTGACAATTCTTTCTGCACATTTGACCTCTGCCTCATATTTTGTTATCCAATCCATCCCAAGAATAACATCATATCCAGAAAATTCATAACAATCAGATCGAAAGGAAACTGGTAGTGAGAATAAGAAATAGGCACTCTACAATATTGATCGAGGATAAGGGAGCCTCCTATCGGACTATGGGCTCTAATCAATTCTTTAAGTTTTCTTGATTTCAGTTTTAACTTTTTAATTGTATCACTAGAGATAAAACTTTGTGATGCACCAATGTCAAACAATACTACAATAGGAATGTTCTTAATATTAAGAGTACCTCCTAAAACATCGGGTTTACCTGCTCCCTCGGAAGAAGCTGGTGCGGCCGCTCCATCATAGACAGGAGCCACCTCAGATTTCTTCAGCAGTGAGCAATTCTTGATAATATGCCCTGTCTTGTGGCAATTAAAGCATTCCCTATTGCCGTGAGAATTCTGACTGGGCCCTGACTCATTTCTCCTTGTCCTTTTTAGAGCTCGACATTCATAGTCAAAGTGCCCCATCTTCTGGCAATTAAAGCATTTCACCTTATACTTTTCTCTATTTCTTCCCTGAGGCTTGGCGGTAGAAGAATTGCTCGCCTCTGGTTTCTTGTCAACTTGCTTCCTTTTATTATTATTCTAATTCTTCTCCCTATCTTGCTGCGAATTTCTGTCATTGTCCTCATAGCGACAAGCCATCTCGATCAACTCATTGAATGGGAGCTTAATGTGTGTTGTGACTCTATTCAGATATTTCCTGGAGAGGCCATTGATGAATCTTTTGCTCTTCTGGACTGGGTCCCGAACTAATTCTGGAACATAGCGTGAGAGCTCTTCAAACTTTTGCATATATTCTGAAATAGTCATTTCTCCTTGCGGCAAGTTGGCAAACTGATCGTGGAGACGCTCTACTTCCTGCGGAGGAATAAAATTCTCGTTGAAGAGTTCCTTGAATCTGTCCCAAGACATGTCGGCCTCATTATTGCCAATTATGACTGTATCGCACCAATTTTCAGCTTCATCCTTTAATAGCCACGATGCCAAAAAGCGCTTGCGGTGGTCTTCTAATTCTAGGCCTCCAAATATTTTCTTGCAGTTTTTTAGTCATGCCTGTGCCTCTATTACTATCTCTCGCCCGGTAAATGACACGCCCCCTAAATTCCTGAACTTCTTGGCCACCTTGTCCAAGTCAAAAGGCCGTGCGGGAGGAGGTGGTGGTGTTACAGCCTCGGGAGTGGGCTGCCTCTGAGTAGTGGGAGCCTCATCTCTTGTTGGTCCTCTGGCCCCACCTCTGCCTCGGGCTCTGGCTCTCGCTCTAATGCTCATTTTCTAGTTAGTTCTGTACCATCAAGGAAAGAGTCAGACTAACAGAAATGATATTTTAAAGGAAAGGTTAAAGTAGACACATATGGAAAGATGATAATGATGTAATGACTGATTAATATGTGCTATTCTGCTGTGCTCATTCTAGGACATTACAAATCCTATCTCTAATGAGCTACTCGCCTTAGAATACTACTGATTCTATCTAGACTAATTGCTTTAAATATGTTATATTTCAGTGCTAAGGTTAACCCTGACATTACAAATCCCATCACACAATGCAACACAAACCAGAGGATAGAGTTTTACCTAATAATGATCAAACATGTTTGATACGTAGAAAATAATATTTTAATATTATTATTAGTGTCTAATCAGTTTTAAAATACTTCAAAGTAAAGGTATCAATCCTAGGCGGCATAGTACCCCATCCTACTATGTCGCCATATATAGGTTTACAATCAAAACTATAATGTCATATTGGATATTGGGTTTCCATTATGAGTCGAGGCTAGGGATTACTCTTCACTGATTCGAGACACTCTAGCAATGCCTCAGGATTCGGACGCTGGTGAACCCTTGGATGCGGTAGGGCCGGTCCACAAATACTTTGTGGATTGGCAATTCCTGAACACACGCTTCCCGATCCATTTGAACCTATAATTTGGTCACAATCTACCAATAAATCCGATGTACCTCATAATCCATCATCCACATAAGTAAAAAATGTTAGGGCTTGTAAACGCTGACACCACTTCTAGCTAGAAAGAAACGTGTGCACTCCCTACGGCCTTATCCCGTTTTTGACTCATACCGGGGTGTGAGGCTCACAAGGTAACACTATACACAAAGCTATGTCGAAATAGGCTATGCTTTGATCATCAACCACAAGGCTCTGCTTTTCAACAATAAGCCTTGATCATCTGCATCTTGTCATGCCACATTGACAATCCACGCCAAACAATCGATAACTACCAATATATAACCTCTGAGCTCATGTGTCTCAGAGAAGGGTGTTAAGCAAGAGAATAAATTATCTGCCATCAACAGATATATATTAAAATTAATTTACATGGTATGAAATCCAATGTCGGATACACATCCATTTACAAGTCTGTTCTGGGTCTGAACGAAACCGGAGTCACCTTATTCCTCGTCCCGTATGTCCAATACGGAAGAGAGGTGCTCGCTTATCCGGACAATCAACAAGTACGTCCGGACAACTACCACTTTAACCCTTTACTGGGAGCTACCCAATGTCGGGCATCAGTAATCATCCTTTCGATGTGAAGATTGTCGATCTCCAATCACTGTCTTCAATATCTTCGATTTAAATCATCGCATAATTATTTGAAATGAGATTAAACTCGGTCTTTTCAAATAATTCTTGAATATATATAATTTGAAACCATTTCATATCGTTAACATTATTTTATAACGATTTATCGCTATTTTTATTTATATAAAAATAGTTCAATTTAATTTAACGATGCTTCGGGTCAATAGGCGGCCCTGGCGCTGTTTTCATCAAAATTTGATTTACACATATCTTGAAATTTAACCGTTGGATTTTAAAAAAAATTATATCATTGGAAAGATCTTCCTAAAGCGGTCCTAACGCTTCCAGTTTTGGGAAAATTCGACTGTCGGATCTTTCGGTATAATCGTTTAAAGTTACGATTCCGAAACGCGAACTACCGTGCGCGATTCATTTAATTTATATTTATATATATATATATATATATATATATAATTTTATATAAATATGAATCATTCGATGATTCCATAAATGTATTTAACATGCCAAATGAAATATAATTCATTTTCATGACATTTTCTACATTTACCTAATGTACGTTTTGGCGATAAAAATATCACTAGATTTATAGACAAATTCTAATGTATATTTTGGCGATAAAAATGTTACCTAGATTTATATATAAATTCTAATATATATTCTGATGGTTTCATTTCGTTAACAATTCTATGTTGACAAAATGTATAAAAGCGATGTTTTCATTTTCCCCTTTTCTAGCATGTTAAAAAATAATGTTTTTAACATACAAATATTTTCTAACATGTATTTTCTAGCAATGTTAAAAATAATGTTTTAACACTTTTGTAATTTCTAACATATGTCTTCTAACATGTTAAAAATATAGTTATAGATATTTTTATATCTTCTAACATATATTTTCTAATAAATCGCGTTTACATTAAAAATGGAATTCTTAATGTTTCAACATTTTTATTCAAACAGTCAATATTTCTAATGAATCAAACTTTACATTAAAAATATGATTTTTAATGTTTTCAACACTTTTATTCTAATATGAACAATTTTCATATGAATCATTCTTTTTATAAAAATGAGATTTTTAATGTTAGCGTACTTTTATGTTAACATGAACATTTTCTAGTGATTCATTCATTACATTAAAAATAAGGTTTTTAATGTTATCATGTTTCCATATTTAACATGAACATTTTTCCTAATTTCTTACGTTACATCAAAAATGTGAAATTTTAATGTTAACATATTTTTATTTCAAAACATGAACATTTTTCTAATTTCTAACATTACATTAAAAAGTGAATTTTTAATGTAAACATGTTTTCACTTTAAAACATGAACATTTTTCTAATTTCTAGCATTACATTAAAAAGCGAATTTTTTTATGTAAACATGTTTTTATTTCAAAACATGAACATTCCTCTATTTTCTTACATTACATTAAAAATGTTAACTTTAATGTAAAGATGTTTTTATTTTGAAATGTGAACATTTTTCTAGTTTCTATCATTACATTAAAAAAGTGAATTTTAATGTAAACATGTTTTTCTATTTTTATTCTAATTCAACAAGACGATGGAAATTGATATTTCATTTTTGTTGAAAATTCTAATTAACCAAAATGACAAAATTTGGTATTTCATTTTGGTTGAAAACTCTAGTTCAACAAAATGATAAAATTTGGTACTTCATTTTTTTGTTGAAAATTCTAATTCAACAAAATGATAAATTTTGGTATTTCATTTTTGCTGAAAATTCTAATTCAACAAAATAACAAAAATGTTTTTTTTCCTTTTTGTGGAAAATTCTAACTCAACAATAAGGGCAAAAATGTATATTTCATTTTTGTTGAAAACTCTAGTTCAACAAAATGATAAAATTTGGTATTTCATTTTTGTTGAAAATTCTAATTCAATAAAATGACAAAATTTGGTATTTCATTTTTTTGTTGAAAATTCTAATTCAACAAAATGACAAAAATGTTTATTTCATTTTTGTTGAAAATTCTGATTCAACAAAATGACCAATAAGTAATATTTCATTTTGTTTTGTTGACAAAAATGTATTTTGTGCTTTGAAAAAATCTACTTTACAAAAATTTCATTTTTGTTTTGATTATTTTATTTCAACCAAATGTTCATTTTTTTGTTATGACAATTTTATTTAAATAAAAATGATCCATATGTTTGTGAAAATTTTATTTAAACAATAATGATCTACATGTTTGGGACAATTTATAATAACACAATATCGATCTACATGTTTGTGACAATTTTAAAATAACACAATATCGATCTACATGTTTAAGACAATTCTATAATAACACAATATCGATCTACATATTTGTGACAATTTTATAATAACACAATATCGATCTACATAATTGTGACAATTTTATAATAACTCAATATTGATCTACATAACACAACAATCACAGATCAAATCATGTATCATAATAATTAGGAATTAACAGCGGATTGGTGATAATACAATCATAATTAAATTTAATTATTTAAGAAGAAGAAATAAAATAGGATTCTCGCTGTCATTTCAATTTAGAATCGATTTTGTCCAAAATTTTGATCTGCTCTGAATCAGTTCTAATCAGTCCAGAAGTGTAGATCTCGGACTCACGATTGTAACGGATCTGAAATTATTCAATTCCGAGTTCATATGAATTAGATATGATTTATTTTGTGTTAAAAATGTTTAAATTTAAATATTTAAATAATTAGATTTAAAAATCACCTCTTTCTTCCTTATCAAACCGAAGCGGCAAGTTTCTCATAATCGTTCAAACTTAGGTCTAGGAATTTCTTCGAATTGGTGATGCTGGAGACCGATCGGAGTGTGCTATGGCGTAGAGTCTCGAGAAGCGCACCAGTGGGCTCCACGCGGTGGCGTGCGACGGCGGTAGGTGGGCTGGGCAGCATATATACGGAGGCTCTTCGGGTGTTGAATCAGGACGCAATACACAACGAGACCTGATCAACTTTGTATAGAATTGTAGAGAAGAACAATCTCTACAAAATTGTCTAAAGGAATGTAGGATTTTATTGTGTGGATTGAAGGAAATTAAAGATGAAAGTGTCGAGCGTTTCTGGCCATTGACATGATGAAGGCGGCGGCTGGTATAATATAAATTAGGGTTTTGAATTGTTAAGCTATTATTTATAATATAATAATATTTATTGTTTTAATTCTTGGTTTAGTCCATTATTCCTCAACAGCTCCAATTTCAGCCCAGCAAAAGTTGTTCCTAGCCAATTGCCCCCGTTCCGGACACAATGGGCTGGTTCCTGACAGCCCAAACGATCGTTTTCAACCTGTTTTCTTTAATTTAAAATTTAAATGATTTATTTAATTAATTTGATCCTACATTTAAATTCGCCGGGGCCACATACGGACTCCGAAAATTCCTGAAAAATAAATCTAGCTATATTTTGGGGATACGGTCCTAACAAAATTAATTTCGTTGAATTTGGAGACTGTTTGAAAAATGGCCTTATTAACGACCGATTTAATTCAACTGAAATTATCGAATCACAGTTTAATTTACCACGCTCACAAATTAATTCCAAAAATTTTGGAAAATTAAACTTAGCAATAATTTGACATTCCGGATCGGACAAAAATGGTTTCGTCGAAAACGGAGGTCGTTTGTATAATGGCCCTTTATACGGGCTATAAATTATACTATATTCCATAGCGACTATTGTGAATATTCAACTGGCCATAACTTTTTATTCCCGCTATGAAATATCGATTTTTCTAATTCTTGGAAAGATATTTTTAAATAAATTTAGATATTTTTGGTTTCACTAAAATCCAATTTATTTTGAATCCTGTACATTCAGTCAAAGTTCAGATTCAAATTTTCAAACCGTCGTGCTATTTCTAACTCCTTTTAAAATTAAAATAAATATATTCCTTCTAACTCCGATTTAAATAAATTTTAAATTGTTATTATTTAAAATAAATTATTTTAACTATTCAAACTTCATTGAAATAGCCAAAATAAAAAATTTAAATTGGTTCTGATTTTTCGGGTTGTTGCAATATCTACCTTACAAGCGAAGCAGGTAAAGGATAAGATGAGTCATATTCAAGCAAACGCAGAGATCAATAACAGAAGGGAGGTGAATAGAAGAAGCGTGAGAAGATATGAATGAGATAACATGAATGGGTAGACAAATAAATGCCCTATGGTACGTTCCAGAATGAAATATTCATGGGATATTTAAATGTCCCAATAGCACGTTCTACTGTTTATTAATTGCTAATTTATACCGTAATGCGCAATAATAAATGTCATTATTCAAATTTGAATGCCTATTCAAATTGTTGTTGAATATGGAAAAGGCAATCTTATTATACTAGTACAACCGCATAACGATGCGGAACCGACCGTTAGATTGCATAGTTTAAAAAAAATTAATGCATTTTTATTAATTTTAGTTGAATATCAAAAAATAATATGATAGAAAATATTTAAAATTAGAGAGATCTAAGGAGATAAAGTGGAGAAAAGAAAATATTTAAAATTAGAGAAATCTAAGGAGACAAAAATGGATAAGTTAAGTGAATGAAATTGTAGAGATTTAAGGAGACATGATATAGACATGCTCCATGTTTTTTGGGCTTAGGAAAAATTGATTTTGGCCAAATGACAGTAAGCAAACCTCTCTAGCAGTCGGTTTGATTAATTGTCTAATTATAAACGTTACAACACTAATTTATAAATGCATATATTTTTTAAATAATTTTAATTAGAGGGTAATAGGTGGCAGTGAATAATATTGGTAATGTTAATATAAAAAGTCATAGACCACCCTTAGAAGAGACGAAAAACGAAAGAGTTTGATTGAATTAGTGAGTGAATCTTAAAGTGTAATAATTTATTTCCTTCATAAATTAACTGATAAAAATGAATAGTATTAATCGTCAAGGTTTTATATTTATGGCTAATAGAATAAGCAGTGAAACATTCAGTGGAAAATGTTAAGAAAAATTTGCAGTATCTCAATTAACTAGGGCCATCAATTTCTAACATGACCCGAAACACGACACGTAACCCGCACGATAAAAACCCGACCTGACCCGACCCATTTATAAATGGGTCAATTCCGGGTCAACCAGCTCTGACCCGTTTAATAAACGGGTGGGTTGCGGGTTGACCCGTGAACCCGTTTCTGACCCATCATGACCCGTTAAATTTAAAACATATTTTTATTATTTTAGCTTACAATTTACAAACACCTAATTTAATAAAAATCATAGGCCCACGCGGCACGGCCATCCCAGTCCAGCGGATGCATTCCCCGGGTTTATTCGTTTACACTTTAAAGTGCTTTACCCTTTCATGCTTTTAACAAGCCGCCACTTATTTTGTTATTTCACTTTTCACATTTCCAGTTCACCGTAAGCCCTAGATTCATTCATCCAATTGAAGAACACTGGCGCCGCACCAGATCTGAAATCGAAGAACACCGGCGCCTTGCCAGATCTGAAATCGAAGGACATGGTCAGCTTTTTTTCCTTTTTCGATTTTAGTATTATTGAATTAATATCGGCTGATTCAAACCTTAAAATTATCTCAATTATGGCGTTGTCTTGAAATCTAATCAAGTTTGTTGGTTATGTATTTGTAGACTTGTAGTTTACCTTAGTTTCTCATATGCTTGTAGTTGTAGACGGTAGTTTACCTTACAACTTGAACTGAAAATAGTTTGTACATAGACTGTAGTTTACCTTAGTTTCTCATATGCAAGTAGTTTGTACATAGGTTGGTTACTTAGTTACAACTTGCAACTTGAACTCTTGACCAATGAATTAAGAAAGTGCAGAAATATCTCCACTTTCATGTGAACTAATCTACTGGAGAGATCATGTGAACTAATCTTTTCTGGCAGGAGTATTTATATTTTATATGCAGCAAATAATGGTTTTTAATGTATACATACTCTAAATAAATGTACAAATGAAGATATAATGGTTTTCTGACAGGTTTTTTTTTGCTTTTGTTTTGCAGAAAAGAGATGAGTGTATTTACCCCAAGTAGTGGTGATCAAGTTGAAGATGTCAATATGGAAGAAACGGAAACAGAAAACATAGAAATAGAAGGTGAAAATACTATCGGTAAGAGACGTAGAAAGCTTACTTCTGAGGTATGGACTAAGTTTGAAATTATTCCATTGCAAGATGATGGAAAGCAATGAGCTAAGTGTATGAAATGTGGTACTACTTATTTATGTGATAGTACTTATGGCACTGGAAACTTAAAACGACATATTAAATCTTGTACCAAAAATCAGGATCTAGGTCAATTGCTATTAAGTCAAATCGACGGCTCTCTTATGACAAGGTCATCTAAATTTGATCCAGATAAATTTAGAGAATTGTTGGTAATGTCAATATTAATGCATGATCTACCATTTCAATTTGTTGAGTACGCTGGAATTAGACAATTATTTTCTTATGTCTGTGCGGATGTTAAGTTGATTTCTAGAAATACCGCTAGAGCTGATGTGATTAAAATATATGAAAAGGAAAAATTGAAACTTAGACACACATTAGTTTCAATTCCAGGGAGAATTTGTTTGACTTCCGATTTATGGACTTCTATAGCAACCGATGGGTACATTTGTCTAACTGCTCATTTTGTTGATGCTAACTGGGTCCTCCAAAAGAGAGTTTTAAATTTTAGTTTCATGCCGCCTCCACATACCGGAGTTGCTTTGTCCGAAAAAATTTATAATTTGTTGACTGATTGGGGAATTGAAAGAAAGATATTTTCCATTACCTTAGACAATGCTAGTGCAAATGATGTATTTGTTAATTTGTTAAAGGAGCAACTTTTGTTGAGGGAGTCTTTGTTGATGGATGGTGATTTTTTTTCACATTAGATGTTGTGCTCATATTATTAATCTTATAGTGCAAGATGGGCTAAAAGAAGTTGATATATGTGTGTCTAAAATTAGGGAGAGCATTAAATATGTAAGAGGTTCACAAGCAAGGAAGCAAAAAATTTTAGAGTGCATATCTCATGTTTCTTTGAAGTGTAGGAAAGGTTTACGATAGGATGTTCCTACTAGATGGAATTCCACGTTTCTCATGCTTGAGAGTGCTATTTATTATCAGCGTGCTTTCCGTCATTTACAGTTGAGTGATTCTAACTATAAACACGCTATTTCTCAATCTGAATGGGTTAAGGTGGAACAAATTTGTACGTTCTTAAAGGTCTTCTATGATGTGACTTGTCTCTTTTCTAGCTCCAAATATCCTACTGCAAATTTGTATTTTCCTCAAGTATTTGTTGTTCAAGATACTTTGCGAGGAGCATTGGTTGATGGTGATAGTTTTATGAGTAGGATTTCACGTGGTATGATGGGAAAATTTGATAAGTATTGGAAGACATATAGTCTTATTCTCTCGATTGCTGTTATTCTAGATCCTAGGTATAAGATTCAGTTTGTGGAGTTTTCGTATAAGAGACTTTATGGTGGTGCTTCTATAGAAACGAGTAAAGTTCGTGATACTTTGTTTTCTCTTTTTGATATTTACATGCAAATGTATGGTAAAAAAGCAGACACCGCTTCTAGTAGTCAAAGTCAATATTCTGCAGGGGATATCTTAGTTCCTAAAGAATGTTTGGATGTGATGAAGGTGAAATTTATATAACCATGCATTTAAACTTTAAAATTTTCTCTTCTATTACACAATTTAGTATTTACTGTATCTTACATATGTATATATATGATACTATGTAGGATTTTGAAAATTTTGAGAGCGAAGAATTTACATAAATCTCAACTCGAATTGTACTTGGATGAACCTAAGTTGGATAAGAAGACAAATTTGGATATTCTTGAGTATTGGAAAGCAAATCAATTTAGATTTCCAGAATTGTCTATTATGGCTCGTGATGTGCTATCCATTCTTATATCTACTATTGCATCGGAAGCATCATTTAGTGTAGGTGGTCGAGTTCTCGATCAATATCGAAGTGCACTTCAAGCCCGAAGTTGTAGAGGCAATCGTATGCACACGAGATTGGATATTTGGGAATGAAGGTTAAATTTCTTACTTTGTTGTCCATTATATAAAATTTGATTTTCTATAACTATATTAACTTGACAGGTGCTACTACTTTGCCTATTAATCTTGAAGAATTAACAGAGGACATTAGCAACCTAGAAATCGACGGCGTCCACTCTCAAACCGCCGAGTGTTCTTCTAACAATCAGCGTCAACTCAATCAACGGGTATGTTTAATAACATTAGCATTTTTAGTTATAACTTTTCAAATGTGCCGATATGTCTTCTTTTATTATATAAAATTTAGTTGCTACTTTTATTTATTATGCATTGCAAATGTGCCGATATGTCTTAGCTCGGAGCTGTCGCCGAGCAGCAGCCCGAAGCTGCCGCCGAGCTGCTGCAGCAGCTCAGCGCTGCAGTAGCAGCAGCGACATTGTTGCTGCTGCAGCGCTGAGCTGCTGCTAAGCAGCAGCTCAGCGGCAGCTCCAGGCTGCAGCTAAGCAGCAGCTCTGGGCTGCAGCTCCAGGGTACCGCTCAGCGGCAACTCCGAGTTATAACTAAGCAGCAGTATATCAGAGTCAAACACACGATCTTCAATGTTTCATAAGCTCCAAGTCCAAGCAATCCATCCATGCATTCATGATAGAATAGTCAAGTATCCTTTATGATCTAGTTATGTGACTTATGTCTTCCCATGTACTTCGAAAATTTTGATTACCTTCTGCAACTTATATTCAAATGGTTGGCTCATGCATGACATGTTGTATGTTCACTTTTAGTTATAATGCTTGAGAGTTGAAATGTGATAGTACCCTACAAATGGTCGGCTCATGTTGTATGATTTTGCATTTCTTTTCGGTTTATGATTTTGCATTTCTTTTCCGCTCATGCTGTATGTCCAAATGGTCGGCTCGTTTTAGTTATATATCACATTTTTGACATTTTGTATTCCATTGTGTAGACTGCAAAGTGAAGACCCAAGGAATTCAAAAGCAATAGGCAAAATGTGGAATTGCTGGATGTCGAAGAAAACATTTCTTTGGTTACTTAAGATTAGGCAGCTATAATTCAACTTCCTACAGTTTCGTTCTGTGTTTCCATGTAATTTGTTATTTGTATCACTATTAGTATTAGTTGTTAAGTGTTAAACTGCTAGACTATTTGGAGATGATCCATGTATTTTGGAATTTGGTGTATGGATTCTATATTTCTATGTATGTTTATTGCTTAGCTGGTTAATGGTTATGCACTATGCAATGTATGCATGTAGAGTAGATTGTAGCATATGCTTAATCAGTTAATTGCTTATGGGATTTCTGGAAATACATAAACAGGTCAAACCAGGTCAACCCGACCCAACCCGACCCGACCCGACCCGATCCAATTAGATAAACGGGTTACACGGGTCGGGTCGGGTCAACCCGTTTATAAACGGGTTGGGTTCGGGTTGGCAAAAACTGACCCATTTATTAAACGGGTTGACCCGACCCGTTTAATAATTGACCCGAACCCGACTTGACCCGACACGAACCCGACTTGACACGGCCTATTGCCAGCCCTACAATTAACATTAAATATAACAATGGCAATAAATAAGATGACAATCAATTTTATATCTACGACAAATAAAATAAGTAATGAAACGTTCAGTGGAAAATTTGAATATTGTGGTCCGCATAAATTTGAGAATCAAGGGTGTGAATATGCAAGTTGTAAATTTGAAATAATTTGAATACTTTTGCATTTTCTCCAAAATAATAACAATATTTATTGGTTAAGTAATTAATGATTATGTAATTTTATTTTTACTAATAATCGGAATAGGTTTGATGTCACACTTTTCTGGTATACACCTGAATTGACGAAAATGTTATTTACTTAATTATTCTTCCACAATTAAAAGGAAGGGGCAATGAATGTCATTTAACTACCTTAACATTTGCTAGAACTGTTACATTTATGTTCAAAACTCATATTCAGCATAAGTTTGTTCATTTTGGCATTCAATGTTCATTGGAATAGAAATATGAGAATCAAGAGTGTGAATATGCAAGTTGTAAAGTTGAAATAATTTGAATACTTTTGCATTTTCTCCAAAATAATCATTTTTATAGGTCAGGTAATTAATTATGATGTAATATCTTCCAAAATAATAACAATTTCTATTCCAACGAACACTGAATGCCAAAATGAATAAATTTATGCTACATTTGGTTTTGAACATAAACGTAATAATTCTAGAAAATGTTAAGGTAGTTAAATGACATTCATTGTCCCTTCCTTTTAATTGTGGAAGAATAATTAAGTAAAAGGCATTTTCGTCAGTTCAGGTGTACACCAAAAAAGTGTGACACCAAACCTATTCCGATTATTAGTAAAAGATAAAGATATCCTTAATAGCTTTTAAAACCTTTTTTGAGAAGAAAAAAAAAAATCACCACATACATATCTTTAGCTTTATATGCTACTTAAAAGTAGAACCTAACAATTAAGTATTTTTATAATTTCAATCTGCATTTCTACACATACTAAGAGATCTTACTATCATTTAAAAATAGGATCTATCCAATACATATATTTTTTTCGTCGTCGTTATTTATTAATCAACAACACAAATCAAAATTAAAACTAATAATAATTAGATATTGCAAATTAAAATAAAAATTTAATCGATTACATATGATTCCCTGCAAAAATATAACTAGATATTCTTATAAATTATTCTCTTCAATGTGCTAAACATGTATACTTTTTAAAAATATAATTCACGTGCAAAATATGTATCATGACCACCTCCTTATATGACCTTATCTTTATAGATCACTTAGGAGTAGCAATCGGTCTTTTAAAACAAATTCAAATTGCATTTCTATAAATACTATCAAATCTCAATAACGCTTAAAAAATAGAATCAAACAAATAAACAGCCTCTACAGCATCACTTTTATTAATAAAAACATATACAAACACTAAAAGTAATAATAATATTTTTGATATTGTTACTTAAAGATAAATTTCAAACTAATTCAAATGATTTCAACGCAAAAACATAATTAAATATCCATACATATTATTTTATCTTGAACGTGCTAAATGTAAAGCTAATTTACGCACAAAGCATGTGTCATGATCACGCACAAAGCACTTGGCGTAACACTTCTAATAATCAAATATATCTTTACAATAGTTAGTAAACTCCTTGGTGAGTTCATATAGATCAATAATCTCTATATAGTTAACTAAAATCAAATTAATAATATTACAACATTTTCTGCAATTGGCTACTTTATGGAAGAGTTTGATGTTCATGTCACTACTATCCATCCGTTGAATCCTAGGTCTTTGCTTCCACATAATTTCTTCTTGAAAATAATTTCATTTAGCTCTTCGTTTAGATTGGAAAGCTCATTCTTTTCAGAAATAGCGAAATACCTATATTCTACTACATTTTTTGAATTTGTTCAAGGTGAAATCGACCGGAGCCATAAATCGACCCCCCCCCCCCCCCCAGTGCACCCTAGCCCGGTTCTGATGGCTATATCTATAAAATTATTTTTCCATAACCACATTTTCTCAAATTAAAAATTTTTATTTCCATAAATTAGTACATGATAAAACAATAGGACAATGATTTGAATACATGTTTAACAGAAGACCGATCAATATTGAAGAATTGTCAACTCGAAAATACTTAGATTCAATGTCATCAAATTACTGTATTTGATTCCATAATATTATGTTATGCTTCTTTAAGACTAGGTACTCTATATAAGTCTTTACGTTCATCAAATCAATCAAGAAAAGTATAAATTTTAATTGATATGCTTTACTTTAGGTGGAGGCATAGTTCCAAGGGAGAAGTTACATACATTCCAATTTTTTGCATCCGGAGTACTTCACTTAATTTCATTAGAAGTTTTGGCTTTAGGAACGTTTATCAAGCACTTCTTGAAACCTAGAATATTGAGAAATCCTTTCATGCACGAAAAGATAAATATTAGAAAGAATAATCCATAATCAAAAGAAGAAAAAAATGCATTACTCAAACAAAATTATTCTACACTACCAATTACTATTTATTGAAATTAACTAGCTAGTAACTAAATAAGGTTAAAAAATTAAATAATTTATACTTGCACTCCATTTGTTTCTGTTATAAATTACTTGTAGTATTGAATTGTCTAATCAGGTATTATACTTTTTAATTGCAAACTAATTATCATCGACAGCAATTAATAATAGTTCAGTATCAATTAACAAGATACAATTTCAATACATACTTCCATTTTGGCAGCAATTGGGTATTTCTTCCACGCCGTTGAACTTTGTCCAGTTCACAATAACCCGCTAGCTTGCATAGTTCATTTGCACAAGTGCTGGCACACTACTGTTTAGCACTCACTGATATTACTCTACAGCAGGGTGCCATTTATTTGCAAAAGCAAATATCATTTTCTGCAGAACTACGCTAGTAACACGTCGCAAAAACATACTACCAAAACAAAGATCTGCCACGCAACATCAAAAGAAAAATCCTGCAGTTTCAACCAGGTTGTATAACTGTATCGACAAAAACTAAACCACGAGTAAAAAACAATAATCCAGAATCCCACTAACAGCAAAGGTAAAGGAAAAAGAAATTAAGATAAAGAAAATTGAAAGTTTCTTCTATATGCAACTTCAACAAGAAGCATAGTCATACATTAATTATTCTACCAGATGTAACTAATATTATTGATGAGTAAATGGAATATATCATGTAACAAAGCTCATTCAACAACAATTGAAAATATATTTACATGACCAGAGAAAAACAGACGACAACAAAAACATCACAAGTGGCGGGTCGACCTCGCTAGATGTTCCATATTTTGGCAACTCAATTAAGCAAAAGCTTGCGGCTACCACTTTGCTGCAATATTG
This sequence comes from Allium sativum, assembly GCA_030737875.1. Lineage (NCBI taxonomy): Eukaryota > Viridiplantae > Streptophyta > Magnoliopsida > Asparagales > Amaryllidaceae > Allium > Allium sativum. The sequence goes on from CM060921.1 coordinate 182,485,549, forward strand.
GCCTTTGCAATATCAGTCTTATTATGATAGGTCAAAGGATCCTTGTCCTTCACTGATAGCATATAAAAGCTTTTTGTACATGATCTCCTGCATACGAAGAGGTTAGAACAAATGAAGCAAGAACAAGAAAGTGTTAAATGATAGAAAGTGTGGTGGTGGTGGTAGGAACAAAACCTTGGTCGAGTAGGGAGGTAGTTTGAGGTAATTAGCACATGTCATGACACTAGGCAAGTCATCATCAGCTGATTCAGAAACCCCAGCTGCATTTGTTGCAGTGTTTGTAGCAGTCGATGAGTGCTGCCATATAAAAATATTGACTCATTAGACACCTTGAAGGCTTGAACCAAACTAGTCTTACGTTGCAAACATGTATGATGTAAAAGATGTGCCTATTCCTTCAAAACTACCTTTCTCACGATAGTCAGTTTTGGATTTAAAGCAGCTAGACCACCAGGGGGAAGGCGAGGTGCACCAGTGACAAACTGGCAAAACGCATGCTGTTGCTCTGGTGTGAATTCTCCCATTATTTCAAGCAACTAAAACAAGAAATAAGTGATAATGAGACAAAAAGCAGATTTGGCGACCAAAATATGGCATCCACTCAATTAAGGGATTGCTTACATTGACAATTGCCGGGCTTTTAGCAGTATATCCATGGTCAAACTTTATGTGGTCAGCTAATGACTCAGCCTGTGAAATAAATTTCTCTTCAGTTGAATTATGAGACAATCCAATTAGATTCAGAAAATATTCCCATGGATACTACATTACCTCCCATAATTCTCTGCGGCCACACAGCAGATAGTCAAGTTCATGTGGGGAGAAAATTTGTAAAGATGATATATCAAAAACCTGAAAATGGTCTTATCAAGTCAGCACCACTATAATCCATCTATTTAAGTTTATAACTAGCAAAGAGTGAAAAACTGAATAACATTCACATATATCCATGTGAGTCCAATAGATAGTGGAAGGTACAATGGCCACAGACACACTAGTAATTTGACATTATCCATTACTGGGTAAAGGAATGAAAATAGAAAAATAACACATGAATCCTATTATTTGCATGATACTTGAATAGTACGCTGCTTTTTCAAAGAGGGGGGAAAAACAAATACCTCAACTCTTATAATTTACATGACTATGTATACCCTAAATCCCTAAATCAAACAAATAAGAACTAAAATTAATAAATGGACTGTCATGCACTTCACATAGCATGTTGTTAATGGCAAAATACTAGTAGAGGACAAGTACCTATGCTTCTAAAAATGAAAATAGAAGTCGAATAGATTGGAACAACCTAGAAGATTATCAGTATAAAGTAGTCAACACTTACACAGCAATAAACTACTATCTCATAATCAAACACACAAAAAAGGATTATATTTTAATGGGCAGAGATTTAAAAGGAAGAGCCGACTATAGCCATGCAACCGTTGGCATTATCCATGGTTTATCTGTATATAACAGAGCTCCTATTGCGCTTGCACCAATAGCTTATAATTTACAACATATGCAGCAAGGGAAAACAACTACACTACAAAATTTTAGTGTATTCTGAAGGAGAGAGAATATCTGTGTGATGAGGGATGGAGGCCTGCACATGGTGCACTTTAGCAAAATGTGCACAATTTACTGCTAGTGCATGAAACCCAATTGGCTATGCAATTAAAGTGTTTGGATATTTATAGCGTGGAGGGGCAAAAGGCTATAACGGGAAAATATCAGAAAATGAAGGTGTAAACAAAAATCCTTATTGGAGATAAAATCAGATCACCAAAGTTGATTTTTTTTGGGTCCATATCATTTGAGTAGAGAAAAGAAACATTGTTCACTCCTATAAAACAAAATCGAAGAATATCTTAATCCATGCAGTTCAGACTTGATGAATGAAGCAGATTTATAATATATGCTGAGCACCTAGCACATCAACTTAGACCAATTTCCTAAATTTGTTAATTTGGTTTATTAAAAAAAAAAATCAGCCAAATTAAATTCTTGTAATTAAAGTTGCTAAAGCGAGTGCTATAGCGAAAAATGGCGCGGTTTAAGTGGGTCTACCATTTAGTGAAACTAAATTGAAAAGTACCCCAAAAAAAATATTTGTGGTCAAATACACTAAACACTTTTGCGGGCTTTCAACACGTAGACTGTAAAGTCTAAAACGCTACAATTTTGTAGCGTGGAAGCTGTGATTCCTACCGAATGCCAAATAGTGATGTCCAAGTCATACTCTTCGAAAATGGGAAATTTTGTCAATTAACATGAATATTTGGTAGTTTTATTAGCAACAAAATACATGCTATATACCAAACAACAATGCCATGTAGCAACATGGTCAAACACTTTAATACACAGCAACATCTTGAGGTATCATACCTATACACCAAAGAAAAAAAGTCGTATTGTTTGTAAACTAGACATAAGATTGGCTCTGTAAGCATGTGTTGTTATGTGGAATGATTTATTATATTAAAGATAACAAACTATCTGTAGATACAACTCATAAAAGACAGGCCAAATAAACCAAAATAAGACAATTCTAGTCTCCATCAAATACAGAAAATGAATTAGAAATGCAATTACAAGGGAAAAGCATCACAAACTAACAAAGCATATGCTAATGTAATGGAGAAAGAATACAGCAGATTGAAGTAGAAATTTCATTTCAGAATAGGTTAGATAAGGAGTGACATAGAACTGGAGTAACGCAAGAAGCAAAACATATGTCTTACCTGGTTAAAACCTGCTCTAAATGCTTCCATCTGTCTTGTTATTCCCGATTTAACCGTTGCGTCAACGACCAGAGAAACATATTCTTCCAAGTTGTCAATGTTGACCTGTAATATCAAGTTAAAATAAAGCTGAGCAAACATGCCGCAAGCATACAAATGACACAGGATGCAGCGGAAAAGCTTTTATTACCAATGAGTTTTCTTCTGTTTCTTTAAGGATATACTCAGGGTGTCCAGGAAGAGTAAAGTCAAAACACAAATCTTCTACAGGAACACCACGAAACCGTAGATCATCAATTGCTCTTTCATTGCTTCCACTTCCTGCCTCTAAAGACTTCTTTCGGCAAACAAGAATTTGCATTTCTTGCAAAATTTTCCCAAACTCGGCATCAAATGAAAGAATATCATATAAGTCAAGCTCCTGAAAATGAATGAAAATAAGATGTCTATCACAATAAACTTCGTTTTTAATGGAGGATCCAGTGTAAGTTATCACAAGAAGTAAAAATAATCTGTACACAACACGAATCAACCATTGTGCCTAACTTCACACAGCAACGGATTACATACAAAACCACCATTCATCCTGATTTGTGTATCTTAAAATTTGGGATAGGATGTACATAAAACTAGAAAGGCTTGGCCAAAAAATCCAGAACACATGAAAGTCTCGTGTCGACAACAGTTTCGCATTTCCTTATTGAACAAATCAACATACACAGCGTACACACACATATACAAACAAAAATAAAGCTTAGTGGCAGCCACGCTTTATTCTGAGATGAAGATACAGATCATCTGAAAAGATGTGCGCTCGTTAATATTTTGACCAAATGATAAAGGTTACTTACTTGGCCAAGAATAAGTTTATAGAATGGTGCAGAAAGTGGTAGATCCAACAGGCGTCCATCTTGCAGAGCTTTTGCCATCACACGACCCAATAATCGAAAATATTCAATAACTTTGTAAAGTTGGCTTCCCTCGGTTGCATCTGCACTAGGAGGCCATGGTTTAGGGAACAAGCCAAGAGGGGCGTGTACAAAATCTCTGCTTTCAACATTTTTTCCTTCTCCATCAATTTGCATTGCAGATGTCTCTGCCGTAGAGTTTGACCTCCACAAACCAAGCCCAACCTTTTGCAAATCATGACTCAATAAAGTATAGAATTCAAGGGTAGGACCTAACCCAGTACCAACCTCACCAAAATACTCTACTTCAAGCACTGCCTTTTGGCTTGAATACATTTCCATAACTTTAGCAGCAGAATCAAGGATACGGTTTCTAGAAACACGAACCTTTTGCCTCTGTAATCTACCAACGCGTACCTCTCTCTCACTTGCTGAGCTTTGATTATCAGCACTATGTTGCTGCTGCAGCCTGTGCAATGCTCGTGATACTCCAAATGCAGTTGAATAGAAATACTGCCTTCTTGTTTCAAAAGGAAACAGGAAAGGGCAAGCTTTGGTCATCTGATAACACCATGAAGGAAGACTACCACTACACAATGCTAATGCATCTTGGATTTGTCGAGCAAGCTTTGGTGTCAATTTACTATTTATAAATTCCTCAGATGGAACTTTTAATCCAGACTCATAAAGCTCATCGATATCGGATATTTTACCATCAACAAAATCATCAACTACTGCTTGTACTCTCAGACGAGGAGCCAACTGGTTCAAAACTTCTAAAACACGTAATAGTGCCAAAATATTGTAAGTAGGGTTAGTTTTTTCCAAATCACATGGAAGTTCTGCTTGCAATATGCTATCCAAAAGAGATACCGGTTGTGCTCGATTATCATTCGAACAAACAGAAGAACCAGTTTTTGAAGTTTTTAATGTGGTAGTTTGGGATACACGGTCAACTTGTCCATCGGCCTTTTGGTAGTTAATAGTGAAAATATCACTCCAAAATCTGCTTCCATCATTAGGAAGATTGGAACTATTAAATCTGTCATCATGGTCATCTTCATCATGAACAAGTTGGCGCTGTACAGCCTGATATATGGTTAAATGCTTGCTGAGCTGTTTTCCCCCTGCTGTAAATATCAACTTATTATGATGATCAGTGCTTGATCCACGACGATCTCGACTACCTCTTATTCCTCTTCCACTTACTGATGCAAGGCCAGCCATAGCAGCAGCAGCAAATGACATAGCACCTCTTGAGCCAAAAGGGCTGCCACTCCTGAACTCCGAAGGGTCTGAGCTTTTAGCTACAGATCTACTAGCAGATGCAGAAGGCTGTGCATGAGAATCGCTGGCTGAAGCAAGAGCAGGATCCTCAGCAGTATCCCCCAATTTCACATCATGGACCTTCTCAGGAGTACAAATGGGAAGAGAATCATCTCTTAGTACCTAATAAGGTTAAATGCAATCATCAAAACAATCTCCTATGAATAAAAGTAATCCACCTTATCATATATAATATAACACTACTGTGCATGTGCACACTTAAGTACATAATCATTATGCATGTCCTTTAATAAACCTTGACATAAAAAAGTTTACTAAATGTTCAGGTCCTGCCTTGAGCAAGGGGTCAACCATCCAATAGCAAGCCCTTATGTTTATCAGTTTACTTAATGCACAGAGATCATAACACCTATATTTGGAAATCCGGCTCGAAGTTCAATTTCAAAATTTATTTGGCGCAATTACACATTTTTATTTATTATATACTATCTTGACAAGATGAAATAATTACTTCTGAAAGTTAAGAGGTCCATCCTGGCATTTGATCAAGCCTCTATGTTTTATAACTAAACTAAGTTTGCGTTGTTGAATAAATAACCATAAAAAGCCCATTCCAAGAAAGGCTGATTTTGACGATTTTGCCAGATCGCTTTATCCAAATTTTAACAATTCATATTTGCATATATTTGCAGAGAGATGCAAAATCCAATTAAAGTATCCTACTTTAAAAATGAGAGAATTAATTGAAAACATTCCTAAAATAGTCAAAAGAAGTTGGGTAAACCACCTGTTCAAGGTCATCATCCTCATCCTCTGAGATATCATCCTCATCAATCATCAAAGCCTCGTCTATCTCGACAGCTGACATGTCAAATTCTTCATCCTGCATAGATAGCATCACAAATAATCTTGATAAAAAATAGTCCGTGCACGAGCATACATAACAAAATATGCACATAAGATATGGATATTAGCAGATCCGAAAAAGGGTTGGTATTCCAGAATACCAGTGTTTATTTCACTACCTATATTGCACAATTATATGCAAAACAATGAACTGTAATACATACAGCCATCATTATCTCTTAAGATACACTGTCAAACAGAAGCATTTAACAAAGCAGTTTAACGAAACCAAGACTCTTGTGCCAGGATTATTTTTCTATTTTCACCTTCAGTTTTGATAGGAATGAAATCACAATGATAAATGACCCCACTAAACAAGTAAGGCCCATACGTATATGATTTTCTTCATGTATTAAAATAAAATAAAGAAATGTAGTCACTCTTCATATCACCTAAGGATAATGCAATTTTAACCATACCTCTGAACTAGAGTTACCATGGGAAGATTTTGTCTCCTTTTCAACAGCGGCAGCAGCTGCTCTTCTGCGTGCAGAATTTCTAGTTTGTGGCCCTTTGCCTTCATCGTTAGATTTGACAACTGCCTTACCCTTTCCTTTAGAAGAGTTTGCAGACAATTCACCAACATCTTTCTTATTAGCTGCACCACCAATTGTTACATGTGTCCTGGACCTAGTTGAAGGTCTGTGATTTGAAGCAGGAGATGATGTACATGGCGATGGTGCCCCAGCCCCACTTGCTGTAGCTCCACCATCAGAATTCCCTGCAACCGAAGGTTTTTGCCCCGATTCACTTCTTTGAACTCTTGGCCAGAGAAAGTCTTCAATCGCACCAAGACTTGCCAAAGGATCGATAAGCAGAATATTTGAAGAATAATCCTTCAGAGATTTTTCACCATGGGCTCGACAAAGCCGCAATTTGAGAGGTTGAGCTAAAGCACCTAACCCAGAAGACAGACGTGCACTTCCACTACTAGATGATCTAGGTTGATTGCTTAGTAGAACATGAAAGCGCTCCAGAGAAGATAAAGCATTCTGAAGCTTTTGAACCAAAATGGTCATTGGAGTACTACTGCCTTCCCTGATACCTGAAGGAAGCGTGATTGATATGAATGATTTATACCTTCTGACAGCATGATTTCGAAGTTTAGATAAGCTGGGCTCTAAAACACGATCCTTTCCGAATGTTCCGCATGAAAGGTAATTTAGTAAAGCAACCACCACACCACTCCCTATGAACTCAAAAGTTGAAACACCATCGCCTTTGGTAAGCTCATCCAGAATCTCAGCAACAACACCATCTAGCTGTTCCTCGATACTAGCTGAAATGTCAAAAGAATGGGATAGAGTCATTTTTGATTTTCCTTTGGCCTTGGTTTTCAGGTCATCATTACTGGTATTTAATTTTGCGCAGAGATTTTTCAAATGAATGATATCCTCCGTCAATCCAGCATCAGATGCTCCATCATCTGAAGGAAAATATTTTTCTTTAAAAGCTTTGGCACGGGCACTGACTGAAGACCGAAGATTGGCATTTACATTAGGGATTTCCACAGATGCTAAAGCCGACGATTTAAACTCATCCAGTGAGCTATTATCAGTGTTTGACGCAGCACTACGTCTCCTATAGCGGCGAGAACGTGATGAGTTTCCGGGTGTAGTATCATTATCTTTATCAGATGCTATTTGAGAAACATTTGAATCCAAAGACTGTGCGCAAATTAATGTATCTACGGCATGGACAACCCCTTCCCTTACAAAGGCCTTGGAAAATGTGGCAGGAAGTTTCTCCATAAGAATTTCTGCTATTTGAAGCGCAGGAATTATCACTTGAGGATCTTTCCATGCTAAAATACCTGCTAAGAAACTACCAAAAAAAAGGTGTACCATAATGTCAGTCTATATAGCTCTTGAATTTTTCACACTTCTCGACCAACAGATATGTATTGCACTTGAATATACCTAGAAAGATTAGTCACACCAAGCAAAGATTGTATCATATCAGCTGAGCTGAAGTACATAAGCTTTCCAAGTGCAGATAGACATTTATAACGAACTGGCCCATTTACGCTAGAAGCATATATCTGTGAAATAAAACAGAACATAGTTTAGTTGACAAGAAAATTAAAGAAGAAAAGATATCATAATTTATTCAATAAAGATACACTGGTTGTATCCTATGGTTGAGAACTCATAATTTTTGAATGACATAATTGTATGTGCATATTTATATAGCAAAACGAGACCTCTAAATTACAATCACCACAAAAATAAAGATTAAAGTAGTAAAACCAGCCACCATTAGATATCAAAGTAAAATTTAATAGCAAGGTAAAAATAAACAATTATGAATATAAAACAGAAACCAGTTTGTTCAAGACCTGTGTCAAAACAGGGAGCAAATCCAGCCCGAACTGTTGTAGAAGTTCAGGTTGATCTTGCAGTAATTTCTCGCGAGGTGAAACTTCATTATCCGTTCCATTAGAATCTTGGGCTTCAGATGAGCTGGCAGGATTTTTCTTTGTTCCAGATCCCCTCACAAGAATGTTGGAGGTAACTGGGAGAGAAATTACTCCTTGGGGAAGTGGAGGCAGAAGTTCGTCCACAAGGTTCACCATTTCGTAGATCTGATAAATTCAATCACTTAAGTACAAATGCAAAGATCTGATAACATTGTGTGCATAGGATTATTTTTAAGAAAAGTGAAAAAAATAAAAAACATTTTACCAACTTAAATTTACTTTTGACTGATATTTTTTATGTGGAAAAAATGTAAATATTTATCTCAAAACCACATGAACAAAAATAAAAGGTATCATCAGACGATTCAGACTCGAATCACTTGACAAGTAGAAACAAAGCAGCAAATTTTACATGATGCACCAAGCAACTGATTCATATTCTAATTCATTTCTTAATTGAACTATTCAGAAAACCAGGAAATGTCTACATTTATGTTACAGAAAGCGCGCTCAAGCACAGCTAACTCATACTTCAGTAATAGCATTAAGCAAAAAATGCTTAAAAGCACCAAATACACTCAATTGTGTGCATAGACTGTGTTTAGGCAAGTAAATGGTTTTACCAACAAATTGGCATAAATATGATAAGCATGCGGTCACATCATCATGGTATGAAGGTATCATATAAGATTATTGTAAACACCCTAATGCTTAAATCATAGTTTCAGGCTTCAAATACAATGCCAGTAAACCAAGTTTTATGCTTAACCACCACTAAACAAGACAAATTTTATTAGTTCACCTCGCGACTAATACAACATTGGACTAAGAAGAAACTTTGAAGCTTAAAACCAATACGTGCCCATGTTCACATCTAATCTATATAGATGCACATCAATTACAAAAAAAAATACATATGTGCAATATGTCATTGTTATAACGTATCGTAGATCATAATAATATGATCAAGTTGTCCTGTTCGGAAAATTGTACACAATTTATATTACATGTCTTCCTTAGCAAAGATTTGGATCAAAGTTACATTTTTCACATATATGTTGATAATTGGGTTTATTTACTATTGTCTGGTAGATGCTTGTAATTTGACATTTTACGAAGAAAGCATAAAGGAGAAACGAACGCAAATACTAATTTTCATAGTTATTAATGGTGCACGCTGCAAAAAGGCTCAAAGCTTCTCAGAGCCCTGCGCATGGCACAACAAACGATGCACGCCTTTTTAATTTACTGCACACATTTAAATTCTTTAATATAAATTTGATATTAAATATATAGATAGATATAAAAGATTCAACATTTTTGTTAAATACACACAAGAAAGATACTTAAGTGCAAAAAAAGGTCATCAAATATTATCTCATAAACATATAACCATAGGTGTTAAGGCGCACACCTAGGTGTGCCCCTAAGGCTCAGCTGTAGGCTTTGCGCCTCGCTGGCCTACGAGGCACCTCGGCTAACCGAAGTGCAAATATAGCGCGTCATTGATGCTTTTTCTCGAGGTGTTGAGGCTCAAATAAGCGCGCCTCAAGAAATAATTAATTTAATGCCAAACTCACTCATTTGGACCCAATCCGACTCTCAACTCTCAAATCTGAACAGTTTTGTTCAATTTTTAGGGTTTTTCTTCTTGTTTTAACGCATTCGATTATTTCACATAAACCAACTCTACACGATTTGACGCTTATTTAATAAAGTGAATGGTTTTTGTTTTTTCCTACTAGTTCAAAAACATTATCAATTATACTGGTACATCCTCCTATCTATCCTTCACTTTTGTTCACGAAACATTTTCCAACGTCCATATTGGTATGATGAAGTGTTGTATTCCTTTGTAGTTACACAATCGAAGAGCATACGTCCTGCTACTGTTATGGTATTAAAGTCAGTCTGGTCTATTATTCACTGGACAATGGCAAAACAGCAAGATTGTACCGTTCAAAAATATTAGCAATCTATGGGAGCATTCCATGCTCTTATGGATATGCTCCACACCAGAAAAATTTTACACTTGAGGACAGATCTCACAAGCAAAAGCAAAAATATTTTTCTTATTTTTCAAGTATTTTCTGATTTTAAAGCAACAACAACAACAAAGCAATATATCCCAAACAAGTTGGGGTTGGCTATATTTTCTGATTTTAAAGCAAACTGAGAAAATATGGGACAATATATTTGATTACGTAGTTGAAATAGTACATCGCATGTCAAAAGGCAATATACAGGATTTATTTTCTCGTATCTTTTTTGGCTAACAAAAAAAAAATCTTAAAGCTATCAAAACAGACTGGTTATTTTCAGTCATATTATATCTTTATCTTTATCAATCAATAATAGCTGAAATAGAAACATGAAATTTTGGTCCGACTGCTAAGTTCCGAAAATACTCTTTATATGCAAATAAGAGATCAAAAAATTGAATCCCAACGAGAATAAAGATTAACAATTGGAAATTCTGAAACGTAAATTAGTTTACAAGTTCAAAGCCATGTTCTCGCAAAACAATACAGTTTAATCTTTTATATGTTTTGATTTGTTTTTATCTAAAATACATAGAAATTTCGAACTTATTACTTTCACAAGGGATTTGCATCTACATGTGCCATAAAATCTCGGTCTTGATAAGTCTAATAAACCATTACCAACCATAATAGATTAAAAAAATGGTCTTTATGACTTTACCATGATAAGATACCAATGAATCTCAAAAGCAATTGTTTGTTTTGACTTTAGATCTTTTGTTTTATTTTACTATATATTCACAGTCTTATTTATTGTGAAACTTAAAGAAAATGAATAACCTATTCATACATAAAACAATCATACAAATGATATGTGATCTTAACGTGCCTACACAAACCATTTCTCAAAATTCAAACAAATAATTAGAAAAGGGTTGTGTAAACTAATTTTATTTTCCATGTTTCTAGCAACTCAACAAAGAATTGTGATGCGCACAAAGGACACAAAATTCTTTTAAAGTCCTGACGCGTGATGCAATCGACCATGCATGTTCTTTGGGAATACTGAACAAGGACATTAAAAGAAAAAAATATTACAGATCACAAATTGTGTAATTCTTGTATTTGTTTATCATGTTTCTTATATTTTTATGGTAGATTTTCCAAACTATAGAATACTATAACATGAATTATGCATAACAAATTATCAACTGCAACCCTTCATACAAAGGGAAATTTAGCACCACCATACAAAAAAAAAAATCAAAACAATATAGTAATGCGTATAAAGATATTAAAACCTCGTTTTTCTTGTCCAATATGTATCTTGTTTTTGCACTCGAACAAAAAAAAAAAAAAAAAAAAAAAAAATCATTTATATCTCAACTAACACATCTCCTTCGAGATATTAAAATATCAACTGAGATATCATTCAAGGATTTTTGTTGAGAGTACCGTATCAATTATTGCTTAACACCTCAAATGCTATTTTCATCATGGCAAGTCACATAAACAAGATTATTTCATTCATTTAACAATGTTTAAATGAGAAGATAAAAAAAGATATTACCAATTAAGCAACTATTACTCTTTCAAATGAAATTTTATTTCCTTACTTATGTGCATCAACCATCTTTCTATGCAAACCGAAATTGTGTAATTCTTGTATTTTTTTTATCATGTTTCTTATACTTTTGTCGTAGATTTTCCAAACTATAGAATACTATAACATGAATTATGCATAACAAATCATCAACTGCAACTCTTTATAAAAAGGGAAAATTAGCACCACCATACAAAAAAAAAACAAATAACAAATAATTCAAAACAACAATATAGTAATAGGTATAAAGATATTAAAACCTCGTTTTACTTATCCAATATGTATCTTGTTTTTGCACTCGAACAAAAAAAAAATCATTTATATCTCAACTGACACATCTCCTTCGAGATATTAAAATATCAACTGAGATATCATTCAAGGGTTTTTGTTGAGAGCACCGTATCAATTATTGCTTAACACCTCAAATGCTATTTTCATCATGGCAAGTCACATAAACAAAATTATTTCAATCATTTATCAATGTTTAAATGAGAAGATAAAAAAAAGATACTACCAATTAAGCAACTATTACTCTTTCAAATGAAATTTTATTTTCTTACTTTTGTGCATCAACCATCTTTCTATGCAAACCGAAATTCTTGCATTGTTCACTTAAAATTTTTTCTGGGCATCAACCATCTTTCTATTTTGTACTTTTTAACATATGATATGTCATTCTGAAATATAAATTGTAGATCCCTTTTCCACGCTTGAAACCTCGTTAGAAGAGATCTATGTATGGAAATCCAAAGGAGATACAAGTTAAAATTTGGAAATGTGAAACCACGTTTGCATATCCATAGAATTTTCAATCTCCTTAGATTAATTCAACAGACAAGGATATGGATTAATTGTAAAAAGTTATAATCAAGCTCCTTAGATTTATTTTTTCAATCATACACAGAATAACAAGAATATATATGTACACACACATGCATGTATATATAGGACAAAGACAATTCAGGCTTTTTTTAATAAAAAAAAAATCGCTTGCTAAATGCATTAGTCTTGAAGCGTACAATTAGTACAATATTGTCTTCCAACCCATCAAAAATGGAAATCGATCAGAAAAACTTGGTAATATCAAATACTAAATTTTGGCCTTCCAAAAAATGAGAAAACAAAAATAGAATTTAGAAAAAAAATAGCCAAAATAGAAAGCTATTAACATACTACGCGTCATATTACGCGTAATAATGAGAAAACAAAAACAGAATTTGTGGGATGCAACATATTACGCGTCATCCATAGTTATTAACGGTTCACAACACAAAAATAAGCAAAACCTAAAATAGATCCAAAAAAAGATTTTGTTTAAAAATAGTAGCAAGCATATATAAATATCTATAATTTAATTACATTACACGTTCAATGTTCATTCGTTTGTTCAAAAGTTAGATTAGACTTAAACTTATAGCTATTCGTTTGTTCAGAAATTTGACGTACGAGGCTATAGTTTATTTTGTAAGCCTCGGATGATAAGAAAAAAGGAATTGATATTTAATTGTATTTGCTTCGCATTGTCATTTTCAGAGTGCTAAACCACCTCCATCTTCCTTGAAATCTAAACCTCCTAACTTTGCATGGTATCCATTTCTATTTCATTCATTTAAGATTTTTTTTTTTTTAATTTCAAGTTTAATCCCATTTTGGTTTTTTCCCCCTTTGTGAATCATGGTTCAAAACACATAACACACATACTTATAAAAATACTTCTGCATTATACATGAAAAAAATTTGATTTGATTACTAATTATTAACTGTTAAGTCACTTGTCGAACTCTTATTAATTTGATTTTTCCTCCCTTTTCTGGACGTTTATTGCATTTATTCATTTATCCTTTTTTTTAAACCATTTTTCAACATTTAGTGGATTAAATCTAGAATTTAGACCAATATCGAAATCCTGCCAAAATTTTGAACAATGGTTTCAACATCAATAGTAGTTTGCACACATGGTAAATGTAGTATTACAACTTGCTTTAAGAATATACATACGCATACATATTCGCATAAACAAAATCAGTTTTTTCTTATCAACAACTAAATACTGTCCTTACGTAAAAAATTAGAGATAAATAAACAAATGTGATGATGATGATAACAACAATAATAGTGCTAGTAGTAATAAATACTGAAGACACTGCGTTCTATCCGCTATTCACTAGCCCTATAACCTAAAACTCATAACACTCTTCCTAACCTAACCTTGAACTCGAGATCATAGTACATGGATCGCTAATATTCATGTGCTACTCGACACCAACTCCTCGGATATATTCCAATTTTTCACGTCTTTTTTACTACTACTGCGCGCGTGTCATCTTTGGTCGACATCTACATTTTTAGCATTCAATGTGATCTATGATTCAAAAGCACACAAGTACATCGTGGGTCTCCGTTGAAGATGTCCAAACCATCTTAAGCTGTGTTAGACTAGCATCTCTTCAATTGGAGCAACTCTAAATTTGTCTCGAATATCATCATTTCTAAGTCGGTACCATCTGTTTGTCCACAACTCCATCGCAGCATACGCAACTCTATTACATTTATCTTCTAGACGTGTTGCCTTCTAGTAGGCCAAAATTCTACATCATATAACATTACAAACCTATTTGTTGTTAGGTAGAACTTTCATGTAAGCTTTCATGGGATTTTCCTACAAGTTTTATTTTTATGCAAACTGTATGTACAAGTTTTATTTTTATACCATTGAAAGGTATATATATGTGTGTACTGGCAGTTAAAGCCCAACAAAATCCTAATCATAATACATATCACTCTTCAATCGCTATGTTTTTTCTTCAAATTTAGCCTTTATTAACAAGAAATAATCATTTATCTTTAAAACCATGGTTCGAAAACTCGGTTTCGGTTTCGGTCATTTGAAAATTTACTAGTTTCGGACGGATTCGGTGGTTTCGGCGGTTTCGGTTTTTGTTTCGGTTTCGGTCCAAAAATCAAACTTTTATATAGTTTTTGAAAAAGTTAATGTAAGTTCACTGTGAAAGTCTAACGTGTTCAGAATCATATGCTATTTGAGATCAGTTCACGTTAAGAAAAAACAATATGAGTATTCAACAACAAATTAATATGCAAAAGTCACTTTTGTTTATGGGTTTCAGATCCATACAACGTACTGGTATACATTCAATAAGGCATTAAAAAAAACAAAGCAATAGGACTATTCGAACAACATATTAAAATAAATAGAAAATGGACTGTTTAACCTGTTTCAGGTCAGTAACGTGCTGCACACATCAATAGGAAAACAGCAAATAAAACAAAATGAAAAGAGAGGCCAGTCAAACTTTCAAAGTTCAACTGTACACTGCACTTTTCATTTAGGAAAAAAAAGGCGGAACACATTAGAGTTCTCCCCCCCAGCTAAAGATTCACGCAAAAAAAGGGGGAACCCAAAAATAGCACGCAGTAAACTTTTTAGGGAACCGTGAATCGATTACTCACCTGCAGTCGACCTTCGATTTGCAACTGGATTTCGCATCTCCAAAGCACGGTTACTTCGAATCGGCTAGATTTTGAAGCTCGAGTTGACAATGAAGATTGCTGAATGGTGAAGAAGACTGTCGCATCTCCAAAGGACGGTTATTTTCTTCAATCGGTTTTTAATGACTTTGCAATTTAGGGTATTTTTCCCCTTTTAGAAACGATACGGGATTCTGTCGTTGTTCCGTCCCGGTGACTGTCGAAACCGGGACGAGATCAACGAGATCCCATGGTTTCGAACGAAACCTCAAACCATGTTTAAAACACAATTTATAAAATAATTAATTAACATTAATGCACCTATTATAAAATTATTGATTACCTTGTAAATGAAAATTTCAAATTGATTAATTATTTTATTAAAGATGCTTTAATGTTAAATATTTCATTAATATTTTGAAGATAATTACTTGTTAATGATGTTTCAATGATAGTTATTTACTGATGATATTTCAAAAATAATGCACCTAACGCCGATCAATCACAATCCCGTTGTTTTCCACTATACCTGCTACACCAATGCTTTATAGCTTCTGTTTTAGTAAATTTAATACAAAACGATTGATTGGACTATTTCTTTCTTAAACCAAATCAATAAAGTTAAGGTAAAAAATTAATTTTATGGCATAGTGATCATTATAAGTTAGACATCTATTGTAGTCACTAAATCTACATAGTTTAAATCGTTACATTCTCCGATTTTGTTATATAAGATTAAAAAAATATTTCTTTTTCTTACACAAATGACGTGAGAATGAAAGTAAATTAATTTTAAATATATCATTTCATATCTAATGAAGCTTTTTGAACCTATGTCATTTTTCGTTGTAACCCCGCTGCAACCATTTGCACATCCACCGCTATTATACAACTGCTAAGGCTTTTAACTGCACATGCATAAAACATAATTTATTTTCAAGCTCATATGTTGCTCTAAGATGGTACTAGGAAGTAATTTAAGATTTGAAATTCCTATCTCACTAGCATGATTTGTGGACTCGCCTGCTATGAGATACACGTGACAATCCAATTAAAAATGACAAAAGATTGAGATTTGAAACTTTGCTTTGAACTTTATTTGAAATGAGTTCTAGGCATTGTTGTCAAAATGCTTAAAATCCTACGATTTGAATCCCGTTTTAAATCGAATCTCTTCCTTTACGGTTTGATTTGTATTTTGATTTAAATCAGTTAAGACTTGAGACCAATTTCATTCAACACATATTGGTACACTCAATATACTTATTTGATCTACAACTTCAATACTAAGTTTTTCTAAATGAAATAAAATGGAAAAAAAAATTTGAATTTTAGGTTTAGATGTAGAAGTTCAAACATAAATGCCAATTTCAAAGCGTATATGAACCTTAAAGCATGTATCTTTTGAGTCCACTAACCACTAATTTCGATTTAAATCACGTTTCGATCTAAAATTTAAATGTTACGATTTACGGTTTGAATCTCATTTTGACAACCTTGGTCCTAGGAGCAATCACGGTTGTAATAAAAATACATGGTGTTCTCTGAAATATGAAATAAACAGACTGCCAATTTAAGAAGCTTAATGAATATAATTGGTTAATTTAAGAAGCTTAATGAATATAATTGGTTTAGTTGCACAGTACATTTCTTAATTATCTTCACGTGGCCATTATATGTAATATATAGCACGTAAACTCAATAGATTTAGTATATATAAATCAACACAATGAATACATGTATTGAACCAGCTTAATACGTGTTAAGCAGTTAACCTAGCAAAAGTGTTGTATGTTACATCGAAGACCATGACACCCCAAATCATCAAGTGTAATGTGCATAAGCACTACGGTGAGAGGAAAAAAAAATGAAGACGAAAATTTTGCAAGGCGAATAAATGTGTCTATGAGTAAACAAATAAAATAAACCTGTTCTGGTGGCTTTGTAAAAGCAGGAGAGACTGATATATTGGCCACGAGCCCTGATCCTGAAAGTATATCTTTAAGAATCCCACTAATACCAAGCAGAAGAAGTGTTTTAGCTCCTAATGGTGATCCACTTGCACATGTTGAGAGAAGTCGTATCAACCCCTGCAATATGCTTCAGTAGACACAAAAAAGGACAACCAAAATATTGAAGATACGAATAATTTCACAATACACATACAGCATATGTAGACGAAGCAAGAGAAGTTTGTCCAGTGTTGCTGATGGAGATCAATGCAGCAGCTTGAGATATCAAGCCATGATTGCAAAGAGCATCTAATCTTTCAGGAGATGAAGCAAAGGACTCGGCGATTCTTGTTAAGCAAACAGATGCGTGATCAAGAACCTGAAATTCAATCATTTAAAAAAAGGTTAAACATATGACACATAATTGTTTGCGCAACCCATAACTGAAGTACACGAATTTACTTTCGAATCATGATAATTCAGGAGATTTGTCAGCAATGGTACTGCTTCCATCACATAATCAGCAGCATCAGATGGGAGTTTCTTACACATATTAGCAGCAGTAGATAAAGCTACTCTCTGAACAAGGTTGTCAAGCATAACATTAGTTCAATGACAAAATAATTCATAAGGTTATAATCAAACATCAAAAACAAAACAAAACAAAACAAAAAATCATCACCTGAACTCCTGTAGAGAAAAAATCAAGATATGATAATACTGCCATAAGTGCACCAGCACGTAAGCAGGCAGTTGGATGCTCTTGAGATATCTTCTTGAGTGCTTGTAGGGACTAATGGCAGAAAAACAAACACGGTTAGTAACTGATCATCGAATATGAGCTTTCCTAGTTTACATTAACCACCTATAAGCAATAACTTCTGCGAAAAAATAACATTCACTTGATGTTCAAGCTTCAAAGTTTTTTTTTTTTTTCTTATTCCCATATGTATGCGTGTACAACATGCAACAATTGATTTGCGAAATTGGCATCTGGGCTAATAACATAAAAATTCAATTATTCTAGAATGAGCTGAAGCAATAAAACAGATGTCAAGATTTTTTTTTAAATCCATCCCATCAGCAACCAAAATCAATACTAATAGCAAAAAATCCAATCCCATCAGCCAAATCCATATATTCAAAACATATTTCTTATTACCCTAAACATTCAACACATAACTTGTCAAATTAGCATCTGAGCAGATATATATAAACATAACAATCCAGGTTGGTTATTCTACAAACAGCTGAAGCTGTTGAAACAGAAATCAAGACATCAGCAAAGAAAATGAACCCGTAGGGTTTTCCGTAACTAAGTAATGGCTGGTGAATCTAATTGTGTACAAATAAAATTAAAAAACATAAAAAAAAAAATGCACCTGTTCAGCCAAATCCATGTATTCGATTGTAAGCAAACGAGCACAAAAAACAGGAACCGCTCCATAATGAACAACTGCAGAGCAACTAGACGGCAACACGTCACATAAATGCGTCAGTGCCCTTGCGGCAAGCAACATAACATCAGCGTTACTCTCAAGATTCAACAACCCAACCAAAACTGGCACAAAAGCATCCACTGAAAATGACCCCAAACTCTCTTCAGTCCCTATAGACAATATCTCACAAAGCTGAGTCAGTGCTTCCACCTGCTTCCCCTCCTCCCCATCCGCACGCAACCCAGTTAATATTTTCTTCATCCGAGTAGACATGTTCGACTCGCCTGACCCCGAGCGTGACCCTGTGGGGAGAAATTCATCGACCCCGAGCTTGCGGAGCAGACCCTGGATTGCTGAGCTAGCGGTATGCAGATTCTGATGAAGGATCCCAGAAGGAATTTGTTCGGATTCATCATCAGCGCTATCAAAGTTAAGGTTGAGCAACCGTTCAGGGTCAGGATTTCTGGAAACTGACGATTCAGGGTTCTCTTGATTGGAGTTCCTAGAGCGGCGAGATCTAGAAGAAGAAGGAGGAGGGTCCATACGATTAGCAGCAGTAGGGTTGGTAGTGGTGCGCGACCGAGTATTGACAGATTCGGGATTAGAGTTAGGGTTGAGGCGACGGCGCTTGGTTCTGGAAGTTGAAGCAGAGGAAGAAGCGGCGACGGTGGCGTCGGAAGAGGAAGAGGTGGCCTCGGCCCGCTTGCGGCTACGTGTTTCCATACAAAGTGGAGCAAATAGTGGGTGGGCTCGCCTTAGCAGGCGATTAACACCATGGATCTGCTATAACAATATTTGATTTGCTTGAAATTAAGAATGGTTTCGGATTTGGAGAAACCCTAAAATTGATTTGGGGATTTTGTTGCAGGAGAGCTGAGAGGAATGAGCAAAGGAAAGTACGTGAGAGAGTCTGGTCTAGGTGATATATACTGGGTCGGACTGTTTTTGGGTGGGTACATAAAAGGCTTAAATGAATATCATAATCTCTCCGGCACATACATTAATTTTGTCTAGCATTTTGTGCAATTTTCTGTTTTTCCGACCTACTTTTTAAGCACTTAGTCGGCAAGATTAAGGAGAACTAACCCATTCCTTGCAAACTTTAAGGAAATATGCATCTGGAGCCATAAATGGATGTGAACGAGTGCGGAAGCGTTGTATCGTATACATATCGGAAAAATTAAATTGGTATTTGTATTCTTATTTGCTACTCAGTGGATACTAAAAAAAAAAAAAAGCATCTGTGAATATTATACAAATATTGTATCCATGTTGAAGGATATAAATATCCAAAAATATCTGCATTTATCATGTAAAACATGATTTTCTCGTATCAATGGCTGAAAATAATCAACAATTATACGGGTATTTAAATTGATTTGTAGTTGTCTAAAGATTAAGAATTAAGTATAATATGCAAATAAAAATGAATTCCTGAATCTATACCTAATGGATATTTTTCAGATACGATAGTGCTATATCTATATTCGTATCCGATAACGTTTTTGGATTTTGAATATTCGTATCCGGTTTTCGAATATCGGAATTTTTCGTATCTTCGAATATGGATACTAACGAATTTCGGCTTTTTAGAGTACTCATTGTAACACCCCACATCCGTTAGTGTCACTCACAAAGGGAATGCACTAAGTTCTGTGGAGCATTTAGGGTAAAAGATGCAGATAAATTACAAGACAAACAGAAATTAAACAGCGGAAAATAAAACTTTGCTTTATTGATAAAACAGTTTGTACAATGATTTCTTTACAATATCAGAGTATCATTTGTCTTACAAAATAAAGAAGCATAAAACAACATTTATATTCCCCAATTTTAGCAAGAGCCAGCCATAGCATTTGAAAAGAGAATCCAAGCAAACTTCGACAAATCTTCAAGCTGGGAAAGAGTGACAGTCCAACTTAACCTGAGCTATACTGTTCCCTCTTTTACAACCGGGGGGGGGGGGGGGAACGGAAGAAAAGAAGACGAAAGAAAAACAGAGTCAGACATAAAGCCTGAGTAAGTTCAGTAACTTCTAGCATATGAACATGGAACAACAAAACGACATGAATTAACTTAATACAAGATAACACCATGATGGTAGGGTTGGCAAGATTAGACAAGATTAACACAAGATATGCTAAGATAAGATTAACTGGATATGCACTAATACTTTCGCCGCTTCGCTATTTCCTTGTTATACTGGTTTCTATATCTCTGCACCGCCTAACTAGTGTCCCAACTAGTAACGATAACGTGATCCCAATCCCTGTAGTTTCCATTGCCTTCAGGCATACATTTATTATTTGTTACCTGGATCTAATCTAGGGTTTTCTATCAAGTGCTTTCTAGTTTCAACTAGAGTTTACGCTATCTGCTGAACGCTTCTCGGATTCAGGGTTTATGCCCCCTAGTCCAATCGATGCCCCCAAGTCTAGGACACACTACCTAGAATGGTATATGTTCCCATACTTCCCCACACATGTATCGCGAACCGTTATCGCTTGTCTAGATGCACATGTCCTATAATGTGCAGTCCAAGTCCTGTGGTAGGGCAAATCAAGGAATACAGAACTCGGTCGAGAGCTTTCAGATATCTGCCGATGCAAATGCTAAGGTCTATTTTTATTCCAGTGGCTATGGTCCCACTTGACCCCTCCCTCAACTAATGAAAGACACACCTTGAAAAATGAGAACTATACGCAGGCCCCCGGTGCCCTACTATCCTATGGCCATCCTCACTCATAACTAGATAGCAAGTATATGGTCTTTTGGAGTTCTCCGCCTTTCCGCTTCACGTATCTCGATTGACTCAAGATGGATGGTAGACAACGAGTTGCTATCACAGGGCTACGGTTTTCTCGCCGAATCACGCCGGTCCATCCTAGTCTTTAGGTTGCCATATATTGCAACCAAGGCATACCCCTGGTTCTTCTACGCAGACCTTAACCTCTGTGAGCCCAGGAGGATCATCTGCAGCCTCACAGAGGGATACCAAGAGTACCCTCACGTCCCCTCGAAGCCTCGGGCTTCGTAACCCAATTCGTTGGAGCCTTCTTTTTACTCAGACGGACATTCGCTCCTTCCCGTGTTATACTAAGAATTACTACTTAGTTCTACTAACTAAGATTTACCACTTAGTTTCCAGAATAGTTGTTTTCTTAACTAAGGTTTACTACTTAGTTCCCTTTCCCGTCAATTTGGATTGGTTAAGTGTCATTAGTCAATTCAAGCCAACTTAACCCTCTTCATTTATCCTGTCAAACTGGTTAAGTGTTATCAGTAATTCATGTTGACTTAACCCCACCACAAACCAAGTTATATTGGTTAAGTATTTCTTATTACTTAACCCTACCCATTCACCCTGTATTGGTTCAGTGTTCCTTTTTAACTTAACCTTGCCCGTCTGTTTTAACTAACATGTTATTAACGGTTAAGTATTATCCCTTCATGTTTTAGACTTAACCCTATTCCTTTATCACAATCTGATGGTTAAGTGTTCAAGTTTACTTAACCCTACGGTCTAGCCCAGCTAACATATCAAATTGACTAAGTGTATTTACTTAACCCCAACCTCTAGTCTAGTTAACATGTTAATTTGGCTAAGTGTATTAACTTTACTTAACCCCACCTTCTAGTCTAGTTAACATGTTAATTTGGCTAAGTGTTTTCTTAGTTACTTAACCCCTACAAATCTGGTCTTGTTACCATAAGTTTGGTTAAGTGTCCCTATGGACTTAGCCCTCCCATTCTAGCTTGACTGTGTTAAGTTGGTTAAGTGTTCCTATGGACTTAACCCTCACATTCTAGCTTAACTGTGTTAAGTGTCTGTATGAACCTAACCCCGCCCATCGGTTTGGTTATCTTGTTGAATTGGTTAAGTGTCTTAGTTAACTTAACCCTACCATTCTGGTTCTAGCTTTAATTAAATAGATTAAAGCCGCGACCACTCACATTAGACAGATATTGTTGCAAATACTGGATGTGCCGGTTGGTTCCGGGCAGGTTTACATCGCAACTCAGTCTTACCTCGGGTTAGGCATATTCGTGTTTTCTACGTTCAAAGGGTTTCGATTAATTTTCAAATCAGGTTTTGAAAGCAACCATCCTGTCCGTCGGATCAGTTAGGGATAGCCAGGGAGAGCAGGAAACTTGTATTTTCCATACCCAAGCCTAGACACTATCCTCTCTGTCACCCTAGAACTTTCTGGTGTGTTATTAAAAGAGATGTCGTTAAGAAACCTTTAATTTGTCTAAATTTACATTTTCTCATTTAGGACAAATTCTATAAGTAAATTATTCCTAATTTACTTATCTCCTAATTACTCTTTTAATGTAAATTGTCAACCTTTATTCTTATGGCCCATTTTCCCCTCTATATCATATTTATGCTTTTTGGTATGTAAACTATACCAAATCAAGCGTCACTAACCATGATTTTGCTAGACATGACAATTATTCCCAATTACGGCCAATTTTAAATTTATGCCAATATACCTATTATGCCAAATTAGCTAATCCAATTCTGATTTAACATTCTAATTACAGTTCATGTCAAACTAGACTTATTATTCTAGTTCACAATTCATGTAAATGCTAGATTTACAAGTCACTACTAGATTCATATTTTGCCCAAATCGTATTCCCACCGTTCGTATAATCGTGATTCAATCTAGATTATAGATAAATCTAGATTCGTAGAAAATAGGGAATGAACCAAAGATGCTATGCAAAAGATAGACATAATAACTGGCATAAAAAGGGTTGAATAACGACGTAGGTTCAATAACATGGGTAGAACTAACTTAATAGGTAAATTCCCAAGGTCTAAAACCAAAGAAAACCAAGAATAGACTGAATAGAGACGTAGGTTCAAGAACATGGGTAGACCTAACTTAATAGGTAAATTCCCAAGGTCTAAAACCAAAGAAAACCAAGAATAGACAGAATAGAAAATCAGGTTTAGACCCAATTTCGCAGTCACAAAACTTAAGCAGCACTTTCCTAGTCATGAATCACAGTTGTTCTTGTTATGTCATAGGCAATAGTTTATGTTTCCTAATCAAAGGTATAGGCTTGTGTTCATAGTCAAGGAAATAATTCTCATAGTCACAGTCACAGTCATAGGCAATGTTCATAGTCATAGGCGATGTTCATAGTCATAGGCAATGTTCATAGTCATAGGCAAGGCCTAATTGGTCATCGAATCATAACAGTTCTTAATTATGTCCAAAGATATAGGCACAGATTCGAA
Source organism: Allium sativum (assembly GCA_030737875.1). Lineage (NCBI taxonomy): Eukaryota > Viridiplantae > Streptophyta > Magnoliopsida > Asparagales > Amaryllidaceae > Allium > Allium sativum. The sequence goes on from CM060921.1 coordinate 182,509,526, forward strand.
TAGAGAGACATTTGGCATATTCTTTTATTCCTTTAATTTCATGTTACGAATAGAGAAAGCGTTCATATCTAAAAATAACTGACTTACAGAGATTAGATTAGAACAGAAAGATGGCAATGCTATGATTCGTGCGACGTTGCTCGAAATCGTTTGAGGTAGCCTTTGATTCTCATTCTGAAGCCTTAATCTTGATTCGAACCTTCTCTTGACAACTTGAGCAGCACTTCCTCGTCTTGATTTATTTTATATATTACTTATTTATATATTTTCTCAGAGGCAACATAAGGATAGAAAAGAATTGTGAATAGAGAAGAAGACTAGGGCTGTTTATATAGTGTAGAAGTCAACGAATCTGGTCAGAAGGGCGTCCGGATACAGAGAAACGAATCAGGTTCAGAAAGCTGGAAAAAGCGGGGGGGGGGGGGTCGACTACCCAGTCGACCTGGGTGCCTTGGGCGGGAAAATTCCCGCCCAGCCCAATCTGGGTCTGTTTTTGAACTTCGAACTCGTTTTCTGACCTGTTTTGAAATTTGAACTTCGCTGAATTTTCCGGAGGCCATATCTTCCTCATACGGACTCCGATTTACGCAAACTCGGACTCGTTTTCATGCAGAATTCCGAGACGAACGCAATGGCGCAGCCCGTTTCCCTTGATTTTGATTTTAACTTTTAATTCTGCCTTGATTTGTGAATCTTAGTGTTGCATAATTACGGGGTGTTACATTCTCCCCCACTTAAAAGGATTTCGTCCCCGAAATCTTCAAGTTAGGTAGAATGTGTCCTACCATCCAATAACCCATCTACTCAACCATTCAATCACAGGCATCCATTGTCCTTAGAAAGATTTCTAATGCTTTCATGTTCATATGCATAGTGTGTGTATATGTCTTTATCTAATGTAAGATCAGGCGGTCTATTGATTCAGTTGACCTCCTTAATGCGAATCATGTCAGTGCTATGCGTCCAATCATGTATGCAAGCATCCCTAGTTATTTAAATACTACATGTGTGCATAGCCATTCATCCATATGCAACATCCATATGATAATCATATCAAGTTCAACTTACAAACAAATACATATCTGTAAATGCAATATGAAAGCGTCTGAACTGATCTAGTGCCTAATACGTATGCATATGCATCCACGAGCATCCATTAGCAACCACTTGCAACCATCAACCATAACATGTTTCAAACACATGTTTACATCCATTGGCTTCTTCCTAAGGATCGAAGATACGACCTAGAGGATATACTTTGGAAAGAGAGAAACAATTATGCGTAAAGCTTCTAAAACAAGAAATCAAGGATGCACCCTTAAGGAAAAAGGGTATGATGCTAGTATCTAGCCTTCTTGAGCTTTACTCCACTGTATCTTAACTAATTTAACTTCACGGTTCTGAAGTTCCTGATCTTCATTTCCAAAATAAACAGATGTCAATCACGGTGCCAAGTATATGTACTAAGATGATTAGAGGTCTCCGTCTCATCCACCATGCCATAACTATAAGGGTCGAAAGGTTACTACGTGCTCTTTAGAGTGCCTGTCACAACTACTCATCTCTCACGCAACCCATCCTAGTCGAACTCGACATTCCTCAAGTACAAGCCTTAAAGACCTAAACCAATATCAGATAAGCACCCAAGGAATATCTGATCCTCCGAATTTAGACGATCTATGTGAGATGATATAAGCAAACTCGATAGCTATTCTCAAATCCCTACTGACCAAAAATAAACTGGTTGGACCACCAATTGGATTTGAGACTCTAGTGGGATCCTTTTACTATACAAGTGCTATGGTGCAGAGACTCAGCTATGGAAGTGGGTATGAACAAATGCGAAGCGCTAAAACCGAAAGAGTACGGACAGAAAACTAAACTCTTCCAACAGAACTTTACTACCTTTCTCCTAGGTGTGCTTAGTGGTGAAAGTATATACTTGCCCTTCTGAAAATCTTGTTCCTCGTTCTTGCCCTTGCCCTTAATTATATGCCCTATCATACCCTCGTAAAGATACTTCCTCTTGTCTTAGGTTTTATAATTCCTTCCTCCTTTGTGAACTAAATCTACATCCATGAATTCCTCATCCTAGGGTTGTGCTCCTTTGCCAAACTCCTCATCTCCTTCCGTGTGTAGTCATGTTGACAAATCTCTCGAAAGTTGCTTCCATCGTACAGAAAACCCTATAAGCTTGAAAGAAAATTGGCCGTAGGTGAAACAACTACGGCTATGGATAGAAGCCAGGCACTACTTCGCCCATTGATGAGGTTACCTCCCAGAAAGCCAGGAGCCCCCAGAGACTCAAGAAAGAAGGAGACAAGAATTCAAACAGAGGAAGAGAAGATAGTGCGTATGGCTTTGGGGAATATGCCTTTAAAACAAAACTTTTCTCTTGAAAACGCTTCTTTTAAAACCGTTTTGAAAATAATTTTTCAAATCCTTTATCTGATCTGGTAACCTTCAGCTCTGATACCACGTGTAACACCCCACATCCGTTAGTGTCACTCACAAAGGGAATGCACTAAGTTCTATGGAGCATTTAGGGTAAAAGATGCAGATAAATTACAAGACAGACAGAAATTAAACAACGGAAAATAAAACTTTGCTTTATTGATAAAATAGTTTGTACAATGATTTCTTTACAATATCAGAGTATCATCTGTCTTACAAAATAAAGAAGCATAAAACAACATTTATATTCCCCAATTTTAGCAAGAGCCAGCCATAGCATCTGAAAAGAGAATCCAAGCAAACTTCGACAAATCTTCAAGCTGGGAAAGAGTGACAGTCCAACTTAACCTGAGCTATACTATTCCCTCCTTTACTACCTGGAGGGGGGGGGATGGAAGAAAAGAAGACGAAAGAAAAACAGAGTCAGACATAAAGCCTGAGTAAGTTCAGTAACTTCTAGCATATGAACATGGAACAACAAAACGACATGAATTAACTGAATACAAGATAACACCATGATGATAGGGTTGGCAAGATTAGACAAGATTAACACAAGATATGCTAAGATAGGATTAACTGGATATGCTCTAATACTTTCGTCGCTTCGCTATTTCCTTGTTATATTGGTTTCTATATCTCTGCACCGCCTAACTAGTGTCCCAACTAGTAACGATAACGTGATCCCAATCCCTGTAGTTTCCATTGCCTTCAGGCATACATTTATTATTTGTTACCTGGATCTAATCTAGGGTTTTCTATCAAGGGCTTTCTAGTTTCAACTAGAGTTTACGCTATCTGCTGAACGCTTCTCGGATTCAGGGTTTATGCCCCCTAGTCCAATCGATGCTCCCAAGTCTAGGACACACTACCTAGAGTGGTATATGTTCCTATACTTCCCCACGCATGTATCGCGAACCGTTATCGCTTGTCTAGATGCACATGTCATGTAATGTGCAGTCTGAGTCCTATGGCATGGCAAATCAAGGAATACAGAACTCGGTCGGGAGCTTTCAGATATCTGCCGATGCAGATGCTAAGGTCTGTTTTTATTCCAGTGGCTATGGTCCCACTTGACCCCTCCCTCAACTAATGAAAGGCACACCTTGAAAAATGAGAACTATACGCAGGCCCCCGGTGCCCTACTATCCTATGGCCATCCTCACCCATAACTAGATAGCAAGTATATGGTCTTTTGGAGTTCTCCGCCTTTCCGCTTAACGTATCTCGATTGACTCAAGATGGATGGTAGACGACGAGTTGCTATCACAGGGCTACCGTTTTCTCGCTGAATCACGCCGGTCCATCCTAGTCTTTAGGTTGCCATATATTGCAACCAAGGCATACCCCTGGTTCTTCTACGCAGACCTTAACCTCTGTGAGCCCAGGAGGATCATCTGCAGCCTCACAGAGGGATACCAAGAGTACCCTCACGTCCCCTCGAAGCCTCGGGCTTCGTAACCCAATTCGTTGGAGCCTTCTTTTTACTCAGACGGACATTCGCTCCTTCCCGTGTTATACTAAGAATTACTACTTAGTTCTACTAACTAAGATTTACCACTTAGTTTCCAGAATCGTTGTTTTCTTAACTAAGGTTTACTACTTAGTTCCCTTTCCCGTCAATTTGGATTGGTTAGGTGTCATTAGTCAATTCAAGCCAACTTAACCCTCTTCATTTATCATGTCAAACTGGTTATGTGTTATCAGTAATTCATGTTGACTTAACCCCACCACAAACCAAGTTATATTGGTTAAGTATTTCTTATTACTTAACCCTACCCATTCACTCTGTATTGGTTCAGTGTTCCTTTTTAACTTAACATTGCTCGTCTGTTTTAACTAACATGTTATTAATGGTTAAGTATTATCCCTTCATGTTTTAGACTTAACCTTATTCCTTTATCACAATCTGATGGTTAAGTGTTCAAGTTTACTTAACCCTACGGTCTAGCCCAGCTAACATATCAAATTGGCTAAGTGTATTTACTTAACCCCAACCTCTAGTCTAGTTAACATGTTAATTTGGCTAAGTGTATTAACTTTACTTAACCCCACCTTCTAGTCTAGTTAACATGTTAATTTGGCTAAGTGTTTTCTTAGTTACTTAACCCCGACAAATCTGGTCTTGTTACCATAAGTTTGGTTAAGTGTCCCTATGGACTTAGCCCTCCCATTCTAGCTTGACTGTGTTAAGTTGGTTAAGTGTTCCTATGGACTTAACCCTCCCATTCTAGCTTAACTGTGTTAAGTGTCTGTATGAACATAACCCCGCCCATCGGTTTGGTTATCTTGTTGAATTGGTTAAGTGTCTTAGTTAACTTAACCCTACCATTCTTGTTCTAGCTTTAATTAAATAGATTAAAGCCACGACCACTCACATTAGACAGATATTGTTGCGAATACTGGATGTGTCGGTTGGTTCCGGGCAGGTTTACATCGCAACTCAGTCTAATCTCGGGTTAGGCATATTCGTGTTTTCTACGTTCAAAGGGTTTCGATTAATTTTCAAATCAGGTTTTGAAAGCAACCATCATGTCCGTCGGATCAGTTAGGGATAGCCAGGGAGAGCAGGAAACTTGTATTTTCCAAACCCAAGCCTAGACACTATCCTCTCTGTCACCCTAGAACTTTCTGGTGTGTTATTAAAAGAGATGTCGTTAAGAAACCTTTAATTTGTCTAAATTTACATTTTCTCATTTAGGACAAATTCTATAAGTAAATTATTCCTAATTTACTTATCTCCTAATTACTCTTTTAATGTAAATTGTCAACCTTTATTCTTATGGCCTATTTTCCCCTCTATATCATATTTATGCTTTTTGGTATGTAAACTATACCAAATCAAGCGTCACTAACCATGATTTTGCTAGACATGACAATTATTCCCAATTACGGCCAATTTCAAATTTATGCCAATATACCTATTATGCCAAATTAGCTAATCCAATTCTGATTTAACATTCTAATTACAGTTCATGTCAAATTAGACTTATTATTCTAGTTCACAATTCATGTAAATGCTAGATATACAAGTCACTACTAGATTCATATTCTGCCCAAATCGTATTCCCAACGTTCGTATAATCGTGATTCAATCTAGATTATAGATAAATCTAGATTTGTAGAAAATAGGGAATGAACCAAAGATGCTATGCAAAAGATAGACATAATAACTGGCATAAAAAGGGTTGAATAACGACGTAGGTTCAAGAACATGGGTAGACCTAACTTAATAGGTAAATTCCCAAGGTCTAAAACCAAAGAAAACCAAGAATAGACATAATAGAGACGTAGGTTCAAGAACATGGGTAGACCTAACTTAATAGGTAAATTCCCAAGGTCTAAAACCAAAGAAAACTAAGAATAGACAAAATAGAAAATCAGGTTTAGACCCAATTTCGCAGTCACAAAACTTAAGCAGCACTTTCCTAGTCATGAATCACAGTTGTTCTTGTTATGTCATAGGCAATAGTTTATGTTTCCTAATCAAAGGTATAGGCTTGTGTTCAAAGTCAAGGAAATAATTCTCATAGTCACAGTCACAGTCATAGGCAATGTTCATAGTCATAGGCAATGTTCATAGTCATAGGCAATGTTCATAGTCATAGGCAAGGCCTAATTGGTCATCGAATCATAACAGTTCTTAATTAGGTCCAAAGATATAAGCACAGATTTGAATAGAGAGAGATTTGGCATATTCTTTTATTCCTATAATTTCATGTCACGAATAGAGAAAGCGTTCATATCTAAAAATAACTGACTTACAGAGATTAGATTAGAATAGAAAGATGGCGATGCTATGATTCGTGCGACGTTGCTCGAAATCGTTTGAGGTAGCCTTTGATTCTCATTCTGAAGCCTTAATCTTGATTCGAACCTTCTCTTGACAACTTGAGAAGCACTTCCTCGTCTTGATTTATTTTATATATTACTTATTTATATATTTTCTCAGAGGCAGCATAAGGATAGAAAAGAATTGTGAATAGAGAAGAAGACTAGGGCTGTTTATATAGTGTAGAAGTCAACGAATCTGGTCAGAAGGGCGTCCGGATACAGAGAAACGAATCAGGTTCAGAAAGCTGGAAAAAGCGGGGGGGGGGGGGGGTTCGACCCCCAGGTCGACTACCCAGTCGACATGGGTGCCTTGGGCGGGAAAATTCCCGCCCTAGCCCAATCTGGGTCTGTTTTTGAATTTCGAAGTCGTTTTCTGACCTGTTTTGAAATTTGAACTTCGCTGAATCTTCCGGAGGCCATATCTTCGTCATACGGACACCGATTTACGCAAACTCGGACTCGTTTTCATGCAGAATTCCGACACGAACGCAATGGCGCAGCCCGTTTCCCTTGATTTTGATTTTAACTTTTAATTCTGCCTTGATTTGTGAATCTTAGTGTTGAAGAATTACGGGGTGTTACATTCTCCCCCACTTAAAAGGATTTCGTCCCCGAAATCTTCAAGTTAGGTAGAATATGTCCTACCATCCAATAACCCATCTACTCAACCATTCAATCACAGGCATCCATTGTCCTTAGAAAGATTTCTAATGCTTTCATGTTCATATGCATAGTATGTGTATATGTCTTTATCTAATGCAAGATCAGGCGGTCTATTGATTCAGTTGACCTCCTTAATGCGAATCATGTCAGTGCCATGCGTCCAATCATGTATGCAAGCATCCCTAGTTATGTAAATACTACATGTGTGCATAGCCATTCATCCATATGCAACATCCATATGATAATCATATCAAGTTCAACTTACAAACAAATACATATCTATAAATGCAATATGAAAGCGTCTGAACTGATCTAGTGCCTAATACGTATGCATATGCATCCACGAGCATCCATTAGCAACCACTTGCAACCATCAACCATAACATATTTCAAACACATGTTTACATCCATTGGCTTCTTCCTAAGGATCGAAGATACGACCTAGAGGAGATACTTTGGAAAGAGAGAAACAATTATGCGTAAAGCTCCTAAAAAAAGAAATCAAGGATGCACCCTTAAGGAAAAAGGGTATGATGCTAGTATTTAGCCTTCTTGAGCTTTACTCCACTGTATCTTAACTAATTTAACTTCACGGTTGTGAAGTTCCTGATCTTCATTTTTAAAATAAACAGATGTCAATCACGGTGCCAAGTATATGTACTAAGATGATTAGAGGTCTCCCTCTCATCCACCATGCCATAACTATAAGGGTCGAAAGGTTACTACGTGCTCTTTAGAGTGCCTGTCACAACTACTCATCTCTCACGCAACCCATCCTAGTCGAACTCGACATTCCTCAAGTACAAGCCTTAAAGACCTAAACCAATATCAGATAAGCACCCAAGGAATATCCGATCCTCCGAATTTAGACGATCTATGTGAGATGATATAAGCAAACTCGATAGCTATTCTCAAATCCCTACTAACCAAAAATAAACTGGTCGGACCACCAATTGGATTTGAGACTCTAGTGGGATCCTTTTACTATACAAGTGCTATGGTGCAGAGACTCAGCTATGGAAGTGGGTATGAACAAATGCGAAGCGCTAAAACCAAAAGAGTACGGACAGAAAACTAAACTCTTCCAACAGAACTTTACTACCTTTCTCCTAGGTGTGCTTAGTGGTGAAAGTATATACTTGCCCTTCTGAAAATCTTGTTCCTCGTTCTTGCCCTTGCCCTTAATTATATGCCCTATCATACCCTCGTAAAGATACTTCCTCTTGTCTTAGGTTTTATAATTCCTTCCTCCTTTGTGAACTAAATCTACATCCATGAATTCCTCATCCTAGGGTTGTGCTCCTTTGCCAAACTCCTCATCTCCTTCCGTGTGTAGTCATGTTGACTAATCTCTCGAAAGCTGCTTCCATCGTACAGAAAACCCTATAAGCTTGAAAGAAAATTGGCCGTAGGTGAAACAACTACGGCTATGGATAGAAGCCAGGCACTACTTCGCCCATTGATGAGGTTACCTCCCAGAAAACCAGGAGCCCCCAGAGACTCAAGAAAGAAGGAGACAAGAATTCAAACAGAGGAAGAGAAGATGGTGCGTATGGCTTTGGGGAATATGCCTTTAAAACAAAACTTTTCTCTTGAAAATGCTTCTTTTAAAACCGTTTTGAAAATAATTTTTCAAATCCTTTATCTGATCTGGTAACCTTCAGCTCTGATACCACGTGTAACACCCCACATCCGTTAGTGTCACTCACAAAGGGAATGCACTAAGTTCTATGGAGCATTTAGGGTAAAAGATGCAGATAAATTACAAGACAGACAGAAATTAAACAACGGAAAATAAAACTTTGCTTTATTGATAAAATAGTTTGTACAATGATTTCTTTACAATATCAGAGTATCATCTGTCTTACAAAATAAAGAAGCATAAAACAACATTTATATTCCCCAATTTTAGCAAGAGCCAGCCATAGCATCTGAAAAGAGAATCCAAGCAAACTTCGACAAATCTTCAAGCTGGGAAAGAGTGACAGTCCAACTTAACCTGAGCTATACTATTCCCTCCTTTACTACCTTGGGGGGAGGGGAACGGAAGAAAAGAAGACGAAAGAAAAACAGAGTCAGACATAAAGCCTGAGTAAGTTCAGTAACTTCTAGCATATGAACATGGAACAACAAAACGACATGAATTAACTGAATACAAGATAACACCGTGATGATAGGGTTGGCAAGATTAGACAAGATTAACACAAGATATGCTAAGATAAGATTAACTGGATATGCTCTAATACTTTCGCCGCTTCGCTATTTCCTTGTTATACTGGTTTCTATATCTCTGCACCACCTAACTAGTGTCCCAACTAGTAACGATAACGTGATCCTAATCCCTGTAGTTTCCATTGCCTTCAGGCATACATTTATTATTTGTTACCTGGATCTAATCTAGGGTTTTCTATCAAGTGCTTTCTAGTTTCAACTAGAGTTTACGCTATCTGTTGAACGCTTCTCGGATTCAGGGTTTATGCCCCCTAGTCCAATCGATGCCCCCAAGTCTAGGACACACTACCTAGAATGGTATATGTTCCTATACTTCCCCACGCATGTATCGCGAACCGTTATCACTTGTCTAGATGCACATGTCATGTAATGTGCAGTCTGAGTCCTGTGGCAGGGCAAATCAAGGAATACAGAACTCGGTCGGGAGCTTTCAGATATCTGCCGATGTAGATGCTAAGGTCTGTTTTTATTCCAGTGGCTATGGTCCCACTTGACCCCTCCCTCAACTAATGAAAGGCACACCTTGAAAAATGAGAACTATACGCAGGCCCCCGGTGCCCTACTATCATATGGCCATCCTCACCCATAACTAGATAGCAAGTATATGGTCTTTTGAAGTTCTCCGCCTTTCCGCTTCACGTATCTCGATTGACTCAAGATGGATGGTAGACGACGAGTTGCTATCACAGGGCTACCGTTTTCTTGTCGAATCACGCCGGTCCATCCTAGTATTTAGGTTGCCATATATTGCAACCAAGGCATACCCCTGGTTCTTCTACGCAGACCTTAACCTCTGTGAGCCCAGGAGGATCATCTGCAGCCTCACAGAGGGATACCAAGAGTACCCTCACGTCCCCTCGAAGCCTCGGGCTTCGTAACCCAATTCGTTGGAGCCTTCTTTTTACTCAGATGGACATTCGCTCCTTCCCATGTTATACTAAGAATTACTACTTAGTTCTACTAACTAAGATTTACCACTTAGTTTCCAGAATCGTTGTTTTCTTAACTAAGGTTTACTACTTAGTTCCCTTTCCCATCAATTTGGATTGGTTAAGTGTCATTAGTCAATTCAAGCCAACTTAACCCTCTTCATTTATCATGTCAAACTGGTTAAGTGTTATCAGTAATTCATGTTGACTTAACCTCACCACAAACCAAGTTATATTGGTTAAGTATTTCTTATTACTTAACCCTACCCATTCACCCTGTATTGGTTCAGTGTTCCTTTTTAACTTAACCTTGCCCGTCTGTTTTAACTAACATGTTATTAACGGTTAAGTATTATCCCTTCTTGTTTTAGACTTAACCTTATTCCTTTATCACAATCTGATGGTTAAGTGTTCAAGTTTACTTAACCCTACGGTCTAGCCCAGCTAACATATCAAATTGGCTAACTGTATTTACTTATCCCCAACTTCTAGTCTAGTTAACATGTTATTTTGGCTAAGTGTATTAACTTTACTTAACCCCACCTTCTAGTCTAGTTAACATGTTAATTTGGCTAAGTGTTTTCTTAGTTACTTAACCCCTACAAATCAGGTCTTGTTACCATAAGTTTGGTTAAGTGTCCATATGGACTTAGCCCTCCCATTCTAGCTTGACTGTGTTAAGTTGGTTAAGTGTTCCTATGGACTTAACCCTCCCATTCTAGCTTAACTGTGTTAAGTGTTTGTATGAACCTAACCCCGCCCATCGGTTTGGTTATCTTGTTGAATTGGTTAAGTGTCTTAGTTAACTTAACCCTACCATTCTTGTTCTAGCTTTAATTAAATAGACTAAAGCCGCGACCACTCACATTAGACAGATATTGTTGCGAATATTGGATGTGCCGGTTGGTTCCGGGCAGGTTTACATCGCAACTCAGTCTAACCTCGGGTTAGGCATATTCGTGTTTTCTACGTTCAAAGGGTTTCGATTAATTTTCAAATCAGGTTTTGAAAGCAACCATCCTGTCCGTCGGATCAGTTAGGGATAGCCAGGGAGAGCAGGAAACTTGTATTTTCCATACCCAAGCCTAGACACTATCCTCTCTGTCACCCTAGAACTTTCTGGTGTGTTATTAAAAGAGATGTCGTTAAGAAACCTTTAATTTTTCTAAATTTACATTTTCTCATTTAGGACAAATTCTATAGGTAAATTATTCCTAATTTACTTATCTCCTAATTACTCTTTTAATGTAAATTGTCAACCTTTATTCTTATGGCCCATTTTCCCCTCTATATCATATTTATGCTTTTTGGTATGTAAACTATACCAAATCAAGCGTCACTAACCATGATTTTGCTAGACATGACAATTATTCCCAATTACGGCCAATTTCAAATTTATGCCAATATACCTATTATGCCAAATTAGCTAATCCAATTTTGATTTAACATTCTAATTACAGTTCATGTCAAACTAGACTTATTATTCTAGTTCACAATTCATGTAAATGCTAGATTTACAAGTCACTACTAGATTCATATTTTGTCCAAATCGTATTCCCATCGTATAATCGTGATTCAATCTAGATTATAGATAAATCTAGATTCGTAGAATATAGGGAATGAACCAAAGATGCTATGCAAAAGATAGACATAATACCTGGCATAAAAAGGGTTGAATAACGACGTAGGTTCAAGAACATGGGTAGACCTAACTTAATAGGTAAATTCCCAAGGTCTAAAACCAAAGAAAACCAAGAATAGACTGAATAGAGACGTAGGTTCAAGAACATGGGTAGACCTAACTTAATAGGTAAATTCCCAAGGTCTAAAACCAAAGAAAACCAAGAATAGACAGAATAGAAAATCAGGTTTAGACCCAATTTCGCAGTCACAAAACTTAAGCAGCACTTTCCTAGTCATGAATCACAGTTGTTCTTGTTATGTCATAGGCAATAGTTTATGTTTCCTAATCAAAGGTATAGGCTTGTGTTCATAGTCAAGGAAATAATTCTCATAGTCACAGTCATAGGCAATGTTCATAGTCATAGGCGATGTTCATAGTCATAGGCAATGTTCATAGTCATAGGCAAGGCATAATTGGTCATCGAATCATAACAGTTCTTAATTAGGTCCAAAGATATAAGCACAGATTCGAATAGAGAGAGATTTGGCATATTCTTTTATTCCTTTAATTTCATGTCACGAATAGAGAAAGCGTTCATATCTAAAAATAACTGACTTACAGAGATTAGATTAGAATAGAAAGATGGCGATGCTATGATTCGTGCGACGTTGCTCGAAATCGTTTGAGGTAGCCTTTGATTCTCATTCTGAAGCCTTAATCTTGATTCGAACCTTCTCTTGACAACTTGAGCAGCACTTCCTCGTCTTGATTTAATTTATATATTACTTATTTATATATTTTCTCAGAGGCAGCATAAGGATAGAAAAGAATTGTGAATATAGAAGAAGACTAGGGCTGTTTATATAGTGTAGAAGTCAACGAATCTGGTCATAAGGGCGTCCGGATACAGAGAAACGAATCAGGTTCAGAAAGCTGGAAAAAGCGGGGGGGGGGGGGGGGGGTCGACCCCCAGGTCGACTACTCAGTCGACCTGGGTGCCCCAGGTCGACTACCCAGTCGACCTGGGTGCCTTGGGCGGGAAAATTCCCGCCCAGCCTAATCTGGGTCTGTTTTTGAATTTCGAACTCGTTTTCTGACCTGTTTTGAAATTTGATCTTCGCTGAATCTTCCGAAGGCCATATCTTCCTCATACGGAATCCGATTTACGCAAACTCGGACTCATTTTAATGCAGAATTCCGAGACGAACGCAATGGCGCAGCCCGTTTCCCTTGATTTTGATTTTAACTTTTAATTTTGCCCTTATTTGTGAATCTTAGTGTTGCAGAATTACGGGGTGTTACACTCATTGACAACCCTATAATACATCTGACGCATACTTATGGTAGATCATATTTATAATGTAATTAATGTGATAAAACTCTCGGCCATGGTTGAAAGCGAATTTCCTATCAAAATGAGTTTGCCTATTTTATTTATATTTTCTTTCTTCCTTCAAACTAATCAAGTAAGTCCTTTCTAGCTTTCGTTGTTGTGGTTGGTAGCCTATTGTTTCCCCACTCCCTCCTACGCTCAGGTCTGAATCTCACTCCCTCCAGCCTCATTCCTTTTCGCCATTCCTCCTTCTCGAGTATACGGTGTCACTCACCTCTCATTTTCGTGGTGGTCCTCCACCCTATTCTTCTGTATTTTCTTAGGCGGTCAAGTAATACATATCACAACCCCTAGTTAGGGATTCCTCACAATGTACTGTCCTTTTCCGGTTTTCTTTTTGCTGGTTTCTTTCATGTGGTGGTCGTTGCTAACGAGTCCTCATTCCTTTGCTCTTTTCTAGATTTACTTTTCGCGTCTTTTCCTTAGGCATATCTACTCTTCGTTGCCGCATTTGCAGTATCACGTCCTTCTACCTCAAGCCTTTCCCCTCCTCCGTCCTTAAAACATCGTTGTAAGTTCATGCCTTGTGGGTGGTTAGGATTGGTACGAGCCAGTCGCCACTGCTTGGTGAGTATCTGAGGTACGTTGCTTACTCTATGTGTTGGTCAGTACTTGAACGCTGGTCTGACTTTGGAGTTGGATGGTAACTTTCTTAGTTATGGAGTATAGGTGTTGAGTTTTGGTTAGCAGTGTGTTTCGATTTGTGTTTGATTTAGTAGAGAGCTTGCTTGAATTGGTCTGTGGCAGTTTTCAAGTGGTCCTATACTGGTGTGATTGGTTTGTTTATTTTGATTTTCTTGGTTTTGGTCGGTAGATTAATGTTGGTGTGTTTTCGACTTGATTTTGAGTTGTGTTTGGTAGCTTTGTTTCATTTGGGGGTTTTGTTTTAGCATAAGAGTGTTAAATCTGGAAGTTTATGTGGTCTATGTTGTTAGTCATGTCGGTGAATGCCATGCACCATGTTGTAGTTTGTTGTTGTGTGTTGCCTCTTTGAAACTTTGCTCATGTTCTTAATTCGGCATTCCGTCTCTGCCATGGTTTTGTTGCTTTAGGTAGTGGTTGTTTGAGCTCAGTTTCTTTGGTCCTTCGACGATTGCTTGCAACAGAGGGGTCTTTTTTTGTGCTTGTGCAGTCGTGTTTTTTTCTTGGGCAACGACTCTGTTTGCTTGGCTATGTCATTTCCATGTGTGAGCTTATAAGACAAGTTCCCTTGCTCTGTTGTGGGATGGTACTACTTCCATGAAATGGAGTTCATTTTGTCATACTAGTATTTGGAATGTTTGTTGATATATTTTAGATACTAGGCACTTGTCCTGCTTTTCATGTAACTTGCGAACCTATGTGTGGGTATGTAATAGTAGTCTAATCAATTTGATTAGCTCATGCACTATAAGATAGGCTAACAACAGTGGTAGTTCCACTTTAAAAACATTTGTGGTGGACAATTCACCTTAAAAACCAAATTGTAGTAGGTTGGCAATCAGTCAATCTCCTGTAATATTTGTAATTATTATTTGTTATAATAATAAGTGTTTATGGTCACTGTAAAACCGGACGGCTTTACCAAAAAATGGCAATGTATGAAATATTAAATATACACCTATTATTATGAGATTCATAAATTGTTAAAACTTATTTTTATGGCTTTAAAGCTTGTTTGAGATTTAAAATCGTAGCCTTCAAGGAAAGTTTTTGGCTTGTATAAAAGTGAAGTAAATTTTGCAAAATGAAAGTACTTGAAGGAAAATGACGTTGATTTACAATTGTTGACTTGCCTTTTTGCAAAACCGTCACACTTCAAACTCACGACATTTGGATCACTCGGGACTTGAGCGTGAATTTGGAGAAAACTGGATAAAGCAAGAAGAAACCACGAGAACCTGAAGTAACAAAGGGTTAATGTAACGAACAAACAAATTTCCGATCCTGATTATCGATACGAACACCATGTCAACTAACCAAGCACCTGAAAATGATTACAATAGAAGAGTTAGAATAAAAGAAAGAAAAGTTAGAATAGAAGAAAAGGATTACAATATCACAACAGAATCAGAGCAGACACGGATCTCACAATGGAACGAATAAAATATATTATATAACATAACTTTTGAAATACTCATTTGCAACTGTATTTACATACCATTATCAGAGTACAACACTTATAACACAACGGAAATAATTAGTAGTTATCTAATGCTGAAGTCTCCTACTCCAAGCTCCTCCAAGTATATTTGTAAAATCCACACTACTTGACTGCCCATACAGATTCGGTCACCCAAGTGTTTAGGGTAAAACAAAACAAACTCTTGGTCAGTTATGAGACTGGTGTGAGTAAACTCCAACCACTTGGTTTAACTTTTAAAAAGCCTTTTAAAAGAAATGATAATCATAAGACCGATCCACACATAATCATGGATGGTTTTTACCTTACGATAACCCAAAATGCTCTTTATATCAACGATATTCTGATATTATAACAGTGTCTAATCAATCAATAACATCAAGCGTAACGCTTGCATCTCACGCTCGACATACATAGTATACAATCAAAACCGCAGGGGCTTATTGGGTTATGGATTTCTGACTATGACAAGGTATGGAACCACCTTCCGATAATGTATCTCTAAAGAGGAATACAAAGGGTTCAACAAGAACATCTTGTAACCCAGGCCACACATGACTAGTCATTGAATGTACCGAATGTCTTATCACTAACGTTTGGGATCAGAAACCGTTCTGAAGCATACAACAACGATAGAATAAAGAAGCAAATAGATTTTCTCTAGTTCATGTGATAATACACCCTTATGGGAGCGACCCATATAGTCATGTTGCCTATCCAATTTTTGTCATTTCCCGATTGCGAGGCTTGAGGTCATACTTATCTTTTTAATACTACAACATCATTCACTTTGAATGTCACATCGTCAAACCTACTAAATCATTTATTGATTTCCCCAAAAATATCATGGGCATAAAGCCAAGAGAAACGTCATCCGCCACCAACGCAAATACGTTTAAAGAGATTAATGTAGATGATCAGTTTGGCATACTCTATCAAACATTTGTCTATACAAGTTGTCTTGGGATTGGACAAACCAAAGACACCATTCCATTAATTCATCCTAAGAAATTTCTACCTACGATTAAAAGAACAACCCTTGCACTTTACTCCGTCTTCGATTATATCCAGCATATTTGACTCGCAACGCTTATGCCTATACAGAGTGGTTTTCAGATAATAAACATAATCTCGGTCTCTTCGTATTAACAATGGAAATATAAAATAGGCCAAAACGTTGATAACCGGTTTTTTTAACTATCAAAGGAAACATTCATATAACCAACAACCCTATTTTCAAATGGAAATTCTATCTATCAAGCATCAACTAACACCGAGCCCTTTAAATTAATTTATCATTATTTTATTTGTTTTCCAAATTCTTTCAATATCTTTACCCGGATATTCTTCGAAACCCATTTACCCTCTTTCGATTCTTGGAAAAACATTTCCGTCTATCATAACTATTTATTTTCTATATTCCAGAAAATTTCTTTTATGAACATCGAAAAACATTTCCATATATTCACAAATTCTTATTTTCTATATTTAGAAAATATACATTATTAATTATTGGAAAACATATCCATATATTTACTTTTCTTATTTCCATATATTGGTATTTTCATATATTCATATTTCTTACTTCCACATACTCGTATTTCTTATTTCCATATATTCATATTTCTTATTCCCATGCAATCATATTTCTTACTTCCATAAATTCGTATTTCTTATTTTCATATATTCATATTTCTTATTTCTATATAATCGTATTTCTTATTTCTAATCAACCACGATATTCCATTTTCTATGCTTAGAAAACATCTCTGATTATATTTGAAAAATGTTTCCAAAACTCATTTATATGGATTTAAACGGATGTTGTAATGTCGATATGACAACTAAACTCATTAATCACTCATTAACCAATCGTATCGCTGATCAATCCTCGCTATCGAACAAGTTGACGTATAATTACCTCTCAAACCTTAAATGAACATCATTCTTAACTTTGAAATAGACAAAGTTCACAACTTCCATTTTAACGACATTGCTTACGAAACTCTCAGATTCAATTTACGAATCCACTTCTTTAATAGAAATAATTGATTATAATGATAACGTTATAATCCTTGCTCCGAGATATTAAATCTTAAAATATAATTTTTTAATCATTAATTTAAATAAATAAAATAATAACTAATTAATTAACTAAATAAATAAATCTTGGTTAAAACAGAAAGTAAATAGTACTTTTCTGAATTCGATATAGTCGAATTTCAATGTATAACTCTGTTTCGAATAATCTATATTCTATAACTCTCTTTTGAACAATCTATATTCATAACTCTCTTTCGAATAAATAATCTATGTTCGATTAATGTTCCGAACTTTCGAATAAATTACCATTTCAGGTCAACTATATTTTCCATTTTTATTCAAAATTCATCGTTTAAATTATCACTTCCAATTCCTTACCAATTTCTCTTAAAACCATTCAAATTTGCAAAACGTTTGCTTTTAAACTGTTATTCACTTTAAAATGTGAATATTATTTCTTTATAGAAACCTAGACTAATTTTATCAAATCAATTCTTGCTTTAATTTGTAAACCAATACATGTTAAAATTCCATTTATCGAGTCATTTTATATATTCTCATTGATATTTTACTTTATTATCAAATATCGTTTACATATCAAGTTTCTAGTTGATTTTATCTAACAAGTTTATAATTCCATATTGCTTTTACATTTAATTATAAAATATCGGTTCAAAACAAATTATTAATTATCTTGTCAAATTCTACATAATATAATATTAATTTCTTAAAAATAGTTTACTTACATACAATTCGACACAGTCGAATTCAAATTACAAATCCATATAGATTTATTTTAATTCTATTAGCATTTCGAACATCAAATATTTCATCGTTTCTTTTGAAACGATTTCCAAATTCCCTTTAAATTCATTCTTGAATTCACATTCTCAAATTATCTAATGATAATTAGTCACTTCATTCATAAACATTGTTTATAAATTAAACTACTTGTTTTTGTTATTAAAAATAAGCTATCATATTCTAGCCCATTTGAAATTAAATTTCTATATCAAAAAAATAGATTTTTGTTTTGAAACACAAATTCAATTTCTTTTTATTTAAATATATTTTTACGATATTTAAATACCAATTATTTTAGGGCCAGTGCTATTCAAGCATCCAAACACAACAAATCTATCACACAAGAACATTTAACACATCATATATCACAATATATGAAAACAAACAGTAATAATTTTGAGGAATCCAGTTGGATCCCTCCAACCTATTTCCCTGCATTCACAGATGTTAATCAATGTAAATAACATAAATTTCATTTCAATATGAGATATCATAATAAATAGATCCAATATTTAACTAACGATTTATATATATATATAACTATATCTATAATTTCAACCAATTTATTAGCAGTTCATTCAAACAATCACCACACAACATTCAATCATCGTTTATCAATATTGGAATATGTTTATAATATAATAAAACTGGACAGAGTTAGTGAATTTACTCACTTTGGTCATTAATCATTGAATAACGATTAATTTCCGCTAGTTCAATCAGGTGTTTTATTCTACCATAAATTGTAACGAGCTCCAAATCGCCCCAAACCAGTTTCATCGTGTAGCCTGCATCCATACGATCCCAACGGGTCTTGTTTTGTCCAATTCTGATCATGTATGCAAAAAATGTATATTTTATAAGTTTATACGCATTTTAAAGCCATTAACTATAATAATTAATTATAAATTTAAACCTTAATCAACTTTTAATCACTTCTTTAATACATCTCCCTCCCCAAACAAATTCGAACTGCTCTAGTACCCCTTCCTTTACCATTTCCATGTGTTAACCCTCCTCATTCTCCCTCATCTTGGCACGAACATCCCCACCAAGAACCCCAACCTTCTTCTCTTTGAATAATCATCCACTTCGTCACCTCATTCCCCAACTCGCACACCCATCGCGTATTGCGACTTCGGCCTACCACCGTTGTGACGACCGCCTATAACCCCTGCACTAACAAGAAGAAGAATGCGCTGAAAGGTGTGCCAGGCAGCTATGGACGATCATCAGAGTAGGTAAACATAAGTGGGACTTGTCGTAAGTCATAACGCAAGGATAAAATATAATAGAACATATACAACAGGTATTAATAGTGAAGCAGAAAACACCAAACTTCCATAACAACAAGAAAGTAATATCCATACACGTGGGTTACGACAATAGTGTTTATACAACTTTGCCTCATTACAGCACTCAGAGAAGAATAACAAACAGTGCAAATCAAAATACTATGTAGTAAGAAAGATAATACGCTAGTCTCCAGCTTGCCTCCGAACTGTAACATCGTCATCACTAAGCTATCACCTCTCATTTGCCACCTAGTCTGCCCATCCAACAATCAGATGAACAACCTAAGGTAATAAGAGGGAAACATAAAACCTTTAGTTAGACAACAGTCTAAGTGAGCGATAAAACAGCTAACTAACATCATCAATAAAGTATATGAGAATGGGTAAATAAATGAACTAATCTACCCACAATACTAGAGACGAAATCAACTCTTGTCTTCCCACATCGGACAGTGATAGCCTTTACATCAAACATTTTAACAATTCACCCATGGAAAGTAGAACAACCATTTATTCATGGCAATCAGAGGAAACTAACAATAACACTCATAGCATCCAGATTATATATCTTACGTAAACCATCTAAATCGAATTCAACATCCCTCAAGCACAATCCCAGAGGCCTAAACCAATATCAGACAAGCACCCAAGAAACATCTCCTTCGACATTGGATAATCTACGTGAGACGGTACGAAAAAACATCCAGCATGCATGACAGACTTTGGCTATCACCATCAATCCTACTTCGAAATTATCGTTAGTCTCATGACCGGCTAAATAGTTTGCCATCAATTGTCAAGGATCAATGGTAAACCTCAGTTCTAACTAAAACCCTGCACGCCATACGACGAAACGTGTCTAGGCCATACACGATGCCCAAGGTACTCAACCATACGACGAAATCGTATAACCCCTGCTTTGAGCCCACTAGAACCTACGATAACGATAATTCCTCAGTCTTCGGTATCTCTAGTCGTCATCGACGGTGACCATCCCACCATTATCAACAAACTCAGAACGCCTTTGAGTTGTCATCACATTCGTTGTATTTCAACGAACAACAAACACATCTCAGCACTTCGACATTCTCACTTGAACACACTTCGAAGTACAACATTATTGAACCAAATAACACCAACATAATGTTCAATATAATCCATAGCGTTACACCCATTTGCTATGAAATAAATTATAGCATTCATGCCATCAACCATAGCGTTTAGAATGCACTGCACTGCGGCACTAGTTCGGGCACTTCTGCTTGAATTTTTTTCAGGCCCTTTTTTTTCAAATCTGGGTTGCACCTAATTTTTTTTCTTCAGAAATAACCCTATGTCTTCTGAGTGCGACCGACCCCAACATGCACGACCATAACCACCCTGATCGTACCCATTCAGCTTGACCGACCCAAACCATCCCTGCTCGACCCCAAGCTTGCTCGACCCAACACTGCACTAAAACATGACCAGCCCCATCATTACTGCTCGACCCCAAGCTTGCTCAACCCAACACTGCACTAAAACATGACCAGCCCCATCATTGCTGTTCGACCCATGTTCGACTGACCCAGAGTTATGCACGACCGGCCAAAGCACATGTTCGACCGACCCGCCTTGCCCAAGTCGAACCGATCATGTTCGACCGACCAGAACACATGTTCGACTGACCAGAACTTCAGGGTGCTCGACCGACCCCTTGTGACTTGCTCCCCAAGCCATTCTTGCTCGACCCGACCACTTGTACTACGCGCTAAATCTATGGCCTATACCGACTCAGTTCAGCACCAAATTTCACTAAAACTCCATCAAACGACAAGATTGACGAAATCTATTTATCCAATACAACTATAAGCACGTTATGATATCACATGTAATAGCCCGGAATTCTGAGCCAATTTAAAAATTTTATTTTGGCAATTTTAGCGAATTTTGATTATTTAAAATGAATTATTTTAAATAATAACGACGAGAAATTTATTTTGAATAGAATTCGAACGTATATTTATATAGATCATTGTTAGAATATATTTATTTAATTATAATTATAAAAGGAATTGAAAATGGCGTGGTAGTTCGATAATTCGATTTCAAAATTCAAATGAATGTACCAGGTGCAAAATAAACCGAATTTTAGTGAAACCAAAAATATTTGAATCTAATTGAGAATATCTTTCCAACGAATCCGAAAAATCAAAGTTTGATAGCGGGAATCAAAAGATATGTCCAGTTGAAAATTCAAAATAGTCGCTATGGGATTCTGGCCCTTAAAAATGGCCATTTTGCAAACGACCTCGGATTTCGACGAAACCACTTTTGTTGGATCCGGGATGTCAAGTTATTACTAGATTCCAATTTTCGTAATTTTTCGAATCAATATGTGAGCGTGGCGAGGTAGAACGTGTTTTGTCAATTTCGATCGACCTGAAAATGGCCATTTTTCAAACGGTCTCAGAATTTGATGAAACTAGTTTTGTTAGGACCATATCGTCAATACGACGCTAGAAAACATTTTTCTGGAATTTTTCGAGTTAGTATGTGACCCCGATAAATTGAAACGCGCGTTCAAATTCAATATATAGAGTTATATGTTGATTTTGACGAAAACTGATCGAAACAATCGAATCATCTTACGTGGCATATCCCATTGTGTTCGGAATGGGGGTAATTAGCTAGGAACGATAGTCGGTGGGTTCGATTTCGAGTTCGAAATTAAAAGTTACTTTTTGAAATTAAAAATAATAAAATAAATAAATATATTTATATATACTCTCACCTCACCCCTCTCTTCACCGTTGACTTAGATTAAAAAAAATAAAATCGATCCTAGCCCACCCCCCCATCGCCTCTCCTCCACGACGCCACCGCCGACGCAGAGACCACCGCACCCCGCCCCTTCTTCCCCAGCGAACCTCCCTGTGATCCCCTCCTCTCCACCACCCCAGATCTCCACCTCTAACATAAACCGCGAATAACCCTAGCCACCCAAGGACCCGTGCACCACAGCCAACGCGCCACGCCGGAAAAGGCCGCCACCGCTTCTGGCCACTGACGAGCTGCCGCCCCTCCGCCTGCTTCTCCCCCCTCCTTCTCAGAGAAAATCAAATTTTTTTTTACAGTAAATTTTCTGAATTTTATATGTCTAATTTTTCTGACTTTTCTATGTTTAGTTACATCTTTTTTTCTATTATATATGCAAATAAAGATCTTAAAATTTTAATATCATAAAGATTTAATTATTATTTTTATATGTGAAGAACGAAATTGAAAAGATTATGTTTTTTTACCTATAAAGATTATATTTTTATCATTAACAAAGATGGATTTTTATATGAACAAAAGATGTGATTTTTCTAAGGAAAATATCATAATAAAAATATAATTTTTATATAGTAGAGGTAATAAAAATATGATTTTTATATAATAGAGAATATAAAAATATTATCTTTATATATGTAGCGAAATAAAAATCTGATTTTTCATATATATATGTTGACGTAAAAATGTGATTTTTATATATTGAATAGCAAAGTAAAAATTCGATTTTTATATATTGAATAGCGAGATAAAAATGAGATTTTTATAGCGATGAAATAAAAATTCGATCTTTACATATGAAGTAGAAATATAATTTTTATATAAAATGAAGCGTTGTAAATAAATATATAAAATAGAAGTAAAAATAGGATTTTTTATTTAATAGAATGAAGTAATAAAAATATAATTTTTATTATGAACAGCGTGAAAAGAACTACATTGGAATTTCAAGCAGATCCAAACGGTTCAGCAGTTCAACAGCAAAGCACGACGGAGTGAAACCCTCTGTGAGAACTTCTCACTTTTTAATTTTATTTCTAGTTAAAATATATACTAGGATGCAGACGGTGTTTAGTAGCACCCGACACCCGTCGTCCACAGACCATGGACGGCTTGTATGCTTGTTTGTTTGATTTTGATGTGTAGTTGATTGTGTGATGTGATGTGAAATGAAATAAAATATTTTATAGTGGAAAATATTTTATAGTTAAAAATAGAATTTTTAACGTGTATTTAAAATAAATATTTATAAACAAATCGGAGATTTGTTTATATACACACATTTGACTGATATTAATTGGGACGATAAATTTTACATATCGCCCAACTGCACAAATAAAATCGGTGTTTGATTGTTTGAAAACCCCTACACGGGTATTAGGGTGATATATGACATACACTAATCCCAATAGTTAGTTGTATGTCAATCGATTGATTGACAGACTGTTATAAGCGTTAAATATTTATATTTGATGCTTATACAACATAGAACGCACTTTGGATGATGGCCGATGATTTATCGTTGCTGTTATATGTGGTAGAAAATCCATATAATTAACATTATATGGTAATTGATTGGGACTCATTCCAGTTTTGAAATAGAAAATTTTGAATAAAAAAATTTGAAAAAAAAATTTGAAAAAAAAATATTTGAATAGAAATATTTGAAATAGAATATTTGAAAATAGAAGTATATGAAGCCGTGTTGATTAGATTGACGTCATTTTGACGTGAACGATATTTATATCGATTATATTCATTTTATATTGAATATCGAAAGTGATTTCAAAATCTGATATTTTGAAAAGAATTGAAATTCGAATTGAAATAAATTCAAATTGAAATTGAATAGAAATGAATTCAAATTGAAATTGAATAGAAATGAATTCAAATTGAAATTGAATAGAATTGAATTCGAATTGAAATTGAATAGAAATGAATTCGTATTGAAATTGAATTGAATTGAATTGAAAACGAACTGAAATTGAATTAGAAATCAATTTGAATTGAAATCAATTTGAAATGAATTTAAAACGAATTTATAAGGAAAAAATCAATTTTGATTTGAATTTGAAATGAAGTTGAAATCGTTTTGAAAACGAATTTAAAACGAATTATAGAAATACGTTTTAAAAGGGAAATCGACGAAGTATATATTATATATATTATATATATAATATAATGGTCTGAATAGAACGCGCTGCGCCGCGGTAATTCGCGATTTTCGACCATTGACTTCGAACGGA
Organism: Allium sativum; assembly: GCA_030737875.1. NCBI lineage: Eukaryota > Viridiplantae > Streptophyta > Magnoliopsida > Asparagales > Amaryllidaceae > Allium > Allium sativum. The sequence continues at coordinate 182,533,976 of CM060921.1, forward strand.
TATTACGGGAGATCCGACCGTCGGATTCTCCTAAAACCGGAACCGTTGGGTTCCTATCGAAAAGAGCTTTCTAACGAATATTAGAAATTAGAAATCTAATGGTTGGATTTGGAATTATGTCCAAATCAAATTTGGAAAAGGTCGCTGTAAGTGCAGTTCGATGGCCGTTGATGGAAATCGACTGTATGGGCCTTGATAAAATTATTAAAAATATCAATAATTTGTGTAAAATCATAAGAAATGATCTGGGAAAAATTGGGATGAAAAACTCCATATTTGAAAAGATAAAAATAGATTTTTATCGAAATGAACTAGTTTTGAACTAGAATTAAAATTCTATTTATTTTTAAATAAATAAATTTGATTTGAAAAGGTTTTAAAAGTAACCAGGATTTCCAATAATTGAATTGGAATGGATTTGAATCGAAATTGTCTTTGGATTATTTCGATGTTGGATTTCGTGATGATACAGATATTGTTATGGAAATTTGAAAGATATTTTTATATCGTTATTTCCAATACGATATTTGTTGGTCGTAGAATTTGATATTGAATATAAGCCGATATATTTTCTATTCAGAGCCTTGTATTTAATATCAAATGTGATTTGGGTTTGTCATGAATGGTGTCTTCATTAACCCTGTTCTTGAACCCAGTTGACAAAAAGATTAAATCTTTTTATTTGGATTTAATGAAGTGTACCAATTAAATAATATTTAATTGGAATTGAATTGGTATTGATTTTTGGGTTTATCGTGAACAGTGTTTTAAATAACACTTGTTCTTTAACCCGATAATCAATGAAATGTGATTTTGGGTTGTCGTGAACGGTATCTTCAATAATACTGTTCTTAGACCCAAAAGGAGCTTAGAAAATCAGAAACTAACTGGAGATTAGTTAAGTTGAATGGTTTCTGGGGTATTGATCTGATGTTGGTTTCGGCCGTCGGGGTTAATACTTAGAGAATTGTTCACTTGCTAATTTACGGTTAGGGACTGATTGAAATGTGATGTGATTTTGTGGTTTATCATGAACCGTGTTTTAAATGACACTGATTCTTTAACCCAGTTAAAGATTAAAACTAAGTGGAGTTTTAATGAATCTTTAATTAGATTGAAAAGATCGAGAATGGAGTATCACCAGTTTTGCTCTAGGCGGTAGTTAAATCTTTAATTAGATTTGAACGTGAAATGGTAATTGAATTTACCGATAACACCGTGGTGTTAGATATGAAGTATTACCAGTTTTACTTCATGGGATGAATAGTTCGGGATTGGGAAATTAAAACAAATGATTACATCGGTAAGGTTCGTTAATCCCGACTAGTTTGAATTGATATTCAAAGGAAGATTAAAGAACAAATTTAAAGGAATTTATCTTTGATAAAATTAACGGGAACCTTTCCCTAAGAATGTGAAATTTAGAAACTAACTGTAGGTTAGCTAAGTAGAATGGTTTCCTGGGTACAGATATGATGTTGGTTTCGTGTAACAACCCGTAAAATGCGAGCCAGTTTGAAATTTTTATTTTGGCAATTTTAGCGAGTTTTAATATTTAAAATGAATTATTTTAAATAATATCGACGAGAAATTTGTTTTGAATATAATTCGAACGTATATATTATACGCGTCGTCGTTAGAATATATAATAATTATATATAATTATAAAAGGAATAGAAAATGGCGCGGTAGTTCGAAAATTCGATTTCTAATTTCAAATGAATATACAGAATTCAATATAAGTCAGAATTGAACGAAACAAGAAATATTTGAATCTGTATAACTATATCTTTGTAACGAAGTTAACAAACTGAGATTTCATCTTAGAAATGATAAGATATGTCCAGTTGAAAATTAGAAATAGTCGCTGTGGAATTTATATATATTTTTATATATATAAGGCCCTTAAAAATAGCAATTTTGCAAACGACCTCGGATTTCGACGAAACGAGTTTTGTTGGGTCCGCAGTGTCAAGTTATTGCTGGGTTTCAAATTTCATAATTTTTCGAATCAATATGTGAGCGTGGCAAAAGAAAACGTGTTTGACCAGTTTCTGTTGATTTTAATCGACTGGAAATTGGCCATTTTTCAAACGGTCTCAGAATTTGACGAAACTAGTTTTGTTAGGACCGTATCGTCAATACGAAGCTAGAAAATATTTTTCTGGAATTTTTCTAGTTAGTATGTGACCCCGGTAATTTGAAATGTGCGTTTAAAATTCAATATAGTGACTTAAATGTAAATTCAAACGGAAACTGGTTGTAACGATCAAGTCAGCTTGCGATACATATCCCATTGTGTTCGGAATGGGGGTGAAACGCTATGGGTGACAGGCGGTGGGCCTCGTTTCGAGGTCGTATGTAAAGGTCAACATATTTGCAAAATTAAATAATAAAAAAAAAAATTTTTTTTTTCCCTCCCTCCCTTTTATTCTTCTGCTTGGCCCCCCCCCGTTTCAGTTATCAGAAAATAGAAAGAAAAAAAAAAAAAAAAAAAAACAAAACCCTAGCAGTAAATCGCGACGCCCCCCCTCGTCTTGACGCCGACGAAGGCGCCCCCTCCACCGATCGAACCCCGAGGCGACGAAGACGCCTCTCCACCGATCGAACCCCGAAGCACGAAGCAGCCCCCCCGAAGCGCCGCCTTGCCGCCGACGAAGGCGAATCGACCCCTCCCCCTTCGCAGGTACGATCTTTATTTTATTTCATTTTTATTTATTTTTTATCAAAAAAAAAAAATTTTGATTTTTAAACAGAAAATTAAAACTGTTTATTGTAAAAAGAATAAAACTGAGTTTTTTTAAAAGAATAAAACTGAGTTTTTTTAAAAAAATGTAAAAACTGAATTTTTTTTTTAGTTAGTTAAAACTGAAATTTTTTTTAAGTATTAAAAACAGAAATTTATATAAAATTAAAAACTGGTTTTTGAAGTAAAGGAAAAACTGATTTTTGTTTTTAATAAAAAGAAAACTGATAGAAAAAAATATGAAAAACTGATTTTTCGGAAAATATAAAAACTGATTAGGTTTTTTTTTAGAAAGTAATACTGATATTATCTTAGAAAGTAAAACTGATTTTATTTTTAAAAGGTTTAAACTTTAAAATAGAAAAGGCGGAATTTTTATTGAATAGAAGTAATAAAAATATGATTTTTATATTTTTAAAGTATTAAAAATATAATCTTTATAGGATAGGGAATATAAAAATATCATCTTTGTATGTGTAGCGAAATAAAAATCTGATTTTTATTTTATATACGTTGAGATAAAGTGGTAATTTTTATAAAGGTGAAAACTTTATTTTTATAAAGGCGAAAACTTTATTTTTATATATTGAACTTCAGAATAAAAATGTGATTTTTATATATTGAATAACAAAGTAAAAATTCGATTTTTACGTATGTAGTGAAAGCAGCAACGAAGGTGACAAAAAGGCGAAACGACGAAGACTTCTGAAAATGAAGAGCCGTGGAGCTAGGATAGCTATATGTGAGAATTTCTCACCTTTCAATTTCTTTTCTAGTCATATATATATACTAGGATGCAGACGGTGCTTAGTAGCACCCGACACAATCGTCCACAGACCATGGACTTGTTTGTTTGGCTGTTTGGTGATGGATTGCGATATTGGTTTGAATGTGGTTTGTGGTGTGAAAAATCGAATCGATAAATTGGTTAGGATTAGACGTGCGCCGTTATAAGGCGAAGGAGTAAGGCTAGGTTAGACTCTTACTCCAAAATCTTGTAGTTTGCATAACGAATTGAATATGATTGATGTGTGAATGGCGTGGGCCTTCACTAGACCGGGGATAAGGCTAGGCCTTGTCCCGTTTCTAGTATCGTGCCGTTATGCCGCCGAAATTTTCTAAAATAAGTTAGAAAAATAAAAATAGCATTTTATTTAACGAATGAACTGAATAGAAATTCATATGTTAAAATAAAATGTGTTATCGTTAAAAATATAATTTTTAACGTGAATGTGAATAAATAAATATTCATTTACAAACCAGACGGTTTGTTTATGTACACCTATTTGAATGACGTTGATTGGGTCGATAAATTTTACACATCGCCTAACTGCACAAATAAAATATGTGTTTGATTGTTTGAAACCCCACACGGGTGTTAGGATGAAATTTGAAGTTCACTCATCCTGATTGATTAAATATGTCGATCGATTGATTGACAAGCTGCTATAAGCGTTAAATGTCTATATTTGATGCTTATACAGTGTAGTGCACTTTGGTTGATGGTTGATTATTTTTCAAGGCTATTATACATGTGTTGTATGAAAATCCATATAATTAACTTTATATGGTGATTGATTGGGCCTCATTCCAGTTTTAAAATAGAAATATTTGAAAAAGAAATATTTGAAATAGAATATTTGAAAATAGAACTTTATGAAGCCGTGTTGATTAGATTGACGCCATTTTGACGTGAACGATATTTATATCGATTTTATCGATTTCGAATTGAATTGAAAACGATTTCGAAATGAATTGAATTGAAAAGCGATTTCGAAATGAATTGAATTGAAAACGATTTCGAAATGAATTGAATTGAAAACGATTTCAAAATGAATTGAATTGAAAAGCGATTTCGAAATGAATTGAATTGAAAACGATTTCGAAATGAATTGAATTGAAAACGATTTCGAAATGAATTGAATTGAATATGAATTCAAATTGAATTGAAATTTGAATTGAACAGAAATGAATTTTGAAACGAATTTATAAAGAAGAATTCAATTTTGCTTTGAATTGAAATGGAAGTTGAAATAGATTTTGAAATGAATTTAAAACTGTTTATATAATTCGTTTTTAAATAAAAATCGACGAAATATATTATATATATATTATATATAATATAATGGCCTGAATAGAACGCGCCGCGCCGCGGCAGTTCGCGAATTTCGACCATTTATTTCAAACGGACATTACGGGAGATCCGACCGTCGGATTCTCCTAAAACCGGAACCGCTGGGTTCGTATCGAAAAGAGCTTTCTAACGAATATTAGAAATTAGAAATCTAACGGTTGGATTTGGAATTATGTCCAAATCAAATTCGAAAAAGGTCGCTGTAAGTGCAGTTCGATGGCCATTGATGGAAATCGACTGTACGAGCCTTGATAAAATTATTAAAAATAGTAATAATTTGTGTAAAATCATAAGAAATGATTTAGAAAGGATTGGGATGAAAAACTCCATATTTGAAAAGATAAAAATAGATTTTTATCGAAATGAACTAGTTTTGAACTAGAATTATAATTCTATTTATTTTTAAATAAATAAATTGAATTCGAAAGGGGTTTTAAAAATAACCAGAATTTCCAATGATTGCATTGGAGTGGATTTGAATCGAAATTATCTTCGGAATATTTCGATGTTGGAATTCGTGATTATACAGGTGTTGTTATGGAAATTTGAAAGATATATATTGATATCGTTATTTCCAATACGACATTTGTGAGTCGTAGAATTCGATATTGAATATAAGCCGATATATTTTCTATTCAGAGCCTTGTATTGAATATCGAATGTGATTTGGGTTTGTCGTGAATGGTGTCTTCACTAACACTGTTCTTGAACCCAGTTGAGAAAAGATTAAATCTTTTTATTTAGATTTAATGAAGTGTACCAATTAAATGATATTTAATTGGAATTGAATTGATATTGATTTTTGGGTTTATCGTGAACAGTGTTTTAAATAACACTCGTTCTTTAACCCGATAATTAATGGAATGATTTTTGGGTTTATCGTGAACAGTGTTTTTAAATAACACTCGTTCTTTAACCCGATAATTAATGAATGTGATTTGGGTTTGTCGTGAATGGTGTCTTCACTAACACTGTTCTTGAACCCAGCTGAGAAAAGATTAAATCTTTTGATTTAGATTTAATGAAGTGTACCAATTAAATAACATTTAATTGGAATTGAATTGATAATGATTTTTGGGTTTATCGTGAACAGTGTTTTTAAATAACACTCGTTCTTTAACCCGATAATTAATGAATGTGATTTGGGTTTGTCGTGAATGGTGTCTTCACTAACACTGTTCTTGAACCCAGCTGAGAAAAGATTAAATCTTTTGATTTAGATTTAATGAAGTGTACCAATTAAATAACATTTAATTGGAATTGAATCGATATTGATTTTTGGGTTTATCGTGGACAGTGTTTTAAATAACACTCGTTCTTTAACCCGACGATTAATGAATGTGATTTTGGGTTTATCGTGAACCGTGTTTTTAAATGACACTGATTCTTTAACCCAGTCAAAAGATTAAAACTAAGTGGAGTTTTAATGAATCTTTAATTAGATTGAAAAGATCGAGAATGGAGTATCACCAGTTTTGCTCCAGGCGATAGTTAAATCTTTAATTAGATTTGAACGTGAAATTTAGAAACTAACTGTCGGTTAGCCAAGCAGAATGGTTTTCTGGATATTGATCTGATGTTGGTTTCGGCCTTCGGGGTTAATATTTGGGGAATTATTCTCTTGATTAATTTACGGTTAGTGACTAATGAATTGGAATGAGGCGTATGTTGTGTTTGTGTAACACTTATTTAAAATATACGCGAGTTATTCGGGAAGTCCGGGTTTATCCCATTCTGAATAATCGATACGACGATAAGTCGAAGATGAAGACGATGGTCGAAGACCGGAGGTCTTCACGTCGTTTGGGTGATAACTGATGATCTTGATTGGGCTGTACACCCAAGAAGATGGAAACAGTTGGTGATCGTCCAGACGTACTTGGAGATCGATGGATATGCGGGGTACTAGGTGCCTCCGGTTTCGTTCAGACCCAGAACGGACTTGTAAATGGACTGTGTGTCTGACATCGGATTTCATTCTGTGTGACTGATATCGGTTGCATAGGATGGCTTGCCTGTGTGGCATGCTAAGATGCAAATGATCGAGGCTTCTGTTGAAAAGCAAAGTCTTGTGGTGATGATCAAAGCACGGCCTTTGTGGCGTAGCTTTGTGTAACGTTTACCTCGCGTGTTTCACACCCGGTATGAACCAAAAACGGGAGACGGACCTCAGGGAGGGCATGCGTTTCTTTCTAGCTAGAAGTGGCGTCAGTGGTTTTACACGCCCTGACGAGTTTGACTTATGTGGTTGTGGTTGTTGCGAGGCGCCTCGGTTATATCGGTTTCGGCCGAATGCATTCTGGTCGGCTGACGGACCAGACTTACACCCCATAGGGTGGGGAGACGTATTGTTCAGGCATAATAATCCACTCCGTGTGGACCGGCCCTGACGATCCAAGGGGCAGTTGCGGCTGTTCCTGTGGCTCGGGCTAGAGAGTCACGAATCGGTTGAGGACTATCTTTTGCCTCGGTTCATAGACGGAAATCCAATTTCCAAATACGTGACTTTGCGGTTTTATATGTAAACCTATATATGGCGACATGATATATGGTACCCATGCCGCCTATGATTGATACTTATGATTTGAAGTTGTTTTATACACTATGCACTTATAATAGTATCAAATGATTTGTTTTAAACGTATCAAGCATTCTTTGGCTGTTATAAGGGAAAACCCTATCCCCCGGCTTGCGTTGCATTGTGTGATAGGACCTGGGTCTTATAACAGCTTCATTTTTCTTTATTTAGCATTGCGCTGTTTGTTTTATGCACTGGTATTCTTGGGAGGAAACCCGTTCCGTGTTATACGGCGTGGTCCCTGGATTTACCTAATGATTTAAAATAAAGATTAATAACTGTTTTAGTTCTCACACCAGTCACATGACTGACCTGGAGTTTATTGTTTTAACCTAAACTCTGGGTGCCCCTATTTTGACACGGGCAGCTAGTAGTTTTGGTTTTGCAGATTTATATTCACAGGATCCTGGTTTACAGCTGGAATGATATCCGGAAAGCTTTGTATCCGTATATCTCTTCTAGTTGTGTATTGTATTATTTTCCGCTGCTATGTATTTAAATGTAATTTAAATCTCTGATATTTCTGTGTAATATTCATTTACTCTGTATATTCTTGTAATCTGATGCATTGATGTAATATGCAATGAAATGTTCTTCTGTATGAGTTCTGTTTTGTCCTGTTCTCAAACGATAGGGTGTTTCGAACGGTCTGGGTCGGTTTAGCGACTGGTTCGGACCGAGCGAAATTCCTTGCCGTCACAGTTGGTATCAGAGCTTTGGTTTACAAAGCAGAGAACAAGGCACATTAGAACCATACGAAAGAATTCATCAGATACTGGATTAGCAATATCCAACGGGAATGACTCGTTAGAGATAGGATCAGTAGTATCCTAGAACGAGTGTGAAGAGTATGTTTTTAAAATGAAAACAAACTTTTGTTTTGAAAATTTAAATCAATTATTCGTATTTGATTATCCATTTATATTGATGTGGACAATCCAGTATATATAGATTTTGCGTATACGTCTGATCCGCGTGTATTCGAAATTTTAATATATTGGATAGATATAGCATCACACTCTAGTCGCCCGAAGATGGTACTGATGATTGTCATGACATCATCAGTATTTATGTTCGTGTCTCGAAGGTGTGATTTTCTATATATTTCCATTAGGCTGGTGTGAGAACCCAAAACTTATATATAGCTAGAATTCATCGTTGTGATTTGGCATCAAAAACATGATTTTTGTATATATATCAAATTATGAATTTGAAACGTTAAATTCACTAATTGATTGATGTTTGTGTTGTTTGTTAAATTGTTTGATAATTTTTAACCAATTAGCCTGATTGAATCATATATTGACTTATATTGAAAATTGGTCGCATCTGCTTGCATATACATGTATATCATTGAACAGGTCATAGCAAGGAGGCTAGAGCAGGGAATAAAATTTGTTTGCCCGACAAATAGGTACATGTTTACTACATAATTTCCTGTTTTGTTTGGGTGATGATGATTTTGTGAGCCTATTGGCTAGCCGCTTGGCTTTTTCTTTTTCTTTTGAGATCTGAAGGACCGGGGAAGCTATTTGAAATTCCCCGATGCTCCCGGTGCAGGGGAGGTTATGGCGAAATTTTTCGAAAATTTAGGGTGTTAGCCAAATTTTTGAAGTTTTGAAAATTCTCAGAAACTAAAGAGTTGGAGAATGGAAGCCTGATCGAACGTAGAGTTGAATGATCAAACCACTTTCGACTTTGTTCCTTTTCGGGGACGAAAAGTTTTAAGTGGGGGAGATTGTAACAACCCGTAAAATGCGAGCCAGTTTGAAATTTTTATTTTGGCAATTTTAGCGAGTTTTAATATTTAAAATGAATTATTTTAAATAATATCGACGAGAAATTTGTTTTGAATATAATTCGAACGTATATATTATACGCGTCGTCGTTAGAATATATAATAATTATATATAATTATAAAAGGAATAGAAAATGGCGCGGTAGTTCGAAAATTCGATTTCTAATTTCAAATGAATATACAGAATTCAATATAAGTCAGAATTGAACGAAACAAGAAATATTTGAATCTGTATAACTATATCTTTGTAACGAAGTTAACAAACTGAGATTTCATCTTAGAAATGATAAGATATGTCCAGTTGAAAATTAGAAATAGTCGCTGTGGAATTTATATATATTTTTATATATATAAGGCCCTTAAAAATAGCAATTTTGCAAACGACCTCGGATTTCGACGAAACGAGTTTTGTTGGGTCCGCAGTGTCAAGTTATTGCTGGGTTTCAAATTTCATAATTTTTCGAATCAATATGTGAGCGTGGCAAAAGAAAACGTGTTTGACCAGTTTCTGTTGATTTTAATCGACTGGAAATTGGCCATTTTTCAAACGGTCTCAGAATTTGACGAAACTAGTTTTGTTAGGACCGTATCGTCAATACGAAGCTAGAAAATATTTTTCTGGAATTTTTCTAGTTAGTATGTGACCCCGGTAATTTGAAATGTGCGTTTAAAATTCAATATAGTGACTTAAATGTAAATTCAAACGGAAACTGGTTGTAACGATCAAGTCAGCTTGCGATACATATCCCATTGTGTTCGGAATGGGGGTGAAACGCTATGGGTGACAGGCGGTGGGCCTCGTTTCGAGGTCGTATGTAAAGGTCAACATATTTGCAAAATTAAATAATAAAAAAAAAAAAATATTTTTTTTTCCCTCCCTCCCTTTTATTCTTCTGCTTGGCCCCCCCCCCCCCCCCCCGTTTCAGTTATCAGAAAATAGAAAGAAAAAAAAAAAAAAAAAAAACAAAACCCTAGCAGTAAATCGCGACGCCCCCCCTCGTCTTGACGCCGACGAAGGCGCCCCCTCCACCGATCGAACCCCGAGGCGACGAAGACGCCTCTCCACCGATCGAACCCCGAAGCACGAAGCAGCCCCCCCGAAGCGCCGCCTTGCCGCCGACGAAGGCGAATCGACCCCTCCCCCTTCGCAGGTACGATCTTTATTTTATTTCATTTTTATTTTTTTTTATCAAAAAAAAAAAAATTTTGATTTTTAAACAGAAAATTAAAACTGTTTATTGTAAAAAGAATAAAACTGAGTTTTTTTTAAAAGAATAAAACTGAGTTTTTTTAAAAAAATGTAAAAACTGAATTTTTTTTTTAGTTAGTTAAAACTGAAATTTTTTTTAAGTATTAAAAACAGAAATTTATATAAAATTAAAAACTGGTTTTTGAAGTAAAGGAAAAACTGATTTTTGTTTTTAATAAAAAGAAAACTGATAGAAAAAAATATGAAAAACTGATTTTTCGGAAAATATAAAAACTGATTAGGTTTTTTTTTAGAAAGTAATACTGATATTATCTTAGAAAGTAAAACTGATTTTATTTTTAAAAGGTTTAAACTTTAAAATAGAAAAGGCGGAATTTTTATTGAATAGAAGTAATAAAAATATGATTTTTATATTTTTAAAGTATTAAAAATATAATCTTTATAGGATAGGGAATATAAAAATATCATCTTTGTATGTGTAGCGAAATAAAAATCTGATTTTTATTTTATATACGTTGAGATAAAGTGGTAATTTTTATAAAGGTGAAAACTTTATTTTTATAAAGGCGAAAACTTTATTTTTATATATTGAACTTCAGAATAAAAATGTGATTTTTATATATTGAATAACAAAGTAAAAATTCGATTTTTACGTATGTAGTGAAAGCAGCAACGAAGGTGACAAAAAGGCGAAACGACGAAGACTTCTGAAAATGAAGAGCCGTGGAGCTAGGATAGCTATATGTGAGAATTTCTCACCTTTCAATTTCTTTTCTAGTCATATATATATACTAGGATGCAGACGGTGCTTAGTAGCACCCGACACAATCGTCCACAGACCATGGACTTGTTTGTTTGGCTGTTTGGTGATGGATTGCGATATTGGTTTGAATGTGGTTTGTGGTGTGAAAAATCGAATCGATAAATTGGTTAGGATTAGACGTGCGCCGTTATAAGGCGAAGGAGTAAGGCTAGGTTAGACTCTTACTCCAAAATCTTGTAGTTTGCATAACGAATTGAATATGATTGATGTGTGAATGGCGTGGGCCTTCACTAGACCGGGGATAAGGCTAGGCCTTGTCCCGTTTCTAGTATCGTGCCGTTATGCCGCCGAAATTTTCTAAAATAAGTTAGAAAAATAAAAATAGCATTTTATTTAACGAATGAACTGAATAGAAATTCATATGTTAAAATAAAATGTGTTATCGTTAAAAATATAATTTTTAACGTGAATGTGAATAAATAAATATTCATTTACAAACCAGACGGTTTGTTTATGTACACCTATTTGAATGACGTTGATTGGGTCGATAAATTTTACACATCGCCTAACTGCACAAATAAAATATGTGTTTGATTGTTTGAAACCCCACACGGGTGTTAGGATGAAATTTGAAGTTCACTCATCCTGATTGATTAAATATGTCGATCGATTGATTGACAAGCTGCTATAAGCGTTAAATGTCTATATTTGATGCTTATACAGTGTAGTGCACTTTGGTTGATGGTTGATTATTTTTCAAGGCTATTATACATGTGTTGTATGAAAATCCATATAATTAACTTTATATGGTGATTGATTGGGCCTCATTCCAGTTTTAAAATAGAAATATTTGAAAAAGAAATATTTGAAATAGAATATTTGAAAATAGAACTTTATGAAGCCGTGTTGATTAGATTGACGCCATTTTGACGTGAACGATATTTATATCGATTTTATCGATTTCGAATTGAATTGAAAACGATTTCGAAATGAATTGAATTGAAAAGCGATTTCGAAATGAATTGAATTGAAAACGATTTCGAAATGAATTGAATTGAAAACGATTTCAAAATGAATTGAATTGAAAAGCAATTTCGAAATGAATTGAATTGAAAACGATTTCGAAATGAATTGAATTGAAAACGATTTCGAAATGAATTGAATTGAATATGAATTCAAATTGAATTGAAATTTGAATTGAACAGAAATGAATTTTGAAACGAATTTATAAAGAAGAATTCAATTTTGCTTTGAATTGAAATGGAAGTTGAAATAGATTTTGAAATGAATTTAAAACTGTTTATATAATTCGTTTTTAAATAAAAATCGACGAAATATATTATATATATATTATATATAATATAATGGCCTGAATAGAACGCGCCGCGCCGCGGCAGTTCGCGAATTTCGACCATTTATTTCAAACGGACATTACGGGAGATCCGACCGTCGGATTCTCCTAAAACCGGAACCGCTGGGTTCGTATCGAAAAGAGCTTTCTAACGAATATTAGAAATTAGAAATCTAACGGTTGGATTTGGAATTATGTCCAAATCAAATTCGAAAAAGGTCGCTGTAAGTGCAGTTCGATGGCCATTGATGGAAATCGACTGTACGGGCCTTGATAAAATTATTAAAAATAGTAATAATTTGTGTAAAATCATAAGAAATGATTTAGAAAGGATTGGGATGAAAAACTCCATATTTGAAAAGATAAAAATAGATTTTTATCGAAATGAACTAGTTTTGAACTAGAATTATAATTCTATTTATTTTTAAATAAATAAATTGAATTCGAAAGGGGTTTTAAAAATAACCAGAATTTCCAATGATTGCATTGGAGTGGATTTGAATCGAAATTATCTTCGGAATATTTCGATGTTGGAATTCGTGATTATACAGGTGTTGTTATGGAAATTTGAAAGATATATATTGATATCGTTATTTCCAATACGACATTTGTGAGTCGTAGAATTCGATATTGAATATAAGCCGATATATTTTCTATTCAGAGCCTTGTATTGAATATCGAATGTGATTTGGGTTTGTCGTGAATGGTGTCTTCACTAACACTGTTCTTGAACCCAGTTGAGAAAAGATTAAATCTTTTTATTTAGATTTAATGAAGTGTACCAATTAAATGATATTTAATTGGAATTGAATTGATATTGATTTTTGGGTTTATCGTGAACAGTGTTTTAAATAACACTCGTTCTTTAACCCGATAATTAATGGAATGATTTTTGGGTTTATCGTGAACAGTGTTTTTAAATAACACTCGTTCTTTAACCCGATAATTAATGAATGTGATTTGGGTTTGTCGTGAATGGTGTCTTCACTAACACTGTTCTTGAACCCAGCTGAGAAAAGATTAAATCTTTTGATTTAGATTTAATGAAGTGTACCAATTAAATAACATTTAATTGGAATTGAATTGATAATGATTTTTGGGTTTATCGTGAACAGTGTTTTTAAATAACACTCGTTCTTTAACCCGATAATTAATGAATGTGATTTGGGTTTGTCGTGAATGGTGTCTTCACTAACACTGTTCTTGAACCCAGCTGAGAAAAGATTAAATCTTTTGATTTAGATTTAATGAAGTGTACCAATTAAATAACATTTAATTGGAATTGAATCGATATTGATTTTTGGGTTTATCGTGGACAGTGTTTTAAATAACACTCGTTCTTTAACCCGACGATTAATGAATGTGATTTTGGGTTTATCGTGAACCGTGTTTTTAAATGACACTGATTCTTTAACCCAGTCAAAAGATTAAAACTAAGTGGAGTTTTAATGAATCTTTAATTAGATTGAAAAGATCGAGAATGGAGTATCACCAGTTTTGCTCCAGGCGATAGTTAAATCTTTAATTAGATTTGAACGTGAAATTTAGAAACTAACTGTCGGTTAGCCAAGCAGAATGGTTTTCTGGATATTGATCTGATGTTGGTTTCGGCCTTCGGGGTTAATATTTGGGGAATTATTCTCTTGATTAATTTACGGTTAGTGACTAATGAATTGGAATGAGGCGTATGTTGTGTTTGTGTAACACTTATTTAAAATATACGCGAGTTATTCGGGAAGTCCGGGTTTATCCCATTCTGAATAATCGATACGACGATAAGTCGAAGATGAAGACGATGGTCGAAGACCGGAGGTCTTCACGTCGTTTGGGTGATAACTGATGATCTTGATTGGGCTGTACACCCAAGAAGATGGAAACAGTTGGTGATCGTCCAGACGTACTTGGAGATCGATGGATATGCGGGGTACTAGGTGCCTCCGGTTTCGTTCAGACCCAGAACGGACTTGTAAATGGACTGTGTGTCTGACATCGGATTTCATTCTGTGTGACTGATATCGGTTGCATAGGATGGCTTGCCTGTGTGGCATGCTAAGATGCAAATGATCGAGGCTTCTGTTGAAAAGCAAAGTCTTGTGGTGATGATCAAAGCACGGCCTTTGTGGCGTAGCTTTGTGTAACGTTTACCTCGCGTGTTTCACACCCGGTATGAACCAAAAACGGGAGACGGACCTCAGGGAGGGCATGCGTTTCTTTCTAGCTAGAAGTGGCGTCAGTGGTTTTACACGCCCTGACGAGTTTGACTTATGTGGTTGTGGTTGTTGCGAGGCGCCTCGGTTATATCGGTTTCGGCCGAATGCATTCTGGTCGGCTGACGGACCAGACTTACACCCCATAGGGTGGGGAGACGTATTGTTCAGGCATAATAATCCACTCCGTGTGGACCGGCCCTGACGATCCAAGGGGCAGTTGCGGCTGTTCCTGTGGCTCGGGCTAGAGAGTCACGAATCGGTTGAGGACTATCTTTTGCCTCGGTTCATAGACGGAAATCCAATTTCCAAATACGTGACTTTGCGGTTTTATATGTAAACCTATATATGGCGACATGATATATGGTACCCATGCCGCCTATGATTGATACTTATGATTTGAAGTTGTTTTATACACTATGCACTTATAATAGTATCAAATGATTTGTTTTAAACGTATCAAGCATTCTTTGGCTGTTATAAGGGAAAACCCTATCCCCCGGCTTGCGTTGCATTGTGTGATAGGACCTGGGTCTTATAACAGCTTCATTTTTCTTTATTTAGCATTGCGCTGTTTGTTTTATGCACTGGTATTCTTGGGAGGAAACCCGTTCCGTGTTATACGGCGTGGTCCCTGGATTTACCTAATGATTTAAAATAAAGATTAATAACTGTTTTAGTTCTCACACCAGTCACATGACTGACCTGGAGTTTATTGTTTTAACCTAAACTCTGGGTGCCCCTATTTTGACACGGGCAGCTAGTAGTTTTGGTTTTGCAGATTTATATTCACAGGATCCTGGTTTACAGCTGGAATGATATCCGGAAAGCTTTGTATCCGTATATCTCTTCTAGTTGTGTATTGTATTATTTTCCGCTGCTATGTATTTAAATGTAATTTAAATCTCTGATATTTCTGTGTAATATTCATTTACTCTGTATATTCTTGTAATCTGATGCATTGATGTAATATGCAATGAAATGTTCTTCTGTATGAGTTCTGTTTTGTCCTGTTCTCAAACGATAGGGTGTTTCGAACGGTCTGGGTCGGTTTAGCGACTGGTTCGGACCGAGCGAAATTCCTTGCCGTCACATTTCGGCCTTCGGGGTTAATATTTGGGGAATTATTCTCTTGTTAATTTACGGTTAGTGACTGATGAATTGGAATGAGGCGTATGTTGTGTTTGTGTAACACATGTTTATTATACACGCGAGTTATTCAGAAAGACCGGGTTTATCCCATTCTGAATAACTGATACGACGATAAGTCGAAGATGAAGACGATGGTAGAAGACCGGAGGTCTTCACGTCGTTTGAATAATTACTGATGATCTTGATTGGGCCGTACACCCAAAAGGAGGGAATCAGTTGGTGGTCATCCAGACGTACTTGGAGATCGATGGATATGCGGGGTACTAGGTGCCTCCGGTTTCGTTCAGACCCAGAACGGACTTGTAAATGGAATGTGTGTCTGGCATCGGATTTCATTCTGTGTGACTGATATCGGTTGCATAGAGTGGTTTGCCTGTGTGGCATGCTAAGATGCAAATGATCAAGGCTTCTGTTGAAAAGCAGAGTCTTGTGGTTGATGATCAAAGCACGGCCTGTAATGACCCGGATTTTTAGCGACTTTGGTTATCGACATAAACACGATGTCGATAACCAAAACATCGAAAAATCGTGGTAATTAGTGAAAGAAATTAGAGGGTGAGGAAAGATAAGATAGAAACTTAGAATAGAAGAAGAAGAAGACAACATCAGAGTAACACGAATCTCACAGCGGAACGAATAAATATATTTCATAACATAACTTTGAAATACAAATCTGTACTTGAATATACATATCATTATCAAAGTACAACACTTACAACACAGCGGAAATAACTATAACTATATGATCCTGAAGCCTCCTGCTCCAAGCTCTTCCAGTATACCTGTAAATCCCGACTACTTGACTGCCCGTACAAATTTAGGCACCCAAGAGTTTAGGGAAAACAACAAAGTAAACTCCGGGTCTGTCATGGGACTGGTATGAGTAAAACAGTTTAAAAACAGTTCGAACAAGTAAACGATATCTTATAAGACCACGCCGCATAACGGAACGGGTTTTTCCCTTATGAGAATCCAAATTGTCTTTAAATCAAAAACCTTTTGATATTATAATAATGTCTATCAACACAATATAATAATCATCTAGCAGAAACGCTTTCATCTCACGTTCTACATATATAGTAGACAATCAAAACCGCAAGCACGTATTGGGTAATGGATTTCCAACTATGACAAGGTATGGAACCACCTTTCGCTAGTGTACCTCTAGAGAGGAATACACTGGATTCAACAAGAACATCTTACAACCCGGCCACACATGACCTCATTTCGCTTGAGCGTATCGAATGTATATCACCAACAGTTGGGATCAACAACCGTTTCCCGAATGGGACAGCATCAACAATAGATTTTTAGAAGTAAATGAAACTCTAGATCAGGTGATTATACACCCTACTTCGGTGCGACCGACTTAGCCATGATGCCTGCCCGATTTCTGTCATTTACCGGATGTGAGGCTAGAAGCTACGCTTTATCATCACACCAGATTCACTTTGAATGCCACATCGTCAAATCCATCAAATCACTGATTGACGTCCTCAACCATACATTATGTGTTAGCTAAGAGAAGTTTCCTTCTCCGCTTCCACTCTTGGTACGGTTGGAGAAATCAATATATGTGATCGTCTGGAAATACCCTGTCAGACATCCGTCCATACAAGTCATCCAGGAACAGGATGAACCGAAGGCACTATTCTGTAAATAGGATAGCCCTTGCATAACTCCGTCTTCAATTTCCTTTGGCATATATGATTCGCAACGCTTATGCCAATACAGAGTAGTTCTTTGGATAATAATCCAACCGGTCTCTCCATATTAACAACGTTAAAATGGTCAAAACTTCGATAGTCTGTGATTTAACTATCGAATAAAAACAGGTGTGCAAACAACGATATTATTTCCAAATGGAAATTTATATCGATCAAACATCATTCAACATTTATCTCTTTAGTTCATTTTTCATCTCCTGTTTCCCTATATTCAATATTTCTTATTTTCTAAATTTGGAAAATATACGTTATTAACAATGGAAAACATTTCCATTTCTTGTTTTCTTTATTAGAAAACATTTCTGGTTTCTTATTTGGAAAACATTTCCAAAGCTCCTTCATTGGACTTAGACAGATGTTTAAACAAACCATCACGATGCCAACTCAAACCATTTCCTTTACTGCCGAACATTAACTATTCCTTAGTTAAAAACGAAGCCAAACAAGTTGGGGTAGAACTACCTCTTAGGCCTTAACTGAACAACATTTCAAACTTTGAAATAGTCAAAGTTCACTTTATATCCCTTTTACTAACTTCCTTACTTAAACCTCTTCGAATAGCTATATTCGATCGACTCTTTTCACTTAACTTTATTCGATTAACCCTTATCAATTAACTCTATTGGACTAACACTATTGGATTAACTCTATTCACTCAACTCCTTTCGAATAAACTATATTCGATTAACTCCCTTTTCTCTCTATTCGAATAAACTATATTCGATTAACTTATTTTCTTCTATTCGAATAACTATATTCGATTAACTCATTTTACATTAACTCTAATCGATTAATCTAACATCGATTAACTCCTTTTACTTTATTCTCTAATCGATTAACTAACATCGATTAACTCCTTTTACTTTATTCTCTAATCGATTAACTAACATCGATTAACTCTTTTTAACTTTATTCTTTAATCGATTAACTAACATCGATTAACTCCTTTTACTTTATTCTTTAATCGATTAACTAACATCGATTAACTCTATTTACTTTATTCTCTAATCAATTAACTAACATCGATTAACTCTTTTTAACTTTATTCTTTAATCGATTAACTCTTTTTAACTTTATTCTTTAATCGATTAACTAACATCGATTAACTCCTTTTACTTTATTCTCTAATCGATTAACTAACATCGATTAACTCTTTTATTCTATTCGAATAAACTATTCATTTATAAAGATTTTCTTTTAGTAACAGTTCTTCACTTTACAAATTATTTCCCTTTTTATTTACTTTCGAAATATTTCCTTTTTCAAAATCTGTTGATTTTATAAACTCCCTTTTATTTCAATATACATTGAAATAATTCTCTTTACATCCCAGGGTCTTTTATGATATTTAAAATATCGAATAAAAATGATCAATATCATTCCAACACCCATAATCCATAACAGATCATATAACACATCATATATCACAATATATGAAAACAGTAAAATAATTGTTGAGGAATCCAGTTGGATTCCTCCAACCTGTTTCCCTGCATCACAGATGTTAAACAATATAGATAACATCACTTTCAGTTCTATATGATACATTCTGTTAAACAGAATCAATATAGAAATTCAACTAACTGACTAGCAGTTCAATCAAATACCCAACACACAGTCAATCAGCCAATATCTAACAGTTCTAAAAATACAACGTGAAATTACAAACTGTTCAGAGTTAGTGAGATTTACTCACTTTGTCGGGAATCGTTAAATAACGATAACCGTTTAGCAGTTTTGTTCTGACGTTATTTTCCGTCATATTTTCCAAAATCTTCGAATCATTTCAAACTAATCTCATGTTGTAGCCCCCGTCCGTGTGAATCAAACGTGACAAGCGGTTTGAAATTCTGATCACGGATGTGCCGGATATTAACATTCAAAGTTTATACATTCATTAAAAATTTAAAGTACAAAATTTATTGGAAAACCGGGCCTTACCATATCTAACTCGGCCCATCTACTTGCTTCTATCTCCTCACATACTTCACGAAAGCCCAATTCGACTCCAACTCCTAACATTACCCTTTCACGTTCACACATTTACAACATTGCCGAACTCATCTTCCATTTTTCTGAAAACACATTCCAGTAAAAACATTCCACTTCTCCTCCACTATTTCAATCAGTTGTGCTCTCTGTATAACAATTACCATGCTTTTATCACGTCCACAGCTTTATTCATTGTTTTAAATGCAACCGCTACCTGTAGTATGCCTTCTTTCCTCTTCATGCACCACACTCCAGTTTTAACGCAGAAACAAAAACCGCCAGCTCCTTCACAAGATTCAAAATCCTCACCACCGTTCGCTTTTCTCTTCCGCCCATACCCTGTAACCCAAACCCCGCAGTAACACTTCGAGCCTGACCCTCATGATTAAATCACCTGCGGCAAATACTGTATACCCCTGTTCGTCCATCCAAGATCGCCAGAGGCTGCGCCTTTCAATCCCCAACCCACGTTTCATCATTTGTACTTTCCATCTAACCCCTTTGCCTATGCAGAACCTCTCGCATGCCTCCATTCTTCTTGAGTAACTCGCTTGCAAGAAGCTCGACACTAGCTCCATCGCACCAACGTTTACTGTTCGGTCTCCCTTACGGGCCTCGTGTAAAGCAAGAAAGAAGTGGTGCAAAGTCTGAATATATATATGCTTTGAGATCTATAAATTTTATTGTATTAAGAAAAGTCTCAGTGGAAAATATGAAAGGTTCTTGCGAAGAAGAAAATCTAAGAAAAACTGTATGTATTTATAGCAGAGGAGGCTAAATGCTTAAGGGTTATGTTATAAATTTGTACAGGCAGCATTTGAGTGGAGAGGGGATAGAGGACGTAGCACATTTAAGTGGAGAGGATTTGTGGCAGACGTGGCTAGGATATGTTCTTTAGATAAGCCTAGGTTGAAATCAATTCTTGTATGTTGGTCGGTGTCCACTAATTCATAAGTAATGTAAACTTGTAGCTGCTTTATAATGTGGTCAAGTGGAGATCGTTCATCTCTTGATAGCCTAGTTTTATTGCTTTTGCGTTTTAACTAGTCTTAGTGCTAATTTATCTACTCTTGGTTTTATCGAGTATACCCACTTTATAAAACTTCGTTCACATATAGATTGCCATCAAAAGAAATAAAAATACCGTTGTGATCAGTAAGGTGCCAGGATTCCAAAAATATAATAATACCGGTAGGTGGACTCATATTTTGAAACTTCAAAATGTTGATTCCAGGGTGCGAAATACTTCAAATAAAAAGTCGCGTATTAAATTAATTAAAAATTACTGAAAAATTCTAAAAATTAAATTATCACTACGTCTCAAAAGAATCTCGTCTAAATTCAAAACCGGTATCTAGTTATAGCGAATAAACCGTTACGGTCGATAAACGATTCTATAGTGACTATATAAATATTTGATTTGGACATATCTCAAAATCTACACAATGGAAATCCTGATTTTTCTCTTCCACTAGAAAGATATACTCCACCAGCTCCACACGTTTCTTGTTTCACAGAAATCCGGCTTAAAACGAATCATGTACATTCAGTTGAAGTTCGAATCGCCAATTTACGAACTGCAGCGCCATTTCGAGCTCTATTCTAATTATTTTATAAACTATACGTTCAACTGTCGACGATTGAATATATTCGTTATTCAAATTCAATTCCAAGCTAAATTAAATATCACAGATGATCCGGTTCACACCATATCGCCATTTCGGCCAATTCTGATTATTTCAGAATTAAATATATTATTTTATTTATTATTTTAATTAAATATTCACCATTATTTAATTCCACGACCATTAAATTCACTAACCCACCATTTATATAATTAATTAAATTAATTCTAATACCTCTGCCAATGCGGGTCATTACAATCTTCCCCACTTAAAATAATTTCGTCCTCGAAATTGCTAAAAAGTAGAGGACGACCCTATCGACTGGTTAGAACATATTTGTTCACTTCTTAACTTCAGTTTCAACTGAACCAATTTAATTTCAATTAAATTTCAATTAAATTATTAATTAATTCTTATTAACGAAAATTTTCAAAAATTCTGAAATTTTTCTAACACCTTAACCTTTTTGAAAAATTTCGCCAGCACCTCCTTTGTACTGGTTAATAGCTCAAACTCCAACTTGCCTCTCTGGACCATCTCCATCCCAAAAGAAAATCAAACAGCCAAGCGGCTTGCCAATTCAGCTCATAAAATTCATGTTCAATATGAAATATAAACTTGTACCTTTTGTCGGCATATCATTATATCCTTTCCACTTGTTATCAATTCAGCAGATACAAGGGTCATCCCAATCAAACTCCAATCTGCTTTTATCCACAACACAACCATTCGCTTATAACTAAGCCAAATATCATTTCAACTAGAGTTTCTTCTCGATTCCCAACTCTTAACTTGATTATCCCATTATACTTCAAATTTGAATCTCACAATCCAATTTGTCTTGATATCATTCCAATTCAATCTCAGTTAACACTTTACTGGCTTTACTTTAATTCAAATTTGCTTTCACAAATTTCTATTAAATTTGTTTTTAATTCAAACAGTCTTTTCCTGGGAGTTTTCAAACAATTTACTCTTTTCAAAAATCAAATTTTCCTTTTTGAAATTCAACTGAGCCCATAATCAATATTCCATTAGTTAAATCACTTCTCTATTTCTTTATCAATATTTGTTGACCAAATATTTTCAATAACCATATTGGCCCTTTTATGTCATTGGGAAAACATTTCTGAATATCGCCTTCCTTTATTTTGTAAATTTTAGAAAATATATGCTATTTATAATTGGAAAATATTCCAATTACTTGTCTCTTTTCCGGTCTCGTTTATTTCTATACTTAGGAAATATTCTTTATTATATTTCCAAGCTTACACTTGTTTGGGTTAAAACAGATGTTGTGTAAAACATCGTTACGACAACCCAAATACTATATTCAACTAACTCTTATTCAACATTGGTCTTCGAGCCTGAAATCTTACTATTTATTTGTTAATAATGAAATCAATCAAGTTGGGGTATAACTACCTCTCAGACCTTGACTGAATAACATTTATAACGTCAAAACAGATATGACTACTTACTCGAAAAATCAATACCATACAACTACTTATTCACCTTTAAACACGTATACACTTTCTCTTTCTATTCTTACTAGATTTTATTCTTAGTCTTCCTTTTTGATTTTACTATTCTATTTCTAAGTTCGTTTCCTTATCGACTTCTATATATATCGATATATAGATTTCTAGTTATCAAACTATCTTAAAAATATTCTATCTCCTTAAATTCCCGGAAAAATTCGCCATAACCTCCTTTGTACTAGGAGCATCGGGATATTTCAAATAGCCTCCCATGTCCCTTACCAATCCAAAAGAAAAAGAAAAAGTCAAGCGGCTAGCCGATACGGCGCATAAAATCTCATATATAAATTAAATACATACCTTTTCATCGAGAATTCTATTTATATACCTTCATACCTTATCCATACATATCTCATGTATATTTATATATTTCTAATTCATTTCAACTTAATCCAATCATTTTAACTTAGTTCATTAAGTGATTTTCAAATTACTGGTTTGCCCATTTCACCTTTTTATTTGAATATACATGTTCAAATATAGGTTTACTTGTTTATCAACTAATTGAATTCCATTTCAATTTTATTTGAATTTCCTATATTCAAATTCCATTCTCTTTTCTCTTATTCAAATTATATATTTGAATTTCATTTCAAATCTCTTTTTCAAATTCTATATTTGAATTTTGTTTCAATTTCCTTATTCAAATCCCATATTTGAATTTCATTTCAAATCTCTTATTCAAATTCCATATTTGAATTTCTATATTCGAATCTATTTGAATTCTCTTTATTTCATTTTAATTCCCTTTGAATCTTCTATATTCAAATTTCAAATTCAATTCTATTTGAATCTTCTACATTCAAATTTCATTTTCAATTCTATTCAAATTCTATATATTCAAACTCCCTTTGAATTTCTATATTCGAATCCTATTATTACTCTATATGAATTCTATATTCAATTTTCCATTATTTAAATCTTCTTTATTCAAATCTCATTTGAGTTTCTATATTCAAATCCCCTTTGAATTTTCTATATTCAAATCCCCTTTGAATTTTCTTATTTACATTCTATGTTGAACTTCTTTTTTTTTTCAAATTCCTTTTCAAACTTTCTTTATTCATTCTTTATTATAAATCCCATTTGAAATTCAACACAACTTGTCTTTCCCAAAACAAATTCAAAACAGTATCTCTGGTAGTAATTCGTCACTTATAACTCGAAAATGAACACTGATGATGCAGCTGTCATCATCAGAATCTATTTTCCAGCGATCGAAGTGAGTTCAATACTATAAAACCATTTCTAAACATTTCCACTTTGAAATTCATTTCAAAATATAATTCACACTGCTTGTAAAACAATTTAAAATCTCCCAGGATTTAAATTTTCCTTATTTTTAATCCAAATCTATTTACAAACACTTATCCAATTCTCCAGAGTTTTAACTTCAATTTCTGGTTTAAATTTCAGATTTAACTCATCTGATTTCACGTATTTCACTTATATGAATTCTGATTGGCTATTTACATAACCATTTTACTTATAATCTTACTCGATTATAATAACAACCAATATATACACTATATTAAAATTTTGATATATATCTTCTCTATATCAAGATATACATTGGGTAAACTTATTTTAATTTACCCTCTTTTCAAAACATATCGTGCCGACCCATCGTATTCGAGTGTTTAGTAACTCCTACCGATGCAGTGGATCAAACTGATCGACCAGAACTCATAAACAACTCAACCAATAAATCTTCACAATATAAAATTATTTTTTTATATCAATAACAAATACGTCCACTCGTATATATACACTCAACTCAATCTAGGGTATTACTAACCCTATCTCTACCGAGTCACGCCACAGAGCCAAGTAATTCTTAACTTAAGCTCTGATACCAACTGTAATGACCCAGATTTTGAGTTAAGTAGGCTTTGCAACCATCCTCTCCCCATCCTCCAAAGTAGCAGGGTAATACCCCACCGTGATTTACATTGGTACCCCAGCACCACATTTTACGGCCAGCCTTTCGACTTCACAACTAACCCTCATTTTCGGGACATGTAGGGGTAAGAGTCCCCCGTTCGCCACCTAACGAAAAGCGAGAACCCCCTATCATGCGACACATGCCCCAAGCACGCAACATGGACTGGTATGAGTAAAACAGTTTAAAAACAGTTCGAACAAGTAAACGATATCTCATAAGACCACGCCGCATAACGGAACGGTTTTTTCCCTTATGAGAATCCAAATTATCTTTATATCAAAAACCTTTTGATATTATAATAATGTCTATCAACACAATATAATAATCATCTAGCAGAAACGCTTTCATCTCACGTTCTACATATATAGTATACAATCAAAACCGCAAGCACGTATTGGGTAATGAATTTCCAACTATGACAAGGTATGGAATCACCTTTCGCTAGTGTACCTCTAGAGAGGAATACACTGGATTCAACAAGAACATCTTGCAACCCGGCCACACATGACCGACCACTCATTTCGCTTGAGCGTATCGAATGTATATCACCAACAGTTGGGATCAGCAACCGTTTCCCGAATGGGACGGCATCAACAATAGATTTTTAGAAGTAAATGAAACTCTAGATCATGTGATTATACACCCTACTTCGGTGCGACCGACTTAGCCATGCTGCCTGCCCGATTTCTGTCATTTACCGAATGTGAGGCTAGAAGCTACGCTTTATCATCACACCAGATTCACTTTGAATGCCACATCGTCAAATCCATCAAATCACCGATTGACGTCCTCAACCATACATTATGTGTTAGCTAAGAGAAGTTTCCTTCTCCGCTTCCACTCTTGGTACGGTTGGAGAAATCAATATATGTGATCGTCTGGAAATACTCTGTCAGACATCCGTCCATACAAGTCATCCAGGAACAGGATGAACCGAAGGCACTATTCTGTAAACAGGATAGCCCTTGCATAACTCCGTCTTCAATTTCCTTTGGCATATATGATTCGCAACGCTTATGCCAATACAGAGTGGTTCTTTGGATAATAATCCAACCGGTCTCTCCATATTAACAACGTTAAAATGGTCAAAACTTCGATAGTCTGTGATTTAACTATCGAATAAAAACAGGTGTGCAAACAACGATATTATTTCCAAATGGAAATTTATATCGATCAAACATCATTCAACATTTATCTCTTTAGTTCATTTTTCATCTCCTGTTTCCCTATATTCAATATTTCTTATTTTCTAAATTTGGAAAATATACGTTATTAACAATGGAAAACATTTCCATTTCTTGTTTTCTTTATTAGAAAACATTTCTGGTTTCTTATTTGGAAAACATTTCCAAAGCTCCTTCATTGGACTTAGACAGATGTTTAAACAAACCATCGCGATGCCAACTCAAACCATTTCCTTTACTGCCGAACATTAACTATTCCTTAGTTAAAAACGAAGCCAATCAAGTTGGGGTAGAACTACCTCTCAGACCTTAACTGAACAACATTTCAAATTTTGAAATAGTCAAAGTTCACTTTATATCCCTTTTAATAACTTCCTTACTTAAACCTCTTCGAATAGCTATATCGATTGACTCTTTTCACTTAACTTTATTCGATTAACCCTTATCAATTAACTCTATTGGACTAACACTATTGGATTAACTCTATTCACTCAACTCCTTTCGAATAAACTATATTCGATTAACTCCCTTTTCTCTCTATTCGAATAAACTATATTCGATTAACTCATTTGCTTCTATTCGAATAACTATATTCGATTAACTCATTTTACATTAACTCTAATCGATTAATCTAACATCGATTAACTCCTTTTACTTTATTCTCTAATCGATTAACTAACATCGATTAACTCCTTTTACTTTATTCTCTAATCGATTAACTAACATCGATTAACTCTTTTTAACTTTATTCTTTAATCGATTAACTAACATCGATTAACTCCTTTTACTTTATTCTCTAATCAATTAACTAACATCGATTAACTCTATTTACTTTATTCTCTAATCGATTAACTAACATCGATTAACTCTTTTTAACTTTATTCTTTAATCGATTAACTAACATCGATTAACTCTTTTTAACTTTATTCTTTAATCGATTAACTAACATCGATTAACTCCTTTTACTTTATTCTCTAATCGATTAACTAACATCGATTAACTCTTTTATTCTATTCGAATAAACTATTCATTTATAAAGATTTTCTTTTAGTAATAGTTCTTCACTTTACAAATGATTTCTCTTTTTATTTACTTTCGAAATATTTCCTTTTTCAAAATCTGTTGATTTTATAAACTCCCTTTTATTTCAATATACATTGAAATAATTCTCTTTACAACCCAGGGTCTTTTATGATATTTAAAATATCGAATAAAAATGATCAATATCATTCCTACACCCATAATCCATAACAGATTATATAACACATCATATATCACAATATATGAAAACAGTAAAATAATTGTTGAGGAATCCAGTTGGATTCCTCCAACCTGTTTCCCTGCATCACAGATGTTAAACAATATAGATAACATCACTTTCAGTTCTATATGATACATTATGTTAAACAGAATCAATATAGAAATTCAACTAACTGACTAGCAGTTCAATCAAACAGCCAACACACAGTCAATCAGCCAATATCTAACAGTTCTAAAAATACAATGTGAAATTATAAACTGTTCAGAGTTAGTGAGATTTACTCACTTTGTCGGGAATCGTTAAATAACGATAACCATTTAGGAGTTTTGTTCTGACGTTATTTTCCGTCATATTTTCCAAAATCTTCGAATCATTTCAAACTAATCTCATGTTGTAGCCCCCGTCCGTGTGAATCCAACGTGACAAGCGGTTTGAAATTCTAATCACGGATATGCCGGATATTAACATTCAAAGTTTATACATTCATTAAAAATTTAAAGTACTAAATTTATTGGAAAACCGGGCCTTACCATATCTAACTCGGCCCATCCACTTGCTTCTATCTCCTCACATTCTTCACGAAAGCCCAATTCGACTCCAGCTCCTAACATTACCCTTTCACGTTCACACATTTACAACATTGCCGAACTCATCTTCCATTTTTCTGAAAACACATTCCAGTAAAAACATTCCACTTCTCCTCCACTATTTCAATCAGTTATGCTCTCTGTATAACAATTACCATGCTTTTATCACGTCCACAACTTTATTCATTGTTTTAAATGCAACCGCTACCTGTAGTATGCCTTCTTTCCTCTTCATGCACCACACTCCAGTTTTAACGCAGAAACAAAAACCGCCAGCTCCTTCACAAGATTCAAAATCCTCACCACCGTTCGCTTTTCTCTTCCGCCCATACCCTGTAACCCAAACCCCGCAGTAACACTTCGATCCTGACCCTCATGATTAAATCACCTTCGGCAAATACTGTATACCCCTGTTCGTCCATCCAAGATCGCCAGAGGCTGCGCCTTTCAGTCCCCAACCCACGTTTCATCACTTGTACTTTCAATCTAACCCCTTTGCCTACGCAGAACCTCTCGCATGCCTCCATTCTTCTTGAGTAACTCGCTTGCAAGAAGCTCGACACTAGCTCCATCGCACCAACATTTACTGTTCGGTCTCCCTTACGGGCCTCGTGTAAAGCAAGAAAGAAGTGGTGCAAAGTCTGAATATATATATGCTTTGAGATCTATAAATTTTATTGTATTAAGAAAAGTCTCGGTGGAAAATATGAAAGGTTCTTGCGAAGAAGAAAATCTAAGAAAAACTGTATGTATTTATAGCAGAGGAGGCTAAATGCTTAAGGGTTATGTTATAAAATTGTACAGGCAGCATTTGAGTGGAGACGGGATAGAGGACGTAGCACATTTAAGTGGAGAGGATTTGTGGCAGACGTGGCTAGGATATGTTCTTTAGATAAGCCTAGGTTGAAATCAATTCTTGTATGCTGGTCGGTGTCCACTAATTCATAAGTAATGTAAACTTGTAGCTGCTTTATGATGTGGTCAAGTGGAGATCGTTCATCTCTTGATAGCCTAGTTTTATTGCTTTTGCGTTTTAACTAGTCTTAGTGCTAATTTATCTATTCTTGGTTTTATCGAGTATACCCACTTTATAAAACTTCGTTCACATATAGATTGCCACCAACAGAAATAAAAATACCGTTGTGATCAGCAAGGTGCCAGGATTCCAAAAATATAATAATACCGGTAGGTGGACTCATATTTTGAAACTTCAAAATGTTGATTCCAGGGTGCGAAATACTTCAAATAAAAAGTCGCTTATTAAATTAATTAAAAATTACAGAAAATTTCTAAAAATTAAATTATCACTACGTCTCAAAAGAATCTCGTCTAAATTCAAAACCGGTATCTAGTTATAGCGAATAAACCGTTACGGTCGATAAACAATTCTATAGTGACTATATAAATATTTGATTTGGACATATCTCAAAATCTACACAATGGAAATCCTGATTTTTCTCTTCCACTAGAAAGATATACTCCACCAGCTCCACACGTTTCTTGTTTCACAGAAATCCGGCTTAAAACGAATCATGTACATTCAGTTGAAGTTCGAATCGCCAATTTACGAACTGCAGCGCCATTTCAAGCTCTATTCTAATTATTTTATAAACTATACGTTCAACTATCGACGATTGAATATATTCGTTATTCAAATTCAATTCCAAGCTAAATTAAATATCACAGAATATCCGGTTCACACCATATCGCCATTTCAGCCAATTCTGATTATTTCAGAATTAAATATATTATTTAATTTATTATTTTAATTAAATATTCACCATTATTTAATTCCACGACCATTAAATTCACTAACCCACCATTTATATAATTAAATAAATTAATCCTAATACCTCTGCCAATGTGGGTCATTACACGGCTTTTGTGGCGTTGCTTTGTGTAACGTTGATTCGCGAGCCTCACACCCCGGTGGTGAACCAAAAATGGGAGAGGACCTCAGGGAGGACATGCATTTCTTTCTAGTTAGAAGTGGCGTCAGTGGTTTTACACGCCCTGACGAGTTTGACTTATGTGGTTGTTGCTGTTGCTGTTGCGAGGCGCCTCGGTTATATCGGTTTCGGCCGATGCATTCTGGTCGGCAGACGGACCAGACTTACGCCCCAAAGGGCGGGGAAACGCAGTGTTCAGGAATTTTAATCCACATCGGTGGACCGGCCTTGTCGCTCCAAATGCTTGACTGAGTACTTGCCTGAGACATGGGCTAGATTGTCTCGAATCGGTAGAGGACGATCCCTGGCCTCGGTTCATAGATGGAAATCCAACTTCCAAATACGTGATTTTGCGGTTTTAATTGTAGAACTAGTATGGCGACATGATATATGGTACCCATGCCGTCTATGATTGATACTTATGATTTGAAGTTGTTTTATACACTATGCACTTATTATAGTATCAAACGATTTGTTTTAAACGTACTAAGCATGTTTGGCTATTATAAGGGAAAACCCTATCCCCCGGCTTGCGTTACATTGTGTGATAGGACCTGAGTCTTATAATAGCTTCATTTTTTCAAAAAGCATTTCGCTGTTTTGTTATATGCACTGGTATTCTTGGGAGGAAACCCGTTTCGTGTTATACGGCGTGGTCCCTTGATATATCTGATTTAAAGTAAGGTTTTAAATAACTGTTTTAGTTCTCACACCAGTCCCATGATTGACCTAGAGTTTATTGTTTTAACCTAAACTCTGGATGCCCTTATTTTGACACGGGCAGCTAGTAGTTTTGGTTTTGCAGATTTATATTCACAGTATCCTGGTTTACAGCTGGAATGATATCCGGAAAGCTTTGTATCCGTATATCTCCTTCAGTTGTGTATTGTATTATTTTCCGCTGCTATGTAATGTATTGTAATCTCTGATATTATATCGAATGTGAAATATTTATTCATACTCTGTTTATTCTTGTATTCTGATGGAATTGTTGTAATATACATTGAAATGTTCTTCCGTCTGCGTTCTGTTGTAGCTTGTTCTCGAAGTATCCGCTCTTTCCTTCACGGGGAAGTTAGGGTCCTTACAGTGGTATCAAAGCTTTGGTTTACAAAGCTCAGAGAACAAGACACATTAGAAACGAACGAAAGAATTCATCAGAATTTGGATTAGTAATATCCAATAAGAATAACTTGTTAGAGATGGGATCAGTAGTATCCTAGAACGGGTGTGAAGAGTAGTGTTTTTAAAAATAAGAATGAAAACAAGTTTTGTTTTGAAATTTAAATCACTTATACGTATTTGATTATTTATCTTATATTGAATTGGGACAATCCAATATATAAAGATTTTGCATACACGTCTTGCGAACGTGTATTTGAAGTTTTAATGTACTGGATAGTTATAGGATCACACTCTAGTTGCCCGGGGATAATTCTGGTGACGGGGCACCATCGCCAGTATTTATTTTTGAGCGACGAAAGTGAGATTTCTATATATTTCCAATTGACTGGTGTGAGAACCGAAACTAGATAGGGCTTATTATTACGATTTGGCAACAAAAATCTGATTTTTGACTATATATCAAAGTTATGAATTTGAAAAGATAACCAACTAATTGATTGATGGTTGTGCTGTTTGATTATTGTTTGGTTAATTAAAATTTGTACCCTATAGCCAAATTGTATCAAATAGTGAATTGCATTGAAAATTTGTCGCATTTGCTTGCATATACATGTACTTACATTGAACAGGTCATAGCAAAGAGGCTAGAGCAGAAGAATAAAATTGTTTGCCCGACAAATAGGTACATGTTTACCATAATTTACTGTTTTGTTTGGGTGATGATGATTTTATGAGCCGATTGGCTTTTTCTTTTTCTTTTTGAGATCAGAGGGCCTGTATGGCAATTTCGGGATTTTCCCGGTGCTCCCGGTGCAGGGGAGGTTATGGCGAAATTTTTCGAAAATTTAGTGTGTTAGCCAATTTTTTGAAAAATTTGAAAAGTTTTTAGAAACTGAAAAGTTGAAGAACTTAAGCCGTAATGAAAATAATGGAAGTTGATTTGATCAGTTAAACAACTTTCGGCTTCGTTCCTTTTTGGGGACGAAAAGTTTTAAGTGGGGGAGATTGTAATAACCCGGAAATCTGAGCCAATTTAAAATTTTTATTTTGGCAATTTTAGCGAATTTTGATTATTTAAAATGAATTATTTTAAATAATAATGACGAGAAATTTATTTTGAATAGAATTCGAACGTATATTTATATAGATCGTCGTTAGAATATAATTATTTAATTATAATTATAAAAGGAATTGAAAATGGTGCAGTAGTTCGATTATTCGATTTCAAAATTCAAATGAATGTACCGGGTGCAAAATAAACCGGATTTTAGTGAAACCAAAAATATTTGAATCTAATTGAGAGTATCTTTCCAATGAATCCGAAAAATCGAAGTTTCATAGAGGGAATCAAAAGATATGTCCAGTTGAAAATTCAGAATAGTCGCTATGGAATTTTGGCCCTTAAAAATGGCCATTTCGTAAACGACCTCGGATTTCAACGAAACCACTTTTGTTGGATCCGGGATGTCAAGTTATTGCTAGATTCCAATTTTCGTAATTTTTCGAATCAATATATGAGCGTGGCGAGGTAGAACGTGTTTTGTCAATTTCGATCGACCTGAAAATGGCCATTTTTCAAACGGTCTCAGAATTTGATGAAACTAGTTTTTTTTGGACCGTATCGTCAATACGAAGCTAGAAAATATTTTTCTGGAATTTTTCGAGTTAGTATGTGACCCCGGTAAATTGAAATGCGCGTTCAAATTCAATATATAGAGTTATATGTTGATTTTGACGAAAACTGATCGAAACGATCGAATTAGCTTACGTGGCATATCCCATTGTGTTCAGAATGGGGGTAATTAGCTGGGGACGACAGTCGGTGGGTTCGATTTCGAGTTCGAAATTAAAAGTTACTTTTTGAAATTAAAAATAATAAAATAAATAAATATATTTATATATACTCTCACCTCACCCCTCTCTTCACAGTTGACTTAGATAAAAAAAATCGATCCTAGCCCCCCCCGGTCGCCTCTCCTCCACGATGCCACCGCCGACGTAGAGACCACCGCACCCCGCCCCTTCTTCCCCAGCGAACCTCCCTCCGATCCCCTCCTCTCCACCACCCCAGATCTCCTCATCCACCTCTAACTTAAATCGCGAATAACCTTAGCCACCCAAGGACCCGCGCACCACAGCCAACGCGCCACGCCGGAAAAGGCCACCACCGCCACCACTTCTGGCCACTAACGAGCTGCCGCCCCTCCGCCTGCTTCTCCCCCCCCCCTTCTCAGAGAAAATCAATTTTTTTTACAGTAAGTTTTCTGAATTTTATATGTTTAATTTTTCTGACTTTTCTATGTTTAATTACATCAGTTTTTCTATTATATATGCAAATAAAGATATGAAAATTTTAATATCATAAAGAATTAATTTTTTTTATATGTGAAGAACGAAATTGAAAAGATTATGTTTTTTACCTATAGAGATTATATTTTTATCATTAACAAAGATGGATTTTTATATGAACAAAAGATGTGATTTTTCTAAGGAAAATATCATAATAAAAATATAATTTTTATATAGCAGAGGTAATAAAAATATGATTTTTATAAAGTAGAAGTAATAAAAACATGATTTTTATATAATAGAGAATATAAAAATATTATCTTTATATATGTAGCGAAATAAAAATCTGATTTTTCTTATATATATGTTGAAGTAAAAATGTGATTTTTATATATTGAATAGCAAAGTAAAAATTCGATTTTTATATATTGAATAGCGAGGTAAAAATGAGATTTTTATAGCGATGAAATAAAAATTCGATCTTTACATATGAAGTAGAAATATAATTTTTATATAAACTGAAGCGTTGTAAATAAATATATAAAATAGAAGTAAAAATAGGATTTTTATTTATTAGAATGAAGTAATAAAAATATAATTTTTATTATGAACAGCGTGAAAAGAACTGCATTGGAATTTCAAGCAGATCCAGACGGTTCAACAGCAAAGCACGACGGAGTGGAACCCTCTGTGAGAACTTCTCACTTTTTAATTTTATTTCTAGTTAAAATATATACTAGGATGCAGACGGTGTTTAGTAGCACCCGACACCCGTCGTCCACAGACCATGGACGGTTTGTATGCTTGTTTGTTTGATTTTGATGTGTAGTTGATTGTGCGATGTGATGTGAAATGAAATAAAATATTTTATAGTGGAAAATATTTTATAGTTAAAAATAGAATTTTTAACGTGTATTTAAAATAAATATTTATAAACAAATCGGAGATTTGTTTATATACACACATTTGACTGATATTAATTGGGACGATAAATTTTACACATCGCCCAACTACACAAATAAAATCGGTGTTTGATTGTTTGAAAACCCCACACGGGTATTGGGGTGATATACGACATACACTAATCCCAATAGTTAGTTGTATGTCGATTGATTGATTGACAGACTGTTATAAGCGTTAAATATTTATATTTCATGCTTATATAGTGTAGAACGCACTTTGGATGATGGTTGATGATTTATCGTTGCTGTTATATACGTGTGGTAGAAAATCCATATAATTAACATTATATGGTAATTGATTGGGACTCATTCCAATTTTGAAATAGAAATATTTGAAATAAAATATTTGAATAAAAATATTTGAAAAAATAATATTTGAATAGAAATATTTGAAATAGAAATATTTTGAATAGAAATATTTTGAATAGAAATATTTGAAATAGAATATTTGAAAATAGAAGTATATGAAGCCATGTTGATTATATTGACGCCATTTTGACGTAAACGATATTTATATTGATTTTATTCATTTTATAATGAATATCGAAAGTGATTTCAAAATCTGATATTTTGAAAAGAATTGAAATTCGAATTGAAATAAATTCAAATTGAAATTGAATAGAAATGAATTCAAATTAAAATTGAATAGAAATGAATTCAAATTGAAATTGAATAGAATTGAATTCGAATTGAAATTGAATAGAAATGAATTCGTATTGAAATTGAATTGAATTGAAAACGAACTGAAATTGAATTAGAAATCAATTTAAAATGAATTTAAAACGAATTTATAAGGAAAATTTCAATTTTGATTTGAATTTGAAATGAAGTTGAAATCGTTTTGAAAACGAATTTAAAACGAATTATAGAAATACGTTTTAGAAGGGAAATCGATGAAGTATATATTATATATATATAATATAATGGTCTGAATAGTACGCGCTGCGCCGCGGCAGTTCACGAATTTCGACCATTGATTTCGAACGGATATTACGGGAGATCCGACCGTCGGATTCTCCTAAAACCGGAACCGTTGGGTTCCTATCGAAAAGAGCTTTCTAACGAATATTAGAAATTAGAAATCTAACGGTTGGATTTGGAATTATGTCGAAATCAAATTTGGAAAAGGTCGCTGTAAGTGCAGTTCGATGGCCGTTGATGGAAATCGACTGTACGGGCCTTGATAAAATTATTAAAAATATCAATAATTTGTGTAAAATCATAAGAAATGATCTAGGAAAAATTGGGATGAAAAACTCCATATTAGAAAAGATAAAAATAGATTTTTATCGAAATGAACTAGTTTTGAACTAGAATTAAAATTCTATTTATTTTTAAATAAATAAATTTGATTTGAAAAGGTTTTAAAAGTAACCAGGATTTCCAATAATTGAATTGGAATGGATTTGAATCGAAATTGTCTTTGGATTATTTCAATGTTGGATTTCGTGATGATACAAATATTGTTATGGAAATTTGAAAGATATATTTATATCGTTATTTCCAATACGATATTTGTTGGTCGTAGAATTTGATATTAAATATAAGCCGATATATTTTCTATTTAGAGCCTTGTATATTTAATATCAAATGTGATTTGGGTTTGTCGTGAATGGTGTCTTCATTAACCCTGTTCTTGAACCCAGTTGAGAAAAAGATTAAATCTTTTTATTTGGATTTAATGAAGTGTACCAATTAAATAATATTTAATTGGAATTGAATTGTTATTGATTTTTGGGTTTATCGTGAACAGTGTTTTAAATAACACTTGTTCTTTAACCCGATAATCAATGAAATGTGATTTTGGGTTGTCGTGAACGGTATCTTCAATAATACTGTTCTTAGACCCAAAAGGAGCTTAGAAAATCAGAAACTAACAGGAGATTAGTTAAGTTGAATGGTTTCTGGGGTATTGATCTGATGTTGGTTTCGGCCTTCGGGGTTAATACTTAGGGAATTGCTCACTTGCTAATTTACGGTTAGGGACTGATTGAAATGTGATGTGATTTTGGGGTTTATCGTGAACCATGTTTTAAATGACACCGATTCTTTAACCCAGTTAAAGATCAAAACTAGTGGAGTTTTAATGAATCTTTAATTAGATTGAAAAGATCGAGAATGGAGTATCACCAGTTTTGCTCCAGGCGGTAGTTAAATCTTTAATTAGATTTGAATGTGAAATGGTAATTGAATTTACCGATAACACCGTGGTGTTAGATATGAAGTATTACCAGTTTTACTTCATGAGATGAATAGGTTGGGATTGGGAAATTAAAACAAATGATTACTTCGGTAAGGTTCCTTAATCCCGACTAGTTTGAATTGATATTCAAAGGAAGATTAAAGAATAAATTTAAAGGAATTTATCTTTGATAAAATTAACGGGAACCTTTCCCTAAGAATGTGAAATTTAGAAACTAACTGTAGGTTAGCTAAGTAGAACGGTTTCCTGGGTACTGATCTGATGTTGGTTTCGGCCTTCGGGGTTAATATTTGGGGAATTATTCTCTTGTTAATTTACGCTTAGTGACTGATGAATTGGAATGAGGCGTATGTTGTGTTTGTGTAACACATGTTTATTATACACGTGAGTTATTCAGAAAGACCGGGTTTATCCCATTCTGAATAACTGATATGACAATAAGTCGAAGATGAAGACGATGGTAGAAGACCGGAGGTCTTCACGTCGTTTGGATAATTACTGATGATCTTGATTGGGCCGTACACCCAAAAGGAGGGAATAAGTTGGTGGTCATCCAGACGTACTTGGAGATCGATGGATATGCGGGGTACTAGGTGCCTCCGGTTTCGTTTAGAACCAGAACGGACTTGTAAATGAAATGTGTGTCTGGCATCGGATTTCATTCTGTCTGACTGATATCGGTTGCATAGAGTGGTTTGCCTGTGTGGCATGCTAAGATGCAAATGATCAAGGCATCTATTGAAAAGCAGAGTCTTGTGGTTGATGATCAAAGCACAGCCTTTGTGGCGTAGCTTTGTGTAATGTTGATTCGCGAGCCTCACACCCCGGTGGTGAACCAAAAACGGGAGAAGACCTCAGGGAGGACATGCGTTTCTTTCTAGTTAGAAGTGGCGTCAGTGGTTTTACACGCCCTGAGGAGTTTGACTTATGTGGTTGTTGCTGTTGCGAGGCGCCTCGGTTATATCGGTTTCGGCCGATGCATTCTGGTCGGCAGACGGACCAGACTTACGCCCCAAAGGGCGGGGAAACGCAATGTTCAGGAATTTTAATCCACATCCGTGGACCGGCCTTGTCGCTCCAAATGCTTGACTGAGTACTTGCCTGAGACATGGGCTAGATTGTCTCGAATCGGTAGAGGACGATCCCTGGCCTCGGTTCATAGATGGAAATCCAACTTCCAAATACGTGATTTTGCGGTTTTAATTGTAGAACTAGTATGGCGACATGACATATGGTACCCATGCCGTCTATGATTGATGCTTATGATTTGAAGTTGTTTTATACACTATGCACTTATTATAGTATCAAACGATTTGTTTTAAACGTACTAAGCATGTTTGGCTATTATAAGGGAAAACTCTATCCCCCGGCTTGTGTTACATTGTGTAATAGGACCTGGGTCTTATAATAGCTTCATTTTTTCAAAAAGCATTTTGCTGTTTTGTTATATGCACTGGTATTCTTGGGAGGAAACCCGTTTCGTGTTATACGGCGTGGTCCCTTGATATATCTGATTTAAAGTAAGGTTTTAAATAACTGTTTTAGTTCTCACACCAGTCCCATGACTGACCTGGAGTTTATTATTTTAACCTAAACTCTGGGTGCCCTTATTTTGACACGGGCAACTAGTAGTTTTGGTTTTGCAGATTTATATTCACAGGATCCTCGTTTACAGCTGGAATGATATCCGGAAAGCTTTGTATCCGTATATCTCCTTCAGTTGTGTATTGTATTATTTTCCGCTGCTATGTAATGTATTGTAATCTCTGATATTGTATCGAATGTGAAATATTTATTCATACTCTGTTTATTCTTATATTCTGATGGAATTGTTGTAATATACATTGAAATGTTCTTCCGTCTGCGTTCTGTTGTAGCTTGTTCTCGAAGTATCCGCTTTTTCCTTCACGGGGAAGTTACGGGTCCTTACATCACAACAACATGAATATGACGATTTTCATCCAAATTTATGCAAAGTTCACTAAAATCATGATAAATGAACATATAAACTAAATTATGGATCTTACTTGCATAAACATATGAAATAGCATAAAAATTATCGGTTTTAAGTTGCTAACTTAGATCCTATGGCGATTCATATGAATAAGCTTACCATGTTGTAGATCTATGAGAAATCGATTTAAAATTATGAAAATATATGCATACAACTCGTATACTTGCTTGAATCCTTGTGAGAGATGCATATCACTCACCAATTCTCCAAAAAAAAAAAGATCTAGATCCGGACAGATCCAAACTCTTCAATTCGATGAACTCCCTCTTCAAATGGTGTAGATCTAGCTTCAAACGATGTAGATCCTTGATTCTCTAAGCTTTAATGGTGGAAAAGTGAAGAAGATGGAGGAATGGAGGACCACAAGCTTTTCCAAAATGAGAGAACGGAGAAAGTAAATTATTCTCCATGTCTTCTACCCTCTATTTATAGCCTCCCACAAGCCCACTAATGGGCCTCCCCAAATAAGCCCATTAAGGTTTACCAAACCTGAATAACCAACTGTAAAACCTTAAAACAACGATTCCTCCCGAACCGCTGAACCAAAACTTTAATGTGACCACTTTACGGAAAGGGAAACATCATTTCCTTTTCAATGACACAGGTCTCAACATCTAATTCAACACT
Organism: Allium sativum; assembly: GCA_030737875.1. NCBI lineage: Eukaryota > Viridiplantae > Streptophyta > Magnoliopsida > Asparagales > Amaryllidaceae > Allium > Allium sativum. The sequence continues at coordinate 182,572,946 of CM060921.1, forward strand.
AATCAAAAATTATCCCCTGTACGAGACTGATAGGGGAAAATGATCGCAAACAAAATTGGTAAAAATTATGGACATGTCTCACATCCCCAAAAACAACATATTAAAATATGAGAATGATCTAACCCTCAGGGAATAAAATAAAAAAATTTGACGATCCTCCGATACGTAAAATGTAGGTTGTTACGATCGTGAGCTGGAGTGAAAACTTGTGACATGATTTATGCTCAAAACCTCTTGAAAAATTTACGCAACTATAAAACAATACCAGAAACCCGAATCCAAGCTCAGATCGAGCTAACTCCTCCTTAATCGTGGAAAAAAACCTAACCCTGGCTTCACTAAAAACCATCGGTCACCACAATGAGGTAGCCACGACCTCCCATGCTAACCTAGAATGAAAATCTACTCCCTACAAACCCAAAGATCCAAGCTTTTAATTTTTAGGATTTTATTTGAATTTCCTATGAATTTTGTAATTCACGTTTTAGGTTCGATGGAAGAAAATGGTAACGACTAGGACATTTTGACCACAGTTTATTATAGTTTAGGGTTAGAGGATGTAAGGGTATTTATAGAGACAGTATATTATTTTATATTTGACTTTTATATTCAATTTTACTGTATCATTACCTCCGTTCGTCATTTAAAAGTCCATGTAGTCACATACCATATCCAATTTCAACGAAAATGGACAGATAACATTACGGATCCAATGAAACTTGTTCTGTCGAAATCCAAGTCTGTTTGCTTACACGACGTTATTTTAAATTCACATTATTAATTGATTCACATTTAAATTTCGTAGGTTACAAAACAACTCCGATTGGAATGAAATATGAAATCTCAGCAATAATTATTCATTATGGATTTAATAAAATTTGTTTCGTCGGAAACAGAGGTCGTTTGCAAAATGATTATTTTAAGGCTTAAACAAAACCAATAAAATATTAATAAATTCAAAATAATTCGCTTTAATAAAAATAAATCATTATTGTCGTATATATTCAAACAAAATATCATATAGCTCCAAAATAAACATATTTAGATTTAAAACTTGATAATTCAAAATCTAAGTTAAATCGATATTCAATTTATATTAAAATCCTTTTATTTATTTAATAAATCGTTATAGTTTATAAATGGTTCCATAACTACTTTCTAAAAATTTGATTTGGACATAACTCACAATCTACGAGACAAAATCTCGATTTTTCACTTCCATTACAAAACTATAGTTCAATAGATTCGAACGTTTCTTGTTTCAGAGAAATTCGACTTATAATGAATCTTATATATTCAATTAAAGTTCGAAACTTAATATTACGAACTAACGCGACATTATGAGCTCGTTTTAAATTATATTAAAATTTATACATTCAAACGTTGTTTATAAATAAATTCTTTATTATAACTCAAATCTAAACTCAATTAAATTTCTTACATTATCCAATTTATACAATATTGCAAATTCAACTATTACGAAAATCAAATATATTATTCCACTACTTATGTTAACTAAATATTCAAACTATTTAAATACAAGTCATTTAAATTATCAAATCACTACTTAAATGATTAAATAAATTAATTATTCAATCATTAAAAATCTGGGACGTTACATTCCTTCCCACTTAAAAGAATTTCGTCCCTGAAATTACTAAGTAGTAAAGACGCCATAACTCCAACTTCTCTCAACCTACTTGGTTGAAACCTTACACTTCATATCTTCTCAACTCAGTTCTCACACAGAACCTTTAATCCTTATATTAATACTCAACCTTTCATTATTCATTCCAAATGGTATGTCCACCATTTTTGGACAATCCATTACCACATACTCATCTTCAATCCATATGCTTTCCAACATATTTCCACATCTATTCACATTGATATTAAATTAATTTACCAACTTCATTATTTACTCTAAATTTTATTAACACGTCTAGTTTTCTAATCTCAATTACAAACGACAAATTGATTTCTAATTATCCAAATTTTCTAACTCCTTAAATTTTCAAAAAAATTCGCCAATGTCTCCTTTGTACAGCTCAATCGGTACAACTACAACTCACCTCTCTAGGCCCTCTCCAATCCAAAAGAAAATCAAATAGCCAAGCAGCTTTCCCATTAGCCTCATAAATTTCTCATACTTGATGAAATATGTACCTTTGGCCGAGCTTACCCTTTATTTTTTTCATTCTCTTCATTCAATACCTGCTCAACGTATATATATACACCCATTTCCAATCGATTTCAAATCAATCCAACTTTTAATTTTCACTTTACTAGTTAACTTCCTGATTGGTTCACTTCCATTCTATAATTGAACTTGATTTCCATTGTTCCAAAAACCAATCCACTTATTCTGCTTGAGTTCCAATTCTATTCTAATAATTAACAACATCCATTATATATTCAACTTGCTTATGCATACGTCGAATTCATTTTAATAATTCGAATCCCAAATAATTATCCTTTCCATCATATTCAATTTCATTTGGGATTATCTCTAATCCAATTCAATTTCATTTAACTTAAGTTAAATTTCGATTTATTTGTTTGACTTTACCATTTCAATCTATTTAACTTCATAAGTTAAATCTAAACTTTAGAATTCAAATTCTCGGGTTTTATTTCAATCAGTTTGAAATCATTATGTATTTATACATATACATAAAGATAGCAATTCAAAACTTTTGAATTCTCAAAACAACTTGTTTTCTCAAATAGATTTCCAATAGTAATCTTACTATGGTGGCAATCCATCACTTAGAAACTCGAAAATGAATACCGATGATGCGACCATAATCATCAAAACTATTTTCCAGTGACTGGAGTGATTTCAGTGCTTTATCACTTTCACAATCCATTTAAAATGATATTTATTCAAATCCTTTCCAAAATACTTCTATAACATTTTCAAAACACCTCAGAAAAATATTTTCCAACATTCCGAGTTTTAAATTCCATATTTTGGTTCAAAATCGATCTTAGTTTACCTCATTTGTATGTATTATCCTTATACATCATAATTGGTTAATTATATAATCATCTCAAATTCATTTTAATAATTTTGTTGTGAATTTCAGAACCAAATTCCGGTTTTAAAATCACAAATCCTGGATTCAAAACTAAATTTCGTTTTAAATCCAATAATTTATTTAAAATCATAAATCTTACTTAGAAACTCGAAAATGAACACTGTTGACGTTCATGACCATCCGCGGTATTATTTCCTAGTGACCCAAATAAGAAATTTGCTTACAAAATCCTTTAAATCCACTTTATTTTCATAAACTCCTTAAAAATAATCAAAATATCCCTTTTTCAAAACTTTTGGAAAACCATTTCCAAATCCATTGGAAATTCAAACCCTTGATTCTCAACTTGAATTCGTTTTCCGTTTATAAACCTTGTTTACAAACTTTGCTTATATAATTTTAATTCTATATTAGTTTAATTCACATGGGTTGCTCTTAGTTTAAATTCCTATTAAACAATTTTACTCAGGTTAAATATCTTAACTAACCCATATAAAAGAAAAGATTATCTTATCCCAATACGTAGTTAATACCCATAAATATTCTGGGACCACCACCAATCAACCAAACATCCATCAAACAATAATTAGTTTGTAAATTCCTTTATATATAAGATATATAAAATCCTGGCAAAATTATTTCATTTACCAATTCTGTAAAACAAAATTATGTCGATTTTCCTTGTCCAAGTGTTTATAAATCCCCATTGACCACGTCAGTTAAACGCATCAATGTGGAATTCATATGCCACTCAACCGATAAACAAGCACAATATAAAACCTTTTTATGATACTTACAAATACGTTCACTCACATATATACACTCAAACTCAGTCTAGGGTATTACTAACCTCATATTTATTGAATTACACCACAGAGCCAAGGTTATCACTCAGCCTCCAGCGCTGATACCACTGTAACAAACCGACAAATTCCTGATCTTGATTATTGACACAAACACCATGTAAACTAACCAAACATCAGAAATTACTAGATCATTAACATAAAGAAGTTAGAGGGAGAGAAATAGGAAGAAAGAAAAGTTAGAATAAAAGAGAAGGATTACAATATCTCAACAGAATCAGAGCAGACACAGTTCTTACAACAGAACAAACAAAATATGTTATATAATATAACTTTTGAAATACTCATTTGTAACTGTATTCACATACCATTATCAAAACACAACACTTACAACACAGCGGAAATAAACAATAGCTATCTAATGTTTAAGCCTCTTGCTCCAAGCTCCTCCAAGTATATCCGTAAAATCTCGACTACTTGACTGCCGGTACAAATTTGGGCACCTAAGAGTTTAGGGTAAAACAAAACAAAATAAAATCTTTGTAACAACTCGCATTTTATGACAATTAAATATTTAAATAGTGCATATGTGTGTGTGTATATATATATGCATAGACATAAATATATAAAAGAAGAAAAAAATAAGAGTAATATATAATTGCATGTAATAAATTCATGCATTGAAAAAAAAAGATTAATGTAAATAATAATGCAATGCATGCATTAAAAGAAAGAAGAATTCAGTTGCATGTAGTGTAATTATGTTGCAAACAATGATAAGAGAAGAAAAAAATGAAAGAAAAAGATGCATGCAAAATGATAAGGTTACATACAATGGTTTAAATATAAAGGAGGAATAAGAAAAGAACAATGACCACCATTGTTCTAAGCCTTGTTAACAAAATCCTAAGTAGTCCAGTTGGTTAGAGCATGTTGCTTTCATGAGGTGCCGCAGGTTCGATCCTTGCAGGTGCCATTTTTTTTTCAAATGAACGGCTAAAATAACACATGTTTTAAAGAGAAAATATGTACAAACGCACGTATAAGGAAAATTATACATATAAGGAAGTACAAAATATATGTATACATGTACATGAAAATATATGCGTATATGTGAGCATATGTATATATCAGGCGCATAGAGATGATAGGCGCTTATCCATCGTGAAGTTCGGTAGTCTTCCTTATAACCGCTACAGATTCTTGAGCATAAAGCAGTATGCTTGCGAAGACCTTTTCTCGTCTATCCTTGTTAATGAAATCCATCCCATGAAACAAAGGATAGTTCATTCTTGGGGTGTTGCAATCAAAGAAATATGGTAAGAACTAGGAATAACACCGTTTGAATTTTGAAATCGAAATAAAAGTTGTGTGTATATACATACGTGTAAAATGGGCATTTGAAGTTTTGTATACATATAAGAAGAATACATATAAATACAATATTTAAATAAATCAAAGAAAGTATAACGGGTACTAATCAAATGTTAAAACGGTAAACATCTGCCACAAAATTGCTCGTGAGACCCGAGGGGGTCGACCTTGGGGTCGACACACCCATAGGGGGGTCGACCTAAGTGGTCAATACAACCATAGGGGAGTCGGCCTACCCTAGATCCAGGCAGATTCATTGATGAATCTGGACTGTTTTCTTAACTACATTCGTTGCTGACTCAGTGTTGCGTGTATGATAAGATCCTAAACACCTATAAATAGGCTAGTAGAGCCTAGCCTAAATCTCACATTTTTCTGAGTGGCTGCCTAAGCTCTGCCATTCTTCTTCCTCCTCGAATCTCTTTAGAAAAATAGAATGATTAGTTTAGGAAAATCCTAATTCAAGATCCAGAGGAAAAGAATGTATATTAATAAAGAAGGTGTTCAGAATTCTATTCGAAGTAAGGTAAATTCTTGGATCTGGTTAATTTAAATTTCTCCTCTTTCTTTCCTTTTCCTTTAAGTTGAGAATTGTGGATCTATGGTTATTAAAGTTCTAAATTTAGTTAGGAGAACCATGGAATGCTAGAACTGGATCAGATTCATGAATTCGAAAGCAATTAGGTGAGTGAATTTAAGTTATACCTTTTTTATAACGTTATATTTATCCTTTGACATTCCCGTTAATATGCATAGTAAATCTGTTGAAATGTAAATCTGCTAGAATGATTAATATGTTGAAATTTTAATATGCTGAAATGTTAATATGTTGAAATGTTAATAAGTTGAAATGTTAATAAGTTGAAATGTTAATATGTTGGAATGTAAACCTGCTGAAATGTATAAACCTTTAAAATATGTGGAAACGACTATTGTTTCATACATACATGTTCTAATTACATGTTAATCAGTGGCATATAATGTACTTGAACCCTCAATTATAAGAATTGGGATAATTACATATTAATTTGTTAGTTATGAATAATTACATGATTCGATGATTTCATGTTGTTTTAAAATAAAGTTAATTACATGTTACGAAGAACATGCGACATGATAATCAGATAATAGACTAAATATGATATTAAGTATGACATGTAAAAATAGATTACAGAAAAATTTGGAAAGAATGGATACACCTAAAATTACAGTAAATAGAAAACTGTAATCGCACTTAGACATGAGGTTAAATTCAACTTGTGGTAGAAGTCTGCCCGGAACCGCCCGGCAAATCCAGCGTCCACAAGTTGTTAATTTAATGTGAGGGGTCTAGTACGTAAATATACAAGTCACGGTGCTAAGACACGAGGTTAAGTCAACTTGTGGTAGAAGTTTGCCCGGAACCGCCTGACAAATCCAGCATCCACAAGTGGTCGGCTAAATGTAAGAGGTCTAGTGCATAAACATATATATAAACATATGTATATAAAAGGATAGAAATATATGGCACTAATTGTGATGAAGGGAAATGAAGGAAGTTACAACAGTAAAAGAATTGGGATGAACAGGGAATGATAATAACATATTATAATTAATTACATTAATGAGAATGTTGTATAATAGGCAGTCTTGTCCTAGGGACAAGTGGAAATTATAATATAAGCTATAATAAATGGAAAGGAAGCTTATTAGAAAACCTTAGTTAAGAGAACTGTGAAGACCCGTAACTTCCCATGAAGGAAAGAGCGGATACTTTGAGAACAACACACATCGGAACGCAGACAGAAGAACATTTCATTGCTTATTACAACAATTCCATCAGAATACAAGAATATACAGAGTATGAATAAATATTACACAAAAAAAATATCAGAGATTTAAATTACATTTAAATACATCGCAGTGGAAATAATACAAAACACAACTAGAAGAGATATACGGATACAGAGCTTTCCGGATATCGTTCCAGCTGTAAATCAGGATCATATGAATATAAATCTGCAAAACCAAAACTACTAGCTGCCCGTGTGGAAATAGGGGCACCCAGAGTTTAGGTTAAAACAATAAACTCCAGGTCAGTCATGTGATTGGTGTGAGAACTAAAACAGTTATTAATCTTTGTTTTTAAAGTTAGGTAAATCAAGGGACCACGCCGTATAACACGGAACGGGTTTCCTCCCAAGAATACCAGTGCATAAAACAAACAGCGCAATGCTAAATAAAGAACAATGAAGCTATTATAAGACCCAGATCCCATCACACAATGCAACGCAAGCCGGAGGATAGGGTTTTCCCTTATAATATCCAAACATGCTTGATACGCGAAATTTCATCTTATATTATTACTATAAGTGAAGAAAACAACTTCAAATATAAATATATCAATCATAGACGGCATGGGTACCATATATCATGTCGCCAATACTAGGCTCTACAATCAAAACCGCAAAATGTCATATTTGGAAATTGGATTTCCATCATGGTGGCTCCTGATTCGAAAGATCGATCGCATAGTGCCATCTACAACGGCTTACGTCTCAGCTAGAGAAAACACCGTAATGCACATCCGCACTTATGGGGAAATCGAGTATCACTGCGGCTTACGTCTCGGCGAGAGAAAACACCGCTTACTCTATCCCTCTGAGCACTAAGCTCAATCTAGGTCGACCGAATCCACGACACCATGAAGGTGCCCATTCTCTAAAAAGCATACTGATCAAACCATCAGTTTACCACCATACCGGGGTGTGAGGCTCGCGAATCAACGCTATACACAAAGCCGTGCTATATTAAAGCTGCGCTTTGATCATCATCCACCAAACTTTGCTTTTCAACAAAAGCCTGGATCACCGCATCTCAGCATGCCACACTATCAATCCATATCGTACCACTGATTTCTGCTAGTATATAACCTCTGAGCTCGTATGTCTCAGAGAAGGGCGTTAAGCAAGAGAATAAATTCTTCGCCGCCAAACAGATATATATTTAGCAGAGATCAACGAATACAATATAAAGGAATACAATGTCAGACACACCATCCATTTACAAGTCCGTTCTAGGTCTAAACGAAACCGGAGGCACTTTCCTCGCATATCCGTACAATCAACAAGTACGTCCGGACGGCTACCACTTCAGCCCCCTTCAAGGTAGCTACTCCCATCGTGAGCATCAGTAGCACCCATCCATTCGATGTGAAGATCGTCGGTCTTGCACCGTCTTCCATCTCTTCGACTCATCGTCGAATCAGTTATTCAGAATGGGTTATACCCGGCCTTTCTGAATAACTCGCGTATCTTATAATCAAGTGCTATAAAACACAACATACGCCTCATTCCAATTTATCAGTCACTAACCGTAAATTAGTAAGAGAACAATTCCCCAAATATTAACCCCGAAGGCCGAAACCAACATCAGATCAATACCCAGGAAACCATTCTTCTTAACTAACCTACAACTGGTTTCTAAATTTCATATTCTTAGGGAAAGGTTCCCATTAATTTTATCAAAGATAAATTCTTTACAATTTATTCTTTAATCTTCCTTTGGATGTCATATCAACCCAAATTATGGTTTTCCAAACTAGTCGAGATTAGCGAACCACACCGAAGTAATTATTTATTTTATTTCCCAATCCCAACATATTCATCCCATGGAGCAAAACTGTTATTACCCCATAACTAACACCACGGTGTTATCGGTAAATTTAATTACCATTTCACGTTCAAATCTAATTAAAGATTTAACTATCGCTCGGAGCAAAACTGGTGATACTCCCCTTTCGATCATTTCCAAATTTTGATGATTTAAATTACCAATTCTCATTTCAATCTAATTAAAGATTCATTAAAACTCCACTTAGTTTTAATCTTTAACTGGGTTAAAGAATCAGTGTCATTTAAAACACGGTTCACTATTAAACCCAAAATCACATTACATTTCAATCAGACCCTAACCATAAATTAGCAAGTGAGCAATTCCCTAAGTATTAACCCCGAAGGCCGAAACCAACATCAGATCAATACCCCAGAAACCATTCAACTTAACTAATCTCCAGTTAGTTTCTGATTTTCTTAACTCCTTTTGGTCTAAGAACAGTATTATTGAAGATACCGTTCACGACAACCCAAAATCACATTCTATTAATTATCGGGTTAAAGAACAAGTGTTATTTAAAACACTGTTCACGACAAACCCAAATCACATTTGATATTAAATACAAGGCTCTGAATAGAAAATATATCGGCTTATATTCAATATCAAATTCTACGACTAACAAATGTCGTATTGGAAATAACGATATGTATATATCTTTCAAATTTCCATAACAATATCTGTATCATCGCGAAATCCAACATCGAAATATTCCGAAGACAATTTCGATTCAAATCCATTCCAATATAATTATTGGAAATTCTGGTTATTTTCAAAACCATCTCAAATCCAGTTTATTTATTTAAAAATAAATAGAATTATAATTCTAGTTCAAAACTAGTTCATTTCGATAAAAATCTATTTTTATCTTTTCAAATATGGAGTTTTTCATCCCAATTCTTCCCAAATCATTTCTTATGATTTTACACAAATTATTGATATTTTTAATAATTTTATCAAGGCCCGTACAGTCGATTTCCATCAACGGCCATCGAACTGCACTTACAGCGACCTTTTCCAAATTTCATTTGGACATAATTCCAAATCCAACCGTTAGATTTCAAATTTCTAATATTCGTTAGAAAGCTCTTTTCGATACGAACCCAACGGTTCCGATTTCAGGAGAATCCGACGGCCGGATCTCCCGCAATATCCGTTCGAAGTTAATGGTCGAAATTCGCGAACTGCCGCGGCGCGGCGCGTTCTATTCAGGCCACTATATTATATATATAATATATACTTCGTCGATTTCTATCTAAAACGAATTTTATAAATCGTTTTAAATTCGTTTTCAAAACGATTTCAATTTCTTATTCGATTTCAAATCAAAATTGAATTTTCCTTCATAAATTCTTTTTACATTCATTTCTATTTGATTTCAATTCAATTTCAATTTCAATTCAATTTAAATTCCATTCATTTTCTATTCAATTTAATTCAAATTCATTTTCTATTTAATTCAATTCGAATTCATTTTCTATTCAATTCAATTCGAATTCATTTTCTATTCAATTCAATTCGAATTCATTTTCTATTCAATTTAATTCGAATTCATTTTCTATTCAATTAAATTCGAATTCATTTTCTATTTTATATCAATATCGAATATTTCGTATACATGACAATTTTATACAGTGTATATATATATGTTAAAAATTATATTTTTAACAATCAAATCATTTTCACATTTCATATATATACGATATTTTCACATTCTATATATATATACAATATTTTCACTTTCAATATATACGATATTTTCACATTTCAATATATACGATATTTTCACTTCAATATCTACTATCTTTTCATTTTCATATCTATAATATTTTCATTTCAATATATACAATATTTTCACTTTCTATATATACAATATTTTCACTTTCTATATATACAATATTTTCACTTTCTATATATACAATATTTTCACATTCTATATATACAATATTTTCACATTCAATATATATGATATTTTCACATTCAATATATATTATATTTTCACATTCAATATTTATTTCATTCACACTTCATATATATATATTATTTTTACATCGCTATATATATATTATTTTCACATCGCTATACATATATAATTTTCACATCGCTATATATATATATATATATTCACATCGCTATATATATATTTTTCACATCGCTATATATATATATATATAATTCACATCGCTATATATATATAATTCACATCGCTATATATAAAATTATCATATTTCAATATATAAAATATTTTCACTTTCAATATATATGATATTTTCACATTTCGTATATATATTTTATTTTAACTCATGTATATATTTCTATTTCATCCCATATATATATTTATTTCCACCCACGTATATATTTCTATTTCATCATTTATATATGTTATTTCCATTTCATATATATTTTATTTCGATTTCATATATATACATTCACTTTTCAATTTATTTCATTTCACATCACGATAAATTTTCATACAGAATACAATCAAACAAGTCGTTCATGGTCTGTGGACGACGGGGAGCAGTTCATATATGCAGTTATAAAATAAATAACTGTACAGAAAATTTATAGTGAGAGAATTCTCACAGTGGGATCCACTCCGTCGGTTTTATTTTCTGAATTTCTATTCGAATTCGAATTTTTCTCCAATTTGAATCTGCTCTGTTCTGACTTTTGTCTGTTCCATGTTGAAGAGTTTTCTGATATGAATCCAACGCAGCTGACCGTTCGTTATTTCGACCTTGTATGAAGAAGTTATCGCGGTTTATACATTTAATACATAATAAAATTAATTAATATAATTAATTACAATTTAATTACATAGGGGAAAGAATTCTGGGCCGTTCATCTCAGATTTGAAGGCGCTGGTCCTTCTTCTTCTACTTCGTGCATTTCTGGACCTCAAAACCCAACATCGATCTCATCTATCCAGTCACGCGGCCCCCACCAGTCCACTTGAACACCATCGGACGCCACCACCTCCAAGCCCTACGTGGTGCCTCCCTGCGTTGGCCACGGCGGCGGGTTTGAACACCCCTGGCGTTCTGAAACAGGTTGCGAACGGCTTGTGTTCGTGCCCCAAATTCAGGCGATTCTCTCCATTATTTCCAATCTTGTCCGTTGAACGTATAGAGCTCATGTAGGGCTTTGATTTTCGTTTATCAATTATTCTAAATTGTTGAATGGATTTGATGAGATTTGGGTGCGAAGTTCGAGCGATTCTGGCTGTTGTCTGAAGGGTGACGGCGTAATTTATGAGGGTTAGGGTTTTGGTGAGAGAGGGGGTTATTTATAATATTTATATATTGAGCAAATTAGTTTAAAGGAAAAACTTTAAAATAATTTTTAAAACGGGGACGTGACTTTTAAAATTTCAGCAAAAAGACAAAACCATCGATGTCATCAGCGATGTCATGTTCTTCCCCAAATCGCCTTTCAAAGTCACCGCACCACGATTTCGCCGGTCTCTCCCTAACCGCCTTCCGAATCTGTCCGAAGCCGTCGTCGTCGCCTGTCGTGTGAAGCCGCCGCCGCCTGTCGTCTGAAGCCGCCGTTGCCTGAGCCTAAAGCGGTCGTTGCCTGAAGCTAATTGAACCCCCATTCATCGTCGTTTTTGAAGCAGTCTGCACCCTCATCATCGTTGATTTGAATTTAAAAAAAAAAAATCAGTACTTCGTCCTCTACTCAATCATCGATGGTCTGAATTTAAAAAATAATAATCAGTGATACCAAAAGTGCTAAATCAACTTAGCATTAAATCAGTGATGTGCAGTCTATTCAAAAGTAATTCATATGCACGAAGGACACTCTAGAATTCTTAAGTTCCAATTTATGAAGGACCATTCTACTTTATAACAACATCAAAAATGCTAAATTCAGCTATCATTTCGTGTATGCAATATATTTTGTAGAAGCTTAAAAATACAATGATATATTTAACTATCATTTAGAATATTATACACATGCTAGATCGGTTTCAAAAATAAAATGCTAAATTCAACTATCATTTATCATATATATACATGCTAGTTCTCTTTAGGAAACACACTATTATATTTTGTATCATTTTTCATATCTTATATGTGCTAGTTCGCTTTAAAAATATAATGCTATTCAACTATCATTTAGCATATTCTATACATGTTAGTTCATTTTAGAAATACGATGTTGAAATCAACTATCATTTATTATGTTTTGTACGTTCTAGTTTACTTTAAAATACAATGTTGTATTAACTATCATTTAGCATATTTAAACGTTCTACTTTCTTTTAAAAGATACAATGCTAAATTCAACTATCATTTGTTATATTCTATACATTCTAGTTCATTTTACTATTAAATACCATACTCAAACTTTATTTTGCAAACTCTACACGTGCTAACTCACTTCAAAAATACAAATGATAAATTCAACTATCATTTATTATATTTTATACATGGTAGCTCACTTTAAAGTACAATGTTATATTCAACTATACCAAAAGTGCTAAATCAACTTAGCATTAAATCAGTGATGTGCAGTCTATTCAAAAGTAATTCATATGCACGAAGGACGCTCTAGAATTCTTGACTTTCAATTTATCAAGGACCATTCTACCTTATAACAACATCAAAAATGCTAAATTCAGCTATCATTTCGTGTATGCAATATATTTCATACAAGCTTAATTATACAATGATATAATTAACTATCATTTAGAATATTATACACATGCTAGGTCACTTTCAAAAATAGAATGCTAAATTCAACTATCATTTATCATATTTATACATGCTAGTTCTCTTTAGGAAACACACTGCTATATTTGTGTATCATTTTTCATATCTTATATGTACTAGTTCGCTTTAAAAATATAATGATATATTCAACTATCATTTAGCATATTCTATACATGCTAGTTCATTTTAAAAATATGATGTTGAAATCAATTATCATTTATTATGTTCTATACATTCTAATTTACTTTAAAAATACCATGCTATATTCAACTATCATTTAGCATATTTAGACATTCTAGTTCCTTTTAAAAAATATAATACTAAATTCAACTATCATTTATTATATTCTATTCATGCTAGTTCATTTTACTAATAAATACTATATTCAAACACGTAAAAGACTTCCGCACCCAGTAGGAATTATATTCTATTCATTTATTATATTTTATTATATTCTATTCATGCCTAATCGGGTACTCCATCAACGATTCTGCACCTAGTAGGAATTAATTAACCGAGCGGGTACCCGTGACACGTAAAAGCCTTCCGCATGTAAGGCCTAATCGGGTACCTATGACACGTAAAACACTTCAGCACGCAAGGCCTAATCGGGTACTCCAGCAATGATTCTGCACCCAGTAGGAATTAGTTAACCGAGCGGGTACCCGTGACACGTAAAAGACTTCCGCACGCAAGACCTACTCGGGTACCTATGACACGTAAAACACTTCCGCATGCAAGGCCTAATCGGGTAGCCCAGCAACGATTCTGTACCCAGTAGGAATTAGTTAACTGAGCGGGTACCCGTGACGCTTAAAAGACTTCCACACGCAAGGCCTAATCGGTACCTATGACACGTAAAACATTTCTGCACGCAAGGCCTAATCGGGTACTCCAGCAACGAATCTGCACCCAGTAGAGATTAATTAAGCGAGCGAGTACCCGTGACACGTAAAAGGCTTCCGCATGCAAGGCCTAATCGGGTACCTATGACATGTAAAACACTTCCGCACGCAAGGCCTAATCGAATATATCAGGTTAAGGTTAACAAAAGCTCAAAGAAGTATTACTTGTTTAAAGTCGGTTGTAGTGTAATACTTCTATAGAGTGATATACTAATATATCATTTTATTCTTAATACCCACTATTATACTAAATTATGCAAATAATAGATGAATATAACACATTTGTGTATAATAAGTATTGCCCAATGTGAAAAACCATTTAGTACACCTCTCAACTATATGCAATCATGCACTATACAAATATGAATCCATATAACCAAAATAATAGTACAATTATCATTGTACTCAAACAAAGAATAATAAAACCACAAACACAATCAATAGAGTAAATCAAATAGAAACAAATCACACAACATGCATCATACAATCAGTAGAACCACAAACACAATCAACAGAGTAAATCAAATAGAATAAAAATCAGACGATATTTGCATAGTGTTTAAACAATTAAAAAAATATCTAATTACATGGCAAAATGTATAATACATTTGACTGCATGAGCACATGGAAAACCAGTAACTCTCCAATGATTATAACTACATAAATGATTTTGAAGATCAACAACTTGTGACTTCCACGACTTAACATCAAAAATAAACTCTAATGACTTGAAACCATCCCAACCCAAACCATCATCAACTAATTTTGATAAATAGTCCTCCATGATAGGACAAAGAACTACTTTTCATAATGCACATTTCTCTCTCCTTCTGGCAATTTGCTCCATAATTTTACTGTATGAAATGATATATACAACTAGCATTATGCAATAATAATTATACAATCATCAGACTAAAAGGAATAAACCACTGTCAAACTAAATGACAATATAAATAGAAAATGATAGTTAAACATACAATTTGAATACGAATGACAATAAAATTTAAAAACCATATTTAAGATGATAATCGTACCTTGATGCGATGAACATTCACAAATTTCATACTTAACTTCAAATAAAGAAGAGTCTATGCTATGACAGGTGGAATATGAATTATCATTATACTAAAAATCAACTAGCAAGCTTTTTGATTCACCAGAGGTAATATCATCACGATAAAACAAAGGTGTACAATTATTATTAACAAAACTGAAAATGTCATACACACATCGCATATAGTTATTATTAACAAAACAGAAAATGCTATACACACATATCATATCTGGGTAAAATAGCTTCCAATATGCGCAAACACAATCTAATTTAATAACGATAAAGAAATTTGAAATAAGAAACAAAAGCGTACTTCACAGGAGGAATTGTTGATGTCGACGAACTCGATTAGACCTTGCCTGAAGCCGCCTCCGCCTGAAGCCACCGCCGCCGGAAGATGCCGTCGCAGCCGCTACCTGAAGCTGTCCTTCGAACGATCGCTGAAAAAATTGATGAAGAAACTGACGACCTAGAATTTAAGATTAGGGAATTGTTTTTTCTTCGTACGAAAATTGAAAACCCACGTCCTTCTGACTGAAAAAAAGGTGCCGCGTCGTTTTGACAAAAAATATATATGTTTTCTTCCTTCAGCCAATTTTCCTGTTATATATTTATATTTAATTCATTTAATTTCTTTATTGCGAGATTTTCATTCGAAGTCCAAATCAAACCCAACAACTGTCGCCCCTAGCTAATTACCCCCATTATGAACACAATGGGATATGTATCGTAGGCCCATTCGACTGTTTGAGTCAGTTTTTCTTCAAATTAAAATATAAAACATTCAATATTTAATTTGAACGTACATTTCAATTTGCCGGGGCCACATACTGATCCCAAAAATTCTAGAAAAATAAATCTAGCTATGTTTTGATGATACGGTCCCAACAAAACTAGTTTCATCGAATTCTGAGACCGTTTGCAAAATGGCCCTTTTCTGGTCGATCCATTTTAACTGTAATTGACCAAAACACATTTTCCTTTGCCACGCTCATATACTAGCTTCAAAAATTATGAAATTTGAAACTTAGCAATAATTTGACATCCCGGATCCAACAAAAGTGGTTTCGTCGAATTCTGAGGTCGTATGCAAAATGTCTATTTTCAAGGGCGATATAATTTCTATAGCGATCTTTCTGAAAATTCATTTGGCCATAACTTTTGATTCCCGCTATGAAACTTTGATTTTTCAGATTCGTTAGAAAGATATTCACTAACAGATTTAAATATTTCTGGTTTCACTAAAATCCGTTTTATTTTGCACCCGGTACAGTCAGTTAAAGTTTGAATTCAATTTTTGAAACTGCAGCGCCATTTCAGGCCATATTTATAATTTATAATAATTATATTTATTTTCAAACTTCGATTCAAACATACTTTTCACCACTATTATCTAAAATATTTATTTTAAATATTTAAAATCCATTATTTTAGCCAATTTAAAATTTTCAAACTGGTTCAGATTTTCTGGGTTGTTACAAGAGAACTAAGTTAATAAGTAAACAACAAGTTGTAGGGACTGTGTAAGATAAAATTTTGATTAAATAAGAAAGAGCGAGGTGAATATATGGGATGAAATAAGTTATATTTAATCATACATATTAAGTGACATGTTAAACAGAAAACATGTGAACTGAGATGAAGTATACTTAATTACATATTAAGTAGAACATGTTATTGTAACTGTGGAATCAGACAATGAATAATATAAAGAGATTGTAGATTATAGATCTTGGATTGCAATCTAGAGAATAACATGTTATGGGCTTATTAATAAACTTAAATGGATTAAGTTATAACCGAAAGTAATAAGCAAGAAGAACTTGGTAACTTGAATAAGAAGTAAATGTGAATGGGAATAACCACGTTAACTGGAAATCTGGCGAGGTAGAGCAAACGCATAATTAAATGTTTAGACATAGATCTAATAACACATCAACCTAAAGTGCTTGGGCCAGTCCGTATGTCTGAAGGTGAATAACCCAACGGGGTAAATCATCGCAGTGTCATGGGACACGAGGGAAGCACACGTCCATCTGATTATTCTGACTATTCTTTCTGTTGTTCTGTTGATATTATGTTGGCTCCGAAGGACTGGAATGGGAAGCATGCAGCTTCCTGGGACGTGGAGGTTACTCCTGGTGGTTCTTTTGCTGTGATAGCATTCGACTGTGCTCGTAGAGGTTAGGTCTACGCGTTTCTATCGGTGAGTATACCTTGATTGCCATGACAGTAGGCAATCAGAAGTCTGTAGGATGACATAGGTGATTTGACGATCCAGTTGCTTTGTGACTAGGCTGAGTTACAGCCATTTTATCGAGTTACGACGGTTCTAACCATCTGTTGATAGCAAGACTTCAGATACCAACCATCGATAGTCAGCGTGATATGTGATGGTGAAAGATGGAGAGCTTAACCAAAAGACCATAAACCCTTTGCTATCAAGGTTATGGGTGAGGGACATGCCAATTAGGATTTATTGTTTGTTGTTTTCTTTAGGGCCAGGTCACTAGCTCTCAATTCTGTTTGTCTTTCACTAATTGAGGGAGGGGCCGGGTGGGACCATAGCCACTGAAAAGACAGACCTTACCATCTATGTATACAGATATCTGAAAAGCTCCTGACCGAGTTTCATGTTTCTGATATAGCCCTATTATGGGACTCAATGCACAGTAGATAGGTGCGGATACATGCGTACCACTTCCGGATGGTGTATCATAAAGGTTACGGCATCAAGTACGATTGACGTTACGTACGTGATAAAGTCTAGGTACATGCAAGTCCACTTTGGGTGGTGTATCATAAACTCTAGGGAACTACTCTGTGATGGAATCTGATTCGATCGAAGGTGGCAGTCCATACACTTACGTAGCATGGCAATGGTAGATCTACGCGGAACGTAGCATTGTTATATAGAGATTCGTACGTCACTCCAGCGTAGGATGAGGGACTGCGTATATTTCTGTGGCATTACGGTGAAGACCGTGCGAGCGGGGTACCATGGGGTGTACCTTAATATTGGGGGTAGCTACATATGTATACAGTATTAGGTTAGTCCACTGGGAAGTAGATGGGTACGACGTGTGTGTAGGTCTTAAGTGTTATTAACCCGAGTAACCTAATAAATAAGAAAATGTAACCGAACGGTATATGTAGGATTATCCAAAATGCGTAGTTTAAATCCAGTTACCAGAACGTGTGTTCTGACCCCCTCCTCGTAACATACTCGCAGGTTAGACTTGTGACAAAGATACGATAGCTTGGATACTGATTAGGCAGTATTATTATCTGGGTAAGGCTATCTCTTGATTATATTATAATTTTATCCACTCCGCTGTGAGATATTTTCTGAGCTCTGGTATATTTTATATCTCTGTCTTTTCTGCAGGATATCAGACAAACCAACACGAGTCTCAATGGATTAGAATTTTGAAAAAAAAACGGTATGTTGAAATTCGGGTTGTTACATCTAATATCTGAGCCTAGGTTTAGGATTCATGTATAAATAATGAGTGAACGTATTTGTATTTTTAAATATATATATATATTATATATACACCTAGATCCGTAGAGGAACCCGCTATAAAAAGAAAGCATAATATGGTAAAATATGGGATATCTCTTTTGTACACTAAAGGAATGAGCATGGAAATCTGAGACCCTTAGGTAATTTGGGTGGAAAGTGTACAATATACTTTGTACAAAAGGAAAGTGAATCCCATATGTTAGTATTTTGGGTTAGTGGGTTTGGCGGTAAAACCTTATAAATTGGAAAAGGTTAAAAAGAGAAGAATGGATTAGGAATATATATAGTTGAGGGAATTGACTTTGTAGGAGTGTCTAGGAAAGCCTAGTTAAGATTGGAAACCCACTTCGAGATAAACCCCATGATTAACTTTTAAAAACTTGAAATTATAAAAGCTTTTGGAAGATGGTTTATAGTGTTTTTAAGTTTAATCTTAAAAGTTATAGTTTAAGAGTATATTTGAAAAATTACATATTGAGTTTTGAAGTATAATACGGTATATTTTAGAAACAGAGATTTCTTGTGAAATTTTGTCTAAAATAAAACTCTTTCAGTAAAAGGTGTACACTATAGAGCATGTATATCTCGCTAGTTTTCATGTTATATTGTACGAAAGGATTAAAAAGAAAAACATAGGAAAAGTTGCATTTTGATGAGGCATTTTGTTGAAAACTAGAATTTTCAGTAAAGAAAGTTTTGAAATCCCTATTCTTTTGACAATCGTTTTTGATAAATTGTTTTAAAAGAGAAAATTTTGTTGGATGGACCAAATAAGTTGTAGAAATTAAGAATAGAGTAGATGTTTGCACCTTATAGTAAGTAACTGAACTGGCATTGTCAGTAAGAGTAGTTGTAAAGATAATTGAGAAATAGTTATCCTTGCCTACTCCAGTTTTTGTGATTTGAAAAGAGAAAAAAATGTTTTACATTTTTTTAATAAAATAACTTGTTTTATGATTTGGTAAAAGTAAGTTTTAGTGAGGAAACTAAAGTTAACTTTTGGAAGAAAAGTGAAATGAAAATGCCAAACCGTGTTTTAAAAGTATGGAGTATGTGAGCATTAGTGCCTAGGGAAGACGAGAAAAGTTTTGAGGCTATGAAGTAGTTAGCGAGAATTATCTTGGAATAACGGTAAATTCCCGTAGAATGCACAAGCATTGAAAAGTCTAGGTTGTTGCTTGGAAATGACTATTGGTACACAGCTAGGACTAGTGGTGACTACAAGACGGTAGAGGGCAAGTAAGTGTTTACATCCTGTTGTTTGAATTTTTCTGTCGGAGGGGGACATAGTCCTGAGATTCTTGGCCCTTAGTAGTAGCGGTGTATAACATCTGTTTTCCTGTTTTAGTTAAAGGACTAGAAGGCTTATTTGAAACTAAACTTAGATCTAAGGGTTAAGTCAGATAAGCTAAAAAAAGAGTAATCGCATAAAAAAAAGGAAATAACAAATTAAGTAAAGCAACAAACACGTCAGTTAAAGAAAGATGGAAAATTCTAAAAGAAGTGGATAAGAGTAAATTTTTCCAAGATAAGTTGAAGAAAAAAATTTGTAATAAGGAAAGTTTTCTTAAGTGGGCTATGCTTGGATAGGAAAATAGGGAATATTTATAAAATAGTTTCAATAAAATCCAAGTACGGTTAGAAAAAGGTTGAAAAAGAAAAACAGAAGATGTGAAATTTTATGTTTTCCACCTTTTTGTAACATAAGAAATCGAATTTAGAAAATTAGATTTTCCTGAACTTTGAAAAATAAAGTTGGTTGGTAGAATTCTGGATGCAACAATTGGATAAACTGTGCTCTTGCTTTGCAAGAATATGGAAAAATTTAGAAGAAAATGTATTTTGATTTTTAAAATATTGCATTCATGTAGAATTTTTAATATATTTAGGATTTGCACATCATGTTTTTAAAGGATTTTTGAAAAATTTGCATACATATAAGAGGTACCGCTTAGGCATACATGTATTATTAAATTGTATTACACTTTGCCCAAGTGCACAATGCTTTGCAAAAAATTGAATGCATACAGGGTAGATGGATATTATGCGAGGGGTTATCTATTTACACCCTTATCAAATTTCGGGAATTAAATTTCCTAACAGGGGGAGAATGTAACACCCCGCGTTTTATGATAATTAAATATTTAAATAGTGCACATGTGTACATAAATGCATAGACATAAATATATAAAAGAAGAAAAAAATAAGAGTAATATATGACTACATGTAATAAATGCATGCATTGAAAAAGAAGAAAAGATTAATGTAAATAACAATGCAATGTATGTGTTAAAAGAAAGAAAGAATCAGTTGCATGCAGTGTAATTTGTTGCATGCAATGATAAGAAAAGAAAAAATGAAAGGAAAAGATGCATGCAAAATGATAAGGTTACATGCAATGGTTTAAATAAAAAGGAGGAATAAGAAAAGAACAATGACCACCATTGTTCTAAGCTTTGTTAACAAAAGCCTAAGTAGTCCAGTTGGTTAGAGCATGTGGTTTTCATAAGAGTGGCGCAGGTTCGATCCCCGTGGGCGCCATATTTTTATTTTAAAGGAACGCCTAAAATAACACATGTTCTAAAGGGAAATATGTATAAACGCACATACAAGGAAAATTATACATATAAGGAGGTACAAAAATATATGTATACATGTATATGAAAATATATGCGTATATGTGTGCAAATATATATATATATATATATATATATATATATATGCATATATATATATATACACAAAGGAGAAATTCAAAATAAGGCTACAATCAAAGAAATATGGTAAGAATTAAATAACGAAATAACACCGTTTGAATTTTGAAATCGAAATAAAAGTTGTGCGTATATATATATATATATATATGTGTGTGTGTGTGTGTAAGATGGACATTTGAAGTTTTGCATACACATAAGAAGATTATATGTAAATATAATATTTAAATAAATCAAAGAAAGTATAATAGGATACTAATCAAAGATTTAAAATTAAAAATGTTAAAACGATAAAAATCTGCTCAAAATTGCTCGCGGGACCCAGGGTAGTCGACCCTTGGTTCGACACACCCATAAGGGGGTCGACCCTAGGGTCGACACAATCATAGAGGAGTCGATCCCGGGTTCAACCTACCCTTGATCCGGGCAGATTCATTGATGAATCTGGATTGTTTTCTTAACCACATTCGTTGCTGACTCAATGATGCGTGTACGATAAGATCCTGAACACCTATAAATAGGCTAGCAGAGCCTAGCCTAAATCACACATTTTTCTGAAAGGTTGCCTAAGCTCTGTCATTTTCTTCCTCCTCAAATCTCTTTAGAAAAGTAGAATAATTAGTTTAGGAAAATTCCGATTCGAGATCTGGAGGAAAAGAATGTATATTAATAAAGAAGGTGTTCATAATTCTATTCGAAGTAAGGTAAATTCTTGGATTTAGTCAATCTAAATTTCTCCTCTTTCTTCTCTTTTTCTTTTAGTTGAGAATTTTGGATCCATGGTTATTTATGTTCTAAATTTAGTTAGGAGAACCATGGAATGCTAGATCTAGACCAGATTCATGAATTGGAAAGCAACTAGGCGAGTGGATTTAAGTTATAGCTTTTTTATAATGGTATATTTATCGTTTTACATTCCCCATTAATACGCGTTGTAAATCTGTTGAAATGTAAATATGCTAGAATGATTAATATATTGAAATGTTAATAGGTTGAAATATTAATATGTTGAAATGTTAATATGTTGAAATGTTAATATGTTGGAATGTAAACCAACATAAATGTATAAACGTGTTAAAATATATGGAAACGATTACTGTGTTATACATACATGTTCTAATTACATGTTAATATGTGGCATGTTATGTATTTGAACCCTTAACTGTAAGAATTGGTATAACTACATGTAAATTTGTTAGAATGAAATAATTACATGATTCGATGATTACATGTTATTTTAATATAAAGTTAATTACATGTTAGGAAGAGCATGCGACACGATAATTAGATAATGGACTAAATATGATATTAACTATGACATGTAAAAATAGATTACAGAAAAATTTGGAAAGAATGGATATGCCTAAATTTACAGTAAATAGAAAACTGTAACCGCACTTAGACACGAGATTAAATTCAACTTATGGTAGAAGTCTGCCCGGAATCGCCTGGCAAATCCAGCGTTCATAAGTTGTTAATTTAATGTGAGGGGTTTAGTGCGTAAATATACATGTAACGGTGCTAAGACACAAGGTTAAGTCCAACTTGTGGTAGAAGTCTGCCCGGAACTGTAACAACCCGTGTTTCTATAAGGTGTAATAACCATAAATCAAGGCAAAATTAATTTTTACAATAAGAATCAAGGGAAACGGGTTACGCCATTGCGTTCATCTCGAAATTCTGCTTGGAAACGAGTCCGAGTTTTCGAAAATCGGAGTCCGTATGACTAAGTTATGACCATTCGAAGTTTTCTGAAAATTTCAAATTCAAAACAGACTCAATTCGAATTCAAAATTCGAATTTCAAACCTCCAAATGGACTGGGCGGGAAAAATCCCGCCCAGGACCAGGTCGACCTGGGGGTCGACTATGTGGTCGACCTACCCAGGGCCAGGTCGACCATAGTGTCGACCTGGGGGTCGACCTGGTGCCCGAGCCCATTTCTAAAGCTAGATTCACTCTGATGTATTTGGCCTCATTTCTATCCACATTCGTTGACCTGACCCTATAAATACAGCCCCTAACATCAGTCTCTCTACACCAAATTTCTTTCTGACCTTATGCTGCTCTGATTCCGGTTGAAAAGTTTGAGAGAGGGACTGCTTCTACTACGTTGAGACTGCGTTAAAGAAATTGCTGATTAGGGGACTTCTATTAGGACTTGACTAAGCAACAAACGACTCTCTTTTTCTAATTCTCGAACCATGATCTGTAAGCCCCAGTTATTTTCAGATTTAAACTGTAAATGTATTATGAATATGATGTTAAATTGAAATCGAACCTATGTATGATGACTGTTTACATTCATTCTTGTTCATCTTGGATCCTGATTCTTGAATATTACTATGACATCGATTTGGGGCCTATTCATGTTGTAAATCAAAAAGAGAAACCCCTCTTATTATCATGTTAAATATGTTATTAGCCACATGTTTATGATTATCATCTTATGACAATCGTTACTATGACTATACTATCATCTTATGACAATAGTTACTATGACTATACTATCACCTTATGACAGTTGTTACCATGACTATACTATCACCTTGTGACAACTGTTATTTTGACTAGTACCTTATCTTGCTAGATTTGGAATCTTTATGTTTGAGGCCAATATTTCATATGCCAGTAATGTTTTATTTCAAGTCATATCATGTTAATCTAGTAATCACTCTTGCCACCTTATACCCATTTCTTTTTATGTCACTCCCTAATTAGATTTATTTGTATCGATTCGAACCTTCGTGCAATGGGAATACGATTTGGGTAGATTAGGTAAAATATGAATTAGCTTTAAACTTGAACATGAACATTATTATGACTTGAACCTGAATATGGACATGAACTTGACACGATTTGACATAAAACATGACTTGAAAACTCGACATGAATCTAAACTTGAAAACTCGAACGTGGGCATGACAGTTAGATAAACTTGAAAATGGCCAACTCGAGGTTGGGTTGAGTTTGCAGTGTAAATCTGCCCAGAACCGCCCGGCAAATCCAGTGGCTGCAAACAATAGGATCCAATGTGGGTAGTTGGTCATATCGCACGTAAAAACCCGAGGTTAGACTATGTTGTGGTGTAAATCTGCCCGGAACCGCCCGGCAAATCCAGTAACCATAACAGTTAGTCTAATGTGAGAGGTTGGCGTGCACTAATGAATTAATGCCACATAATAGGGTTAAGTCATGAACCACTTGAATATACTTAACCAACTTGACACGATGACTTGATAGGGTTAAGTCATGAACTGCTTGAACACACTTAACCAACTTGATATATACGCTAGTAATCACTCTTGCCACCTTATACCCATTTCTTTTTATGTTACTCCCTAATTAGATTTATTTGTATCGATTCGAACCTTCGTGCGATGGGAATACGATTTGGGTAGATTAGGTAAAATATGAATTAGCTTTAAACTTGAACATGAACATTATTATGACTTGAACCTGAATATGGACATGAACTTGACACGATTTGACATAAAACATGACTTGAAAACTCGACATGAATCTAAACTTGAAAACTCGAACGTGGGCATGACAGTTAGATAAACTTGAAAATGGCCAACTCGAGGTTGGGTTGAGTTTGCAGTGTAAATCTGCCCAGAACCGCCCGGCAAATCCAGTGGCTGCAAACAATAGGATCCAATGTGGGTAGTTGGTCATATCGCACGTAAAAACCCGAGGTTAGACTATGTTGTGGTGTAAATCTGCCCGGAACCGCCCGGCAAATCCAGTAACCACAACAGTTAGTCTAATGTGAGAGGTTGGCGTGCACTAATGAATTAATGCCACATGATAGGGTTAAGTCATGAACCACTTGAATATACTTAACCAACTTGACACGATGACTTGATAGGGTTAAGTCATGAACTGCTTGAACACACTTAACCAACTTGATATATGATCTGGATAGGGTTAAGCCACGAATTTGAATGACAACACTTAACCCATTAGAAACCCTAGTTACGCGGTCCTTTTCAGCAGTAACCCACTTAGATGTATCACGATACCCTGGGACTAGGCAGGGTAGGGCACGATTATTGGGCTGATTGCAAGTGACCAGAACGATGGCTGAGTAGGTGCGCCATTGTAGGTTCAGGCGGGCTATGGTCATGCACGTAGTCCGGAGTTGAAAAAGCAGGCATTGGGCACCCGTAGATTTACACTGTGCATGCTTGATTCGTGTCGGTGTTTGGCACCATAGGACTTGATACACCCTATGGTGGACCTAGCACAGGTAACTACATTTCTGGATAGGGCCGTATGACACAGACACATGACGAGCTAGGGAGCCGATCGATTAGTAGATCGTACCGTAGGACCCCGTAATGGGTCACTTCATGACACTGGGCTAAGGGATCATTTCATGGTTAATACTTGATATGGGTTAGAATACTAGTACAGTTGGTGCAGCGAACCTTGAACATGCGATGTCAGACTTGACTTATCTTGTAATCTTAATTATCCAACTAGTTTTCTTATCATCCTTATGTTTAATTCCAGTTTTCACATATCTTGTTACCTTTACTAGTTTTCATACTGTAAGTCACTAGGGCTTACCAGTCTTTGTGACTGACCCTTTTTCTTTCGCCCCTTTTTCTTTCGTTTCCCCCCCAGGTTCCCAGGTAGGAAACACTAGCTCTTAGCTTGGATTCAACTTGCTTTCTGACAGCTCATGTACGGTTTGGTCTTGGGCTATGCTATGGTTGTTTCTGCTATTTATGGGGAATAATTTACTTTTGTTTTAAAGTTTATGCTTCTTTATTATGAACTTGATGTAATGGAATAATTTGTATCTTGGATATATGAGCTTTTGACTCTTTTCTTGGAAATAATAAAAAGTTGGTTTTTAATTTCTACCGCTGCTTTATTTATGTTCTGCCTTGTGATATCTCTGTGCATGACTACCTAGATAATCCTCCACCAAAACTAGTGCATTCCCTTTGTGAGTGACCCTAGCGGAGGTGGGGTGTTACAATTTGGTATCAGAGCAGAAGGTTACCAGGCTGGGAAAAAGTTTAAAAAACCTTCTGAAACTGTTTTCAAAACCATTTATAAAGAAGAATTTTTCAAGAAAAGTTTTATGTTTAAAAAGGTTATTCCCCAAGAAGCCATTAGCACTTTCCTTTGTTTCCTCGTTTGAATCTTTTCTTTTCGTTTTTCAGCATGGCCGAACTTAACCTGCCTGAGGGAATACCCGTGCCTAGATGGTTCCGAAGGTACTTAGAAGCCAGGGCCAACGACGCGGGCAAGGCAGAAACTCTCCTCCTCCTCCCCCAGTGGCCGCGGTTCCTCCTCCTCCTGGTACCGCCTTTGCCAAAATATGCAAAGACTTTAAAGCGATGGGCGGCAAGAACTTCGTTGGAATTGAAACCTTCGTTGAGGCACGAAAATGGCTAAAGGAAACAGAAGACTTGTTCATTATCTTTGATATGGAGGACCAAAGGAAAGTTCAGTTGGCAACATGGTTGTTGAAAGAGGAAGCTGCATTTTGGTGGGATGTCACCAACGCTACCAGGCCAGTTGAGACTTGGGCAGACTTTAGAGAAAGGTTTGGGCTCAAATTCCTATCGTCGGTAGAGGAGAACCTTCAGATGGAGAGGTTCCTAACACTCAAGCAAGGGGATATGTCTGTGAGGGAGTATGTAAATAAGTTTAATCAGCTTGCTCGGTTCGGTTTGGATTTGGTCAACACAACCCAGAAAAAGGCTGTACGCTTTGCTCGAGGATTGAACGAGCCACTACACAGCTTGGCCCTAACTTATATACCCATGGGGGCGACCTTTGAAAGCTTGGTGGATATGGCTCTACTCCATGAGGAAGACAATAATAGCAAGAAGGAGGTTAAGCCTAATGAGACTCAGAAAAAGGCTGACATCAAGAAGGGGAACAACAAGAATAATAAGAATAACAAGAGCAACAACAAATCATGTGAGACGAGGAAGTGCAACTTCTGTGGTATTACTGGAAATCTAGCTAAAGACCGTAGCAGGAAGAAGAGGAAGTTGGGTGAATGCTTTCATTGTGGAGATACTGGACACATCAGCAAGGATTGCCCTACGAAGCAAGGGCAGAGGCAAGGGCAGACTCAGCGAGTAGGACCTTCTGGAGGGCAGTTGCATGCTCTCAACACCTCTCCAGCTCCTGACCGAGGTAGTAATATTTCTGTAGAAAGCCTTGTTTACATTTATGACTTTCCTGTTCGAACTTTATTTGACTCTGGCGCATCGCATACTTTTATTTCTTCTGATATTGTTGAAAATCTGCACATAAGTACTAGTCTGGTTGAGGATCCCGTTATAGTTTCAAATCCAATTGGGGGCTCCGCCCATTTATCTATGATGTGTGTGGATTTGAGGATCTCTATCTTAAGCGTAGAATTCACTTGTAATGCTTATGTTCTCGGATTTATGGGATACGGTTTGATCCTAGGTATGGACTGGCTATCCGATTATGGAGCCATTCTTGATTGTGAACGAAGGGTAGTGAGGCTCATGACTCGCCTTGGTAATACCCTTGAAATTTCTTGTAACCCTAAGGGTACGGTCATGTTATGTTATCTTGAATCCCTTGACTCGTCCGACGATAATTTGCAATCTGTAAGAGTGGTCCGAGAATATCCAGATGTCTTTGATGAAGTGAGGGGATTACCTCCTAAACACGAGATAGAGTTCAGAATTTATCTTGTTTATAATGCCAAGCCAGTTTCATTGCCCGTTAGGCACATGGCCCCGCGAGAAAGAAGAGAGCTCAGTAAACAAATTAACGAGTTGCTTGAGAAAAATTTCATAAGACGAAGCGTTTCTGAATGGGGTGCTCCGGTAGTATTCGCTACTAAGGCGGATGGATCGCTTCGTCTGTGCGTAGATTATCGTGAGTTAAACAAGCTGACAAAGAAGAATAGGCACCCACTACCAAGAATCGACGATCTGCTTGACCAGCTTGTGGGAGCATCCGTTTTCTCTCAACCCGATCCAGCCACAGGATTGCATCAGCTCAGAGTGGCTGAGGATAGCATTGAAAAAACTGCGTTTATGACTCCGGATGGGTTCTTTGAATGGCTCGTTATGCCGTTTGGGTTAACGAATGCACCCGCATACTTTGTAGATTTGATGAGCAGGGTGTTTCGGGAGTTCTAAACAAGTTTGTGGTAGTTTTCATGGATGATATTTTGATCTTCTCAAAAGATGAAGAAGAGCATGCTAGGCATCTCAAGGAAGTCATGGAAACGCTTAGAGCACACCAGTTAAAGGCTAAGTTCTCCAAATGCCATTTTTGGAGGAAGGAAGTTCGGTTCCTTGGACATGTAGTTTCTAAGCAAGGTATAGTCGTGGACCCCGCAAAGGTAGTTGCGGTACAGGACTGGAAAATTCCTAAGAATGCAATGGAGGTGAGGAGCTTTCTCGGTTTGGCGGGCTACTACAGGAAGTTCATTAGGGACTTCGCTAAGATTTCAGCCCCTCTTACTAAGTTAACAAAGAAGAACCCACCTTTTTCATGGGACCTAGAATGTGATGCTGCTTTTCAGAGACTTAAGAGAGCCCTCATGTAATAACCCGGAAATTCTGAGCCAGTTTAAAATTTTTATTTTAGCAATTTTAGCGAATTTTGAATATTTAAAGTAGATTATTTTAAATAATATCGACGATAAATTTATTTTGAATATAATTCGAATGTATATAATATATGCGTAGTCGTTAGAATATAAATAATTATTTATAATTATAAAAGGAATTGAAAATGGCGCGGTAGTTCGATAATTTGATTTCAAACTTCAAATGAATGTACCGGGTGCAAAACAATCCGGATTTTAGTGAAACCAAAAATAATGGGATATATTTGATGGTATCTTTCCAACGAATCCGAAAAATCAAATTTTCATAGCGGGAATCAAAAGATATGTCCAGTTGAAAATTCTGAATAGTCGCTATTGAATTCAGGCCCTTAAAAATATACATTTTGCAAACGACCTCGGATTTTGACGAAACCACTTTTGTTGGATTCGTGATGTCAAGTTATTGCTAGATTCCAAATTTCATAATTTTTCGAATCAATATGTGAGCGTGGCAAAGGAAAACGCGTTTGATCGGTTTTAGTTGATTTTAATCGACTGGAAAATGGCCATTTTTCCAACGGTCTCAGAATTCGACGAAACTAGTTTTGTTAGGACCGTATCGTCAATACGAAGCTAGAAAATATTTTTTGGGAATTTTTAGAGTCCTTATGTGGGCCCAGTAAATTGAAATGTACGTTCAAATTAAATATATACTGATTTATATTTTGATTTGAATGGAAACTGATCGTATCGATCGAATTGGATTACGAAGCGTGTCCCATTGTGTTCGGAATGGGGGGATTTAGCTAGGGTCGGCAGTCGTTGGGTTTGATTTGAAGTTCGTGATGTTAAACAACTAATTTTCGAATTAAATGAAATTATAAAATTTATATATAATCCCTGGTCTAACCCTACCTTCTCATTACACGCGGTCAAACCCCTTCCTTGGTCAAAATCCCGCCTCCTTCCACTCAGTACACGGCAAAACTATCTCGATCCTTTCCCCTCTCTTTTCTTTAAACCCATTCAATAAAAATCAAAGACTGCAAAGGGAAATCGAAGGGATTTGTGTGAGCTTCAGATCCAGACAAGTTTGACCACTCATCGTCGTGTATCCAGCGAGAGCCTTCGCTCCAAACAGTCATCGTTCGAACCCGATTTGGCGCCTCCATGGAGCACCGAAGGTGACGTCGTTCATGGGGGGGGGGGGGGGGTGGCGGTCTTGAGGCTGCGTCGTGTGGTGGTGTCCGATCCTCTCCACGGTGATTGGAGCGATGCCGAGCTGAAGCCCTAGCGGCTGACCTATTTCGTAAAACCCAACAGAAGAAGAACGACAACATAAAGGTTTAATAACTTATCTGTTTCCAGTTTTTGTTTTGTTTTAACAGTTTAAATAAAATCAGTTTTTGGGAAAGAAAATATATGTTTGAAAAAAAAATCAATATATTTCAAAGAAGTGATTTTAAAGAATGTATACATCGTATGGGAGTAGTAATTTTTAATCAAAGAAAGAAGTAATTTTTAATTATATAAAAATATAATTCTTATATAGTAGCAAATATAAAAATATAATGGCGATGACAAAAATATGATTTTTATATTTTTAAAGTATTAAAAATATAGTCTTTACTATATAGCGACTATAAAAATATGATTTTTGTTTATGTAGAGAATTAGAAATATAATTTTTACATGATAGGAATATTAGAAATATCATCTTTGTATATGTAGCGAAATAAAAATCTGATTTTTATTATATATACGTTGAAATAAAGAGGTGATTTTTATAGTGATGAAATCTTTAAATTTTGAAAAGGCGAAATCTTTATATAGTTAAAAAGGCGAGATTTTTATATATTGAATAGCATAATAAATATTCGATTTTTATATATTGGATAGCAAAGTAAAAATTCGTTTTTTTACATATGTAGAGAATACGGGCAACGAAGATGACAAAAGGCGAGAACGATGAAGATTTCTATAGATGAAGAGTCCAAATGATTGGATAGCTATTGGTGAGAATTTCTCACCTTTCAATTTCTTTTTCTAGTTATGTATATATACTAGGATGCAGACGGTGCTTAGTAGCACCCGACACAATCGTCCACAGACCATGGACTTGTTTGTTTGATTGCAAAAAATTAGTTAGATTATTTGATTGGATTGAATTGTTTGGTGAAATGAAATTGATTTGATTGATGTGTGAATGGCGTGGGCCTTCACTAGACCGGGGATAAGGCTAGGCCTTGTCCCGTTTCTAGTATCGTGCCGTTATGCCGCCGAAATTTTCTAAAATATGTTAGAAAAATAAAAATATCATTTTATTGAATAAATTTACCGAATAAAATATTCATTTGCAAACCGGACGGTTTGTTTATGTACACCTATTTGAAGGACATTGATTGGGTCGATAAATTTTACACATTACCCAACTGCAGAAATAAAATCTGTGTTTGTTGATTTGAAACCCCACACGGGTGTTGGGATGAAATTTGAAGTTCACTCATCCTGATTGATTAAATATGTCGATTGATTGATTGACAGGCTGTTATAAGCGTTAGATATCTATATTTGATGCTTATACAGTGTAGTGCACTTTGGTTGATGGTTGATTATTTTTCAATGCTATTATATACATGTGTTGTATGAAAATCCATATAATTAACTTTATATGGTGATTGATTGGGCCTCATTCCAATTTAGAGAATAAAGAATATTATAAAATAAAGGTTCATGTGTTGACAGTACTCATCTGTTGAGATTAGTCATGTGTTGAACGAAATATTTTAATAATAAAATTTACATCTTTATCAATATAAAATAAAGGTTCATGTGTTGACAGTACTCATCCGTTGAGATTAGTCATGTGTTGAGCGAAATATTTGAAAATAGAAATATATGAAGCCGTGTTGATTAGATTGATGCTATTTTGACGTGAACGATATTTATATCGATTTTATTCATTTTAAAACGAATATTGAAAAGTGATTTCGAAATCGAATATTTTAAAATGAAATTTGAATTTTAATCAAATAGAAAACAAAACGAATTTGATTTCAATTGAATAGCAAATGAAACGAATTCGAATTGAATTGAATAGATAACGAATTCGAATTGAATCGAATAGAAAACCAATTTGAATTGAATCGAATAGAAAACGACTTTGGAATTGAAATGAATTGAAAACGAATTCAAGTTGAATTGAAATTTGAATTGAATAGAAATGAATTTTAAAACGAATTTATAAAGAAGAATTCAATTTTGATTTGAATTGAAATGGAAGTTGAAATTGCTTTTGAAACGAATTTAAAACTATTTATATAATTCGTTTTAAATAGAAATCGACAAAATATATAATATATATATATATATATATTATATATATAATGGCCTGAATAGAACGCGCCACGCCGCGGCAGTTCGTGAATTTCGACCATTTATTTCAAACGGACATTACGGGAGATCCGACCGTCGGATTCTCCTAAAACCGGAACCGTTAGGTTCGTATCGAAAAGAGCTTTCTAACGAATATTAGGAATTTGAAATCTAACGGTTGGATTTGGAGATACGCCCAAATCAAATTTGAAAAAGGTTGCTATAAGTGCAGTTCGATGGCCGTTGATGGAAATCGACTGTACGGGCCTTGATAAAATTATTAAAAATAGTAATAATTGGTGTAAAATCATAAGAAATGATTTAGAAAGAATTGGGATGAAATATTCCATATTTGAAAAGATAAAAATAGATTTTTATCGAAGTAAACTAGTTTTGAACTAGAATTATAATTCTATTTATTTTTAAATAAATAAATTGAATTTGAAATGGTTTTGAAAATGACCAGAATTTCCAATGATCGCGTTGGAATGGATTTGAATCGAAATTGTCTTCGGAATATTTCGATGTTGGAATTCGTGATTATACAGATGTTGTTATGGAAATTTGAAAGATATATTTATATCGTTATCTCCAATACGACATTTGTTAATCGTAGAATTTGATATTGAATATAAGCCGATATATTTTCTATTCGGAGCCTTGTATTGAATATCAAATGTGATTTGGGTTTGTCGTGAATGGTGTCTTCATTAACACTGTTCTTGAACCCAGTTGAGAAAAGATTAAATCTTTTTATTTAGATTTAATGAAGTGTACCAATTAAATGATATTTAATTGAAATTGAATTGGTATTGATTTTTGGGTTTATCGTGAACAGTGTTTTAAATAACACTTGTTCTTTAACCCGATAATTAATGGAATGATTTTTGGGTTTATCGTGAACAGTGTTTTAAATAACACTTGTTCTTTAACCCGATAATTAATGGAATGATTTTTGGGTTTATCGTGAACAGTGTTTTAAATAACACTTGTTCTTTAACCCGATAATTAATGGAATGTGATTTTGGATTTATCGTGAACCGTGTTTTAAATGACACTGATTCTTTAACCCAGTCGAAGATTAAAACTAAGTGGAGTTTTAATGAATCTTTAATTAGATTGAAATGATCGAAAATGGAGTATCACCAGTTTTGCTCCAGGTGATAGTTAAATCTTCAATTAGATTTGAACGTGAAGTGGTAATTGAATTTACCGATAACACTGTGGTGTTAGATATGAAGTATTACCAGTTTTACTTCATGGGATGAATAGGTTGGGATGGGGAAATTAAAATAAAAGATTACTTCGGTAAGGTTCGTTAATCCCGACTAGTTTGAATTGATATTCAAAAATAGATTAAAGAATAAATTCAAGGAATTTTTCTTGGATAAAATTAATGGGAACCTTTCCCTATGAATGTGAAATTTAGAAACTAACTGTCGGTTAGCTAAGCAGAATGGTTTTCTGGATATTGATCTGATGTTGGTTTCGGCCTTCGGGGTTAATATTTGGGAAATTATTTCTCTTGATTAATTTACGGTTAGTGACTGATGAATTGGAATGAGGCGTACGTTGTGTTTGTGTAACACTTATTTAAAATATACGCGAGTTATTCGGAAAGACCGGGTTTATCCCATTCTGAATAACTGATACGACGATAAGTCGAAGATGAAGACGGTGGTCGAAGACCAGAAGTCTTCACGTCGTTTGGGTGATTACTGATGATCTTGATTGGGCTGTACACCCAAGAAGATGGAAACAGTTGGTGATCGTCCAGACGTACTTGGAGATCAATGGATATGCGGGGTACTAGGTGCCTCCGGTTTCGTTCAGCCTCAGAACGGACTTGTAAATGGACTGTGTGTCTGACATTGGATTTTAGTCCGTGTGATTGATCTCTATTAAATATATATATCTGTTTGGCGGTGGAGAATTTATTCTCTTGCTTAACGCCCTTCTCTGAGACGTACGAGCTCAGGGGTTATATATTGATGGATATCAATCGCATGGAGTGAATTGCCTGTGTGGCATGCTTAAGTGGCAAATGATCAAGGCATCTGTTGAAAAGCAAAGTCTTGTGGTTGATGATCGAAGCAAGGCCTTTGTGGCGTAGCTTTGTGTAACGTTTACTTCGCGAGTTTCACACCCGGTATGAACCAAAAACGGGAGACGGACCTCAGGGGGGACATGCGTTTTCTTTCTAGTTAGGAGTGGCGTCAGTGCTTGAACTGGCTGACGAGTTTGACTCATGTGGATGTTGCTTATTATTACTTGCTGAAAAGCGAGGCGCCTCGTGATATCGGTTTCGACCGATGCTTCTGGTCGGCTGACGGGCCAGGCTTACGCCCCAAAGGGCGGAGAAACGTATTGTTCAGGCATTATAATCCACATCGGTGGACCGGCCCTGACGATCCAGGGGGCAATTGCGGTTGTTCCTGAGACACGGACTAGAGCGTCTCGAATCGGTAGAAGATCTTGCCCCTAGCCTCGGTTCATACCATAAATGATAACCCAACTTCCAATACGACATTTGCGGTTTTAATTGTAGAACTAGTATGGCGACATGATATATGGTACCCATGCCGCCTATGATTGATACTTATGATTTGAAGTTGTTTTATACACTATGCACTTATAATAGTATGAAATGATTTGTTTTAAACGTATCAAGCATTCTTTGGCTGTTATAAGGGAAAACCCTATCCCCCGGCTTGCGTTGATTTGTGTGATAGGACCTGGGTCTTATAACAGCTTCATTTTTCTTTATTTAGCATTGCGCTGTTTGTTTTATGCAATGATATTCTTGGGAGGAAACCCGTTCCATGTTATACGGCGTGGTCCGTTGATTTGCCTAACTTTAAAAATAAAGATTAATAACTGTTTTAGTTCTCACACCAGTCACATGACTGACCTGGAGTTTATTGTTTTATCATAAACTCTGGGTGCCCCTATTTTGACATGGGCAGCTAGTAGTTTCGGTTTTGCAGATTTATATTCACAGGATCCTGGTTTACAGCTGGAATGATATCCGGAAAGCTTTGTATCCGTATATCTCTTCTAGTTGTGTATTGTATTATTTTCCACTGCGATGTATTTAAATGTAATTTGAATCTCTGATATTTCTGTGTAATATTTATTCATTTATACTCTGTATATTCTTGTAATCTGATGCATTGTTGTAATATACAATGAAATGTTCTTTTGTATGCGTTCTGATTTTGTCGTGTTCTCAAATGATAGGGCGTTTCGAACGGTCTGGGTCGGTTTAGCGACGGGTTCGGACCGAGCGAAATTCCTTCTCGTCACAGTTGGTATCAGAGCTTTGGTTTACAAAGCTCAGAGAACAAGGCACATTAGAACCATACAAAAGAATTCATCAGATATTGGGTTAGTAATATCCAATCGGAATGACTCGTTAGAGATAGGATCAGAAGTATCCTAGAACGAGTGTGAAGAGTATATTTTTAAAGTGAAAACAAATTTTGTTTTGAAAATCTAAATCAATTATTCGTATTTGATTATTTATTTGTATTGATTTGGACAGTCCAGTATATAAAGATTTTGCATATGCGCCTTGCAAACGTATATTCGAAGTTTTAATATACTGGATAGATATAGAACCACACTCTAGTCACCCGGGGATGATCCTGATGATGGTGCATCATCATCAGCAATTATATTCGAGTGACGAAAGTGAGATTCCTATATATTTCCATTTGACTGGTGTGAGAACCAAAATTTGATAGGGCTTATTGTTGTGATTTGGCATCAAAAATCTGATTTTTGTATATGTATCAAAATTATGAATTTGAAATTCTAATTCACTAATTGATTGATGTTTGTGTTGTTTGTTTATTTGTTTGCTAATTTTGAACCATTTAGCCTAATTATATCAAATATTGAACGATATTGAAAATTGGTCGCGTTTGCTTGCACATACATATACTTACATTGAACAGGTCATAGCAAAGAGGCTAGAGCATAGAATAAAATTTGTTTGCCCGACAAATAGGTACATGTTTACTACATAAATTACTGTTTTGTTTGGGTGATGATGATTTTATGAGCCTATTGGCCTTTTCTTTTTCTTTTTGAGATCTGAAGGACCGGGGAAGCTATTTGAAATTCCCCGATGCTCCCGGTGCAGGGGAGGTTATGGCGAAATTTTTCGAAAATTTAGGGTGTTAGCCAAATTTTTGAAATTTTTGAAAATTCTCAAAAACTGAAAAGTTGGAGAATGGAAGCCAGATCGAACGTAGAGTGGATTTATCAAACCACTTTCGACTTTGTTCCTTTTCGGGGACGAAAAGTTTTAAGTGGGGGAGATTGTAATAACCCGGAAATTCTGAGCCAGTTTAAAATTTTTATTTTGGCAATTTTAGCGAATTTTGAATATTTAAAATAGATTATTTTAAATAATATCGACGATAAATTTATTTTGAATATAATTCGAACGTATATAATATACGCGTAGTCGTTAGAATATAAATAATTATTTATAATTATAAAAGGAATTGAAAATGGCGCGGTAGTTCGATAATTTGATTTCAAACTTCAAATGAATGTACCGGGTGCAAAACAATCCGGATTTTAGTGAAACCAAAAATAATGGGATCTATTTGATGGTATCTTTCCAACGAATCCAAAAAATCAAATTTTCATAGCGGGAATCAAAAGATATGTCCAGTTGAAAATTCTGAATGGTCGCTATTGAATTCAGGCCCTTAAAAATAGACATTTTGCAAACGACCTCGGATTTTGACGAAACCACTTTTGTTGGATCCGTGATGTCAAGTTATTGCTAGATTCCAAATTTCATAATTTTTCGAATCAATATGTGAGCGTGGCAAAGTAAAACACGTTTGACCGGTTTTAGTTTGTAACACCCCGCCTCCACTAGGGTCACTCGCAAAGGAATGCACTAGCTTTAGAGGGGCATTATTGGTAAACATGCACAGAAATATCACAAGACAGAACATATAAAATAGCGGAAGTAAAATCAAACTTTCATAACATGAATAAATAAGGTCTAAAGCCTTTTACATCAGAGTACATCAAAACCTGTCTTGCAATAGTAAAGAAGCATAAAGACATTTTCATAAATTATTCCCCAAGTAAAAACAGTAAAGTAGCCATTAGCCAAGAAAAGTCCAAGCCATCCATGATGACCTTCAAGCAGAAGAAGTCCGAACTAAACAACAGTATTTCCTCCCTGTAACCTGGGGGGGGGGGGGGGGGGAACGGAAGAAAAGAGGCGAAACAAAACGGGTCAGTCAAAAAGACTGAGTAAGCCCTATCTACTATTAGCATAAAAACTAGTAAAGTTAACTGACATGAGAAACTGAGATGAACATAAGCATGATAACAAGATAGATAAGCTAAATCAAAATAACAGGATGAACTACTGAACTCAGATAAACTAAGGTGTCATGATAAATTACGATGTCAAGATAAAACAAGGTATCACATCGTCAGGTTTCTATCAAGTATAATATCCCCAAGATATCTGTCACGTATAACGCCCCGTGATATCTATCCTGTATTTTAGCTCTGCACCTACCGTAATAGTATCCCCACCTTGTCATGTGTTAACCAAGAATGACCCTCACTCAAAAGTCGTGTAATGGTCCATGTCAACCTAATATATCGCATATATAGGTTACTCAACTTGTATGTTTTATTCCATGTAAATGTTCAGTCCCTTGCCGTAGACCATACGGGCTTTCCCATGAGATTCTATATTACTTTAACATAGTTCCATGATCCTTAAGATCGGTTTGGACTGTTACCCTAAACCTAGCCAGGGTCTTCCAACATGAATTATCGTTTGTACAACTAGGACTTATGCTACCTAGGGCTACTAGGGATTATGCTTACCTATTGCACGTTTTCGTATCTCGGTTTGGGTTCAACCACCTAGGGCCACTAGGGATTACGCTAACCGCCAACCGCGCCCTTTTTCCCACGCATATATCGTGAATCGTTTTTCCATGACTGTATGCACATGTATCACATCGTGCCATCCGAGTCCTGTCACAGGGCAGATCGAGAAATACAGGACTCGGTCGGGAGCTTTCGATTTATCTGCCGATGCAGATGCTAAGGTCTGTTTTTCTATACGTGGCTATGGTCCCACGCGACCCCTCCCTCAACTAGTGAAAGACAAGACATGATAAATCCTGTATGAGAACACACTACTGGCCAACCCACAATCCTAGCCTTACCGCAACCATAATTAGATAGCAATTATGGTCTATTGGGTGTTCTCTGCCTTTCCGTACGTACACGCTTGACCAAAGATGGTAGGTAGTCTGACGAAATGCTATCTAGGGTACGACCGTGTATCGTCGACTATCCCCTATCCATCCCCGTCTTTAGGTCGCTCGCTTAGCAACCAAGGCATACTCTTGGTTCTTCTAACGCAGACCTTAACCTCTCATGAGCCTAGTATAATCACCTGGCAGCTCATAGAGGGATACCAAGAATACCCTCACGTTCCCCGAAGCCGCTGCTTCGTTACCCAGTTCGCTGGAGCCTTTATCTAAATCAGATACTTGCTCCTACTCGTATACTTAAACGATGACCTACCATATCAGGTTACTCATCTATCTATGAACTGGTCTAAATTTCCTTGACTAAGAATCATTACTTAGTTATTCCTCAACTAAGGTTTACCACTTAGCCTTATTCCCGTTATCCTTGTTAACTACGGTTATCCCCTATCCTCAGAACTAGGGTTTACATAATGGATTAAGTGTCACTTAAGTTCATGACTTAACCCGTCTACCAATCATGTCAAAATTGGCTAAGTATCCAAGTCCAAGACTTAACCCGTCTTCAAATCATGCCAAAATTGGCTAAGTATCCAAGTCCAAGACTTAACCCTACAAACCATGCTCACGTTGGTTAAGTATGTATTAAGCAATTCACGACTTAACCTCGTCCAATTATCATTCTAGATTGGTTAAGTATATATTAACTTGACCCTATCAATTTACTCAGTCAAATCGGTCAAGTGTATTCAAGCGATTCGTGACTTAGCCTTATCATGTTTTCATGTTAGATCGGTTAAGTATAGGTTAACTTAACCTCAATAAATTCACGAGTTAGATTGGTTAAGTATAGGTCACTTAACCACATCAATTCATCATGTTTAGATTAGTTAAGTGTTTAACTTAACCCCATTAAACTACCAAGTGGGATTAATTAAGTCTAGGCTAACTTAACCCCATCCAATTTCCATGTTTAGACTAGTTGAGTCTAATCTTAACCCCATTCGTTAACCGTATTTTTCGGTTAAGCGTCATTAAGAAAACTTACTTAACCTTACCAAGTTATCGCGTTGGATTGATTAAGTGTTGGTTAACTTAACCCCATCCACTAGTCATATAAAAATGGTTAAGTGTCATTTGGCAAATCAAGTTACTTAACCTACCCAACCTTGTCATGTTTTGTTAAGTATCATTAGCCTAATCAAATTACTTAACCCATTTGTCCATGTCATATTTGGTTAAGAGTCATTAATCAAATTAACTTAACCCTATCATGTGGCATTAATTACTTAATGCACCTTCACCTCTCACATTAGACTTTGTTGTGGTTACTAGTTAAGCCGGTCGGTTCCGGGTAGCTTTACACCACAACTTGGTCTAACCTCGGGTTCAAGCACAACATGACCAACTTCTCACATTGGGTCCTATTGTTTGCAACTACTAGTTTTGCCGGTCGGTTCCGGGTAGTTTTACGTTGCAAACTCAACCCAACCTCGAGTTGGCCACACTTATATTATCTAAGTGTCATGTCCATCATGTTTCCCAAAACATGTTACAAGTTTTCAAGCATTTGGGTAGACCTAACTTAATAGGTAAATTCCCAAAGGGTAGACCTAACTTAATAGGTAAATTCCCAAGCTTATGTTTTTATGCATACTTACATGTCAACTTCCATGTTATATTTCAAGTCATGTTTTCAAGTTGTATTTTCATGTCATTAGAAATTACCCATAACATAACCCAACGCTTTTAAACTCGCATATACGTTCGCGACAACGTAATGGATTAAAAAAGAGACTTGGCAAAGGCATGACAAAAATGGATATTTAGCCACAAGTTAATCATGGTGGCAAATGAGGCACAAATGTGTTCATTAACTTGCATGTTACATTCTTAATCCTCAAAACATGCATAAACCCAAACTTGGCACATAAGCGAATCATGGTGACAAAAGATATGGAATGATGACTAGTAACTTGCATATATCATCATATAAGGGTTATGACTTCATATGCAAGTTGACATAAAGGTTATGAGGGTTCTCATGTTGCCTAATGCAACATTTCAACATAAAGGTTGTAGCTTTTAGCTCACAAGATCAAGATAATGACTTCATAAACTTGCATGACATGATAACATGTATCATACTCAATGATCAAACCCAAACTTGCAACATGAACATTTAACTTCATAGTTAATATCTAAGAGTAGGGAAAGGGCTTACATTGCTATGAAGGCACAAAAGATATGACAAAGCCCTTATGCAATCAAATAGACCCAAAATGCAAGCTCTAACATAAAAACCCTTGAGCCAAAATGATCAAAACCCTTGCTTTATGATGCAAAGATAGAAACTTGACTTGAATGCAAGCTAATGACACTCATACCAGCTTGAAAACACTTGTATGCATGGAAAATCTCTCATAGAAACCATTTAGAAATTTTATGAAGAGAGTGGAGGCCATGAGAGGTAAAATTTTGCCATAGTTTAGTTGCATGAATGAATAATGAGGATTTAGGATAGGTTAGGGTCTTAATTATAGATTAGGCAAGTGTTTTAGGCCATAGGATTAAACCTAGATTCAATCCAAGCCATCAAAGCATGTCTTGGGGAAGAAGTCAAGTGTAGGAACCATCTAGGGCCTTTAGATTAAAGATGAACCATGAGAACCATCCAAATGCAAAATCTGCATTTGAGCGAATCGGCCCACGGGTTGACAGCCAAACACCCTGGATTAACCCCTAGTCGACCCAGCGAGCTCGGGTCGACCTCAAAAATCGGTCGGTTCGGTTATTCCCCTCTCCCAATTCGCTGTTTTGAACATTTTTGCATATTAATTTATTTAATTTTCAATTATATATATATATATCAATGTATATATTTCTCTGCGCAACCCATTTCACTTAATTAAGTATACTTTAATTTGGGAATTTTTCGTGAAACTTCGCGAGGCCATATCTTGGTCATACGGACTCCGATTCTCGAAAACTCAGACTCTATTTCGCGTATTTTTCAGAGACGAACGCAATGGCATAGCCGTTTTACTTGATTCAGAATTTAAAATTAAATTCTGCCTTGATTCTCGTCTTAACACGTTATCGAAAAATACGGGTTGTTACATTCTCCCCACCTTTTAGGATTTCGTCCCCGAAATCTCCAAGTTAGGAAGAACATATCCTACCATCCATCATCCATCTACTCAAAACATCATCCACAAGCAACCATTGTGTAACGGCAGGAAATTTCCGACTCCTCGAGAGTCGGAAATTCCGAGGACGTTAGTGAAAGAATTTAGAAGGTGAGAAAGAAAAGATAGAACTAATAGAATAGAAGAAGAAGAAGAACATCAGAATCATCAGAGTAACACTAATCTCACAGCGGAACGAATAACATATAATATATAACATAACTTTGAAGTAAACAGTTATATATATACAATAGCACTTATCAGAGTAGAACACTTACAACACAACGGAAATAACTATAGCTATAAAATCTTGCAGCCTCCTGCTCCAAGCTCTCCAAGTATATCTGTAAATCCCGACTACTTGACTGCCCGTACAAATTTAGGCACCCAAGAGCTTAGGGAAAACAACAAAGTAAACTCCGGGTCAGTCATGGGACTGGTATG
Source organism: Allium sativum (assembly GCA_030737875.1). NCBI lineage: Eukaryota > Viridiplantae > Streptophyta > Magnoliopsida > Asparagales > Amaryllidaceae > Allium > Allium sativum. Next base: position 182,615,583 of record CM060921.1, read on the forward strand.
AGTAAAATAGTTTAAAACAGGTATAGGATATCTCATAAGACCACGCCGTGAATACGGAACGGGTTTTTCCCTTATGAGTATCTGAACAACTTTGACAAGCAATATCATTGTGATATTATAATAATGTCTAAGTACAAATAGATATCAATCTAGCAGAAACGCATGCATCTCACGTTCTACATACATAGTATAAAATCATAAACCGCAGGGCGCTTATCGGAAAATGGATTCCAACAGACAAGGTATGGGAGCACCTTCTGAATAGTGTACTCTAGAGGTGATACACTCAGGTTCAACAAGAACGTCTTGCAACCCGACCACACATGACCGCTCACTCATTTAGCTTGAGTGTCGCGAATATATTGCCACCACGGTTATAGGCCATCAAACCGTCATCCGAAGATACAAAATCAAAAAGAAGTATAAATATGAATATTCTCTAGATCGGTGACAATACACCCTGCTTGGGGATGACCCAACTAGCCATGCTGCCTAGCCCAACTTCTGTTACTTCCCGGTGTGAGGCTAGAAGCTACGTCTATCTTCAGAATATCTGATCACCATTCACTTTGAATGCCACATCGTCATACCCGCCAAATCACAAATTGACTTATCCAAAAATAACACGGGTATATAGCAAAGAGAAACGAATTCCTCCGCCACCAAACGTGAATACGTTTGAACAGATCAACTTACGCGATCCATTGGATATACTCTGTCAGACCTTCTTCCATATACGTTGTCCTAGGACTGGACAAACCGAAGGCACTATTCAGTATATCCATCTTAGTCACTGTTATCTAAGACTTATACAACAACCCTTGCACTTTACTCCGTCTTCAATTTATCTTTGGCATATATTGCTCGCAATGCTTATGCCGATACAGAGTGGTTCTTTGGATAATAATCCAACCGGTCTCTCCATATTAACAACGTTAAAATGGTAAAAACTTTGATAGTCTGTGATTCAACTATCAAATGAAAACATGTCGGTGTACAAACAACGATCTTATTTCCAAATGGAAATTCGATCGATCAATCATCATATGTTCATATTTCCTTATTTCATATATTTAGAAAATATATGTTATTAATCATTGGAAAACATTTCCATAGCTTATTTTCACATCACTATTATTTCGCAACTATCAGTCCCTAACTGTAACTAGTATGAGAACAATTCTCTAAGTATCAATCCGGAAGGTCGAAACCAACATCAGATCGTCACTTAGAAAACCGTTCAACTTACCCTCTCCAGTCAGTTTCTGAATTTGCTTAACTCTATTTCTTAAATTCTTATCATGAAACATTTCATTTTCTATGTTTAGAAAACATATCTGACTATATTTGGAAAACGTTTCCAAAACTCATTTACGGATTTCCAATGAACGTTGTATAAAACATCGTTACGCTTAATCCATTAATCGCTTATTACTTAACTATATTTCAAATCAACCTTTTCTACCGAACCACAACTATTCCTTTGTCAATTCTGAAGTCAATCAAGTTGGGGTATAATTACCTCTCAGACCTTAATTGAACAACGTCCTTTACTGTGAAATAGATGAAGCTCGTCACTCACTTTTTCCAATCATCTGTTTACGCAAATTCTCGGATTCAGGTTACGAATCTACTTCTTATATGAAAACGTTTGATTATAACTATAACGTTATAATTCCTACTTCTGCAATATCTCCTAAATTATAACTTTATCTCCTAACTCGAATAATTTAAAAGACACCTAATTTCTAAATCAATAACTAAATCTTGATTTAAACCCTGGAAAGTAAATAGTACTTTCCCGAATTCGATATAATTGAATTCGACGTATTACTCTCTTTCAAGAAATCTCTATTCGATTAACTACCTTGTTAATAACTTATATTCGATAAACTCTATTTCGATTAACTCCTATCGAATAACTAATATTCGAATAACTCTTCTTGGTTGGCTCTATTTCATTAACTCCTATCGAATAACAAATATTCGATTTTCTTAAATATGTCAATTCTTATCGAATAACTAACATCCGATTTAACTTAAATGGATTTACTCTTATCGAATAACTTATTCGATTAACTCAACTTGATTTTCTTAACTCGATTATCTCAACTCGATTTCTTAACTCGATTACTTAACTCGATAAATCTTAACTCGATATCTTAACTTAACCCAAATCGATTAACTCAACTCTAATCGATTACACTATTTGATAAATTATATTCACTTCTATCCTATCGAATAAACTATATTCGATATCTCCTCCAACACTATTCGAATAAACTATATTCGATTAACTTCTCTAACTCTATTCGAATAAATTATATTCGATTAACTCTTTTAACTTTACTCGAATAAACTATATTCGATTAACACTTTCTTTCGAATAACTATATTCGATTAACTCTTCGACTAACTCCTTTGGATTAACTAATCTTCGAATAACTCCTTTGGATTAACTAACTTTGAATAACTCCTTTGGATTAACTCTTCGAATAACTTCTTTGGATTAACTAACTTCGAATAACCAATATTCGATAACTACTCTTCGAATAAATAATATTCGGTAACTCTTCTCAATTGAATAACATTTGATTTCTCCACTCGAATAAACTATATTCGATTACTCTTCCCTCGAATATACCATATTCGATAACTCTACTTCGAATAAGTGATATTCGGCAACTCTACTCGATTAACTCCACTTGGATAACTCTAACTGGTCAACTCTAACTATTTATCTTTAACTGGTAAACTTTAACTGGTTAACTCAAATGGTTTAACCTAACTGGTTAACTCAAATGGTTTAACCTAACTTGATTTACTTGTCTCGATTAACTGAACTAATCCACTTAGTTTAACTTAGTTAATTCACTTTGATTAACTCTAACCGATTTACTTAGTTTAACTCAGCTAATTCGCTTTGATTAACCCAACTAATTTACTTCGATTAACCAATTAGTTTAACTTGACTAATTCACTTAGTTTGACGCAACTAATCCACTTTGATTTACAAATTAGTTTAACTTAACTAAGTCACTTAGTTTGACGCAACTAATTCAATTTGATTAACCCAACTAATTTACTTCGATTAACCAATTAGTTTATCTTAACTAATTTACTTTGGTTAACTTAACCAATTTCTTTGATTAACTCGACTAACTTGCTTTGGTTAACCTAACAAATTACTTTGTTTAACTCTATTCGAATAAGTAATTCGAATCACTCTATGTGTTTAACTCTATTCAAATATCTAATTCGAATAACTCATTTCGAAAGATTCCCTTTTTACAACGTTTATCCATTGATAAAGATTCACTTTTTACAAGTTTATCCATTTATAAAGGTTTACTTTTAGTAACGGTTCTTCACTTTATAAATGTCCTTTTAATAACGTTTCTACTTCTCTATATAAGTCCAGACTTATATATATTCCATTTATCAACGATAAATAATTTATTTAATTTATAAAACATTATTTATAAATTAATCTACTTCAATTTATCTGTTTAAAACAGATTTCCTATTTAATATCTCATTTAAATCCATATCGTGTTATACCGTGTGCGAAGCACGTGTTTAAATCTATCCTTGTATAATTCTATTTATTTTCCGAACAAGTGTTCCTTTATTTATTCCCTAAATAGATATTCCTTTAATCCATTTATTTATAATCTAAATAAATGTTCCTTTATTTATTTCCTAAAATAAATATTCCTTTATATTCCAATTCATTTATTTTCTAAATAAATGTTTCTATTTTATTTCATTTATTTTCTAAATAAATGTATCCCTTTTCATTTATTTATTTTCTAATTAAATAAATGTTTTCCTTTTATAAAATCCTATCGATTTTATAAATAAGATTCATTTTCAATATAAACATTGAAAATCCCCTTATCAACATTCGGTATGTTATGGTATTCAAACATATCAAATCACGATGTTCAATATCGTCCAAGCACATATAATCGCCCACAGATTTTATATCACATCATATAACAATATATGAAAAACAATAAAATAACTGTTGAGGAATCCAGTCGGATTCCTCCAACCTGTTTCCCTGCATCACAGATGTTAGACAATATAGATAACATCACTTTCAGTTCCATATGATATATTCTGTTAAACAGAATCAATATAGAAATTTAACTAACTGACTAGCAGTTCAAGCAAGCAATCAACACACAGTCAAACAGACAATTTTAACAGTTCTAACAATGCAACATGCAATTATAAACTGTTCAGAGTTAGTGAGTTTTACTCACTTTGACGCGTTAGCCGTTAAATAATCGGTTTGCGTTATTTGACTCAGTTGGACAATTCATTTGGCTATAAATTGTGACGGACTCCAATCGACTCGCGGTCAGTTCCATTGTGTAGTGTCCGTCCATACGATCCTGTCGGATCTTGTTTCGCTGAATTCCGTCCACGTATGACCAAGTTACACATAATAGAAGGTTATACACTATTATAATTAAATAAGTACTTGGATTTTATTTTAAATGGGCTCACCCACCTTATATTCCTTGGCCCATTTACCGAAATAAATAACCGCCCGTTTGCTTTATCTTCCCAAAACCAGAACTCTCAGTAATCCTTCAGCAAACCACTCCTCCTAATTCCCTTTGACCAAGCCCTTTGACCACCGATTTCAACTCCATCCCCCCCTCCGAACTCCATCATGATTTCACCAATTTCCTTCTCGTCGCCCACTCTTCCTCTCGACGCCGATGATGCTCAACTCGAGCTGACCCTGCGACTTCCGTTCGCAACAGCTGACTTCAAATCGCCATACTAGCATCGACATTTTTCATCACAGAATCCCACAAGTCGAGCACACAAGGTGCGGTTTCTCCCCCGAATCCCAATCCAGCATCGAAGGATCGAATCCCTGCTTCAATTCGCCGCTGTACTCAACCCTAGCTGATCGTCCAGTTAATCCAGCGAACAAGATTGGCATCGCAAGCAGCAAAATGGGTACCAAAACGATGAACGTCTCGCTGGAAATCCCAATATATTCATAACTTGATTTATAGATTATTCTTTCATTTTACTTTGATTTTTCTTTCTTGACTTTTCCTGCCGCGATTGGGTTTATGCGGTTATATAGCGATGTTTGGGTTGGTACCACTTGTGGCCGTAGACAGATGATGTGTGGCCTGTTTGTGATCAGAGAAAAATGAGGGGAGATATTTTTGAATTAATTTTATATTTTATTTTCGTCAATTTCTCCTTGTATCTGACTTCTAAAAATCCCTGCGACTATATACGATATTCAAAAATCACCAAACTGGACACGTAGCAACAGTTCGACATTACGGTCCCAACGAAACTGGTTTCGTCGAATTCCGACTCCGTATGCTCACACAGCGTATTTTTAACTGTCAAAATACTGATTGTTTCTCACTCTAAAAATCCGTACGGCCACACCGTGACCCTAAAAATCACGGAACTTAACATCTAGCAACTATTTGATATTGCGGATCCAACAAAATTAGTTTCGTCGAATTCCGACTCCGTTTGCAAAAGTGGCTTATTATAACAGCTCTGAATGACCCTATTTAAATATATAAATATATATAAATATAATTAAATAAAATATTAATAAATTAATATTATCGTATATATTCACATATGATATCGTACAGCTCCAGAATATCATATCAGAATATACAGTTTGATATTTCAGATTCCAGATTATCCCGGTATTCAGTTTATACTGAAAATCTCTTTTATAACGTATATAAAGCGTTACGAATTATATACGAATTCCATAGCGACTTTTCTGAAATTTGATTTGGACATAACTAAAAATCCACACGATGAAATCCCGATCTCTCTCTTCCACTAGAAAGATATACTCCACCAGCTCCACACGTTTCTTGTTTCACAGAAATCCGATTTAAAACGAACCCTGTACATCCACTTGAAGTCTAAATCGCCAAATAGCGAACTACCGCGTCGTTTCATGCTCTATTTTAATTATATTATAATTAATACGTTTTAACGTCGATTATTAAATCGATTCGTTATTCAAATTCAATTCTAAACTGAATTAAATATTTTAGCTGATCCAATTCACACAGTATTGTGAATTCGGTGATTTCCGATTATTTTGACATTATTATATTATTTATTTTAATTAAATATTCAATATTATTTAATTCAAGTCATCAATATCTCCCAATCGATATTTAATAATTAAATAAATTAATTATTCGACAGCTAACAAAACGCGCCATTACAGACTTCCCCCCTTAAAATAATTTCGTCCTCGAAATTGCTAAGTTAGAAAAATGCTACTAACTCTACTAACTAGATTTAAAAATCCGTTTGTTTACCTCTAAATTTCAGCTTCGACTGGACCCATTTAATTTTAATTAATTTATTAATTCATTCCGACCAACTAAAATTTTCAAAAATTCTGAAAATTTTCTAACACCTTAAATTTTCGAGAAATTTCGCCATAACCTCCTTTGTACGGCTCAATACGTCAAACCACAACTCGCCCCTCTAGGCCTCCTCCAATCCAAAAAGGAAATCAAAATAGCCAAGCGGCTTGCCAATTCGGCTCATAAAATCCAAACTCATATATGATATAAACTTGTACCTTTTTGTCGGGCATTTAACTCTATCCCTTTCATCTGCTACCACTTCAACATATACCAATGTTATCCATTCCAATTGATCTCCAATCAGTTCATATCCTCAAATCCAAATCGAACTTCATTCGAACTCTAATATCAAATTTCAAATTATTGACTTATCAATTTGGTTCCATTCTAGATTATCTCCAATCCAATTCAATTTTATTTAACTCGGTTCAAGTTAAATTTCAATTTATTTTTACCATCTCATTTTATTTAACTTCATTAGTTAAATTTTAATTCCAGAACTTAAGTTCCTGGGTTCCTTTCAAATCAATTTGAAATCATAATGCCAATTCAAAACTTTTGAATTTCTAAACAACTTGTTTTCTCAAAACAATTCAAAAACAAAACCTTTGGTAGTAATCCGTCACTTAGAACTCGAAAATGAACACTGATGATGTCTAGATTCATCATCAGAATCTACTTTCCAGCTATCGACGTGAGTTCAATACTATATCATTTTCAATTTGAAAAACATTTTCAAAATCTCCCAGGAACTTAAAATTTCCTTATTTTAATTCCAATTCTGATTAAATTTCAGATTTTAATTCAACTGATTCCACGTATTTTACTTATAGGAATTCTTATTGGTTATATATATAACCATTTAATTTATAATCTTACTCGATTATAATAACAACCAATATATCCAATATATTATAATTTTGATACATACATATATATATATATATATATATATCAAAATATACTTTGGGTAAAGTTAAATTCACTTACCCTCTTTCAAAACGTATCGTGACGACCCATCGTATTCAAGTGTTTATTTACTCCTACCGATACAGTGGATCAAACTGATCGACCAGAACTCATAAACAACTCAGCCAATGAATCTCAACAATATAAAACCATTTTATATTGAATAACAATTACGCGCTCATATATATACACTCAAACTCAATCTAGGATATTACTAATCCCATCTCTATCGAGTTATGCCACAGAGCCAAGGTAATCACTTAACTTAAGCTCTGATACCAACTGTAACGGCAGGAAATTTCCGACTCCTCGAGAGTCGGAAATTCCGAGGACGTTAGTGAAAAAATTTAGAAGGTGAGAAAGAAAAGATAGAACTAATAGAATAGAAGAAGAAGAAGAACATCAGAATCATCAGAGTAACACTAATCTCACAGCGGAACGAATAACATATAATATATAACATAACTTTGAAGTAAACAGTTATATATATACAATAGCACTTATCAGAGTACAACACTTACAACACAGCGGAAATAACTATAGCTATAAAATCTTGCAGCCTCCTGCTCCAAGCTCTCCAAGTATATCTGTAAATCCCGACTACTTGACTGCCCGTACAAATTTAGGCACCCAAGAGTTTAGGGAAAACAACAAAGTAAACTCCGGGTCAGTCATGGGACTGGTATGAGTAAAATAGTTTAAAACAGGTATAGGATATCTCATAAGACCACGCCGTGAATACGGAACGGGTTTTTCCCTTATGAGTATCTGAACAACTTTGACAAGCAATATCATTGTGATATTATAATAATGTCTAAGTACAAATAGATATCAATCTAGCAGAAACGCATGCATCTCACGTTCTACATACATAGTATAAAATCATAAACCGCAGGGCGCTTATCGGAAAATGGATTCCAACAGACAAGGTATGGGAGCACCTTCTGAATAGTGTACTCTAGAGGTGATACACTCAGGTTCAACAAGAACGTCTTGCAACCCGGCCGCACATGACCGCTCACTCATTTAGCTTGAGTGTCGCGAATATATTGCCACCACGGTTATAGGCCATCAAACCGTCATCCGAAGATACAAAATCAAAAAGAAGTATAAATATGAATATTCTCTAGATCGGTGACAATACACCCTGCTTGGGGATGACCCAACTAGCCATGCTGCCTAGCCCAACTTCTGTTACTTCCCGGTGTGAGGCTAGAAGCTACGTCTATCTTCAGAACATCTGATCACCATTCACTTTGAATGCCACATCGTCATACCCGCCAAATCACAAATTGACTTATTCAAAAATAACACGGGTATATAGCTAAGAGAAACGAATTCCTCCGCCACCAAACGTGAATACGTTTGAACAGATCAACTTACGTGATCCATTGGATATACTCTGTCAGACCTTCTTCCATATACGTTGTCCTGGGACTGGACAAACCGAAGGCACTATTCAGTATATCCATCTTAGTCACTGTTATCTAAGACTTATACAACAGCCCTTGCACTTTACTCCGTCTTCAATTTATCTTTGGCATATATTGCTCGCAACGCTTATGCCGATACAGAGTGGTTCTTTGGATAATAATCCAACCGGTCTCTCCATATTAACAACGTTAAAATGGTAAAAACTTTGATAGTCTGTGATTCAACTATCAAATGAAAACATGTCGGTGTACAAACAACGATCTTATTTCCAAATGGAAATTCGATCGATCAATCATCATATGTTCATATTTCCTTATTTCATATATTTAGAAAATATATGTTATTAATCATTGGAAAACATTTCCATAGCTTATTTTCACATCACTATTATTTCGCAACTATCAGTCCCTAACTGTAACTAGTATGAGAACAATTCTCTAAGTATCAATCCGGAAGGTCGAAACCAACATCAGATCGTCACTTAGAAAACCGTTCAACTTACCCTCTCTAGTCAGTTTCTGAATTTGCTTAACTCTATTTCTTAAATTCTTATCATGAAACATTTCATTTTCTATGTTTAGAAAACATATCTGACTATATTTGGAAAACGTTTCCAAAACTCATTTACGGATTTCCAATGAACGTTGTATAAAACATCGTTACGCTTAATCCATTAATCGCTTATTACTTAACTATATTTCAAATCAACCTTTTCTACCGAACCACAACTATTCCTTTGTCAATTCTGAAGTCAATCAAGTTGGGGTATAATTACCTCTCAGACCTTAATTGAATAACGTCCTTTACTGTGAAATAGATGAAGCTCGTCACTCACTTTTTCCAATCATCTGTTTACGCAAATTCTCGGATTCAGGTTACGAATCTACTTCTTATATGAAAACGTTTGATTATAACTATAACGTTATAATTCCTACTTCTGCAATATCTCCTAAATTATAACTTTATCTCCTAACTCGAATAATTTAACAGACACCTAATTTCTAAATCAATAACTAAATCTTGATTTAAACCCTGGAAAGTAAATAGTACTTTCCCGAATTCGATATAATTGAATTCGACGTATTACTCTCTTTCAAGAAATCTCTATTCGATTAACTACCTTGTTAATAACTTATATTCGATAAACTCTATTTCGATTAACTCCTATCGAATAACTAATATTCGAATAACTCTTCTTGGTTGGCTCTATTTCATTAACTCCTATCGAATAACAAATATTCGATTTTCTTAAATATGTCAATTCTTATCGAATAACTAACATCCGATTTAACTTAAATGGATTTACTCTTATCGAATAACTTATTCGATTAACTCAACTTGATTTTCTTAACTCGATTATCTCAACTCGATTTCTTAACTCGATTACTTAACTCGATAAATCTTAACTCGATATCTTAACTTAACCCAAATCGATTAACTCAACTCTAATCGATTACACTATTTGATAAATTATATTCACTTCTATCCTATCGAATAAACTATATTCGATATCTCCTCCAACACTATTCGAATAAACTATATTCGATTAACTTCTCTAACTCTATTCGAATAAATTATATTCGATTAACTCTTTTAACTTTACTCGAATAAACTATATTCGATTAACACTTTCTTTCGAATAACTATATTCGATTAACTCTTCGACTAACTCCTTTGGATTAACTAATCTTCGAATAACTCCTTTGGATTAACTAACTCCGAATAACTCCTTTGGATTAACTCTTCGAATAACTTCTTTGGATTAACTAACTTCGAATAACCAATATTCGATAACTACTCTTCGAATAAATAATATTCGGTAACTCTTCTCAATTGAATAACATTTGATTTCTCCACTCGAATAAACTATATTCGATTACTCTTCCCTCGAATATACCATATTCGATAACTCTACTTCGAATAAGTGATATTCGGCAACTCTACTCGATTAACTCCACTTGGATAACTCTAACTGGTCAACTCTAACTATTTATCTTTAACTGGTAAACTTTAACTGGTTAACTCAAATGGTTTAACCTAACTGGTTAACTCAAATGGTTTAACCTAACTTGATTTACTTGTCTCGATTAACTGAACTAATCCACTTAGTTTAACTTAGTTAATTCACTTTGATTAACTCTAACCGATTTACTTAGTTTAACTCAGCTAATTCGCTTTGATTAACCCAACTAATTTACTTCGATTAACCAATTAGTTTAACTTGACTAATTCACTTAGTTTGACGCAACTAATCCACTTTGATTTACAAATTAGTTTAACTTAACTAAGTCACTTAGTTTGACGCAACTAATTCAATTTGATTAACCCAACTAATTTACTTCGATTAACCAATTAGTTTATCTTAACTAATTTACTTTGGTTAACTTAACCAATTTCTTTGATTAACTCGACTAACTTGCTTTGGTTAACCTAACAAATTACTTTGTTTAACTCTATTCGAATAAGTAATTCGAATCACTCTATGTGTTTAACTCTATTCAAATATCTAATTCGAATAACTCATTTCGAAAGATTCCCTTTTTACAACGTTTATCCATTGATAAAGATTCACTTTTTACAAGTTTATCCATTTATAAAGGTTTACTTTTAGTAACGGTTCTTCACTTTATAAATGTCCTTTTAATAACGTTTCTACTTCTCTATATAAGTCCAGACTTATATATATTCCATTTATCAACGATAAATAATTTATTTAATTTATAAAACATTATTTATAAATTAATCTACTTCAATTTATCTGTTTAAAACAGATTTCCTATTTAATATCTCATTTAAATCCATATCGTGTTATACCGTGTGCGAAGCACGTGTTTAAATCTATCCTTGTATAATTCTATTTATTTTCCGAACAAGTGTTCCTTTATTTATTCCCTAAATAGATATTCCTTTAATCCATTTATTTATAATCTAAATAAATGTTCCTTTATTTATTTCCTAAAATAAATATTCCTTTATATTCCAATTCATTTATTTTCTAAATAAATGTTTCTATTTTATTTCATTTATTTTCTAAATAAATGTATCCCTTTTCATTTATTTATTTTCTAATTAAATAAATGTTTTCCTTTTATAAAATCCTATCGATTTTATAAATAAGATTCATTTTCAATATAAACATTGAAAATCCCCTTATCAACATTCGGTATGTTATGGTATTCAAACATATCAAATCACGATGTTCAATATCGTCCAAGCACATATAATCGCCCACAGATTTTATATCACATCATATAACAATATATGAAAAACAATAAAATAACTGTTGAGGAATCCAGTCGGATTCCTCCAACCTGTTTCCCTGCAACACAGATGTTAGACAATATAGATAACATCACTTTCAGTTCCATATGATATATTCTGTTAAACAGAATCAATATAGAAATTTAACTAACTGACTAGCAGTTCAAGCAAGCAATCAACACACAGTCAAACAGACAATTTTAACAGTTCTAACAATGCAACATGCAATTATAAATTGTTCAGAGTTAGTGAGTTTTACTCACTTTGACGCGTTAGCCGTTAAATAATCGGTTTGTGTTATTTGACTCAGTTAGACAATTTATTTGGCTATAAATTGTGACGGACTCCAATCGACTCGCGGTCAGTTCCATTGTGTAGTGTCCGTCCATACGATCCTGTCGGATCTTGTTTCGCTGAATTCCGTCCACGTATGACCAAGTTACACATAATGGAAGGTTATACACTATTATAATTAAATAAATACTTGGATTTTATTTTAAATGGGCTCACCCACCTTATATTCCTTGGCCCATTTACCGAAATAAATAACCGCCCGTTTGCTTTATCTTCCCAAAACCAGAACTCTCAGTAATCCTTCAGCAAACCACGTGTAACACCCCACGTCCATTAATGTCACTCACAAAGGGAATGCATTAACTTCCATGGAGGTTTTAAGTGAATATAGAACAGTAAAATTACAACAAGACAGATATAAAATAGTACTTGGAAATTCAAAAACTTTATTTCATTGTAGCAGAAGTCAAAACATGTTTGATTACATCATAACACCACATTCAATGTCAAGTACAATATCTATCTTGATAAAACAAGTACATAATCCCATTACATGAATAGCCATTAAAAAGAAAGATAACAAGCTGGACTTTACTTCAGCAGTCCAAGCTTTCCAGAAGATAAGCGATCCAACTAGACTCCACTAGAACTTGGCCCAACCTGCGGACCCGAAGGGAGAAAAAAGGATGGAAAAGAGGGGGTCAGACATAAAGTCTGGTGAATATGATAATTCTACAATACTATTACCAAAATAACTGGACTAAGGCATAAGCTGGAAAACAAGAAAATGTCTATGAAGAGCAGATTAAGGACATAGACAATCGCTAAAGGCAACGTTATAGGCGCTCCTAAATACTAAAGGATAAACACTATACTGCACCACACCAGTCGCCCTAAAGATTCATCCCACTTAGCTTCACTTAGAAACTTTCCCAATGGCTTTACGTACCCCTAGCTGACTACATAGGTGCCGCCTGCCCCTATCTCCACTAGGTGTACCCTACTTCCCATTATTCGATCGGCTCCCTAACTCGTAGATACCCGTGCTGGCCCCACAGTGGGGTGTATCACTCCCCTAAAGTGGCAACCTGATACAACGGACATGCACGGCTTATACCTACACGATGCAACAACGTCTTACCTACCAGCCCGGGTCCACACACGCATATGAAACCCGTTGGACTTGCGTTGCCACCGCTCCCTGTTTTGGCCTCTTATAGTCAAACCCAGTATGCGTGTCCCGTCCTCGACTTGGGTCGAGCCCACAAAGATACGTTTTGGGATACTGGTTGAAATGGGCCCCCACTATTTACCACAAGCATTCCACCTAAGCTTGTCCCCATTAGTCCATCCCACTTAACCCACTTAGTCATGTTCATTTACATGTGTGTTTGGTTAAGTCTAATCGTATTTCAAATGCCTCTAAAGGCAACCACCAGATTCCTCATGCCACCCAAGGCACCTACTTAACCCCCATGTCCCACCTTACATGATTATCTGGTTAAGTATTTCTTAGTTCATTAAGGCCATAACCTCATAAAGACCTCTCACATTAGACTGGCATTTATGGCAGCTGGATTTGCCGGGCGGGTCCGGGCAGTCTTACACCATAAAAGAGTCTAACCTCGTGTCTTTACAACTGTTATGCTTTAGTTTGGGCCTAGGACCTCTCACATTGGGCCGACATTTGTGACTACTGGATTTGCCGGGCGGGTCCGGGCAGGTTTACATCACAAACGGGTCCAACCTCGTGTCCTAAGCATTGATTATTAATAATAATCCACTTTCCCCCAATTTTAATAATTCCCTACTTGAATTATTAATTACTTCCAATTTTTAACAATGTCCATAATTGAGTCAATTATGGACTTCCATTCATGGTATGCAAAATCTTACAAAATTGCACCCAATTTATTAATTCCTAATATTACCCCTACCCCACGTTTGAACGTTTATTCGCAAAATATATGTTAGACTCGAATAGCCTAACTCATAGCATAAAAGAGATTATCATAATAACAACATGTATATGTGACCAAATGAATCATAATAAGGGGTGAAACTTGCATATGTCCAACTTGCATAGATTATACATGTCATGGATCTAAAGGTGTCAACTTGTTCAAAATTCACCTAATATAATCTCAATCAATTTTCATAAACTTACATATGAACATGTGTGAATCAACATCATCTAATTTTTTAACAACATGGTTTTATTTGGGTACACCTAACTCAATAGGCAAATTCCCATAATCAAGTTTTATTTAATTATAGTTTCAAGTTTATGGGTACACCTAACCTAATAGGCAAATTCCCATAAACAAGATCCATTTAAATTAAGAAAAAAAAACATAACTTTAAGCATGATCCAACAACATCATGATTTTTCAACATAATATAGCATGATTTATAACATGGCATAGTATGATAGTATAACATAGCTTGACATGATTCCCAACATAGCACGACATAGCATAAGAGAATTTACAACATAACATGACATAGCATATATAATTTACATCATACGACAGCATAATAACATAATAAGAGATCCACAATATATAGAATTTACAATTACAAATCACATCACTTTCTTGTGATCCATTCATAACTGAGTCAAATTAGTTTGTAATAGTCTTGTGAGAATCATCATACTCACCAACAAAAGAAAAGAATTAGAGAAAGAGAGATCTTTTGATTTGATTTGTGTAGATTTAGTTGTAGATGATTAGGCTTCCTCTTCTTAGTTTGTGATGGCTACGCTGAACTCCATGGCAGCAGCATGACGGTAGCTTCTCTAATTTTACAAGTGATTTAGGTCTAGGGTCTACCCACTTATTTATAGATTTTAGAATTCATTTAGGCCATTAGATTTAACCTAGAAATAACCGCAGCCGTTCAGACAAGATGGGGTTTATCTTGTTGACTCAGCAATGAGTCAGAAGTGACTCAGCAAACACTCAGCATATTAATAAACTTCTATTCATGTCATAAATATATATATATTTTCTACAATGTACATATTAGATACATCCCCCTTTACTTATTATTGTTTTTATATACATATTAGATACATCCCCTCTCTCACACACTTATTAATATTTTTATATTCATATTAGATACATCCCCTCTCTTACACACTTATTAATATTTTTATATTCATATTAGATACATCCCCTCTCTTACACACTTATTAATATTTTTATATTCATATTAGATACATCCCCTCTCTTACACACTCATTAATATTTTAGCAACTTTAGTGTTAATAGAAAATTCGGGGTGTTACACCACTCCTCCTAATTCCCTTTGACCAAGCCCTTTGACCACCGATTTCAACTCCATCACCCCCTCCAAACTCCATCATGATTTCACCAATTTCCTTCTCGTCGCCCACTCTTCCTCTCGACGCCGATGATGCTCAACTCGAGCTGACCCTGCGACTTCCGTTCGCAACAGCTGACTTCAAATCGCCATACTAGCATCGACATTTTTCATCACAGAATCCCACAAGTCGAGCACACAAGGTGCGGTTTCTCCCCCGAATCCCAATCTAGCATCGAAGGATCGAATCCCTGCTTCAATTCGCCGCTGTCCTCAACCCTAGCTGATCGTCCAGTTAATCCAGCGAACAAGATTGGCATCGCAAGCAGCAAAATGGGTACCAAAACGATGAACGTCTCGCTGGAAATCCCAATATATTCATAACTTGATTTATAGATTATTCTTTCATTTTACTTTGATTTTTCTTTCTTGACTTTTCCTGCTGCGTTTGGGTTTATGTGGTTATATAGCGATGTTTGGGTTGGTACCACTTGTGGCCGTAGACAGATGATGTGTGGCCTGTTTGTGATCAGAGAAAAATGAGGG
Source organism: Allium sativum (assembly GCA_030737875.1). NCBI lineage: Eukaryota > Viridiplantae > Streptophyta > Magnoliopsida > Asparagales > Amaryllidaceae > Allium > Allium sativum. Next base: position 182,631,815 of record CM060921.1, read on the forward strand.
GAGATATTTTTGAATTAATTTTATATTTTATTTTCGTCAATTTCTCCTTGTATCTGACTTCTAAAAATCCCTGCGACTATATACGATATTCAAAAATCACCAAACTGGACACGTAGCAACAGTTCGACATTACGGTCCCAACGAAACTGGTTTCGTCGAATTCCGACTCCGTATGCTCACACAGCGTATTTTTAACTGTCAAAATACTGACTGTTTCTCACTCTAAAAATCCGTACGGCCACACCGTGACCCTAAAAATCACGGAACTTAACATCTAGCAACTATTTGATATTGCGGATCCAACAAAATTAGTTTCGTCGAATTCCGACTCCGTTTGCAAAAGTGGCTTATTTTTACAACTCTAAATGACCCTATTTAAATATATAAATATATATAAATATAATTAAATAAAATATTAATAAATTAATATTATCGTATATATTCACATATGATATCGTACAGCTCCAGAATATCATATCAGAATATACAGTTTGATATTTCAGATTCCAGATTATCCCGGTATTCAGTTTATACTGAAAATCTCTTTTATAACGTATATAAAGCGTTACGAATTATATACGAATTCCATAGCGACTTTTCTGAAATTTGATTTGGACATAACTAAAAATCCACACGACGAAATCCCGATCTCTCTCTTCCACTAGAAAGATATACTCCACCAGCTCCACACGTTTCTTGTTTCACAGAAATCCGATTTAAAACGAACCCTGTACATCCACTTGAAGTCTAAATCGCCAAATAGCGAACTACCGCGTTGTTTCGCGCTCTATTTTAATTATATTATAATTAATACGTTTTAACGTCGATTATTAAATCGATTCGTTATTCAAATTCAATTCTAAACTGAATTAAATATTTTAGCTGATCCAATTCACACAGTATTGTGAATTCGGTGATTTCCGATTATTTTGACATTATTATATTATTTATTTTAATTAAATATTCAATATTATTTAATTCAAGTCATCGATATCGCCCAATCGATATTTAATAATTAAATAAATTAATTATTCGACAGCTAACAAAACGCGCCATTACACATTGTCCTTAGATGATTTCTAATGCTGTATGAATATATGCAAAACGTGTGTGTACATGTTCCTTAGCTAATGCTAATGATCAGGCCTGAATAATCTTTCTAATGCAAAATATGTATAGTGCCATGAATCCAACATGTATGCAAATAGTCCTAGTCATATAGATACTATATGGTGCACAATCATTCATTCATATGCAACAACCGCATGATAATACATTCGATTTCATCCATAAACAAGTATAAATACTCGTGCATATGCAATATGAAATGTGACCGAGTCGAGCTAGTATCTAATGTGTATTCGCGCATCCATGAGCAACCACTTGCAACCACTTGCAACCATATCAATCATAACATGTTTCAAATACATGTTTACATCCATAGGGTTCTGCCTAGAATTCCCTGAAACAGTGCCGAGAAGATAAACAAGACAAACTCCTTACGGGGTTTTTAACAGAAAGTAGGACCGAGAGGATGTCCACAAAAGATAACCTACAAGTAAGCTCTACAGAAACAGGGATCAAGGATATACTCCCAAAAAGAGATATCATGCGCGTATCTAGTCTTTGACCATCAAAGTCGTATTTCCTCGGGCTTACTTCCATTGTGCCTTGACCGCCCTTTAACTTCGCGATTTCGTAGCTTCTTATTTCCTGCTTCCATAACATGAGCTGAAACTCATTTCTTCGTCGCCTCTCGTTCCACTTGCACTTATCCTTTTTCTAGAATACTTGGCGCAAACATGACTGCGTACTCATGATCTCATGCAAGCTTTCCAAAATTCACTAGTGAATCTTGGATCTCGTTTATATACTATAAGGCATTCCATGTAGAAGAACTTTCTCTTAAAAGTAAACAGATGTCAATCAGGTTATCATGCGCACTTACTAGGGTGATCTCTATAACCCATGCATAAATGAAGTAAACCATCCGTCTTATTGGCGAACACCACTCGATCGGGCTTCAAATTTCCAATAAAGGCATCAAGGGATTCTAAGTAACTAGTCATGACAGAACCTCAAAAAGGTTACCCGATACTTCGAGGGCATTACCAAGGCTAGTCAAAAGGTCTAACTACCCTCCTATCAAAACCGAGAGTGGCACCCCCTACTGGATAACCACTTCATCCCTAGAATCCATCCACAGTTTATAAACATAAGCATTATTTCCAAACTCAACACTTGGCATAGACATTCCCAAATCCAAACAAGTCATGTATAAATGGACTGATTCTCCAATAGGACTTTGAGACAAAAATGGGATTCTCTATTATGCTAGTACTTAAGGTGCAGAGACTCAACTATCGAAGCAGACTTAAATGATACGAACAACGAAGTCCTAACGGGATGATAGAGAAGAAAAGCTAAACCTTTAACAAGATCGTTACCCTCCTTCCGAGGTACTCTAGAAATGAGAGCATACTACTGCCCTCCCGATGATCTTGTCCTTGTCCCATAATACTTAACTATCCGCCCCGTTTTACCATGCCAAAGGTACTCTCTCGTCATGGGTTTCATTGTTCATCTTTCTCCCTCCTTTGAGGACTAAGCCATACCAACAAGTTGCTCATCCTTAAGCTCGTATCCTTTATCCTCTTTCTCACTATCCTTTCTTATAACGCGGCCACTGGTCTCTTGAAAACCACCTCCATCGCATGGAAAGCACTTTCGTAGATAGAAAAGACTAGTCGCAGTTAAAACCACTGTGACTACAGATGGAGGAAAGAAAGGAGAAGAGATTCAATTAAGGAAACAAGGATAGTGCTAATGGCCTTTGGGGAATAGCCTTTTTCTTTTAAAAAGAAAATTTTCTTGAAAAAATGCTTCTTTGTAAACGATTTTCAAATAGTTTTCAGAAGGTCTTTAAAAACTTTTGCCCAGTCTGGTAACCTTCTGCTCTGATACCACGTGTAACACCCCGCCTCCGCTAGGGTCACTCGCAAAGGAATGCACTAGCTTTAGAGGGGCATTATTGGTAAACATGCAAAGAAATATCACAAGACAGAACATATAAAATAGCGGAAGTAAAATCAAACTTTCATAACATGAATAAATAAGGTCTAAAGCCTTTTACATTAGAGTACATCAAAACCTGTCTTGCAATAGTAAAGAAGCATAAAGACATTTTCATAAATTATTCCCCAAGTAAAAACAGTAAAGTAGCCATTAGCCAAGAAAAGTCCAAGCCATCCATGATGATCTTCAAGCAGAAGAAGTCCGAACTAAACAACAGTATTTCCTCCCTGTAACCTGGGGGGGGGGGGAACGGAAGAAAAGAGGCGAAACAAAACGGGTCAGTCAAAAAGACTGAGTAAGCCCTATCTACTATTAGCATAAAAACTAGTAAAGTTAACTGACATGAGAAACTGAGATGAACATAAGCATGATAACAAGATAGATAAGCTAAATCAAAATAACAGGATGAACTACTGAACTCAGATAAACTAAGGTGTCATGATAAATTACGATGTCAAGATAAAACAAGGTATCACATCGTCAGGTTTCTATCAAGTATAATATCCCCAAGATATCTGTCACGTATAACGCCCCGTGATATCTATCCTGTATTTTAGCTCTGCACCTACCGTACTAGTATCCCCACCGTGTCATGTGTTAACCAAGAATGACCCTCACTCAAAAGTCGTGTAATGGTCCATGTCAACCTAATATATCGCATATATAGGTTACTCAACTTGTATGTTTTATTCCATGTAAATGTTCAGTCCCTTGCCGTAGACCATACGGGCTTTCCCATGAGATTCTATATTACTTTAACATAGTTCCAAGATCCTTAAGACCGGTTTGGACTGTTACCCTAAACCTAGCCAGGGTCTTCCAACATGAATTATCGTTTGTACAACTAGGACTTATGCTACCTAGGGCTACTAGGGATTATGCTTACCTATTGCACATTTTCTTATCTCGGTTTGGGTTCAACCACCTAGGGCCACTAGGGATTACGCCAACCGCGCCCTTTTTCCCACGCATATATCGTGAATCGTTTTTCCATGACTGTATGCAAATGTATCACATCGTGCCATCCGAGTCCTGTCACAGGGCAGATCGAGAAATACAGGACTCGGTCGGGAGCTTTCGATTTATCTGCCGATGCAGATGCTAAGGTCTGTTTTTCTATACGTGGCTATGGTCCCACGCGACCCCTCCCTCAACTAGTGAAAGACAAGACAGGATAAATCCTGTATGAGAACACACTACTGGCCAACCCACAATCCTAGCCTTACCTCAACCATAATTAGATAGCAATTATGGTCTATTGGGTGTTCTCTGCCTTTCCGTACGTACACGCTTGACCAAAGATGGTAGGTAGTCTGACGAAATGCTATCTAGGGTACGACCGTGTATCGTCGACTATCCCCTATCCATCCCCGTCTTTAGGTCGCTCGCATAGCAACCAAGGCATACTCTTGGTTCTTCTAACGCAGACCTTAACCTCTCATGAGCCTAGTATAATCACCTGGCAGCTCATAGAGGGATACCAAGAATACCCTCACGTTCCCCGAAGCCGCTGCTTCGTTACCCAGTTCGCTGGAGCCTTTATCTAAATCAGATACTTGCTCCTACTCGTATACTTAAACGATGACCTACCGTATCAGGTTACTCATCTATCTATGAACTGGTCTAAATTTCCTTGACTAAGAATCATTACTTAGTTATTCCTCAACTAAGGTTTACCACTTAGCCTTATTCCCGTTATCCTTGTTAACTACGGTTATCCCCTATCCTCAGAACTAGGGTTTACATAATGGATTAAGTGTCACTTAAGTTCATGACTTAACCCGTCTACCAATCATGTCAAAATTGGCTAAGTATCCAAGTCCAAGACTTAACCCGTCTTCAAATCATGTCAAAATTGGCTAAGTATCCAAGTCCAAGACTTAACCCTACAAACCATGCTCACGTTGGTTAAGTATGTATTAAGCAATTCACGACTTAACCTCGTCCAATTATCATTCTAGATTGGTTAAGTATATATTAACTTGACCCTATCAATTTTCTCAGTCAAATCGGTCAAGTGTATTCAAGCGATTCGTGACTTAGCCTTATCATGTTTTCACGTTAGATCGGTTAAGTATAGGTTAACTTAACCTCAATAAATTCACGAGTTAGATTGGTTAAGTATAGGTCACTTAACCACATCAATTCATCATGTTTAGATTAGTTAAGTGTTTAACTTAACCCCATTAAACTACCAAGTGGGATTAATTAAGTCTAGGCTAACTTAACCCCATCCGATTTCCATGTTTAGACTAGTTGAGTCTAATCTTAACCCCATTCGTTAACCGTATTTTTCGGTTAAGCGTCATTAAGAAAACTTACTTAACCTTACCAAGTTATCGCGTTGGATTGATTAAGTGTTGGTTAACTTAACCCCATCCACTAGTCATATAAAAATGGTTAAGTGTCATTAGGCAAATCAAGTTACTTAACCTACCCAACCTTGTCATGTTTTGTTAAGTATCATTAGCCTAATCAAATTACTTAACCCATTTGTCCATGTCATATTTGGTTAAGAGTCATTAATCAAATTAACTTAACCCTATCATGTGGCATTAATTACTTAATGCACCTTCACCTCTCACATTAGACTTTGTTGTGGTTACTAGTTAAGCCGGTCGGTTCCGGGTAGCTTTACACCACAACTTGGTCTAACCTCGGGTTCAAGCACAACATGACCAACTTCTCACATTGGGTCCTATTGTTTGCAACTACTAGTTAGGCCGGTCGGTTCCGGGTAGTTTTACGTTGCAAACTTAACCCAACCTTGAGTTGGCCACACTTATATTATCTAAGTGTCATGTCCATCATGTTTCCCAAAACATGTTACAAGTTTTCAAGCATTTGGGTAGACCTAACTTAATAGGTAAATTCCCAAAGGGTAGACCTAACTTAATAGGTAAATTCCCAAGCTTATGTTTTTATGCATACTTACATGTCAACTTCCATGTTATATTTCAAGTCATGTTTTCAAGTTGTATTTTCATGTCATTAGAAATTACCCATAACATAACCCAACGCTTTTAAACTCGCATATACGTTCGCGACAACGTAATGGATTAAAAGAAGAGACTTGGCAAAGGCATGACAAAAATGGATATTAAGCCACAAGTTAATCATGGTGGCAAATGAGGCACAAATGTGTTCATTAACTTGCATGTTACATTCTTAAGCCTCAAAACATGCATAAACCCAAACTTGGCACATAAGCGAATCATGGTGACAAAAGATATGGAATGATGACTAGTAACTCGCATATATCATCATATAAGGGTTATGACTTCATATGCAAGTTGACATAAAGGTTATGAGTGTTCTCATGTTGCCTAATGCAACATTTCAACATAAAGGTTGTAGCTTTTAGCTCACAAGATCAAGATAATGACTTCATAAACTTGCATGACATGATAGCATGTATCATACTCAATGATCAAACCCAAACTTGCAACATGAACATTTAACTTCATAGTTAATATCTAAGAGTAGGGAAAGGGCTTACATTGCTATGAAGGCACAAAAGATATGACAAAGCCCTTATGCAATCAAATAGACCCAAAATGCAAGCTCTAACATAAAAACCCTTGAGCCAAAATGATCAAAACCCTTGCTTTATGATGCAAAGATAGAAACTTGACTTGAATACAAGCTAATGACACTCATACAAGCTTGAAAACACTTGTATGCATGGAAAATCTCTCATAGAAACCATTTAGAAATTTTATGAAGAGAGTGGAGGCCATGAGAGGTAAAATTTTGCCATAGTTTAGTTGCATGAATGAATAATGAGGATTTAGGATAGGTTAGGGTCTTATTTATAGATTAGGCAAGTGTTTTAGGCCATAGGATTAAACCTAGATTCAATCCAAGCCATCAAAGCATGTCTTGGGGAAGAAGTCAAGTGTAGGAACCATCTAGGGCCTTTAGATTAAAGATGAACCATGAGAACCATCCAAATGCAAAATCTGCATTTGAGCGAATCGGCCCACGGGTTGACAGCCAAACACCCTGGATTAACCCCTAATCGACCCAGCGAGCTCGGGTCGACCTCAAAAATCGGCCGGTTCGGTTATTCCCCTCTCCCAATTCGCTGTTTTGAACATTTTTGCATATTAATTTATTTAATTTTCAATTATATATATATATATATATCAATGTATATATTTCTCTGCGCAACCCATTTCACTTAATTAAGTATACTTTAATTTGGGAATTTTTCGTGAAACTTCGCGAGGCCATATCTTGGTCATACGGACTCCGATTCTCGAAAACTCAGACTCTATTTCGCGTATTTTTCCGAGATGAACGCAATGGCATAGCCCATTTTACTTGATTCAGAATTTAAAATTAAATTCTGCCTTGATTCTCGTCTTAACACGTTATCGAAAAATACGGGTTGTTACATAGTTGATTTTAATCGACTGGAAAATGGCCATTTTTCCAACGGTCTCAAAATTCGACGAAACTAGTTTTGTTAGGACCGTATCGTCAATACGAAGCTAGAAAATATTTTTTGGGAATTTTTAGAGTCCTTATGTGGGCCCAGTAAATTGAAATGTACGTTCAAATTGAATATATACCGATTTATATTTTGATTTGAATGGAAACTGATCGTATCGATCGAATTGGATTACGAAGCGTGTCCCGTTGTGTTCGGAATGGGGGGATTTAGCTAGGGTCGGCAGTCGTTGGGTTTGATTTGAAGTTCGTGATGTCAAACAACTAATTTTCGAATTAAATGATATTATAAAATTTATATATAATCCCTGGTCTAACCCTACCTTCTCATTACACGCGGTCAAACCCCTTCCTTGGTCAAAATCCCGCCTCCTTCCACTCAGTACACGGCGAAACTATCTCGATCCTTTCCCCTCTCTTTTCTTTAAACCCATTCAATAAAAATCAAAGACTGCAAAGGGAAATCGAAGGGATTTGTGTGAGCTCCAGATCCAGACAAGTTTGACCACTCATCGTCGTGCATCCAGCGAGAGCCTTCGCTCCAAACAGTCATCGTTCGAACCCGATTTGGCGCCTCCATGGAGCACCGAAGGTGACGTCGTTCATGGGGGGGGGGGTTACGGTCTCGAGGCTGCGTCGCGTGGTGGTGTCCGATCCTCTCCACGGTGATTGGAGCGATGCCGAGCTGAAGCCCTAGCGGCTGACCTATTTCGTAAAACCCAACAGAAGAAGAACGACAACATAAAGGTTTAATAACTTATCTGTTTCCATTTTTTGTTTTGTTTTAACAGTTTAAATAAAATCAGTTTTTGGGAAAGAAAATATATGTTTGAAAAAAATCAATATATTTCAAAGAAGTGATTTTAAAGAATGTATACATCGTATGGGAGTAGTAATTTTTAATCAAAGAAAGAAGTAATTTTTAATTATAAAAAAATATAATTCTTATATAGTAGCAAATATAAAAATATAATGGCGATGACAAAAATATGATTTTTATATTTTTAAAGTATTAAAAATATAGTCTTTACTATATAGCGACTATAAAAGTATGATTTTTGTTTATGTAGAGAATTAGAAATATAATTTTTACATGATAGGAATATTAGAAATATCATCTTTGTATATGTAGCGAAATAAAAATCTGATTTTTATTATATATACGTTGAAATAAAGAGGTGATTTTTATAGTGATGAAATCTTTAAATTTTGAAAAGGCGAAATCTTTATATAGTTAAAAAGGCGAGATTTTTATATATTGAATAGCATAATAAAAATTCGATTTTTATATATTGGATAGCAAAGTAAAAATTCGTTTTTTTACATATGTAGAGAATACGGGCAACGAAGATGACAAAAGGCGAGAACGATGAAGATTTCTATAGATGAAGAGTCCAGATGATTGGATAGCTATTGGTGAGAATTTCTCACCTTTCAATTTCTTTTTCTAGTTATGTATATATACTAGGATGCAGACGGTGCTTAGTTGCACCCGACACAATCGTCCACAGACCATGGACTTGTTTGTTTGATTGCAAAAAATTAGTTAGATTATTTGATTGGATTGAATTGTTTGGTGAAATGAAATTGATTTGATTGATGTGTGAATGGCGTGGGCCTTCACTAGACCGGGGATAAGGCTAGGCCTTGTCCCGTTTCTAGTATCGTGCCGTTATGCCGCCGAAATTTTCTAAAATATGTTAGAAAAATAAAAATATCATTTTATTGAATAAATGAACCGAATAAAATATTCATTTGCAAACCAGACGGTTTGTTTATGTACACCTATTTGAAGGACATTGATTGGGTCGATAAATTTTACACATCACCCAACTGCACAAATAAAATCTGTGTTTGTTGATTTGAAACCCCACACGGGTGTTGGGATGAAATTTGAAGTTCACTCATCCTGATTGATTAAATATGTCGATCGATTGATTGACAGGCTGTTATAAGCGTTAGATATCTATATTTGATGCTTATACAGTGTAGTGCACTTTGGTTGATGGTTGATTATTTTTCAATGCTATTATATACATGTGTTGTATGAAAATCCATATAATTAACTTTATATGGTGATTGATTGGGCCTCATTCCAATTTAGAGAATAAAGAATATTATAAAATAAAGGTTCATGTGTTGACAGTACTCATCCGTTGAGATTAGTCATGTGTTGAACGAAATATTTTAATAATAAAATTTACATCTTTATCAATATAAAATAAAGGTTCATGTGTTGACAGTACTCATCCGTTGAGATTAGTCATGTGTTGAACGAAATATTTGAAAATAGAAATATATGAAGCCGTGTTGATTAGATTGACGCTATTTTGACGTGAACGATATTTATATCGATTTTATTCATTTTAAAACGAATATTGAAAAGTGATTTCGAAATCGAATATTTTAAAATGAAATTTGAATTTTAATCAAATAGAAAACAAAACGAATTTGATTTCAATTGAATAGCAAACGAAACGAATTCGAATTGAATTGAATAGATAATGAATTCGAATTGAATCGAATAGAAAACCAATTTGAATTGAATCGGATAGAAAACGACTTTGGAATTGAAATGAATTGAAAACGAATTCAAATTGAATTGAAATTTGAATTGAATAGAAATGAATTTTAAAACGAATTTATAAAGAAGAATTCAATTTTGATTTGAATTGAAATGGAAGTTGAAATTGCTTTTGAAACGAATTTAAAACTATTTATATAATTCGTTTTAAATATAAATCGACAAAAAATATATATAATATATATATATATATATTATATATATAATGGCCTGAATAGAACGCGCCGCACCGCGGCAGTTCGTGAATTTCGACCATTTATTTCAAACGGACATTACGGGAGATCCGACCGTCGGATTCTCCTAAAACCGGAACCGTTGGGTTCGTATCGAAAAGAGCTTTCTAACGAATATTAGAAATTTGAAATCTAACTGTTGGATTTGGAGATACGTCCAAATCAAATTTGAAAAAGGTCGCTATAAGTGCAGTTCGATGGCCGTTGATGGAAATCGACTGTACGGGCCTTGATAAAATTATAAAAATAGTAATAATTGGTGTAAAATCATAAGAAATGATTTAGAAAGAATTGGGATGAAATATTCCATATTAGAAAAGATAAAAATAGATTTTTATCGAAGTAAACTAGTTTTGAACTAGAATTATAATTCTATTTATTTTTAAATAAATAAATTGAATTTGAAATGGTTTTGAAAATGACGAGAATTTCCAATGATCGCGTTGGAATGGAGTTGAATCGAAATTGTCTTCGAAATATTTTGATGTTGGAATTCGTGATTATACAGATGTTGTTATGGAAATTTGAAAGATATATTTATATCGTTATCTCCAATACGACATTTGTTAATCGTAGAATTTGATATTGAATATAAGCTGATATATTTTCTATTCGGAGCCTTGTATTGAATATCAAATGTGATTTGGGTTTGCCATGAATGGTGTCTTCATTAACACTGTTCTTGAACCCAGTTGAGAAAAGATTAAATCTTTTTATTTAGATTTAATGAAGTGTACCAATTAAATGATATTTAATTGGAATTGAATTGGTATTGATTTTTGGGTTTATCGTGAACAGTGTTTTAAATAACACTTGTTCTTTAACCCGATAATTAATGGAATGATTTTTGGGTTTATCGTGAACAGTGTTTTAAATAACACTTGTTCTTTAACCCGATAATTAATGGAATGATTTTTGGGTTTATCGTGAACAGTGTTTTAAATAACACTTGTTCTTTAACCCGATAATTAATGGAATGTGATTTTGGGTTTATCGTGAACCGTGTTTTAAATGACACTGATTCTTTAACCCAGTCGAAGATTAAAACTAAGTGGAGTTTTAATGAATCTTTAATTAGATTGAAATGATCGAAAATGGAGTATCACCAGTTTTGCTCCAGGTGATAGTTAAATCTTTAATTAGATTTGAACGTGAAGTGGTAATTGAATTTACCGATAACACTGTGGTGTTAGATATGAAGTATTACCAGTTTTACTTCATGGGATGAATAGGTTGGGATGGGGAAATTAAAATAAAAGATTACTTCGGTAAGGTTCGTTAATCCCGACTAGTTTGAATTGATATTCAAAAATAGATTAAAGAATAAATTCAAGGAATTTATCTTGGATAAAATTAATGGGAACCTTTCCCTATGAATGTGAAATTTAGAAACTAACTGTCGGTTAGCTAAGCAGAATGGTTTTCTGGATATTGATCTGATGTTGGTTTCGGCCTTCGGGGTTAATATTTGGGAAATTATTCTCTTGATTAATTTACGGTTAGTGACTGATGAATTGGAATGAGGCGTATGTTGTGTTTGTGTAACACTTATTTAAAATATACGCGAGTTATTCGGAAAGACCGGGTTTATCCCATTCTGAATAACTGATACGACGATAAGTCGAAGATGAAGACGGTGGTCGAAGACCAGAAGTCTTCACGTCGTTTGGGTGATTACTGATGATCTTGATTGGGCTGTACACCCAAGAAGATGGAAACAGTTGGTGATCGTCCAGACGTACTTGGAGATCAATGGATATGCGGGGTACTAGGTGTGTAACAACCCGTATTTTTCGATAACATGTTAAAACGAGAATCAAGGCAGAATTTAATTTTAAATTCTGAATCAAGTAAAACAGGCTATGCCATTGCGTTCGTCTCGGAAAAATACGCGAAATAGAGTCCGAGTTTTCGAAAATCGGAGTCCGTATGACCCGGTTAAGGCCCAAAGAAGTTTTCGGGAAATTTGAATTTCGAAACATGCAGAAATGGGGCCAGGCGGGAAAATTCCCGCCCAGACATGTCGACAGGCATGTCGACAGGCATGTCGACATGCATGTCGACAGGCATGTCGACAGGGCTGTCGACTTGCCCTGTCGGCTGATTCGGGTCTGGTGCACCTATTTTCTATCTTGGCTAGGTTTTTGGGCCTGGTTTGAGATCTGACGGTTCAGGTTGGTCCTAGGGTTAATCTAAGGGCCTAAAACTATCCTAATCTCTATAAAAAGACCCTAAACCTACCCCTAAACCCTCATTATTCACTCATGTAACTAAACTATGGCCAAATTTCTACTCTCATGGCCTCCATCTCAAATCCCTAGAGCCTATGCATCCAAATCAAGTTCAAATCAAAAGGTGCAAGCTTGCTACACCAAATGAAGGCCAAATCAACGTTGCTATGCGAGTTCCATGACGATTCTTCAACAAAGGAGGCACCTTTCTTAGCCAAGATGGTTTATGCTTCTTTCCCTAGGCCTAACTATGTAAGTTCTAGCTACTTTTGGATCAAAACGGTATTTTTAATGTTGACATGGGATAAAATGAGGCTAAACATGATTAGGCGAACCTATATGAACCTTACCTTGCCTCTTGTGTTCATGTTTATGATTTTAGGCCATGTGAGTGACTTAATCATGCCTCTCATGCTATGCATAACCTAGTTTAACTTGCAAGTTTGGATCTTTATGCATGAAATGCTAGCATGAACCTTTAGGAACCACTTTAGGTGTGAAACATTGGCTAAGACAAGATTTTGGGGCTTATGCATGTTTATGAACCCAAACCCCTTATGCTAACATGCAAGTTTGTGGCCAAATCTTTTATGAGATTATGCATGCTCGTGGCCAATCCCCTCTTTTAAGTTGTGCATGTTTATGGCCAAACCCTTTTTGGTAATATGCATGTTTGTGGCCAAATTACCTTATGACACTATGTATGTTCATGGCTAATCCCTTTATGATGTTATGCATGTGAAAGCCAATCCCTTTTTGGCATCATGCGTGTTTTGAGAACAATATGTGACATAGTACTCTTACTATGTTGACTCGTTTTGCTTGCGTTGGGAAAAACACGATTTTTGGGTAGTTAGATAAACATGAAAATGTCGCAAAATCTTAACTTGAATATGACATGTGTTTATACTTGAAAATATGACTTGAAAGATAACATGGAAGATGACATGTAAGTATGCATAAAAACATGAGCTTGGGAATTTACCTATTAAGTTAGGTCTACCCTTTGGGAATTTACCTATTAAGTTAGGTCTACCCAAATGCTCGGAAAACTTGTAACATGCTTTGGAAACACGATGAACTTAGATAATATGAGTGTGGCCAACTCGAGGTTGGGTTGAGTTTGCAACGTAAAACTACCCGGAACCGACCGGCCTAACTAGTAGTTGCAAACAATAGGACCCAATGTGAGAAGTTGGTCATGTCGTGCTTAAGACCCGAGGTTAGACTAGGTTGTGGTGTAAATCTACCCGGACCCGCCCGGCTTAACTAGTAACCACAACAAAGTCTAATGTGAGAGGTTGAGGGTGCATTAATTAAATTAATGCCACATAATAGGGTTAAGTTAATTTGATTAATGAGGCTTAACCAAATATGATATGGACAAATGGGTTAAGTAATTTGATTAGGCTAATGATACTTAACAAAACATGATAAGCTTGGGTAGGTTAAGTAACTTGATTTGCCTAATGACACTTGACCATTTTTATACGACTAGTGGACGGGATTAAGTTAACCAACACTTAATCAATCCAACACGATAACGTGATAAGGTTAAGTAAATTTTCTTAATGACCCTTAACCGTATAATGCAGTTAATGGATGGGGGTTAAGATTAGGCTTAACTAATCTAAACACGGTAATTCGACGGGGTTAAGTTAAACACTTAACCAATTTAAACTTGGTGGTTCAATGAGGTTAAGTAACCAATACTTAACCAACTTAACGTGATAATTCAATGGGGTTAAGCAACTTATACTTAACTAATTATACATGAAGATTTGATGTGGTTAGGTGATCTAAACTTAACCAATCTAACTCGTTAATTTGATGAGGTTAAGTTAACCTATACTTAACCAATCTAACGTGAAAACATGATAAGGCTAAGTCACGAATCGTTTCGAATGCGCTTGACCGATTTGACTCGGTAATTTGATAGGGTCAAATTAATATATACTTAACCAATCTAAAATGATAATTAGATGAGGTTAAGTCATGGATTGCTTGATATACTTAACCAACTTGACACATAGTCTGTAGGGTTAAGTCTTGGACTTGGATACTTAGCCAGTTTCGACATGTTTTGTAGACGGGTTAAGTTGTGAACTTAAGTGACACTTAACCCATTAGAAAAACCCTAATTCGGAGGATTAGGTAAATAACCATAGTTAACAAGGATAACGGAAATAAGGCTAAGTGGTAAACCTTAGTTAAGGGAAACTAAGTAATAATTCTTAGTCAAGGAAATCTGGACCACCTCTTAGATAGATGAGTAACCCGATACGGTAGGTCATCGTTTAAGTATACACGTAGGAGCAGGCTATCTGATTTAGATAAAGGCTCCAACGAACTAGGTAACGAAGCAGCGGCTTCGGGGAACGTGAGGATATTCTTGGGATCCCTCTGTGAGCTGCCAGGTCATTATACTAGGCTCACGAGAGGTTGAGGTCTGCGGTAGAAGAACCAAGAATATGCCTTGGTTGCTATGCGAGCGACCTAAAGACTAGGGTGGATAGCAGTGAGTCGGCGAATACATAAGGTGCCCGAGATAGCAAGTTCGTCGATCATCTACCACCTTGAGTCAAGCGTGTACGTACGGAAAGGCAGGGAACACCCAACAGACCATAATTTGCTATCTAATTATGGGTGAGGTAGGCCGTAGGATGTGGGCTGGCCGGAGTGTAGTTCTCATGCAAGATTTTCTCTTGTGTTGCCTTTCACTAGTTGAGGGGGGGTCTCGTGGGACCATAGCCACGTGTAGGAAAGCAGACCTTAGTATCTGCATCGGCAGATAAATCTAAAGCTCCCGACCGAGTCCTGTATTTCTTGTTTTGCCCTGTGACAGGACTCGGATGGCACGATGTGATACATGTGCATACAGTTATAGAAAAACGATTCACGATGAATGCGTGGGAAAAAGGGCGCGGTTGAGGGTTAGCGTAATCCCTAGTGGCCTAGGTGGTTTAACCCAACCCGAAATACGAAAGCGTGCAATAGGTAAGCGTAATCCCTGGTGGTGCTAGGTGGCGTAAGTCCTAGTAGTTCAAACGATGATTCAAATGGAAGAGCCTAGCTAGAACAAGGGTGACAGTCCCAACGACTTCAAGGATAATACGACATGAGGAAGCCCGTACGAGGTACGGCAAAGGACTGAAATTATATACATGGAAAGAAGCATATGATTTGAGTAACCTATATATGTGATATATTAGGTTGACATGGACCATTACACGACTTTGAGCAAGGGACGTTCATGGTTAACACATGACGCGGGTAGGGATACTAGTACGAGAGGTGCAGAGCAAATATACATGTTAGAACTAGGAAGAATATACATAATAGATACCGTGGGATGTTAGACGGGGTAGATGCCTTGGGATAATGTACTCGTTAGAAATCTGACGATGAGATACCTTGACTTATCATAACACCGTAGTTTATCATGATACCTTAGTTTACTTTGCCACAGTAGTTCAACCGGCTATCCTGGTTTATCTATCTTGTAGTTATCCTTATGTTTACTTTCAGTTTATGCATGTCATGTTACCTTTACCTGTTTTTATACTGGAAGTAGATAGGACTTACTCAGTCTTTTTGACTGACCCGTTTTGTTTCGCCTCTTTTCTTCCGTTTCCCCCCCAGGTTTCAGGGAGGAAACAATGCTGTTTAGTTCGGACTTCTTCTACTTGAAGGTCATCATGGATGGCTTGGACTTCTCTTGGCTATGGCTACTTTACGGTTTTACTTGGGGAATAATTTATTAAAAAGTCTTTATGCTTCTTTACTATTGCAAGACAGGTTTTGATGTACTCTGATGTAAAAGGCTTTAGACCTTATTTATTCATGTTATGAAAGTTTGATTTTACTTCCGCTATTTATATATGTTCTGTCTTGTGATATTTCTGTGCATGTTTACCAATAATGCCCCTCTAAAGCTAGTGCATTCCTTTGCGAGTGACCCTAGCGGAGGCGGGGTGTTACATTTGGTATCAGAGCAGAAGGTTACCAGATTGGGCAAAAGTTTTTAAAGACCTTCTGAAAACTATTTGAAAATCGTTTATAAAGAAGCATTTTTCAAGAAAGTTTTCTTTTAAAAAGAAAAAAGAAAAGGCTATTCCCTAAAGGCCACTAGCATTATCCTTGTTTCCTTGATTGAATCTCTTTTCCTTTCTTTCCTCCATCTGTAGTCACAGTGGTTTTAACTGCGACTAGTCTTTTCTATCTACGGAAGTGCTTTCCATGCGATGGAGGTGGTTCTCGAGAGACCAGTGGCCGCGCTATAGGAAAGGATAGTAAGGAAGAGGATAAAGGATACGAGCTTAAGGAAGAACAACTTGTTGGTATGGCTTAGTCCTAAAAGGAGGAAGAAAGATGAACAATGAAACCCATGACGAGAGAGTACCTTTGGCATGGTAAAACGGGGCGGACAGTTAAGTATTATGGGACAAGGACAAGATCATCGGGAGGGCAGTAGTACGCTCTCATTTCTAGAGTACCTCGGAAGGAGGGTAACGATCTTGTCAAAGGTTTAGCTTTTCTTCTCTATCATCCCGTTAGGACTTCGTTGTTCGTATCATTTAAGTCTGCTTCAGTAGTTGAGTCTCCGCACCTTAAGTACTAGCGTAATAGAGAATCCCATTTTTGTCTCAAGTCCTGTGGAGAACCGGTCCATTTATTCATGACTTGTTTTGGATTTGAGAACAACATGCCTCGGTTATGGATGAAGTGTTTATCCAGTAAGGGGTGCCACTCTCGGTTTTGATAGGAGGGTAGTTAGACTCTTTGACTAGCCTTGGTAATACCCTCGAAGTCTCGTGTAACCTTTTTGGGTTCGGTCATGATTAATTACTTAGAATCCCTTGATGCCTTTATTGGAAATTTGAAGCCCGATCGAGTGGTGTTCGCCGATAAGACGGATGGTTTATTTCACTTATGCACGGGTTATGGAAATCACCCAAGTAAGTGCGCTTGATAACCTGGTTGGCATCTAAGAGAAAGTTCTTCTACGTGGAATACCTTGCGGTACGAGGTCCGAGATTCACTAGTGAATTTTGGAAAGCTTGCATAAGATCATGAGTACGCAGTCATATTTGCGTCAAGTATTCTAGGAAAAGGATAAGTGCAAGTGGAACGAGAGGCGACAAAGAAATGAGTTCTAGCTCATGTTATGGAAACAGGAAATAAGAAGCTGCGAAATCGTGAAGTTAAAAGATAGTCAAGGCACGATGGAATTAAGCTCGGGAAAGACGACTTTGATGGTCAAAGACTAAATACGCGCATGATATCTCTTTTTGGGAGTATATTCTTGATCCCTGTTTTCGGTAGAGCTTACTTGTAGGCTATCTTTTGTGGACATCCTCTCGGTCCTATTTTCTGTTACAAACCCCGTAAGGAGTTTGTCCTGTTTATCTTCTCGACCCTGTTTCAGGGAATCCTAGGTAGAACCCTATGGATGTAAACATGTATTTGAAACATGTTATGATTGATATGGTTGCAAGTGGCTGCAAGTGGTTGCTCGTGGATGCGCGAATACACATTAGATTCTAGCTCGACTCGGTCACATTTCATATTGCATATGCACGAGTATTTATACTTGTTTATGGATGAAATTGAATGTATTATCATGCGGTTGTTGCATATGAATGAATGATTGTGCACGCATATAGTACCTATATGGCTAGGACTATTTGCATACATGTTGGATTCATGGCACTATACATATTTTGCATTAGAAAGATTATTCAGGCCTGATCATTAGCATTAGCTAAGGAACATGTACACACACATTTTGCATATATTCATACAGCATTAGAAATCATCTAAGGACAATGGTTGCTTGTGGATGATGTTTTGAGTAGATGGATGACGGATGGTAGGATATGTTCTTCCTAACTTGGAGATTTCGGGGACGAAATCCTAAAAGGTGGGGAGAATGTAACAACCCGTATTTTTCGATAACATGTTAAAACGAGAATCAAGGCAGAATTTAATTTTAAATTCTGAATCAAGTAAAACAGGCTATGCCATTGCGTTCGTCTCGGAAAAATACGCGAAATAGAGTCCGAGTTTTCGAAAATCGGAGTCCGTATGACCCGGTTAAGGCCCAAAGAAGTTTTCGGGAAATTTGAATTTCGAAACATGCAGAAATGGGGCCAGGCGGGAAAATTCCCGCCCAGACATGTCGACAGGCATGTCGACAGGCATGTCGACATGCATGTCGACAGGCATGTCGACAGGGCTGTCGACTTGCCCTGTCGGCTGATTCGGGTCTGGTGCACCTATTTTCTATCTTGGCTAGGTTTTTGGGCCTGGTTTGAGATCTGACGGTTCAGGTTGGTCCTAGGGTTAATCTAAGGGCCTAAAACTATCCTAATCTCTATAAAAAGACCCTAAACCTACCCCTAAACCCTCATTATTCACTCATGTAACTAAACTATGGCCAAATTTCTACTCTCATGGCCTCCATCTCAAATCCCTAGAGCCTATGCATCCAAATCAAGTTCAAATCAAAAGGTGCAAGCTTGCTACACCAAATGAAGGCCAAATCAACGTTGCTATGCGAGTTCCATGACGATTCTTCAACAAAGGAGGCACCTTTCTTAGCCAAGATGGTTTATGCTTCTTTCCCTAGGCCTAACTATGTAAGTTCTAGCTACTTTTGGATCAAAACGGTATTTTTAATGTTGACATGGGATAAAATGAGGCTAAACATGATTAGGCGAACCTATATGAACCTTACCTTGCCTCTTGTGTTCATGTTTATGATTTTAGGCCATGTGAGTGACTTAATCATGCCTCTCATGCTATGCATAACCTAGTTTAACTTGCAAGTTTGGATCTTTATGCATGAAATGCTAGCATGAACCTTTAGGAACCACTTTAGGTGTGAAACATTGGCTAAGACAAGATTTTGGGGCTTATGCATGTTTATGAACCCAAACCCCTTATGCTAACATGCAAGTTTGTGGCCAAATCTTTTATGAGATTATGCATGCTCGTGGCCAATCCCCTCTTTTAAGTTGTGCATGTTTATGGCCAAACCCTTTTTGGTAATATGCATGTTTGTGGCCAAATTACCTTATGACACTATGTATGTTCATGGCTAATCCCTTTATGATGTTATGCATGTGAAAGCCAATCCCTTTTTGGTATCATGCGTGTTTTGAGAACAATATGTGACATAGTACTCTTACTATGTTGACTCGTTTTGCTTGCGTTGGGAAAAACACGATTTTTGGGTAGTTAGATAAACATGAAAATGTCGCAAAATCTTAACTTGAATATGACATGTGTTTATACTTGAAAATATGACTTGAAAGATAACATGGAAGATGACATGTAAGTATGCATAAAAACATGAGCTTGGGAATTTACCTATTAAGTTAGGTCTACCCTTTGGGAATTTACCTATTAAGTTAGGTCTACCCAAATGCTCGGAAAACTTGTAACATGCTTTGGAAACACGATGAACTTAGATAATATGAGTGTGGCCAACTCGAGGTTGGGTTGAGTTTGCAACGTAAAACTACCCGGAACCGACCGGCCTAACTAGTAGTTGCAAACAATAGGACCCAATGTGAGAAGTTGGTCATGTCGTGCTTAAGACCCGAGGTTAGACTAGGTTGTGGTGTAAATCTACCCGGACCCGCCCGGCTTAACTAGTAACCACAACAAAGTCTAATGTGAGAGGTTGAGGGTGCATTAATTAAATTAATGCCACATAATAGGGTTAAGTTAATTTGATTAATGAGGCTTAACCAAATATGATATGGACAAATGGGTTAAGTAATTTGATTAGGCTAATGATACTTAACAAAACATGATAAGCTTGGGTAGGTTAAGTAACTTGATTTGCCTAATGACACTTGACCATTTTTATACGACTAGTGGACGGGATTAAGTTAACCAACACTTAATCAATCCAACACGATAACGTGATAAGGTTAAGTAAATTTTCTTAATGACCCTTAACCGTATAATGCAGTTAATGGATGGGGGTTAAGATTAGGCTTAACTAATCTAAACACGGTAATTCGACGGGGTTAAGTTAAACACTTAACCAATTTAAACTTGGTGGTTCAATGAGGTTAAGTAACCAATACTTAACCAACTTAACGTGATAATTCAATGGGGTTAAGCAACTTATACTTAACTAATTATACATGAAGATTTGATGTGGTTAGGTGATCTAAACTTAACCAATCTAACTCGTTAATTTGATGAGGTTAAGTTAACCTATACTTAACCAATCTAACGTGAAAACATGATAAGGCTAAGTCACGAATCGTTTCGAATGCGCTTGACCGATTTGACTCGGTAATTTGATAGGGTCAAATTAATATATACTTAACCAATCTAAAATGATAATTAGATGAGGTTAAGTCATGGATTGCTTGATATACTTAACCAACTTGACACATAGTCTGTAGGGTTAAGTCTTGGACTTGGATACTTAGCCAGTTTCGACATGTTTTGTAGACGGGTTAAGTTGTGAACTTAAGTGACACTTAACCCATTAGAAAAACCCTAATTCGGAGGATTAGGTAAATAACCATAGTTAACAAGGATAACGGAAATAAGGCTAAGTGGTAAACCTTAGTTAAGGGAAACTAAGTAATAATTCTTAGTCAAGGAAATCTGGACCACCTCTTAGATAGATGAGTAACCCGATACGGTAGGTCATCGTTTAAGTATACGCGTAGGAGCAGGCTATCTGATTTAGATAAAGGCTCCAACGAACTGGGTAACGAAGCAGCGGCTTCGGGGAACGTGAGGATATTCTTGGGATCCCTCTGTGAGCTACCAGGTCATTATACTAGGCTCACGAGAGGTTGAGGTCTGCGGTAGAAGAACCAAGAATATGCCTTGGTTGCTATGCGAGCGACCTAAAGACTAGGGTGGATAGCAGTGAGTCGGCGAATACATAAGGTGCCCGAGATAGCAAGTTCGTCGATCATCTACCACCTTGAGTCAAGCGTGTACGTACGGAAAGGCAGGGAACACCCAACAGACCATAATTTGCTATCTAATTATGGGTGAGGTAGGCCGTAGGATGTGGGCTGGCCGGAGTGTAGTTCTCATGCAAGATTTTCTCTTGTGTTGCCTTTCACTAGTTGAGGGGGGGTCTCGTGGGACCATAGCCACGTGTAGGAAAGCAGACCTTAGTATCTGCATCGGCAGATAAATCTAAAGCTCCCGACCGAGTCCTGTATTTCTTGTTTTGCCCTGTGACAGGACTCGGATGGCACGATGTGATACATGTGCATACAGTTATAGAAAAACGATTCACGATGAATGCGTGGGAAAAAGGGCGCGGTTGAGGGTTAGCGTAATCCCTAGTGGCCTAGGTGGTTTAACCCAACCCGAAATACGAAAGCGTGCAATAGGTAAGCGTAATCCCTGGTGGTGCTAGGTGGCGTAAGTCCTAGTAGTTCAAACGATGATTCATATGGAAGAGCCTAGCTAGAACAAGGGTGACAGTCCCAACGACTTCAAGGATAATACGACATGAGGAAGCCCGTACGAGGTACGGCAAAGGACTGAAATTATATACATGGAAAGAAGCATATGATTTGAGTAACCTATATATGTGATATATTAGATTGACATGGACCATTACACGACTTTGAGCAAGGGACGTTCATGGTTAACACATGACGCGGGTAGGGA
This sequence comes from Allium sativum, assembly GCA_030737875.1. Lineage (NCBI taxonomy): Eukaryota > Viridiplantae > Streptophyta > Magnoliopsida > Asparagales > Amaryllidaceae > Allium > Allium sativum. The sequence continues at coordinate 182,654,062 of CM060921.1, forward strand.
TACTAGTACGAGAGGTGCAGAGCAAATATACATGTTAGAACTAGGAAGAATATACATAATAGATACCGTGGGATGTTAGACGGGGTAGATGCCTTGGGATAATGTACTCGTTAGAAATCTGACGATGAGATACCTTGACTTATCATAACACCGTAGTTTATCATGATACCTTAGTTTACTTTGCCACAGTAGTTCAACCGGCTATCCTGGTTTATCTATCTTGTAGTTATCCTTATGTTTACTTTCAGTTTATGCATGTCATGTTACCTTTACCTGTTTTTATACTGGAAGTAGATAGGACTTACTCAGTCTTTTTGACTGACCCGTTTTGTTTCGCCTCTTTTCTTCCGTTCCCCCCCCCAGGTTTCAGGGAGGAAACAATGCTGTTTAGTTCGGACTTCTTCTACTTGAAGGTCATCATGGATGGCTTGGAATTCTCTTGGCTATGGCTACTTTACGGTTTTACTTGGGGAATAATTTATTAAAAAGTCTTTATGCTTCTTTACTATTGCAAGACAGGTTTTGATGTACTCTGATGTAAAAGGCTTTAGACCTTATTTATTCATGTTATGAAAGTTTGATTTTACTTCCGCTATTTATATATGTTCTGTCTTGTGATATTTCTGTGCATGTTTACCAATAATGCCCCTCTAAAGCTAGTGCATTCCTTTGCGAGTGACCCTAGCGGAGGCGGGGTGTTACAAGGTGCCTCCGGTTTCATTCAGCCCCAGAACGGACTTGTAAATGGACTGTGTGTCTGACATTGGATTTTAGTCCGTGTGATTGATCTCTATTACATATATATATCTGTTTGGCGGCGGAGAATTTATTCTCTTGCTTAACGCCCTTCTCTGAGACGTACGAGCTCAGGGGAAATATATTGATGGATATCAATCGCATGGAGTGAATTGCCTGTGTGGCATGCTTAAGTGGCAAATGATCAAGGCTTCCGTTGAAAAGCAAAGTCTTGTGGTTGATGATTGAAGCAAGGCCTTTGTGGCGTAGCTTTGTGTAACGTTTACTTCGCGAGTTTCACACCTGGTATGAACCAAAAACGGGAGACGGACCTCAGGGGGGACATGCGTTTTCTTTCTAGTTAGGAGTGGCGTCAGTGCTTGAACTGGCTGACGAGTTTGACTCATGTGGATGTTGCTTATTATTACTTGCTGAAAAGCGAGGCGCCTCGTGATATTGGTTTCGGCCGATGCTTCTGGTCGGCTGACGGGCCAGGCTTATGCCCCAAAGGGCGGAGAAACGTATTGTTCAGGCATTATAATCCACATCGGTGGACCGGCCCTGACGATCCATGGGGCAGTTGCGGCTGTTCCTGAGACACGGACTAGAGCGTCTCGAATCGGTAGAGGATCTTGCCCCTAGCCTCGGTTCATACCATAAATGATAACCCAACTTCCAATACGACATTTGCGGTTTTAATTGTAGAACTAGTATGGCGACATGATATATGGTACCCATGCCGCCTATGATTGATACTTATGATTTGAAGTTGTTTTATACACTATTCACTTATAATAGTATCAAATGATTTGTTTTAAACATATCAAGCATTCTTTGGCTGTTATAAGGGAAAACCCTATCCCCCGGCTTGCGTTGCATTGTGTGATAGGACCTGGGTCTTATAACAGCTTCATTTTTCTTTATTTAGCATTGCGCTGTTTGTTTTATGCACTGGTATTCTTGGGAGGAAACCCGTTCCGTGTTATACGGCGTGGTCCCTTGATTTGCCTAACTTTAAAAATAAAGATTAATAACTGTTTTAGTTCTCACACCAGTCACATGACTGACCTGGAGTTTATTGTTTTAACCTAAACTCTGGGTGCCCCTATTTTGACACGGGCAGCTAGTAGTTTCGGTTTTGCAGATTTATATTCACAGGATCCTGGTTTACAGCTGGAATGATATCCGGAAAGCTTTGTATCCGTATATCTCTTCTAGTTGTGTATTGTATTATTTTCTGCTGCGATGTATTTAAATGTAATTTGAATCTCTGATATTTCTGTGTTATATTTATTCATTTATACTCTGTATATTCTTGTAATCTGATGCACTGTTGTAATATACAATGAAATGTTCTTTTGTATGCGTTCTGATTTTGTCGTGTTCTCAAACGATAGGGCGTTTTGAACGGTCTGGGTCGGTTTAGCGACGGGTTCGGACCGAGCGAAATTCCTTCTTGTCACAGTTGGTATCAGAGCTTTGGTTTACAAAGCTCAGAGAACAAGGCACATTAGAACCATACAAAAGAATTCATCAGATATTGGGTTAGTAATATCCAATGGGAATGACTCGTTAGAGATAGGATCAGAAGTATCCTAGAACGAGTGTGAAGAGTATATTTTTAAAGTGAAAACAAATTTTGTTTTGAAAATCTAAATCAATTATTCGTATTTGATTATTTATTTGTATTGATTTGGACAGTCCAGTATATAAAGATTTTGCATATACGCCTTGCAAACGTATATTCGAAGTTTTAATATACTGGATAGATATAGAACCACACTCTAGTCACCCGGGGATGATCCTGATGATGGTGCATCATCATCAGCAATTATATTCGAGTGACGAAAGTGAGATTCCTATATATTTCCATTTGACTGGTGTGAGAACCAAAATTTGATAGGGCTTATTGTTGTGATTTGGCATCAAAAATCTGATTTTTGTATATGTATCAAAATTATGAATTTGAAATTCTAATTCACTAATTGATTGATGTTTGTGTTGTTTGTTTATTTGTTTGCTAATTTTGAACCATTTAGCCTAATTATATCAAATATTGAACGATATTGAAAATTGGTCGCGTTTGCTTGCACATACATGTACTTACATTGAACAGGTCATAGCAAGGAGGCTAGAGCAGAGAATAAAATTTGTTTGCCCGACAAATAGGTACATGTTTACTACATAAATTACTGTTTTGTTTGGGTGATGATGATTTTATGAGCCTATTGGCTAGCCGCTTGGCTTTTTCTTTTTGAGATCTGAAGGACCGGGGAAGCTATTTGAAATTCCCCGATGCTCCCGGTGCAGGGGAGGTTATGGCGAAATTTTTCGAAAATTTAGGGTGTTAGCCAAATTTTTGAAATTTTTGAAAATTCTCAGAAACTGAAAAGTTGGAGAATGGAAGCCAGATCGAACGTAGAGTGGATTTATCAAACCACTTTCGACTTTGTTCCTTTTCGGGGACGAAAAGTTTTAAGTGGGGGAGATTGTAATAACCCGGAAATTCTGAGCCAGTTTAAAATTTTTATTTTGGCAATTTTAGCGAATTTTGAATATTTAAAATAGATTATTTTAAATAATATCGACGATAAATTTATTTTGAATATAATTCGAACGTAAATAATATACGCGTAGTCGTTAGAATATAAATAATTATTTATAATTATAAAAGGAATTGAAAATGGCGCGGTAGTTCGATAATTTGATTTCAAACTTCAAATGAATGTACCGGGTGCAAAACAATCCGGATTTTAGTGAAACCAAAAATAATGGGATCTATTTGATGGTATCTTTCCAACGAATCCGAAAAATCAAATTTTCATAGCGGGAATCAAAAGATATGTCCAGTTGAAAATTCTGAATAGTCGCTATTGAATTCAGGCCCTTAAAAATAGACATTTTGCAAACGACCTCGGATTTTGACGAAACCACTTTTGTTGGATCCGTGATGTCAAGTTATTGCTAGATTCCAAATTTCATAATTTTTCGAATCAATATGTGAGCGTGGCAAAGGAAAACGCGTTTGACCGGTTTTAGTTGATTTTAATCGACTGGAAAATGGCCATTTTTCCAACGGTCTCAGAATTCGACGAAACTAGTTTTGTTAGGACCGTATCGTCAATACGAAGCTAGAAAATATTTTTTGGGAATTTTTAGAGTCCTTATGTGGGCCCAGTAAATTGAAATGTACGTTCAAATTGAATATATAATGATTTATATTTTGATTTGAATGGAAACTGATCGTATCGATCGAATTGGATTACGAAGCGTGTCCCATTGTGTTCGGAATGAGGGGATTTAGCTAGGGTCGGCAGTCGTTGGGTTTGATTTGAAGTTCGTGATGTTAAACAACTAATTTTCGAATTAAATGATATTATAAAATTTATATATAATCCCTGGTCTAACCCTACCTTTTCATTACACGCGGTCAAACCCCTTCCTTGGTCAAAATCCCGCCTCCTTCCACTCAGTACACGGCGAAACTATCTCGATCCTTTCCCCTCTCTTTTCTTTAAACCCATTCAATAAAAATCAAAGACTGCAAAGGGAAATCGAAGGGATTTGTGTGAGCTCCAGATCCAGACAAGTTTGACCACTCATCGTCGTGTATCCAGCGAGAGCCTTCGCTCCAAACAGTCATCGTTCGAACCTGATTTGGCGCCTCCATGGAGCACCGAAGGTGACGTCGTTCATGGGGGGGGGGGGGTGACGGTCTCGAGGCTGCGTCGCGTGGTGGTGTCTGATCCTCTCCACGGTGATTGGAGCGATGCCGAGCTGAAGCCCTAGCGGCTGACCTATTTCGTAAAACCCAACAGAAGAAGAACGACAACACAAAGGTTTAATAACTTATCTGTTTCCAGTTTTTGTTTTGTTTTAACAGTTTAAATAAAATCAGTTTTTGGGAAAGAAAATATATGTTTGAAAACAAATCAATATATTTCAAAGAAGTGATTTTAAAGAATGTATACATCGTATGGGAGTAGTAATTTTTAATCAAAGAAAGAAGTAATTTTTAATTATAAAAAAATATAATTCTTATATAGTAGCAAATATAAAAATATAATGGCGATGACAAAAATATGATTTTTATATTTTTAAAGTATTAAAAATATAGTCTTTACTATATAGCGACTATAAAACTATGATTTTTGTTTATGTAGAGAATTAGAAATATAATTTTTACATGATAGGAATATTAGAAATATCATCTTTGTATATGTAGCGAAATAAAAATCTGATTTTTATTATATATACGTTGAAATAAAGAGGTGATTTTTATAGTGATGAAATCTTTAAATTTTGAAAAGGCGAAATCTTTATATAGTTAAAAAGGCGAGATTTTTATATATTGAATAGCATAATAAAAATTCGATTTTTATATATTGGATAGCAAAGTAAAAATTCGTTTTTTTACATATGTAGAGAATACGGGCAACGAAGATGACAAAAGGCGAGAACGATGAAGATTTCTATAGATGAAGAGTCCAGATGATTGGATAGCTATTGGTGAGAATTTCTCACCTTTCAATTTCTTTTTCTAGTTATGTATATATACTAGGATGCAGACGGTGCTTAGTTGCACCCGACACAATCGTCCACAGACCATGGACTTGTTTGTTTGATTGCAAAAAATTAGTTAGATTATTTGATTGGATTGAATTGTTTGGTGAAATGAAATTGATTTGATTGATGTGTGAATGGCGTGGGCCTTCACTAGACCGGGGATAAGGCTAGGCCTTGTCCCGTTTCTAGTATCGTGCCGTTATGCCGCCGAAATTTTCTAAAATATGTTAGAAAAATAAAAATATCATTTTATTGAATAAATGAACCGAATAAAATATTCATTTGCAAACCGGACGGTTTGTTTATGTACACCTATTTGAAGGACATTGATTGGGTCGATAAATTTTACACATCACCCAACTGCACAAATAAAATCTGTGTTTGTTGATTTGAAACCGCACACGGGTGCTGGGATGAAATTTGAAGTTCACTCATCCTGATTGATTAAATATGTCGATCGATTGATTGACAGGTTGTTATAAGCGTTAGATATCTATATTTGATACTTATACAGTGTAGTGCACTTTGGTTGATGGTTGATTATTTTTCAATGCTATTATATACATGTGTTGTATGAAAATCCATATAATTAACTTTATATGGTGATTGATTGGGCCTCATTCCAATTTAGAGAATAAATAATATTATAAAATAAAGGTTCATGTGTTGACAGTACTCATCCGTTGAGATTAGTCATGTGTTGAACGAAATATTTTAATAATAAAATTTACATCTTTATCAATATAAAATAAAGGTTCATGTGTTGACAGTACTCATCCGTTGAGATTAGTCATGTGTTGAACGAAATATTTGAAAATAGAAATATATGAAGCCGTGTTGATTAGATTGACGCTATTTTGACGTGAACGATATTTATATCGATTTTATTCATTTTAAAACGAATATTGAAAAGTGATTTCGAAATCGAATATTTTAAAATGAAATTTGAATTTTAATCAAATAGAAAAAAAAACGAATTTGATTTCAATTGAATAGCAAACGAAACGAATTCGAATTGAATTGAATAGATAACGAATTCGAATTGAATCGAATAGAAAACCAATTTGAATTGAATCGAATAGAAAACGACTTTGGAATTGAAATGAATTGAAAACGAATTCAAATTGAATTGAAATTTGAATTGAATAGAAATGAATTTTAAAACGAATTTATAAAGAAGAATTCAATTTTGATTTGAATTGAAATGGAAGTTGAAATTGCTTTTGAAACGAATTTAAAACTATTTATATAATTCATTTTAAATAGAAATCGACAAAATTTATATAATATATATATATATATATTATATATATAATGGCCTGAATAGAACGCGCCGCGGCAGTTCGTGAATTTCGACCATTTATTTCAAACGGACATTACGGGAGATCCGACCGTCGGATTCTCCTAAAACCGGAACCATTGGGTTCGTATCAAAAAGAGCTTTCTAATGAATATTAGAAATTTGAAATCTAACGGTTGGATTTGGAGATACGTCCAAATCAAATTTGAAAAAGGTCGCTATAAGTGCAGTTCGATGGCCGTTGATGGAAATCGACTGTACGGGCCTTGATAAAATTATTAAAAATAGTAATAATTGGTGTAAAATCATAAGAAATGATTTAGAAAGAATTGGGATGAAATATTACATATTTGAAAAGATAAAAATAGATTTTTATCGAAGTAAACTAGTTTTGAACTAAAATTATAAGTCTATTTATTTTTAAATAAATAAATTGAGTTTGAAATGGTTTTGAAAATGACCAGAATTTCCAATGATCGCGTTGGAATGGATTTGAATCGAAATTGTCTTCGGAATATTTCGATGTTGGAATTCGTGATTATACAGATGTTGTTATGGAAATTTGAAAGATATATTTATATCGTTATCTCCAATACGACATTTGTTAATCGTAGAATTTGATATTGAATATAAGCCGATATATTTTCTATTCGGAGCCATGTATTGAATATCAAATGTGATTTGGGTTTGTCGTGAATGGTGTCTTCATTAACACTGTTCTTGAACCCAGTTGAGAAAAGATTAAATCTTTTTATTTAGATTTAATGAAGTGTACCAATTAAATGATATTTAATTGGAATTGAATTGGTATTGATTTTTGGGTTTATCGTGAACAGTGTTTTAAATAACACTTGTTCTTTAACCCGATAATTAATGGAATGATTTTTGGGTTTATCATGAACAGTATTTTAAATAACACTTGTTCTTTAACCCAATAATTAATGGAATGATTTTTGGGTTTATCGTGAACAGTGTTTTAAATAACACTTGTTCTTTAACCCGATAATTAATGGAATGTGATTTTGGGTTTATCGTGAACCGTGTTTTAAATGACACTGATTCTTTAACCCAATCGAAGATTAAAACTAAGTGGAGTTTTAATGAATCTTTAATTAGATTGAAATGATCGAAAATGGAGTATCACCAGTTTTGCTCCAGGCGATAGTTAAATCTTTAATTAGATTTGAACGTGAAGTGGTAATTGAATTTACCGATAACACTGTGGTGTTAGATATGAAGTATTACCAGTTTTACTTCATGGGATGAATAGGTTGGGATGAGGAAATTAAAATAAAAGATTACTTCGGTAAGGTTCGTTAATCCCGACTAGTTTGAATTGATATTCAAAAATAGATTAAAGAATAAATTCAAGGAATTTATCTTGGATAAAATTAATGGGAACCTTTCCCTATGAATGTGAAATTTAGAAACTAACTGTCAGTTAGCTAAGCAAAATGGTTTTCTGGATATTGATCTGATGTTGGTTTCGGCCTTCGGGGTTAATATTTGGGAAATTATTCTCTTGATTAATTTACGGTTAGTGACTGATGAATTGGAATGAGGCGTATGTTGTGTTTGTGTAACACTTATTTAAAATATACGCGAGTTATTCGGAAAGACCGGGTTTATCCCATTCTGAATAACTGATACGACGATAAGTCGAAGATGAAGACGGTGGTCGAAGACCAGAAGTCTTCACGTCGTTTGGGTGATTACTGATGATCTTGATTGGGCTGTACACCCAACAAGATGGAAACAGTTGGTGATCGTCCAGACGTACTTGGAGATCAAAGGATATGCGGGGTACTAGGTGCCTCCGGTTTCGTTCAGCCCCATAACGGACTTGTAAATGGACTGTGTGTCTGACATTGGATTTTAGTCCATGTGATTGATCTCTATTAAATATATATATCTGTTTGGCGGCGGAGAATTTATTCTCTTGCTTAACGCCTTCTCTGAGACGTACGAGCTCAAGGGTTATATATTGATGTATATCAATCGCATGGAGTGAATTGCCTGTGTGGCATGCTTAAGTGGCAAATGATCAAGGCTTCTGTTGAAAAGCAAAGTCTTGTGGTTGATGATCGAAGCAAGGCCTTTATGGCGTAGCTTTGTGTAACGTTTACTTCGCGAGTTTCACACCCGGTATGAACCAAAAACGGGAGACGGACCTCAGGGGGGACATGCGTTTTCTTTCTAGTTAGGAGTGGCGTCAGTGCTTGAACTGGCTGATGAGTTTGACTCATGTGGATGATACTTATTATTACTTGCTGAAAAGCGAGGCGCCTCGTGATATCGGTTTCGGTCGATGCTTCTGGTCGGCTGACGGGCCAGGCTTACGCCCAAAGGGCGGAGAAACGTATTGTTCAGGCATTATAATCCACATCGGTGGACCGGCCTTGACGATCCAGGGGGCAGTTGTGGCTGTTCCTGAGACACGGACTAGAGCGTCTCGAATCGGTAGAGGATCTTGCCCCTAGCCTCGGTTCATACCATAAATGATAACCCAACTTCCAATACGACATTTGCGGTTTTAATTGTAGAACTAGTACGGCGACATGATATATGGTACCCATGCCGCCTATGATTGATACTTATGATTTGAAGTTGTTTTATACACTATGCACTTATAATAGTATCAAATGATTTGTTTTAAACGTATCAAGCATTCTTTGGCTGTTATAAGGGAAAACCCTATCCCCCGGCTTGCGTTGCATTGTGTGATAGGACCTGGGTCTTATAACAGCTTCATTTTTCTTTATTTAGCATTGCGCTGTTTGTTTTATGCACTGGTATTCTTGGGAGGAAACCCGTTCCGTGTTATACGGCGTGGTCCCTTGATTTGCCTAACTTTAAAAATAAAGATTAATAACTGTTTTAGTTCTCACACCAGTCACATGACTGACCTAGAGTTTATTGTTTTAACCTAAACTCTGGGTGCCCCTATTTTGACACGGGCAGCTAGTAGTTTCGGTTTTGCAGATTTATATTCACAGGATCCTGGTTTACAGTTGGAATGATATCCGGAAAGCTTTGTATCCGTATATCTCTTCTAGTTGTGTATTGTATTATTTTCCGCTGCGATGTATTTAAATGTAATTTGAATCTCTGATATTTCTGTGTAATATTTATTCATTTATACTCTGTATATTCTTGTAATCTGATGTACTGTTGTAATATACAATGAAATGTTCTTTTGTATGCGTTCTGATTTTGTCGTGTTCTCAAACGATAGGGCGTTTCGAACGGTCTGGGTCGGTTTAGCGACGGGTTCGGACCGAGCGAAATTCCTTCTCGTCACACCTCACCACAGCTCCAGTCTTAGCATTACCCTATGGAGGTAAGATGTTTACCGTGTACACAGATGCGTGCGGCACGGGGTTAGGCGCTGTCCTAATGCAAGAAGGAAGAGTAATATGCTACGGGGACAGACAACTTAAAGTCCATGAGAAAAAATATCCCACGCATGACTTGGAGTTGGCCGCGATTGTTTTTGCACTTAAAGCTTGGCGCCATTATCTTCTAGGGGAGAGGTTCGAGCTGTATACCGACCACAAATCGCTTAAGTACCTCTTCTCACAGAAAGACTTGAATCTAAGGCATTAGCGGTGGATGGAGTTCTTGGCATCATATGACTTCGATATAGCTTATACCCCTGGCAAGGGTAATGTGGTGGCAGACGCGCTAAGTAGAAAAAGGCTGACTTTGAGCCCCTTGTTTGTTGAAATGAAAAGCCTTGAGTTTATAGCAACCTTTGATTTTACACCTGCTGGTGAGTCATTGACTGCTACGTTTGCATCTCTTGAGTTAAGACCTACACT